>CATKUP010000056.1:0-2400000 GCA_949786385.1 Onychomys leucogaster
TAGTTCGTTTGAGCTGAAAAGTGACTGCCGTTACCTGAGACGAAGTCTTGCTTGTAGGAAGACACAGAGCATGGCATTTAACTCCATTTCTGATGGGAAACACACAGCATAGTTTTCATCCATGGATCACTCTCTGCTTTAGAGCAAGAGAGAATGCTAATGCTTTCTAGAGTCTCTAATACAGCAGGAAACGTGAGTGTGCTCAAAAAAAAGTACTGTGTTTCCTATACACACGGACCGTATCTAGTTCAACTCTGCTTATGAAAATGAAACAAACCACAGGTCCTCTAACATCCAATGCTTGTCAGTTAACATGAGAAACGTGTGAGCTTTGGAAACTGTAGTTTCTTTGAGCTGTAAAGTACCTGCCCTTACTTGAAACGAAGTCTTGCTTGTAGGAAGTCACACAGCCTGGGATTTAACTCCATTTCTGAAGTGAAACACACAGCAGAGTTCTCATCCATTCATCACACTCTGCTTTAGAGCAGGAAGAACGCTATTGCTTTCTAGAGTCTCTAATACAGCAGGAAACTTGAGTGTGCTCAGAACAACAGAACGGAGTTTCCTACACATAAGGACCATATCTAGTTCAAATTTGCTTCTGAAACTGATACAAACCAGAGGTCCTCTAACATCCAATGCTTGTCAGTTAAGATGAGAAACGTGTGACCTTCGGGAACTATGTAGTTCGTTTGAGCTGAAAAGTACCTGCCCTTACCAGAAACGAAGTCTTGCTTGTAGGAAGACTCAGAGCCTGGGATTTAACTCTATTTCTGAAGTGAAACACACAGCAGAGTTCTCATCCATTGATCAAACTCTGCTTTAAAGCAAGGAGCACGCGCTTGCTTTCTAGATTCTCTAAGACAGCAGGAAACGTGTGTGTGCTGAGAACAAAAGAACGGTGTTTCCTGCACATACGGACCATATCTAGTCCAACTCTGCCTCTGACATTGATACAAAGCACAGGTCCTCTATCATCCAATGCTTGTCATTTAAGATGAGAAAAGTGTGAGCTTCGTGAACGAAGTAGTTCGTTTGCGCTGAAAAGTGACTGCCCTTACCTGAAACGAAGTCTTGCTTGTAGGAAGACACAGAGCCTGGCATTTAACTCCATTTCTGAAGGGAAACACACAGCAGAGTTCTCATCCATGGATCACACTCTGCTTTAGAGCAAGAAGAATGCTAATGCTTTCTAGATTCTCTAATACAGCAGGAAAACTGACTGTGCTCAGAACAAAAGAACGGTGTTTCCTACACACACGGACCGTATCTATTTCAACTGTGCTTCTGAACCTGAAACAAACCACAGGTCCTCTCACATTCAATGCTTGTCAGTTAACATGAGAAACGTGTGAGCTTCAGAAACTATGTAGTTTCTTTGAGCTGTAAAGTACCTGCCCTTATTTGAAACGAAGTCTTGCTTGTAGGAAGTAACAGAGCCTGGGATTTAACTCCATTTCTGAAGTGGAACACACAGCAGAGTTCTCATTCATTGATCACACTCTGCTTTAGAGCAAGAAGCACGCTATTGCTTTCTCGATTCTCTAAGACAACAGGAAACGTGAGTGTGCTCAGAACAAAAGAACGGTGTTTCCTACACACACGGACCGTATCTAGTTCAACTCTGCTTATGAAAATGAAACAAACCACAGGTCCTCTAAAATCCAATGCTTGTCAGTTAACATGAGAAACGTGTGAGCTTCGGAAACTATATAGTTTCTTTGAGCTGTAAAGTACCTGCCCTTACTTGAAACGAAGTCTTGCTTGTAGGAAGTCACACAGCCTGGGATTTAACTCCATATCTGAAGTGAAACACACAGCAGAGATCTCATCCATTCATCACACTCTGATTTAGAGCAAGAAGCACGATCTCGGTTTCTAGAGTCTCTAATAGAGCAGGAAACTTGAGTGTACTCAGAACAACAGAACGGAGTTTCCTACACATAAGGACTATATCTAGTTCAAATTTGCTTCTGAAACTGATACAAACCAGAGGTCCTCTAACATCCAATGCTTGTCAGTTAAGATGAGAAACGTGTGACCTTCGTGAACTATGTAGTTCGTTTGAGCTGTAAAGTACCTGCCCTTACCTGAAACGAAGTCTTGCTTGTAGGAAGACTCAGAGCCTGGGATTTAACTCTATTTCTGAAGTGAAACACACAGCAGAGTTCTCATCCATGGATCACACTCTGCTTCAGAGCAAGAAGAATGCTAATGCTTTCTAGAGTCTCTAATACAGCAGGAAACGTGAGTGTGCTCTGAAGAAAAGAACGGTGTTTCCTACACACACGGACCGTATCTAGTTCAACTCTGCTTCTGAAACTGAAACAAACCACAGGTTCTCTAACATCCAATGCTTGTCAGTTAACATGAGAAACGTGTGAGCTTCATGAACGATGTAGTTCGTTTGAGCTGAAAAGTTACTGCCCTTAACCGAAACGAAGTCTTGTTGTAGGAAGACACAGAGCCTGGGGTTTAACTCCATTTCTGAAGGGAAACACACAGCATAGTTCTCATCCATTGATCACACTCTGCTTTAGAGCAAGAATCACGCTCTTGCTTTCTAGATTCTCTAAGAAAGCAAGAAACGTGAGTGTGCTGAGAACAAAAGAACGGTGTTCCCTACACATACGGACCATATCTAGTCCAACTCTGCCTCTGACATTGATACAAAGAACAGGTCCTCTAACATCCAATGCTTGTCATTTAAGATGAGAAAAGTGTGAGCTTCGTGAACGAAGTAGTTCATTTGAGCTGAAAAGTGACTGCCCTTACCTGAAACGAAGTCTTGCTTGTAGGAAGACACAGAGCATGGCATTTAACTCCATTTCTGAAGGGAAACACACAGCATAGTTCTCATCCATGGATCACTCTCTGCTTTAGAGCAAGAGAAAATTCTAATGCTTTCTAGAGTCACTAATACAGCAGGTAACGTGAGTGTGCTCAGAACAAAAGAACAGTGTTTCCTACACATAAGGACCATATCTAGTTCAAATTTGCTTCTGAAACTGATACAAACAAGAGGTCCTCTAACATCCAATGCTTGTCAGTTAACATGAGAAACGTGTGAGCTTCGTGAACGATGTAGTTCGTTTGAGCTGAAAAGTTACTGCCCTTACCTGAAATGAAGTCTTGCTTGTAGGAAGACACAGAGCCTGGGATTTAACTCCAGTTCAGAAGGGAAACACACAGCAGAGTTCTCATCCATTGATCCCACTCTACTTTAGAGCAAGAAGGACACTCTAGGTTTCTAGAGTCTCTAAGACAGCAGGAAACTTGAGTGTGCTGAGAACAAAAGAATGGTGTTTCCTACACATACAGACCATATCTAGGCAAACTCTGCTTCTGAAACTGATACAAAGCAGAGGTCCTCAAACATCCAAAGCTTGTCAATTAAGCTGAGAAACGTGTGAGCTTTGTGTACGATGTAGTTCCTTTGAGCTCAAAAGTGACTGCCCTTACCTGAAACAAAGTCTTGCATGTAGGAAGACACAGAGACTGGGGTTTAACTCCATTTCGGAAGGGAAACACACAGCATAGTTCTCATCCATTGATCACATTCTGCTTTAGAGCAAGAAGCACGCGCTTGCTTTCTAGATTCTATAAGACAGCAGGAAACGTGAGTGTGCTGAGAACAAAAGAACGGTGTTTCCTACACATACGGGACATATCTAGTCCAACTCTGCTTCTGAAAATGATACAAAGCACTGGTCCTCTAACATCCAATGCTTTTCAGTTAAGATGGGAAACGTGATAGCTTCGTAAACGATGTAGTTCGTTTAAGCTGAAAAGTGACTTCCCTTACTTGAAAGGAAATCTTGCTTGTAGGAAGACACAGAGCCTGGGATTTAACACCATTTCTGAAGTGAAACACACAGCAGAGTTCTCATCCATTGATCACACTCTGCTTTAGAGCAAGAAGAATGCTAATGCTTTCTAGAGTCTCTAATACAGCAGGAAACGTGAGTGTGCTGAGAACAAAAGAACGGTGTTTCCTACACACACGGACCGTATCTAGTTCAACTCTGCTTCTGAAACTGAAACAAACCAAGGTCCTCTAACATCCAATGCTTCTCAGTTAACATGAGAAACGTGTGAGCTTCATGAACGATGTAGTTCGTTTGAGCTCAAACGTTACTGCCCTTACCTGAAACGAAGTCTTGCTTGTAGGAAGACACAGATCCTGGGATTTAACTCCACTTATGAAGGGTAACACACAGCATAGTTCTCATCCATGGATCACACTCTGCTTTAGAGCAAGAAGAACTCTATTGCTTTCTAGACTCTCTAATGCAGCAGGAAAGGTGAGTGTGCTCAGAACAAAAGAACGGTGTTACCTACACATACGGACCATATCTAGTTCAACTTCTCTTTTGAAACTGACACAAAGCAAAGGTCTGTAACATCCAATGCTTTTCAATTAAGACCAAGAAACGTGTGAGCTTCGTGTACAATGTAGTTCGTTTGACCTGTAAAGTAACTGCCCTTACCTGAAACGATGTCTTGATTGTAGGAAGACACAGAGCCTGGGATTTAACTCCATTTCTGAAGTGGAACACACAGCAGAGTTCTCATTCATTGATCACACTCTGCTTTAGAGCAAGAAGCACGCCCTTGCTTTCTAGAGTCTCTAAGAAAACAGGAAACATGAGTGTGCTGAGAACAAAAGAACGGTGTTTCCTACACATACGGACCATATCTAGTCCAACTGTGCCTCTGACATTGATACAAAGCACAGGTCCTCTCACATCCAATAGTTTTCATTTAAGATGAGAAAAGTGTGAGCTTCGTGAACGATGTAGTTCGTTTGAGCTGAAAAGTGACTTCCCTTAGGTGAAACGAAGTCTTGCTTGTAAGAAGATACAGAGCCTGTGATTTAACTCCATTTCTGAAGTGGAACACACAGCACAGTTCTGATCCATTGATCACACTCTGCTTTAGAGCAAGAAGCACTGTCTTGCTTTCTAGATTCTCTAAGACAGCAGGAAACGTGAGTGTTCTGAGAACAAAAGAATGGTGTTTCCTACACATACGGACCATTTCTAGTCCAAATCTGCCTCTGAAATTGATACAAAGCACTGGTCCTCTAACATCCAATGCTTGTCATTTAAGATGAGAAACGTGTGAGCTTCGTGAATGATGTAGTTCGTTTGAGCTGAAAATTACTGCCCTTACCTGAAACGAAGTCTTGCTTGTAGGAAGACACAGACCCTGGGATTTAACTCCATTTCTGAAGGGAAACACACAGCAGAGTTCTCATCCATTGATCACACTCTGCTTTAGAGCAAGAAGAATGCTAATGCTTTCTAGAGTTTCTAAAACAGCAAAAAACTTGAGTGTGCTCAGAACAAAAGAACGGTGTTTCCTACACACGCAGACCGTATCTAGTTCAACTCTGCTTCTGAAACTGAAACAAACCACAGGCCCTCTAACTTCCAATGCTTGTCAGTTAACATGAGAAACGTGTGAGCTTCGGAAACTATGTAGTTTCTTTTAGCTGTAAATTACCTGTCCTTACTTGAAACGAAGTCTTGCTTGTAGGAAGACACAGAGCCTGGGGTTTAACTCCATTTCTGAAGGAAAACACACAGCATAGTTCTCATCCATTGATCACACTCTGCTTTACAGCAAGAAGCACGCGCTTGCTTTCTAGATTCTCTAAGAAAGCAGGAAACGTGAGTGTGCTGAGAACAAAAGAACAGTGTTCCCTACACATACGGACCATATCTAGTCCAACTCTGCCTCTGACATTGATACAAAGAACAGGTCCTCTAACATCAAATGCTTGTCATTTAAGATGAGAAAAGTGTGAGCTTCGTGAACGAAGTAGTTCGTTTGAGCTGAAAAGTGACTGCCCTTACCTGAAACGAAGTCTTGCTTGTAGGAAGACACAGAGCATGGCATTTAACTCCATTACTGAAGGGAAACACACAGCATAGTTCTCATCCATGGATCACTCTCTGCTTTAGAGCAAGAGAAAATTCTAATGCTTTCTAGAGTCTCTAATACAGCAGGAAACGTGAGTGTGCTCAGAACAAAAGAACAGTGTTTCCTACACACATGGACCGTATCTAGTTCAACTCTGCTTATGAAAATGAAACAAACCACAGGTCCTCTAACATCTAATGCTTGTCAGTTAACATGAGAAACGTGTGAGCTTCGGAAACTATGTAGTTTCTTTGAGCTGTAAAGTACCTGCCCTTACTTGAAACGAAGTCTTGCTTGTAGAAAGTCACAGAGCCTGGGATTTAACTCCATTTCTGAAGTGAAACACACAGCAGAGTTCTCATCCATTCATCACACTCTGCTTTAGAGCAAGAAGCACGCTCTTGCTTTCTAGATTCTCTAAGAAAGCAGGAAACGGGAGTGTGCTGAGAACAAAACAACGGTGTTTCCTACACATACGGGACATATCTAGTCCAACTCTGCTTCTGAAAATGATACAAAGCACTGGTCCTCTAACATCCAATGCTTTTCAGTTAAAATGGGAAACGTGTTAGCTTCGTGAACGATGTAGTTTGTTTGAGCTGAAAAGTGACTTCCCTTACCTTAAACGAAGTCTTGCTTGAACGAAGACACAGAGCCCGGGATTTAACTCCATTTCTGAAGTGGAACACACAGCACAGTTCTGATCCATTGATCACACTCTGCTTTAGAACAAGAAGCACGGACTTGCTGTCTAGATTCTGTAAGACAGCAGTAAACGTGAGTGTGCTGAGAACAAAAGAACGTTGGTTCCTACACATACAGACCATATCTAGTTCAACTCTGCTTCTGAAACTGATACAAAGCACTGGTCCTATAACATGCAATGCTTGGCAGTTAATATGAGAAAAGTGTAAGCTTCGTGAACGATGTAGTTTGTTTGAGCTGAAAAGTGACTGCCCTTACCTGAAACGAAGTCTTGCTTGTAGGAAGACACAGAGCCTGGGATTTAACTCCAGTTCTGAAGGGAAACACACAGCATAGTTATCATCCATGGATCACACTCTGCTTTAGAGCAGGAAGCATGCCCTTGCTTTCTAGAATCTCTAAGAAAGCAGGAAACGTGAGTGTGCTGAGAACAAAAGAACAGTGTTTCCTACACAACGGACCATATCTAGTCCAACCCTGCCTCTGACATTGATACAAAGCACAGGTCCTCTAACATCCAATGCTTGTCATTTAAGATGAGAAAAGTGTGAGCTTCGTAAACGAAGTAGTTCGTTTGAGCTGAAAAGTGACCGCCCTTACCTGAAACGAAGTCCTGCTTGTAGGAAGACACAGAGTCAGGCATTTAACTCCATTTCTCAAGGGAAACACACAGCATAGTTCTCATCCAAGGATCACACTCTGCTTTAGAGCAAGAAGAATGCTAATGCTTTCTAGACTCTCTAATACAGCAGGAAATGTGAGTGTGCTCAGAACAAAAGAACGGTGTTTCCTACACACACGGACCCTATCTAGTTCAACTCTGCTTCTGAACCTGAAGCAAACCACAGGTCCTCTAACATACAATGCTTGTCAGTTAACATGAGAAACGTGTGAGCTTCGGAAACTATGTAGTTTCTTTGAGCTGTAAAGTACCTGCCCTTACTTGAAACGAAGTCTTGCTTGTAGGAAGTCACAGAGCCTGGGATTTAACTCCATTTCTTAAGTGGAACACACAGCAGAGTTCTCATCCATTGTTCACACTCTTCTTTAGAGGAAGAAGCACGCTCTGGGTTTCTAGATTCTCTAAGAAAGCAGGAAACGTGAGTGTGCTGAGAACAAAAGAACGGTGTTTCCTACACATACGGGACATATCTAGTCCAACTCTGCTTCTGAAAATGATACAAAGCACTGGTCCTCTAACATCCAATGCTTTTCAGTTAAGATGAGAAACGTGTGAGCTTCGTGAACGATGTAGTTCGTTTGAGCTGAAAAGTGACTTCCCTTACCTGAAACGAAGTCTTGCTTGAAAGAAGACACAGAGCCTGGGATTTAACTCCATTTCTGAAGTGGAACAGACAGCACAGTTCTGATCCATTGATCACACTCTGCTTTAGAACAAGAAGCACGGACTTGCTTTCTAGATTCTCTAAGACAGCAGGAAACGTGAGTGTGCTCAGAACAAAAGAAAGGTGGTTCCTACACATACGTACCATTTCTAATCCAACTCTGCCTCTGAAATTGATACAAAGCACTGGTCCTCTAGCATCCAATGCTTGTCATTTAAGATGAGAAACGTGTGAGCTTCATGAACGATGTAGTTCGTTTGAGCTGAAAAGTTCCTGCCCTTACCTGAAATGAAGTCTTGCTTGTGGGAAGACACAGAGCCTGGGATTTAACTCCAGTTCTGGAGGGAAACACACAGCATAGTTATCACCCATGGATCACACTCTGCTTTAGAGCAAGAAGCACGCCCTTGCTTTCTAGAGTCTCTAAGAAAGCAGGAAACGTGAGTGTGCAGAGAACAAAAGAACAGTGTTCCCTAAACATACAGACTATATCTAGTCCAACTCTGCCTCTGACAATGATACAAAGAACACGTCCTCTAACATCCAATGCTTGTCATTTAAGATGAGAAAAGTGTGAGCTTCGTGAATGAAGCAGTTCGTTTGAGCTGAAAAGTTACTGCCCTTACCTGAAACGAAGTCTTGCTGTAGGAAGTCACAGAGCCTGGGATTTAACTCCATTTCTGAAGTGAAACACACAGCAGAGTTCTCATCCATTCATCACACTCTGCTTTAGAGTAAGAAGCACGCTCTAGGTTTCTAGACTCTCTAATACAGCAGGAAACTTGAGTGTGCTCAGAACAACAGAACGGTGTTTCCTACACATAAGGACCATTCTAGTTCAAATTTGTTTCTGAAACTGATACAAACCAGAGGTCCTCTAACATCCAATGCTTGTCAGTTAAGATGAGAAACGTGTGGCCTTCGTGAACCTTGTAGTTCGTTTGAGCTGTAAAGTACCTGCCCTTAACTGAAACGAAGTCTTGCTTGTAGGAAGACTCGGAGCCTGGGATTTAACTCCATTTCTGAAGTGAAACACACAGCAGAGTTCTCATCCATTGATCACACTCTGCTTTAGAGCAAGAAGCACGCTATAGGTTTCTAGAGTCTCTAAGACAGCAGGAAACGTGAGTGTGCTGAGAACAAAAGAACGGTGTTTCCTACACATACGGACCATATCTAGTCCAATTCTGCTTCTGAAACTGATACATAGCACTGGTCCTCTAACATCCAATGCTTGTCACTTAACATGAAAAACGTGTTAGCTTTGTGAACGATGTAGTTCATTTGAGCTGAAAAGTGACAGCCTTTACCTGAAACGAAGTCTTGCTTGTAGGAAGACACCGAGCATGGCATTTAACTCCATTTCTGAAGGGAAACACAGAGCAGAGTTCTCATCCATTCATCACACTCTGCTTTAGAGCAAGAAGCACGCTCTCGGTTTCTAGAGTCTCTAATACAGCAGGAAACTTGAGTGTGCTCAGAACAACAGAACCGAGTTTCCTACACATAAGGACCATATCTAGTTCAAATTTGCTTCTGAAAATGATACAAACCAGAGGTACTCTTACATCCAATGCTTGTCAGTTAAGATGAGAAACGTGTGGCCTTCGTGAACTATGTAGATCGTTTGAGCTGTAAAGTACCTGCCCTTACCTGAAAGGAAGCCTTGCTTGTAGGAAGACTCAGAGCCTGGGGTTTAACTCCATTTCTGAAATGAAACACACAGCAGAGTTCTCATCCATTGATCACACTCTGCTTTAGAGCAAGAAGAATGCTAATGCTTTCTAGAGTCTCTAATACAGCAGGAAACGTGAGTGTGCTCAGAAGAAAAGAACGGTGTTTCCTACACACACGGACCATATCCAGTCCAACTCTGCTTCTGAAACTGATACAAAGCACTGGTCCTCTAACATCCAATGCTTGTCAGCTAACATGAGAAACGTGTTAGCCTAGTGAACGATGTAGTTCCTTTGAGCTGTAAAGTAACTGCCCTTACCTGAAACGAAGTCTTGCTTGTAGGAACACTCAGAGCCTGGGATTTAACTCCATTTCTGAAGTGAAACACAGCAGAGTTCTCCTCCATTGATCAAACTCTGCTTTAGAGCAAGACGCACGCTCTTGCCTTCTAGAGTCTCTAAAACAGCAGGAAACTTCAGTGTGCTCAGAACAAAAGAACGGTGTTTCCTCCACATAAGTACCATATCGAGTTCAAATTTGCTTCTGAAACTGATACACACCAGAGGTCCTCTAACATCCAATGCTTGTCAGTTAAGATGAGAAACGTGACACCTTCGTGAACTATGTAGTTCATTCGAGCTGTAAAGTACCTGCCCTTACCTGAAACGAAGTCTTGCTTGTAGGAAGATTCAGAGCCTGGGATTTAACTCCATTTCTGAAGTGAAACACACAGCAGAGTTCTCATCCATTGATCACACTCTGCTTTAGAGCAAGAAGAATGCTACTGCTTTCTAGAGTCTCTAAAACAGCAGGAAACGTGAGTGTGCTCAGAACAAAAAACGGTGTTTCCTACACGCGGACCTTATCTAGTTCAACTCTGCTTCTGAACTGAAACAAACCACAGGCCCTCTAACATCCAATGCTTGTCAGTTAACATGAGAAACGTGTGAGCTTCGGAAACTATGTAGTTTCTTTTAGCTGTAAATTACCTGCCCTTACTTGAAAAGAAGTCTTGGTTGTAGGAAGTCACAGAGCCTAGGATTTAACTCCATTTCTGAAGTGAACCATACAGCAGAGTTCTCATCCATTGATCACACTCTGCTTTAGAGCACGAAGCACGCTCTAGCCTTCTAGAGTCTCTAAGACAGCAGGAAACCTAGGTGTGCTGAGAACAAAAGAATGGTGTTTCCTAAACATACGGACCATATCTAGTCAAACTCTGCTTCTGAAACTGATACAAAGCAGTGGTCCTCAAACATCCAAAGCTTGTCAGTTAAGCTGAGAAACGTGTGAGCTTTGTGAACGATGTAGTTCATTTGAGCTCAAAAGTGACTGCCCTTACCTGAAACGAAGTCTTGCATGTAGGAAGACACAGAGCCTGGGATTTAACTCCAGTTCTGAAGGGAAACACACAGCATAGTAATAATCCATGGATCACAATGTGCTTTAGAGCAAGAAGCATGCCCTTGCTTTCTAGAGTCTCTACGAAAGCAGGAAACGTGAGTGTGCTGAGAACAAAAGAACGGTGTTCCCTACACATACGGACCATATCTAGTCCAACTCTGCCTCTGACATTGATACAAGGAACAGGTCCTCTAACATCCAATGCTTGTCATTTAAGATGAGAAAAGTGTGAGAATCGTGAACGAAGTAGTTCGTTTGAGCTGAAAAGTGACTGCCCTTACCTGAAAGGAAGTCTTGCTTGTAGGAAGACACAGAGCCTGGCATTTAACTCCATTTCTGAAGTGAAACACCCAGCAGACTTCTCATCCATTGACCACACTCTGCTTTAGAGCAAGAAGCACGCTCTTCCTTTCTAGAGTCTCTAATAGAGCAGGAAACGTGATTGTGCTCAGAACAAAAGAACTATGTTTCCTACACATACGAACCATATCTAGTTCAACACTTTTTGTGAAACTGACACAAAGCACAGGTCCTGTAACATCCAATGCCTTTCAATTAAGACAAAAAAAAGTGTGAGCTTTGTGTACAATGTAGTTTGTTTGACCTGAAAAGTAACTGGCCTTACCTGAAACGAAGTCTTGCTTGTAGGAAGACTCAGAGCCTGGGAATTAACTTCATTTCTCAAGTGGAACACACAGCAGAGTTGTCATCCATTGATCACACTCTGCTTTAGAGCAAGAAGCATGATCTTGACTTCTAGAGTCTCTAAGACAGCAGGAAACGTGAGTGTGCTGAAAACAAAAGAACGGTGTTTCCTACAAATATGGACCTTATCTAGTCCAACTCTGCCTCTCAAATTGATACAAAGCACAGTTCGTCTAACATCCAATGCTTTCATTTAAGATGAGAAACGTGTGAGCTTTGTGAACAATGTAGTTCGTTTGAGCTGAAAAGTGTCTACCCTTAACTGAAATGAAGTCTTGCTTGTAGGAAGTCACAGAGACTGGGATTTAACTCCATTTCTGAAGTGAAAGACACAGCAGAGTTATCATCCCCTGATCACACTCTGTTTTAGAGCAAGAAGCACGCTCTTGATTTCTAGAGTCTCTAAGACAGCAGGGAACGTGAGTGTGCTGAAAACAGAAGAACGGTGTTTCCTACAAATATGGACCTTATCTAGTCCAACTCTACCTCTGAAATTCATACAAAGCACTGGTCCTCTAACATCCAATGCTTGTCTGTTAAGATGGGAAACCTGTGAGCTGAGTGAACGATGTAGTTCGTTTGAGCTGAAAGTGACTGCCCTCACCTGAAACGAAGTCTTGCTTGTAGGAAGACACAGAGCCTGGGATTTAACTCCATTTCTGAGGTGAAACACCCAGCAGAGTTCTCATCCATTTTTTACACTCTGCTTTTGAGCAAGAAGCACGCTCTTGCTTTCTAGATTCTCTAAGACAGCAGGAAACGTGAGTGTGCTGAGAACCAAAGAATGGTGGTTCCTACACAGACGGACCATATCTAGTCCAACTCTACCTCTGAAATTGATACAAAGCACTGGTCCTTAAACATCCAATGCTTGTCAGTTAAGATGGGAAACCTGTTAGCTAAGTGAATGATGTAGTTCGTTTGAGCTGAAAAGTGACTGCCCTCACCTGAAACGAAGTCTTGCTTGTAGGAAGACACAGAGCCTGGGACTTAACTCCATTTCTGAGATGAAACACCCAGCAGAGTTCTCATCCATTTTTTACACTCTGCTTTTGAGCAAGAAGCACGCTCTTGCTTTCTAGATTCTCTAAGACAGCACGAAACGTGAGTGTGCTGAGAACAAAAGAACTGTGGCTCCTACACATACGGACCACATCTAGTCCAACTCTGTCTCTGAAATTGATACAAAGCACTGGTCCTCTAATATCCAATGCTTGTCATTTAAGATGAGAAACGTGTGAGGTTCGTGAATGATGTAGTTCGTTTGAGCTGAAAAGTGCCTGCCCTTACCTGAAACGAAGTCTTGCTTGTAGGAAGACACAGAGCCTGGGATTTAACTCTATTTCTGAAGGGAAAAACACAGCATAGTTATCATCCATGGTGCCACTTTGCTTTAGAGCAAGAAGAATTCTATTTCTTTCTAGAGTCTCTAATACAGCAGGAAATGTGAGTATGCTCAGAACAAAAGAAGGGTGTTTCCTACACATAAGGACCATATCTAGTTCAACTCCTCTTCTGAAACTGACGCAAAGCACAGGTCACGTAACATCCAATGCTTTTCAATTAAGACTGAGAAACATGTGAGCTTCGTGTACGATGTAGTTCGTTTGACCTGTAAAGTAACTGCCTTACCTGAAATGAAGTCTTGCTTGTAGGAAGACTCAGAGCCTGGGATTTAACTCCATTTCTGAAGTAAAAGACACAGCAGAGTTATCATCCACTGATCACACTCTGTTTTAGAGCAAGAAGCACGCTCTTGCTTTCTAGATTCTCTAAGACGGCAGGAAACGTGAGTGTGCTGATAACAAAAGAATGGTGGTTCCTACATATACGGACCATATCTAGTTCAACTCTGCTTCTGAAACTGATACAAAGCACTGGTCCTATAACATGCAATGCTTGGCAGTTAATATGAGAAAAGTGTAAGCTTCGTGAACGATGTAGTTTGTTTGAGCTGAAAAGTGACTGCCCTTACCTGAAACGAAGTCTTGCTTGTAGGAAGACACAGAGCCTGGGATTTAACTCCAGTTCTGAAGGGAAACACACAGCATAGTTATCATCCATGGATCACACTCTGCTTTAGAGCAGGAAGCATGCCCTTGCTTTCTAGAATCTCTAAGAAAGCAGGAAACGTGAGTGTGCTGAGAACAAAAGAACAGTGTTTCCTACACAACGGACCATATCTAGTCCAACCCTGCCTCTGACATTGATACAAAGCACAGGTCCTCTAACATCCAATGCTTGTCATTTAAGATGAGAAAAGTGTGAGCTTCGTAAACGAAGTAGTTCGTTTGAGCTGAAAAGTGACCGCCCTTACCTGAAACGAAGTCCTGCTTGTAGGAAGACACAGAGTCAGGCATTTAACTCCATTTCTCAAGGGAAACACACAGCATAGTTCTCATCCAAGGATCACACTCTGCTTTAGAGCAAGAAGAATGCTAATGCTTTCTAGACTCTCTAATACAGCAGGAAATGTGAGTGTGCTCAGAACAAAAGAACGGTGTTTCCTACACACACGGACCCTATCTAGTTCAACTCTGCTTCTGAACCTGAAGCAAACCACAGGTCCTCTAACATACAATGCTTGTCAGTTAACATGAGAAACGTGTGAGCTTCGGAAACTATGTAGTTTCTTTGAGCTGTAAAGTACCTGCCCTTACTTGAAACGAAGTCTTGCTTGTAGGAAGTCACAGAGCCTGGGATTTAACTCCATTTCTTAAGTGGAACACACAGCAGAGTTCTCATCCATTGTTCACACTCTTCTTTAGAGGAAGAAGCACGCTCTGGGTTTCTAGATTCTCTAAGAAAGCAGGAAACGTGAGTGTGCTGAGAACAAAAGAACGGTGTTTCCTACACATACGGGACATATCTAGTCCAACTCTGCTTCTGAAAATGATACAAAGCACTGGTCCTCTAACATCCAATGCTTTTCAGTTAAGATGAGAAACGTGTGAGCTTCGTGAACGATGTAGTTCGTTTGAGCTGAAAAGTGACTTCCCTTACCTGAAACGAAGTCTTGCTTGAAAGAAGACACAGAGCCTGGGATTTAACTCCATTTCTGAAGTGGAACAGACAGCACAGTTCTGATCCATTGATCACACTCTGCTTTAGAACAAGAAGCACGGACTTGCTTTCTAGATTCTCTAAGACAGCAGGAAACGTGAGTGTGCTCAGAACAAAAGAAAGGTGGTTCCTACACATACGTACCATTTCTAATCCAACTCTGCCTCTGAAATTGATACAAAGCACTGGTCCTCTAGCATCCAATGCTTGTCATTTAAGATGAGAAACGTGTGAGCTTCATGAACGATGTAGTTCGTTTGAGCTGAAAAGTTCCTGCCCTTACCTGAAATGAAGTCTTGCTTGTGGGAAGACACAGAGCCTGGGATTTAACTCCAGTTCTGGAGGGAAACACACAGCATAGTTATCACCCATGGATCACACTCTGCTTTAGAGCAAGAAGCACGCCCTTGCTTTCTAGAGTCTCTAAGAAAGCAGGAAACGTGAGTGTGCAGAGAACAAAAGAACAGTGTTCCCTAAACATACAGACTATATCTAGTCCAACTCTGCCTCTGACAATGATACAAAGAACACGTCCTCTAACATCCAATGCTTGTCATTTAAGATGAGAAAAGTGTGAGCTTCGTGAATGAAGCAGTTCGTTTGAGCTGAAAAGTTACTGCCCTTACCTGAAACGAAGTCTTGCTGTAGGAAGTCACAGAGCCTGGGATTTAACTCCATTTCTGAAGTGAAACACACAGCAGAGTTCTCATCCATTCATCACACTCTGCTTTAGAGTAAGAAGCACGCTCTAGGTTTCTAGACTCTCTAATACAGCAGGAAACTTGAGTGTGCTCAGAACAACAGAACGGTGTTTCCTACACATAAGGACCATTCTAGTTCAAATTTGTTTCTGAAACTGATACAAACCAGAGGTCCTCTAACATCCAATGCTTGTCAGTTAAGATGAGAAACGTGTGGCCTTCGTGAACCTTGTAGTTCGTTTGAGCTGTAAAGTACCTGCCCTTAACTGAAACGAAGTCTTGCTTGTAGGAAGACTCGGAGCCTGGGATTTAACTCCATTTCTGAAGTGAAACACACAGCAGAGTTCTCATCCATTGATCACACTCTGCTTTAGAGCAAGAAGCACGCTATAGGTTTCTAGAGTCTCTAAGACAGCAGGAAACGTGAGTGTGCTGAGAACAAAAGAACGGTGTTTCCTACACATACGGACCATATCTAGTCCAATTCTGCTTCTGAAACTGATACATAGCACTGGTCCTCTAACATCCAATGCTTGTCACTTAACATGAAAAACGTGTTAGCTTTGTGAACGATGTAGTTCATTTGAGCTGAAAAGTGACAGCCTTTACCTGAAACGAAGTCTTGCTTGTAGGAAGACACCGAGCATGGCATTTAACTCCATTTCTGAAGGGAAACACAGAGCAGAGTTCTCATCCATTCATCACACTCTGCTTTAGAGCAAGAAGCACGCTCTCGGTTTCTAGAGTCTCTAATACAGCAGGAAACTTGAGTGTGCTCAGAACAACAGAACCGAGTTTCCTACACATAAGGACCATATCTAGTTCAAATTTGCTTCTGAAAATGATACAAACCAGAGGTACTCTTACATCCAATGCTTGTCAGTTAAGATGAGAAACGTGTGGCCTTCGTGAACTATGTAGATCGTTTGAGCTGTAAAGTACCTGCCCTTACCTGAAAGGAAGCCTTGCTTGTAGGAAGACTCAGAGCCTGGGGTTTAACTCCATTTCTGAAATGAAACACACAGCAGAGTTCTCATCCATTGATCACACTCTGCTTTAGAGCAAGAAGAATGCTAATGCTTTCTAGAGTCTCTAATACAGCAGGAAACGTGAGTGTGCTCAGAAGAAAAGAACGGTGTTTCCTACACACACGGACCATATCCAGTCCAACTCTGCTTCTGAAACTGATACAAAGCACTGGTCCTCTAACATCCAATGCTTGTCAGCTAACATGAGAAACGTGTTAGCCTAGTGAACGATGTAGTTCCTTTGAGCTGTAAAGTAACTGCCCTTACCTGAAACGAAGTCTTGCTTGTAGGAACACTCAGAGCCTGGGATTTAACTCCATTTCTGAAGTGAAACACAGCAGAGTTCTCCTCCATTGATCAAACTCTGCTTTAGAGCAAGACGCACGCTCTTGCCTTCTAGAGTCTCTAAAACAGCAGGAAACTTCAGTGTGCTCAGAACAAAAGAACGGTGTTTCCTCCACATAAGTACCATATCGAGTTCAAATTTGCTTCTGAAACTGATACACACCAGAGGTCCTCTAACATCCAATGCTTGTCAGTTAAGATGAGAAACGTGACACCTTCGTGAACTATGTAGTTCATTCGAGCTGTAAAGTACCTGCCCTTACCTGAAACGAAGTCTTGCTTGTAGGAAGATTCAGAGCCTGGGATTTAACTCCATTTCTGAAGTGAAACACACAGCAGAGTTCTCATCCATTGATCACACTCTGCTTTAGAGCAAGAAGAATGCTACTGCTTTCTAGAGTCTCTAAAACAGCAGGAAACGTGAGTGTGCTCAGAACAAAAAACGGTGTTTCCTACACGCGGACCTTATCTAGTTCAACTCTGCTTCTGAACTGAAACAAACCACAGGCCCTCTAACATCCAATGCTTGTCAGTTAACATGAGAAACGTGTGAGCTTCGGAAACTATGTAGTTTCTTTTAGCTGTAAATTACCTGCCCTTACTTGAAAAGAAGTCTTGGTTGTAGGAAGTCACAGAGCCTAGGATTTAACTCCATTTCTGAAGTGAACCATACAGCAGAGTTCTCATCCATTGATCACACTCTGCTTTAGAGCACGAAGCACGCTCTAGCCTTCTAGAGTCTCTAAGACAGCAGGAAACCTAGGTGTGCTGAGAACAAAAGAATGGTGTTTCCTAAACATACGGACCATATCTAGTCAAACTCTGCTTCTGAAACTGATACAAAGCAGTGGTCCTCAAACATCCAAAGCTTGTCAGTTAAGCTGAGAAACGTGTGAGCTTTGTGAACGATGTAGTTCATTTGAGCTCAAAAGTGACTGCCCTTACCTGAAACGAAGTCTTGCATGTAGGAAGACACAGAGCCTGGGATTTAACTCCAGTTCTGAAGGGAAACACACAGCATAGTAATAATCCATGGATCACAATGTGCTTTAGAGCAAGAAGCATGCCCTTGCTTTCTAGAGTCTCTACGAAAGCAGGAAACGTGAGTGTGCTGAGAACAAAAGAACGGTGTTCCCTACACATACGGACCATATCTAGTCCAACTCTGCCTCTGACATTGATACAAGGAACAGGTCCTCTAACATCCAATGCTTGTCATTTAAGATGAGAAAAGTGTGAGAATCGTGAACGAAGTAGTTCGTTTGAGCTGAAAAGTGACTGCCCTTACCTGAAAGGAAGTCTTGCTTGTAGGAAGACACAGAGCCTGGCATTTAACTCCATTTCTGAAGTGAAACACCCAGCAGACTTCTCATCCATTGACCACACTCTGCTTTAGAGCAAGAAGCACGCTCTTCCTTTCTAGAGTCTCTAATAGAGCAGGAAACGTGATTGTGCTCAGAACAAAAGAACTATGTTTCCTACACATACGAACCATATCTAGTTCAACACTTTTTGTGAAACTGACACAAAGCACAGGTCCTGTAACATCCAATGCCTTTCAATTAAGACAAAAAAAAGTGTGAGCTTTGTGTACAATGTAGTTTGTTTGACCTGAAAAGTAACTGGCCTTACCTGAAACGAAGTCTTGCTTGTAGGAAGACTCAGAGCCTGGGAATTAACTTCATTTCTCAAGTGGAACACACAGCAGAGTTGTCATCCATTGATCACACTCTGCTTTAGAGCAAGAAGCATGATCTTGACTTCTAGAGTCTCTAAGACAGCAGGAAACGTGAGTGTGCTGAAAACAAAAGAACGGTGTTTCCTACAAATATGGACCTTATCTAGTCCAACTCTGCCTCTCAAATTGATACAAAGCACAGTTCGTCTAACATCCAATGCTTTCATTTAAGATGAGAAACGTGTGAGCTTTGTGAACAATGTAGTTCGTTTGAGCTGAAAAGTGTCTACCCTTAACTGAAATGAAGTCTTGCTTGTAGGAAGTCACAGAGACTGGGATTTAACTCCATTTCTGAAGTGAAAGACACAGCAGAGTTATCATCCCCTGATCACACTCTGTTTTAGAGCAAGAAGCACGCTCTTGATTTCTAGAGTCTCTAAGACAGCAGGGAACGTGAGTGTGCTGAAAACAGAAGAACGGTGTTTCCTACAAATATGGACCTTATCTAGTCCAACTCTACCTCTGAAATTCATACAAAGCACTGGTCCTCTAACATCCAATGCTTGTCTGTTAAGATGGGAAACCTGTGAGCTGAGTGAACGATGTAGTTCGTTTGAGCTGAAAGTGACTGCCCTCACCTGAAACGAAGTCTTGCTTGTAGGAAGACACAGAGCCTGGGATTTAACTCCATTTCTGAGGTGAAACACCCAGCAGAGTTCTCATCCATTTTTTACACTCTGCTTTTGAGCAAGAAGCACGCTCTTGCTTTCTAGATTCTCTAAGACAGCAGGAAACGTGAGTGTGCTGAGAACCAAAGAATGGTGGTTCCTACACAGACGGACCATATCTAGTCCAACTCTACCTCTGAAATTGATACAAAGCACTGGTCCTTAAACATCCAATGCTTGTCAGTTAAGATGGGAAACCTGTTAGCTAAGTGAATGATGTAGTTCGTTTGAGCTGAAAAGTGACTGCCCTCACCTGAAACGAAGTCTTGCTTGTAGGAAGACACAGAGCCTGGGACTTAACTCCATTTCTGAGATGAAACACCCAGCAGAGTTCTCATCCATTTTTTACACTCTGCTTTTGAGCAAGAAGCACGCTCTTGCTTTCTAGATTCTCTAAGACAGCACGAAACGTGAGTGTGCTGAGAACAAAAGAACTGTGGCTCCTACACATACGGACCACATCTAGTCCAACTCTGTCTCTGAAATTGATACAAAGCACTGGTCCTCTAATATCCAATGCTTGTCATTTAAGATGAGAAACGTGTGAGGTTCGTGAATGATGTAGTTCGTTTGAGCTGAAAAGTGCCTGCCCTTACCTGAAACGAAGTCTTGCTTGTAGGAAGACACAGAGCCTGGGATTTAACTCTATTTCTGAAGGGAAAAACACAGCATAGTTATCATCCATGGTGCCACTTTGCTTTAGAGCAAGAAGAATTCTATTTCTTTCTAGAGTCTCTAATACAGCAGGAAATGTGAGTATGCTCAGAACAAAAGAAGGGTGTTTCCTACACATAAGGACCATATCTAGTTCAACTCCTCTTCTGAAACTGACGCAAAGCACAGGTCACGTAACATCCAATGCTTTTCAATTAAGACTGAGAAACATGTGAGCTTCGTGTACGATGTAGTTCGTTTGACCTGTAAAGTAACTGCCTTACCTGAAATGAAGTCTTGCTTGTAGGAAGACTCAGAGCCTGGGATTTAACTCCATTTCTGAAGTAAAAGACACAGCAGAGTTATCATCCACTGATCACACTCTGTTTTAGAGCAAGAAGCACGCTCTTGCTTTCTAGATTCTCTAAGACGGCAGGAAACGTGAGTGTGCTGATAACAAAAGAATGGTGGTTCCTACATATACGGACCATATCTAGTCCAACTCTGCTTCTGAAACTGATTCAAACCAGAGGTCCTATAACATCCAATGCTTGTCAGTTTAGATGAGAAACGAGTGAGCTTCATGTACGACGTTGTTCCTTTGAGCTGTAAAATAACTGCCCTTTCCTGAAACGAAGTCTTGCTTGTAGGAAGACTCAGAGCCTGGAATTTAAATCCATTTCTGAAGGGAAACACAAAGCATAGTTCTCATCCATGGATCAAACTCCGATTTAGAGCAAGAAGCACGCTCTATCTTTCTAGAGTCTCTAAGACAGCTGTAAACGTGAGTGTGCTAAGGACAAAAGAATGGTGTTTCCTACACATACAGACCATATCTAGTCCAACTGTGCCTCTGAAATTGATACAAAGCACAGGTCCTCTAACATCCAACGCTTGTCTGTTAAGATGAGAAACATGTGAGCTTCGTGAACTATGTAGTTCGTTTGAGCTGAAAAGAGATTGACCTTACCTGAAATGAAGTCTTGCTTGTAGGAAGTCACAGAGCGTGGGATTTATCTCCATTTCTGAAGGGAAACACACAGCATTGTTCTCATCCATGGATCACATTCTGCTTTAGAGCAGGAAGAACGCTATTGCTTTCTAGAGTCTCTAATACAGCAGGAAACGTGAGTGTTGTCAGAACAAAAGTACGGTGATTCCTACACATACAGACGATATCTAGTACAACTCTGCTTCTGAAACTGATACAAACCAGAGGTCCTCTAACATCCAATGCTTGGCAGTTTAGATGAGAAACGAGTGAGCTTTGTGAATGATGTAGTTCATTTGAGCTGTAAAGTAACTGCCCTTACCTGAAACAAAGTCTTGCTTGTAGGAAGACTCAGAGCCTGGGATTTAACTCCATTTCTGAAGTGAAAGACACAGCAGAGTTCTCATCCACTGACACACTCTGTTTTAGAGCAAGAAGCACGCTCTTGCTTTCTAGATTCTCTAAGACAGCAGGAAATGTGAGTGTGCTGTGAACAAAAGAATGGTGTTTCCTACACATACTGTCCAAATCTAGTCCAAATCTGCTTCTGAAACTGAAACAAAGCTATTGTCCTCTAACATCCAATGCTTGTCAGTTAAGATGGGAAACCTGTTAGCTGAGTGAACGATGTAGTTCTTTTGGGCTGTAAAGTGACTGCCCTTACCTGAAACGAAGTCTTGCTTGTAGGAAGACACAGAGCGTGGGATTTATCTCCATTTCTGAAGGGAAACACACAGCATAGTTCTCATCCTTGGATCACACTCTGCTTTAGATCAGGAGGAACGCTCTTGCTTTCTAGAGTCTCTAATACAGCAGGAAAGTTGAGTGTGGTCAGAACAAAAGTACGGTGATTCCTACACATACAGACGATATCTAGTTCAACTCTGCTTCTGAAACTGATACAAACCAGAGGTCCTCTAACATCCAATGATTGCCAGTTTAGATGAGAAACGAGTGAGCTTCGTGAACGATGTAGTTCGTTTGAGCTGTAAAGTAACTGCCCTTACCTGAATCAAAGTCTTCCTTGTAGGAAGACACAGAGCCTTGAATTTAACTCCATTTCTGAGGTGAAACACCCAGCAGAGTTCTCATCCATTGATCACACTCTGCATTAGAGCAAGAAGTACGCTATTGCTTTCTAGATTCTCTAAGAGAGCAGGAAACGTGAGTGTGCTGAGAACAAAAGAACTGTGGTTACTACACATACGGACCAAATCTAGTCCAAATCTGCTTCTGAAACTGATACAAAGCACTGGTCCTCTAACATCCACTGCCTGTCAGGAAAGATGGGAAACCTGTTAGCTGAGTGAACGATGTAGTTCTTTTGGGCTGTAAAGTGACTGCCCTTACCTGAAAAGAAGTCTTGCTTGTAGGAAGACACAGAGCGTGGGATTTATCTCCATTTCTGAAGGGAAACACACAGCATAGTTCTCATCCATGGATCACACACTGCTTTAGAGCAGGAAGAACGCTATTGCTTTCTAGAGTCTCTAAGACAGCAGGAAACGTGAGTGTGCTGAGAACAAAAGAACTGTGGTTTCTACACATATGGACGATATCTAGTCCAACTCTGTTTCTGAAATTGATACAAAGCACTGGTCCTCTAACATCCAATGCTTGTCATTTAAGAGGAGAAACGTGTGAGCTTCGTGAATGATGTAGTTCGTTGGAGCTGAAAAGTGCCTTCCCTTACCTGAAACGATGTCTGTCTTATAGAAAGACACAGAGCCTGGGATTTAACTCTATTTCTGAAGGGAAATTCACAGCATAGTTATCATCCAGGGATCCCACTCTGCTTTAGAGCAAGAAGAATTCTATTTCTTTCTAGAGTCTCTAGTACAGCAGGAAACATGAGTGTGCTCAGAACAAAAGAACGGTGTTTCCTACACATACGGACCATATCTAGTTCAACTCCTCTTCTGAAACTGACAAAAAGCACAGGTCAAGTAACATGCAATGCTTTTCAATTAAGACCGAGAAACGTGTGAGCTTCGTGTACGATGTAGTTCGTTTGACCTGTAAAGTAACTGCCCTTACCTGAAATGAAGTCTTGCTTGTAGGAAGACTCAGAGCCTGGGATTTAACTCCATTTCTGAAGTGAAAGACACAGCAGAGTTATCATCCACTGATCACACTCTGTTTTAGAGCAAGAAGCACGATCTTGCTTTCTAGATTCTCTAAGACAGTAGGAAACGTGAGTGTGCTGAGAAAAAAAGTACGGTGTTTCCTACACATAGGGACCAAATCTAGTCCAACTCTGCTTCTGAAACTGACACAAAGCACAAGTCCTCTAACATCCAATGCCTGTCCGTTAAGATGAGAAACGTGTGAGCTTCGTGAACGATGAAGTTCGTTTGAGCTGTAAAGTGACTGCCCTTACCTGAAACAGAGTCTTGCTTGTAGAAAGACTCAGAGCCTGGGATTTAACTCTATTTCGGAAGTGAAACACCCAGCAGACTTGTCATCCATTGATCACCCTCTGCTTTAGAGCAAGAAGCACGCTCTTCCTTTCTAGATTCTCTAATAAAGCAGGAAACGTGAGTGTGCTGAGAACAAAAGAACTGTGGTTCCTACACATACGGACCATATCTAGTCCAACTCTGCCTCTGAAATTGATACAAAGCACTGGTCCTCTAAATCCAATGCTTGTCATTTAAGAGGAGAAACGTGTGAGCTTCATGAATGATGTAGTTCGTTGGAGCTGAAAAGTGCCTTCCCTTACTTGAAACGATGTCTGTCTTGTAGAAAGACACAGAGCCTGGGATTTAACTCTATTTCTGAAGGGAAATTCACAGCATAGTTATCATCCAGGGATCCCACTCTGCTTTAGAGCAAGAAGAATTGTATTTCTTTCTAGAGTCTCCAGTACAGCAGGAAACATGAGTGTGCTCAGAACAAAAGAACGGTGTTTCCTACACATACGGACCATATCTAGTTCAACTCCTCTTCTGAAACTGACACAAAGCACAGGTCAAGTAACATCCAATGCTTTTCAATTAAGAGCGAGAAACGTGTGAGCTTCATGTACGATGTAGTTCGTTTGACCTGTAAAGTAACTGCCCTTACCTGAAATGAAGTCTTGCTTGTAGAAAGACTCAGAGCCTTGGATTTAACTCCATTTCTGAAGTGAAAGACACAGCAGAGTTATCATCCACTGATCACACTCTGTTTTAGAGCAAGAAGCACGATCTTGCTTTCTAGATTCTCTAAGACAGTAGGAAACGTGAGTGTGCTGAGAAAAAAAGAACGGTGTTTCCTACACATATGGACCAAATCTAGTCCAACTCTGCTTCTGAAACTGACACAAAGCACAAGTCCTCTAACATCCAATGCCTGTCCGTTAAGATGAGAAACGTGTGAGCTTCGTGAACGATGAAGTTCGTTTGAGCTGTAAAGTAACTGCCCTTACCTGAAACAGAGTCTTGCTTGTAGGAAGACTCAGAGCCTGGGATTTAACTCTATTTCGGAAGTGAAACACCCAGCAGACTTGTCATCCATTGATCACCCTCTGCTTTAGAGCAAGAAGCAAGCTCTTCCTTTCTAGATTCTCTAATACAGCAGGAAACGTGATTGTGCTCAGAACAAAAGAACTATGTTTCCTACACATACAGTCCATATCTAGTTCAACTCTTCTTCTGAAACTGACACAAAGCACAGGTCCTCTAACATCTAATGCCTTTCAAGTAAGAACAAGAAACGTGTGAGCTTTGTGTACAATGTAGTTCGTTTGACCTGTAAAGTAACTGGCCTTACCTGAAACGAAGTCTTGCTTGTAGGAAGACTCAGAGGCTGGAATTTAACTTCATTCTGAAGTGGAACACACAGCAGAGTTCTCATCCATTGATCACACTCTGCTTTAGAGCAAGAAGCACGCTCTTGATTTCTAGAGTCTCTAAGACAGCAGGAAACATGAGTGTGCTGTAAACAAAAGAACGATGTTTCCTAAAATACGGGCCTTATCTAGTCCAACTCTGCCTCTCCAATTGATACAAAGCACAGGTCCTCTAACATCCAATGCTGTCATTTAAGATGAGAAACGTGTGAGCTTTGTGAACAATGTAGTTCGTTTGAGATGAAAAGTGACTGCCCTTAGCTGAAACGAAGTCTTGCGTGTAGGAAGTCACAGAGACCGGGATTTAACTCCATTTCTGAAGGGAAACACACAGCATAGTTCTCATCCATGGATCACATTCTGCTTTAGAGCAAGAAGAACGCTATCGCTTTCTAGAGTCTCTAATACAGCAGGAAACTTGAGTGTGCTCAGAACAAAAGTACGGTGATTCCTACACATAAGGACCATATCTAGTTCAACTCTGCTTCTGAAACTGATACAAACCAGAGGTCCTCTAATATCCAATGCTTGTCAGTTTAGATGAGATACTAGTGAGCTTTGTGAACGATGTAGTTCGTTTGAGCTGTAAAGTAACTGCCCTTACCTGAAACGAAGTCTTCCTTGTAGGAAGACTCAGAGCCAGGGATTTAACTCCATTTCTGAAGTGAAAGATACAGCAGAGTTATCATCCACTAATCACACTCTGTTTTAGAGCAAGAAGCACGATCTTGCTTTCTAGATTCTCTAAGAAAGCAGGAAACGTGAGTGCGCTGAGAACAAAAGAACGGTGTTTCCTACACATACGGTCAAATCTAGTCCAACTCTGCTCCTGAAACTGATACAAAGCACTGGTCCTCAAACATCCAATGCTTGTCAGTTAAGATGGGAAACCTGTTATCTGAGTGAACGATGTAGTTCGTTTGAGCTCTAAAGTGACTGCCCTTACCTGAAACGAAGTCTTGCTTGTAGGAAGACACAGAGCGTGGGATTTATCTCCATTTCTGAAGGGAAACACAGAGCATAGATCTCATCCATGGATCACACTCTGCTTTAGAGCAGGAAGAACGTTATTGCTTTCTAGAGTCTCTAATACAGCAGGAAACTTGAGTGTGGTCAGAACAAAAGTACAGTGATTCCTACACATACAGACGATATCTAGTTCAACTCTGCTTCTGAAACTGATACAAACCAGAGGTCCTCTAACATCCAATGATTGTTAGTTTAGTTGAGAAACGAGTGAGCTTCGTGAACGATGTAGTTCGTTTGAGCTGTAAAGTAAATGCCCTTACCTGAAACGAAGTCTTGCTTGTAGGAAGACACAGAGCCTGGGATTTAACTCCATTTCTGAAGGGAAACACACAGCACAGTTCTCTTCCATGAATCACACTCTGCTTTAGAGCAAGAAGCATGCTTTTCCTTTCTAGAATCTCTAATAGTGCAGGAAACCTGATTGTGCTCAGAACAAAAGAACGGTGTTTCCTACACATACGGACCATATCTAGTTCAACTCTTCTTCTGAAACTGACAAAAAGCACAGGTCCTGTCACATCCAATGCTCTTCAATTAAGACCGAGAAATGTGTGAGCTTCATGTATGATGTAGTTCGTTTGAGCTATAAAGTAACTGCCCTTACCTGAAACGAAATCTTGCTTGTAGGAAGACTCAGAGCCAGGGATTTAACTACATTTCTGAAGTGAAACACACAGCAGAGTTCTCATCCATAGATCACACTCTGATTTAGAGCAAGAAGCACGCTCTTGCTTTCTAGAGTCTCTAAGACAGCATGAAACATGAGAGTGATGAGAACAAAAGAAAGGTGTTTCCTACACATACGGACCATATCTAGTCCAACTCTGCTTCTGAAACTGATACAAAGCACTGGTCCTCTAACATCCAATGCTTGTCAGTTAAGATGGGAAACCTGTTAGCTGAGTGAACGATGTAGTTCGTTTGAGCTGAAAAGTGACTGCCCTTACCTGAAACGAAGTCTAGCTTGTAGGAAGACACAGTGCCTGGGATTTAACTCCATTTCTGAAGTGAAAGACAGAGCAGAGTTATCATCCACTGATCACCCTCTGTTTTAGAGCAAGAAGCACGCTCTTGCTTTCTAGATTCTCTAAGACAGCAGGAAACGTGAGTGTGCTGAGAAAAAAAGAACGGTGTTTCCTACACATACGGACCAAATCTAGTCCAACTCTGCTTCTGAAACTGAAACAAACCACAGGTCCTCTAACATCAAATGCATGTCCGTTAAGATGAGAAACGTGTGAGCTTCGTGAACGATGAAGTTCGTTTGAGCTGTCAAGTAACTGCCCTTACCTGAAACAACGTCTTGCTTATAGGAAGACTCAGAGCCTGGGATTTACTCCATTTCTGAAGTGTAACACACAGCAGAGTTATCATCCACTGATGACACTCTGTTTTAGAGCAAGAAGCACGCTCTTGCTTTCTAGATTCTCTAAGAGAACAGGAAACGTGAGTGTGCTGAGAACAAAAGAACGGTGTTTCCTACACATACGGACCAAATCTAGAACAACTCTGCTTCTGAAACTGATAGAAAGCACTGGTCCTCTAACATCCAATGCTTGTCAGTTAAGATGGGAAACCTGTTAGCTGAGTGAATTATGTAGTTCGTTTGAGATGAAAAGTGACTGCCCTTACCTGAAACGAAGTCTTGCTTGTAGGAAGAAACAGAGCCTGGAATTTAACTCCATTTCTGAGGTGAAACACCCAGCAGAGTTCTCATCCATTGATCACACTCTGCTTTAGAGCAAGAAGCACGCTCTTGCTTTCTAGATTGTCTAAGACAGCAGGAAATGTAAGTGTGCTGAGAACAAAAGAATGGTGTTTCCTACACATACGGACCAAATCTAGTTCAACTCTGCTTCTGAAACTGATAGAAAGCACTGGTCCTCTAACATCCAATGCTGTCATTTAAGATGAGAAACGTGTGAGCTTTGTGAACAATGTAGTTCGTTTGAGATGAAAAGTGACTGCCCTTAGCTGAAACGAAGTCTTGCGTGTAGGAAGTCACAGAGACCGGGATTTAACTCCATTTCTGAAGGGAAACACACAGCATAGTTCTCATCCATGGATCACATTCTGCTTTAGAGCAAGAAGAACGCTATCGCTTTCTAGAGTCTCTAATACAGCAGGAAACTTGAGTGTGCTCAGAACAAAAGTACGGTGATTCCTACACATAAGGACCATATCTAGTTCAACTCTGCTTCTGAAACTGATACAAACCAGAGGTCCTCTAATATCCAATGCTTGTCAGTTTAGATGAGATACTAGTGAGCTTTGTGAACGATGTAGTTCGTTTGAGCTGTAAAGTAACTGCCCTTACCTGAAACGAAGTCTTCCTTGTAGGAAGACTCAGAGCCAGGGATTTAACTCCATTTCTGAATTGAAAGATACAGCAGAGTTATCATCCACTAATCACACTCTGTTTTAGAGCAAGAAGCACGATCTTGCTTTCTAGATTCTCTAAGAAAGCAGGAAACGTGAGTGCGCTGAGAACAAAAGAATGGTGTTTCCTACACATACGGTCAAATCTAGTCCAACTCTGCTCCTGAAACTGATACAAAGCACTGGTCCTCAAACATCCAATGCTTGTCAGTTAAGATGGGAAACCTGTTATCTGAGTGAACGATGTAGTTCGTTTGAGCTCTAAAGTGACTGCCCTTACCTGAAACGAAGTCTTGCTTGTAGGAAGACACAGAGCGTGGGATTTATCTC
Organism: Onychomys leucogaster; assembly: GCA_949786385.1. Lineage (NCBI taxonomy): Eukaryota > Metazoa > Chordata > Mammalia > Rodentia > Cricetidae > Onychomys > Onychomys leucogaster. The sequence goes on from CATKUP010000056.1 coordinate 28,524, forward strand.
CATTTCTGAAGGGAAACACAGAGCATAGATCTCATCCATGGATCACACTCTGCTTTAGAGCAGGAAGAACGCTATTGCTTTCTAGAGTCTCTAATACAGCAGGAAACTTGAGTGTGGTCAGAACAAAAGTACAGTGATTCCTACACATACAGACGATATCTAGTTCAACTCTGCTTCTGAAACTGATACAAACCAGAGGTCCTCTAACATCCAATGATTGTTAGTTTAGTTGAGAAACGAGTGAGCTTCGTGAACGATGTAGTTCGTTTGAGCTGTAAAGTAAATAACCTTACCTGAAACGAAGTCTTGCTTGTAGGAAGACACAGAGCCTGGGATTTATCTCCATTTCTGAAGGGAAACACACAGCATAGTTCTCATCCATGGATCACACTCTGCTTTAGAGCAGGAAGAACGCTATTGCTTTCTAGAGTCTCTAATACAGCAGGAAACTTGAGTGTGGTCAGAACAAATGTACGGTGATTCCTACACATACAGACGATATCTAGTTCAACTCTGCTTCTGAAACTGATACAAACCAGAGGTCCTCTAACATCCAATGATTGTCAGTTTAGATGAGAAACGAGTGAGCTTCGTGAACGATGTATTTTGTTTGTGCTGTAAAGTAACTGCCCTTACCTGAAACAAAGTCTTGCTTGTAGGAAGACTCAGAGCCTGGAATTTAACTCCATTTCTGAGGTGAAACACCCAGCAGAGTTCTCATCCATTGATCACACTCTGCTTTAGAGCAAGAAGTACGCTATTGCTTTCTAGATTCTCTAAGACAGCAGGAAACGTGAGTGTGCTGAGAACAAAAGAACTGTGGTTCCTACACATACGGACCATATCTAGTCCAACTCTGCCTCTGAAATTGATACAAAGCACTGGTCCTCTAAATCCAATGCTTGTCATTTAAGAGGAGAAACGTGTGAGCTTCATGAATGATGTAGTTCGTTGGAGCTGAAAAGTGCCTTCCCTTACTTGAAACGATGTCTGTCTTGTAGAAAGACACAGAGCCTGGGATTTAACTCTATTTCTGAAGGGAAATTCACAGCATAGTTATCATCCAGGGATCCCACTCTGCTTTAGAGCAAGAAGAATTGTATTTCTTTCTAGAGTCTCTAGTACAGCAGGAAACATGAGTGTGCTCAGAACAAAAGAACGGTGTTTCCTACACATACGGACCATATCTAGTTCAACTCCTCTTCTGAAACTGACACAAAGCACAGGTCAAGTAACATCCAATGCTTTTCAATTAAGAGCGAGAAACGTGTGAGCTTCATGTACGATGTAGTTCGTTTGACCTGTAAAGTAACTGCCCTTACCTGAAATGAAGTCTTGCTTGTAGAAAGACTCAGAGCCTTGGATTTAACTCCATTTCTGAAGTGAAAGACACAGCAGAGTTATCATCCACTGATCACACTCTGTTTTCGAGCAAGAAGCACGATCTTGCTTTCTAGATTCTCTAAGACAGTAGGAAACGTGAGTGTGCTGAGAAAAAAAGAACGGTGTTTCCTACACATATGGACCAAATCTAGTCCAACTCTGCTTCTGAAACTGACACAAAGCACAAGTCCTCTAACATCCAATGCCTGTCCGTTAAGATGAGAAACGTGTGAGCTTCGTGAACGATGAAGTTCGTTTGAGCTGTAAAGTAACTGCCCTTACCTGAAACAGAGTCTTGCTTGTAGGAAGACTCAGAGCCTGGGATTTAACTCTATTTCGGAAGTGAAACACCCAGCAGACTTGTCATCCATTGATCACCCTCTGCTTTAGAGCAAGAAGCAAGCTCTTCCTTTCTAGATTCTCTAATACAGCAGGAAACGTGATTGTGCTCAGAACAAAAGAACTATGTTTCCTACACATACAGTCCATATCTAGTTCAACTCTTCTTCTGAAACTGACACAAAGCACAGGTCCTCTAACATCTAATGCCTTTCAAGTAAGAACAAGAAACGTGTGAGCTTTGTGTACAATGTAGTTCGTTTGACCTGTAAAGTAACTGGCCTTACCTGAAACGAAGTCTTGCTTGTAGGAAGACTCAGAGGCTGGAATTTAACTTCATTCTGAAGTGGAACACACAGCAGAGTTCTCATCCATTGATCACACTCTGCTTTAGAGCAAGAAGCACGCTCTTGATTTCTAGAGTCTCTAAGACAGCAGGAAACATGAGTGTGCTGTAAACAAAAGAACGATGTTTCCTAAAATACGGGCCTTATCTAGTCCAACTCTGCCTCTCCAATTGATACAAAGCACAGGTCCTCTAACATCCAATGCTGTCATTTAAGATGAGAAACGTGTGAGCTTTGTGAACAATGTAGTTCGTTTGAGATGAAAAGTGACTGCCCTTAGCTGAAACGAAGTCTTGCGTGTAGGAAGTCACAGAGACCGGGATTTAACTCCATTTCTGAAGGGAAACACACAGCATAGTTCTCATCCATGGATCACATTCTGCTTTAGAGCAAGAAGAACGCTATCGCTTTCTAGAGTCTCTAATACAGCAGGAAACTTGAGTGTGCTCAGAACAAAAGTACGGTGATTCCTACACATAAGGACCATATCTAGTTCAACTCTGCTTCTGAAACTGATACAAACCAGAGGTCCTCTAATATCCAATGCTTGTCAGTTTAGATGAGATACTAGTGAGCTTTGTGAACGATGTAGTTCGTTTGAGCTGTAAAGTAACTGCCCTTACCTGAAACGAAGTCTTCCTTGTAGGAAGACTCAGAGCCAGGGATTTAACTCCATTTCTGAAGTGAAAGATACAGCAGAGTTATCATCCACTAATCACACTCTGTTTTAGAGCAAGAAGCACGATCTTGCTTTCTAGATTCTCTAAGAAAGCAGGAAACGTGAGTGCGCTGAGAACAAAAGAACGGTGTTTCCTACACATACGGTCAAATCTAGTCCAACTCTGCTCCTGAAACTGATACAAAGCACTGGTCTTCAAACATCCAATGCTTGTCAGTTAAGATGGGAAACCTGTTATCTGAGTGAACGATGTAGTTCGTTTGAGCTCTAAAGTGACTGCCCTTACCTGAAACGAAGTCTTGCTTGTAGGAAGACACAGAGCGTGGGATTTATCTCCATTTCTGAAGGGAAACACAGAGCATAGATCTCATCCATGGATCACACTCTGCTTTAGAGCAGGAAGAACGCTATTGCTTTCTAGAGTCTCTAATACAGCAGGAAACTTGAGTGTGGTCAGAACAAAAGTACAGTGATTCCTACACATACAGACGATATCTAGTTCAACTCTGCTTCTGAAACTGATACAAACCAGAGGTCCTCTAACATCCAATGATTGTTAGTTTAGTTGAGAAACGAGTGAGCTTCGTGAACGATGTAGTTCGTTTGAGCTGTAAAGTAAATGCCCTTACCTGAAACGAAATCTTGCTTGTAGAAAGACACAGAGCCTGGGATTTAACTCCATTTCTGAAGGGAAACACACAGCACAGTTCTCTTCCATGAATCACACTCTGCTTTAGAGCAAGAAGCATGCTTTTCCTTTCTAGAATCTCTAATAGTGCAGGAAACCTGATTGTGCTCAGAACAAAAGAACGGTGTTTCCTACACATACGGACCATATCTAGTTCAACTCTTCTTCTGAAACTGACAAAAAGCACAGGTCCTGTCACATCCAATGCTCTTCAATTAAGACCGAGAAATGTGTGAGCTTCATGTATGATGTAGTTCGTTTGAGCTATAAAGTAACTGCCCTTACCTGAAACGAAATCTTGCTTGTAGGAAGACTCAGAGCCAGGGATTTAACTACATTTCTGAAGTGAAACACACAGCAGAGTTCTCATCCATAGATCACACTCTGATTTAGAGCAAGAAGCACGCTCTTGCTTTCTAGAGTCTCTAAGACAGCATGAAACATGAGAGTGATGAGAACAAAAGAAAGGTGTTTCCTACACATACGGACCATATCTAGTCCAACTCTGCTTCTGAAACTGATACAAAGCACTGGTCCTCTAACATCCAATGCTTGTCAGTTAAGATGGGAAACCTGTTAGCTGAGTGAATTATGTAGTTCGGTTGAGATGAAAAGTGACTGCCCTTACCTGAAACGAAGTCTTGCTTGTAGGAAGACACAGAGCCTGGAATTTAACTCCATTTCTGAGGTGAAACACCCAGCAGAGTTCTCATCCATTGATCACACTCTGCTTTAGAGCAAGAAGCACGCTCTTGCTTTCTAGATTGTCTAAGACAGCAGGAAATGTAAGTGTGCTGAGAACAAAAGAATGGTGTTTCCTACACATACGGACCAAATCTAGTTCAACTCTGCTTCTGAAACTGATACAAAGCACTGGTCCTCTAACATCCAATGCTTGTCAGTTAAGATGGGAAACCTGTTAGCTGAGTGAATGATGTAGTTCGTTTGAGCTGTCAAGTAACTGCCCTTACCTGAAACGAAGTCTTGCTTGGAGGAAGACACAGAGCGTGGGATTTATCTCCATTTCTGAAGGGAAACACACAGCATAGTTCTCATCCATGGATCACACTCTGCTTTAGAGCAGGAAGAACGCTATTGCTTTCTAGAGTCTCTAATACAGCAGGAAACTTGAGTGTGGTCAGAACAAATGTACGGTGATTCCTACACATACAGACGATATCTAGTTCAACTCTGCTTCTGAAACTGATACAAACCAGAGGTCCTCTAACATCCAATGATTGTCAGTTTAGATGAGAAACGAGTGAGCTTCGTGAACGATGTATTTTGTTTGTGCTGTAAAGTAACTGCCCTTACCTGAAACAAAGTCTTGCTTGTAGGAAGACTCAGAGCCTGGAATTTAACTCCATTTCTGAAGTGAAACACCCAGCAGAGTTCTCATCCATTGATCACACTCTGCTTTAGAGCAAGAAGTACGCTATTGCTTTCTAGATTCTCTAAGACAGCAGGAAACGTGAGTGTGCTGAGAACAAAAGAACTGTGGTTCCTACACATACGGACCTTATCTAGTCCAACTCTGCCTCTGAAATTGATACAAAGCACTGGTCCTCTAAATCCAATGCTTGTCATTTAAGAGGAGAAACGTGTGAGCTTCATGAATGATGTAGTTCGTTGGAGCTGAAAAGTGCCTTCCCTTACTTGAAACGATGTCTGTCTTGTAGAAAGACACAGAGCCTGGGATTTAACTCTATTTCTGAAGGGAAATTCACAGCATAGTTATCATCCAGGGATCCCACTCTGCTTTAGAGCAAGAAGAATTGTATTTCTTTCTAGAGTCTCTAGTACAGCAGGAAACATGAGTGTGCTCAGAACAAAAGAACGGTGTTTCCTACACATACGGACCATATCTAGTTCAACTCCTCTTCTGAAACTGACACAAAGCACAGGTCAAGTAACATCCAATGCTTTTCAATTAAGAGCGAGAAACGTGTGAGCTTCATGTACGATGTAGTTCGTTTGACCTGTAAAGTAACTGCCCTTACCTGAAATGAAGTCTTGCTTGTAGAAAGACTCAGAGCCTTGGATTTAACTCCATTTCTGAAGTGAAAGACACAGCAGAGTTATCATCCACTGATCACACTCTGTTTTCGAGCAAGAAGCACGATCTTGCTTTCTAGATTCTCTAAGACAGTAGGAAACGTGAGTGTGCTGAGAAAAAAAGAACGGTGTTTCCTACACATATGGACCAAATCTAGTCCAACTCTGCTTCTGAAACTGACACAAAGCACAAGTCCTCTAACATCCAATGCCTGTCCGTTAAGATGAGAAACGTGTGAGCTTCGTGAACGATGAAGTTCGTTTGAGCTGTAAAGTAACTGCCCTTACCTGAAACAGAGTCTTGCTTGTAGGAAGACTCAGAGCCTGGGATTTAACTCTATTTCGGAAGTGAAACACCCAGCAGACTTGTCATCCATTGATCACCCTCTGCTTTAGAGCAAGAAGCACGCTCTTCCTTTCTAGATTCTCTAATAGAGCAGGAAACGTGATTGTGCTCAGAACAAAAGAACTATGTTTCCTACACATACAGTCCATATCTAGTTCAACTCTTCTTCTGAAACTGACACAAAGCACAGGTCCTCTAACATCCAATGCCTTTCAAGTAAGAACAAGAAACGTGTGAGCTTTGTGTACAATGTAGTTCGTTTGACCTGTAAAGTAACTGGCCTTACCTGAAACGAAGTCTTGCTTGTAGGAAGACTCAGAGGCTGGGATTTAACTTCATTCTGAAGTGGAACACACAGCAGAGTTCTCATCCATTGATCACACTCTGCTTTAGAGCAAGAAGCACGCTCTTGATTTCTAGAGTCTCTAAGACAGCAGGAAACATGAGTGTGCTGTAAACAAAAGAACAATGTTTCCTAAAATACGGGCCTTATCTAGTCCAACTCTGCCTCTCCAATTGATACAAAGCACAGGTCCTCTAACATCCAATGCTGTCATTTAAGATGAGAAACGTGTGAGCTTTGTGAACAATGTAGTTCGTTTGAGATGAAAAGTGACTGCCCTTAGCTGAAACGAAGTCTTGCGTGTAGGAAGTCACAGAGACCGGGATTTAACTCCATTTCTGAAGGGAAACACACAGCATAGTTCTCATCCATAGATCACATTCTGCTTTAGAGCAAGAAGAACGCTATCGCTTTCTAGAGTCTCTAATACAGCAGGAAACTTGAGTGTGATCAGAACAAAAGAATGGTGTTTCCTACACATAGGGACCATATCTAATTCAACTCTGCTTCTGAAACTGAAACAAACCACAGTTCCTCTAACATCCAATGCTTGTCAGTTAAGATGAGAAACGAGTGAGCTTCCTGAACGATGTAGTTCGTTTGAGCTGAAAAGTGACTCCCCTTACCTGAAACAAAGACTTTCTTGTAGGAAGACTCAGAGCCTGGGATTTAACTCCATTTCTGAAGTGAAACACAGAGCAGAGTTCTCATCCATAGGTCACACTCTGCTTTAGAGCAAGAAGCACGCTCTTGCTTTCTAGAGACTCTAATACAGCAGGAAACGTGATTGTGCTCAGAACAAAAGAACTGTGTTTCCTACACATACTGACCATATCTAGTTCAACTCTTCTTCTGAAACTGACACAAAGCACTGTTCCTGTAACATCCAATGCTTTTCAATTAAGACCAAGAAACGTGTGAGCTTCGTGTATAATGTAGTTCTTTTGAGATGTAAAGTAACTGCTCTTACCTGAAATGATATCTTGCTTGTAAGAAGACTCAGAGCCTGGGATTTAACTCCATTTCTGAAGTGGAACACACAGCAGAGTTCTCATCCATTGATCACACTCTGCTTTAGAGCAAGAAGCACGCTCTTGCTTTCAGGAGTCTCTAAGACAGCAGGAAACATGAGTGTGCTAAGAACAAAAGAACGGTGTTTCCTAAACATACGGGCCATATCTAGTCCAACTCTGCTTCTGAAAGTGAAACAAACCACAGGTACTCTAACATCCAATGCTTGTCCTTTAAGAGGAGAAACTTGTGAGCTTCGTGAACAATGTAGTTCGTTTGAGCTGTAATGTAACTGCCCTTAACTGAAACGAAGTCTTGCTTGTAGGAAGACTCAGAGCCTGGGATTTAACTCCCTTTCTGAAGCGAAACACACAGCATAGTTCTCATCCATGGATCACACTCTGCTTTAGAGCAAGAAGCACGCTCTTGCTTTCTAGAGTCTCTAATACAGCTGGAAACCTGAGTTTGCTCAGAACAAAAGAACGGTGTTTCCTACACATACAGACAATATCTAGTCCAATTCTGCCTCTGAAACTGAAACAACCCTCAGGTCCTCTCACATCCAATGCTTGTCTGTCAAGATGAGAAACATGTGAGCTTTGTGAACGATGTAGATTGTTTGAGCTGAAAAGTGACTGCCCTTTTCTGAAACGAAGTCTTGCTTGTAGGAAGACTCAGAGCCTGGAATTTAACTCCATTTCTGAAGTGGAACACACAGCAGAGTTCTCATTCATAGGTCACACTCTTCTTTAGAGCAAGAAGCACGCTCTTGCTTTCTAGAGTCGCTAAGACAGCAGGAAATGTGAGTGTGCTGAGAACAAAAGAAAAGTTTTTCCTACATATACGGACCATATCTAGTCCAACTCTGCTTCTGAAACTGACACAAAGCACAGGTCCTCTAACATCCAATGCTTGACATTTAAGATGAGAAACGTGTGAGCATCATGAAAGATGTAGTACTTTTGAGCTGAAAAGTGACTGCCCTTACCTGAAACGAAGTCTTGCTTATAGGAAGACTCAGAGCCTCGGATTTAACTCCATTTCTGAAGTGAAACACACAGCAGAGTTCTCATCCTTAGATCACACTCTGCTTTAGAGCAAGGAGCACGCTCTTGCTTTACTGAGTCTCTGATACAGCAGGATACTTGAGTGTGCTCAGAACAATGAACTGTGTTTCTTACACATATGGACCATATCTAGTTCAACTCTTCTTCTGAAGCTGATATAAAGCACTGTTCCTGTAACATCCAATGCTTTTCAACTAAGACCGAGAAACGTGTGAGCTTCGTGTATAATGTAGTTCTTTTGAGATATAAAGTAACTCCCCTTACCTGAAATGATATCTTGCTTGTAAGAAGACTCAAAGCCTGGGATTTAACTCCATTTCTGAAGTGGAACACACTGAAGAGTTCTCATCCATTGATCACACTCTGCTTTAGAGCAAGAAGCACGCTCTAGCTTTCTAGAGTCTCTAATATAACAGGAAACGTGATTGAGCTCAGAACAAAAGAACTATGTTTCCTACACATACAGACCATATCCAGTTCAACTCTTCTTCTGAAACTGACACAAAGCACAGGTCCTCTAACATCCAATGCTTATCATTTAAGATGAGAAACATGTGAGCATCATGAAAGATGTAGTTCTTTTGAGCTGAAAAGGACTGCCATTACCTGAAACGAAGTCTTTCTTGTAGGAAGACTCAGAGCCTGGGATTTAACTCCATTTCTGAAGTGAAACACACAGCAGAGTTCTCATCCATAGGTCACACTCTGCTTTAGAGCAAGAAGCACGCTCTTGCTTTCTAGAGTCTCTAATACAGCAGGAAACGTGATTGTGCTCAGAACAAAAGAACTGTGTTTCCTACACATACTGACCATATCTAGTTCAACTCTTCTTCTGAAACTGACACAAAGCACAGGTCCTCTAACATCCAATGCTTGTCATTTAAGATGAGAAACGTGTGAGCATCATGAAAGATGTAGTTCTTTTGAGCTGAAAAGTGACTGCCATTACCTGAAACGAAGTCTTGCTTGTAGGAGGACTCAGAGCCTGGGATTTAACTCCATTTCTGAAGTGAATCACAAAGCAGAGATCTCATCCTTAGATCACACTCTGCTTTAGAGCAAGAAGCACACTCTTGCTTTCTAGAGTCTCTAATACAGCAGGATACTTGAGTGTGCTCAGAACAAAAGAACTGTGTTTCCTACACATATGGACCATATCTAGTTCAACTCTTCTTCTGAAGCTGATATAAAGCACTGTTCCTGTAACATCCAATGCTTTTCAACTAAGACCGAGAAACGTGTGAGCTTCGTGTATAATGTAGTTCTTTTGAGATGTAAAGTAACTCCCCTTACCTGAAATGATATCTTGCTTGTAAGAAGACTCAAAGCCTGGGATTTAACTCCATTTCTGAAGTGGAACACACTGAAGAGTTCTCATCCATTGATCACACTCTGCTTTAGAGCAAGAAGCACGCTCTAGCTTTGTAGAGTCTCTAATATAACAGGAAACGTGATTGAGCTCAGAACAAAAGAACTGTGTTTCCTACACATACAGACCATATCCAGTTCAACTCTTCTTCTGAAACTGACACAAAGCACAGGTCCTCTAACATCCAATGCTTGTCATTTAAGATGAGAAACATGTGAGCATCATGAAAGATGTAGTTCTTTTGAGCTGAAAAGGACTGCCATTACCTGAAACGAAGTCTTGCTTGTAGGAAGACTCAGAGCCTGGGATTTAACTCCATTTCTGAAGTGAAACACACAGCAGAGTTCTCATCCATAGATCACACTCTGATTTAGAGCATGAAGCACGCTCTTGCTTTCTAGAGTCTCTAAGACAGCATGACACATGAGTGTGATGAGAACAAAAGAAATGTGTTTCCTACACATAGGGACCATATCTAGTCCAGCTCTGCTTCTGAAACTGATACAAAGCACAGGTCCTCTAACATCCAATGTTTGTCAGTTAAGATGAGAAACGTGTTAGCTTCGTGAACGATTTAGTTCCTTTGAGCTGAAAAGGGACTGCCCTTTCTTAAAACGAAGTCTTTCTTGGAGGAAGACACAGAGCCTGGGATTTAACTCCCTTTCTGAAGGGAAACGCACAGCATAGTTCTCATCGATAGATCACACTCTGCTTTAGAGCAAGAAGCATGGTCTTGCTTTCTAGTGTCTCTAATACAGCAGGAAACGTGAGTGTGCTCAGAACAAAGAACGGTGTTTCCTACACATACAGACCATATCTAGTTCATCTCTGCTTCTGAAACTGAAACAAACCAGAGTTCCTCTAACAACCAATGCTTTTCAGTTTAGATGAGAAACGTGTGAGCTTCGTGAACGATGTAGTTCGTTTGAGCTGTAAAGTAACTGCCCTTACCTGAAAAGAAGTCTTGCTTGTAGGAAGACTCAGAGCCTGGGATTTAACTCCATTTCTGAAGGGAAACACACAGCATAGTTCTCATCCATTGATCACACTCTGCTTTAGAGCAAGAAGCACGCTCTTGCTTTCTAGAGTCTCTAAGACAGCAGGAAACTTGAGTGTGATCAGAACAAAAGAATGGTGTTTCCTACACATAGGGACCATATCTAATTCAACTCTGCTTCTGAAACTGAAACAAACCACAGTTCCTCTAACATCCAATGCTTGTCAGTTAAGATGAGAAACGAGTGAGCTTCCTGAACGATGTAGTTCGTTTGAGCTGAAAAGTGACTCCCCTTACCTGAAACAAAGACTTTCTTGTAGGAAGACTCAGAGCCTGGGATTTAACTCCATTTCTGAAGTGAAACACAGAGCAGAGTTCTCATCCATAGGTCACACTCTGCTTTAGAGCAAGAAGCACGCTCTTGCTTTCTAGAGTCTCTAATACAGCAGGAAACGTGATTGTGCTCAGAACAAAAGAACTGTGTTTCCTACACATACTGACCATATCTAGTTCAACTCTTCTTCTGAAACTGACACAAAGCACAGGTCCTCTAACATCCAATGCTTGTCATTTAAGATGAGAAACGTGTGAGCATCATGAAAGATGTAGTTCTTTTGAGCTGAAAAGTGACTGCCATTACCTGAAACGAAGTCTTGCTTGTAGGAGGACTCAGAGCCTGGGATTTAACTCCATTTCCGAAGTGAAACACAAAGCAGAGATCTCATCCTTAGATCACACTCTGCTTTAGAGCAAGAAGCACGCTCTTGCTTTCTAGAGTCTCTAATACAGCAGGACACTTGAGTGTGCTCAGAACAAAAGAACTGTGTTTCCTACACATATGGACCATATCTAGTTCAACTCTTCTTCTGAAGCTGATACAAAGCACTGTTCCTGTAACATCCAATGCTTTTCAATTAAGACCAAGAAACGTGTGAGCTTCGTGTATAATGTAGTTCTTTTGAGATGTAAAGTAACTGCTCTTACCTGAAATGATATCTTGCTTGTAAGAAGACTCAGAGCCTGGGATTTAACTCCATTTCTGAAGTGGAACACACAGCAGAGTTCTCATCCATTGATCACACTCTGCTTTAGAGCAAGAAGCACGCTCTTGCTTTCAGGAGTCTCTAAGACAGCAGGAAACATGAGTGTGCTAAGAACAAAAGAACGGTGTTTCCTAAACATACGGGCCATATCTAGTCCAACTCTGCTTCTGAAAGTGAAACAAACCACAGGTACTCTAACATCCAATGCTTGTCCTTTAAGAGGAGAAACTTGTGAGCTTCGTGAACAATGTAGTTCGTTTGAGCTGTAATGTAACTGCCCTTAACTGAAACGAAGTCTTGCTTGTAGGAAGACTCAGAGCCTGGGATTTAACTCCCTTTCTGAAGCGAAACACACAGCATAGTTCTCATCCATGGATCACACTCTGCTTTAGAGCAAGAAGCACGCTCTTGCTTTCTAGAGTCTCTAATACAGCTGGAAACCTGAGTTTGCTCAGAACAAAAGAACGGTGTTTCCTACACATACGGACAATATCTAGTCCAATTCTGCCTCTGAAACTGAAACAAACCTCAGGTCCTCTCACATCCAATGCTTGTCTGTCAAGATGAGAAACATGTGAGCTTTGTGAACGATGTAGATTGTTTGAGCTGAAAAGTGACTGCCCTTTCCTGAAACGAAGTCTTGCTTGTAGGAAGACTCAGAGCCTGGGATTTAACTCCATTTCTGAAGTGGAACACACAGCAGAGTTCTCATTCATAGGTCACACTCTTCTTTAGAGCAAGAAGCACGCTCTTGCTTTCTAGAGTCGCTAAGACAGCAGGAAATGTGAGTGTGCTGAGAACAAAAGAAAAGTTTTTCCTACATATACGGACCATATCTAGTCCAACTCTGCTTCTGAAACTGACACAAAGCACAGGTCCTCTAACATCCAATGCTTGACATTTAAGATGAGAAACGTGTGAGCATCATGAAAGATGTAGTACTTTTGAGCTGAAAAGTGACTGCCCTTACCTGAAACGAAGTCTTGCTTATAGGAAGACTCAGAGCCTCGGATTTAACTCCATTTCTGAAGTGAAACACACAGCAGAGTTCTCATCCTTAGATCACACTCTGCTTTAGAGCAAGAAGCACGCTCTTGCTTTACTGAGTCTCTGATACAGCAGGATACTTGAGTGTGCTCAGAACAATGAACTGTGTTTCCTACACATATGGACCATATCTAGTTCAACTCTTCTTCTGAAGCTGATATAAAGCACTGTTCCTGTAACATCCAATGCTTTTCAACTAAGACCGAGAAACGTGTGAGCTTCGTGTATAATGTAGTTCTTTTGAGATGTAAAGTAACTCCCCTTACCTGAAATGATATCTTGCTTGTAAGAAGACTCAAAGCCTGGGATTTAACTCCATTTCTGAAGTGGAACACACTGAAGAGTTCTCATCCATTGATCACACTCTGCTTTAGAGCAAGAAGCACGCTCTAGCTTTGTAGAGTCTCTAATATAACAGGAAACGTGATTGAGCTCAGAACAAAAGAACTGTGTTTCCTACACATACAGACCATATCCAGTTCAACTCTTCTTCTGAAACTGACACAAAGCACAGGTCCTCTAACATCCAATGCTTGTCATTTAAGATGAGAAACATGTGAGCATCATGAAAGATGTAGTTCTTTTGAGCTGAAAAGGACTGCCATTACCTGAAACGAAGTCTTGCTTGTAGGAAGACTCAGAGCCTGGGATTTAACTCCATTTCTGAAGTGAAACACACAGCAGAGTTCTCATCCATAGATCACACTCTGATTTAGAGCATGAAGCACGCCCTTGCTTTCTAGAGTCTCTAAGACAGCATGACACATGAGTGTGATGAGAACAAAAGAAAGGTGTTTCCTACACATAGGGACCATATCTAGTCCAGCTCTGCTTCTGAAACTGATACAAAGCACAGGTCCTCTAACATCCAATGTTTGTCAGTTAAGATGAGAAACGTGTTAGCTTCGTGAACGATTTAGTTCCTTTGAGCTGAAAAGGGACTGCCCTTTCTTAAAACGAAGTCTTTCTTGTAGGAAGACACAGAGCCTGGGATTTAACTCCCTTTCTGAAGGGAAACGCACAGCATAGTTCTCATCGATAGATCACACTCTGCTTTAGAGCAAGAAGCATGGTCTTGCTTTCTAGTGTCTCTAATACAGCAGGAAACGTGAGTGTGCTCAGAACAAAGAACGGTGTTTCCTACACATACAGACCATATCTAGTTCATCTCTGCTTCTGAAACTGAAACAAACCAGAGTTCCTCTAACAACCAATGCTTTTCAGTTTAGATGAGAAACGTGTGAGCTTCGTGAACGATGTAGTTCGTTTGAGCTGTAAAGTAACTGCCCTTACCTGAAAAGAAGTCTTGCTTGTAGGAAGACTCAGAGCCTGGGATTTAACTCCATTTCTGAAGGGAAACACACAGCATAGTTCTCATCCATTGATCACACTCTGCTTTAGAGCAAGAAGCACGCTCTTGCTTTCTAGAGTCTCTAAGACAGCAGGAAACTTGAGTGTGATCAGAACAAAAGAATGGTGTTTCCTACACATAGGGACCATATCTAATTCAACTCTGCTTCTGAAACTGAAACAAACCACAGTTCCTCTAACATCCAATGCTTGTCAGTTAAGATGAGAAACGAGTGAGCTTCCTGAACGATGTAGTTCGTTTGAGCTGAAAAGTGACTCCCCTTACCTGAAACAAAGACTTTCTTGTAGGAAGACTCAGAGCCTGGGATTTAACTCCATTTCTGAAGTGAAACACAGAGCAGAGTTCTCATCCATAGGTCACACTCTGCTTTAGAGCAAGAAGCACGCTCTTGCTTTCTAGAGTCTCTAATACAGCAGGAAACGTGATTGTGCTCAGAACAAAAGAACTGTGTTTCCTACACATACTGACCATATCTAGTTCAACTCTTCTTCTGAAACTGACACAAAGCACAGGTCCTCTAACATCCAATGCTTGTCATTTAAGATGAGAAACGTGTGAGCATCATGAAAGATGTAGTTCTTTTGAGCTGAAAAGTGACTGCCATTACCTGAAACGAAGTCTTGCTTGTAGGAGGACTCAGAGCCTGGGATTTAACTCCATTTCCGAAGTGAATCACAAAGCAGAGATCTCATCCTTAGATCACACTCTGCTTTAGAGCAAGAAGCACACTCTTGCTTTCTAGAGTCTCTAATACAGCAGGATACTTGAGTGTGCTCAGAACAAAAGAACTGTGTTTCCTACACATATGGACCATATCTAGTTCAACTCTTCTTCTGAAGCTGATATAAAGCACTGTTCCTGTAACATCCAATGCTTTTCAACTAAGACCGAGAAACGTGTGAGCTTCGTGTATAATGTAGTTCTTTTGAGATGTAAAGTAACTCCCCTTACCTGAAATGATATCTTGCTTGTAAGAAGACTCAAAGCCTGGGATTTAACTCCATTTCTGAAGTGGAACACACTGAAGAGTTCTCATCCATTGATCACACTCTGCTTTAGAGCAAGAAGCACGCTCTTGCTTTCAGGAGTCTCTAAGACAGCAGGAAACATGAGTGTGCTAAGAACAAAAGAACGGTGTTTCCTAAACATACGGGCCATATCTAGTCCAACTCTGCTTCTGAAAGTGAAACAAACCACAGGTACTCTAACATCCAATGCTTGTCCTTTAAGAGGAGAAACTTGTGAGCTTCGTGAACAATGTAGTTCGTTTGAGCTGTAATGTAACTGCCCTTAACTGAAACGAAGTCTTGCTTGTAGGAAGACTCAGAGCCTGGGATTTAACTCCCTTTCTGAAGCGAAACACACAGCATAGTTCTCATCCATGGATCACACTCTGCTTTAGAGCAAGAAGCACGCTCTTGCTTTCTAGAGTCTCTAATACAGCTGGAAACCTGAGTTTGCTCAGAACAAAAGAACGGTGTTTCCTACACATACGGACAATATCTAGTCCAATTCTGCCTCTGAAACTGAAACAAACCTCAGGTCCTCTCACATCCAATGCTTGTCTGTCAAGATGAGAAACATGTGAGCTTTGTGAACGATGTAGATTGTTTGAGCTGAAAAGTGACTGCCCTTTCCTGAAACGAAGTCTTGCTTGTAGGAAGACTCAGAGCCTGGGATTTAACTCCATTTCTGAAGTGGAACACACAGCAGAGTTCTCATTCATAGGTCACACTCTTCTTTAGAGCAAGAAGCACGCTCTTGCTTTCTAGAGTCGCTAAGACAGCAGGAAATGTGAGTGTGCTGAGAACAAAAGAAAAGTTTTTCCTACATATACGGACCATATCTAGTCCAACTCTGCTTCTGAAACTGACACAAAGCACAGGTCCTCTAACATCCAATGCTTGACATTTAAGATGAGAAACGTGTGAGCATCATGAAAGATGTAGTACTTTTGAGCTGAAAAGTGACTGCCCTTACCTGAAACGAAGTCTTGCTTATAGGAAGACTCAGAGCCTCGGATTTAACTCCATTTCTGAAGTGAAACACACAGCAGAGTTCTCATCCTTAGATCACACTCTGCTTTAGAGCAAGAAGCACGCTCTTGCTTTACTGAGTCTCTGATACAGCAGGATACTTGAGTGTGCTCAGAACAATGAACTGTGTTTCCTACACATATGGACCATATCTAGTTCAACTCTTCTTCTGAAGCTGATATAAAGCACTGTTCCTGTAACATCCAATGCTTTTCAACTAAGACCGAGAAACGTGTGAGCTTCGTGTATAATGTAGTTCTTTTGAGATGTAAAGTAACTCCCCTTACCTGAAATGATATCTTGCTTGTAAGAAGACTCAAAGCCTGGGATTTAACTCCATTTCTGAAGTGGAACACACTGAAGAGTTCTCATCCATTGATCACACTCTGCTTTAGAGCAAGAAGCACGCTCTAGCTTTGTAGAGTCTCTAATATAACAGGAAACGTGATTGAGCTCAGAACAAAAGAACTGTGTTTCCTACACATACAGACCATATCCAGTTCAACTCTTCTTCTGAAACTGACACAAAGCACAGGTCCTCTAACATCCAATGCTTGTCATTTAAGATGAGAAACATGTGAGCATCATGAAAGATGTAGTTCTTTTGAGCTGAAAAGGACTGCCATTACCTGAAACGAAGTCTTGCTTGTAGGAAGACTCAGAGCCTGGGATTTAACTCCATTTCTGAAGTGAAACACACAGCAGAGTTCTCATCCATAGATCACACTCTGATTTAGAGCATGAAGCACGCCCTTGCTTTCTAGAGTCTCTAAGACAGCATGACACATGAGTGTGATGAGAACAAAAGAAAGGTGTTTCCTACACATAGGGACCATATCTAGTCCAGCTCTGCTTCTGAAACTGATACAAAGCACAGGTCCTCTAACATCCAATGTTTGTCAGTTAAGATGAGAAACGTGTTAGCTTCGTGAACGATTTAGTTCCTTTGAGCTGAAAAGGGACTGCCCTTTCTTAAAACGAAGTCTTTCTTGTAGGAAGACACAGAGCCTGGGATTTAACTCCCTTTCTGAAGGGAAACACACAGCATAGTTCTCATCGATAGATCACACTCTGCTTTAGAGCAAGAAGCATGGTCTTGCTTTCTAGTGTCTCTAATACAGCAGGAAACGTGAGTGTGCTCAGAACAAAGAACGGTGTTTCCTACACATACAGACCATATCTAGTTCATCTCTGCTTCTGAAACTGAAACAAACCAGAGTTCCTCTAACAACCAATGCTTTTCAGTTTAGATGAGAAACGTGTGAGCTTCGTGAACGATGTAGTTCGTTTGAGCTGTAAAGTAACTGCCCTTACCTGAAAAGAAGTCTTGCTTGTAGGAAGACTCAGAGCCTGGGATTTAACTCCATTTCTGAAGGGAAACACACAGCATAGTTCTCATCCATTGATCACACTCTGCTTTAGAGCAAGAAGCACGCTCTTGCTTTCTAGAGTCTCTAAGACAGCAGGAAACTTGAGTGTGATCAGAACAAAAGAATGGTGTTTCCTACACATAGGGACCATATCTAATTCAACTCTGCTTCTGAAACTGAAACAAACCACAGTTCCTCTAACATCCAATGCTTGTCAGTTAAGATGAGAAACGAGTGAGCTTCCTGAACGATGTAGTTCGTTTGAGCTGAAAAGTGACTCCCCTTACCTGAAACAAAGACTTTCTTGTAGGAAGACTCAGAGCCTGGGATTTAACTCCATTTCTGAAGTGAAACACAGAGCAGAGTTCTCATCCATAGGTCACACTCTGCTTTAGAGCAAGAAGCACGCTCTTGCTTTCTAGAGTCTCTAATACAGCAGGAAACGTGATTGTGCTCAGAACAAAAGAACTGTGTTTCCTACACATACTGACCATATCTAGTTCAACTCTTCTTCTGAAACTGACACAAAGCACAGGTCCTCTAACATCCAATGCTTGTCATTTAAGATGAGAAACGTGTGAGCATCATGAAAGATGTAGTTCTTTTGAGCTGAAAAGTGACTGCCATTACCTGAAACGAAGTCTTGCTTGTAGGAGGACTCAGAGCCTGGGATTTAACTCCATTTCCGAAGTGAAACACAAAGCAGAGATCTCATCCTTAGATCACACTCTGCTTTAGAGCAAGAAGCACGCTCTTGCTTTCTAGAGTCTCTAATACAGCAGGATACTTGAGTGTGCTCAGAACAAAAGAACTGTGTTTCCTACACATATGGACCATATCTAGTTCAACTCTTCTTCTGAAGCTGATACAAAGCACTGTTCCTGTAACATCCAATGCTTTTCAATTAAGACCAAGAAACGTGTGAGCTTCGTGTATAATGTAGTTCTTTTGAGATGTAAAGTAACTGCTCTTACCTGAAATGATATCTTGCTTGTAAGAAGACTCAGAGCCTGGGATTTAACTCCATTTCTGAAGTGGAACACACAGCAGAGTTCTCATCCATTGATCACACTCTGCTTTAGAGCAAGAAGCACGCTCTTGCTTTCAGGAGTCTCTAAGACAGCAGGAAACATGAGTGTGCTAAGAACAAAAGAACGGTGTTTCCTAAACATACGGGCCATATCTAGTCCAACTCTGCTTCTGAAAGTGAAACAAACCACAGGTACTCTAACATCCAATGCTTGTCCTTTAAGAGGAGAAACTTGTGAGCTTCGTGAACAATGTAGTTCGTTTGAGCTGTAATGTAACTGCCCTTAACTGAAACGAAGTCTTGCTTGTAGGAAGACTCAGAGCCTGGGATTTAACTCCCTTTCTGAAGCGAAACACACAGCATAGTTCTCATCCATGGATCACACTCTGCTTTAGAGCAAGAAGCACGCTCTTGCTTTCTAGAGTCTCTAATACAGCTGGAAACCTGAGTTTGCTCAGAACAAAAGAACGGTGTTTCCTACACATACGGACAATATCTAGTCCAATTCTGCCTCTGAAACTGAAACAAACCTCAGGTCCTCTCACATCCAATGCTTGTCTGTCAAGATGAGAAACATGTGAGCTTTGTGAACGATGTAGATTGTTTGAGCTGAAAAGTGACTGCCCTTTCCTGAAACGAAGTCTTGCTTGTAGGAAGACTCAGAGCCTGGGATTTAACTCCATTTCTGAAGTGGAACACACAGCAGAGTTCTCATTCATAGGTCACACTCTTCTTTAGAGCAAGAAGCACGCTCTTGCTTTCTAGAGTCGCTAAGACAGCAGGAAATGTGAGTGTGCTGAGAACAAAAGAAAAGTTTTTCCTACATATACGGACCATATCTAGTCCAACTCTGCTTCTGAAACTGACACAAAGCACAGGTCCTCTAACATCCAATGCTTGACATTTAAGATGAGAAACGTGTGAGCATCATGAAAGATGTAGTACTTTTGAGCTGAAAAGTGACTGCCCTTACCTGAAACGAAGTCTTGCTTATAGGAAGACTCAGAGCCTCGGATTTAACTCCATTTCTGAAGTGAAACACACAGCAGAGTTCTCATCCTTAGATCACACTCTGCTTTAGAGCAAGAAGCACGCTCTTGCTTTACTGAGTCTCTGATACAGCAGGATACTTGAGTGTGCTCAGAACAATGAACTGTGTTTCCTACACATATGGACCATATCTAGTTCAACTCTTCTTCTGAAGCTGATATAAAGCACTGTTCCTGTAACATCCAATGCTTTTCAACTAAGACCGAGAAACGTGTGAGCTTCGTGTATAATGTAGTTCTTTTGAGATATAAAGTAACTCCCCTTACCTGAAATGATATCTTGCTTGTAAGAAGACTCAAAGCCTGGGATTTAACTCCATTTCTGAAGTGGAACACACTGAAGAGTTCTCATCCATTGATCACACTCTGCTGTAGAGCAAGAAGCACGCTCTAGCTTTCTAGAGTCTCTAATATAACAGGAAACGTGATTGAGCTCAGAACAAAAGAACTATGTTTCCTACACATACAGACCATATCCAGTTCAACTCTTCTTCTGAAACTGACACAAAGCACAGGTCTTCTAACATCCAATGCTTATCATTTAAGATGAGAAACATGTGAGCATCATGAAAGATGTAGTTCTTTTGAGCTGAAAAGTACTGCCATTACCTGAAACGAAGTCTTTCTTGTAGGAAGACTCAGAGCCTGGGATTTAACTCCATTTCTGAAGTGAAACACACAGCAGAGTTCTCATCCATAGATCACACTCTGCTTTAGAGCAAGAAGCACGCTCTTGCTTTCTAGAGTCTCTAATACAGCAGGAAACGTGATTGTGCTCAGAACAAAAGAACTGTGTTTCCTACACATACTGACCATATCTAGTTCAACTCTTCTTCTGAAACTGACACAAAGCACAGGTCCTCTAACATCCAATGCTTGTCATTTAAGATGAGAAACGTGTGAGCATCATGAAAGATGTAGTTCTTTTGAGCTGAAAAGTGACTGCCATTACCTGAAACGAAGTCTTGCTTGTAGGAGGACTCAGAGCCTGGGATTTAACTCCATTTCTGAAGTGAAACACAAAGCAGAGATCTCATCCTTAGATCACACTCTGCTTTAGAGCAAGAAGCACACTCTTGCTTTCTAGAGTCTCTAATACAGCAGGATACTTGAGTGTGCTCAGAACAAAAGAACTGTGTTTCCTACACATATGGACCATATCTAGTTCAACTCTTCTTCTGAAGCTGATATAAAGCACTGTTCCTGTAACATCCAATGCTTTTCAATTAAGACCAAGAAACGTGTGAGCTTCGTGTATAATGTAGTTCTTTTGAGATGTAAAGTAACTGCTCTTACCTGAAATGATATCTTGCTTGTAAGAAGACTCAGAGCCTGGGATTTAACTCCATTTCTGAAGTGGAACACACAGCAGAGTTCTCATCCATTGATCACACTCTACTTTAGAGCAAGAAGCACGCTCTTGCTTTCAGGAGTCTCTAAGACAGCAGGAAACATGAGTGTGCTAAGAACAAAAGAATGGTGTTTCCTAAACATACGGGCCATATCTAGTCCAACTCTGCTTCTGAAAGTGAAACAAACCACAGGTACTCTAACATCCAATGCTTGTCCTTTAAGAGGAGAAACTTGTGAGCTTCGTGAACAATGTAGTTCGTTTGAGCTGTAATGTAACTGCCCTTAACTGAAACGAAGTCTTGCTTGTAGGAAGACTCAGAGCCTGGGATTTAACTCCCTTTCTGAAGCGAAACACACAGCATAGTTCTCATCCATGGATCACACTCTGCTTTAGAGCAAGAAGCACGCTCTTGCTTTCTAGAGTCTCTAATACAGCTGGAAACCTGAGTTTGCTCAGAACAAAAGAACGGTGTTTCCTACACATACGGACAATATCTAGTCCAATTCTGCCTCTGAAACTGAAACAAACCTCAGGTCCTCTCACATCCAATGCTTGTCTGTCAAGATGAGAAACATGTGAGCTTTGTGAACGATGTAGATTGTTTGAGCTGAAAAGTGACTGCCCTTTCCTGAAACGAAGTCTTGCTTGTAGGAAGACTCAGAGCCTGGGATTTAACTCCATTTCTGAAGTGGAACACACAGCAGAGTTCTCATTCATAGGTCACACTCTTCTTTAGAGCAAGAAGCACGCTCTTGCTTTCTAGAGTCGCTAAGACAGCAGGAAATGTGAGTGTGCTGAGAACAAAAGAAAAGTTTTTCCTACATATACGGACCATATCTAGTCCAACTCTGCTTCTGAAACTGACACAAAGCACAGGTCCTCTAACATCCAATGCTTGACATTTAAGATGAGAAACGTGTGAGCATCATGAAAGATGTAGTACTTTTGAGCTGAAAAGTGACTGCCCTTACCTGAAACGAAGTCTTGCTTATAGGAAGACTCAGAGCCTCGGATTTAACTCCATTTCTGAAGTGAAACACACAGCAGAGTTCTCATCCTTAGATCACACTCTGCTTTAGAGCAAGAAGCACGCTCTTGCTTTACTGAGTCTCTGATACAGCAGGATACTTGAGTGTGCTCAGAACAATGAACTGTGTTTCCTACACATATGGACCATATCTAGTTCAACTCTTCTTCTGAAGCTGATATAAAGCACTGTTCCTGTAACATCCAATGCTTTTCAACTAAGACCGAGAAACGTGTGAGCTTCGTGTATAATGTAGTTCTTTTGAGATGTAAAGTAACTCCCCTTACCTGAAATGATATCTTGCTTGTAAGAAGACTCAAAGCCTGGAATTTAACTCCATTTCTGAAGTGGAACACACTGAAGAGTTCTCATCCATTGATCACACTCTGCTTTAGAGCAAGAAGCACGCTCTAGCTTTGTAGAGTCTCTAATATAACAGGAAACGTGATTGAGCTCAGAACAAAAGAACTGTGTTTCCTACACATACAGACCATATCCAGTTCAACTCTTCTTCTGAAACTGACACAAAGCACAGGTCCTCTAACATCCAATGCTTGTCATTTAAGATGAGAAACATGTGAACATCATGAAAGATGTAGTTCTTTTGAGCTGAAAAGGACTGCCATTACCTGAAACGAAGTCTTGCTTGTAGGAAGACTCAGAGCCTGGGATTTAACTCCATTTCTGAAGTGAAACACACAGCAGAGTTCTCATCCATAGATCACTCTCTGATTTAGAGCATGAAGCACGCTCTTGCTTTCTAGAGTCTCTAAGACAGCATGACACATGAGTGTGATGAGAACAAAAGAAAGGTGTTTCCTACACATAGGGACCATATCTAGTCCAGCTCTGCTTCTGAAACTGATACAAAGCACAGGTCCTCTAACATCCAATGTTTGTCAGTTAAGATGAGAAACGTGTTGGCTTCGTGAACGATGTAGTTCCTTTGAGCTGAAAAGGGACTGCCCTTTCTTAAAACGAAGTCTTTCTTGTAGGAAGACACAGAGCCTGGGATTTAACTCCCTTTCTGAAGGGAAACGCACAGCATAGTTCTCATCCATTGATCACACTCTGCTTTAGAGCAAGAAGCATGGTCTTGCTTTCTAGTGTCTCTAATACAGCAGGAAACGTGAGTGTGCTCAGAACAAAGAACGGTGTTTCCTACACATACAGACCATATCTAGTTCATCTCTGCTTCTGAAACTGAAACAAACCAGAGTTCCTCTAACAACCAATGCTTTTCAGTTTAGATGAGAAACGTGTGA
Source organism: Onychomys leucogaster (assembly GCA_949786385.1). NCBI lineage: Eukaryota > Metazoa > Chordata > Mammalia > Rodentia > Cricetidae > Onychomys > Onychomys leucogaster. The sequence goes on from CATKUP010000056.1 coordinate 51,741, forward strand.
GCTTCGTGAACGATGTAGTTCGTTTGAGCTGTAAAGTAACTGCCCTTACCTGAAAAGAAGTCTTGCTTGTAGGAAGACTCAGAGCCTGGGATTTAACTCCATTTCTGAAGGGAAACACACAGCATAGTTCTCATCCATTGATCACACTCTGCTTTAGAGCAAGAAGCACTCTCTTGCTTTCTAGAGTCTCTAAGACAGCAGGAAACTTGAGTGTGATCAGAACAAAAGAATGGTGTTTCCTACACATAGGGACCATATCTAATTCAACTCTGCTTCTGAAACTGAAACAAACCACAGTTCCTCTAACATCCAATGCTTGTCAGTTAAGATGAGAAACGAGTGAGCTTCCTGAACGATGTAGTTCGTTTGAGCTGAAAAGTGACTCCCCTTACCTGAAACAAAGACTTTCTTGTAGGAAGACTCAGAGCCTGGGATTTAACTCCATTTCTGAAGTGAAACACAGAGCAGAGTTCTCATCCATAGGTCACACTCTGCTTTAGAGCAAGAAGCACGCTCTTGCTTTCTAGAGTCTCTAATACAGCAGGATACTTGAGTGTGCTCAGAACAAAAGAACTGTGTTTCCTACACATATGGACCATATCTAGTTCAACTCTTCTTCTGAAGCTGATATAAAGCACTGTTCCTGTAACATCCAATGCTTTTCAATTAAGACCAAGATACGTGTGAGCTTCGTGTATAATGTAGTTCTTTTGAGATGTAAAGTAACTGCTCTTACCTGAAATGATATCTTGCTTGTAAGAAGACTCAGAGCCTGGGATTTAACTCCATTTCTGAAGTGGAACACACAGCAGAGTTCTCATCCATTGATCACACTCTACTTTAGAGCAAGAAGCACGCTCTTGCTTTCAGGAGTCTCTAAGACAGCAGGAAACATGAGTGTGCTAAGAACAAAAGAATGGTGTTTCCTAAACATACGGGCCATATCTAGTCCAACTCTGCTTCTGAAAGTGAAACAAACCACAGGTACTCTAACATCCAATGCTTGTCCTTTAAGAGGAGAAACTTGTGAGCTTCGTGAACAATGTAGTTCGTTTGAGCTGTAATGTAACTGCCCTTAACTGAAACGAAGTCTTGCTTGTAGGAAGACTCAGAGCCTGGGATTTAACTCCCTTTCTGAAGCGAAACACACAGCATAGTTCTCATCCATGGATCACACTCTGCTTTAGAGCAAGAAGCACGCTCTTGCTTTCTAGAGTCTCTAATACAGCTGGAAACCTGAGTTTGCTCAGAACAAAAGAACGGTGTTTCCTACACATACGGACAATATCTAGTCCAATTCTGCCTCTGAAACTGAAACAAACCTCAGGTCCTCTCACATCCAATGCTTGTCTGTCAAGATGAGAAACATGTGAGCTTTGTGAACGATGTAGATTGTTTGAGCTGAAAAGTGACTGCCCTTTCCTGAAACGAAGTCTTGCTTGTAGGAAGACTCAGAGCCTGGGATTTAACTCCATTTCTGAAGTGGAACACACAGCAGAGTTCTAATTCATAGGTCACACTCTTCTTTAGAGCAAGAAGCACGCTCTTGCTTTCTAGAGTCGCTAAGACAGCAGGAAATGTGAGTGTGCTGAGAACAAAAGAAAAGTTTTTCCTACATATACGGACCATATCTAGTCCAACTCTGCTTCTGAAACTGACACAAAGCACAGGTCCTCTAACATCCAATGCTTGACATTTAAGATGAGAAACGTGTGAGCATCATGAAAGATGTAGTACTTTTGAGCTGAAAAGTGACTGCCCTTACCTGAAACGAAGTCTTGCTTATAGGAAGACTCAGAGCCTCGGATTTAACTCCATTTCTGAAGTGAAACACACAGCAGAGTTCTCATCCTTAGATCACACTCTGCTTTAGAGCAAGAAGCACGCTCTTGCTTTACTGAGTCTCTGATACAGCAGGATACTTGAGTGTGCTCAGAACAATGAACTGTGTTTCCTACACATATGGACCATATCTAGTTCAACTCTTCTTCTGAAGCTGATATAAAGCACTGTTCCTGTAACATCCAATGCTTTTCAACTAAGACCGAGAAACGTGTGAGCTTCGTGTATAATGTAGTTCTTTTGAGATGTAAAGTAACTCCCCTTACCTGAAATGATATCTTGCTTGTAAGAAGACTCAAAGCCTGGATTTTAACTCCATTTCTGAAGTGGAACACACTGAAGAGTTCTCATCCATTGATCACACTCTGCTTTAGAGCAAGAAGCACGCTCTAGCTTTGTAGAGTCTCTAATATAACAGGAAACGTGATTGAGCTCAGAACAAAAGAACTGTGTTTCCTACACATACAGACCATATCCAGTTCAACTCTTCTTCTGAAACTGACACAAAGCACAGGTCCTCTAACATCCAATGCTTGTCATTTAAGATGAGAAACATGTGAGCATCATGAAAGATGTAGTTCTTTTGAGCTGAAAAGGACTGCCATTACCTGAAACGAAGTCTTGCTTGTAGGAAGACTCAGAGCCTGGGATTTAACTCCATTTCTGAAGTGAAACACACAGCAGAGTTCTCATCCATAGATCACTCTCTGATTTAGAGCATGAAGCACGCTCTTGCTTTCTAGAGTCTCTAAGACAGCATGACACATGAGTGTGATGAGAACAAAAGAAAGGTGTTTCCTACACATAGGGACCATATCTAGTCCAGCTCTGCTTCTGAAACTGATACAAAGCACAGGTCCTCTAACATCCAATGTTTGTCAGTTAAGATGAGAAACGTGTTGGCTTCGTGAACGATGTAGTTCCTTTGAGCTGAAAAGGGACTGCCCTTTCTTAAAACGAAGTCTTTCTTGTAGGAAGACACAGAGCCTGGGATTTAACTCCCTTTCTGAAGGGAAACGCACAGCATAGTTCTCATCCATTGATCACACTCTGCTTTAGAGCAAGAAGCATGGTCTTGCTTTCTAGTGTCTCTAATACAGCAGGAAACGTGAGTGTGCTCAGAACAAAGAACGGTGTTTCCTACACATACAGACCATATCTAGTTCATCTCTGCTTCTGAAACTGAAACAAACCAGAGTTCCTCTAACAACCAATGCTTTTCAGTTTAGATGAGAAACGTGTGAGCTTCGTGAACGATGTAGTTCGTTTGAGCTGTAAAGTAACTGCCCTTACCTGAAAAGAAGTCTTGCTTGTAGGAAGACTCAGAGCCTGGGATTTAACTCCATTTCTGAAGGGAAACACACAGCAGAGTTCTCATCCATAGATCACACTCTGCTTTAGAGAAAGAAGCACGCTCTTGCTTTCTAGAGTCTCTAATACAGCAGGAAACGTGATTGTGCTCAGAACAAAAGAACTGTGTTTCCTACACATACTGACCATATCTAGTTCAACTCTTCTTCTGAAACTGACACAAAGCACAGGTCCTCTAACATCCAATGCTTGTCATTTAAGATGAGAAACGTGTGAGCATCATGAAAGATGTAGTTCTTTTGAGCTGAAAAGTGACTGCCATTACCTGAAACGAAGTCTTGCTTGTAGGAGGACTCAGAGCCTGGGATTTAACTCCATTTCTGAAGTGAAACACAAAGCAGAGATCTCATCCTTAGATCACACTCTGCTTTAGAGCAAGAAGGACACTCTTGCTTTCTAGAGTCTCTAATACAGCAGGATACTTGAGTGTGCTCAGAACAAAAGAACTGTGTTTCCTACACATATGGACCATATCTAGTTCAACTCTTCTTCTGAAGCTGATATAAAGCACTGTTCCTGTAACATCCAATGCTTTTCAATTAAGACCAAGAAACGTGTGAGCTTAGTGTATAATGTAGTTCTTTTGAGATGTAAAGTAACTGCTCTTACCTGAAATGATATCTTGCTTGTAAGAAGACTCCGAGCCTGGGATTTAACTCCATTTCTGAAGTGAAACACACAGCAGAGTTCTCATCCATAGATCACTCTCTGATTTAGAGCATGAAGCACGCTCTTGCTTTCTAGAGTCTCTAAGACAGCATGACACATGAGTGTGATGAGAACAAAAGAAAGGTGTTTCCTACACATAGGGACCATATCTAGTCCAGCTCTGCTTCTGAAACTGATACAAAGCACAGGTCCTCTAACATCCAATGTTTGTCAGTTAAGATGAGAAACGTGTTGGCTTCGTGAACGATGTAGTTCCTTTGAGCTGAAAAGGGACTGCCCTTTCTTAAAACGAAGTCTTTCTTGTAGGAAGACACAGAGCCTGGGATTTAACTCCCTTTCTGAAGGGAAACGCACAGCATAGTTCTCATCCATTGATCACACTCTGCTTTAGAGCAAGAAGCATGGTCTTGCTTTCTAGTGTCTCTAATACAGCAGGATACTTGAGTGTGCTCAGAACAAAAGAACTGTGTTTCCTACACATATGGACCATATCTAGTTCAACTCTTCTTCTGAAGCTGATATAAAGCACTGTTCCTGTAACATCCAATGCTTTTCAATTAAGACCAAGAAACGTGTGAGCTTAGTGTATAATGTAGTTCTTTTGAGATGTAAAGTAACTGCTCTTACCTGAAATGATATCTTGCTTGTAAGAAGACTCCGAGCCTGGGATTTAACTCCATTTCTGAAGTGGAACACACAGCAGAGTTCTCATCCATTGATCACACACTGCTTTAGAGCAAGAAGCACGCTCTTGCTTTCAGGAGTCTCTAAGACAGCAGGAAACATGAGTGTGCTAAGAACAAAAGAAAGGTGTTTCCTAAACATACGGGCCATATCTAGTCCAACTCTGCTTCTGAAAGTGAAACAAACCACAGGTACTCTAACATCCAATGCTTGTCCTTTAAGAGGAGAAACTTGTGAGCTTCGTGAACAATGTAGTTCGTTTGAGCTGTAATGTAACTGCCCTTAACTGAAACGAAGTCTTGCTTGTAGGAAGACTCAGAGCCTGGGATTTAACTCCCTTTCTGAAGCGAAACACACAGCATAGTTCTCATCCATGGATCACACTCTGCTTTAGAGCAAGAAGCACGCTCTTGCTTTCTAGAGTCTCTAATACAGCTGGAAACCTGAGTTTGCTCAGAACAAAAGAACGGTGTTTCCTACACATACGGACAATATCTAGTCCAATTCTGCCTCTGAAACTGAAACAAACCTCAGGTCCTCTCACATCCAATGCTTGTCTGTCAAGATGAGAAACATGTGAGCTTTGTGAACGATGTAGATTGTTTGAGCTGAAAAGTGACTGCCCTTTCCTGAAACGAAGTCTTGCTAATAGGAAGACTCAGAGCCTGGGATTTAACTCCATTTCTGAAGTGGAACACACAGCAGAGTTCTCATTCATAGGTCACACTCTTCTTTAGAGCAAGAAGCACGCTCTTGCTTTCTAGAGTCGCTAAGACAGCAGGAAATGTGAGTGTGCTGAGAACAAAAGAAAAGTTTTTCCTACATATACGGACCATATCTAGTCCAACTCTGCTTCTGAAACTGACACAAAGCACAGGTCCTCTAACATCCAATGCTTGACATTTAAGATGAGAAACGTGTGAGCATCATGAAAGATGTAGTACTTTTGAGCTGAAAAGTGACTGCCCTTACCTGAAACGAAGTCTTGCTTATAGGAAGACTCAGAGCCTCGGATTTAACTCCATTTCTGAAGTGAAACACACAGCAGAGTTCTCATCCTTAGATCACACTCTGCTTTAGAGCAAGAAGCACGCTCTTGCTTTACTGAGTCTCTGATACAGCAGGATACTTGAGTGTGCTCAGAACAATGAACTGTGTTTCCTACACATATGGACCATATCTAGTTCAACTCTTCTTCTGAAGCTGATATAAAGCACTGTTCCTGTAACATCCAATGCTTTTCAACTAAGACCGAGAAACGTGTGAGCTTCGTGTATAATGTAGTTCTTTTGAGATGTAAAGTAACTCCCCTTACCTGAAATGATATCTTGCTTGTAAGAAGACTCAAAGCCTGGGATTTAACTCCATTTCTGAAGTGGAACACACTGAAGAGTTCTCATCCATTGATCACACTCTGCTTTAGAGCAAGAAGCACGCTCTAGCTTTGTAGAGTCTCTAATATAACAGGAAACGTGATTGAGCTCAGAACAAAAGAACTGTGTTTCCTACACATACAGACCATATCCAGTTCAACTCTTCTTCTGAAACTGACACAAAGCACAGGTCCTCTAACATCCAATGCTTGTCATTTAAGATGAGAAACATGTGAGCATCATGAAAGATGTAGTTCTTTTGAGCAGCAAAGGACTGCCATTACCTGAAACGAAGTCTTGCTTGTAGGAAGACTCAGAGCCTGGGATTTAACTCCATTTCTGAAGTGAAACACACAGCAGAGTTCTCATCCATAGATCACACTCTGATTTAGAGCATGAAGCACGCTCTTGCTTTCTAGAGTCTCTAAGACAGCATGACACATGAGTGTGATGAGAACAAAAGAAAGGTGTTTCCTACACATAGGGACCATATCTAGTCCAGCTCTGCTTCTGAAACTGATACAAAGCACAGGTCCTCTAACATCTAATGTTTGTCAGTTAAGATGAGAAACGTGTTAGCTTCGTGAACGATGTAGTTCCTTTGAGCTGAAAAGGGACTGCCCTTTCTTAAAACGAAGTCTTTCTTGTAGGAAGACACAGAGCCTGGGATTTAACTCCCTTTCTGAAGGGAAACGCACAGCATAGTTCTCATCCATTGATCACACTCTGCTTTAGAGCAAGAAGCATGTTCTTGCTTTCTAGTGTCTCTAATACAGCAGGAAACGTGAGTGTGCTCAGAACAAAGAATGGTGTTTCCTACACATACAGACCATATCTAGTTCATCTCTGCTTCTGAAACTGAAACAAACCAGAGTTCCTCTAACAACCAATGCTTTTCAGTTTAGATGAGAAACGTGTGAGCTTCGTGAACGATGTAGTTCGTTTGAGCTGTAAAGTAACTGCCCTTACCTGAAAAGAAGTCTTGCTTGTAGGAAGACTCAGAGCCTGGGATTTAACTCCATTTCTGAAGGGAAACACACAGCATAGTTCTCATCCATTGATCACACTCTGCTTTAGAGCAAGAAGCACGCTCTTGCTTTCTAGAGTCTCTAAGACAGCAGGAAACTTGAGTGTGATCAGAACAAAAGAATGGTGTTTCCTACACATAGGGACCATATCTAATTCAACTCTGCTTCTGAAACTGAAACAAACCACAGTTCCTCTAACATCCAATGCTTGTCAGTTAAGATGAGAAACGAGTGAGCTTCCTGAACGATGTAGTTCGTTTGAGCTGAAAAGTGACTCCCCTTACCTGAAACAAAGACTTTCTTGTAGGAAGACTCAGAGCCTGGGATTTAACTCCATTTCTGAAGTGAAACACAGAGCAGAGTTCTCATCCATAGGTCACACTCTGCTTTAGAGCAAGAAGCACGCTCTTGCTTTCTAGAGTCTCTAATACAGCAGGAAACGTGATTGTGCTCAGAACAAAAGAACTGTGTTTCCTACACATACTGACCATATCTAGTTCAACTCTTCTTCTGAAACTGACACAAAGCACAGGTCCTCTAACATCCAATGCTTGTCATTTAAGATGAGAAACGTGTGAGCATCATGAAAGATGTAGTTCTTTTGAGCTGAAAAGTGACTGCCATTACCTGAAACGAAGTCTTGCTTGTAGGAGGACTCAGAGCCTGGGATTTAACTCCATTTCTGAAGTGAAACACAAAGCAGAGATCTCATCCTTAGATCACACTCTGCTTTAGAGCAAGAAGCACGCTCTTGCTTTCTAGAGTCTCTAAGACAGCATGACACATGAGTGTGATGAGAACAAAAGAAAGGTGTTTCCTACACATAGGGACCATATCTAGTCCAGCTCTGCTTCTGAAACTGATACAAAGCACAGGTCCTCTAACATCCAATGTTTGTCAGTTAAGATGAGAAACGTGTTAGCTTCGTGAACGATGTAGTTCCTTTGAGCTGAAAAGGGACTGCCCTTTCTTAAAACGAAGTCTTTCTTGTAGGAAGACACAGAGCCTGGGATTTAACTCGCTTTCTGAAGGGAAACGCACAGCATAGTTCTCATCCATTGATCACACTCTGCTTTAGAGCAAGAAGCATGGTCTTGCTTTCTAGTGTCTCTAATACAGCAGGAAACGTGAGTGTGCTCAGAACAAAGAACGGTGTTTCCTACACATACAGACCATATCTAGTTCATCTCTGCTTCTGAAACTGAAACAAACCAGAGTTCCTCTAACAACCAATGCTTTTCAGTTTAGATGAGAAACGTGTGAGCTTCGTGAACGATGTAGTTCGTTTGAGCTGAAAAGTGACTCCCCTTACCTGAAACAAAGACTTTCTTGTAGGAAGACTCAGAGCCTGGGATTTAACTCCATTTCTGAAGTGAAACACAGAGCAGAGTTCTCATCCATAGGTCACACTCTGCTTTAGAGCAAGAAGCACGCTCTTGCTTTCTAGAGTCTCTAATACAGCAGGAAACGTGATTGTGCTCAGAACAAAAGAACTGTGTTTCCTACACATACTGACCATATCTAGTTCAACTCTTCTTCTGAAACTGACACAAAGCACAGGTCCTCTAACATCCAATGCTTGTCATTTAAGATGAGAAACGTGTGAGCATCATGAAAGATGTAGTTCTTTTGAGCTGAAAAGTGACTGCCATTACCTGAAACGAAGTCTTGCTTGTAGGAGGACTCAGAGCCTGGGATTTAACTCCATTTCTGAAGTGAAACACAAAGCAGAGATCTCATCCTTAGATCACACTCTGCTTTAGAGCAAGAAGCACGCTCTTGCTTTCTAGAGTCTCTAATACAGCAGGATACTTGAGTGTGCTCAGAACAAAAGAACTGTGTTTCCTACACATATGGACCATATCTAGTTCAACTCTTCTTCTGAAGCTGATACAAAGCACTGTTCCTGTAACATCCAATGCTTTTCAATTAAGACCAAGAAACGTGTGAGCTTCGTGTATAATGTAGTTCTTTTGAGATGTAAAGTAACTCCCCTTACCTGAAATGATATCTTGCTTGTAAGAAGACTCAAAGCCTGGGATTTAACTCCATTTCTGAAGTGGAACACACTGAAGAGTTCTCATCCATTGATCACACTCTGCTTTAGAGCAAGAAGCACGCTCTAGCTTTCTAGAGTCTCTAATATAACAGGAAAGGTGATTGAGCTCAGAACAAAAGAACTGTGTTTCCTACACATACAGACCATATCCAGTTCAACTCTTCTTCTGAAACTGACACAAAGCACAGGTCCTCTAACATCCAATGCTTGTCATTTAAGATGAGAAACATGTGAGCATCATGAAAGATGTAGTTCTTTTGAGCTGAAAAGGACTGCCATTACCTGAAACGAAGTCTTTCTTGTAGGAAGACTCAGAGCCTGGGATTTAACTCCATTTCTGAAGTGAAACACACAGCAGAGTTCTCATCCATAGATCACACTCTGCTTTAGAGCAAGAAGCACGCTCTTGCTTTCTAGAGTCTCTAATACAGCAGGAAACGTGATTGTGCTCAGAACAAAAGAACTGTGTTTCCTACACATACTGACCATATCTAGTTCAACTCTTCTTCTGAAACTGACACAAAGCACAGGTCCTCTAACATCCAATGCTTGTCATTTAAGATGAGAAACGTGTGAGCATCATGAAAGATGTAGTTCTTTTGAGCTGAAAAGTGACTGCCATTACCTGAAACGAAGTCTTGCTTGTAGGAGGACTCAGAGCCTGGGATTTAACTCCATTTCTGAAGTGAAACACAAAGCAGAGATCTCATCCTTAGATCACACTCTGCTTTAGAGCAAGAAGCACGCTCTTGCTTTCTAGAGTCTCTAATACAGCAGGATACTTGAGTGTGCTCAGAACAAAAGAACTGTGTTTCCTACACATATGGACCATATCTAGTTCAACTCTTCTTCTGAAGCTGATACAAAGCACTGTTCCTGTAACATCCAATGCTTTTCAATTAAGACCAAGAAACGTGTGAGCTTCGTGTATAATGTAGTTCTTTTGAGATGTAAAGTAACTGCTCTTACCTGAAATGATATCTTGCTTGTAAGAAGACTCAGAGCCTGGGATTTAACTCCATTTCTGAAGTGGAACACACAGCAGAGTTCTCATCCATTGATCACACTCTGCTTTAGAGCAAGAAGCACGCTCTTGCTTTCAGGAGTCTCTAAGACAGCAGGAAACATGAGTGTGCTAAGAACAAAAGAACGGTGTTTCCTAAACATACGGGCCATATCTAGTCCAACTCTGCTTCTGAAAGTGAAACAAACCACAGGTACTCTAACATCCAATGCTTGTCCTTTAAGAGGAGAAACTTGTGAGCTTCGTGAACAATGTAGTTCGTTTGAGCTGTAATGTAACTGCCCTTAACTGAAACGAAGTCTTGCTTGTAGGAAGACTCAGAGCCTGGGATTTAACTCCCTTTCTGAAGCGAAACACACAGCATAGTTCTCATCCATGGATCACACTCTGCTTTAGAGCAAGAAGCACGCTCTTGCTTTCTAGAGTCTCTAATACAGCTGGAAACCTGAGTTTGCTCAGAACAAAAGAACGGTGTTTCCTACACATACGGACAATATCTAGTCCAATTCTGCCTCTGAAACTGAAACAAACCTCAGGTCCTCTCACATCCAATGCTTGTCGGTCAAGATGAGAAACATGTGAGCTTTGTGAACGATGTAGATTGTTTGAGCTGAAAAGTGACTGCCCTTTCCTGAAACGAAGTCTTGCTTGTAGGAAGACTCAGAGCCTGGGATTTAACTCCATTTCTGAAGTGGAACACACAGCAGAGTTCTCATTCATAGGTCACACTCTTCTTTAGAGCAAGAAGCACGCTCTTGCTTTCTAGAGTCGCTAAGACAGCAGGAAATGTGAGTGTGCTGAGAACAAAAGAAAAGTTTTTCCTACATATACGGACCATATCTAGTCCAACTCTGCTTCTGAAACTGACACAAAGCACAGGTCCTCTAACATCCAATGCTTGACATTTAAGATGAGAAACGTGTGAGCATCATGAAAGATGTAGTACTTTTGAGCTGAAAAGTGACTGCCCTTACCTGAAACGAAGTCTTGCTTATAGGAAGACTCAGAGCCTCGGATTTAACTCCATTTCTGAAGTGAAACACACAGCAGAGTTCTCATCCTTAGATCACACTCTGCTTTAGAGCAAGAAGCACGCTCTTGCTTTACTGAGTCTCTGATACAGCAGGATACTTGAGTGTGCTCAGAACAATGAACTGTGTTTCCTAGACATATGGACCATATCTAGTTCAACTCTTCTTCTGAAGCTGATATAAAGCACTGTTCCTGTAACATCCAATGCTTTTCAACTAAGACCGAGAAACGTGTGAGCTTCGTGTATAATGTAGTTCTTTTGAGATGTAAAGTAACTCCCCTTACCTGAAATGATATCTTGCTTGTAAGAAGACTCAAAGCCTGGGATTTAACTCCATTTCTGAAGTGGAACACACTGAAGAGTTCTCATCCATTGATCACACTCTGCTTTAGAGCAAGAAGCACGCTCTAGCTTTCTAGAGTCTCTAATATAACAGGAAAGGTGATTGAGCTCAGAACAAAAGAACTGTGTTTCCTACACATACAGACCATATCCAGTTCAACTCTTCTTCTGAAACTGACACAAAGCACAGGTCCTCTAACATCCAATGCTTGTCATTTAAGATGAGAAACATGTGAGCATCATGAAAGATGTAGTTCTTTTGAGCTGAAAAGGACTGCCATTACCTGAAACGAAGTCTTTCTTGTAGGAAGACTCAGAGCCTGGGATTTAACTCCATTTCTGAAGTGAAACACACAGCAGAGTTCTCATCCATAGATCACACTCTGCTTTAGAGCAAGAAGCACGCTCTTGCTTTCTAGAGTCTCTAATACAGCAGGAAACGTGATTGTGCTCAGAACAAAAGAACTGTGTTTCCTACACATACTGACCATATCTAGTTCAACTCTTCTTCTGAAACTGACACAAAGCACAGGTCCTCTAACATCCAATGCTTGTCATTTAAGATGAGAAACGTGTGAGCATCATGAAAGATGTAGTTCTTTTGAGCTGAAAAGTGACTGCCATTACCTGAAACGAAGTCTTGCTTGTAGGAGGACTCAGAGCCTGGGATTTAACTCCATTTCTGAAGTGAAACACAAAGCAGAGATCTCATCCTTAGATCACACTCTGCTTTAGAGCAAGAAGCACGCTCTTGCTTTCTAGAGTCTCTAATACAGCAGGATACTTGAGTGTGCTCAGAACAAAAGAACTGTGTTTCCTACACATATGGACCATATCTAGTTCAACTCTTCTTCTGAAGCTGATACAAAGCACTGTTCCTGTAACATCCAATGCTTTTCAATTAAGACCAAGAAACGTGTGAGCTTCGTGTATAATGTAGTTCTTTTGAGATGTAAAGTAACTGCTCTTACCTGAAATGATATCTTGCTTGTAAGAAGACTCAGAGCCTGGGATTTAACTCCATTTCTGAAGTGGAACACACAGCAGAGTTCTCATCCATTGATCACACTCTGCTTTAGAGCAAGAAGCACGCTCTTGCTTTCAGGAGTCTCTAAGACAGCAGGAAACATGAGTGTGCTAAGAACAAAAGAACGGTGTTTCCTAAACATACGGGCCATATCTAGTCCAACTCTGCTTCTGAAAGTGAAACAAACCACAGGTACTCTAACATCCAATGCTTGTCCTTTAAGAGGAGAAACTTGTGAGCTTCGTGAACAATGTAGTTCGTTTGAGCTGTAATGTAACTGCCCTTAACTGAAACGAAGTCTTGCTTGTAGGAAGACTCAGAGCCTGGGATTTAACTCCCTTTCTGAAGCGAAACACACAGCATAGTTCTCATCCATGGATCACACTCTGCTTTAGAGCAAGAAGCACGCTCTTGCTTTCTAGAGTCTCTAATACAGCTGGAAACCTGAGTTTGCTCAGAACAAAAGAACGGTGTTTCCTACACATACGGACAATATCTAGTCCAATTCTGCCTCTGAAACTGAAACAAACCTCAGGTCCTCTCACATCCAATGCTTGTCTGTCAAGATGAGAAACATGTGAGCTTTGTGAACGATGTAGATTGTTTGAGCTGAAAAGTGACTGCCCTTTCCTGAAACGAAGTCTTGCTTGTAGGAAGACTCAGAGCCTGGGATTTAACTCCATTTCTGAAGTGGAACACACAGCAGAGTTCTAATTCATAGGTCACACTCTTCTTTAGAGCAAGAAGCACGCTCTTGCTTTCTAGAGTCGCTAAGACAGCAGGAAATGTGAGTGTGCTGAGAACAAAAGAAAAGTTTTTCCTACATATACGGACCATATCTAGTCCAACTCTGCTTCTGAAACTGACACAAAGCACAGGTCCTCTAACATCCAATGCTTGTCATTTAAGATGAGAAACATGTGAGCATCATGAAAGATGTAGTTCTTTTGAGCTGAAAAGGACTGCCATTACCTGAAACGAAGTCTTGCTTGTAGGAAGACTCAGAGCCTGGGATTTAACTCCATTTCTGAAGTGAAACACACAGCAGAGTTCTCATCCATAGATCACACTCTGATTTAGAGCATGAAGCACGCTCTTGCTTTCTAGAGTCTCTAAGACAGCATGACACATGAGTGTGATGAGAACAAAAGAAAGGTGTTTCCTACACATAGGGACCATATCTAGTCCAGCTCTGCTTCTGAAACTGATACAAAGCACAGGTCCTCTAACATCTAATGTTTGTCAGTTAAGATGAGAAACGTGTTAGCTTCGTGAACGATGTAGTTCCTTTGAGCTGAAAAGGGACTGCCCTTTCTTAAAACGAAGTCTTTCTTGTAGGAAGACACAGAGCCTGGGATTTAACTCCCTTTCTGAAGGGAAACGCACAGCATAGTTCTCATCCATTGATCACACTCTGCTTTAGAGCAAGAAGCATGGTCTTGCTTTCTAGTGTCTCTAATACAGCAGGAAACGTGAGTGTGCTCAGAACAAAGAACGGTGTTTCCTACACATACAGACCATATCTAGTTCATCTCTGCTTCTGAAACTGAAACAAACCAGAGTTCCTCTAACAACCAATGCTTTTCAGTTTAGATGAGAAACGTGTGAGCTTCGTGAACGATGTAGTTCGTTTGAGCTGTAAAGTAACTGCCCTTACCTGAAAAGAAGTCTTGCTTGTAGGAAGACTCAGAGCCTGGGATTTAACTCCATTTCTGAAGGGAAACACACAGCATAGTTCTCATCCATTGATCACACTCTGCTTTAGAGCAAGAAGCACGCTCTTGCTTTCTAGAGTCTCTAATACAGCAGGAAACGTGATTGTGCTCAGAACAAAAGAACTGTGTTTCCTACACATACTGACCATATCTAGTTCAACTCTTCTTCTGAAACTGACACAAAGCACAGGTCCTCTAACATCCAATGCTTGTCATTTAAGATGAGAAACGTGTGAGCATCATGAAAGATGTAGTTCTTTTGAGCTGAAAAGTGACTGCCATTACCTGAAACGAAGTCTTGCTTGTAGGAGGACTCAGAGCCTGGGATTTAACTCCATTTCTGAAGTGAAACACAAAGCAGAGATCTCATCCTTAGATCACACTCTGCTTTAGAGCAAGAAGCACGCTCTTGCTTTCTAGAGTCTCTAAGACAGCATGACACATGAGTGTGATGAGAACAAAAGAAAGGTGTTTCCTACACATAGGGACCATATCTAGTCCAGCTCTGCTTCTGAAACTGATACAAAGCACAGGTCCTCTAACATCCAATGTTTGTCAGTTAAGATGAGAAACGTGTTAGCTTCGTGAACGATGTAGTTCCTTTGAGCTGAAAAGGGACTGCCCTTTCTTAAAACGAAGTCTTTCTTGTAGGAAGACACAGAGCCTGGGATTTAACTCCCTTTCTGAAGGGAAACGCACAGCATAGTTCTCATCCATTGATCACACTCTGCTTTAGAGCAAGAAGCATGGTCTTGCTTTCTAGTGTCTCTAATACAGCAGGAAACGTGAGTGTGCTCAGAACAAAGAACGGTGTTTCCTACACATACAGACCATATCTAGTTCATCTCTGCTTCTGAAACTGAAACAAACCAGAGTTCCTCTAACAACCAATGCTTTTCAGTTTAGATGAGAAACGTGTGAGCTTCGTGAACGATGTAGTTCGTTTGAGCTGAAAAGTGACTCCCCTTACCTGAAACAAAGACTTTCTTGTAGGAAGACTCAGAGCCTGGGATTTAACTCCATTTCTGAAGTGAAACACAGAGCAGAGTTCTCATCCATAGGTCACACTCTGCTTTAGAGCAAGAAGCACGCTCTTGCTTTCTAGAGTCTCTAATACAGCAGGAAACGTGATTGTGCTCAGAACAAAAGAAGTGTGTTTCCTACACATACTGACCATATCTAGTTCAACTCTTCTTCTGAAACTGACACAAAGCACAGGTCCTCTAACATCCAATGCTTGTCATTTAAGATGAGAAACGTGTGAGCATCATGAACGATGTAGTTCTTTTGAGCTGAAAAGTGACTGCCATTACCTGAAACGAAGTCTTGCTTGTAGGAGGACTCAGAGCCTGGGATTTAACTCCATTTCTGAAGTGAAACACAAAGCAGAGATCTCATCCTTAGATCACACTCTGCTTTAGAGCAAGAAGCACGCTCTTGCTTTCTAGAGTCTCTAATACAGCAGGATACTTGAGTGTGCTCAGAACAAAAGAACTGTGTTTCCTACACATATGGACCATATCTAGTTCAACTCTTCTTCTGAAGCTGATACAAAGCACTGTTCCTGTAACATCCAATGCTTTTCAATTAAGACCAAGAAACGTGTGAGCTTCGTGTATAATGTAGTTCTTCTGAGATGTAAAGTAACTGCTCTTACCTGAAATGATATCTTGCTTGTAAGAAGACTCAGAGCCTGGGATTTAACTCCATTTCTGAAGTGGAACACACAGCAGAGTTCTCATCCATAGGTCACATTCTGCTTTAGAGCAAGAAGCACGCTCTTGCTTTCTAGAGTCTCTAATACAGCAGGAAACGTGATTGTGCTCAGAACAAAAGAACTGTGTTTCCTACACATACAGACTATATCTAGTTCATCTCTTCTTCTGAAACTGAAACAAACCAGAGTTCCTCTAACAACCAATGCTTTTCAGTTTAGATGAGAAACGTGTAAGCTTCGTGAACGATGTAGTTCGTTTGAGCTGTAAAGTAACTGCCCTTACCTGAAAAGAAGTCTTGCTTGTAGGAAGACTCAGAGCCTGGGATTTAACTCCCTTTCTGAAGCGAAACACACAGCATAGTTCTCATCCATGGATCACACTCTGCTTTAGAGCAAGAAGCACGCTCTTGCTTTCTAGAGTCTCTAATACAGCTGGAAACCTGAGTTTGCTCAGAACAAAAGAACGGTGTTTCCTACACATACGGACAATATCTAGTCCAATTCTGCCTCTGAAACTGAAACAAACCTCAGGTCCTCTCACATCCAATGCTTGTCTGTCAAGATGAGAAACATGTGAGCTTTGTGAACGATGTAGATTGTTTGAGCTGAAAAGTGACTGCCCTTTCCTGAAACGAAGTCTTGCTTGTAGGAAGACTCAGAGCCTGGGATTTAACTCCATTTCTGAAGTGGAACACACAGCAGAGTTCTCATTCATAGGTCACACTCTTCTTTAGAGCAAGAAGCACGCTCTTGCTTTCCAGAGTCGCTAAGACAGCAGGAAATGTGAGTGTGCTGAGAACAAAAGAAAAGTTTTTCCTACATATACGGACCATATCTAGTCCAACTCTGCTTCTGAAACTGACACAAAGCACAGGTCCTCTAACATCCAATGCTTGACATTTAAGATGAGAAACGTGTGAGCATCATGAAAGATGTAGTACTTTTGAGCTGAAAAGTGACTGCCCTTACCTGAAACGAAGTCTTGCTTATAGGAAGACTCAGAGCCTCGGATTTAACTCCATTTCTGAAGTGAAACACACAGCAGAGTTCTCATCCTTAGACCACACTCTGCTTTAGAGCAAGAAGCACGCTCTTGCTTTACTGAGTCTCTGATACAGCAGGATACTTGAGTGTGCTCAGAACAATGAACTGTGTTTCCTACACATATGGACCATATCTAGTTCAACTCTTCTTCTGAAGCTGATATAAAGCACTGTTCCTGTAACATCCAATGCTTTTCAACTAAGACCGAGAAACGTGTGAGCTTCGTGTATAATGTAGTTCTTTTGAGATGTAAAGTAACTCCCCTTACCTGAAATGATATCTTGCTTGTAAGAAGACTCAAAGCCTGGGATTTAACTCCATTTCTGAAGTGGAACACACTGAAGAGTTCTCATCCATTGATCACACTCTGCTTTAGAGCAAGAAGCATGCTCTAGCTTTCTAGAGTCTCTAATATAACAGGAAAGGTGATTGAGCTCAGAACAAAAGAACTGTGTTTCCTACACATACAGACCATATCCAGTTCAACTCTTCTTCTGAAACTGACACAAAGCACAGGTCCTCTAACATCCAATGCTTGTCATTTAAGATGAGAAACATGTGAGCATCATGAAAGATGTAGTTCTTTTGAGCTGAAAAGGACTGCCATTACCTGAAACGAAGTCTTTCTTGTAGGAAGACTCAGAGCCTGGGATTTAACTCCATTTCTGAAGTGAAACACACAGCAGAGTTCTCATCCATAGATCACACTCTGCTTTAGAGCAAGAAGCACGCTCTTGCTTTCTAGAGTCTCTAATACAGCAGGAAACGTGATTGTGCTCAGAACAAAAGAACTGTGTTTCCTACACATACTGACCATATCTAGTTCAACTCTTCTTCTGAAACTGACACAAAGCACAGGTCCTCTAACATCCAATGCTTGTCATTTAAGATGAGAAACGTGTGAGCATCATGAAAGATGTAGTTCTTTTGAGCTGAAAAGTGACTGCCATTACCTGAAACGAAGTCTTGCTTGTAGGAGGACTCAGAGCCTGGGATTTAACTCCATTTCTGAAGTGAAACACAAAGCAGAGATCTCATCCTTAGATCACACTCTGCTTTAGAGCAAGAAGCACGCTCTTGCTTTCTAGAGTCTCTAATACAGCAGGATACTTGAGTGTGCTCAGAACAAAAGAACTGTGTTTCCTACACATATGGACCATATCTAGTTCAACTCTTCTTCTGAAGCTGATACAAAGCACTGTTCCTGTAACATCCAATGCTTTTCAATTAAGACCAAGAAACGTGTGAGCTTCGTGTATAATGTAGTTCTTTTGAGATGTAAAGTAACTGCTCTTACCTGAAATGATATCTTGCTTGTAAGAAGACTCAGAGCCTGGGATTTAACTCCATTTCTGAAGTGGAACACACAGCAGAGTTCTCATCCATTGATCACACTCTGCTTTAGAGCAAGAAGCACGCTCTTGCTTTCAGGAGTCTCTAAGACAGCAGGAAACATGAGTGTGCTAAGAACAAAAGAACGGTGTTTCCTAAACATACGGGCCATATCTAGTCCAACTCTGCTTCTGAAAGTGAAACAAACCACAGGTACTCTAACATCCAATGCTTGTCCTTTAAGAGGAGAAACTTGTGAGCTTCGTGAACAATGTAGTTCGTTTGAGCTGTAATGTAACTGCCCTTAACTGAAACGAAGTCTTGCTTGTAGGAAGACTCAGAGCCTGGGATTTAACTCCCTTTCTGAAGCGAAACACACAGCATAGTTCTCATCCATGGATCACACTCTGCTTTAGAGCAAGAAGCACGCTCTTGCTTTCTAGAGTCTCTAATACAGCTGGAAACCTGAGTTTGCTCAGAACAAAAGAACGGTGTTTCCTACACATACGGACAATATCTAGTCCAATTCTGCCTCTGAAACTGAAACAAACCTCAGGTCCTCTCACATCCAATGCTTGTCTGTCAAGATGAGAAACATGTGAGCTTTGTGAACGATGTAGATTGTTTGAGCTGAAAAGTGACTGCCCTTTCCTGAAACGAAGTCTTGCTTGTAGGAAGACTCAGAGCCTGGGATTTAACTCCATTTCTGAAGTGGAACACACAGCAGAGTTCTCATTCATAGGTCACACTCTTCTTTAGAGCAAGAAGCACGCTCTTGCTTTCTAGAGTCGCTAAGACAGCAGGAAATGTGAGTGTGCTGAGAACAAAAGAAAAGTTTTTCCTACATATACGGACCATATCTAGTCCAACTCTGCTTCTGAAACTGACACAAAGCACAGGTACTCTAACATCCAATGCTTGACATTTAAGATGAGAAACGTGTGAGCATCATGAAAGATGTAGTACTTTTGAGCTGAAAAGTGACTGCCCTTACCTGAAACGAAGTCTTGCTTATAGGAAGACTCAGAGCCTCGGATTTAACTCCATTTCTGAAGTGAAACACACAGCAGAGTTCTCATCCTTAGACCACACTCTGCTTTAGAGCAAGAAGCACGCTCTTGCTTTACTGAGTCTCTGATACAGCAGGATACTTGAGTGTGCTCAGAACAATGAACTGTGTTTCCTACACATATGGACCATATCTAGTTCAACTCTTCTTCTGAAGCTGATATAAAGCACTGTTCCTGTAACATCCAATGCTTTTCAACTAAGACCGAGAAACGTGTGAGCTTCGTGTATAATGTAGTTCTTTTGAAATGTAAAGTAACTCCCCTTACCTGAAATGATATCTTGCTTGTAAGAAGACTCAAAGCCTGGGATTTAACTCCATTTCTGAAGTGGAACACACAGAAGAGTTCTCATCCATTGATCACACTCTGCTTTAGAGCAAGAAGCACGCTCTAGCTTTGTAGAGTCTCTAATATAACAGGAAACGTGATTGAGCTCAGAACAAAAGAACTGTGTTTCCTACACATACAGACCATATCCAGTTCAACTCTTCTTCTGAAACTGACACAAAGCACAGGTCCTCTAACATCCAATGCTTGTCATTTAAGATGAGAAACATGTGAGCATCATGAAAGATGTAGTTCTTTTGAGCTGAAAAGGACTGCCATTACCTGAAACGAAGTCTTGCTTGTAGGAAGACTCAGAGCCTGGGATTTAACTCCATTTCTGAAGTGAAACACACAGCAGAGTTTTCATCCATAGATCACACTCTGATTTAGAGCATGAAGCACGCTCTTGCTTTCTAGAGTCTCTAAGACAGCATGACACATGAGTGTGATGAGAACAAAAGAAAGGTGTTTCCTACACATAGGGACCATATCTAGTCCAGCTCTGCTTCTGAAACTGATACAAAGCACAGGTCCTCTAACATCCAATGTTTGTCAGTTAAGATGAGAAACGTGTTAGCTTCGGGAACGATGTAGTTCCTTTGAGCTGAAAAGGGACTGCCCTTACAAAACGAAGTCTTTCTTGTAGGAAGACACAGAGCCTGGGATTTAACTCCCTTTCTGAAGGGAAACGCACAGCATAGTTCTCATCCATTGATCACACTCTGCTTTAGAGCAAGAAGCATGGTCTTGCTTTCTAGTGTCTCTAATACAGCAGGAAACGTGAGTGTGCTCAGAACAAAGAACGGTGTTTCCTACACATACAGACCATATCTAGTTCAACTCTTCTTCTGAAACTGACACAAAGCACAGGTCCTCTAACATCCAATGCTTGTCATTTAAGATGAGAAACGTGTGAGCATCATGAAAGATGTAGTTCTTTTGAGCTGAAAAGTGACTGCCATTACCTGAAACGAAGTCTTGCTTGTAGGAGGACTCAGAGCCTGGGATTTAACTCCATTTCTGAAGTGAAACACAAAGCAGAGATCTCATCCTTAGATCACACTCTGCTTTAGAGCAAGAAGCACGCTCTTGCTTTCTAGAGTCTCTAATACAGCAGGATACTTGAGTGTGCTCAGAACAAAAGAACTGTGTTTCCTACACATATGGACCATATCTAGTTCAACTCTTCTTCTGAAGCTGATATAAAGCACTGTTCCTGTAACATCCAATGCTTTTCAATTAAGACCAAGAAACGTGTGAGCTTCGTGTATAATGTAGTTCTTTTGAGATGTAAAGTAACTCCCCTTACCTGAAATGATATCTTGCTTGTAAGAAGACTCAGAGCCTGGGATTTAACTCCATTTCTGAAGTGGAACACACAGCAGAGTTCTCATCCATTGATCACACTCTGCTTTAGAGCAAGAAGCACGCTCTTGCTTTCAGGAGTCTCTAAGACAGCAGGAAACATGAGTGTGCTAAGAACAAAAGAACGGTGTTTCCTAAACATACGGGCCATATCTAGTCCAACTCTGCTTCTGAAAGTGAAACAAACCACAGGTACTCTAACATCCAATGCTTGTCCTTTAAGATGAGAAACTTCTGAGCTTCGTGAACAATGTAGTTCGTTTGAGCTGTAATGTAACTGCCCTTAACTGAAACGAAGTCTTGCTTGTAGGAAGACTCAGAGCCTGGGATTTAACTCCATTTCTGAAGTGAAACACACAGCAGAGTTCTCATCCATAGATCACACTCTGATTTAGAGCATGAAGCACGCTCTTGCTTTCTAGAGTCTCTAAGACAGCATGACACATGAGTGTGATGAGAACAAAAGAAAGGTGTTTCCTACACATAGGGACCATATCTAGTCCAGCTCTGCTTCTGAAACTGATACAAAGCACAGGTCCTCTAACATCCAAAGTTTGTCAGTTAAGATGAGAAACGTGTTAGCTTCGTGAACGATGTAGTTCCTTTGAGCTGAAAAGGGACTGCCCTTTCTTAAAACGAAGTCTTTCTTGTAGGAAGACACAGAGCCTGGGATTTAACTCCCTTTCTGAAGGGAAACGCACAGCATAGTTCTCATCCATTGATCACACTCTGCTTTAGAGCAAGAAGCATGGTCTTGCTTTCTAGTGTCTCTAATACAGCAGGAAACGTGAGTGTGCTCAGAACAAAGAACGGTGTTTCCTACACATACAGACCATATCTAGTTCATCTCTGCTTCTGAAACTGAAACAAACCAGAGTTCCTCTAATAACCAATGCTTTTCAGTTTAGATGAGAAACGTGTGAGCTTCGTGAACGATGTAGTTCGTTTGAGCTGTAAAGTAACTGCCCTTACCTGAAAAGAAGTCTTGCTTGTAGGAGGACTCAGAGCCTGGGATTTAACTCCATTTCTGAAGGGAAACACACAGCATAGTTCTCATCCATTGATCACACTCTGCTTTAGAGCAAGAAGCACGCTCTTGCTTTCTAGAGTCTCTAAGACAGCAGGAAACTTGAGTGTGATCAGAACAAAAGAATGGTGTTTCCTACACATAGGGACCATATCTAATACAACTCTGCTTCTGAAACTGAAACAAACCACAGTTCCTGTAACATCCAATGCTTGTCAGTTAAGATGAGAAACGAGTGAGCTTCCTGAACGATGTAGTTCGTTTGAGCTGAAAAGTGACTCCCCTTACCTGAAACAAAGACTTTCTTGTAGGAAGACTCAGAGCCTGGGATTTAACTCCATTTCTGAAGTGAAACACAGAGCAGAGTTCTCATCCATAGGTCACATTCTGCTTTAGAGCAAGAAGCACGCTCTTGCTTTCTAGAGTCTCTAATACAGCAGGAAACGTGATTGTGCTCAGAACAAAAGAACTGTGTTTCCTACACATACAGACCATATCTAGTTCATCTCTGCTTCTGAAACTGAAACAAACCAGAGTTCCTCTAACAACCAATGCTTTTCAGTTTAGATGAGAAACGTGTGAGCTTCGTGAACGATGTAGTTCGTTTGAGCTGTAAAGTAACTGCCCTTACCTGAAAAGAAGTCTTGCTTGTAGGAAGACTCAGAGCCTGGGATTTAACTCCATTTCTGAAGGGAAACACACAGCATAGTTCTCATCCATTGATCACACTCTGCTTTAGAGCAAGAAGCACGCTCTTGCTTTCTAGAGTCTCTAAGACAGCAGGAAACTTGAGTGTGATCAGAACAAAAGAATGGTGTTTCCTACACATAGGGACCATATCTAATTCAACTCTGCTTCTGAAACTGAAACAAACCACAGTTCCTCTAACATCCAATGCTTGTCAGTTAAGATGAGAAACGAGTGAGCTTCCTGAACGATGTAGTTCGTTTGAGCTGAAAAGTGACTCCCCTTACCTGAAACAAAGACTTTCTTGTAGGAAGACTCAGAGCCTGGGATTTAACTCCATTTCTGAAGTGAAACACAGAGCAGAGTTCTCATCCATAGGTCACACTCTGCTTTAGAGCAAGAAGCACGCTCTTGCTTTCTAGAGACTCTAATACAGCAGGAAACGTGATTGTGCTCAGAACAAAAGAACTGTGTTTCCTACACATACTGACCATATCTAGTTCAACTCTTCTTCTGAAACTGACACAAAGCACAGGTCCTCTAACATCCAATGCTTGTCATTTAAGATGAGAAACGTGTGAGCATCATGAAAGATGTAGTTCTTTTGAGCTGAAAAGTGACTGCCATTACCTGAATCGAAGTCTTGCTTGTAGGAGGACTCAGAGCCTGGGATTTAACTCCATTTCTGAAGTGAAACACAAAGCAGAGATCTCATCCTTAGATCACACTCTGCTTTAGAGCAAGAAGCACGCTCTTGCTTTCTAGAGTCTCTAATACAGCAGGATACTTGAGTGTGCTCAGAACAAAAGAACTGTGTTTCCTACACATATGGACCATATCTAGTTCAACTCTTCTTCTGAAGCTGATATAAAGCACTGTTCCTGTAACATCCAATGCTTTTCAATTAAGACCAAGAAACGTGTGAGCTTCGTGTATAATGTAGTTCTTTTGAGATGTAAAGTAACTGCTCTTACCTGAAATGATATCTTGCTTGTAAGAAGACTCAGAGCCTGGGATTTAACTCCATTTCTGAAGTGGAACACACAGCAGAGTTCTCATCCATTGATCACACTCTGCTTTAGAGCAAGAAGCACGCTCTTGCTTTCAGGAGTCTCTAAGACAGCAGGAAACATGAGTGTGCTAAGAACAAAAGAACGGTGTTTCCTAAACATACGGGCCTTATCTAGTCCAATTCTGCTTCTGAGAGTGAAACAAACCACAGGTACTCTAACATCCAATGCTTGTCCTTTAAGATGAGAAACTTGTGAGCTTCGTGAACAATGTAGTTCGTTTGAGCTGTAATGTAACTGCCCTTAACTGAAACGAAGTCTTGCTTGTAGGAAGACTCAGAGCCTGGGATTTAACTCCCTTTCTGAAGCGAAACACACAGCATAGTTCTCATCCATGGATCACACTCTGCTTTAGAGCAAGAAGCACGCTCTTGCTTTCTAGAGTCTCTAATACAGCTGGAAACCTGAGTTTGCTCAGAACAAAAGAACGGTGTTTCCTACACATACGGACAATATCTAGTCCAATTCTGCCTCTGAAACTGAAACAAACCTCAGGTCCTCTCACATCCAATGCTTGTCTGTCAAGATGAGAAACATGTGAGCTTTGTGAACGATGTAGATTGTTTGAGCTGAAAAGTGACTGCTCTTTCCTGAAACGAAGTCTTGCTTGTAGGAAGACTCAGAGCCTGGGATTTAACACCATTTCTGAAGTGGAACACACAGCAGAGTTCTCATTCATACGTCACACTCTTCTTTAGAGCAAGAAGCACGCTCTTGCTTTCTAGAGTCGCTAAGACAGCAGGAAATGTGAGTGTGCTGAGAACAAAAGGAAAGTTTTTCCTACATATACGGACCATATCTAGTCCAACTGTGCTTCTGAAACTGACACAAAGCACAGGTCCTCTAACATCCAATGCTTGACATTTAAGATGAGAAACGTGTGAGCTACATGAAAGATGTAGTACTTTTGAGCTGAAAAGTGACTGCCCTTACCTGAAACGAAGTCTTGCTTATAGGAAGACTCAGAGCCTCGGATTTAACTCCATTTCTGAAGGGAAACACACAGCAGAGTTCTCATCCTTAGATCACACTCTGCTTTAGAGCAAGAAGCACGCTCTTGCTTTACTGAATCTCTGATACAGCAGGATACTTGAGTGTGCTCAGAACAATGAACTGTGTTTCCTACACATATGGACCATATCTAGTTCAACTCTTCTTCTGAAGCTGATATAAAGCACTGTTCCTGTAACATCCAATGCTTTTCAACTAAGACCGAGAAACGTGTGAGCTTCGTGTATAATGTAGTTCTTTTGAGATGTAAAGTAACTCCCCTTACCTGAAATGATATCTTGCTTGTAAGAAGACTCAAAGCCTGGGATTTAACTCCATTTCTGAAGTGGAACACACTGAAGAGTTCTCATCCATTGATCACACTCTGCTTTAGAGCAAGAAGCACGCTCTAGCTTTCTAGAGTCTCTAATATAACAGGAAACGTGATTGAGCTCAGAACAAAAGAACTGTGTTTCCTACACATACAGACCATATCCAGTTCAACTCTTCTTCTGAAACTGACACAAAGCACAGGTCCTCTAACATCCAATGCTTGTCATTTAAGATGAGAAACATGTGAGCATCATGAAAGATGTAGTTCTTTTGAGCTGAAAAGGACTGCCATTACCTGAAACGAAGTCTTGCTTGTAGGAAGACTCAGAGCCTGGGATTTAACTCCATTTCTGAAGTGAAACACACAGCAGAGTTCTCATCCATAGATCACACTCTGATTTAGAGCATGAAGCACGCTCTTGCTTTCTAGAGTCTCTAAGACAGCATGACACATGAGTGTGATGAGAACAAAAGAAAGGTGTTTCCTACACATAGGGACCATATCTAGTCCAGCTCTGCTTCTGAAACTGATACAAAGCACAGGTCCTCTAACATCCAATGTTTGTCAGTTAAGATGAGAAACGTGTTAGCTTCGGGAACGATGTAGTTCCTTTGAGCTGAAAAGGGACTGCCCTTACTTAAAACGAAGTCTTTCTTGTAGGAAGACACAGAGCCTGGGATTTAACTCCCTTTCTGAAGGGAAACGCACAGCATAGTTCTCATCCATTGATCACACTCTGCTTTAGAGCAAGAAGCATGGTCTTGCTTTCTAGTGTCTCTAATACAGCAGGAAACGTGAGTGTGCTCAGAACAAAGAACGGTGTTTCCTACACATACAGACCATATCTAGTTCAACTCTTCTTCTGAAACTGACACAAAGCACAGGTCCTCTAACATCCAATGCTTGTCATTTAAGATGAGAAACGTGTGAGCATCATGAAAGATGTAGTTCTTTTGAGCTGAAAAGTGACTGCCATTACCTGAAACGAAGTCTTGCTTGTAGGAGGACTCAGAGCCTGGGATTTAACTCCATTTCTGAAGTGAAACACAAAGCAGAGATCTCATCCTTAGATCACACTCTGCTTTAGAGCAAGAAGCACGCTCTTGCTTTCTAGAGTCTCTAATACAGCAGGATACTTGAGTGTGCTCAGAACAAAAGAACTGTGTTTCCTACACATATGGACCATATCTAGTTCAACTCTTCTTCTGAAGCTGATATAAAGCACTGTTCCTGTAACATCCAATGCTTTTCAATTAAGACCAAGAAACGTGTGAGCTTCGTGTATAATGTAGTTCTTTTGAGATGTAAAGTAACTCCCCTTACCTGAAATGATATCTTGCTTGTAAGAAGACTCAGAGCCTGGGATTTAACTCCATTTCTGAAGTGGAACACACAGCAGAGTTCTCATCCATTGATCACACTCTGCTTTAGAGCAAGAAGCACGCTCTTGCTTTCAGGAGTCTCCAAGACAGCAGGAAACATGAGTGTGCTGAGAACAAAAGAACGGTGTTTCCTAAACATACGGGCCATATCTAGTCCAACTCTGCTTCTGAAAGTGAAACAAACCACAGGTACTCTAACATCCAATGCTTGTCCTTTAAGATGAGAAACTTGTGAGCTTCGTGAACAATGTAGTTCGTTTGAGCTGTAATGTAACTGCCCTTAACTGAAAAGAAGTCTTGCTTGTAGGAAGACTCAGAGCCTGTGATTTAACTCCCTTTCTGAAGCAAAACACACAGCATAGTTCTCATCCATGGATCACACTCTGCTTTAGAGCAAAAAGCACGCTCTTGCTTTCTAGAGTCTCTAATACAGCTGGAAACCTGAGTTTGCTCAGGACAAAAGAACGGTGTTTCCTACACATACAGACCATATCTAGTCCAACTCTGCTTCTGAAACTGATACAAAGCACTGGTCCTATAACATGCAATGCTTGGCAGTTAATATGAGAAAAGTGTTAGCTTCGTGAACGATGTAGTTTGTTTGAGCTGAAAAGTGACTGCCCTTACCTGAAACGAAGTCTTGCTTGTAGGAAGACTCAGAGCCCGGGATTTAACTCCATTTCTGAAGTGAAACACACAGCAGAGTTCTCATCCATAGATAACACTCTGCTTTAGAGCAAGCAGCACGCTCTTGCTTTCAAGAATCTCTAAGACAGCAGGAAACATGAGTGTGATGAGAATAAAAGAACGGTGTTTCCTAAACATACGGACCATATCTAGTCCAACTCTGCTTCTGAAACTGATACAAAGCACTGGCCCTCTAACATCCAATGCTTGTCCGTTAAGATGAGAAACATGTGAGCTTTGTGATCGATGTAGTTCGTTTGAGCTGTAAAGTAACTGCCCTTAACTGAAACGAAGTCTTGCTTGTAGGAAGAATCAGAGCCTGGGATTTAACTCCATTTCTGAAGGGAAACACCCAGCACAGTTCGCTCCCATGAATCACACTCTGCTTTAGAGCAAGAAGCACGCTCTTCCTTTCTAGAGTCTCTAATACAGCAGGAAACTTGAGTGTGCTCTGAATAAAAGAACTGTGTTTCCTACACATATGGATCATATCTAGTTCAACTCTTCTTCTGAAGCTGATACAAAGCACTGGTCCTGTAACATCCAATGCTTTTCAATTAAGACCGAGAAACGTGTGAGCTTCGTGTATAATGTAGTTCTTTTGAGATGTAAAGTAACTTCCCTTACCTGAAACGATATCTTGTTTGTAAGGAGACTTAAAGCCTGGGATTTAACTCCATTTCTGAAGTGGAACACACTGCAGAGTTCTCATCCATTGATCACACTCTGCTTTAGAGCAAGAAGCACGCTCTTGCTTTCTAGAGACTCTAAGACAGCAGGAAACATGAGTGTGCTGAGAACAAATGAACGGTGTTTCCTACACATACGGGCCATATCTAGTCCAACTCAGCTTCTGAAAGTGAAACAAACCACAGGTTCTCTAACATCCAATGCTTGTCCGTTAAGATGAGAAACGTGTGAGCTTCGTGAACAATGTAGTCCGTTTGAGCTCTAAAGTAACTGCTATTAACTGAAACGAAGTCTTGCTTGTAGGAAGACACAGAGCCTGAGATTTAACTCCATTTCTGAAGGGAAACACACAGCATAGTTCTCATCCATGGATCACACTCTGCTTTAGAGCAAGAAGCACGCTCTTGCTTTCTAGAGACTCTAAGACAGCAGGAAACATGAGTGTGCTGAGAACAAATGAACGGTGTTTCCTACACATACGGGCCATATCTAGTCCAACTCAGCTTCTGAAAGTGAAACAAACCACAGGTTCTCTAACATCCAATGCTTGTCCGTTAAGATGAGAAACGTGTGAGCTTCGTGAACAATGTAGTCCGTTTGAGCTCTAAAGTAACTGCTATTAACTGAAACGAAGTCTTGCTTGTAGGAAGACACAGAGCCTGAGATTTAACTCCATTTCTGAAGGGAAACACACAGCATAGTTCTCATCCATGGATCACACTCTGCTTTAGAGCAAGAAGCACGCTCTTGCTTTCTAGAGTCTCTAATACAGCTGGAAACCTGAGTTTGCTCAGAACAAAAGAACGGTGTTTCCTACACATACGGACAATATCTAGTCCAATTCTGCCTCTGAAACTGAAACAAACCTCAGGTCCTCTCACATCCAATGCTTGTCTGTCAAGATGAGAAACATGTGAGCTTTGTGAACGATGTAGATTGGTTGAGCTGAAAAGTGACTGCCCTTTCCTGAAACGAAGTCTTGCTTGTAGGAAGACTCAGAGCCTGGGATTTAACTCCATTTCTGAAGTGGAACACACAGCAGAGTTCTCATTCATAGGTCACACTCTTCTTTAGAGCAAGAAGCACGCTCTTGCTTTCTAGAGTCGCTAAGACAGCAGGAAATGTGAGTGTGCTGAGAACAAAAGAAAAGTTTTTCCTGCATATACGGACCATATCTAGTCCAACTCTGATTCTGAAACTGACACAAAGCACAGGTCCTCTAACATCCAATGCTTGACATTTAAGATGAGAAACGTGTGAGCATCATGAAAGATGTAGTACTTTTGAGCTGAAAAGTGACTTCCCTTACCTGAAACGAAGTCTTGCTTGTAGGAGGACTCAGAGCCTGGGATTTAACTCCATTTCTGAAGTGAAACACACAGCAGAGTTCTCATCCATAGATCACACTCTGCTTTAGAGCAAGAAGCACGCTCTTGCTTTCTAGAGTCTCTAAGATAGCAGGAAAAGTGAGTGTGCTGAGAAAAAAAGAACAGTGTTTCAACACATACAGACCATATCTAGTCCAACTCTGCTTCTGAAACTGATACAAAGCACTGGTCCTATAACATGCAATGCTTGGCAGTTAATATGAGAAAAGTGTTAGCTTCGTGAACGATGTAGTTTGTTTGAGCTGAAAAGTGACTGCCCTTACCTGAAACGAAGTCTTGCTTGTAGGAAGACTCAGAGCCTGGGATTTAACTCCATTTCTGAAGTGAAACACACAGCAGAGTTCTCATCCATAGATAACACTCTGCTTTAGAGCAAGCAGCACGCTCTTCCTTTCTAGAGTCTCTAATACAGCAGGAAACTTGAGTGTGCTCTGAATAAAAGAACTGTGTTCCTACACATATGGATCATATCTAGTTCAACTCTTCTTCTGAAGCTGATACAAAGCACTGGTCCTGTAACATCCAATGCTTTTCAATTAAGACCGAGAAACGTGTGAGCTTCGTGTATAATGTAGTTCTTTTGAGATGTAAAGTAACTTCCCTCACCTGAAACGATATCTTGCTTGTAAGGAGACTTAAAGCCTGGGATTTAACTCCATTTCTGAAGTGGAACACACTGCAGAGTTCTCATCCATTGATCACACTCTGCTTTAGAGCAAGAAGCACGCTCTTGCTTTCTAGAGACTCTAAGACAGCAGGAAACATGAGTGTGCTGAGAACAAATGAACGGTGTTTCCTACACATACGGGCCATATCTAGTCCAACTCAGCTTCTGAAAGTGAAACAAACCACAGGTCCTCTAACATCCAATGCTTGTCCGTTAAGATGAGAAACGTGTGAGCTTCGTGAACAATGTAGTTCGTTTGAGCTCTAAAGTAACTGCTATTAACTGAAATGAAGTCTTGCTTGTAGGAGGACTCAGAGCCTGGGATTTAACTCCATTTCTGAAGGGAAACACACAGCATAGTTCTCATCCTTAGATCACACTCTGCTTTAGAGCAAGAAGCACGCTCTTGCTTTCCATTGTCTCTAATACAGCAGGATACTTGAGTGTGCTCAGAACAAAAGAACTGTGTTTCCTGCACATATGGACCATAACTAGTTCAACTCTTCTTCTGAAGCTGATACAAAGCACTGGTCCTCTAACATTCAATGCTTGTCAGTTAAGATGAGAAACGTGTGAGCTTCCTGAACGATGTAGTTCGTTTGAGCTGAAAAGTGACTCCCCTTACGTGAAACGGAGTCTTTCTTGTAGGGAGACTCAGAGCCTGGGATTTAACTCCATTTCTGAAGTGAAACACACAGCAGAGTTCTCATCCATAGGTCACACTCTGCTTTAGAGCAAGAAGCACGCTCTTGCTTTCTAGAGTCTCTAAGGCAGCAGGAAACGTGAGTGTGCTGAGAACAAAAGAACAGTTTTTTCTACATATACGGACCATATCTAGTCCAACTCTGCTTCTGAAACTGAAACAAAGCACTGGTCCTCTAACATGCAATGCTTGGCAGTTAAGATGAGAAACGATTTAGCTTCGTGAACGATGTAGTTTGTTTGAGCTGAAAAGTGACTGCCCTTACGTGAAATGAAGACTTTTTTGTAGGAAGACACAAAGTCTGGGATTTAACTCCATTTCGGAAGGGAAACACCCAGCACAGTTTGCTTCCATGAATCACACACTGCTTTAGAGCAAGAAGCACGCTCTTCCTTTCTAGAGTCGCTAATACAGCAGGAAACGTGATTGTGCTCAGAAAAAAAGAACTGTGTTTCCTACACATACTGACCATATCTAGTTCAACTCTTCTTCTGAAACTGACACAAAGCACAGGTCGTCTAACATCCAATGCTTGACATTTAAGATGAGAAACTTGTGAGCATCATGAAAGATGAAGTTCTTTTGAGCTGAAAAGTGACTGCCATTACCTGAAACGAAGTCTTGCTTATAGGAAGACTCAGAGCCTGGGATTTAACTCCATTTCTGAAGTGAAACACACAGCAGAGTTCTCATCCTTAGATCACACTCTGCTTTAGAGCAAGAAGCACGCTCTTGCTTTCTAGAGTCTCTAAGACAGCAGGAAACATGAGTGTGCTGAGAACAAATGAACGGTGTTTCCTACACATACGGGCCATATCTAGTCCAACTCTGCTTCTGAAAGTGAAACAAACCACAGGTCCTCTCACATCCAATGCTTGTCCGTTAAGATGAGAAACTTGTGAGCTTCGTGAACGATGTAGTTTGTTTGAGCTGAAAAGTGACTGCCCTTACCTGAAATGAAGTCTTGCTTGTAGGAAGACTCAGAGCCTGGGATTTAACTCCATTTCTGAAGTGAAACACAAAGCAGAGTTCTCATCCATAGATCCCACTCTGCTTTAGAGCAAGCAGCACGCTCTTGATTTCTAGAGTCTCTAAGACAGCAGGAAACATGAGTGTGATGAGAATAAAAGAACGGTGTTTCCTACACATACGGACCATATCTAGTCCAACTCTGCTTCTCAAACTGATACAAAGCACTGGTCCTCTAACATCCAATGCTTGTCCGTTAAGATGAGAAACATGTGAGCTTTGTGAACGATGTAGTTCGTTTGAGCTGTAAAGTAACTGCCCTTAACTGAAACGAAGTCTTGCTTGTACCAAGACTCAGAGCCTGGGATTGAACACCATTTCTGAAGTGAAACACACAGCATAGTTCTCATGCATGGATCATACTCTGCTTTAGAGCAAGAAGCATGCTCTTGCTTTCTAGAGTCTCTAATACAGCAGGAAACTTGAGTGTGCTCTGAATAAAAGAACTGTGTTTCCTACACATATGGACCATATCTAGTTCAACTCTTCTTCTGAAGCTGATACAAAGCACTGGTCCTGTAACATCCAATGCTTTTCAATTAAGACCGAGAAACGTGTGAGCTTCGTGTATAATGTAGTTCGTTTCAGCTGTAAAGTAACTGCCCTTACCTGAAACGACATCTTGCATGTAGGAAGAATCAGAGCCTGGGATTTAACTCCATTTCTGAAGGGAAACACACAGCAGAGTTCTCATCCATGGATCACACTCTGCTTTAGAGCAAGAAGCATGCTCTTGCTTTCTAGTGTCTCTAATTCAGCCCGAAAAGTGAGTATGCTCAGAACAAAGAACGGTGTTTCCTACACATACTGACCATATCTAGTTCAACTCTTCTTCTGAAACTGACACAAAGCACAGGTCCTCTAACATCCAATGCTTGACATTTAAGATGAGAAACGTGTGAGCATCATGAAAGATGTAGTTCTTTTGAGCTGAAAAGTGACTGCCATTACCTGAAACTAATCTTGCTTATAGGAAGACTCAGAGCCTGGGATTTAACTACATTTCTGAAGTGAAACACACAGCAGAGTTCTCATCCTTAGATCACACTCTGCTTTAGAGCAAGAAGCACGCTCTTGCTTTCCAGAGTCTCTAATACAGCAGGATACTTGAGTGTGCTCAGAACAAAAGAACTGTGTTTCCTACACATATGGACCATATCTAGTTCAACTCTTCTTCTGAAGCTGATATAAAGCACTGTTCCTGTAACATCCAATGCTTTTCAATTAAGACCGAGAAACGTGTGAGCTTCGTGTATAATGTAGTTCTTTTGAGATGTAAAGTAACTTTCCTTACCTGAAACGATATCTTGCTTGTAAGAAGACTTAAAGCCTGGGATTTAACTCCATTTCTGAAGTGGAACACACTGCAGAGTTCTCATCCATTGATCACACTCTGCTTTAGAGCAAGAAGCACGCTCTTGCTTTCTAGAGTCTCTAAGACAGCAGGAAACATGAGTGTGCTGAGAACAAATGAACGGTGTTTCCTACACATACAGGCCATATCTAGTCCAACTCTGCTTCTGAAACTGATACAAAGCACTGGTCCTATAACGTGCAATGCTTGGCAGTTAATATGAGAAAAGTGTTAGCTTCGTGAACGATGTAGTTTGTTTGAGCTGAAAAGTGACTGCCCTTACCTGAAACGAAGTCTTGCTTGTAGGAAGACTCAGAGCCTGGGATTTAACTCCATTTCTGAAGTGAAACACACAGCAGAGTTCTCATCCATAGATCACACTCTGATTTAGAGCATGAAGCACGCTCTTGCTTTCTAGAGTCTCTAAGACAGCATGACACATGAGTGTGATGAGAACAAAAGAAAGGTGTTTCCTACACATAGGGACCATATCTAGTCCAGCTCTGCTTCTGAAACTGATACAAAGCACAGGTCCTCTAATATCCAATGTTTGTCAGTTAAGATGAGAAACGTGTTAGCTTCGTGAACGATGTAGTTCCTTTGAGCTGAAAAGTGACTACCCTTACTTAAAACGAAGTCTTTCTTGTAGGAAGACACAGAGCCTGGGATTTAACTCCCTTTCTGAAGGGAAACGCACAGCATAGTTCTCATCCATTGATCACACTCTGCTTTAGAGCAAGAAGCAAGCTCTTGCTTTCTAGAGCCTCTAATACAGCTGGAAACCTGAGTTTGCTCAGAACAAAAGAACAGTGTTTCCTACACATACGGACCATATCTAGTCCAACTCTGCTTCTGAAACTGATACAAAGCACTGGTCCTATAACATGCAATGCTTGGCAGTTAATATGAGAAAAGTGTTAGCTTCGTGAACGATGTAGATTGTTTGAGCTGAAAAGTGACTGCCCTTTCCTGAAACGAAGTCTTGCTTGTAGGAAGACTCAGAGCCTGGGATTTAACTCCATTTCTGAAGTGGAACACACAGCAGAGTTCTCATTCATAGGTCACACTCTTCTTTAGAGCAAGAAGCACGCTCTTGCTTTCTAGAGTCGCTAAGACAGCAGGAAATGTGAGTGTGCTGAGAACAAAAGAAAAGTTTTTCCTGCATATACGGACCATATCTAGTCCAAATCTGCTTCTGAAACTGACACAAAGCACAGGTCCTCTAACATCCAATGCTTGACATTTAAGATGAGAAACGTGTGAGCATCATGAAAGATGTAGTACTTTTGAGCTGAAAAGTGACTGCCCTTACCTGAAACGAAGTCTTGCTTATAGGAAGACTCAGAGCCTCGGATTTAACTCCATTTCTGAAGTGAAACACACAGCAGAGTTCTCATCCTTAGATCACACTCTGCTTTAGAGCAAGAAGCACGCTCTTGCTTTACTGAGTCTCTGATACAGCAGGATACTTGAGTGTGCTCAGAACAATGAACTGTGTTTCCTACACATATGGACCATATCTAGTTCAACTCTTCTTCTGAAGCTGATATAAAGCACTGTTCCTGTAACATCCAATGCTTTTCAACTAAGACCGAGAAACGTGTGAGCTTCGTGTATAATGTAGTTCTTTTGAGATGTAAAGTAACTCCCCTTACCTGAAATGATATCTTGCTTGTAAGAAGACTCAAAGCCTGGGATTTAACTCCATTTCTGAAGTGGAACACACTGAAGAGTTCTCATCCATTGATCACACTCTGCTTTAGAGCAAGAAGCACGCTCTAGCTTTCTAGAGTCTCTAATATAACAGGAAAGGTGATTGAGCTCAGAACAAAAGAACTGTGTTTCCTACACATACAGACCATATCCAGTTCAACTCTTCTTCTGAAACTGACACAAAGCACAGGTCCTCTAACATCCAATGCTTGTCATTTAAGATGAGAAACATGTGAGCATCATGAAAGATGTAGTTCTTTTGAGCTGAAAAGGACTGCCATTACCTGAAACGAAGTCTTGCTTGTAGGAAGACTCAGAGCCTGGGATTTAACTCCATTTCTGAAGTGAAACACACAGCAGAGTTCTCATCCATAGATCACACTCTGATTTAGAGCATGAAGCACGCTCTTGCTTTCTAGAGTCTCTAAGACAGCATGACACATGAGTGTGATGAGAACAAAAGAAAGGTGTTTCCTACACATAGGGACCATATCTAGTCCAGCTCTGCTTCTGAAACTGATACAAAGCACAGGTCCTCTAATATCCAATGTTTGTCAGTTAAGATGAGAAACGTGTTAGCTTCGTGAACGATGTAGTTCCTTTGAGCTGAAAAGTGACTGCCCTTACTTAAAACGAAGTCTTTCTTGTAGGAAGACACAGAGCCTGGGATTTAACTCCCTTTCTGAAGGGAAACGCACAGCATAGTTCTCATCCATTGATCACACTCTGCTTTAGAGCAAGAAGCAAGCTCTTGCTTTCTAGAGCCTCTAATACAGCTGGAAACCTGAGTTTGCTCAGAACAAAAGAACGGTGTTTCCTACACATACGGACAATATCTAGTCCAATTCTGCCTCTGAAACTGAAACAAACCTCAGGTCCTCTCACATCCAATGCTTGTCTGTCAAGATGAGAAACATGTGAGCTTTGTGAACGATGTAGATTGTTTGAGCTGAAAAGTGACTGCCCTTTCCTGAAACGAAGTCTTGCTTGTAGGAAGACTCAGAGCCTGGGATTTAACTCCATTTCTGAAGTGGAACACACAGCAGAGTTCTCATTCATAGGTCACACTCTTCTTTAGAGCAAGAAGCACGCTCTTGCTTTCTAGAGTCGCTAAGACAGCAGGAAATGTGAGTGTGCTGAGAACAAAAGAAAAGTTTTTCCTGCATATACGGACCATATCTAGTCCAACTCTGCTTCTGAAACTGTAACAAAGCACAGGTCCTCTAACATCCAATGCTTCACATTTAAGATGAGAAACGTGTGAGCATCATGAAAGATGTAGTACTTTTGAGCTGAAAAGTGACTGCCCTTACCTGAAATGAAGTCTTGCTTATAGGAAGACTCAGAGCCTCGGATTTAACTCCATTTCTGAAGGGAAACACACAGCATAGTTCTCATCCATGGATCACACTCTGCTTTAGAGCAAGAAGCACGCTCTTGCTTTCTAGAGTCTCTAATACAGCTGGAAACCTGAGTTTGCTCAGAACAAAAGAACGGTGTTTCCTACACATACGGACAATATCTAGTCCAATTCTGCCTCTGAAACTGAAACAAACCTCAGGTCCTCTCACATCCAATGCTTGTCTGTCAAGATGAGAAACATGTGAGCTTTGTGAACGATGTAGATTGGTTGAGCTGAAAAGTGACTGCCCTTTCCTGAAACGAAGTCTTGCTTGTAGGAAGACTCAGAGCCTGGGATTTAACTCCATTTCTGAAGTGGAACACACAGCAGAGTTCTCATTCATAGGTCACACTCTTCTTTAGAGCAAGAAGCACGCTCTTGCTTTCTAGAGTCGCTAAGACAGCAGGAAATGTGAGTGTGCTGAGAACAAAAGAAAAGTTTTTCCTGCATATACGGACCATATCTAGTCCAACTCTGATTCTGAAACTGACACAAAGCACAGGTCCTCTAACATCCAATGCTTGACATTTAAGATGAGAAACGTGTGAGCATCATGAAAGATGTAGTACTTTTGAGCTGAAAAGTGACTGCCCTTACCTGAAACGAAGTCTTGCTTGTAGGAGGACTCAGAGCCTGGGATTTAACTCCATTTCTGAAGTGAAACACACAGCAGAGTTCTCATCCATAGATCACACTCTGCTTTAGAGCAAGAAGCACGCTCTTGCTTTCTAGAGTCTCTAAGATAGCAGGAAAAGTGAGTGTGCTGAGAAAAAAAGAACAGTGTTTCAACACATACAGACCATATCTAGTCCAACTCTGCTTCTGAAACTGATACAAAGCACTGGTCCTATAACATGCAATGCTTGGCAGTTAATATGAGAAAAGTGTTAGCTTCGTGAACGATGTAGTTTGTTTGAGCTGAAAAGTGACTGCCCTTACCTGAAACGAAGTCTTGCTTGTAGGAAGACTCAGAGCCTGGGATTTAACTCCATTTCTGAAGTGAAACACACAGCAGAGTTCTCATCCATAGATAACACTCTGCTTTAGAGCAAGCAGCACGCTCTTCCTTTCTAGAGTCTCTAATACAGCAGGAAACTTGAGTGTGCTCTGAATAAAAGAACTGTGTTCCTACACATATGGATCATATCTAGTTCAACTCTTCTTCTGAAGCTGATACAAAGCACTGGTCCTGTAACATCCAATGCTTTTCAATTAAGACCGAGAAACGTGTGAGCTTCGTGTATAATGTAGTTCTTTTGAGATGTAAAGTAACTTCCCTCACCTGAAACGATATCTTGCTTGTAAGGAGACTTAAAGCCTGGGATTTAACTCCATTTCTGAAGTGGAACACACTGCAGAGTTCTCATCCATTGATCACACTCTGCTTTAGAGCAAGAAGCACGCTCTTGCTTTCTAGAGACTCTAAGACAGCAGGAAACATGAGTGTGCTGAGAACAAATGAACGGTGTTTCCTACACATACGGGCCATATCTAGTCCAACTCAGCTTCTGAAAGTGAAACAAACCACAGGTCCTCTAACATCCAATGCTTGTCCGTTAAGATGAGAAACGTGTGAGCTTCGTGAACAATGTAGTTCGTTTGAGCTCTAAAGTAACTGCTATTAACTGAAATGAAGTCTTGCTTGTAGGAGGACTCAGAGCCTGGGATTTAACTCCATTTCTGAAGGGAAACACACAGCATAGTTCTCATCCTTAGATCACACTCTGCTTTAGAGCAAGAAGCACGCTCTTGCTTTCCATTGTCTCTAATACAGCAGGATACTTGAGTGTGCTCAGAACAAAAGAACTGTGTTTCCTGCACATATGGACCATAACTAGTTCAACTCTTCTTCTGAAGCTGATACAAAGCACTGGTCCTCTAACATTCAATGCTTGTCAGTTAAGATGAGAAACGTGTGAGCTTCCTGAACGATGTAGTTCGTTTGAGCTGAAAAGTGACTCCCCTTACGTGAAACGGAGTCTTTCTTGTAGGGAGACTCAGAGCCTGGGATTTAACTCCATTTCTGAAGTGAAACACACAGCAGAGTTCTCATCCATAGGTCACACTCTGCTTTAGAGCAAGAAGCACGCTCTTGCTTTCTAGAGTCTCTAAGGCAGCAGGAAACGTGAGTGTGCTGAGAACAAAAGAACAGTTTTTTCTACATATACGGACCATATCTAGTCCAACTCTGCTTCTGAAACTGAAACAAAGCACTGGTCCTCTAACATGCAATGCTTGGCAGTTAAGATGAGAAACGATTTAGCTTCGTGAACGATGTAGTTTGTTTGAGCTGAAAAGTGACTGCCCTTACGTGAAATGAAGACTTTTTTGTAGGAAGACACAAAGTCTGGGATTTAACTCCATTTCGGAAGGGAAACACCCAGCACAGTTTGCTTCCATGAATCACACACTGCTTTAGAGCAAGAAGCACGCTCTTCCTTTCTAGAGTCGCTAATACAGCAGGAAACGTGATTGTGCTCAGAAAAAAAGAACTGTGTTTCCTACACATACTGACCATATCTAGTTCAACTCTTCTTCTGAAACTGACACAAAGCACAGGTCGTCTAACATCCAATGCTTGACATTTAAGATGAGAAACTTGTGAGCATCATGAAAGATGAAGTTCTTTTGAGCTGAAAAGTGACTGCCATTACCTGAAACGAAGTCTTGCTTATAGGAAGACTCAGAGCCTGGGATTTAACTCCATTTCTGAAGTGAAACACACAGCAGAGTTCTCATCCTTAGATCACACTCTGCTTTAGAGCAAGAAGCACGCTCTTGCTTTCTAGAGTCTCTAAGACAGCAGGAAACATGAGTGTGCTGAGAACAAATGAACGGTGTTTCCTACACATACGGGCCATATCTAGTCCAACTCTGCTTCTGAAAGTGAAACAAACCACAGGTCCTCTCACATCCAATGCTTGTCCGTTAAGATGAGAAACTTGTGAGCTTCGTGAACGATGTAGTTTGTTTGAGCTGAAAAGTGACTGCCCTTACCTGAAATGAAGTCTTGCTTGTAGGAAGACTCAGAGCCTGGGATTTAACTCCATTTCTGAAGTGAAACACAAAGCAGAGTTCTCATCCATAGATCCCACTCTGCTTTAGAGCAAGCAGCACGCTCTTGATTTCTAGAGTCTCTAAGACAGCAGGAAACATGAGTGTGATGAGAATAAAAGAACGGTGTTTCCTACACATACGGACCATATCTAGTCCAACTCTGCTTCTCAAACTGATACAAAGCACTGGTCCTCTAACATCCAATGCTTGTCCGTTAAGATGAGAAACATGTGAGCTTTGTGAACGATGTAGTTCGTTTGAGCTGTAAAGTAACTGCCCTTAACTGAAACGAAGTCTTGCTTGTACCAAGACTCAGAGCCTGGGATTGAACATCATTTCTGAAGTGAAACACACAGCATAGTTCTCATGCATGGATCATACTCTGCTTTAGAGCAAGAAGCATGCTCTTGCTTTCTAGAGTCTCTAATACAGCAGGAAACTTGAGTGTGCTCTGAATAAAAGAACTGTGTTTCCTACACATATGGACCATATCTAGTTCAACTCTTCTTCTGAAGCTGATACAAAGCACTGGTCCTGTAACATCCAATGCTTTTCAATTAAGACCGAGAAACGTGTGAGCTTCGTGTATAATGTAGTTCGTTTCAGCTGTAAAGTAACTGCCCTTACCTGAAACGACATCTTGCATGTAGGAAGAATCAGAGCCTGGGATTTAACTCCATTTCTGAAGGGAAACACACAGCAGAGTTCTCATCCATGGATCACACTCTGCTTTAGAGCAAGAAGCATGCTCTTGCTTTCTAGTGTCTCTAATTCAGCCCGAAAAGTGAGTATGCTCAGAACAAAGAACGGTGTTTCCTACACATACTGACCATATCTAGTTCAACTCTTCTTCTGAAACTGACACAAAGCACAGGTCCTCTAACATCCAATGCTTGACATTTAAGATGAGAAACGTGTGAGCATCATGAAAGATGTAGTTCTTTTGAGCTGAAAAGTGACTGCCATTACCTGAAACTAATCTTGCTTATAGGAAGACTCAGAGCCTGGGATTTAACTACATTTCTGAAGTGAAACACACAGCAGAGTTCTCATCCTTAGATCACACTCTGCTTTAGAGCAAGAAGCACGCTCTTGCTTTCCAGAGTCTCTAATACAGCAGGATACTTGAGTGTGCTCAGAACAAAAGAACTGTGTTTCCTACACATATGGACCATATCTAGTTCAACTCTTCTTCTGAAGCTGATATAAAGCACTGTTCCTGTAACATCCAATGCTTTTCAATTAAGACCGAGAAACGTGTGAGCTTCGTGTATAATGTAGTTCTTTTGAGATGTAAAGTAACTTTCCTTACCTGAAACGATATCTTGCTTGTAAGAAGACTTAAAGCCTGGGATTTAACTCCATTTCTGAAGTGGAACACACTGCAGAGTTCTCATCCATTGATCACACTCTGCTTTAGAGCAAGAAGCACGCTCTTGCTTTCTAGAGTCTCTAAGACAGCAGGAAACATGAGTGTGCTGAGAACAAATGAACGGTGTTTCCTACACATACAGGCCATATCTAGTCCAACTCTGCTTCTGAAACTGATACAAAGCACTGGTCCTATAACGTGCAATGCTTGGCAGTTAATATGAGAAAAGTGTTAGCTTCGTGAACGATGTAGTTTGTTTGAGCTGAAAAGTGACTGCCCTTACCTGAAACGAAGTCTTGCTTGTAGGAAGACTCAGAGCCTGGGATTTAACTCCATTTCTGAAGTGAAACACACAGCAGAGTTCTCATCCATAGATCACACTCTGATTTAGAGCATGAAGCACGCTCTTGCTTTCTAGAGTCTCTAAGACAGCATGACACATGAGTGTGATGAGAACAAAAGAAAGGTGTTTCCTACACATAGGGACCATATCTAGTCCAGCTCTGCTTCTGAAACTGATACAAAGCACAGGTCCTCTAATATCCAATGTTTGTCAGTTAAGATGAGAAACGTGTTAGCTTCGTGAACGATGTAGTTCCTTTGAGCTGAAAAGTGACTACCCTTACTTAAAACGAAGTCTTTCTTGTAGGAAGACACAGAGCCTGGGATTTAACTCCCTTTCTGAAGGGAAACGCACAGCATAGTTCTCATCCATTGATCACACTCTGCTTTAGAGCAAGAAGCAAGCTCTTGCTTTCTAGAGCCTCTAATACAGCTGGAAACCTGAGTTTGCTCAGAACAAAAGAACAGTGTTTCCTACACATACGGACCATATCTAGTCCAACTCTGCTTCTGAAACTGATACAAAGCACTGGTCCTATAACATGCAATGCTTGGCAGTTAATATGAGAAAAGTGTTAGCTTCGTGAACGATGTAGATTGTTTGAGCTGAAAAGTGACTGCCCTTTCCTGAAACG
The DNA here is from genome assembly GCA_949786385.1 of Onychomys leucogaster. Taxonomy (NCBI): domain Eukaryota; kingdom Metazoa; phylum Chordata; class Mammalia; order Rodentia; family Cricetidae; genus Onychomys; species Onychomys leucogaster. The sequence continues at coordinate 93,292 of CATKUP010000056.1, forward strand.
AAGTCTTGCTTGTAGGAAGACTCAGAGCCTGGGATTTAACTCCATTTCTGAAGTGGAACACACAGCAGAGTTCTCATTCATAGGTCACACTCTTCTTTAGAGCAAGAAGCACGCTCTTGCTTTCTAGAGTCGCTAAGACAGCAGGAAATGTGAGTGTGCTGAGAACAAAAGAAAAGTTTTTCCTGCATATACGGACCATATCTAGTCCAAATCTGCTTCTGAAACTGACACAAAGCACAGGTCCTCTAACATCCAATGCTTGACATTTAAGATGAGAAACGTGTGAGCATCATGAAAGATGTAGTACTTTTGAGCTGAAAAGTGACTGCCCTTACCTGAAACGAAGTCTTGCTTATAGGAAGACTCAGAGCCTCGGATTTAACTCCATTTCTGAAGTGAAACACACAGCAGAGTTCTCATCCTTAGATCACACTCTGCTTTAGAGCAAGAAGCACGCTCTTGCTTTACTGAGTCTCTGATACAGCAGGATACTTGAGTGTGCTCAGAACAATGAACTGTGTTTCCTACACATATGGACCATATCTAGTTCAACTCTTCTTCTGAAGCTGATATAAAGCACTGTTCCTGTAACATCCAATGCTTTTCAACTAAGACCGAGAAACGTGTGAGCTTCGTGTATAATGTAGTTCTTTTGAGATGTAAAGTAACTCCCCTTACCTGAAATGATATCTTGCTTGTAAGAAGACTCAAAGCCTGGGATTTAACTCCATTTCTGAAGTGGAACACACTGAAGAGTTCTCATCCATTGATCACACTCTGCTTTAGAGCAAGAAGCACGCTCTAGCTTTCTAGAGTCTCTAATATAACAGGAAAGGTGATTGAGCTCAGAACAAAAGAACTGTGTTTCCTACACATACAGACCATATCCAGTTCAACTCTTCTTCTGAAACTGACACAAAGCACAGGTCCTCTAACATCCAATGCTTGTCATTTAAGATGAGAAACATGTGAGCATCATGAAAGATGTAGTTCTTTTGAGCTGAAAAGGACTGCCATTACCTGAAACGAAGTCTTGCTTGTAGGAAGACTCAGAGCCTGGGATTTAACTCCATTTCTGAAGTGAAACACACAGCAGAGTTCTCATCCATAGATCACACTCTGATTTAGAGCATGAAGCATGCTCTTGCTTTCTAGAGTCTCTAAGACAGCATGACACATGAGTGTGATGAGAACAAAAGAAAGGTGTTTCCTACACATAGGGACCATATCTAGTCCAGCTCTGCTTCTGAAACTGATACAAAGCACAGGTCCTCTAATATCCAATGTTTGTCAGTTAAGATGAGAAACGTGTTAGCTTCGTGAACGATGTAGTTCCTTTGAGCTGAAAAGTGACTGCCCTTACTTAAAACGAAGTCTTTCTTGTAGGAAGACACAGAGCCTGGGATTTAACTCCCTTTCTGAAGGGAAACGCACAGCATAGTTCTCATCCATTGATCACACTCTGCTTTAGAGCAAGAAGCAAGCTCTTGCTTTCTAGAGCCTCTAATACAGCTGGAAACCTGAGTTTGCTCAGAACAAAAGAACGGTGTTTCCTACACATACGGACAATATCTAGTCCAATTCTGCCTCTGAAACTGAAACAAACCTCAGGTCCTCTCACATCCAATGCTTGTCTGTCAAGATGAGAAACATGTGAGCTTTGTGAACGATGTAGATTGTTTGAGCTGAAAAGTGACTGCCCTTTCCTGAAACGAAGTCTTGCTTGTAGGAAGACTCAGAGCCTGGGATTTAACTCCATTTCTGAAGTGGAACACACAGCAGAGTTCTCATTCATAGGTCACACTCTTCTTTAGAGCAAGAAGCACGCTCTTGCTTTCTAGAGTCGCTAAGACAGCAAGAAATGTGAGTGTGCTGAGAACAAAAGAAAAGTTTTTCCTGCATATACGGACCATATCTAGTCCAACTCTGCTTCTGAAACTGTAACAAAGCACAGGTCCTCTAACATCCAATGCTTCACATTTAAGATGAGAAACGTGTGAGCATCATGAAAGATGTAGTACTTTTGAGCTGAAAAGTGACTGCCCTTACCTGAAATGAAGTCTTGCTTATAGGAAGACTCAGAGCCTCGGATTTAACTCCATTTCTGAAGGGAAACACCCAGCACAGTTCTCTTCCATGAATCACACTCTGCTTTAGAGCAAGAAGCACGCTCTTCCTTTCTAGAGTCTCTAATACAGCAGGAAACTTGAGTGTGCTCTGAATAAAAGAACTGTGTTTCCTACACATATGGATCATATCTAGTTCAACTCTTCTTCTGAAGCTGATACAAAGCACTGGTCCTGTAACATCCAATGCTTTTCAATTAAGACCGAGAAACGTGTGAGCTTCGTGTATAATGTAGTTCTTTTGAGATGTAAAGTAACTTCCCTTACCTGAAACGATATCTTGCTTGTAAGGAGACTTAAAGCCTGGGATTTAACTCCATTTCTGAAGTGGAACACACTGCAGAGTTCTCATCCATTGATCACACTCTGCTTTAGAGCAAGAAGCACGCTCTTGCTTTCTAGAGACTCTAAGACAGCAGGAAACATGAGTGTGCTGAGAACAAATGAACGGTGTTTCCTACACATACGGGCCATATCTAGTCCAACTCAGCTTCTGAAAGTGAAACAAACCACAGGTCCTCTAACATCCAATGCTTGTCCGTTAAGATGAGAAACGTGTGAGCTTCGTGAACAATGTAGTTCGTTTGAGCTCTAAAGTAACTGCTATTAACTGAAATGAAGTCTTGCTTGTAGGAGGACTCAGAGCCTGGGATTTAACTCCATTTCTGAAGGGAAACACACAGCATAGTTCTCATCCTTAGATCACACTCTGCTTTAGAGCAAGAAGCACGCTCTTGCTTTCCATTGTCTCTAATACAGCAGGATACTTGAGTGTGCTCAGAACAAAAGAACTGTGTTTCCTACACATATGGACCATATCTAGTTCAACTCTTCTTCTGAAGCTGATACAAAGCACTGGTCCTCTAACATTCAATGCTTGTCAGTTAAGATGAGAAATGTGTGAGCTTCCTGAACGATGTAGTTCGTTTGAGCTGAAAAGTGACTCCCCTTACGTGAAACGGAGTCTTTCTTGTAGGGAGACTCAGAGCCTGGGATTTAACTCCATTTCTGAAGTGAAACACACAGCAGAGTTCTGATCCATAGGTCACACTCTGCTTTAGAGCAAGAAGCACGCTCTTGCTTTCTAGAGTCTCTAAGGCAGCAGGAAACGTGAGTGTGCTGAGAAGAAAAGAACAGTTTTTTCTACATTTTCGGACCATATCTAGTCCAACTCTGCTTCTGAAACTGAAACAAAGCACTGGTCCTCTACCATGCAATGCTTGGCAGTTAAGATGAGAAAGGATTTAGCTTCGTGAACGATGTAGTTTGTTTGAGCTGAAAAGTGACTGCCCTTACGTGAAATGAAGACTTTTTTGTAAGAAGACACAAAGTCTGGGATTTAACTCCATTTCGGAAGGGAAACACCCAGCACAGTTCGCTTCCATGAATCACACACTGCTTTAGAGCAAGAAGCACGCTCTTCCTTTCTAGAGTCGCTAATACAGCAGGAAACGTGATTGTGCTCAGAAAAAAAGAACTGTGTTTCCTACACATACTGACCATATCTAGTTCAACTCTTCTTCTGAAACTGACACAAAGCACAGGTCATCTAACATCCAATGCTTGACATTTAAGATGAGAAACTTGTGAGCATCATGAAAGATGTAGTTCTTTTGAGCTGAAAAGTGACTGCCATTACCTGAAACGAAGTCTTGCTTATAGGAAGACTCAGAGCCTGGGATTTAACTCCATTTCTGAAGTGAAACACACAGCAGAGTTCTCATCCTTAGATCACACTCTGCTTTAGAGCAAGAAGCACGCTCTTGCTTTCCAGAGTCTCTAATACAGCAGGATACTTGAGTGTGCTCAGAACAATGAACTGTGTTTCCTACAAATATGGACCATATCTAGTTCAACTCTTCTTCTGAAGCTGATATAAAGCACTGTTCCTTTAACATCCAATGCTTTTCAATTAAGACCGAGAAACGTGTGAGCTTCGTGTATAATGTAGTTCTTTTGAGATGTAAAGTAACTCCCCTTACCTGAAATGATATCTTGCTTGTAAGAAGACTCAAAGCCTGGGATTTAACTCCATTTCTGAAGTGGAACACACTGCAGAGTTCTCATCCATTGATCACACTCTGCTTTAGAGCAAGAAGCACGCTCTTGCTTTCTAGAGTCTCTAAGACAGCAGGAAACATGAGTGTGCTGAGAACAAATGAACGGTGTTTCCTACACATACGGGCCATATCTAGTCCAACTCTGCTTCTGAAAGTGAAACAAACCACAGGTCCTCTCACATCCAATGCTTGTCCGTTAAGATGAGAAACTTGTGAGCTTCGTGAACGATGTAGTTTGTTTGAGCTGAAAAGTGACTGCCCTTACCTGAAACGAAGTCTTGCTTGTAGGAAGACTCAGAGCCTGGGATTTAACTCCATTTCTGAAGTGAAACACAAAGCAGAGTTCTCATCCATAGATCCCACTCTGCTTTAGAGCAAGCAGCACGCTCTTGATTTCTAGAGTCTCTAAGACAGCAGGAAACATGAGTGTGATGAGAATAAAAGAACGGTGTTTCCTACACATACGGACCATATCTAGTCCAACTCTGCTTCTCAAACTGATACAAAGCACTGGTCCTCTAACATCCAATGCTTGTCCGTTAAGATGAGAAACATGTGAGCTTTGTGAACGATGTAGTTCGTTTGAGCTGTAAAGTAACTGCCCTTAACTGAAACGAAGTCTTGCTTGTACCAAGACTCAGAGCCTGGGATTGAACACCATTTCTGAAGTGAAACACACAGCATAGTTCTCATGCATGGATCATACTCTGCTTTAGAGCAAGAAGCATGCTCTTGCTTTCTAGAGTCTCTAATACAGCAGGAAACTTGAGTGTGCTCTGAATAAAAGAACTGTGTTTCCTACACATATGGACCATATCTAGTTCAACTCTTCTTCTGAAGCTGATACAAAGCACTGGTCCTGTAACATCCAATGCTTTTCAATTAAGACCGAGAAACGTGTGAGCTTCGTGTATAATGTAGTTCGTTTCAGCTGTAAAGTAACTGCCCTTACCTGAAACGACATCTTGCATGTAGGAAGAATCAGAGCCTGGGATTTAACTCCATTTCTGAAGGGAAACACACAGCAGAGTTCTCATCCATGGATCACACTCTGCTTTAGAGCAAGAAGCATGCTCTTGCTTTCTTGTGTCTCTAATTCAGCCCGAAAAGTGAGTATGCTCAGAACAAAGAACGGTGTTTCCTACACATACTGACCATATCTAGTTCAACTCTTCTTCTGAAACTGACACAAAGCACAGGTCCTCTAACATCCAATGCTTGACATTTAAGATGAGAAACGTGTGAGCATCATGAAAGATGTAGTTCTTTTGAGCTGAAAAGTGACTGCCATTACCTGAAACTAATCTTGCTTATAGGAAGACTCAGAGCCTGGGATTTAACTACATTTCTGAAGTGAAACACACAGCAGAGTTCTCATCCTTAGATCACACTCTGCTTTAGAGCAAGAAGCACGCTCTTGCTTTCCAGAGTCTCTAATACAGCAGGATACTTGAGTGTGCTCAGAACAAAAGAACTGTGTTTCCTACACATATGGACCATATCTAGTTCAACTCTTCTTCTGAAGCTGATATAAAGCACTGTTCCTGTAACATCCAATGCTTTTCAATTAAGACCGAGAAACGTGTGAGCTTCGTGTATAATGTAGTTCTTTTGAGATGTAAAGTAACTTTCCTTACCTGAAACGATATCTTGCTTGTAAGAAGACTTAAAGCCTGGGATTTAACTCCATTTCTGAAGTGGAACACACTGCAGAGTTCTCATCCATTGATCACACTCTGCTTTAGAGCAAGAAGCACGCTCTTGCTTTCTAGAGTCTCTAAGACAGCAGGAAACATGAGTGTGCTGAGAACAAATGAACGGTGTTTCCTACACATACAGGCCATATCTAGTCCAACTCTGCTTCTGAAACTGATACAAAGCACTGGTCCTATAACGTGCAATGCTTGGCAGTTAATATGAGAAAAGTGTTAGCTTCGTGAACGATGTAGTTTGTTTGAGCTGAAAAGTGACTGCCCTTACCTGAAACGAAGTCTTGCTTGTAGGAAGACTCAGAGCCTGGGATTTAACTCCATTTCTGAAGTGAAACACACAGCAGAGTTCTCATCCATAGATCACACTCTGATTTAGAGCATGAAGCACGCTCTTGCTTTCTAGAGTCTCTAAGACAGCATGACACATGAGTGTGATGAGAACAAAAGAAAGGTGTTTCCTACACATAGGGACCATATCTAGTCCAGCTCTGCTTCTGAAACTGATACAAAGCACAGGTCCTCTAATATCCAATGTTTGTCAGTTAAGATGAGAAACGTGTTAGCTTCGTGAACGATGTAGTTCCTTTGAGCTGAAAAGTGACTACCCTTACTTAAAACGAAGTCTTTCTTGTAGGAAGACACAGAGCCTGGGATTTAACTCCCTTTCTGAAGGGAAACGCACAGCATAGTTCTCATCCATTGATCACACTCTGCTTTAGAGCAAGAAGCAAGCTCTTGCTTTCTAGAGCCTCTAATACAGCTGGAAACCTGAGTTTGCTCAGAACAAAAGAACAGTGTTTCCTACACATACGGACCATATCTAGTCCAACTCTGCTTCTGAAACTGATACAAAGCACTGGTCCTATAACATGCAATGCTTGGCAGTTAATATGAGAAAAGTGTTAGCTTCGTGAACGATGTAGATTGTTTGAGCTGAAAAGTGACTGCCCTTTCCTGAAACGAAGTCTTGCTTGTAGGAAGACTCAGAGCCTGGGATTTAACTCCATTTCTGAAGTGGAACACACAGCAGAGTTCTCATTCATAGGTCACACTCTTCTTTAGAGCAAGAAGCACGCTCTTGCTTTCTAGAGTCGCTAAGACAGCAGGAAATGTGAGTGTGCTGAGAACAAAAGAAAAGTTTTTCCTGCATATACGGACCATATCTAGTCCAAATCTGCTTCTGAAACTGACACAAAGCACAGGTCCTCTAACATCCAATGCTTGACATTTAAGATGAGAAACGTGTGAGCATCATGAAAGATGTAGTACTTTTGAGCTGAAAAGTGACTGCCCTTACCTGAAACGAAGTCTTGCTTATAGGAAGACTCAGAGCCTCGGATTTAACTCCATTTCTGAAGTGAAACACACAGCAGAGTTCTCATCCTTAGATCACACTCTGCTTTAGAGCAAGAAGCACGCTCTTGCTTTACTGAGTCTCTGATACAGCAGGATACTTGAGTGTGCTCAGAACAATGAACTGTGTTTCCTACACATATGGACCATATCTAGTTCAACTCTTCTTCTGAAGCTGATATAAAGCACTGTTCCTGTAACATCCAATGCTTTTCAACTAAGACCGAGAAACGTGTGAGCTTCGTGTATAATGTAGTTCTTTTGAGATGTAAAGTAACTCCCCTTACCTGAAATGATATCTTGCTTGTAAGAAGACTCAAAGCCTGGGATTTAACTCCATTTCTGAAGTGGAACACACTGAAGAGTTCTCATCCATTGATCACACTCTGCTTTAGAGCAAGAAGCACGCTCTAGCTTTCTAGAGTCTCTAATATAACAGGAAAGGTGATTGAGCTCAGAACAAAAGAACTGTGTTTCCTACACATACAGACCATATCCAGTTCAACTCTTCTTCTGAAACTGACACAAAGCACAGGTCCTCTAACATCCAATGCTTGTCATTTAAGATGAGAAACATGTGAGCATCATGAAAGATGTAGTTCTTTTGAGCTGAAAAGGACTGCCATTACCTGAAACGAAGTCTTGCTTGTAGGAAGACTCAGAGCCTGGGATTTAACTCCATTTCTGAAGTGAAACACACAGCAGAGTTCTCATCCATAGATCACACTCTGATTTAGAGCATGAAGCATGCTCTTGCTTTCTAGAGTCTCTAAGACAGCATGACACATGAGTGTGATGAGAACAAAAGAAAGGTGTTTCCTACACATAGGGACCATATCTAGTCCAGCTCTGCTTCTGAAACTGATACAAAGCACAGGTCCTCTAATATCCAATGTTTGTCAGTTAAGATGAGAAACGTGTTAGCTTCGTGAACGATGTAGTTCCTTTGAGCTGAAAAGTGACTGCCCTTACTTAAAACGAAGTCTTTCTTGTAGGAAGACACAGAGCCTGGGATTTAACTCCCTTTCTGAAGGGAAACGCACAGCATAGTTCTCATCCATTGATCACACTCTGCTTTAGAGCAAGAAGCAAGCTCTTGCTTTCTAGAGCCTCTAATACAGCTGGAAACCTGAGTTTGCTCAGAACAAAAGAACGGTGTTTCCTACACATACGGACAATATCTAGTCCAATTCTGCCTCTGAAACTGAAACAAACCTCAGGTCCTCTCACATCCAATGCTTGTCTGTCAAGATGAGAAACATGTGAGCTTTGTGAACGATGTAGATTGTTTGAGCTGAAAAGTGACTGCCCTTTCCTGAAACGAAGTCTTGCTTGTAGGAAGACTCAGAGCCTGGGATTTAACTCCATTTCTGAAGTGGAACACACAGCAGAGTTCTCATTCATAGGTCACACTCTTCTTTAGAGCAAGAAGCACGCTCTTGCTTTCTAGAGTCGCTAAGACAGCAAGAAATGTGAGTGTGCTGAGAACAAAAGAAAAGTTTTTCCTGCATATACGGACCATATCTAGTCCAACTCTGCTTCTGAAACTGTAACAAAGCACAGGTCCTCTAACATCCAATGCTTCACATTTAAGATGAGAAACGTGTGAGCATCATGAAAGATGTAGTACTTTTGAGCTGAAAAGTGACTGCCCTTACCTGAAATGAAGTCTTGCTTATAGGAAGACTCAGAGCCTCGGATTTAACTCCATTTCTGAAGGGAAACACCCAGCACAGTTCTCTTCCATGAATCACACTCTGCTTTAGAGCAAGAAGCACGCTCTTCCTTTCTAGAGTCTCTAATACAGCAGGAAACTTGAGTGTGCTCTGAATAAAAGAACTGTGTTTCCTACACATATGGATCATATCTAGTTCAACTCTTCTTCTGAAGCTGATACAAAGCACTGGTCCTGTAACATCCAATGCTTTTCAATTAAGACCGAGAAACGTGTGAGCTTCGTGTATAATGTAGTTCTTTTGAGATGTAAAGTAACTTCCCTTACCTGAAACGATATCTTGCTTGTAAGGAGACTTAAAGCCTGGGATTTAACTCCATTTCTGAAGTGGAACACACTGCAGAGTTCTCATCCATTGATCACACTCTGCTTTAGAGCAAGAAGCACGCTCTTGCTTTCTAGAGACTCTAAGACAGCAGGAAACATGAGTGTGCTGAGAACAAATGAACGGTGTTTCCTACACATACGGGCCATATCTAGTCCAACTCAGCTTCTGAAAGTGAAACAAACCACAGGTCCTCTAACATCCAATGCTTGTCCGTTAAGATGAGAAACGTGTGAGCTTCGTGAACAATGTAGTTCGTTTGAGCTCTAAAGTAACTGCTATTAACTGAAATGAAGTCTTGCTTGTAGGAGGACTCAGAGCCTGGGATTTAACTCCATTTCTGAAGGGAAACACACAGCATAGTTCTCATCCTTAGATCACACTCTGCTTTAGAGCAAGAAGCACGCTCTTGCTTTCCATTGTCTCTAATACAGCAGGATACTTGAGTGTGCTCAGAACAAAAGAACTGTGTTTCCTACACATATGGACCATATCTAGTTCAACTCTTCTTCTGAAGCTGATACAAAGCACTGGTCCTCTAACATTCAATGCTTGTCAGTTAAGATGAGAAATGTGTGAGCTTCCTGAACGATGTAGTTCGTTTGAGCTGAAAAGTGACTCCCCTTACGTGAAACGGAGTCTTTCTTGTAGGGAGACTCAGAGCCTGGGATTTAACTCCATTTCTGAAGTGAAACACACAGCAGAGTTCTGATCCATAGGTCACACTCTGCTTTAGAGCAAGAAGCACGCTCTTGCTTTCTAGAGTCTCTAAGGCAGCAGGAAACGTGAGTGTGCTGAGAAGAAAAGAACAGTTTTTTCTACATTTTCGGACCATATCTAGTCCAACTCTGCTTCTGAAACTGAAACAAAGCACTGGTCCTCTACCATGCAATGCTTGGCAGTTAAGATGAGAAAGGATTTAGCTTCGTGAACGATGTAGTTTGTTTGAGCTGAAAAGTGACTGCCCTTACGTGAAATGAAGACTTTTTTGTAAGAAGACACAAAGTCTGGGATTTAACTCCATTTCGGAAGGGAAACACCCAGCACAGTTCGCTTCCATGAATCACACACTGCTTTAGAGCAAGAAGCACGCTCTTCCTTTCTAGAGTCGCTAATACAGCAGGAAACGTGATTGTGCTCAGAAAAAAAGAACTGTGTTTCCTACACATACTGACCATATCTAGTTCAACTCTTCTTCTGAAACTGACACAAAGCACAGGTCATCTAACATCCAATGCTTGACATTTAAGATGAGAAACTTGTGAGCATCATGAAAGATGTAGTTCTTTTGAGCTGAAAAGTGACTGCCATTACCTGAAACGAAGTCTTGCTTATAGGAAGACTCAGAGCCTGGGATTTAACTCCATTTCTGAAGTGAAACACACAGCAGAGTTCTCATCCTTAGATCACACTCTGCTTTAGAGCAAGAAGCACGCTCTTGCTTTCCAGAGTCTCTAATACAGCAGGATACTTGAGTGTGCTCAGAACAATGAACTGTGTTTCCTACAAATATGGACCATATCTAGTTCAACTCTTCTTCTGAAGCTGATATAAAGCACTGTTCCTTTAACATCCAATGCTTTTCAATTAAGACCGAGAAACGTGTGAGCTTCGTGTATAATGTAGTTCTTTTGAGATGTAAAGTAACTCCCCTTACCTGAAATGATATCTTGCTTGTAAGAAGACTCAAAGCCTGGGATTTAACTCCATTTCTGAAGTGGAACACACTGCAGAGTTCTCATCCATTGATCACACTCTGCTTTAGAGCAAGAAGCACGCTCTTGCTTTCTAGAGTCTCTAAGACAGCAGGAAACATGAGTGTGCTGAGAACAAATGAACGGTGTTTCCTACACATACGGGCCATATCTAGTCCAACTCTGCTTCTGAAAGTGAAACAAACCACAGGTCCTCTCACATCCAATGCTTGTCCGTTAAGATGAGAAACTTGTGAGCTTCGTGAACGATGTAGTTTGTTTGAGCTGAAAAGTGACTGCCCTTACCTGAAACGAAGTCTTGCTTGTAGGAAGACTCAGAGCCTGGGATTTAACTCCATTTCTGAAGTGAAACACAAAGCAGAGTTCTCATCCATAGATCCCACTCTGCTTTAGAGCAAGCAGCACGCTCTTGATTTCTAGAGTCTCTAAGACAGCAGGAAACATGAGTGTGATGAGAATAAAAGAACGGTGTTTCCTACACATACGGACCATATCTAGTCCAACTCTGCTTCTCAAACTGATACAAAGCACTGGTCCTCTAACATCCAATGCTTGTCCGTTAAGATGAGAAACATGTGAGCTTTGTGAACGATGTAGTTCGTTTGAGCTGTAAAGTAACTGCCCTTAACTGAAACGAAGTCTTGCTTGTACCAAGACTCAGAGCCTGGGATTGAACACCATTTCTGAAGTGAAACACACAGCATAGTTCTCATGCATGGATCATACTCTGCTTTAGAGCAAGAAGCATGCTCTTGCTTTCTAGAGTCTCTAATACAGCAGGAAACTTGAGTGTGCTCTGAATAAAAGAACTGTGTTTCCTACACATATGGACCATATCTAGTTCAACTCTTCTTCTGAAGCTGATACAAAGCACTGGTCCTGTAACATCCAATGCTTTTCAATTAAGACCGAGAAACGTGTGAGCTTCGTGTATAATGTAGTTCGTTTCAGCTGTAAAGTAACTGCCCTTACCTGAAACGACATCTTGCATGTAGGAAGAATCAGAGCCTGGGATTTAACTCCATTTCTGAAGGGAAACACACAGCAGAGTTCTCATCCATGGATCACACTCTGCTTTAGAGCAAGAAGCATGCTCTTGCTTTCTTGTGTCTCTAATTCAGCCCGAAAAGTGAGTATGCTCAGAACAAAGAACGGTGTTTCCTACACATACTGACCATATCTAGTTCAACTCTTCTTCTGAAACTGACACAAAGCACAGGTCCTCTAACATCCAATGCTTGACATTTAAGATGAGAAACGTGTGAGCATCATGAAAGATGTAGTTCTTTTGAGCTGAAAAGTGACTGCCATTACCTGAAACTAATCTTGCTTATAGGAAGACTCAGAGCCTGGGATTTAACTACATTTCTGAAGTGAAACACACAGCAGAGTTCTCATCCTTAGATCACACTCTGCTTTAGAGCAAGAAGCACGCTCTTGCTTTCCAGAGTCTCTAATACAGCAGGATACTTGAGTGTGCTCAGAACAAAAGAACTGTGTTTCCTACACATATGGACCATATCTAGTTCAACTCTTCTTCTGAAGCTGATATAAAGCACTGTTCCTGTAACATCCAATGCTTTTCAATTAAGACCGAGAAACGTGTGAGCTTCGTGTATAATGTAGTTCTTTTGAGATGTAAAGTAACTTTCCTTACCTGAAACGATATCTTGCTTGTAAGAAGACTTAAAGCCTGGGATTTAACTCCATTTCTGAAGTGGAACACACTGCAGAGTTCTCATCCATTGATCACACTCTGCTTTAGAGCAAGAAGCACGCTCTTGCTTTCTAGAGTCTCTAAGACAGCAGGAAACATGAGTGTGCTGAGAACAAATGAACGGTGTTTCCTACACATACGGACCATATCTAGTCCAACTCTGCTTCTGAAACTGATACAAAGCACTGGTCCTATAACATGCAATGCTTGGCTGTTAATATGAGAAAAGTGTTAGCTTCGTGAACAATGTAGTTTGTTTGAGCTGAAAAGTGGCGGCCCTTACCTGAAACGAAGTCTTGCTTGTAGGAAGACTCAGAGCCTGGGATTTAACTCCATTTCTGAAGTGAAACACACAGCAGAGTTCTCATCCATAGATAACACTCTGCTTTAGAGCAAGCAGCACGCTCTTGCTTTCAAGAATCTCTAAGACAGCAGGAAACATGAGTGTGATGAGAATAAAAGAACGGTGTTTCCTAAACATACGGACCATATCTAGTCCAACTCTGCTTCTGAAACTGATACAAAGCACTGGTCCTCTAACATCCAATGCTTGTCCGTTAAGATGAGAAACATGTGAGCTTTGTGAACGATGTAGTTCGTTTGAGCTGTAAAGTAACTGCCCTTAACTGAAACGAAGTCTTGCTTGTAGGAAGAATCAGAGCCTGGGATTTAACTCCATTTCTGAAGGGAAACACCCAGCACAGTTCTCTTCCATGAATCACACTCTGCTTTAGAGCAAGAAGCACGCTCTTCCTTTCTAGAGTCTCTAATACAGCAGGAAACTTGAGTGTGCTCTGAATAAAAGAACTGTGTTTCCTACACATATGGATCATATCTAGTTCAACTCTTCTTCTGAAGCTGATACAAAGCACTGGTCCTGTAACATCCAATGCTTTTCAATTAAGACCGAGAAACGTGTGAGCTTCGTGTATAATGTAGTTCTTTTGAGATGTAAAGTAACTTCCCTTACCTGAAATGATATCTTGCTTGTAAGGAGACTTAAAGCCTGGGATTTAACTCCATTTCTGAAGTGGAACACACTGCAGAGTTCTCATCCATTGATCACACTCTGCTTTAGAGCAAGAAGCACGCTCTTGCTTTCTAGAGACTCTAAGACAGCAGGAAACATGAGTGTGCTGAGAACAAATGAACGGTGTTTCCTACACATACGGGCCATATCTAGTCCAACTCAGCTTCTGAAAGTGAAACAAACCACAGGTTCTCTAACATCCAATGCTTGTCCGTTAAGATGAGAAACGTGTGAGCTTCGTGAACAATGTAGTTCGTTTGAGCTCTAACGTAACTGCTATTAACTGAAACGAAGTCTTGCTTGTAGGAAGACACAGAGCCTGAGATTTAACTCCATTTCTGAAGGGAAACACACAGCATAGTTCTCATCCATGGATCACACTCTGCTTTAGAGCAAGAAGCACGCTCTTGCTTTCTAGAGTCTCTAATACAGCTGGAAACCTGAGTTTGCTCAGAACAAAAGAACGGTGTTTCCTACACATACGGACAATATCTAGTCCAATTCTGCCTCTGAAACTGAAACAAACCTCAGGTCCTCTCACATCCAATGCTTGTCTGTCAAGATGAGAAACATGTGAGCTTTGTGAACGATGTAGATTGTTTGAGCTGAAAAGTGACTGCCCTTTCCTGAAACGAAGTCTTGCTTGTAGGAAGACTCAGAGCCTGGGATTTAACTCCATTTCTGAAGTGGAACACACAGCAGAGTTCTCATTCATAGGTCACACTCTTCTTTAGAGCAAGAAGCACGCTCTTGCTTTCTAGAGTCGCTAAGACAGCAGGAAATGTGAGTGTGCTGAGAACAAAAGAAAAGTTTTTCCTGCATATACGGACCATATCTAGTCCAACTCTGCTTCTGAAACTGACACAAAGCACAGGTCCTCTAACATCCAATGCTTGACATTTAAGATGAGAAACGTGTGAGCATCATGAAAGATGTAGTACTTTTGAGCTGAAAAGTGACTGCCCTTACCTGAAACGAAGTCTTGCTTATAGGAAGACTCAGAGCCTCGGATTTAACTCCATTTCTGAAGTGAAACACACAGCAGAGTTCTCATCCTTAGATCACACTCTGCTTTAGAGCAAGAAGCACGCTCTTGCTTTACTGAGTCTCTGATACAGCAGGATACTTGAGTGTGCTGAGAACAATGAACTGTGTTTCCTACACATATGGACCATATCTAGTTCAACTCTTCTTCTGAAGCTGATATAAAGCACTGTTCCTGTAACATCCAATGGTTTTCAACTAAGACCGAGAAACGTGTGATCTTCGTGTATAATGTAGTTCTTTTGAGATGTAAAGTAACTCCCCTTACCTGAAATGATATCTTGCTTGTAAGAAGACTCAAAGCCTGGGATTTAACTCCATTTCTGAAGTGGAACACACTGAAGAGTTCTCATCCATTGATCACACTCTGCTTTAGAGCAAGAAGCACGCTCTAGCTTTCTAGAGTCTCTAATATAACAGGAAACGTGATTGAGCTCAGAACAAAAGAACTGTGTTTCCTACACATACAGACCATATCCAGTTCAACTCTTCTTCTGAAACTGACACAAAGCACAGGTCCTCTAACATCCAATGCTTGTCATTTAAGATGAGAAACATGTGAGCATCATGAAAGATGTAGTTCTTTTGAGCTGAAAAGGACTGCCATTACCTGAAACGAAGTCTTGCTTGTAGGAAGACTCAGAGCCTGGGATTTAACTCCATTTCTGAAGTGAAACACACAGCAGAGTTCTCATCCATAGATCACACTCTGATTTAGAGCATCAAGCACGCTCTTGCTTTCTAGAGTCTCTAAGACAGCATGACACATGAGTGTGATGAGAACAAAAGAAAGGTGTTTCCTACACATAGGGACCATATCTAGTCCAGCTCTGCTTCTGAAACTGATACAAAGCACAGGTCCTCTAATATCCAATGTTTGTCAGTTAAGATGAGAAACGTGTTAGCTTCGTGAACGATGTAGTTCCTTTGAGCTGAAAAGTGACTGCCCTTACTTAAAACGAAGTCTTTCTTGTAGGAAGACACAGAGCCTGGGATTTAACTCCCTTTCTGAAGGGAAACGCACAGCATAGTTCTCATCCATTGATCACACTCTGCTTTAGAGCAAGAAGCAAGCTCTTGCTTTCTAGAGCCTCTAATACAGCTGGAAACCTGAGTTTGCTCAGAACAAAAGAACGGTGTTTCCTACACATACAGACAATATCTAGTCCAATTCTGCCTCTGAAACTGAAACAAACCAAAGGTCCTCTCACATCCAATGCTTGTCTGTCAAGATGAGAAACATGTGAGCTTTGTGAACGATGTAGTTCGTTTGAGCTGTAAAGTAACTTCCCTTACCTGAAACGAAGTCTTGCTTGTAGGAAGACTCAGAGCCTGGGATTTAACTCCATTTCTGAAGTGAAACACACAGCAGAGTTCTCATCCATAGATCACACTCTGCTTTAGAGCAAGAAGCACGCTCTTGCTTTCTAGAGTCTCTAAGATAGCAGGAAAAGTGAGTGTGCTCAGAACAAAAGAACAGTGTTTCCTACACATACGGACCATATCTAGTCCAACTCTGCTTCTGAAACTGATACAAAGCACTGGTCCTCTAACATCCAATGCTTGTCCGTTAAGATGAGAAACATGTGAGCTTTGTGAACGATGTAGTTCGTTTGAGCTGTAAAGTAACTGCCCTTAACTGAAACGAAGTCTTGCTTGTAGGAAGAATCAGAGCCTGGGATTTAACTCCATTTCTGATGGGAAACACCCAGCACAGTTCTCTTCCATGAATCACACTCTGCTTTAGAGCAAGAAGCACGCTCTTCCTTTCTAGAGTCTCTAATACAGCAGGAAACTTGAGTGTGCTCTGAATAAAAGAACTGTGTTTCCTACACATATGGATCATATCTAGTTCAACTCTTCTTCTGAAGATGATACAAAGCACTGGTCCTGTAACATCCAATGCTTTTCAATTAAGACCGAGAAACGTGTGAGCTTCGTGTATAATGTAGTTCTTTTGAGATGTAAAGTAACTTCCCTTACCTGAAACGATATCTTGCTTGTAAGGAGACTTAAAGCCTGGGATTTAACTCCATTTCTGAAGTGGAACACACTGCAGAGTTCTCATCCATTGATCACACTCTGCTTTAGAGCAAGAAGCACGCTCTTGCTTTCTAGAGTCTCTAAGACAGCAGGAAACATGAGTGTGCTGAGAACAAATGAACGGTGTTTCCTACACATACGGGCCATATCTAGTCCAACTCAGCTTCTGAAAGTGAAACAAACCACAGGTCCTCTAACATCCAATGCTTGTCCGTTAAGATGAGAAACGTGTGAGCTTCGTGAACAATGTAGTTCGTTTGAGCTCTAAAGTAACTGCTATTAACTGAAATGAAGTCTTGCTTGTAGGAGGACTCAGAGCCTGGGATTTAACTCCATTTCTGAAGGGAAACACACAGCATAGTTCTCATCCTTAGATCACACTCTGCTTTAGAGCAAGAAGTACGCTCTTGCTTTCCATTGTCTCTAATACAGCAGGATACTTGAGTGTGCTCAGAACAAAAGAACTGTGTTTCCTACACATATGGACCATATCTAGTTCAACTCTTCTTCTGAAGCTGATACAAAGCACTGGTCCTCTAACATTCAATGCTTGTCAGTTAAGATGAGAAACGTGTGAGCTTCCTGAACGATGTAGTTCGTTTGAGCTGAAAAGTGACTCCCCTTACGTGAAACGGAGTCTTTCTTGTAGGGAGACTCAGAGCCTGGGATTTGACTCCATTTCTGAAGTGAAACACACAGCAGAGTTCTCATCCATAGGTCACACTCTGCTTTAGAGCAAGAAGCACGCTCTTGCTTTCTAGAGTCTCTAAGGCAGCAGGAAACGTGAGTGTGCTGAGAACAAAAGAACAGTTTTTTCTACATATACGGACCATATCTAGTCCAACTCTGCTTCTGAAACTGAAACAAAGCACTGGTCCTCTAACATGCAATGCTTGGCAGTTAAGATGAGAAACGATTTAGCTTCGTGAACGATGTAGTTTGTTTGAGCTGAAAAGTGACTGCCCTTACGTGAAATGAAGACTTTTTTGTAGGAAGACACAAAGTCTGGGATTTAACTCCATTTCGGAAGGGAAACACCCAGCACAGTTCGCTTCCATGAATCACACACTGCTTTAGAGCAAGAAGCACGCTCTTCCTTTCTAGAGTCGCTAATACAGCAGGAAACGTGATTGTGGTCAGAAAAAAAGAACTGTGTTTCCTACACATACTGACCATATCTAGTTCAACTCTTCTTCTGAAACTGACACAAAGCACAGGTCGTCTAACATCCAATGCTTGACATTTAAGATGAGAAACTTGTGAGCATCATGAAAGATGTAGTTCTTTTGAGCTGAAAAGTGACTGCCATTACCTGAAACGAAGTCTTGCTTATAGGAAGACTCAGAGCCTGGGATTTAACTCCATTTCTGAAGTGAAACACACAGCAGAGTTCTCATCCTTAGATCACACTCTGCTTTAGAGCAAGGAGCACGCTCTTGCTTTCCAGAGTCTCTAATACAGCAGGATACTTGAGTGTGCTCAGTACAATGAACTGTGTTTCCTACAAATATGGACCATATCTAGTTCAACTCTTCTTCTGAAGCTGATATAAAGCACTGTTCCTGTAACATCCAATGCTTTTCAATTAAGACCGAGAAACGTGTGAGCTTCGTGTATAATGTAGTTCTTTTGAGATGTAAAGTAACTCCCCTTACCTGAAATGATATCTTGCTTGTAAGAAGACTCAAAGCCTGGGATTTAACTCCATTTCTGAAGTGGAACACACTGCAGAGTTCTCATCCATTGATCACACTCTGCTTTAGAGCAAGAAGCACGCTCTTGCTTTCTAGAGACTCTAAGACAGCAGGAAACATGAGTGTGCTGAGAACAAATGAACGGTGTTTCCTACACATACGGGCCATATCTAGTCCAACTCTGCTTCTGAAAGTGAAACAAACCACAAGTCCTCTCACATCCAATGCTTGTCCGTTAAGATGAGAAACTTGTGAGCTTCGTGAACGATGTAGTTTGTTTGAGCTGAAAAGTGACTGCCCTTACCTGAAACGAAGTCTTGCTTGTAGGAAGACTCAGAGCCTGGGATTTAACTCCATTTCTGAAGTGAAACACAAAGCAGAGTTCTCATCCATAGATCCCACTCTGCTTTAGAGCAAGCAGCACGCTCTTGATTTCTAGAGTCTCTAAGACAGCAGGAAACATGAGTGTGATGAGAATAAAAGAACGGTGTTTCCTACACATACGGACCATATCTAGTCCAACTCTGCTTCTCAAACTGATACAAAGCACTGGTCCTCTAACATCCAATGCTTGTCCGTTAAGATGAGAAACATGTGAGCTTTGTGAACGATGTAGTTCGTTTGAGCTGTAAAGTAACTGCCCTTAACTGAAACGAAGTCTTGCTTGTACCAAGACTCAGAGCCTGGCATTGAACACCATTTCTGAAGTGAAACACACAGCATTGTTCTCATGCATGGATCGTACTCTGCTTTAGAGCAAGAAGCACGCTCTTGCTTTCTAGAGTCTCTAATACAGCAGGAAACTTGAGTGTGCTCTGAATAAAAGAACTGTGTTTCCTACACATATGGACCATATCTAGTTCAACTCTTCTTCTGAAGCTGATACAAAGCACTGGTCCTGTAACATCCAATGCTTTTCAATTAAGACCGAGAAACGTGTGAGCTTCGTGTATAATGTAGTTCGTTTCAGCTGTAAAGTAACTGCCCTTACCTGAAACGACATCTTGCATGTAGGAAGAATCAGAGCCTGGGATTTAACTCCATTTCTGAAGTGAAACACACAGCAGAGTTCTCATCCTTAGATCACACTCTGCTTTAGAGCAAGAAGCATGCTCTTGCTTTCTAGTGTCTCTAATTCAGCCCGAAAAGTGAGTATGCTCAGAACAAAGAACGGTGTTTCCTACACATACTGACCATATCTAGTTCAACTCTTCTTCTGAAACTGACACAAAGCACAGGTCCTCTAACATCCAATGCTTGACATTTAAGATGAGAAACGTGTGAGCATCATGAAAGATGTAGTTCTTTTGAGCTGAAAAGTGACTGCCATTACCTGAAACGAAGTCTTGCTTATAGGAAGACTCAGAGCCTGGGATTTAACTCCATTTCTGAAGTGAAACACACAGCAGAGTTCTCATCCTTAGATCACACTCTGCTTTAGAGCAAGAAGCACGCTCTTGCTTTCCAGAGTCTCTAATACAGCAGGATACTTGAGTGTGCTCAGAACAAAAGAACTGTGTTTCCTACACATATGGACCATATCTAGTTCAACTCTTCTTCTGAAGCTGATATAAAGCACTGTTCCTGTAACATCCAATGCTTTTCAATTAAGACCAAGAAACGTGTGAGCTTCGTGTATAATGTAGTTCTGTTGAGATGTAAAGTAACTTCCCTTACCTGAAACGATATCTTGCTTGTAAGAAGACTTACAGCCTGGGATATAACTCCATTTCTGAAGTGGAACACACTGCAGAGTTCTCATCCATTGATCACACTCTGCTTTAGTGCAAGAAGCACGCTCTTGCTAACTAGAGTCTCTAAGACAGCAGGAAATATGAGTGTGCTGAGAACAAATGAACGGTGTTTCCTACACATACGGGCCATATCTAGTCCAACTCTGCTTCTGAAAGTGAAACAAACCACAGGTCCTCTAACATCCAATGCTTGTCCTTTAAGATGAGAAACGTGTGAGCTTCGTGAACAATGTAGTTCGTTTGAGCTCTAAAGTAACTGCCATTAACTGAAATGAAGTCTTGCTTGTAGGAAGACTCATAGCCTGGGATTTAACTCCATATCTGAAGGGAAACACACAGCATAGTTCTCATCCATGGATCACAATCGGCTTTAGAGCAAGAAGCACGCTCTTGCTTTCTAGAGTCTCTAATACAGCAGGAAAATTGAGTGTGCTCTGAATAAAAGAACTGTGTTTCCTACACATATGGACAATATCTAGTTCAACTCTTCTTCTGAAGCTGATACAAAGCACTGGTCCTGTAACATCCAATGCTTTTCAATTAAGAACGAGAAACGTGTGAGCTTCGTGTATAATGTAGTTCGTTTCAGCTGTAAAGTAACTGCCCTTACCTGAAACGAAGTCTTGCTTGTAGGAAGACTCAGAGCCTGAGATTGAACTCCATTTCTGAAGGGAAACACACAGCATAGTTCTCATCCATGGATCACACTCTGCTTTTGAGCAAGAAGCACGCCCTTGCTTTCTAGAGTCTCTAATACAGCTGGAAACCTGAGTTTGCTCATAACAAAAGAACGGTGTTTCCTACATATACGGACCATATCTAGTCCAATTCTGCTTCTGAAACTGAAACAAACCACAGGTCCTCTAACATCCAATGCTTGTCTGTCAAGATGAGAAACATGTGAGCTTTGTGAACGATGTAGTTCGTTTGAGCTGTAAAGTAACTGCCCTTACCTGAAACGAAGTCTTGATGGTAGGAAGAATCAGAGCCTGGGATTTAACTCCATTTCTGAAGTGAAACACACAGCAGAGTTCTCATCCATAGATAACACTCTGCTTTAGAGCAGGAAGCATGCTCTTGCTTTCTAGTGTCTCTAATACACCAGGAAACGTGAGTGTGCTCAGAACAAAGAACGGTGTTTCCTACACATACAGACCATATCTAGTTCATCTCTGCTTCTGAAACTGAAACAAAACAGAGGTCCTCTAACATGCAATGCTTGGCAGTTAATATGAGAAACGTGTTAGCTTCGTGAACGATGTAGTTTGTTTGAGCTGAAAAGTGACTGCCCTTACCTGAAACGAAGTCTTTCTTGTAGGAAGACTCAGAGCCTGGGATTTAACTCCATTTCTGAAGTGAAACACACAGCAGAGTTCTCATCCATAGATCACACTCTGCTTTAGAGCAAGAAGCATGCTCTTGCTTTCTAGAGTCTCTAATAGAGCAGGAAACTTGAGTGTGCTCTGAATAAAAGAACTGTGTTTCCTACACATATGGACCATATCTAGTGCAACTCTTCTTCTGAAGCTGATACAAAGCACTTGTCCTGTAACATCCAATACTTTTCAATTAAGACTGAGAAACGTGTGAGCTTCGTGTATAATGTAGTTTGTTTCACCTGTAAAGTAACTGCCCTTACCTGAAACGACGTCTTGCTTGTAGGAAGAATCAGAGCCTGGGATTTAACTCCATTTCTGAAGGGAAACACACAGCATAGTTCTCATCTTTGGATCTCACTCTGCTTTAGAGAAAGAAGCATGCTCTTGCTTTCTAGTGTCTCTAATTCAGTCCGAAAGTGAGTATGCTCAGAACAAAGAAAGGTGTTTCCTACACATATGGACCATATCTAGTTCATCTCTTCTTCTGAAGCTGATATAAAACTCTGTTCCTGTAACATCCAATGCTTTTCAATTAAGACCGAGAAACGTGTGAGCTTCGTGTATAATGTAGTTATTTGAGATGTAAAGTAACTGACCTTACCTGAAACGAAGTCTTGCTTGTAAGAAGACTCAGAGCCTGGGATTAAACTTCATTTCTGAAGTGGAACACACAGCAGAGTTCTCATCCATTGATCACACTCTGCTTTATAGCAAGAAGCACGCTCTTGTTTTCTAGAGTCTCTAATACAGCTGGAAACCTGAGTTTGCTCAGAACAAAAGAACGGTGTTTCCTACACATACAGACCATATCTAGTCCAATTCTGCTTCTGAAACTGAAACAAACCACAGGTCCTCTAACATCCAATGCTTGTCTGTCAAGATGAGAAACATGTGAGCTTTGTGAACGAGGTAGTTCATTTGAGCTGTAAAGTAACTGCCCTTACCTGAAACGAAGTCTCGCTGGTAGGAAGACTCAGAGCCTGGGATTTAACTCCATTTCTGAAGCGAAACACACAGCAGAGTTCTCATCCATAGATCACACTCTGCTTTAGAGCAAGAAGCACGCTCTTGCTTTCTAGAGTCTCTAAGACAGCAGGAAACATGAGTGTGCTGAGAAGAAAAGAACGGTGTTTCCTACACATACAGACCATATCCAGTCCAACTCTGCTTCTGAAACTGATACAAAGCACAGGTCCTCTAACATGCAATGCTTGGAGTTAAGATGAGAAATGTGTTAGCTTCGTGAACGATGTAGTTCGTTTGAGCTGAAAAGTGACTGCCCTTACCTGAAACGAAGTCTTTCTTGTAGGAAGACACAGAGCCTGGGATTTAACTCCATTTCTGAAGTGAAACACACAGCAGAGTTCTCATCCATTGATCACACTCTGCTTTAGAGCAAGAAGCACGCTCTTGCTTTCTAGAGTGTCTAAGACAGCAGGAAACATGAGTGTGCTGAGAACAAATGAACGGTGTTTCCTACACATACAGGCCATATCTAGTGCAACTCTGCTTCTGAAAGTGAAACAAACCACAGGTCCTCTAACATCCAATGCTTGTCCGTTAAGTTGAGAAACTTGTGAGCTTCGTGAATAATGTAGTTCGTTTGAGCTCTAAAGTAACTGCCATTAACTGAAAGGAAGTCTTGCTTGTAGGAAGACTCAGAGCCTGAGATTTAACTCCATTTCTGAAGGCAAACAAACAGCATAGTTCTCATCCATGGATCACACTCTGATTTAGAGCAAGAAGCACGCTCTTGCTTTCTAGAGTCTCTAATACAGCTGGAAACCTGAGTTTGCTCAGAACAAAAGAACGGTGTTTCCTACACATATGGACCATATCTAGTTCAACTCTTCTTCTGAAGCTGATATAAAGCACTGTTCCTGTAACATCCAATGCTTTTCAATTAAGACCGAGAAACGTGTGAGCTTCGTGTATAATGTAGTTCTTTTGTGATGTAATGTAACTTCCCTTACCTGAAACGATATCTTGCTTGTAAGAAGACTTACAGCCTGGGATATAACTCCATTTCTGAAGTGGAACACACTGCAGAGTTCTCATCCATTGATCACACTCTGCTTTAGTGCAAGAAGCACGCTCTTGCTTTCTAGAGTCTCTAAGACAGCAGGAAACATGAGTGTGCTGAGAACAAATGAACGGTGTTTCCTACACATACGGGCCATATCTAGTGCAACTCTGCTTCTGAAAGTGAAACAAACCACAGGTCCTCTAACAACCAATGCTTGTCCTTTAAGATGAGAAACGTGTGAGCTTCGTGAACAATGTAGTTCGTTTGAGCTCTAAAGTAACTGCCATTAACTGAAATGAAGTCTTGCTTGTAGGAAGACTCATAGCCTGGGATTTAACTCCATATCTGAAGGGAAACACACAGCATAGTTCTCATCCATGGATCACATTCGGCTTTAGAGCAAGAAGCACGCACTTGCTTTCTAGAGTTTCTAATACAGCAGGAAAATTGAGTGTGCTCTGAATAAAAGAACTGTGTTTCCTACACATATGGACCATATCTAGTTCAACTCTTCTTCTGAAGCTGATACAAAGCACTGGTCCTGTAACATCCAATGCTTTTCAATTAAGACCGAGAAACGTGTGAGCTACGTGTATAATGTAGTTCGTTTCAGCTGTAAAGTAACTGCCCTTACCTGAAATGAAGTTTTGCTTGTAGGAAGACTCAGAGCCTGGGATTTAACTCCATATCTGAAGTGAAACACACAGCATAGTTCTCATCCATTGATCACACTCTGCTTCAGACCAAGAAGCACGCTCTTGCTTTCTAGAGTCTCTATGACAGCAGGAAACATGAGTGTGCTGAGAACAAATGAACGGTGTTTCCTACACATACGGGCCATATCTAGTGCAACTCTGCTTCTGAAAGTGAAACAAACCACAGGTTCTCTAACATCCAATGCTTGTCCGTTAAGATGAGAAACTTGTGAGCTTCGTGAACAATGTAGTTCGTTTGAGCTGTAAAGTAACTGCCATTAACTGAAACAAAGTCTTGCTTGTAGGAAGACTCAGAGCCTGAGATTGAACTCCATTTCTGAAGGGAAACACAGCATAGTTCTCATCCATGGATCACACTCTGCTTTTGAGCAAGAAGCACGCTCTTGCTTTCTAGAGTCTCTAATACAGCTGGAAACCTGAGTTTGCTCATAACAAAAGAACGGGGTTTCCTACATATACGGACCATATCTAGTCCAATTCTGCTTCTGAAACTGAAACAAACCACAGGTCCTCTAACATCCAATGCTTGTCTGTCAAGATGAGAAACATGTGAGCTTTGTGAACGATGTAGTTCGTTTGAGCTGTAAAGTAACTGCCCTTACCTGAAACGAAGTCTTGCTGGTAGGAAGAATCAGAGCCTGGGATTTAACTCCATTTCTGAAGTGAAACACACAGCAGAGTTCTCATCCATAGATCACACTCTGCTTTAGAGCAGGAAGCATGCTCTTGCTTTCTAGTGTCTCTAATACAGCAGGAAACGTGAGTGTGCTCAGAACAAAGAACGGTGTTTCCTACACATACAGACCATATCTAGTTCATCTCTGCTTCTGAAACTGAAACAAACCAGAGGTCCTCTAACATGCAATGCTTGGCAGTTAATATGAGAAACGTGTTAGCTTCATGAACGATGTAGTTTGATTGAGCTGAAAAGTGACTGCCCTTACCTGAAAAGAAGTCTTTCTTGTAGGAAGACTCAGAGCCTGGGATTTAACTCCATTTCTGAAGTGAAACACACAGCAGAGTTCTCATCCATAGATCACACTCTGCTTTAGAGCAAGAAGCACACTCTTGCTTTCTAGAGTCTCTAATACAGCTGGAAAACTGAGTTTGCTCAGAACAAAAGAACGGTGTTTCCTACACATATGGACCATATCTAGTTCAACTCTTCTTCTGAAGCTGTTATAAAACCCTGTTCCTGTAACAACCAATGCTTTTCAATTAAGACCGAGAAACGTGTGAGCTTTGTGTATAATGTAGTTCTTTTGAGATGTAAAGTAACTGCCCTTACCTGAAATGATGTCTTGCTTGTAAGAAGACTCAGAGCCTGGGATTTAACTCCATTTCTGAAGTGGAACACACAGCAGAGTTCTCATCCATTGATCACACTCTGCTTTATAGCAAGAAGCACGCTCTTGCTTTCTAGATTCTCGAAGACAGCAGGAAAAGTGAGTGTGCTGAGAACAAAAGTACAGTGTTTCCTACACATACGGACCATATCTAGTCCAACTCTGCTTCAGAAACTGATACAAAGCACTGCTCCTCTAACATGCAATGCTTGGCAGTTAATATGAGAAACGTGTGAGCTTCGTGAACGATGTAGTTTGTTTGAGCTGTAAAGTAACTGACCTTAACTGAAACGAAGTCTTGCTGGTAGGAAGACTCAGAGCCTGGGATTTAACTCCATTTCTGAAGTGAAACACACAGCATAGTTCTCATCCATTGATCACACTCTGCTTTAGAGCAAGAAGCACGCTCTTGCTTTCTAGAGTCTCTAAGACAGCAGGAAATATGAGTGTGCTGAGAACAAATGAACGGTGTTTCCTACACATACGGGCCATATCTAGTGCAACTCTGCTTCTGAAAGTGAAACAAACCACAGGTCCTCTAACATCCAATGCTTGTCCGTTAAGATGAGAAACTTGTGAGCTTCGTGAACAATGTAGTTCCTTTGAGCTGTAAAGTAACTGCCTTTAACTGAAACGAAGTCTTGCTTGTATGAAGACTCAGAGCCTGAGATTTAACTCCATTTCTGAAGGGAAACACACAGCATAGTTCTCATCCATGTTTCACACTCTGCTTTAGAGCAAGAAGCACGCTCTTGCTTTCTAGAGTCTCTAATAAAACTGGAAACCTGAGTTTGCTCAGAACAAAAGAACGGTGTTTCCTACATATACGGACTATATCTAGTCCAATTCTGCTTCTGAAACTGAAACAAACCACAGGTCCTCTAACATCCAATGATTGTCTGTCAAGATGAGAAACATGTGAGCTTTGTGAACGATGTAGTTCGTTTGAGCTGTAAAGTAACTGCCCTTACCTGAAAGAAGTCTTGCTGGTAGGAAGACTCAGAGCCTGGGATTTAACTCCATTTCTGAAGTGAAACACACAGCAGAGTTCTCATCCATAGCTCACACTCTGCTTTAGACCAAGAAGCACGCTCTTGCTTTCTAGAGTCTCTACGACAGCAGGAAAATGAGTGTGCTGAGAACAAAAGAACTGTGTTTCCTACACATATGGACCATATCTAGTTCAACTCTTCTTCTGAAGCTGATATAAAACATTGTTCCTGTAACATCCAATGCTTTTCAATTAAGACCGATAAACGCGTGAGCTTCGTGAACGATGTATTTTGTTTGAGATGTAAAGTTACTGCCCTTACCTGAAAAGAAGTCTTGCTTGTAGGAAGACTCAGAGCCTGGGATTTAACTCCATTTCTGAAGTGAAACACACAGCAGAGTTCTCATCCATAGATCACACTCTGCTTTAGAGCAAGAAGCATGCTCTTGCTTTCTAGAGTCTCTAAGACAGCAGGAAAAGTGAGTGTGCTGAGAACAAAAGAACAGTGTTTCCTACACATACGGACAATATCTAGTCCAACTCTGCTTCTGAAACTGATACAAAGCACTGCTACTCTAACATGCAATGCTTGGCAGTTAATATGAGAAACGTGTTAGCTTCGTGAACGATGCAGTTTGTTTGAGCTGTTAAGTAACTGCCCTTACCTGAAACGAAGTCTTTCTGGTAGGAAGACTCAGAGCCTGGGATTTAACTCCATTTCTGAAGTGAAACACACAGCATAGTTCTCATCCATTGATCACACTCTGCTTTAGAGCAAGAAGCACGCTCTTGCTTTCTAGAGTCTCTAAGACAGCAGGAAACATGAGTGTCCTGAGAACAAATGAACGGTGTTTCCTACACATACGGGCCATATCTAGTGCAACTCTGCTTCTGAAAGTGAAACAAACCACAGGTCCTCTAATATCCAATGCTTGTCCGTTAAGATGAGAAACTTGTGAGCTTCGTGAACAATGTAGTTCGTTAGAGCTGTAAAGTAACTGCCCTTAGCTGAAATGAAGTCTTGCTGGTAGGAAGACTCAGAGCCTGGGATTTTACTCCATTTCTGAAGTGAAACACACAGCAGAGTTCTCATCCATAGATCACACTCTGCTTTAGAGCAAGAAGCATGCTCTTGCTTTCTAGTGTCTCTAATACAGCAGGAAACGTGAGTGTGCTCAGAACAAAGAACGGTGTTTCCTGCACATACAGGCCATATCTAGTTCATCTCTGCTTCAGAAACTGAAACAAACCAGAGATCCTCTAACAACCAATGCTTTTCAGTTTAGATGAGAAACGCGTGAGCTTCGTGAACGATGTAGTTTCTTTGAGCTGTAAAGTAACTGCCCTTACCTGAAAAGAAGTCTTTCTTGTAGGAAGACTCAGAGCCTGGGATTTAACTCCATTTCTGAAGTGAAACACACAGCATAGTTCTCATCCATTGATCACACTCTACTTTAGAGCAAGAAGCACGCTCTTGCTTTCTAGACTCTCTAAGAAAGCAGAAAACATGAGTGTGCTGAGAACAAATGAACGGTGTTTCCTACACATACGGGCCATATCTAGTGCAACTCTGCTTCTGAAAGTGAAACAAACCACAGGTCCTTTAACATCCAATGCTTGTCCGTTGAGATGAGAAACTTGTGAGCTTCGTGAACAATGTAGTTCGTTTGAGTTGTAAAGTAACTGCCATTAACCGAAACGAAGTCTTGCTTGTAAGAAGACTCAGAGCCTGAGGTTTAACTCCATTTCTGAAGGGAAAGACACAGCATAGTTCTCATCCATGGATCACACTCTGCTTTAGAGCAAGAAGCACGCTCTTGCTTTCTAGAGTCTCTAATACAGCTGGAAACCTGAGTTTGCTCAGAACAAAAGAACAGTGTTTCCTACATATACGGACCATATCTAGTCCAATTCTGCTTCTGAAACTGAAACAAACCACAGGTCCTCTAACATCCAATGCTTGTCTGTCAAGATGAGAAACATCTGAGCTTTGTGAACGATGCAGTTCGTTTGAGCTGAAAAGTGACTGCCCTTACCTGAAACGAAGTCTTTCTTGTAGGAAGACTCAGAGCCTGGGATTTAACTCCATATCTGAAGGGAAACACACAGCATAGTTCTAATCCTTGGATCACACTCTGCTTTAGAGCAAGAAGCATGCTCTTGCTTTCTAGTGTCTCTAATACAGCAGGAAACGTGAGTGTGCTCAGAACAAATAACGGTGTTTCCTACACATACAGACCATATCTAGTTCATCTCTGCTTCTGAAACTGAAACAAACCAGAGGTCCTCTAACAACCAATGCTTTTCAGTTTAGATGAGAAACGCATGAGCTTCGTGAACGATGTAGTTTGATTGAGCTGAAAAGTGACTGCCCTTACCTGAAAAGAAGTCTTGCTTGTAGGAAGACTCAGAGCCTGGGATTTAACTCCATTTCTGAAGTGAAACACACAGCAGAGTTCTCATCCATTGATCACACTCTGCTTTAGAGCAAGAAGCACGCTCTTGCTTTCTAGAGTCTCTAAGACTGCAGGAAACATGAGTGTGCTGAGAACAAATGAATGGTGTTTCCTACACATACGGGCCATATCTAGTGCAACTCTGCTTCTGAAAGTGAAACAAACCACAGGTCCTCCAACATCCAATGCTTGTCCGTTAAGATGAGAAACTTGTGAGCTTCGTGAACAATGTAGTTCGTTTGAGTTGTAAAGTAACTGCCATTAACTGAAACGAAGTCTTGCTTGTAGGAAGACTCAGAGCCTGAGGTTTAACTCCATTTCTGAAGGGAAACACACAGCATAGTTCTCATCCATGGATCACACTCTGCTTTAGAGCAAGAAGCACGCTCTTGCTTTCTAGAGTCTCTAATACAGCTGGAAACCTGAGTTTGCTCAGAAGAAAAGAACGGTGTTTCCTACATATACGGACTATATCTAGTCCAATTCTGCTTCTGAAACTGAAACAAACCACAGGTCCTCTAACATCCAATGCTTTTCTGTCAAGATGAGAAACATCTGAGCTTTGTGAACAGTGCAGTTCGTTTGAGCTGTAAAGTAACTGCCCTTACCTGAAACGAATTCTTTTTTGTTGGAAGACTCAGAGCCTGGGATTTAACTCCATTTCTGAAGTGAAACACACAGCAGAGTTCTCATCCATTGTTCACACTCTGCTTTAGAGCAAGAAGAAAGCTCTTGCTTTCTAGAGTCTCTAAGACAGCAGGAAACATGAGTGTGATGACAACAAAAGAACGGTGTTTCCTTCACATTCGGATCATATCTAGCCCAACTGTGCTTCTGAAACTGATACAAAGCACTGTTCCTCTAACATCCCATGCTTGTATGTTAAGATGAGAAACATGTGAGCTTTGTGAACGATGTAGTTCGTTTGAGTTAAAAAGTGACTGTACTAACCCGAAACGAAGTCTTGCTTGTCGAAAGACACAGAGCTTGGGATTTACCTCCAATTGTGAAGGGAAACACACAACACAGTTCTCATACATGGATCACACTCTGCTTTAGAGCAAGAAGCACGCTCTTGCTTTCTAGAGTCTCTAAGACAGCAGGAAACATGAGTGTGCTGATAACAAAAGAACGGTGTTTCCTACACATACGGACCATATCTAGTCCAACTCTGCTTCTGAAACTGATACAAAGCACTGGTCCTCTAACATCCGATGCTTGTCAGTTGAGATGGGAAACATGTGAGCTTCCTGAATGATGCAGTTTGTTTGAGCTGTAAAGTAACTGCCCTTACCTGAAACGAAGTCTTGCTGGTAGGAAGACTCAGAGCCTGGGATTTAACTCCATTTCTGCAGTGAAACACACAGCATAGTTCTCATCCATTGATCACACTCTGCTTTAGAGCAAGAAGCACGCTCTTGCTTTCTAGAGTCTCTAAGACAGCAGGAAACATGAGTGTGCTGAGAACAAAAGAACGGAGTTTCCTACACATACAGGCCATATCTAGTCAAACTCTGCTTCCAAAAGTGAAACAAACCACAGGTCCTCTAACATCCAATTCTTGTCAGTTAAGATGAGAAACGTGTTAGCTTCGTGAATGATGTACTTCGTTTGAGCTGAAAAGTGACTGCCCTTACCTGAAATGAAATCTTTCTTGTAGGAAGACACAGAGCCTGGGATTTAACTCCATTTCTGAAGGGAAACACACAGCATAGTTCTCATCCTTGGATCACACTCTGCTTTAGAACAAGAAGCATGCTCTTGCTTTCTATTGTCTCTAATACAACAGGAAACGTGAGTGTGCTCAGAACAAAGAAAGGTGTATCCTACACATACAGACCATATCTAGTCCAATTCTGCTTCTGAAACTGAAACAAACCAGAGATCCTCTAACAACCAATGCTTTTCAGTTTAGATGAGAAACGTAAGAGCTTCGTGAACGATGTAGTTCGTTTGAGCTGTAAAGTAACTGCCCTTACCTGAAAAGAAGTCTTGCTTGTAGGAAGACTCAGAGCCTGGGATTTAACTCCATTTCTGAAGTGAAACACACAGCATAGTTCTCATCCGTTGACCACACTCTGCTATAGAGCAAGAAGCACGCTCTTGCTTTCTAGAGTCTCTAAGACAGCAGGAAACTTGTGTGTGATCAGAAAAAAAGAACGGTGTTTCCTACACATAGGGACCATATCTAGTTTAACTCTGCTTCTGAAACTGAAACAAACCACAGTTCCTCTAACATCCGATGCTTGTCAGTAAAGATGAGAAATGTGTGAGTTTCATGAACGATGTAGTTCCTTTCAGCTGAAAAGTGACTGCCCTTACCTGGAACGAAGTCTTGCTTGTAGGAAGACACAGAGCCTGGGATTTAACTCCAATTCTGATGGGAAACACACAACACAGTTCCCATCCATGGATCACACTCTGCTTTAGAGCAAGAAGCACGCTCTTGCTTTCTAGAGTCTCTAATACAGCAGAAAACGTGAGTGGGCTCAGAAGAAAAGAACCGTGTTTCCTATACATACAGACGATATCTAGTTCAACTCTTCTTGAAACTGATATAAAGCAAAGGTCCTCTAACATCCAATGCTTCTCATTTAAGATGAGAAACATGTGAGCTTCGTGAATGATGTAGTTCGTTGGAGCTGAAAAGTGACTGCCCTTACCTGAAACGAAATCTTGCATGTAGGAAGACACAGAGCCTGGGATTTAACTCCATTTCTGAAGGGTAACACACAACACAGTTCTCATCCATGGATCACACTCTGCTTTAGAGCAAGAAGCACGCTCTAGCTTTCTAGAATCTCTAAGAGAGCAGGAAACTTGAGTGTGCTGAGAACTAATGAACGGTGTTTCCTACACATACGGATGATATCTAGTCAAAATCTGCTTGTGTAACTGATACAAAGCACTGTTCCTCTAAAATCCGATGCTTGTATGTTAAGATGAGAAACGTGTGAGCTTCCTGAACGATGTAGTTCGTTTGAGCTAAAAAGTGACTGCGCTAACCTGAAAAGAAGTCTTGCTTGTAGAAAGACACAGAGCTTGGGATTGAACTCCAATTCTGAAGGGAAACACACAACACAGTTCTCATACATGGATCACACTCTGCTTTAGAGCAAGAAGCACGCTCTTGCTATCTAGAGCATCTAATACAACAGGAAATGTGAGTGTGCTCAGAAGAAAAGAACCGTGTTTCCTATACATACAGACGATATATAGTTCAACTCTGCTTGAAACTGATATAAAGCAAAGGTCCTCTAACATCCAATACTTCTCAGTTAATATGAGAAACGTGTGAGCTTCGTGAACGATGTAGTTTGTTTGAGCTGAAAAGTGACTGCCCTTACCTGAAACGAAGTCTTGCTTGTAGGAAGACTCAGAGCCTGGGATTTAACTCCATTTCTGAAGTGGAACACACAGCAGTGTTCTCATCCATAGATCACACTCGGATTTAGAGCAAGAAGCACGCTCTTGCTTTATAGAGTCTCTAAGACAGCAGGAAACATGAGTGTGCTGAGAACAAATGAACGGTGTTTCCTACACATACGGACCATATCTAATGCAACTCTGCCTCTGAAAGTGATACAAACCACAGGTCCTCTAACATCCAATGCTTGTCCGTTAAGATGAGAAACTTGTGAGCTTCGTGAACAATGTAGTTCGTTTGAGCTGTAAAGTAACTGCCCTTACCTGAAACGAAGTCTTGCTTGTAGGAAGACTCAGCGCCTGGGATTTAACTCCATTTCTGAAGGGAAACACACAGCATAGTTCTCATCCATGGATCGCACTCTGCTTTAGAGCAAGAAGCACGCTCTTGCTTTCTAGAGTCTCTAATACAGCTGGAAACCTGAGTATGCTCAGAACAAAAGAACGGTGTTTCCTACACATACGGGCCATATCTAGTGCAACTCTGCTTCTGAAAGTGAAACAAACCACAGGTTCTCTAATATCCAATGCTTGTCCGTTAAGATGAGAAACTTGTGAGCTTCGTGAACAATGTAGTTCCTTTGAGCTGTAAAGTAACTGCCCTTAGCTGAAATGAAGTCTTGCTGGTAGGAAGACTCAGAGCCTGGGATTTTACTCCATTTCTGAAGTGAAACACACAGCAGAGTTCTCATCCATAGATCACACTCTGCTTTAGAGCAAGAAGCATGCTCTTGCTTTCTAGTGTCTCTAATACAGCAGGAAACGTGAGTGTGCTCAGAACAAAGAACGGTGTTTCCTGCACATACAGGCCATATCTAGTTCATCTCTGCTTCTGAAACTGAAACAAACCAGAGGTCCTCTAACAACCAATGCTTTTCAGTTTAGATGAGAAACGCGTGAGCTTCGTGAACGATGTAGTTTCTTTGAGCTGTAAAGTAACTGCCCTTACCTGAAAAGAAGTCTTTCTTGTAGGAAGACTCAGAGCCTGGGATTTAACTCCATTTCTGAAGTGAAACACACAGCATAGTTCTCATCCATTGATCACACTCTACTTTAGAGCAAGAAGCACGCTCTTGCTTTCTAGACTCTCTAAGAAAGCAGAAAACATGAGTGTGCTGAGAACAAATGAACGGTGTTTCCTACACATACGGGCCATATCTAGTGCAACTCTGCTTCTGAAAGTGAAACAAACCACAGGTCCTTTAACATCCAATGCTTGTCCGTTGAGATGAGAAACTTGTGAGCTTCGTGAACAATGTAGTTCGTTTGAGTTGTAAAGTAACTGCCATTAACCGAAACGAAGTCTTGCTTGTAAGAAGACTCAGAGCCTGAGGTTTAACTCCATTTCTGAAGGGAAAGACACAGCATAGTTCTCATCCATGGATCACACTCTGCTTTAGAGCAAGAAGCACGCTCTTGCTTTCTAGAGTCTCTAATACAGCTGGAAACCTGAGTTTGCTCAGAACAAAAGAACGGTGTTTCCTACATATACGGACCATATCTAGTCCAATTCTGCTTCTGAAACTGAAACAAACCACAGGTCCTCTAACATCCAATGCTTGTCTGTCAAGATGAGAAACATCTGAGCTTTGTGAACGATGCAGTTCGTTTGAGCTGAAAAGTGACTGCCCTTACCTGAAACGAAGTCTTTCTTGTAGGAAGACTCAGAGCCTGGGATTTAACTCCATATCTGAAGGGAAACACACAGCATAGTTCTAATCCTTGGATCACACTCTGCTTTAGAGCAAGAAGCATGCTCTTGCTTTCTAGTGTCTCTAATACACCAGGAAACGTGAGTGTGCTCAGAACAAATAACGGTGTTTCCTACACATACAGACCATATCTAGTTCATCTCTGCTTCTGAAACTGAAACAAACCAGAGGTCCTCTAACAACCAATGCTTTTCAGTTTAGATGAGAAACGCATGAGCTTCGTGAACGATGTAGTTTGATTGAGCTGTAGTAACTGCCCTTACCTGAAAAGAAGTCTTGCTTGTAGGAAGACTCAGAGCCTGGGATTTAACTCCATTTCTGAAGTGAAACACACAGCAGAGTTCTCATCCATTGATCACACTCTGCTTTAGAGCAAGAAGCACGCTCTTGCTTTCTAGAGTCTCTAAGACTGCAGGAAACATGAGTGTGCTGAGAACAAATGAATGGTGTTTCCTACACATACGGGCCATATCTAGTGCAACTCTGCTTCTGAAAGTGAAACAAACCACAGGTCCTCCAACATCCAATGCTTGTCCGTTAAGATGAGAAACTTGTGAGCTTCGTGAACAATGTAGTTCGTTTGAGCTGTAAAGTAACTGCCATTAACTGAAACGAAGTCTTGCTTGTAGGAAGACTCAGAGCCTGAGGTTTAACTCCATTTCTGAAGTGAAACACACAGCATAGTTCTCATCCATGGATCACACTCTGCTTTAGAGCAAGAAGCACGCTCTTGCTTTCTAGAGTCTCTAATACAGCTGGAAACCTGAGTTTGCTCAGAAGAAAAGAACGGTGTTTCCTACATATACGGACTATATCTAGTCCAATTCTGCTTCTGAAACTGAAACAAACCACAGGTCCTCTAACATCCAATGCTTTTCTGTCAAGATGAGAAACATCTGAGCTTTGTGAACAATGCAGTTCGTTTGAGCTGTAAAGTAACTGCCCTTACCTGAAACGAATTCTTTTTTGTTGGAAGACTCAGAGCCTGGGATTTAACTCCATTTCTGAAGTGAAACACACAGCAGAGTTCTCATCCATTGTTCACACTCTGCTTTAGAGCAAGAAGAAAGCTCTTGCTTTCTAGAGTCTCTAAGACAGCAGGAAACATGAGTGTGATGACAACAAAAGAACGGTGTTTCCTTCACATTCGGATCATATCTAGCCCAACTGTGCTTCTGAAACTGATACAAAGCACTGTTCCTCTAACATCCCATGCTTGTATGTTAAGATGAGAAACATGTGAGCTTTGTGAACGATGTAGTTCGTTTGAGTTAAAAAGTGACTGTACTAACCCGAAACGAAGTCTTGCTTGTCGAAAGACACAGAGCTTGGGATTTACCTCCAATTGTGAAGGGAAACACACAACACAGTTCTCATACATGGATCACACTCTGCTTTAGAGCAAGAAGCACGCTCTTGCTTTCTAGAGTCTCTAAGACAGCAGGAAACGTGAGTGTGCTGATAACAAAAGAACGGTGTTTCCTACACATACTGACCATATCTAGTCCAACTCTGCTTCTGAAACTGATACAAAGCACTGGTCCTCTAACATCCGATGCTTGTCAGTTGAGATGGGAAACATGTGAGCTTCCTGAATGATGCAGTTTGTTTGAGCTGTAAAGTAACTGCCCTTACCTGAAACGAAGTCTTGCTGGTAGGAAGACTCAGAGCCTGGGATTTAACTCCATTTCTGCAGTGAAACACACAGCATAGTTCTCTTCCATTGATCACACTCTGCTTTAGAGCAAGAAGCACGCTCTTGCTTTCTAGAGTCTCTAAGACAGCAGGAAACATGAGTGTGCTGAGAACAAAAGAACGGAGTTTCCTACACATACAGGCCATATCTAGTCAAACTCTGCTTCCAAAAGTGAAACAAACCACAGGTCCTCTAACATCCAATTCTTGTCAGTTAAGATGAGAAACGTGTTAGCTTCGTGAATGATGTACTTCGTTTGAGCTGAAAAGTGACTGCCCTTACCTGAAATGAAATCTTTCTTGTAGGAAGACACAGAGCCTGGGATTTAACTCCATTTCTGAAGGGAAACACACAGCATAGTTCTCATCCTTGGATCACACTCTGCTTTAGAGCAAGAAGCATGCTCTTGCTTTCTATTGTCTCTAATACAACAGGAAACGTGAGTGTGCTCAGAACAAAGAAAGGTGTATCCTACACATACAGACCATATCTAGTTCATCTCTGCTTCTGAAACTGAAACAAACCAGAGATCCTCTAACAACCAATGCTTTTCAGTTTAGATGAGAAACGTAAGAGCTTCGTGAACGATGTAGTTCGTTTGAGCTGTAAAGTAACTGCCCTTACCTGAAAAGAAGTCTTGCTTGTAGGAAGACTCAGAGCCTGGGATTTAACTCCATTTCTGAAGTGAAACACACAGCATAGTTCTCATCCGTTGACCACACTCTGCTTTAGAGCAAGAAGCACGCTCTTGCTTTCTAGAGTCTCTAAGACAGCAGGAAACTTGTGTGTGATCAGAAAAAAAGAACGGTGTTTCCTACACATAGGGACCATATCTAGTTTAACTCTGCTTCTGAAACTGAAAGAAACCACAGTTCCTCTAACATCCGATGCTTGTCAGTAAAGATGAGAAATGTGTGAGTTTCATGAACGATGTAGTTCCTTTCAGCTGAAAAGTGACTGCCCTTACCTGGAACGAAGTCTTGCTTGTAGGAAGACACAGAGCCTGGGATTTAACTCCAATTCTGATGGGAAACACACAACACAGTTCCCATCCATGGATCACACTCTGCTTTAGAGCAAGAAGCACGCTCTAGCTTTCTAGAATCTCTAAGAGAGCAGGAAACTTGAGTGTGCTGAGAACTAATGAACGGTGTTTCCTACACATACGGATGATATCTAGTCAAAATCTGCTTGTGTAACTGATACAAAGCACTGTTCCTCTAAAATCCGATGCTTGTATGTTAAGATGAGAAACGTGTGAGCTTCCTGAACGATGTAGTTCGTTTGAGCTAAAAAGTGACTGCGCTAACCTGAAAAGAAGTCTTGCTTGTAGAAAGACACAGAGCTTGGGATTGAACTCCAATTCTGAAGGGAAACACACAACACAGTTCTCATACATGGATCACACTCTGCTTTAGAGCAAGAAGCACGCTCTTGCTATCTAGAGCATCTAATACAACAGGAAATGTGAGTGTGCTCAGAAGAAAAGAACCGTGTTTCCTATACATACAGACGATATATAGTTCAACTCTGCTTGAAACTGATATAAAGCAAAGGTCCTCTAACATCCAATACTTCTCAGTTAATATGAGAAACGTGTGAGCTTCGTGAACGATGTAGTTTGTTTGAGCTGAAAAGTGACTGCCCTTACCTGAAACGAAGTCTTGCTTGTAGGAAGACTCAGAGCCTGGGATTTAACTCCATTTCTGAAGTGGAACACAGAGCAGTGTTCTCATCCATAGATCACACTCAGATTTAGAGCAAGAAGCAAGCTCTTGCTTTATAGAGTCTCTAAGACAGCAGGAAACATGAGTGTGCTGAGAACAAATGAACGGTGTTTCCTATACATACGGACCATATCTACTGCAACTCTGCCTCTGAAAGTGAAACAAACCACAGGTCCTCTAACATCCAATGCTTGTCCGTTAAGATGAGAAACTTGTGAGCTTCGTGAACAATGTAGTTCGTTTGAGCTGTAAAGTAACTGCCCTTACCTGAAACGAAGTCTTGCTTGTAGGAAGACTCAGCGCCTGGGATTTAACTCCATTTCTGAAGGGAAACACACAGCATAGTTCTCATCCATGGATCGCAATCTGCTTTAGAGCAAGAAGCACGCTCTTGCTTTCTAGAGTCTCTAATACAGCTGGAAACCTGAGTATGCTCAGAACAAAAGAACGGTGTTTCCTACATATACTGACCAT
The DNA here is from genome assembly GCA_949786385.1 of Onychomys leucogaster. NCBI lineage: Eukaryota > Metazoa > Chordata > Mammalia > Rodentia > Cricetidae > Onychomys > Onychomys leucogaster. The sequence goes on from CATKUP010000056.1 coordinate 131,549, forward strand.
ATCTAGTCCAATTCTGCTTCTGAAACTGAAACAAACCACAGGTCCTCTAACATCCAATGCTTGTCTGTCAAGATGAGAAACATGTGAGCTTTGTGAACGATGTAGTTCGTTTGAGCTGTAAAGTAACTGCCCTTACCTGAAACGAAGTCATGCTGGTAGGAAGTCTCAGAGCCTGGGATTTAACTCCATTTCTGAATTGAAACACACAGCAGAGTTCTCATCCATAGATCACACTCTGCTTTAGAGTAAGAAGCACGCTCTTGCTTTCTAGAGTCTCTAAGACAGCAGAAAAAGTGAGTGTGCTGAGAACAAAAGAACAGTGTTTCCTACACATACGGACCATATCTAGTCCAACTCTGCTTCTGAAACTGATACAAAGCACTGGTCCTCTAACATGCAATGCTTGGCAGTTAAGATGAGAAACGTGTTAGCTTCGTGAACGATGTAGTTTTTTGAGCTGAAAAGTGACTGCCCTTACCTGAAACGAATTCTTGCTTGTAGGAAGACTCAGAGCCTGGGATTTAACTCCATTTCTGAAGTGAAACACACAGCAGAGTTCTCATCCATAGATCACACTCTGCTTTAGAGCAAGCAGCATGCTCTTGCTTTCTAGAGTCTCTAAGACAGCAGGAAACATGAGTGTGATGAGAATAAAAGAACGAAATTTCCTACACATACGGACCATATCTAGTCCAACTCTTCTTCTGAAACTGATACAAAGCACTGGTCCTCTAATATCCAATGCTTGTCCGTTAAGATGAGAAACATGTGAGCTTTGTGAATGATGTAGTTCGTTTGAGCTGTAAAGTAACTGCCCTTACCTGAAATGAAGTCTTGCTTGTAGGAAGAATCAGAGCCTGGGATTTAACTCCATTTCTGAAGGGAAACACACAGCATAGTTCTCATCCTTGGATCACACTCTGCTTTAGAGCAAGAAGCATGCTCTTGCTTTCTATTGTCTCTAATTCAGCCCGAAACGTGAGTATGCTCTGAACAAAGAATGGTGTTTCCTACACATACTGACCATATCTAGTTTAACTCTTTTCTGAAACTGACACAAAGCACAGGTCCTCTAACATCCAATGCTTGACATTTAAGATGAGAAACGTGTGAGCATCATGAAAGATGTAGTTCTTTTTAGCTGAATATTGACTGCCATTACCTGAAACGAAATCTTGCTTATAGGAAGACTCAGAGCCTGGGATTTAACTCCATTTCTGAAGGGAAACACACAGCAGAGTTCTCATCCTTAGATCACACTCTGCTTTAGAGCAAGAAGCATGCTGTTGCTTTCCAGAGTGTCTAATACAGCAGGATACTTGAGTGTGCTCAGAACAAAAGAACTGTGTTTCCTACACATATGGACCATATCTAGTTCAACTCTTCTTCTGAAGCTGATATAAAGCACTGTTCCTGTAACATCCAATGCTTTTTAATTAAGACCGAGAAACTTGTGAGCTTCGTGTGTAATGTAGTTCTTTTGAGATGTAAAGTAACTCCCCTTACCTGAAAAGAAGTCTTGCTTGTGGGAAGACTCATAGCCTGGGATTTAACTCCATTTCTGAAGTAAAACACACAGCAGAGTTCTCATCCATTGTTCACACTCTGCTTTAGAGCAAGAAGCACGCTCTTGCTTTCTAGAGTCTCTAAGAGAACAGGAATCTTGAGTGTGCTGAGAACAAATGAACGGTGTTTCCTACACATATGGATTATATCTAGTCAAACTCTGCTTCCAAAAGTGAAACAAACCACAGGTCCTCTAACATCGAATTCTTGTCAGTTAAGATGATAAACGTGTTAGCTTCGTGAATGATGTAGTTCGTTTGAGCTGAAAAGTGACTGCCCTTACCTGAAATGAAGTCTTTCTTGTAGGAATACACAGAGCCTGGGATTTAACTCCATTTCTGAAGTGAAACACACAGCATAGTTCTCATCCGTTGATCACACTCTGCTTTAGAGCAAGAAGCACGCTCTTGCTTTCCAGAGTCTCTAAGACAGCAGGAAACTTGAGTGTGATCAGAACAAAAGAACGGTGTTTCCTACACATAGGGACCGTATCTAGTTTAACTCTGTTTCTGAAACTGAAAGAAACCACAGTTCCTCTAACATCCGATGCTTGTCAGTAAAGATGAGAAATGTGTGAGTTTCGTGAACGATGTAGTTCGTTTGAGCTGAAAAGTGACTGCCCTTACCTGAAAGGAAGTCTTGCTTGTAGGAAGACACAGAGCCTGGGATTTAACTCCAATTCTGAAGGGAAACACACAACACAGTTCTCATCCTTGGATCACACTCTGCTTTAGAGCAAGAAGCATGCTCTTGCTTTCTAGAGTCTCTAATACAACAGGAAACGTGAGTGTGCTCAGAAGAAAAGAACCGTGTTTCCTATACATACAGACGATATCTAGTTCAACTCTTCTTGAAACTGATATAAAGCAAAGGTCCTCTAACATCCAATGCTTCTCAGTTAAGATGAGAAACATGTGAGCTTCGTGAATGATGTAGTTCGTTGGAGCTGAAAAGTGACTGCCCTTACCTGAAACGAAATCTTGCATGTAGGAAGACACAGAGCCTGGGATTTAACTCCATTTCTGAAGGGTAACACACAACACAGTTCTCATCCATGGATCACACTCTGCTTTAGAGCAAGAAGCACGCTCTAGCTTTCTAGAATCTCTAAGAGAGCAGGAAACTTGAGTGTGCTGAGAACTAATGAACGGTGTTTCCTACACATACGGATGATATCTAGTCAAAATCTGCTTCTGTAACTGATACAAAGCACTGTTCCTCTAAAATCCGATGCTTGTATGTTAAGATGAGAAACGTGTGAGCTTCCTGAACGATGTAGTTCGTTTGAGCTAAAAAGTGACTGCGCTAACCTGAAAAGAAGTCTTGCTTGTAGAAAGACACAGAGCTTGGGATTGAACTCCAATTCTGAAGGGAAACACACAACACAGTTCTCATACATGGATCACACTCTGCTTTAGAGCAAGAAGCACGCTCTTGCTATCTAGAGCATCTAATACAACAGGAAATGTGAGTGTGCTCAGAAGAAAAGAACCGTGTTTCCTATACATACAGACGATATGTAGTTCAACTCTGCTTGAAACTGATATAAAGCAAAGGTCCTCTAACATCCAATACTTCTCAGTTAATATGAGAAACGTGTGAGCTTCGTGAACGATGTAGTTTGTTGGAGCTGAAATGTGACTGACCTAACCTGAAAAGAAGTCTTGCTTGTAGGAAGACTCAGTGCCTGGGATTTAACTCCATTTCTGAAGTAAAACACACAGCAGAGTTCTCATCCATTGTTCACACTCTGCTTTAGAGCAAGAAGCACGCTCTTGCTTTCTAGAGTCTCTAAGACAGCAGGAAACGTGAGTGTGCTGATAACAAAAGAACGGTGTTTCCTACACATACGGACCATAACTAGTCCAACTCTGCTTCTGAAACTGATACAAAGCACTAGTCCTCTAACATCCGATGCTTGTCAGTTGAGATGAGAAATGTGTGAGTTTCGTGAACGATGTAGTTCCTTTGAGCTGAAAAGTGACTGCCCTTACCTGAAACGATGTCTTGCTTGTAGGAAGAAACAGAGTCTGGGATTTAACTCCATTTCTGAAGGGAAACACACAGCATAGTTCTCATCCTTGGATCACACTCTGCCTTAGAGCAACAAGCATGCTCTTGCTTTCTATTGTCTCTAATACAACAGGAAACGTGAGTGTGCTCAGAACAAAGAAAGGTGTATCCTACACATACAGACCATATCTAGTTCATCTCTGCTTCTGAAACTGAAACAAACCAGAGGTCCTCTAACAACCAATGCTTTTCAGTTTAGATGAAAAACGTATGAGCTTCCTGAACGATGTAGTTCATTTGAGCTGTAAAGTAACTGCCCTTACCTGAAAAGAAGTCTTGCTTGTAGGAAGACTCAGAGCCTGGGATTTAACTCCATTTTTGAAGTGAAACACACAGCATAGTTCTCATCCGTTGATCACACTCTGCTTTAGAGCAACAAGCACGCTCTTGCTTTCTAGAGTCTCTAAGACAACAGGAAACTTGAATGTGATCAGAAAAAAAGAACGGTGTTTCCTACACATAGGGACCATATCTAGTTTAACTCTGCTTCTGAAACTGAAACAAACCACAGTTCCTCTAACATCCGATGCTTGTCAGTAAAGATGAGAAATGTGTGAGTTTCGTGAACGATGTAGTTCCTTTCAGCTGAAAAGTGACTGCCCTTACCTGAAACGAAGTCTTGCTTGTAGGAAGACACAGAGCCTGGGATTTAACTCCAATTCTGATGGGAAACACACAACACAGTTCCCATTTATGGATCACACTCTGCTTCAGAGCAAGAAGCACGCTCTTGCTTTCTAGAGTCTCTAATAAAGCAGGAAACGTGAGTGGGCTCAGAAGAAAAGAACCGTGTTTCCTATACATACAGACGATATGTAGTTCAACTCTGCTTTAATCTGATATAAAGCAAAGGTCCTCTAACATCCAATACTTCTCAGTTAATATGAGAAACGTGTGAGCTTTGTGAACGATGTAGTTTGTTGGAGCTGAAATGTGACTGACCTTACCTGAAAAGAAGTCTTGCTTGTAGGAAGACTCAGTGCCTGGGATTTAACTCCATTTCTGAAGTAAAACACACAGCAGAGTTCTCATCCATTGTTCACACTCTGCTTTAGAGCAAGAAGCACGCTCTTCCTTTCTAGAGTCTCTAAGACAGCAGGAAACTTGAGTGTGCTGATAACAAAAGAACGGTGTTTCCTACACATACGGACCATAACTAGTCCAACTCTGCTTCTGAAACTGATACAAAGCACTGGTCCTCCAACATCCGATGCTTGTCAGTTGATATGAGAAATGTGTGAGTTTCGTGAACGATGTAGTTCCTTTGAGCTGAAAAGTGACTGCCCTTACCTGAAACGATGTCTTGCTTGTAGGAAGAAACAGAGCCTGGGATTTAACTCTAATTCTGAAGGGAAACACACAACACAGTTCTCATCCATGGATCACACTCTGCTTTAGAGCAAGAAGCAAGCTCTTGCTTTCTAGAGTCTATAATACAGCAGGAAACATGAGTGTGCTCAGAAGAAAAGAACCGTGTTTCCTATACATACAGACGATATCTAGTTCAACTCTGCTTGAAACTGCCATAAAGCAAAGGTCCTCTAACATCCAATGATTCTCAGTTAAGATGAGAAACGAGTGAGCTTCGTGAACGATGTAGTTCATTGGAGCTGAAAAGTGACTGCCCTTACCTGAAAAGAAGTCTTGCTTGTGGGAAGACTCATAGCATGGGATTTAACTCCATTTCTGACGTAAAACACACAGCAGCGTTCTCATCCATTGTTCACACTCTGCTTTAGAGCAAGAAGCACGCTCTAGCTTTCTAGAATCTCTAAGAGAGCAGGAAACTTGAGTGTGCTGAGAACTAATGAAGGATGTTTCCTACACATACGGATGATATCTAGTCAAAATCTGCTTCTGTAACTGATACAAAGCACTGTTCCTCTAAAATCCGATGCTTGTATGTTAAGATGAGAAACGTGTGAGCTTCCTGAACGATGTAGTTCGTTTGAGCTAAAAAGTGACTGCGCTAACCTGAAAAGAAGTCTTGCTTGTAGAAAGACACAGAGCTTGGGATTGAACTCCAATTCTGAAGGGAAACACACAACACAGTTCTCATACATGGATCACACTCTGCTTTAGAGCAAGAAGCACGCTCTTGCTATCTAGAGCATCTAATACAACAGGAAATGTGAGTGTGCTCAGAAGAAAAGAACCGTGTTTCCTATACATACAGACGATATGTAGTTCAACTCTGCTTGAAACTGATATAAAGCAAAGGTCCTCTAACATCCAATACTTCTCAGTTAATATGAGAAACGTGTGAGCTTCGTGAACGATGTAGTTTGTTGGAGCTGAAATGTGACTGACCTAACCTGAAAAGAAGTCTTGCTTGTAGGAAGACTCAGTGCCTGGGATTTAACTCCATTTCTGAAGTAAAACACACAGCAGAGTTCTCATCCATTGTTCACACTCTGCTTTAGAGCAAGAAGCACGCTCTTGCTTTCTAGAGTCTCTAAGACAGCAGGAAACGTGAGTGTGCTGATAACAAAAGAACGGTGTTTCCTACACATACGGACCATAACTAGTCCAACTCTGCTTCTGAAACTGATACAAAGCACTAGTCCTCTAACATCCGATGCTTGTCAGTTGAGATGAGAAATGTGTGAGTTTCGTGAACGATGTAGTTCCTTTGAGCTGAAAAGTGACTGCCCTTACCTGAAACGATGTCTTGCTTGTAGGAAGAAACAGAGTCTGGGATTTAACTCCATTTCTGAAGGGAAACACACAGCATAGTTCTCATCCTTGGATCACACTCTGCCTTAGAGCAACAAGCATGCTCTTGCTTTCTATTGTCTCTAATACAACAGGAAACGTGAGTGTGCTCAGAACAAAGAAAGGTGTATCCTACACATACAGACCATATCTAGTTCATCTCTGCTTCTGAAACTGAAACAAACCAGAGGTCCTCTAACAACCAATGCTTTTCAGTTTAGATGAAAAACGTATGAGCTTCCTGAACGATGTAGTTCATTTGAGCTGTAAAGTAACTGCCCTTACCTGAAAAGAAGTCTTGCTTGTAGGAAGACTCAGAGCCTGGGATTTAACTCCATTTTTGAAGTGAAACACACAGCATAGTTCTCATCCGTTGATCACACTCTGCTTTAGAGCAACAAGCACGCTCTTGCTTTCTAGAGTCTCTAAGACAACAGGAAACTTGAATGTGATCAGAAAAAAAGAACGGTGTTTCCTACACATAGGGACCATATCTAGTTTAACTCTGCTTCTGAAACTGAAACAAACCACAGTTCCTCTAACATCCGATGCTTGTCAGTAAAGATGAGAAATGTGTGAGTTTCGTGAACGATGTAGTTCCTTTCAGCTGAAAAGTGACTGCCCTTACCTGAAACGAAGTCTTGCTTGTAGGAAGACACAGAGCCTGGGATTTAACTCCAATTCTGATGGGAAACACACAACACAGTTCCCATTTATGGATCACACTCTGCTTCAGAGCAAGAAGCACGCTCTTGCTTTCTAGAGTCTCTAATAAAGCAGGAAACGTGAGTGGGCTCAGAAGAAAAGAACCGTGTTTCCTATACATACAGACGATATGTAGTTCAACTCTGCTTTAATCTGATATAAAGCAAAGGTCCTCTAACATCCAATACTTCTCAGTTAATATGAGAAACGTGTGAGCTTTGTGAACGATGTAGTTTGTTGGAGCTGAAATGTGACTGACCTTACCTGAAAAGAAGTCTTGCTTGTAGGAAGACTCAGTGCCTGGGATTTAACTCCATTTCTGAAGTAAAACACACAGCAGAGTTCTCATCCATTGTTCACACTCTGCTTTAGAGCAAGAAGCACGCTCTTCCTTTCTAGAGTCTCTAAGACAGCAGGAAACTTGAGTGTGCTGATAACAAAAGAACGGTGTTTCCTACACATACGGACCATAACTAGTCCAACTCTGCTTCTGAAACTGATACAAAGCACTGGTCCTCCAACATCCGATGCTTGTCAGTTGATATGAGAAATGTGTGAGTTTCGTGAACGATGTAGTTCCTTTGAGCTGAAAAGTGACTGCCCTTACCTGAAACGATGTCTTGCTTGTAGGAAGAAACAGAGCCTGGGATTTAACTCTAATTCTGAAGGGAAACACACAACACAGTTCTCATCCATGGATCACACTCTGCTTTAGAGCAAGAAGCAAGCTCTTGCTTTCTAGAGTCTATAATACAGCAGGAAACATGAGTGTGCTCAGAAGAAAAGAACCGTGTTTCCTATACATACAGACGATATCTAGTTCAACTCTGCTTGAAACTGCCATAAAGCAAAGGTCCTCTAACATCCAATGATTCTCAGTTAAGATGAGAAACGAGTGAGCTTCGTGAACGATGTAGTTCATTGGAGCTGAAAAGTGACTGCCCTTACCTGAAAAGAAGTCTTGCTTGTGGGAAGACTCATAGCATGGGATTTAACTCCATTTCTGACGTAAAACACACAGCAGCGTTCTCATCCATTGTTCACACTCTGCTTTAGAGCAAGAAGCACGCTCTTGCTTTCTAGAGTCTCTAAGAGAGCAGGAAACTTGAGTGTGCTGAGAACAAATGAACGGTGTTTCCTACACATATGGATTATATCTAGTCCAACTCTACTTCTGAAACTGATACAAAGCACTGGTCCTCTAACATCCAATGCTTGGCAGTTAAGATGAGAAACGTGTGGGCTTCCTGAACAATGTAGTTCGTTTGAGCTGAATAGTGACTGCCCTTAACTGAAACGAAGTCTTGCTTGTAGGAAGACTCAGAGCCTGGGATTTAACTCCATTTCTGAAGTGAAACACACAGCAGACTTCTCATCCATTGTTCACACTCTGCTTTAGAGCAAGAAGCACGCTCTAGCTTTCTAGAATCTCTAAGAGAGTAGGAAACTTGAGTGTGCTGAGAACAAATGAACGGTGTTTCCTACACATACGGATGATATCTAGTCCAACTCTGCTTCTGTAACTGAGACAATGCACTGGTCCTCTAAGAACCAATGCTTGTCAGTTAAGATGAGAAACGTGTGAGCTTTGTGAACGATGTTGTTCCTTTGAGCTGAAAAGTGACTGCCCTTATCTGAAACGAATTCTTTTTTGTTGGAAGACTCAGAGCCTGGGATTTAACTCCATTTCTGAAGTGAAACACACAGCAGAGTTCTCATCCATTGTTCACACTCTGCTTTAGAGCAAGAAGAAAGCTCTTGCTTTCTAGAGTCTCTAAGACAGCAGGAAACATGAGTGTGATGACAACAAAATTACGGTGTTTCCTACACATTCGGATCATATCTAGCCCAACTGTGCTTCTGAAACTGATACAAAGCACTGTTCCTCTAACATCCCATGCTTGTATGTTAAGATGAGAAACGTGTGAGCTTTGTGAACGATGTAGTTCGTTTGAGCTAAAAAGTGACTGCAATAACCAGAAACGAAGTCTTGCTTGTAGAAAGACACAGAGCTTGGGATTTACCTCCAATTCTGAAGGGAAACACACAACACAGTTCTCATTCATGGATCACACTCTGCTTTAGAGCAAGAAGCACGCTCTTGCTTTCTAGAGTCTCTAAGACAGCAGGAAACGTGAGTGTGCTGATAACAAAAGAACGGTGTTTCCTACACATACGGACCATATCTAGTCCAACTCTGCTTCTGAAACTGATACAAAGCACTGGTCCTCTAACATCCGATGCTTGTCAGTTGAGATGGGAAACGTGTGAGCTTCCTGAACGATGTAGTTTGTTTGAGCTGAAAAGTGACTGCCCTTACCTGAAACGAAGTCTTGCTTGTAGGAAGACTCAGAGCCTGGGATTGAACACCATTTCTGAAGTGAAACACACAGCAGAGTTATCATCCATAGATCACACTCTGCTTTAGAGCAAGAAGCACGCTCTTGCTATCTAGAGTCTCTAAGACAGCAGGAAAAGTGAGTGTGCTGAGAACAAAAGAACAGTGTTTCCTACACATACGGACCTTATCTAGTCCAACTCTGCTTCTGAAACTGATACAAAGCACTGGTCCTCTAACATGCCATGCTTGGAAGTTAAGATGAGAAACATGTTAGCTTCGTGAACGATGTAGTTTGTTTGAGCTGAAAAGTGACTGCCCTTACGTGAAATGAAGACTTTTTTGTAGGAAGACACAAAGTCTGGGATTTAACTCCATTTCTGAAGGGAAACACCCAGCACAGTTCTCTTCCATGAATCACACTCTGCTTTAGAGCAAGAAGCACGCTCTTCCTTTCTAGAGTCGCTAATACAGCAGGAAACGTGATTGTGCTCAGAACAAAAGAACTGTGTTTCCTACACATACTGACCATATCTAGTTCAACTCTTCTTCTGAAACTGACACAAAGCACAGGTCCTCTAACATCCAATGCTTGACATTTAAGATGAGAAACGTGTGAGCATCATGAAAGATGTAGTTCTTTTGAGCTGAAAAGTGACTGCCATTACCTGAAACGAAGTCTTTCTTATAGGAAGACTCAGAGCCTGGGATTTAACTCCAATTCTGAAGTGAAACACACAGCAGAGTTCTCATCCATAGATCACACTCTGCTTTAGAGCAAGAAGCATGCTCTTGCTTTCTAGAGTCTCTAAGACAGCAGGAAAAGTGAGTGTGCTGAGAACAAAAGAACAGTGTTTCCTACACATACGGACCATATCTAGTCCAACTCTGCTTTTGAAACTGATACAAAGCACTGGTCCTCTAACATCCGATGCTTGTCAGTTGAGATGGGAAACGTGTGAGCTTCCTGAACGATGTAGTTCATTTGAGCTAAAAAGTGACTGCGCTAGGCTGAAATGAAGTCTTGCTTGTAGGAAGACACAGAGACTGGGATTTAACTCCATTTCTGAAGTGAAACACACAGCAGAGTTCTCATCCATGGATCACACTCTGCTTTAGTGCAAGAAGAAGGGTATTACTTTCTAGAGTTTCTAATACAGCAGGAAACTTGAGTGTGCTCAGAACAAAATAACTGTGTTTCCTACATGTACGGACCATATCTAGTCCAACTCTGCTACTGAAACAGATACAAAGCTCTGGTCCTCTAACATCCGATGCTTGTCAGTTGAGATGAGAAATGTGTGAGTTTCGTGAACGATGTAGTTCCTTTGAGCTGAAAAGTGACTGCCCTTACCTGAAACGATGTCTTGCTTGTAGGAAGAAACAGAGTCTGGGATTTAACTCCATTTCTAAAGGGAAACACACAGCATAGTTCTCATCCTTGGATCACACTCTGCCTTAGAGCAACAAGCATGCTCTTGCTTTCTATTGTCTCTAATACAACAGGAAACGTGAGTGTGCTCAGAACAAAGAAAGGTGTATCCTACATATACAGACCATATCTAGTTCATCTCTGCTTCTGAAACTGAAACAAACCAGAGGTCCTCTAACAACCAATGCTTTTCAGTTTAGATGAAAAACGTATGAGCTTCGTGAACAATGTAGTTCGTTTGAGCTGTAAAGTAACTGCCCTTACCTGAAAAGAAGTCTTGCTTGTAGGAAGACTCAGAGCCTGGGATTTAACTCCATTTTTGAAGTGAAACACACAGCATAGTTCTCATCCGTTGATCACACTCTGCTTTAGAGCAACAAGCACGCTCTTGCTTTCTAGAGTCTCTAAGACAGCAGGAAACTTGAATGTGATCAGAAAAAAAGAACGGTGTTTCCTACACATAGGGACCATATCTAGTTTAACTCTGCTTCTGAAACTGAAACAAACCACAGTTCCTCTAACATCCGATGCTTGTCAGTAAAGATGAGAAATGTGTGAGTTTCGTGAACGATGTAGTTCCTTTCAGCTGAAAAGTGACTGCCCTTACCTGAAACGAAGTCTTGCTTGTAGGAAGACACAGAGCCTGGGATTTAACTCCAATTGTGATGGGAAACACACAACACAGTTCCCATTTATGGATCACACTCTGCTTCAGAGCAAGAAGCACGCTCTTGCTTTCTAGAGTCTCTAATAAAGCAGGAAACGTGAGTGGGCTCAGAAGAAAAGAACCGTGTTTCCTATACATACAGACGATATGTAGTTCAACTCTGCTTTAATCTGATATAAAGCAAAGGTCCTCTAACATCCAATACTTCTCAGTTAATATGAGAAACGTGTGAGCTTCGTGAACGATGTAGTTTGTTGGAGCTGAAATGTGACTGACCTTACCTGAAAAGAAGTCTTGCTTGTAGGAAGACTCAGTGCCTGGGATTTAACTCCATTTCTGAAGTAAAACACACAGCAGAGTTCTCATCCATTGTTCACACTCTGCTTTAGAGCAAGAAGCACGCTCTTCCTTTCTAGAGTCTCTAAGACAGCAGTCAACGTGAGTGTGCTGATAACAAAAGAACGGTGTTTCCTACACATACGGACCATAACTAGTCCAACTCTGCTTCTGAAACTGATACAAAGCACTGGTCCTCCAACATCCGATGCTTGTCAGTTGATATGAGAAATGTGTGAGTTTCGTGAACGATGTAGTTCCTTTGAGCTGAAAAGTGACTGCCCTTACCTGAAACGATGTCTTGCTTGTAGGAAGAAACAGAGCCTGGGATTTAACTCTAATTCTGAAGGGAAACACACAACACAGTTCTCATCCATGGATCACACTCTGCTTTAGAGCAAGAAGCAAGCTCTTGCTTTCTAGAGTCTATAATACAGCAGGAAACATGAGTGTGCTCAGAAGAAAAGAACCATGTTTCATATACATACAGACGATATCTAGTTCAACTCTGCTTGAAACTGCCATAAAGCAAAGGTCCTCTAACATCCAATGATTCTCAGTTAAGATGAGAAACGAGTGAGCTTCGTGAATGATGTAGTCCATTGGAGCTGAAAAGTGACTGCCCTTACCTGAAAAGAAGTCTTGCTTGTGGGAAGACTCATAGCATGGGATTTAACTCCATTTCTGAAGTAAAACACACAGCAGAGTTCTCATCCATTGTTCACACTCTGCTTTAGAGCAAGAAGCACGCTCTTGCTTTCTAGAGTCTCTAAGAGAGCAGGAAACTTGAGTGTGCTGAGAACAAATGAACGGTGTTTCCTACACTTATGGATTATATCTAGTCCAACTCTACTTCTGAAACTGATACAAAGCACTGGTCCTCTAACATCCAATGCTTGGCAGTTAAGATGAGAAACGTGTGGGCTTCCTGAACAATGTAGTTCGTTTGAGCTGAATAGTGACTGCCCTTAACTGAAACGAAGTCTTGCTTGTAGGAAGACTCAGAGCCTGGGATTTAACTCCATTTCTGAAGTGAAACACACAGAGGACTTCTCATCCATTGTTCACACTCTGCTTTAGAGCAAGAAGCACGCTCTAGCTTTCTAGAATCTCTAAGAGAGTAGGAAACTTGAGTGTGCTGAGAACAAATGAACGGTGTTTCCTACACATACGGATGATATCTAGTCCAACTCTGCTTCTGTAACTGAGACAATGCACTGGTCCTCTAAGAACCAATGCTTGTCAGTTAAGATGAGAAACGTGTGAGCTTTGTGAACGATGTTGTTCCTTTGAGCTGAAAAGTGACTGCCCTTATCTGAAACGAATTCTTTTTTGTTGGAAGACTCAGAGCCTGGGATTTAACTCCATTTCTGAAGTGAAACACACAGCAGAGTTCTCATCCATTGTTCACACTCTGCTTTAGAGCAAGAAGAAAGCTCTTGCTTTCTAGAGGCTCTAAGACAGCAGGAAACATGAGTGTGATGACAACAAAATTACGGTGTTTCCTACACATTCGGATCATATCTAGCCCAACTGTGCTTCTGAAACTGATACAAAGCACTGTTCCTCTAACATCCCATGCTTGTATGTTAAGATGAGAAACGTGTGAGCTTTGTGAACGATGTAGTTCGTTTGAGCTAAAAAGTGACTGCAATAACCCGAAACGAATTCTTGCTTGTAGAAAGACACAGAGCTTGGGATTTACCTCCAATTCTGAAGGGAAACACACAACACAGTTCTCATACATGGATCACAATCTGCTTTAGAGCAAGAAGCACGCTGTTGCTTTCTAGAGTCTCTAAGACAGCAGGAAACGTGAGTGTGCTGATAACAAAAGAACGGTGTTTCCTACACATACGGACCATATCTAGTCCAACTCTGCTTCTGAAACTGATACAAAGCACTGGTCCTCTAACATCCGATGCTTGTCAGTTGAGATGGGAAACGTGTGAGCTTCCTGAACGATGTAGTTTGTTTGAGCTGAAAAGTGACTGCCCTTACCTGAAACGAAGTCTTGCTTGTAGGAAGACTCAGAGCCTGGGATTGAACACCATTTCTGAAGTGAAACACACAGCAGAGTTATCATCCATAGATCACACTCTGCTTTAGAGCAAGAAGCACGCTCTTGCTTTCTAGAGTCTCTAAGACAGCAGGAAAAGTGAGTGTGCTGAGAACAAAAGAACAGTGTTTCCTACACATACGGACCTTATCTAGTCCAACTCTGCTTCTGAAACTGATACAAAGCACTGGTCCTCTAACATGCCATGCTTGGAAGTTAAGATGAGAAACATGTTAGCTTCGTGAACGATGTAGTTTGTTTGAGCTGAAAAGTGACTGCCCTTACGTGAAATGAAGACTTTTTTGTAGGAAGACACAAAGTCTGGGATTTAACTCCATTTCTGAAGGGAAACACCCAGCACAGTTCTCTTCCATGAATCACACTCTGCTTTAGAACAAGAAGCACGCTCTTCCTTTCTAGAGTCGCTAATACAGCAGGAAACGTGATTGTGCTCAGAACAAAAGAACTGTGTTTCCTACACATACTGACCATATCTAGTTCAACTCTTCTTCTGAAACTTACACAAAGCACAGGTCCTCTAACATCCAATGCTTGACATTTAAGATGAGAAACGTGTGAGCATCATGAAAGATGTAGTTCTTTTGAGCTGAAAAGTGACTGCCATTACCTGAAACGAAGTCTTTCTTATAGGAAGACTCAGAGCCTGGGATTTAACTCCAATTCTGAAGTGAAACACACAGCAGAGTTCTCATCCATAGATCACACTCTGCTTTAGAGCAAGAACCATGCTCTTGCTTTCTAGAGTCTCTAAGACAGCAGGAAAAGTGAGTGTGCTGAGAACAAAAGAACAGTGTTTCCTACACATACGGACCATATCTAGTCCAACTCTGCTTCTGAAACTGATACAAAGCACTGGTCCTCTAACATCCGATGCTTGTCAGTTGAGATGGGAAACGTGTGAGCTTCCTGAACGATGTAGTTCATTTGAGCTAAAAAGTGACTGCGCTAAGCTGAAATGAAGTCTTGCTTGTAGGAAGACACAGAGACTGGGATTTAACTCCATTTCTGAAGTGAAACACACAGCAGAGTTCTCATCCATGGATCACACTCTGCTTTAGTGCAAGAAGAAGGGTATTACTTTCTAGAGTTTCTAATACAGCAGGAAACTTGAGTGTGCTCAGAACAAAATAACTGTGTTTCCTACACGTACGGACCATATCTAGTCCAACTCTGATACTGAAACAGATACAAAGCTCTGGTCCTCTAACATCCGATGCTTGTCAGTTAAGATGAGAAATGTGTGAGTTTCGTGAACGATGTAGTTCCTTTGAGCTGAAAAGTGACTGCCCTTACCTGAAACGAAGTCTTGCTTGTAGGAAGACACAGAGACTGGGATTTAACTCCAATTCTGAAGGGAAACACACAACACAGTTCTCATCCATGGATCACACTCTGCTTTAGAGCAAGAAGCAGGCTCTTGCTTTCTAGATTCTCTAAGACAGCAGGAAAGTTGAGTGTGATGAGAACAAAAGAATGGTGTTTCGTACACATTTGGATCATATCTAGTCCAACAGTGCTTCTGAAACTGATACAAAGCACTAGTCCTCTAACATCCATTGCTTGGCAGTTAAGATGAGAAACGTGTTAGCTTCGTGAATGTTGTAGTTCGTTTGAACTTAAAGTGACTGCACTTACCTGAATCGAACTCTTGATTGCAGGAAGACACAGAGCCTGGGATTTAACTCCATTTCTGAAGGGAAACACAAAGCATAGTTCGCATCCATGAATCACACTCTGCTTTAGTGCAAGAAGAACGGTATTACTTTCTAGAGTCTCTAATACAGCAGGAAATGTGAGTGTGCTCAAAACAAAATAACTGTGTTTCCTACACATACGGACCATATCTAGTCCAACACTGCTTCTGATACTGAAACAAAACCACAAGTCCTCTAACATCCAATGTTTGTCAGTTAGGATGAGAAACGTGTGAGCTTCGTGAATGATGTAGTTTGTTTCAGCTGAAAAGTGACTGCCCTTACCTGAAATGAAGTAGTGCTTGTAGGAAGACACAGAGCCTGGGATTTAACTCCATATCTGAAGGGTAACACACAACACAGTTCTCATCCATGGATCACACTCTGCTTTAGAGCAAGAAGCATGCTCTGGCTTTCTAGATTCTCTAATAAAGCAAGAAACGTGAGTGTGCTCAGAAGAAAAGAACCGTGTTTCCTATCCATACGGACCATATCTAGTTCAACTCTGCTTGAAATTGATACAAAGCAAAGGTCCTCTAACATCCAATGCTTCTCAGCTAAGATGAGAAACATGTGAGCTTCGTGAACGATATAGTTCGTTTGAGCTGTAAAGTAAATGCCCTTACATGAAACGAAGTTTTGATTGTAGGAAGGCTCAGAGCCAGGGATTTAACTCCATTTCTGAAGTGAAACACACAACAGAGTTCTCATCCATTGTTCACACTCTGCTTTAGAGCAAGAAGAACGCTATTGCTTTCTAGAGTCTCTAATAGAGCAGCAAGCATGAGTGTGGTCAGAACAAAAGAACGGTGTTTCCTACACATACAGATCTTATCTAGTCCAATTCTTCTTCTGAAACTGAAACAAACCACAGGTCCTCTAACATCCAATGCTTGGCAGTTAAGATGAGAAAAGTGTGAGCTTCGTGAATGATGTAGTTCGTTTGAGCTGAAAGTTAACTGCCCTTACCTGAAACCAAGTCTTGCTTGTAGGAAGACACAGAGCCTGGGATTTAACTCCATTTCTGAAGGGAAACACACAGCATAGTTCTCATCCATGGATCACACTCTGTTATAGAGCAAGAAGAACGCTATTGCTTTCTAGAATCCCTAATACTGCAGGAAACTTGAGTGTGCTCAGAACAAAAGAACTGAGCTTCCTACACATACGGACCTTATCTAGTCCAACTCTGCTTCTGAAACTGATAGAAAGCTCTGGTCCTCTAACATCCGATGCTTGTCTGTGAAGATCAGAAACGTGTGAGCTTCGTGAACGAGGTAGTTTGTTTGAGCTGAAAAGTGACTGTCCTTACCTGAAAAGAAGTCTTGCTTTTAGTAAGACTCAGAGCCTGGGATTTAACAACATTTCTGAAGTGAAACACACAGCAGAGTTCTCATCCATTGTTCACACTCTGCTTTACAGCAAGTAGCACGCTCTTGCTTTCTAGACTCTCTAAGACACCAGGAAACATGAGTGTGATGAGAACAAAAGAACGGTGTTTCCTACACATACGGACCATATCTAGTCCAACTCTGCTTCTGAAATTGAAACAAACCACCGGTCCTCTAACATCCAATGCTTGTCAGTTAAGATGAGAAACGTGTGAGCTTCTTCAACGATGTAGTTCGTTTGAGCTTTAAAGTAACTTCCCTTACCTGAATCGAAGTCTTGCTTATAGGAAGACTCGGAGCCTGGGATTTAACTCCATTTCTGAAGGGAAACACACAGCAGAGTTCTCATCCATTGTTCACACTCTACTTTAGAGCAATTAGCACGCTCTAGCATTCTAGAGTCTCTAAGAC
Source organism: Onychomys leucogaster (assembly GCA_949786385.1). Taxonomy (NCBI): domain Eukaryota; kingdom Metazoa; phylum Chordata; class Mammalia; order Rodentia; family Cricetidae; genus Onychomys; species Onychomys leucogaster. The sequence continues at coordinate 148,957 of CATKUP010000056.1, forward strand.
AGCAGGAAACTTGAGTGTGCTGAGAAAAAATGAACGGTGCTTCCTACACATACGGATCATATCTAGTCCAACTCTGCTTCTGAAACTGATACAATGCTCTGGTCCTCTAACATCCGATGCTTGTCAGTTAAGATGAGAAACGTGTGAGATTCGTGAACGATATAGTTCATTTGAGCTGAAAAGTGACTGTCCTTACCTGAAACGAAGTCTTGATTGTCGGAAGACACAGAGCCTTGGATTTAACTCCATTTATAGAGGGAAACACACAGAATCATTCTCATCCATGGATCACACTCTCCTATAGAGCATGAAGAACGCTATTGCTTTCTAGAGTCTCAAATACAGCAACAAACTTGAGTGTGCTCAGAAAAAAAGAACAGTGTTTCCTACACATACGGACCATATCTATTCCAACTCTGCTTCTGAAAGTGAAACAAAACACAGGTCCTTTTACACCCAAAGCTTGTCTTTGAAGATGAGAAACGTGTGAGCTTCGTGAACAATGTAGTTCGTTTGAGCTGTAAAGTAACTGCCCTTACTTGATACGAAGTCTTGCTTGTAGGAAGACTCAGAGCCTGGGATTTAACTCCATTTCTGAAGTGAAACACACAGCAGAGTTCTCATCCATTGTTCACACTCTGCTTTAGAGCAAGAAGCACACTCTTGATTTCTAGTGTCTCTAAGACAGCAGGAAACATGTGTATGATGAGAACAAATGAGTGGTGTTTCCTACACGTACGGAACATATCTAGTCCAACTCTGCTTCTGAAACTGAAACAAACCACAGGTCCTCTAACATACAATGCTTGTCAGTTAAGATGAGAAACGTGTGAGCTTCGTGAACGTTGTAGTTCTTTTGAGCTGAAAGGTAACTGCCCTTACCTGAAATCAAGTCTTGCTTGTAGGAAGACACAGAGCCTGGGATTTAACTCCATTTCTGAAGGGAAACAAAAAGCATAGTTCTCATACATGGATCAGACTCTGCTTTAGAGCAAGAAGAATGCTATTTCTTTCTAGAGTCTCAAATACAGCAGGAAACTTGAGTGTGCTCAGAACAAAAGAACTGAGCTTCCTACACGTACGGACCATATCTTGTCCAACACTGCTTCTGAAACTGATACAAAGCTCTGGTCCTCTAACATCCGATGCTTGTCAGTTAAGATGAGAAACGTGTGAGCTTCGTGAATGATGTAGTTTGTTGGAGCTGAAAAGTGAGTGGCCTTACCTGAAACGAAGTCTTGCTTGTAGGAAGACTCAGAGCCAGGTATTTAACTCCATTTCTGAAGTGAAACACACAGCAGAGTTCTCATCCATTGTTCACAGTCTGCTTTAGAGCAAGAAGCACGCTCTAGCTTTCTAGAGTCTCTAAGTCAGCAGGAAAATTGAGTGTGCTGAGAAAATATGAACAATGCTTCCTACACATAAGGATCATATCTAGTCCAACTCTGCTTCTGAAACTGAAACAAACCACAGGTCCTCTAACATCCAATGCTTGTCACTTAAGATGAGAAACGTGTTAGCTTTGTGAACGTTGTAGTTCGTTTGAGCTGAAAAGTGAATGCCCTTAACTGAAACGAAGTCTTGCTTGTAGGAAGACACAGAGCCTGGAATTTAACTCCATTTCTGAAGGGAAACATACAACACAGTTCTCATCCATGGATCACACTCTGCTTTAGAGCAAGAAGCACGCTCTTGCTTTCTAGAGTCTCTAATACAGCAAGAAACATGAGTGTGCTCAGAAGAATAGAACCGTGTTTCCTACACATACGGACTATATCTAGTCCAACTCTGCTTCAGAAATTGAAACAAACCACAGAACCTCTAACATCCAATTTTGTCAGTTAAGATGAGAAAAGTGTGAGCTTCGTGAAAGATGTAGTTCGTTTGAGCTGAAAGGTAACTGCCCTTACCTGAAACCAAGTCTTGCTTTTAGGAAGACACAGAAACTCGGATTTAACTCAATTTCTGAAGGGAAACAGACAGCATAGTTCTGATCCATGGATCACACTCTGCTTTAGAGAAAGAAGAACACTATTGCTTTCTAGAGTCTCAAATACAGCAGGAAACATGAGTGTTCACAGAACAAAAGACCTGTGTTTCCTACACATATGGACCATATCTAGTCCAAATCTGCTTCACAAACTGATACAAAGCGCTGGTCCTCTAACATCCAAAGCTCGTCTGTGAAGATGAGAAACGTGTGAGCTCGTGAACAATGTAGTTCCTTTGAGCTGAAAATTGACTGCCCTTACCTGAAATGAATTCTTGCTTGTTGGAAGACTCAGAGCATGGGATTTAACTCCATTTCTGAAGTGAAACACACAGCAGAGTTCTCATCCATTGTTCACACTCTGCTTTAGAGCAAGAACCACGCTCTTGCTTTCTAGAGTCTCTAAGACAGCAGGAAACATGAGTGTGATGACAGCAAAAGAACGGTGTTTCCTACACATTCGGATCATATCTAGTCCAACTGTGCTTCTGAAACTGATACAAAGCACTGTTCCTCTAACATCCAATGCTTGTATGTTAAGATGAGAAACGTGTGAGCTTCCTGAACGATGTAGTTCGTTTGAGCTAAAAAGTGACTGCGCTAACCTGAAACGTAGTCTTGCTTGTACATAGACACAGAGCTTGGGATTTAACTCCAATTCTGAAGGGAAACACACAACACAGTTCTCATCCTTGGATCACACTCTGCTTTAGAGCAAGAAGCATGCTCTTGCTTTCTAGAGTCTCTAATACAACAGGAAACGTGAGTGTGCTCAGAAGAAAAGAACCGTGTTTCCTATACATACAGACGATATCTAGTTCAACTCTGCTTGAAACTGATATAAAGCAAAGGTCCTCTAACATCCAATGCTTCTCAGTTAAGATGAGAAACATGTGAACTTCGTGAACGATGTAGTTCGTTTGAGCTGAAACGTGACTGCCCTTACCTGAAACGAAGTCTTGCTTGTAGGAAGACACAGAGCCTGGGATTTAACTCCATTTCTGAAGGGTAACATACAACACAGTTCTCATCCATGGATCACACTCTGCTTTAGAGCAAGAAGCATGCTCTTGCTTTCTAGAATCTCTAATACACGAGGAAACATGAGTGTGCTCACAAGAAAAGAACCGTGTTTCTTATACATACGGACCATATCTAGTTCAACTCTGCTTGAAATTGATACAAAGCAAAGGTCCTCTAACATCCAATGCATGTAAGTTAAGATGAGGAACGTGTTTGCTCCGTGAACGATGTAGTTTGTTTGAGCGGAAAAGTGACTGCCCTTACCTGAAACGAAGTCTTGCTTGTAGGAAGACTCAGAGCCTGGGATTTAACTCCATTTCTTAAGTGAAACACACAGCAGATTCCTCATCCATTGTTCACAATCTGCTTTAGAGCAAGAAGCATGCTCTTGCTTTCTAGAGTCTCCAAGAGAGCTGGAAACTTGAGAGTGCTGAGTAAAATGAACGGTGTTTCCTACACATAAGGATCATATCTAGTCCAACTCTGCTTCTGAAACTGAAACAAAGCACTGGTCCTCTAACATCCAATGCTTGTCAGTTAAGATGAGAAACGTGTGAGCTTCATGAACGATGTAGGTTCTTTGACCTGAAAAGTGACAGCCCTTACCTGAAACGATGTCTTGATTGTAGGAAGACACAGATCCATGGATTTATCTCCATTTCTGAAGGGAAACACACAGAATCGTTCTCATCAATGGATCACACTCTGCTTTAGAGCAAGAAGAACGCTATTGCTTCCTAGAGTCTCTACTACCGAGGGAACTTGAGTGTGCTGGGAACAAAAGAACGGTGTTTCCTACACATACGGACCATACCTAGTCCAACTCTGCTTCTGAAACTGATACAAAGCACTGGTCCTCTAACATCCAATGCTTGTCAGTTAAGATGAGAAACGTGTGAGCTTCATGAACGATGTAGTTCCTTTGAGCTGAAAAGTGACTGCCCTTACCTGAAACGACGTCTTGATTGTAGGAAGACTCAGAGCCTGGGCTTGAACTCTATTTCTGAAGGGAAACACACAGCAGAGTTCTCATCAATGAATCACACTCTGCTTTAGAGCAAGAAGAACGCTATTGCTTTCTAGAATCTCTAATACCGCAGGAAACGTAAGGGTTCTCAGTACAAAAGAACTGTGATTCATACACATATGGACCATATCTAGTCCAACTCTGCTTGAAATTGATACAAAGCAAAGGTACTCTAACATCCAATGCTTCTCAGTTAAGAAGAGAAACCTGTGAGCTTCGTGAACGATATAGTTCGTTTGAGATGTAAAGTAAATGCCCTTACCTGAAATGAAGTCTTGCTTATAGGAAGACTAATAGCCAGGGATTTAACTCCATTTCTGAAGTGAAACACACAACAGAGTTCTCATCCATTGATAACACTCTGCTTTAGAGCAAGAAGCACACTCTAGCTTTCTAGAATCTCGAAGAGAGCAGGAAACTTGAGTGTGCTGAGTACAAATGAACGGTGTTTCCTACACATAAGGATCATATCTAGTCCAACTCTGCTTCTGAAACTGATACAAAGCACTGGTCCTCTAACATCCAATGCTTGTCAGTTAAGATGAAAATCATGTGAGCTTCGTAAACGATGTAGTTCCTTTGAGCTGAAAAGTGACTGCCCTTACCTGAAACGAAGTCTTGCTTGTAGGAAGACACAGAGCCTGTGATTTAACTCCATTTCTGAAGAGAAACACACAACAAAGTTTTCATCCATTGATCACACTCTGCTTTAGAGCAAGAAGCACGCTCTAGCTTTCTAGAATCTTGAAGAGAGCAGGAAACATGAGTGTGCTCAGAAGTAAAGAACTGTGTTTCCTACACATACAGACCATATCTAGTCCAACTCTGCTTCTGAAACTGATACAAAGCTCTGGTCCTCTAACATCCAATGCTTGGCAGTTAAGATGAGAAACGTGTGAGATTTGTGAACGATGTAGTTCTTTCAAGCTGAAACGTTACTGTCCTTACCTGAAACGAAGTCTTGCTTGTAGGAAGACACAGAGCCTGGGATTTAACTCCATTTCTGAAGGGAAACACACAGCAGAGTTCTCATCCATTGTTCACACACTGCTTTAGAGCAAGAAGCAGGCTCTTGCTTTCTAGAGTCTCTAAGAGAGCAGGAAACATGAGTGTGATGAGAACGAAAGAACAGTGTTTCCTACACATACGGACCATATCTAGTCCAACTCTGCTTCTGAAACTTATACAAAGCACTGGTCCTCTAACATCCAATGCTTGTCAGTTAAGAAGAAAATCATGTGAGCTTCGTAAACGATGTAGTTCCTTTGAGCTGAAAAGTGACTGCCCTTACCTGAAATGAAGTCTTGCTTGTAGGAAGACACAGAGCCTGTGATTTAACTCCATTTCTGATGAGAAACATACAACACAGTTCTCATCCATGGATCACACTCTGCTTTAGAGCAAGAAGCACGCTCTTGCTTTCTAGAGTCTCTAAGACAGCAGGAAACATGAGTGTGAAGAGAACAAAAGAACGGTGTTTCCTATACATACGGACCATATCTAGACCAACTCTGCTTCTGAAACTGAAACAAAGCACTGGTCCTCTAACATCCAATGCCTGTCAGTTAAGATGAGAAACGTGTGACCTTCGTGAACGATGTTGTTCGTTTGAACAGAAAAGTGACTGCCCTTACATGAAACCAAGTCTTGCTTGTGGGAAGACACAGAGCCTGGGCTTTAACTCCATTTCTGAAGGGAAACACACAGCAGAGTTCTCATCCAAGGATAACACTCTGCTTTAGAGCAAGAACAATGCTATTGCTTTCTAGATTCTCAAATATAGCAGGAAACTTGAGTGTGCTCAGAAGAAAAGAACTGTGTTTCCTACACATACGGACCATATCTACTCCAACTCTGCTTCTGAAACTGATTCAAAGCTCTGGTCCTCTAACATCCAATGCTTGGCAGTTAAGATGAGAAACGTGTGAGATTTGTGAACGATGTAGTTCGTTTGAGCTGAAAGGTAACTGCCCTTACCTGAAACGAAGTCTTGCTTGTAGGAAGACACAGAGCCTGGGATTCAACTCCATTTCTGAAGGGAAACACACAGCATAGTTCTCATCCATGGATCACACTCTGCTTTAGAGCAAGAAGAACGCACTTGCTTTCCAGAGTGTCTAATACAGCAAGAAACGTGAGTGTGCTCAGAAGAAAAGAACCGTGTTTCCGATACATACGGACCATATCTAGTCCAACTCTGCTTGAAATTGATACAAAGCAAAGGTACTCTAACATCCAATGCTTCTCAGTTAAGAAGAGAAACCTGTGAGCTTCGTGAACGATATAGTTCGTTTGAGATGTAAAGTAAATGCCCTTACCTGAAACGAAGTCTTGCTTATAGGAAGACTCAGAGCCAGGGATTTAACTCCATTTCTGAAGTGAAACACACAACAGAGTTCTCATCCATTGATAACACTCTGCTTTAGAGCAAGAAGCACGCTCTAGCTTTCTAGAATCTCGAAGAGAGCAGGAAACTTGAGTGTGCTGAGTACAAATGAACAGTGTTTCCTACACATAAGGATCATATCTAGTCCAACTCTGCTTCTGAAACTGATACAAAGCACTGGTCCTCTAACATCCAATGCTTGTCAGTTAAGATGAAAAACGTGTGAGCTTCATGAACGATGTAGTTCCTTTGAGCTGAAAAGTGACTGCCCTTACCTGAAACGAAGTCTTGCTTGTAGGAAGACACAGAGCCTGTGATTTAACTCCATTTCTGAAGAGAAACACACAACAAAGTTTTCATCCATTGATCACACTCTGCTTTAGAGCAAGAAGCACGCTCTAGCTTTCTAGAATCTCGAAGAGAGCAGGAAACTTGAGTGTGCTCAGAAGAAAAGGAAACACAGTTCCATATCTGCTTCTGAAACTGATACAAAGCTCTGGTCCTCTAACATCCAATGCTTGGCAGTTAAGATGAGAAAAGTGTGAGATTTGTGAACGATGTAGTTCTTTCGAGCTGAAACGTGACTGTCCTTACCTGAAACGAAGTCTTGCTTGTAGGAAGACACAGAGCCTGGGATTTAACTCCATTTCTGAAGGGAAACACACAGCAGAGTTCTCATCCATGGATCACACTCTGCTTTAAAGCAAGAAGCACTCTCTTGCTTTCTAGAGTCTCTAAGACAGCAGGAAACATGAGTGTGAAGAGAACAAAAGAACGGTGTTTCCTATACATACGGACCATATCTAGTCCAACTATGTTTCTGAAACTGATTCAAAGTACTGGTCCTCTAATGTCCAATGCTTGGCAGTTAAGATGAGAAACGTGTGAGCTTCATGAACGATGTAGTTCCTTTGAGCTGAAAAGTGACTGCCCTTACCTGAAACGATGTCTTGATTGTAGGAAGACACAGATCTTTGGATTTAACTCCATTTCTGAAGGGAAACACACAGAATCGTTCCCTTCAATGCATCACACTGTGCTTTAGAGTAAGAAGAATCCTATTACTTTCTAGAATCTCGAAGAGAGCAGGAAACTTGAGTGTGCTGAGTACAAATGAACGGTTTTTCCTACACATAAGGATCATATCTAGTGCAACTCTGCTTCTGAAACTGATACAAATCACTGGTCCTCTAACATCCAATGCTTGTCAGTTAAGATGAAAAACGTGTGAGCTTCGTGAACGATGTAGTTCCTTTGAGCTGAAAAGTGACTGCCCTTACCTGAAACGAAGTCTTGCTTGTAGGAAGACACAGAGCCTGTGATTTAACTCCTTTTCTGAAGAGAAACACACAACAAAGTTTTCATCCATTGATCACACTCTGCTTTAGAGCAAGAAGCACGCTCTAGCTTTCTAGAATCTCGAAGAGAGCAGGAAACTTGAGTGTGCTCAGAAGAAAAGAACTGTGTTTCCTACACATACGGACCATATCTAGTCCAACTCTGCTTCTGAAACTGATACAAAGCTCTGGTCCTCTAACATCCAATGCTTGGCAGTTAAGATGAGAAACGTGTGAGCTTTGTGAACGATGTAGTTCATTTGACCTGAAAAGTGACTGCCCTTACCTGAAACGAAGTCTTTATTGTAGGAAGACTCAGAGCCTGGGCTTTAACTCCATTTCTGAAGGGAAACACACAGCAGAGTTCTCATCCATTGATCACACTCTGCTTTAGGGCAAGAAGAACGCTATTGCTTCCTAGAGTCTCTACTACCGAGGGAACTTGAGTGTGCTGGGAACAAAAGAACGGTGTTTCCTACACATACGGACCATACCTAGTCCAACTCTGCTTCTGAAACTGATACAAAGCACTGGTCCTCTAACATCCAATGCTTGTCAGTTAAGATGAGAAACGTGTGAGCTTCATGAACGATGTAGTTCCTTTGAGCTGAAAAGTGACTGCCCTTACCTGAAACAAAGTCTTGCTTGTAGGAAGACACAGATCTTGTGATTTAACCCCATTTCTGAAGTAAAACACACAGCAGAGTTCTCATGTATTGATCACAATCTGCTTTAGAGCAAGAAGCACGCTCTTGCTTTCTAGATTCTCTAAGACAGCAGGAAACATGAGTGTGCTGTGAAAAAAAGAACGGTGTTTACTACATATACGGACCATATCTAGTCCAACTCTGCTTCTGAAACTGATACAAAGCACTGGTCCTCTAACATCCAATGCTTGTCAGTTAAGATGAGAAACGTGTGAGCCTCATGAACGATGTAGTTCCTTTGAGCTGAAAAGTGACTGCCCTTACCTGAAAGGATGTCTTGATTGTAGGAATACACAGAGCCTGGGATTTAACTCCATTTCTGAAGGGAAACACACAGAATCGTTCTCTTCAATGGATCACACTCTGCTTTAGAGCAAGAAGAACGCTATTGCTTTTTAGAGTCTCTACCTCCGCTGGAAACTTGAGTGTGCTGGGAACAAAAGAACTTGTTTCCTACAAATAGGGACCATATCTAGTCCAACTCTGGTTCTGAAACTGATACAAAGCACTGGTCCTCTAACATCCAATGCTTGTCAGTTAAGATGAGAAACGTGTGAGCTTCATGAACGATGTAGTCATTTGAGCTGAAAAGTGACTGCCCTTACCTGAAACGATGTCTTGATTGTAGGAATACACAGAGCCTGTGATTTAACCCCATTTCTGAAGTAAAACACACAGCAGAGTTCTCATGCATTGATCACAATCTGCTTTAGAGCAAGAAGCACGCTCTTGCTTTCTAGATTCTCTAAGACAGCAGGAAACATGAGTGTGCTGTGAAAAAAAGAACGGTGTTTACTACACACACGGACCATACCTAGTCCAACTCTGCTTCTGAAACTGATACAAAGCACTGGTCCTCTAACATCCAATGCTTGTCAGTTAAGATGAGAAATGTTTGAGCCTCATGAACGATGTAGTTCCTTTGAGCTGAAAAGTGACTGCCCTTACCTGAAATGATGTCTTGATTGTAGGAATACACAGAGCCTGGGATTTAACTCCATTTCTGAAGGGAAACACACAGAATCGTTCCCTTCAAATGATCACACTGTGCTTTAGAGCAAGAAGAATGCTATTACTTTCTAGAATCTCAAAGAGAGCAGGAAACTTGAGTGTGCTGAGTACAAATGAACGGTTTTTCCTACACATAAGGATCATATCTAGTGCAATTCTGCTTCTGAAACTGATACAAAGCACTGGTCCTCTAACATCCAATGCTTGTCAGTTAAGATGTGAAACGTGTGAACTTCGTGAACGATGTAGTTCCTTTGAGCTGAGAAGTGGCTGCCCTTACCTGAACTGAATTCTTGCTTGTAGGAAGTCTCAGAGCCTGGGATTTAACTCCATTTCTGAAGTGAAACACACAGCAGAGTTCTCATGCATTGTTCACACACTGCTTTAGAGCAAGAAGCAGGCTCTTGCTTTATAGAGTCTCTAAGAGAGCAGGAAACATGAGTGTGATGAAAACAAAAGAACGGTGTTTCCTACACATATGGACCATATCTAGTCCAACTATGCTTCTGAAACTGATACAAAGCACTGGTCCTCTAACATCCAATGCTTGGCAGTTAAGATGAGAAACGTGTGAGCTTGGTGAACGATATAGTTCATTTGACCTGAAAAGTGACTGCCCTTACCTGAAACGAAGTCTTTATTGTAGGAAGACTCAGAGCCTGGGATTTAACTCCATTTCTGAAGGGAAACACACAGCAGAGTTCTCATCCATGGATCACACTCTGCTTTAGAGCAAGAAGAACGCACTTGCTTTCCAGAGTCTCTAATACAGCAAGAAACGTGAGCGTGCTCAGAAGAAAAGAACCGTGTTTCCAATACATACAGACCATATCTAGTCCAACTCTGCTTGAAATTGATACAAAGCAAAGGTACTCTAACATCCAATGCTTCTCAGTTAAGAAGAGAAACCTGTGAGCTTCGTGAACGATATAGTTCGTTTGAGATATAAAGTAAATGCCCTTACCTGAAACAAAGTCTTGCTTATAGGAAGACTCAGAGCCTGGGATTTAACTCCATTTCTGAAGTGAAACACACAGCAGAGTTCTCATGCATTGTTCACACACTGCTTTAGAGCAAGAAGCAGGCTCTTGCTTTATAGAGTCTCTAAGAGAGCAGGAAACATGAGTGTGATGAAAACAAAAGAACGGTGTTTCCTACACATATGGACCATATCTAGTCCAACTATGCTTCTGAAACTGATACAAAGCACTGGTCCTCTAACATCCAATGCTTGGCAGTTAAGATGAGAAACGTGTGAGCTTGGTGAACGATATAGTTCATTTGACCTGAAAAGTGACTGCCCTTACCTGAAACGAAGTCTTTATTGTAGGAAGACTCAGAGCCTGGGATTTAACTCCATTTCTGAAGGGAAACACACAGCAGAGTTCTCATCCATGGATCACACTCTTCTTTAGGGCAAGAAGAACGCTATTGCTTTCTAGAGTCTCTAATACCGCAGGAAACGTAAGTGTGCTCAGAACAAAAGAACGGTGTTTCTTACAAATACGAACTAAATCTGGTCCAACTCTGCTTCTGAAACTGAAACAAACCAAAGGTACTCTAACATCCAATGCTTGTCAGTTAAGATGAGAAATGTTTGAGCTTCGTTAACGATGTAGTTCGTTTGTGATGAAAAGTGACTGCCCTTACCTGAAACGAAGTCTTGCTTGTAGGAAGACACAGAGCCTGGGATTTAACTCCATTTCTGAAGGGAAACACACAGCATAGTTCTCATCCATGGATCACACTCTGCTTTAGAGCAAGAAGAACGCACTTGCTTTCCAGAGTCTCTAATACAGCAAGAAACGTGAGTGTGCTCAGAAGAAAAGAACCGCGTTTCCGATACATACGGACCATATCTAGTCCAACTCTGCTTGAAATTGATACAAAGCAAAGGTACTCTAACATCCAATGCTTCTCAGTTAAGAAGAGAAACCTGTGAGCTTCGTGAACGATATAGTTCGTTTGAGATGTAAAGTAAATGCCCTTACCTGAAACGAAGTCTTGCTTATAGGAAGACTCAGAGCCAGGGATTTAACTCCATTTCTGAAGTGAAACACACAACAGAGTTCTCATCCATTGATAACACTCTGCTTTCGAGCAAGAAGCACGCTCTAGCTTTCTAGAATCTCGAAGACAGCAGGAAACTTGAGTGTGCTGAGTACAAATGAACGGTGTTTCCTACACATAAGGATCATATCTAGTCCAACTCTGCTTCTGAAACTGATACAAAGCACTGGTCCTCTAACATTTAATGCTTGTCAGTTAAGATGAAAAACGTGTGAGCTTCGTGAACGATGTAGTTCCTTTGAGCTGAAAAGTGACTGCCCTTACCTGAAACGAAGTCTTGCTTGTAGGAAGACACAGAGCCAGGGATTTAACTCCATTTCTGAAGAGAAACACACAACAAAGTTTTCATCCATTGATCACACTCTGCTTTAGAGCAAGAAGCACGCTCTAGCTTTCTAGAATCTCGAAGAGAGCAGGAAACTTGAGTGTGCTCAGAAGAAAAGAACTGTGTTTCCTACACATACGGACCATATCTAGTCCAACTCTGCTTCTGAAACTGATACAAAGCTCTGGTCCTCTAACATCCAATGCTTGGCAGTTAAGATGAGAAACGTGTGAGATTTGTGACCGATGTAGTTCTTTCAAGCTGAAACGTTACTGTCCTTACCTGAAACGAAGGCTTGCTTGTAGGAAGACTCAGAGCCTGGGATTTAACTCCATTTCTGAAGGGAAACACACAGCAGAGTTCTCATCCATGGATCACACTCTGCTTTAGGGCAAGAAGAACGCTATTGCTTTCTAGAGTCTCTAATACCGCACGAAACGTAAGTGTGCTCAGAACAAAAGAACGGTGTTTCTTACAAATACGAACTAAATCTGGTCCAACTCTGCTTCTGAAACTGAAACAAACCAAAGGTACTCTAACATCCAATGCTTGTCAGTTAAGATGAGAAATGTTTGAGCTTCGTTAACAATGTAGTTCGTTTGTGATGAAAAGTGACTGCCCTTACCTGAAACGAAGTCTTGCTTGTAGGAAGACACAGAGCCTGGGATTTAACTCCATTTCTGAAGGGAAACACACAGCAGAGTTCTCATCCATTGTTCACACACTGCTTTAGAGCAAGAAGCAGGCTCTTGCTTTCTAGAGTCTCTAAGAGAGCAGGAAACATGAGTGTGATGAGAACAAAAGAACGGTGTTTCCTACACATACGGACCATATCTAGTCCAACTCTGATTCTGAAACTGATACAAAGCACTGATCCTCTAACATCCAATGCTTGTCAGTTAAGATGAGAAACGTGTGAGCCTCATGAACGATGTAGTTCCTTTGAGCTGAAAAGTGACTGCCCTTACCTGAAATGATGTCTTGATTGTAGGAATACACAGAGCCTGGGATTTAACTCCATTTCTGAAGGGAAACACACAGAATCGTTCTCTTCAATGGATCACACTCTGCTTTAGAGCAAGAAGAACGCTATTGCTTTCTAGAGTCTCTACCTCCGCTGGAAACTTGAGTGTGCTGGGAACAAAAGAACTTGTTTCCTACAAATAGGGACCATATCTAGTCCAACTCTGCTTCTGAAACTGATACAAAGCACTGGTCCTCTAACATCCAATGCTTGTCAGTTAAGATGAGAAACGTGTGAGCTTCATGAACGATGTAGTTCCTTTGAGCTGATAAGTGACTGCCCTTACCTGAAACGATGTCTTGATTGTAGGAATACACAGAGCCTGTGATTTAACTCCATTTTTGAAGGGAAACACACAGCAGAGTTCTCATCCAATGATAACACTCTGCTTTAGAGCAAGAACAATGCTATTGCTTTCTAGATTCTCAAGTACAGCAGGAAACTTGAGTGTGCTCAGAAGAAAAGAACTGTGTTTCCTACACATATGGACCATATCTAGTCCAACTCTGCTTCTGAAACTGATACAAAGCTCTGGTCCTCTAACATCCAATGCTTGGCAGTTAAGATGAGAAACGTGTGAGCATTGTGAACGATGTAGTTCTTTCGAGCTGAAACGTGACTGCCCTTACCTGAAACGAAGTCTTGCTTGTAGGAAGACACAGAGCCTGGGATTTAACTCCATTTCTGAAGGGAAACACACAGCATAGTTCTCATCCATGGATCACACTCTGCTTTAGAGCAAGAAGAACGCACTTGCTTTCCAGAGTCTCTAATACAGCAAGAAACGTGAGTGTGCTCAGAAGAAAAGAACCGTGTTTCCGATACATACGGACCATATCTAGTCCAACTCTGCTTGAAATTGATACAAAGCAAAGGTACTCTAACATCCAATGCTTCTCAGTTAAGAAGAGAAACCTGTGAGCTTCGTGAATGATATAGTTCGTTTGAGATGTAAAGTAAATGCCCTTACCTGAAACAAAGTCTTGCTTATAGGAAGACTCAGAGCCTGGGATTTAACTCCATTTCTGAAGTGAAACACACAGCAGAGTTCTCATGCATTGTTCACACACTGCTTTAGAGCAAGAAGCAGGCTCTTGCTTTATAGAGTCTCTAAGAGAGCAGGAAACATGAGTGTGATGAAAACAAAAGAACGGTGTTTCCTACACATATGGACCATATCTAGTCCAACTATGCTTCTGAAACTGATACAAAGCACTGGTCCTCTAACATCCAATGCTTTGCAGTTAAGATGAGAAACGTGTGAGCTTGGTGAACGATATTGTTCATTTGACCTGAAAAGTGACTGCCCTTACCTGAAACGAAGTCTTTATTGTAGGAAGACTCAGAGCCTGGGATTTAACTCCATTTCTGAAGGGAAACACACAGCAGAGTTCTCATCCATGGATCACACTCTGCTTTAGGGCAAGAAGAACGCTATTGCTTTCTAGAGTCTCTAATACCGCAGGAAACATAAGTGTGCTCAGAACAAAAGAACGGTGTTTCTTACAAATACGAACTAAATCTGGTCCAACTCTGCTTCTGAAACTGAAACAAACCAAAGGTACTCTAACATCCAATGCTTGTCAGTTAAGATGAAAATCATGTGAGCTTCGTAAACGATGTAGTTCCTTTGAGCTGAAAAGTGACTGCCCTTACCTGAAACGAAGTCTTGCTTGCAGGAAGACACAGAGCCTGTGATTTAACTCCATTTCTGAAGAGAAACATACAACACAGTTCTCATCCATGGATCACACTCTGCTTTAGAGCAAGAAGCACGCTCTTGCTTTCTAGAGTCTCTAAGTCAGCAGGAAACATGAGTGTGAAGAGAACAAAAGAACGGTGTTTCCTATACATACGGACCATATCTAGTCCAACTCTGCTTCTGAAACTGAAACAAAGCACTGGTCCTCTAACATCCAAGGCTTGGCAGTTAAGATGAGAAACGTGTGAGATTTGTGAACGATGTAGTTCTTTCGAGCTGAAACGTGACTGTCCTTACCTGAAACGAAGTCTTGCTTGTAGGAAGACACAGAGCCTGGGATTTAACTCCATTTCTGAAGGGAAACACACAGCATAGTTCTCATCCATGGATCACACTCTGCTTTAGAGCAAGAAGAACGCACTTGCTTTCCAGATTCTCTAATACAGCAAGAAACGTGAGTGTGCTCAGAAGAAAAGAACCGTGTTTCCGATACATACGGACCATATCTAGTCCAACTCTGCTTGAAATTGATACAAAGCAAAGGTACTCTAACATCCAATGCTTCTCAGTTAAGAAGAGAAACCTGTGAGCTTCGTGAACGATATAGTTCGTTTGAGATGTAAAGTAAATGCCCTTACCTGAAACGAAGTCTTGCTTATAGGAAGACTCAGAGCCAGGGATTTAACTCCATTTCTGAAGTGAAACACACAACAGAGTTCTCATCCATTGATCACACTCTGCTTTAGAGCAAGAAGCACGCTCTAGCTTTCTAGAATATCGAAGACAGCAGGAAACTTGAGTGTGCTGAGTACAAATGAACGGTGTTTCCTACACATAAGGATCATATCTAGTCCAACTCTGCTTCTGAAACTGATACAAAGCACTGGTCCTCTAACATCTAATGCTTGTTAGTTAAGATGAAAAACGTGTGAGGTTCATGAACGATGTAGTTCCTTTGAGCTGAAAAGTGACTGCCCTTACCTGAAACGAAGTCTTGCTTGTAGGAAGACACAGAGCCTGTGATTTAACTCCATTTCTGAAGAGAAACACACAACAAAGTTTTCATCCATTGATCACACTCTGCTTTGGAGCAAGAAGCACGCTCTAGCTTTCTAGAATCTCGAAGAGAGCAGGAAACTTGAGTGTGCTCAGAAGAAAAGAACTGTGTTTCCTACACATACGGACCATATCTAGTCCAACTCTGCTTCTGAAACTGATACAAAGCTTTGGTCCTCTAACAACCAATGATTGGCAGTTAAGATGAGAAACGTGTGAGATTTGTGAACGATGTAGTTCTTTCGAGCTGAAACGTTACTGTCCTTACCTGAAATGAAGGCTTGCTTGTAGGAAGACACAGAGCCTGGGATTTAACTCCATTTCTGAAGGGAAACACACAGCAGAGTTCTCACCCATTGTTCACACACTGCTTAAGAGCAAGAAGCAGGCTCTTGCTTTCTAGAGTCTCTAAGAGAGCAGGAAACATGAGTGTGATGAGAACAAAAGAACGGTGTTTCCTACACATACGGACCATATCTAGTCCAACTCTGCTTCTGAAACTGATACAAAGCACTGATCCTCTAACATCCAATGCTTGTCAGTTAAGATGAGAAACGTGTGAGCCTCATGAACGATGTAGTTCCTTTGAGCTGAAAAGAGACTGCCCTTACCTGAAATGATGTCTTGATTGTAGGAATACACAGAGCCTGGGATTTAACTCCATTTCTGAAGGGAAACACACAGAATCGTTCTCTTCAATGGATCACACTCTGCTTTAGAGCAAGAAGAACGCTATTGCTTTCTAGAGTCTCTACCTCCGCTGGAAACTTGAGTGTGCTGGGAACAAAAGAACTTGTTTCCTACAAATAGGGACCATATCTAGTCCAACTCTGCTTCTGAAACTGATACAAAGCACTGGTCCTCTAACATCCAATGCTTGTCAGTTAAGATGAGAAACGTGTGAGCTTCATGAACGATGTAGTTCCTTTGAGCTGAAAAGTGACTGCCCTTACCTGAAACGATGTCTTGATTGTAGGAATACACAGAGCCTGTGTTTTAACTCCATTTTTGAAGGGAAACACACAGCAGAGTTCTCATCCAATGATATCACTCTGCTTTAGAGCAAGAACAATGCTATTGCTTTCTAGATTCTCAAATACAGCAGGAAACTTGAGTGTGCTCAGAAGAAAAGAACTGTGTTTCCTACACATATGGACCATATCTAGTCCAACTCTGCTTCTGAAACTGATACAAAGCTCTGGTCCTCTAACATCCAATGCTTGGCAGTTAAGATGAGAAACGTGTGAGCTTTGTGAACGATGTAGTTCTTTCGAGCTGAAACCTGACTGCCCTTACCTGAAACGAAGTCTTGCTTGTAGGAAGACACAGAGCCTGGGATTTAACTCCATTTCTGAAGGGAAACACACAGCATAGTTCTCATCCATGGATCACACTCTGCTTTAGAGCAAGAAGAACGCACTTGCTTTCCAGATTCTCTAATACAGCAAGAAACGTGAGTGTGCTCAGAAGAAAAGAACCGTGTTTCCGATACATACGGACCATATCTAGTCCAACTCTGCTTGAAATTGATACAAAGCAAAGGTACTCTAACATCCAATGCTTCTCAGTTAAGAAGAGAAACCTGTGAGCTTCGTGAACGATATAGTTCGTTTGAGATGTAAAGTAAATGCCCTTACCTGAAACGAAGTCTTGCTTATAGGAAGACTCAGAGCCAGGGATTTAACTCCATTTCTGAAGTGAAACACACAACAGAGTTCTCATCCATTGATAACACTCTGCTTTAGAGCAAGAAGCACACTCTAGCTTTCTAGAATCTCGAAGAGAGCAGGAAACTTGAGTGTGCTGAGTACAAATGAACGGTGTTTCCTACACATAAGGATCATATCTAGTCCAACTCTGCTTCTGAAACTGATACAAAGCACTGGTCCTCTAACATCCAATGCTTGTCAGTTAAGATGAAAAACGTGTGAGCTTCGTGAACGATGTAGTTCCTTTGAGCTGAAAAGTGACTGCCCTTACCTGAAACGAAGTCTTGATTGTAGGAAGACACAGAGCCTGTGATTTAACTCCATTTCTGAAGAGAAACACACAACAAAGTTTTCATCCATTGATCACACTCTGCTTTAGAGCAAGAAGCACGCTCTAGCTTTCTAGAATCTCGAAGAGAGCAGGAAACTTGAGTGTGCTCAGAAGAAAAGAACTGTGTTTCCTATACATACGGACCATATCTAGTCCAACTCTGCTTCTGAAACTGATACAAAGCTCTGGTCCTCTAACATCCAATGCTTGGCAGTTAAGATGAGAAACGTGTGAGATTTGTGAACGATGTAGATCTTTCAAGCTGAAACGTTACTGTCCTTACCTGAAACGAAGTCTTGCTTGTAGGAAGACACAGAGTCTGGTATTTAACTACATTTCTGAAGGGAAACACACAGCAGAGTTCTCATCCATTGTTCACACACTGCTTTAGAGCAAGAAGCAGGCTCTTGCTTTCTAGAGTCTCTAAGAGAGCAGGAAACATGAGTGTGACGAGAACAAAAGAACGGTGTTTCCTACACATACGGACCATATCTAGTCCAACTCTGCTTCTGAAACTGATACAAAGCACTGATCCTCTAACATCCAATGCTTGTCAGTTAAGATGAGAAACGTGTGAGCCTCATGAACGATGTAGTTCCTTTGAGCTGAAAAGAGACTGCCCTTACCTGAAATGATGTCTTGATTGTAGGAATACACAGAGCCTGGGATTTAACTCCATTTCTGAAGGGAAACACACAGAATCGTTCTCTTCAATGGATCACACTCTGCTTTAGAGCAAGAAGAACGCTATTGCTTTCTAGAGTCTCTACCTCCGCTGGAAACTTGAGTGTGCTGGGAACAAAAGAACTTGTTTCCTACAAATAGGGACCATATCTAGTCCAACTCTGCTTCTGAAACTGATACAAAGCACTGGTCCTCTAACATCCAATGCTTGTCAGTTAAGATGAGAAACGTGTGAGCTTCATGAACGATGTAGTTCCTTTGAGCTGAAAAGTGACTGCCCTTACCTGAAACGATGTCTTGATTGTAGGAATACACAGAGCCTGTGTTTTAACTCCATTTTTGAAGGGAAACACACAGCAGAGTTCTCATCCAATGATATCACTCTGCTTTAGAGCAAGAACAATGCTATTGCTTTCTAGATTCTCAAATACAGCAGGAAACTTGAGTGTGCTCAGAAGAAAAGAACTGTGTTTCCTACACATATGGACCATATCTAGTCCAACTCTGCTTCTGAAACTGATACAAAGCTCTGGTCCTCTAACATCCAATGCTTGGCAGTTAAGATGAGAAACGTGTGAGCTTTGTGAACGATGTAGTTCTTTCGAGCTGAAACCTGACTGCCCTTACCTGAAACGAAGTCTTGCTTGTAGGAAGACACAGAGCCTGGGATTTAACTCCATTTCTGAAGGGAAACACACAGCATAGTTCTCATCCATGGATCACACTCTGCTTTAGAGCAAGAAGAACGCACTTGCTTTCCAGATTCTCTAATACAGCAAGAAACGTGAGTGTGCTCAGAAGAAAAGAACCGTGTTTCCGATACATACGGACCATATCTAGTCCAACTCTGCTTGAAATTGATACAAAGCAAAGGTACTCTAACATCCAATGCTTCTCAGTTAAGAAGAGAAACCTGTGAGCTTCGTGAACGATATAGTTCGTTTGAGATGTAAAGTAAATGCCCTTACCTGAAACGAAGTCTTGCTTATAGGAAGACTCAGAGCCAGGGATTTAACTCCATTTCTGAAGTGAAACACACAACAGAGTTCTCATCCATTGATAACACTCTGCTTTAGAGCAAGAAGCACACTCTAGCTTTCTAGAATCTCGAAGAGAGCAGGAAACTTGAGTGTGCTGAGTACAAATGAACGGTGTTTCCTACACATAAGGATCATATCTAGTCCAACTCTGCTTCTGAAACTGATACAAAGCACTGGTCCTCTAACATCCAATGCTTGTCAGTTAAGATGAAAAACGTGTGAGCTTCGTGAACGATGTAGTTCCTTTGAGCTGAAAAGTGACTGCCCTTACCTGAAACGAAGTCTTGATTGTAGGAAGACACAGAGCCTGTGATTTAACTCCATTTCTGAAGAGAAACACACAACAAAGTTTTCATCCATTGATCACACTCTGCTTTAGAGCAAGAAGCACGCTCTAGCTTTCTAGAATCTCGAAGAGAGCAGGAAACTTGAGTGTGCTCAGAAGAAAAGAACTGTGTTTCCTATACATACGGACCATATCTAGTCCAACTCTGCTTCTGAAACTGATACAAAGCTCTGGTCCTCTAACATCCAATGCTTGGCAGTTAAGATGAGAAACGTGTGAGATTTGTGAACGATGTAGATCTTTCAAGCTGAAAGGTTACTGTCCTTACCTGAAACGAAGTCTTGCTTGTAGGAAGACACAGAGTCTGGTATTTAACTACATTTCTGAAGGGAAACACACAGCAGAGTTCTCATCCATTGTTCACACACTGCTTTAGAGCAAGAAGCAGGCTCTTGCTTTCTAGAGTCTCTAAGAGAGCAGGAAACATGAGTGTGACGAGAACAAAAGAACGGTGTTTCCTACACATACGGACCATATCTAGTCCAACTCTGCTTCTGAAACTGATACAAAGCACTGGTCCTCTAACATCCAATGCTTGTCAGTTAAGATGAAAATCATGTGAGCTTCGTAAACGATGTAGTTCCTTTGAGCTGAAAAGTGACTGCCCTTACCTGAAACGAAGTCTTGCTTGTAGGAAGACTCAGAGCCTGGGATTTAACTAAATTTTTGAAGGGAAACACACAGCAGAGTTCTCATCCATGGATCACTCTCTGCTTTAGGGCAAGAAGAACGCTATTGCTTTCTAGAGTCTCTAATACCGCAGGTAACGTAAGTGTGCTCAGAACAAAAGAATGGTGTTTCTTACAAATACGAACTAAATCTGGTCCAACTCTGCTTCTGAAACTGAAACAAACCAAAGGTACTCTAACATCCAATGCTTGTCAGTTAAGATGAGAAATGTTTGAGCTTCGTTAACGATGTAGTTCGTTTGTGATGAAAAGTGACTGCCCTTACCTGAAACGAAGTCTTGCTTGTAGGAAGACACAGAGCCTGGGATTTAACTCCATTTCTGAAGGGAAACACACAGCAGAGTTCTCATCCATTGTTCACACACTGCTTTAGAGCAAGAAGCAGGCTCTTGCTTTCTAGAGTCTCTAAGAGAGCAGGAAACATGAGTGTGATGAGAACAAAAGAACGGTGTTTCCTACACATACGGACCATATCTAGTCCAACTCTGCTTCTGAAACTGATACAAAGCACTGATCCTCTAACATCCAATGCTTGTCAGTTAAGATGAGAAACGTGTGAGCCTCATGAACGATGTAGTTCCTTTGAGCTGAAAAGTGACTGCCCTTACCTGAAATGATGTCTTGATTGTAGGAATACACAGAGCCTGGGATTTAACTCCATTTCTGAAGGGAAACACACAGCATAGTTCTCATCCATGGATCACACTCTGCTTTAGAGCAAGAAGAACGCACTTGCTTTCCAGAGTCTCTAATACAGCAAGAAACGTGAGTGTGCTCAAAAGAAAAGAACCGTGTTTCCGATACATACGGACCATATCTAGTCCAACTCTGCTTGAAATTGATACAAAGCAAAGGTACTCTAACATCCAATGCTTCTCAGTTAAGAAGAGAAATCTGTGAGTTTCGTGAACGATATAGTTCGTTTGAGATGTAAAGTAAATACCCTTACCTGAAACAAAGTCTTGCTTATAGGAATTCTCAGAGCCTGGGATTTAACTCCATTTCTGAAGTGAAACACACAGCAGAGTTCTCATGCATTGTTCACACACTGCTTTAGAGCAAGAAGCAGGCTCTTGCTTTATAGAGTCTCTAAGAGAGCAGGAAACATGAGTGTGATGAAAACAAAAGAACGGTATTTCCTACACATATGGACCATATCTAGTCCAACTATGCTTCTGAAACTGATACAAAGCACTGGTCCTCTAACATCCAATGCTTGGCAGTTAAGATGAGAAACGTGTGAGCTTGGTGAACGATATAGTTCATTTGACCTGAAAAGTGACTGCCCTTACCTGAAACGAAGTCTTTATTGTAGGAAGACTCAGAGCCTGGGATTTAACTCCATTTCTGAAGGGAAACACACAGCAGAGTTCTCATCCATGGATCACACTCTGCTTTAGGGCAAGAAGAACGCTATTGCTTTCTAGAGTCTCTAATACCGCAGGAAACGTAAGTGTGCTCAGAACAAAAGAACGGTGTTTCTTACAAATACGAACTAAATCTGGTCCAACTCTGCTTCTGAAACTGAAACAAACCAAAGGTACTCTAACATCCAATGCTTGTCAGTTAAGATGAGAAATGTTTGAGCTTCGTTAACGATGTAGTTCGTTTGTGATGAAAAGTGACTGCCCTTACCTGAAACGAAATCTTGCTTGTAGGAAGACACAGAGCCTGGGATTTAACTCCATTTCTGAAGGGAAACACACAGAAGAGTTCTCATACATTGTTCACACACTGCTTTAGAGCAAGAAGCAGGCTCTTGCTTTCTAGAGTCTCTAAGAGAGCAGGAAACATGAGTGTGATGAGAACAAAAGAACGGTGTTTCCTACACATACGGACCATATCTAGTCCAACTCTGATTCTGAAACTGATACAAAGCACTGATCCTCTAACATCCAATGCTTGTCAGTTAAGATGAGAAATGTGTGAGCTTTGTGAACGATGTAGTTCTTTCGAGCTGAAACGTGACTGCCCTTACCTGAAACGAAGTCTTGCTTGTAGGACGACACAGAGCCTGGGATTTAACTCCATTTCTGAAGGGAAACACACAGCATAGTTCTCATCCATGGATCACACTCTGCTTTAGAGCAAGAAGAACGCACTTGCTTTCCAGATTCTCTAATACAGCAAGAAACGTGAGTGTGCTCAGAAGAAAAGAACCATGTTTCCGATACATACGGACCATATCTAGTCCAACTCTGCTTGAAATTGATACAAAGCAAAGGTACTCTAACATCCAATGCTTCTCAGTTAAGAAGAGAAATCTGTGAGCTTCGTGAACGATATACTTCGTTTGAGATGTAAAGTAAATGCCCTTACCTGAAACGAAGTCTTGCTTATAGGAAGACTCAGAGCCAGGGATTTAACTCCATTTCTGAAGTGAAACACACAACAGAGTTCTCATCCATTGATAACACTCTGCTTTAGAGCAAGAAGCACGCTCTAGCTTCTAGAATCTCGAAGAGAGCAGGAAAATTGAGTGTGCTGAGTACAAATGAATGGTGTTTCCTACACATAAGGATCATATCTAGTCCAACTCTGCTTCTGAAACTGATACAAAGCACTGGTCCTCTAACATCCAATGCTTGTCAGTTAAGATGAAAAACGTGTGAGCTTCGTGAACGATGTAGTTCCTTTGAGCTGAAAAGTGACTGCCCTTACCTGAAACGAAGTCTTGCTTGTAGGAAGACACAGAGCCTGTGATTTAACTCCTTTTCTGAAGAGAAACACACAACAAAGTTTTCATCCATTGATCACACTCTGCTTTAGAGCAAGAAGCACGCTCTAGCTTTCTAGAATCTCGAAGAGAGCAGGAAACTTGAGTGTGCTCAGAAGAAAAGAACTGTGTTTCCTACACATACGGACCATATCTAGTCCAACTCAGCTTCTGAAACTGATACAAAGCTCTGGTCCTCTAACATCCAATGCTTGGCAGTTAAGATGAGAAACGTGTGAGATTTGTGAACGATGTAGGTCTTTCGAGCTGAAACGTTACTGTCCTTACCTGAAACGAAGTCTTGCTTGTAGGAAGACACAGAGCCTGGGATTTAACTCCATTTCTGAAGGGAAACACACAGCAGAGTTCTCATCCATTGTTCACACACTGCTTTAGAGCAAGAAGCAGGCTCTTGCTTTCTAGAGTCTCTAAGAGAGCAGGAAACATGAGTGTGATGAGAACAAAAGAACGGTGTTTCCTACACATACGGACCATATCTAGTCCAACTCTGCTTCTGAAACTGATACAAAGCACTGGTACTCTAACATCCAATGCTTGTCAGTTAAGATGAAAATCATGTGAGCTTTGTAAACGATGTAGTTCCTTTGAGCTGAAAAGTGACTGCCCTTACCTGAAACGAAGTCTTGCTTGTAGGAAGACTCAGAGCCTGGGATTTAACTCCATTTCTGAAGGGAAACACACAGCAGAGTTCTCATCCATGGATCACACTCTGCTTTAGGGCAAGAAGAACGCTATTGCTTTCTAGAGTCTCTAATACCGCAGGAAACGTAAGTGTGCTCAGAACAAAAGAACGGTGTTTCTTACAAATACGAACTAAATCTGGTCCAACTCTGCTTCTGAAACTGAAACAAACCAAAGGTACTCTAACCTCCAATGCTTGTCAGTTAAGATGAGAAATGTTTGAGCTTCGTTAACGATGTAGTTCGTTTGTGATGAAAAGTGACTGCCCTTACCTGAAACGAAGTCTTGCTTGTAGGAAGACACAGAGCCTGGGATTTAACTCCATTTCTGAAGGGAAACACACAGAAGAGTTCTCATACATTGTTCACACACTGCTTTAGAGCAAGAAGCAGGCTCTTGCTTTCTAGAGTCTCTAAGAGAGCAGGAAACATGAGTGTGATGAGAACAAAAGAACGGTGTTTCCTACACATACGGACCATATCTAGTCCAACTCTGATTCTGAAACTGATACAAAGCACTGATCCTCTAACATCCAATGCTTGTCAGTTAAGATGAGAAACGTGTGAGCTTTGTGAACGATGTAGTTCTTTCGAGCTGAAACGTGACTGCCCTTACCTGAAACGAAGTCTTGCTTGTAGGAAGACACAGAGCCTGGGATTTAACTCCATTTCTGAAGGGAAACACACAGCATAGTTCTCATCCATGGATCACACTCTGCTTTAGAGCAAGAAGAACGCACTTGCTTTCCAGAGTCTCTAATACAGCAAGAAACGTGAGTGTGCTCAGAAGAAAAGAACCGTGTTTCCGATACATACGGACCATATCTAGTCCAACTCTGCTTGAAATTGATACAAAGCAAAGGTACTCTAACATCCAATGCTTCTCAGTTAAGAAGAGAAATCTGTGAGCTTCGTGAACGATATACTTCG
Organism: Onychomys leucogaster; assembly: GCA_949786385.1. Taxonomy (NCBI): domain Eukaryota; kingdom Metazoa; phylum Chordata; class Mammalia; order Rodentia; family Cricetidae; genus Onychomys; species Onychomys leucogaster. The sequence continues at coordinate 173,761 of CATKUP010000056.1, forward strand.
TTTGAGATGTAAAGTAAATGCCCTTTCCTGAAATGAAGTCTTGCTTATAGGAAGACTCAGAGCCAGGGATTTAACTCCATTTCTGAAGTGAAACACACAACAGAGTTCTCATCCATTGATAACACTGTGCTTTAGAGCAAGAAGCACGCTCTAGCTTCTAGAATCTCGAAGAGAGCAGGATAATTGAGTGTGCTGAGTACAAATGAACGGCGTTTCCTACACACAAGGATCATATCTAGTCCAACTCTGCTTCTGAAACTGATACAAAGCACTGGTCCTCTAACATCCAATGCTTGTCAGTTAAGATGAAAAACGTGTGAGCTTCGTGAACTATGTAGTTCCTTTGAGCTGAAAAGTGACTGCCCTTACCTGAAACGAAGTCTTGCTTGTAGGAAGACACAGAGCCTGTGATTTAACTCCTTTTCTGAAGAGAAACACACAACAAAGTTTTCATCCATTGATCACACTCTGCTTTAGAGCAAGAAGCACGCTCTAGCTTTCTAGAATCTCGAAGAGAGCAGGAAACTTGAGTGTGCTCAGAAGAAAAGAACTGTGTTTCCTACACATACGGACCATATCTAGTCCAACTCTGCTTCTGAAACTGATACAAAGCTCTGGTCCTCTAACATCCAATGCTTGGCAGTTAAGATGAGAAACGTGTGAGATTTGTGAACGATGTAGTTCTTTCGAGCTGAAACGTTACTGTCCTTACCTGAAACGAAGTCTTGCTTGTAGGAAGACACAGAGCCTGGGATTTAACTCCATTTCTGAAGGGAAACACACAGCAGAGTTCTCATCCATTGTTCACACACTGCTTTAGAGCAAGAAGCAGGCTCTTGCTTTCTAGAGTCTCTAAGAGAGCAGGAAACATGAGTGTGACGAGAACAAAAGAACGGTGTTTCCTACACATACGGACCATATCTAGTCCAACTCTGCTTCTGAAACTGATACAAAGCACTGGTCCTCTAACATCCAATGCTTGTCAGTTAAGATGAAAATCATGTGAGCTTTGTAAACGATGTAGTTCCTTTGAGCTGAAAACTGACTGCCCTTACCTGAAACGAAGTCTTGCTTGTAGGAAGACTCAGAGCCTGGGATTTAACTCCATTTCTGAAGGGAAACACACAGCAGAGTTCTCATCCATGGATCACACTCTGCTATAGAGCAAGAAGAACGCACTTGCTTTCCAGAGTCTCTAATACAGCAAGAAACGTGAGTGTGCTCAGAAGAAAAGAACCGTGTTTCTGATACATACGGACCATATCTAGTCCAACTCTGCTTGAAATTGATACAAAGCAAAGGTACTCTAACATCCAATGCTTCTCAGTTAAGAAGAGAAACCTGTGAGCTTCGTGAACGATATAGTTCGTTTGAGATGTAAAGTAAATGCCCTTACCTGAAACAAAGTCTTGCTTATAGGAATTCTCAGAGCCTGGGATTTAACTCCATTTCTGAAGTGAAACACACAGCAGAGTTCTCATGCATTGTTCACACACTGCTTTAGAGCAAGAAGCAGGCTCTTGCTTTATAGAGTCTCTAAGGGAGCAGGAAACATGAGTGTGATGAAAACAAAAGAACGGTATTTCCTACACATATGGACCATATCTAGTCCAACTATGCTTCTGAAACTGATACAAAGCACTGGTCCTCTAACATCCAATGCTTGGCAGTTAAGATGAGAAACGTGTGAGCTTGGTGAACGATATAGTTCATTTGACCTGAAAAGTGACTGCCCTTACCTGAAACGAAGTCTTTATTGTAGGAAGACTCAGAGCCTGGGATTTAACTCCATTTCTGAAGGGAAACACACAGCAGAGTTCTCATCCATGGATCACACTCTGCTTTAGGGCAAGAAGAACGCTATTGCTTTCTAGAGTCTCTAATACCGCAGGAAACGTAAGTGTGCTCAGAACAAAAGAACGGTGTTTCTTACAAATACGAACTAAATCTGGTCCAACTCTGCTTCTGAAACTGAAACAAACCAAAGGTACTCTAACATCCAATGCTTGTCAGTTAAGATGAGAAATGTTTGAGCTTCGTTAATGATGTAGTTCGTTTGTGATGAAAAGTGACTGCCCTTACCTGAAACGAAGTCTTGCTTGTAGGAAGACACAGAGCCTGGGATTTAACTCCATTTCTGAAGGGAAACACACAGAAGAGTTCTCATACATTGTTCACACACTGCTTTAGAGCAAGAAGCAGGCTCTTGCTTTCTAGAGTCTCTAAGAGAGCAGGAAACATGAGTGTGATGAGAACAAAAGAACGGTGTTTCCTACACATACGGACCATATCTAGTCCAACTCTGATTCTGAAACTGATACAAAGCACTGATCCTCTAACATCCAATGCTTGTCAGTTAAGATGAGAAACGTGTGAGCTTTGTGAACGATGTAGTTCTTTCCAGCTGAAACGTGACTGCCCTTACCTGAAACGAAGTCTTGCTTGTAGGAAGACACAGAGCCTGGGATTTAACTCCATTTCTGAAGGGAAACACACAGCATAGTTCTCATCCATGGATCACACTCTGCTTTAGAGCAAGAAGAACGCACTTGCTTTCCAGAGTCTCTAATACAGCAAGAAACGTGAGTGTGCTCAGAAGAAAAGAACCGTGTTTCTGATACATACGGACCATATCTAGTCCAACTCTGCTTGAAATTGATACAAAGCAAAGGTACTCTAACATCCAATGCTTCTCAGTTAAGAAGAGAAATCTGTGAGCTTCGTGAACGATATACTTCGTTTGAGATGTAAAGTAAAAGCCCTTACCTGAAACGAAGTCTTGCTTATAGGAAGACTCAGAGCCAGGGATTTAACTCCATTTCTGAAGTGAAACACACAACAGAGGTCTCATCCATTGATAACACTCTGCTTTAGAGCAAGAAGCACGCTCTAGCTTCTAGAATCTCGAAGAGAGCAGGAAAATTGAGTGTGCTGAGTACAAATGAACGGTGTTTCCTACACATAAGGATCATATCTAGTCCAACTCTGCTTCTGAAACTGATACAAAGCACTGGTCCTCTAACATCCAATGCTTGTCAGTTAAGAAGAAAAACGTGTGAGCTTCGTGAACGATGTAGTTCCTTTTAGCTGAAAAGTGACTGCCCTTACCTGAAACAAAGTCTTGCTTGTAGGAAGACACAGAGCCTGTGATTTAACTCCTTTTCTGAAGAGAAACACACAACAAAGTTTTCATCCATTGATCACACTCTGCTTTAGAGCAAGAAGCACGCTCTAGCTTTCTAGAATCTCGAAGAGAGCAGGAAACTTGAGTGTGCTCAGAAGAAAAGAACTGTGTTTCCTACACATACGGACCATATCTAGTCCAACTCAGCTTCTGAAACTGATACAAAGCTCTGGTCCTCTAACATCCAATGCTTGGCAGTTAAGATGAGAAACGTGTGAGATTTGTGAACGATGTAGGTCTTTCGAGCTGAAACGTTACTGTCCTTACCTGAAACGAAGTCTTGCTTGTAGGAAGACACAGAGCCTGGGATTTAACTCCATTTCTGAAGGGAAACACACAGCAGAGTTCTCATCCATTGTTCACACACTGCTTTAGAGCAAGAAGCAGGCTCTTGCTTTCTAGAGTCTCTAAGAGAGCAGGAAACATGAGTGTGATGAGAACAAAAGAACGGTGTTTCCTACACATACGGACCATATCTAGTCCAACTCTGCTTCTGAAACTGACACAAAGCACTGGTACTCTAACATCCAATGCTTGTCAGTTAAGATGAAAATCATGTGAGCTTTGTAAACGATGTAGTTCCTTTGAGCTGAAAAGTGACTGCCCTTACCTGAAACGAAGTCTTGCTTGTAGGAAGACTCAGAGCCTGGGATTTAACTCCATTTCTGAAGGGAAACACACAGCAGAGTTCTCATCCATGGATCACACTCTGCTTTAGGGCAAGAAGAACGCTATTGCTTTCTAGAGTCTCTAATACCGCAGGAAACGTAAGTGTGCTCAGAACAAAAGAACGGTGTTTCCTACAAATACGAACTAAATCTGGTCCAACTCTGCTTCTGAAACTGAAACAAACCAAAGGTACTCTAACCTCCAATGCTTGTCAGTTAAGATGAGAAATGTTTGAGCTTCGTTAACGATGTAGTTCGTTTGTGATGAAAAGTGACTTCCCTTACCTGAAACGAAGTCTTGCTTGTAGGAAGACACAGAGCCTGGGATTTAACTCCATTTCTGAAGGGAAACACACAGAAGAGTTCTCATACATTGTTCACACACTGCTTTAGAGCAAGAAGCAGGCTCTTGCTTTCTAGAGTCTCTAAGAGAGCAGGAAACATGAGTGTGATGAGAACAAAAGAACGGTGTTTCCTACACATACGGACCATATCTAGTCCAACTCTGATTCTGAAACTGATACAAAGCACTGATCCTCTAACATCCAATGCTTGTCAGTTAAGATGAGAAACGTGTGAGCTTTGTGAACGATGTAGTTCTTTCGAGCTGAAACGTGACTGCCCTTACCTGAAACGAAGTCTTGCTTGTAGGACGACACAGAGCCTGGGATTTAACTCCATTTCTGAAGGGAAACACACAGCATAGTTCTCATCCATGGATCACACTCTGCTTTAGAGCAAGAAGAACGCACTTGCTTTCCAGATTCTCTAATACAGCAAGAAACGTGAGTGTGCTCAGAAGAAAAGAACCATGTTTCCGATACATACGGACCATATCTAGTCCAACTCTGCTTGAAATTGATACAAAGCAAAGGTACTCTAACATCCAATGCTTCTCAGTTAAGAAGAGAAATCTGTGAGCTTCGTGAACGATATACTTCGTTTGAGATGTAAAGTAAATGCCCTTACCTGAAACGAAGTCTTGCTTATAGGAAGACTCAGAGCCAGGGATTTAACTCCATTTCTGAAGTGAAACACACAACAGAGTTCTCATCCATTGATAACACTCTGCTTTAGAGCAAGAAGCACGCTCTAGCTTCTAGAATCTCGAAGAGAGCAGGAAAATTGAGTGTGCTGAGTACAAATGAATGGTGTTTCCTACACATAAGGATCATATCTAGTCCAACTCTGCTTCTGAAACTGATACAAAGCACTGGTCCTCTAACATCCAATGCTTGTCAGTTAAGATGAAAAACGTGTGAGCTTCGTGAACGATGTAGTTCCTTTGAGCTGAAAAGTGACTGCCCTTACCTGAAACGAAGTCTTGCTTGTAGGAAGACACAGAGCCTGTGATTTAACTCCTTTTCTGAAGAGAAACACACAACAAAGTTTTCATCCATTGATCACACTCTGCTTTAGAGCAAGAAGCACGCTCTAGCTTTCTAGAATCTCGAAGAGAGCAGGAAACTTGAGTGTGCTCAGAAGAAAAGAACTGTGTTTCCTACACATACGGACCATATCTAGTCCAACTCAGCTTCTGAAACTGATACAAAGCTCTGGTCCTCTAACATCCAATGCTTGGCAGTTAAGATGAGAAACGTGTGAGATTTGTGAACGATGTAGGTCTTTCGAGCTGAAACGTTACTGTCCTTACCTGAAACGAAGTCTTGCTTGTAGGAAGACACAGAGCCTGGGATTTAACTCCATTTCTGAAGGGAAACACACAGCAGAGTTCTCATCCATTGTTCACACACTGCTTTAGAGCAAGAAGCAGGCTCTTGCTTTCTAGAGTCTCTAAGAGAGCAGGAAACATGAGTGTGATGAGAACAAAAGAACGGTGTTTCCTACACATACGGACCATATCTAGTCCAACTCTGCTTCTGAAACTGATACAAAGCACTGGTACTCTAACATCCAATGCTTGTCAGTTAAGATGAAAATCATGTGAGCTTTGTAAACGATGTAGTTCCTTTGAGCTGAAAAGTGACTGCCCTTACCTGAAACGAAGTCTTGCTTGTAGGAAGACTCAGAGCCTGGGATTTAACTCCATTTCTGAAGGGAAACACACAGCAGAGTTCTCATCCATGGATCACACTCTGCTTTAGGGCAAGAAGAACGCTATTGCTTTCTAGAGTCTCTAATACCGCAGGAAACGTAAGTGTGCTCAGAACAAAAGAACGGTGTTTCTTACAAATACGAACTAAATCTGGTCCAACTCTGCTTCTGAAACTGAAACAAACCAAAGGTACTCTAACCTCCAATGCTTGTCAGTTAAGATGAGAAATGTTTGAGCTTCGTTAACGATGTAGTTCGTTTGTGATGAAAAGTGACTGCCCTTACCTGAAACGAAGTCTTGCTTGTAGGAAGACACAGAGCCTGGGATTTAACTCCATTTCTGAAGGGAAACACACAGAAGAGTTCTCATACATTGTTCACACACTGCTTTAGAGCAAGAAGCAGGCTCTTGCTTTCTAGAGTCTCTAAGAGAGCAGGAAACATGAGTGTGATGAGAACAAAAGAACGGTGTTTCCTACACATACGGACCATATCTAGTCCAACTCTGATTCTGAAACTGATACAAAGCACTGATCCTCTAACATCCAATGCTTGTCAGTTAAGATGAGAAACGTGTGAGCTTTGTGAACGATGTAGTTCTTTCGAGCTGAAACGTGACTGCCCTTACCTGAAACGAAGTCTTGCTTGTAGGAAGACACAGAGCCTGGGATTTAACTCCATTTCTGAAGGGAAACACACAGCATAGTTCTCATCCATGGATCACACTCTGCTTTAGAGCAAGAAGAACGCACTTGCTTTCCAGAGTCTCTAATACAGCAAGAAACGTGAGTGTGCTCAGAAGAAAAGAACCGTGTTTCCGATACATACGGACCATATCTAGTCCAACTCTGCTTGAAATTGATACAAAGCAAAGGTACTCTAACATCCAATGCTTCTCAGTTAAGAAGAGAAATCTGTGAGCTTCGTGAACGATATACTTCGTTTGAGATGTAAAGTAAATGCCCTTTCCTGAAATGAAGTCTTGCTTATAGGAAGACTCAGAGCCAGGGATTTAACTCCATTTCTGAAGTGAAACACACAACAGAGTTCTCATCCATTGATAACACTGTGCTTTAGAGCAAGAAGCACGCTCTAGCTTCTAGAATCTCGAAGAGAGCAGGATAATTGAGTGTGCTGAGTACAAATGAACGGCGTTTCCTACACACAAGGATCATATCTAGTCCAACTCTGCTTCTGAAACTGATACAAAGCACTGGTCCTCTAACATCCAATGCTTGTCAGTTAAGATGAAAAACGTGTGAGCTTCGTGAACTATGTAGTTCCTTTGAGCTGAAAAGTGACTGCCCTTACCTGAAACGAAGTCTTGCTTGTAGGAAGACACAGAGCCTGTGATTTAACTCCTTTTCTGAAGAGAAACACACAACAAAGTTTTCATCCATTGATCACACTCTGCTTTAGAGCAAGAAGCACGCTCTAGCTTTCTAGAATCTCGAAGAGAGCAGGAAACTTGAGTGTGCTCAGAAGAAAAGAACTGTGTTTCCTACACATACGGACCATATCTAGTCCAACTCTGCTTCTGAAACTGATACAAAGCTCTGGTCCTCTAACATCCAATGCTTGGCAGTTAAGATGAGAAACGTGTGAGATTTGTGAACGATGTAGTTCTTTCGAGCTGAAACGTTACTGTCCTTACCTGAAACGAAGTCTTGCTTGTAGGAAGACACAGAGCCTGGGATTTAACTCCATTTCTGAAGGGAAACACACAGCAGAGTTCTCATCCATTGTTCACACACTGCTTTAGAGCAAGAAGCAGGCTCTTGCTTTCTAGAGTCTCTAAGAGAGCAGGAAACATGAGTGTGACGAGAACAAAAGAACGGTGTTTCCTACACATACGGACCATATCTAGTCCAACTCTGCTTCTGAAACTGATACAAAGCACTGGTCCTCTAACATCCAATGCTTGTCAGTTAAGATGAAAATCATGTGAGCTTTGTAAACGATGTAGTTCCTTTGAGCTGAAAACTGACTGCCCTTACCTGAAACGAAGTCTTGCTTGTAGGAAGACTCAGAGCCTGGGATTTAACTCCATTTCTGAAGGGAAACACACAGCAGAGTTCTCATCCATGGATCACACTCTGCTATAGAGCAAGAAGAACGCACTTGCTTTCCAGAGTCTCTAATACAGCAAGAAACGTGAGTGTGCTCAGAAGAAAAGAACCGTGTTTCTGATACATACGGACCATATCTAGTCCAACTCTGCTTGAAATTGATACAAAGCAAAGGTACTCTAACATCCAATGCTTCTCAGTTAAGAAGAGAAACCTGTGAGCTTCGTGAACGATATAGTTCGTTTGAGATGTAAAGTAAATGCCCTTACCTGAAACAAAGTCTTGCTTATAGGAATTCTCAGAGCCTGGGATTTAACTCCATTTCTGAAGTGAAACACACAGCAGAGTTCTCATGCATTGTTCACACACTGCTTTAGAGCAAGAAGCAGGCTCTTGCTTTATAGAGTCTCTAAGGGAGCAGGAAACATGAGTGTGATGAAAACAAAAGAACGGTATTTCCTACACATATGGACCATATCTAGTCCAACTATGCTTCTGAAACTGATACAAAGCACTGGTCCTCTAACATCCAATGCTTGGCAGTTAAGATGAGAAACGTGTGAGCTTGGTGAACGATATAGTTCATTTGACCTGAAAAGTGACTGCCCTTACCTGAAACGAAGTCTTTATTGTAGGAAGACTCAGAGCCTGGGATTTAACTCCATTTCTGAAGGGAAACACACAGCAGAGTTCTCATCCATGGATCACACTCTGCTTTAGGGCAAGAAGAACGCTATTGCTTTCTAGAGTCTCTAATACCGCAGGAAACGTAAGTGTGCTCAGAACAAAAGAACGGTGTTTCTTACAAATACGAACTAAATCTGGTCCAACTCTGCTTCTGAAACTGAAACAAACCAAAGGTACTCTAACATCCAATGCTTGTCAGTTAAGATGAGAAATGTTTGAGCTTCGTTAACGATGTAGTTCGTTTGTGATGAAAAGTGACTGCCCTTACCTGAAACGAAGTCTTGCTTGTAGGAAGACACAGAGCCTGGGATTTAACTCCATTTCTGAAGGGAAACACACAGAAGAGTTCTCATACATTGTTCACACACTGCTTTAGAGCAAGAAGCAGGCTCTTGCTTTCTAGAGTCTCTAAGAGAGCAGGAAACATGAGTGTGATGAGAACAAAAGAACGGTGTTTCCTACACATACGGACCATATCTAGTCCAACTCTGATTCTGAAACTGATACAAAGCACTGATCCTCTAACATCCAATGCTTGTCAGTTAAGATGAGAAACGTGTGAGCTTTGTGAACGATGTAGTTCTTTCCAGCTGAAACGTGACTGCCCTTACCTGAAACGAAGTCTTGCTTGTAGGAAGACACAGAGCCTGGGATTTAACTCCATTTCTGAAGGGAAACACACAGCATAGTTCTCATCCATGGATCACACTCTGCTTTAGAGCAAGAAGAACGCACTTGCTTTCCAGAGTCTCTAATACAGCAAGAAACGTGAGTGTGCTCAGAAGAAAAGAACCGTGTTTCCGATACATACGGACCATATCTAGTCCAACTCTGCTTGAAATTGATACAAAGCAAAGGTACTCTAACATCCAATGCTTCTCAGTTAAGAAGAGAAATCTGTGAGCTTCGTGAACGATATACTTCGTTTGAGATGTAAAGTAAAAGCCCTTACCTGAAACGAAGTCTTGCTTATAGGAAGACTCAGAGCCAGGGATTTAACTCCATTTCTGAAGTGAAACACACAACAGAGGTCTCATCCATTGATAACACTCTGCTTTAGAGCAAGAAGCACGCTCTAGCTTCTAGAATCTCGAAGAGAGCAGGAAAATTGAGTGTGCTGAGTACAAATGAACGGTGTTTCCTACACATAAGGATCATATCTAGTCCAACTCTGCTTCTGAAACTGATACAAAGCACTGGTCCTCTAACATCCAATGCTTGTCAGTTAAGAAGAAAAACGTGTGAGCTTCGTGAACGATGTAGTTCCTTTTAGCTGAAAAGTGACTGCCCTTACCTGAAACAAAGTCTTGCTTGTAGGAAGACACAGAGCCTGTGATTTAACTCCTTTTCTGAAGAGAAACACACAACAAAGTTTTCATCCATTGATCACACTCTGCTTTAGAGCAAGAAGCACGCTCTAGCTTTCTAGAATCTCGAAGAGAGCAGGAAACTTGAGTGTGCTCAGAAGAAAAGAACTGTGTTTCCTACACATACGGACCATATCTAGTCCAACTCAGCTTCTGAAACTGATACAAAGCTCTGGTCCTCTAACATCCAATGCTTGGCAGTTAAGATGAGAAACGTGTGAGATTTGTGAACGATGTAGGTCTTTCGAGCTGAAACGTTACTGTCCTTACCTGAAACGAAGTCTTGCTTGTAGGAAGACACAGAGCCTGGGATTTAACTCCATTTCTGAAGGGAAACACACAGCAGAGTTCTCATCCATTGTTCACACACTGCTTTAGAGCAAGAAGCAGGCTCTTGCTTTCTAGAGTCTCTAAGAGAGCAGGAAACATGAGTGTGATGAGAACAAAAGAACGGTGTTTCCTACACATACGGACCATATCTAGTCCAACTCTGCTTCTGAAACTGACACAAAGCACTGGTACTCTAACATCCAATGCTTGTCAGTTAAGATGAAAATCATGTGAGCTTTGTAAACGATGTAGTTCCTTTGAGCTGAAAAGTGACTGCCCTTACCTGAAACGAAGTCTTGCTTGTAGGAAGACTCAGAGCCTGGGATTTAACTCCATTTCTGAAGGGAAACACACAGCAGAGTTCTCATCCATGGATCACACTCTGCTTTAGGGCAAGAAGAACGCTATTGCTTTCTAGAGTCTCTAATACCGCAGGAAACGTAAGTGTGCTCAGAACAAAAGAACGGTGTTTCCTACAAATACGAACTAAATCTGGTCCAACTCTGCTTCTGAAACTGAAACAAACCAAAGGTACTCTAACCTCCAATGCTTGTCAGTTAAGATGAGAAATGTTTGAGCTTCGTTAACGATGTAGTTCGTTTGTGATGAAAAGTGACTTCCCTTACCTGAAACGAAGTCTTGCTTGTAGGAAGACACAGAGCCTGGGATTTAACTCCATTTCTGAAGGGAAACACACAGAAGAGTTCTCATACATTGTTCACACACTGCTTTAGAGCAAGAAGCAGGCTCTTGCTTTCTAGAGTCTCTAAGAGAGCAGGAAACATGAGTGTGATGAGAACAAAAGAACGGTGTTTCCTACACATACGGACCATATCTAGTCCAACTCTGATTCTGAAACTGATACAAAGCACTGATCCTCTAACATCCAATGCTTGTCAGTTAAGATGAGAAACGTGTGAGCTTTGTGAACGATGTAGTTCTTTCCAGCTGAAACGTGACTGCCCTTACCTGAAACGAAGTCTTGCTTGTAGGAAGACACAGAGCCTGGGATTTAACTCCATTTCTGAAGGGAAACACACAGCATAGTTCTCATCCATGGATCACACTCTGCTTTAGAGCAAGAAGAACGCACTTGCTTTCCAGAGTCTCTAATACAGCAAGAAACGTGAGTGTGCTCAGAAGAAAAGAACCGTGTTTCCGATACATACGGACCATATCTAGTCCAACTCTGCTTAAAATTGATACAAAGCAAAGGTACTCTAACATCCAATGCTTCTCAGTTAAGAAGAGAAATCTGTGAGCTTCGTGAACGATATACTTCGTTTGAGATGTAAAGTAAATGCCCTTACCTGAAACGAAGTCTTGCTTATAGGAAGACTCAGAGCCAGGGATTTAACTCCATTTCTGAAGTGAAACACACAACAGAGTTCTCATCCATTGATAACACTCTGCTTTAGAGCAAGAAGCACGCTCTAGCTTCTAGAATCTCGAAGAGAGCAGGAAAATTGAGTGTGCTGAGTACAAATGAACGGTGTTTCCTACACATAAGGATCATATCTAGTCCAACTCTGCTTCTGAAACTGATACAAAGCACTGGTCCTCTAACATCCAATGCTTGTCAGTTAAGATGAAAAACGTGTGAGCTTCGTGAATGATGTAGTTCCTTTGAGCTGAAAAGTGACTGCCCTTACCTGAAACGAAGTCTTGCTTGTAGGAAGACACAGAGCCTGTGATTTAACTCCTTTTCTGAAGAGAAACACACAACAAAGTTTTCATCCATTGATCACACTCTGCTTTAGAGCAAGAAGCACGCTCTAGCTATCTAGAATCTCGAAGAGAGCAGGAAACTTGAGTGTGCTCAGAAGAAAAGAACTGTGTTTCCTACACATACGGACCATATCTAGTCCAACTCTGCTTCTGAAACTGATACAAAGCTCTGGTCCTCTAACATCCAATGCTTGGCAGTTAAGATGAGAAACGTGTGAGATTTGTGAACGATGTAGTTCTTTCGAGCTGAAACGTTACTGTCCTTACCTGAAACGAAGTCTTGCTTGTAGGAAGACACAGAGCCTGGGATTTAACTCCATTTCTGAAGGGAAACACACAGCAGAGTTCTCATCCATTGTTCACACACTGCTTTAGAGCAAGAAGCAGGCTCTTGCTTTCTAGAGTCTCTAAGAGAGCAGGAAACATGAGTGTGACGAGAACAAAAGAACGGTGTTTCCTACACATACGGACCATATCTAGTCCAACTCTGCTTCTGAAACTGATACAAAGCACTGGTCCTCTAACATCCAATGCTTGTCAGTTAAGATGAAAATCATGTGAGCTTTGTAAACGATGTAGTTCCTTTGAGCTGAAAAGTGACTGCCCTTACCTGAAACGAAGTCTTGCTTGTAGGAAGACTCAGAGCCTGGGATTTAACTCCATTTCTGAAGGGAAACACACAGCAGAGTTCTCATCCATGGATCACACTCTGCTTTAGGGCAAGAAGAACGCTATTGCTTTCTAGAGTCTCTAATACCGCAGGAAACTTAAGTGTGCTCAGAACAAAAGAACGGTGTTTCTTACAAATACGAACTAAATCTGGTCCAACTCTGCTTCTGAAACTGAAACAAACCAAAGGTACTCTAACCTCCAATGCTTGTCAGTTAAGATGAGAAATGTTTGAGCTTCGTTAACGATGTAGTTCGTTTGTGATGAAAAGTGACTGCCCTTACCTGAAACGAAGTCTTGCTTGTAGGAAGACACAGAGCCTGGGATTTAACTCCATTTCTGAAGGGAAACACACAGAAGAGTTCTCATACATTGTTCACACACTGCTTTAGAGCAAGAAGCAGGCTCTTGCTTTCTAGAGTCTCTAAGAGAGCAGGAAACATGAGTGTGATGAGAACAAAAGAACGGTGTTTCCTACACATACGGACCATATCTAGTCCAACTCTGATTCTGAAACTGATACAAAGCACTGATCCTCTAACATCCAATGCTTGTCAGTTAAGATGAGAAACGTGTGAGCTTTGTGAACGATGTAGTTCTTTCCAGCTGAAACGTGACTGTCCTTACCTGAAACGAAGTCTTGCTTGTAGGAAGACACAGAGCCTGGGATTTAACTCCATTTCTGAAGGGAAACACACAGCATAGTTCTCATCCATGGATCACACTCTGCTTTAGAGCAAGAAGAACGCACTTGCTTTCCAGAGTCTCTAATACAGCAAGAAACGTGAGTGTGCTCAGAAGAAAAGAACCGTGTTTCCGATACATACGGACCATATCTAGTCCAACTCTGCTTGAAATTGATACAAAGCAAAGGTACTCTAACATCCAATGCTTCTCAGTTAAGAAGAGAAATCTGTGAGCTTCGTGAACGATATACTTCGTTTGAGATGTAAAGTAAATGCCCTTACCTGAAACGAAGTCTTGCTTATAGGAAGACTCAGAGCCAGGGATTTAACTCCATTTCTGAAGTGAAACACACAACAGAGGTCTCATCCATTGATAACACTCTGCTTTAGAGCAAGAAGCACGCTCTAGCTTTCTAGAATCTCGAAGAGAGCAGGAAAATTGAGTGTGCTGAGTACAAATGAACGGTGTTTCCTACACATAAGGATCATATCTAGTCCAACTCTGCTTCTGAAACTGATACAAAGCACTGGTCCTCTAACATCCAATGCTTGTCAGTTAAGATGAAAAACGTGTGAGCTTCGTGAACGATGTAGTTCCTTTGAGCTGAAAAGTGACTGCCCTTACCTGAAACGAAGTCTTGCTTGTAGGAAGACACAGAGCCTGTGATTTCACTCCATTTCTGAAGAGAAACACACAACAAAGTTTTCATCCATTGATCACACTCTGCTTTAGAGCAAGAAGCACGCTCTAGCTTTCTAGAATCTCGAAGAGAGCAGGAAACTTGAGTGTGCTCAGAAGAAAAGAACTGTGTTTCCTACACATACGGACCATATCTAGTCCAACTCTACTTCTGAAACTGATACAAAGCACTGGTCCTCTAACATCCAATGCTTGTCAGTTAAGATGAAAATCATGTGAGCTTCGTAAACGATGTAGTTCCTTTGAGCTGAAAAGTGACTGCCCTTACCTGAAACGAAGTCTTGCTTGTAGGAAGACTCAGAGCCAGGGATTTAACTCAATTTCTGTAGTGAAACACACAACAGAGTTCTCATCCATTGATCACAAACTGCTTTAGATCAAGAAGCACGCTCTTGCTTTCTAGAGTCTCTATGACAGCAGGAAACTTGAGTGTGCTCAGAACAAAAGAACGGTGATTCCTACACATACAGACCATATCTAGTTCAAATTTCCTTCTGAAACTGATACAAACCAGAGGTCCTCTAACATGCAATGCTTGTCAGTTAAGATGAGAAACGTGTGAGCTTCCTGAGCTATGTAGTTCGTTTGATCTGTAAAGTACCTGCCCTTCCCTGAAACGAAGTCTTGATTGTAGGAAGACACAGAGCCTGGGATTTAACTCCAATTCTGAATTTTAACACACAGCAGAGTTCTCATTCATTGATCACACTCTGCTTTAGAGCAAGAAGCACGCTCTAGGTTTCTAGAGTCTCTAAGACATCAGGAAACGTGAGTGTGCTGAGAACAAAAGAACGGTGTTGACTACACATACGGACCATATCTAGTCCAACTCTGCCTCTGAAATTGATATAAACCACAGGTCCTCCAACATCCAATGCTTGTCACTTAAGGTTAGAAACGTGTGAGCTTCGTGAATGATGTAGTTCGTTTGAGCTGAAAAGTGACTGCCCTTACCTGAAACGAAGTAGTGCATGTATGAAGACACAGAGCCTGGGATTTAACTCCATTTCTGAAGGGAAACACACAGCACAGTTCTCATCCATGAATCACACTCTGCTTTAGAGCAAGAAGCACGCTCTTCCTTTCTAGCCTCTCTAATAGAGCAGGAAATGTTATTGTGCTCAGAACAAAAGAACTGTGTTTCATCCACATACAGACTATATCAAGTTCAACTCTTCTTCTGAAAGTGACACAAAGCACAGGTCCTGTAACATCCAATGCTTTTCAATTAAGACCGAGAAAAGTGTAAGCTTCGTGTATGATATACTTCGTTTGAACTGTAAAGTAACTGCCCTTTCCTGAAACGAAGTCTTGCTTGTAGGAAGACTCAGAGCCTGGGATTTAACTCCATTTCTGAAGTGGAACACACAGCACAGTTGTCATCCATTGATCACACTCTGCTTTAGAGCAAGAAGCACGGTCTTGCTTTCTAGATTCTCTAAGATAGCAGTAAACATTAGTGTGCTGAGAACAAAAGAATGGTGGTTCCTACACATACGGACAATATCTAGTCCAACTCTGCCTCTGAAATTGATACAAAGCACTGGTCCTCTAACATCCAATGCTTGTCATTTAAGATGAGTAACGTGTGAGCTTCGTCAATGATGTAGTTCGTTTGAGCTGAAAAGTGCCTGCCCTTACCTGAAAGGAAGTCTTGCTTGTAGGAAGACACAGAGCCTGGGATTTAACTACAGTTCTGAAGGGAAACACACAGCATAGTTATCATCCATGGATCACACTCTGCTTTAGAGCAAGAAGAATGCTATTGCTTTCTAGAGTCTCTAATACAGCAGGAAACGTAAGTGTGCTCAGAACAAAAGAACGGAGTTCCCTACACATACTGACCATATCTAGTCCAACTCTGCTTCGGAAACTGAAACAAACCACAGGTCCTCTAACATCCAATGCTTGTCCGTTAAGATGAGAAACCTGTGAGCTTCGTGAACGATGAAGTTCGTTTGAGCTGTAAAGTAACTGCCCTTACCTGAAACGAAGTCTTGCTTGTAGGAAGACTCAGAGCCTGGGATTTAACTCAATTTCAGAACTGAAACACACAACAGAGTTCCCATCCATGGATCACATACTGCTTTAGAGCAAGAAGCACGCTCTAGCTTTCTAGAGTCTCTAGTACAGCAGGAAACGTGAGTGTGCTCAGAACAAAAGAACGGTGTTGACTACACATACGGACCATATCTAGTCCAACTCTGCCTCTGAAATTGATATAAACCACAGGTCCTCCAACATCCAATGCTTGTCACTTAAGGTGAGAAACGTGTGAGCTTCGTGAACGATGTAGTTCGTTTGAGCTGAAAAGTGACTGCCCTTACCTGAAACGAAGTAGTGCATGTATGAAGACACAGAGGCTGGGATTTAACTCCATTTCTGAAGGGAAACACACAGCACAGTTCTCATCCATGAATCACACTCTGCTTTAGAGCAAGAAGCACGCTCTTCCTTTCTAGCGTCTCTAATAGAGCAGGAAATGTTATTGTGCTCAGAACAAAAGAACTGTGTTTCATCCACATACAGACTATATCTAGTTCAACTCTTCTTCTGACAGTGACACAAAGCACAGGTCCTGTAACATCCAATGCTTTTCAATTAAGACTGAGAAAAGTGTAAGCTTCGTGTATGATATAGTTCGTTTGAGCTGTAAAGTAAATGCCCTTACCTGAAACGAAGTCTTGCTTGTAGGAAGACTCAGAGCCTGGTATTTAACTCCATTTCTGAAGTGGAACACACAGCAGAGTTCTCATTCATTGATCACACTCTGCTTTAGAGCAAGACGCACTCTCTTGCTTTCTAGAGTCTCTAAGAAAGCAGGAAACGTGAGTGTGCTGAGAACAAAGGAACGGTGTTTCCTACACATACGGACCATATCTAGTCCAACTCTGCCTTGAAATTGATACAAAGCAGAGGTCCTCTATCATCGAATGCTTGTCATTAAGATGAGAAACGTGTGAGCTTCGTGAAAGATGTAGTTCGTTTGAGCTGAAAAGTGACTGCACTTACCTGAAACAAAGTCTTGCTTGTAAGAAGACACAGAGCCTGGGATTTAACTCCATTTCTGAAGTGAAACACACAGCATAGTTATCATCCATGGATCACACTCTGCTTTAGAGCAAGAAGAATGCTATTGCTTTCTGGAGTCTCTAATACAGCAGGAAACGTGGGTGTGCTCAGAACAAAAGAACGGAGTTCCCTACACATACTGACCATATCTAGTCCAACTCTGCTTCGGAAACTGAAACAAACCACAGGTCTTCTAACATCTAATGCTGGTCCGTTAAGATGAGAAACCTGTGAGCTTTGTGAATGATGAAGTTCGTTTGAGCTGTAAAGTAACTGCCCTTACCTGAAACAAAGTCTTGCTTGTAGGGAGACTCAGAGCCTGGGATTTAACTCCATTTCTGAAGTGGATCACACAGCACAGTTCTCATCCATTGATCACACTCTGCTTTAGAGCAAGAAGCACGGTCTTGCTTTCTAGATTCTCTAACATAGCAGTAAACATTAGTGTGCTGAGAACAAAAGAATGGTGGTTCCTACACATACGGACAGTATCTAGTCCAACTCTGCCTCTGAAATTGATACAAAGCACTGGTCCTCTAACATCCAATGCTTGTCATTTAAGATAAGTAACGTGTGAGCTTCGTCAATGATGTAGTTCGTTTGAGCTGAAAAGTGCCTGCCCTTACATGAAAGGAAGTCTTGCTTGTAGGAAGACACAGAGCCTCGGATTTAACTACAGTTCTGAAGGGAAACACACAGCATAGTTATCATCCATGGACCACACTCTGCTTTAGGGCAAGAGGAATGTTATTGCTTTCTAGAGTCTCTAATACAGCAGGAAACGTGAGTGTGCTCAGAACAAAAGAACGGTGTTGACTACACATACGGACCATATCTAGTTCAACTCTTCTTCTGAAGCTGATACAAAGCACTGGTCCTGTAACATCCAATGCTTTTCAATTAATACCGAGAAACGTGTGAGCTTCGTGTATAATGTAGTTCGTTTCAGCTGTAAAGTAACTGCCCTTACCTGAAACAGAGTCTTGCTTGTAGGAAGACTCAGAGCCAGGGATTTAACACAATTTCTGTAGTGAAACACACAACAGAGTTCTCATCCATTGATCACAAACTGCTTTAGAGCAAGAAGCACGCTCTTGCTTTCTAGAGTCTCTACGACAGCAGGAAACTTGATTGTGCTCAGAACAAAAGAACTGTGTTTCCTACACCTATGGACCATATTTAGTCCAACTCTGCCTCTGAAATTGATACAAAGCACAGGTCCTCTAACATCCAATGCTTGTCATTTAAGATAAGATACGTGTGAGCTTCATAAACGATGTAGTTCATTGAGCTGAAAAGTGACTGCCCTTACCTGAAACGAACTCTTGCTTGTAGGAAGACTCAGAGCCTGGGATTTAACTCCATTTCTGAAGGTAAACACACAGCATAGTTCTCATCCATGGATCACACTCTGCTTCAGAGCAAGAAGAATGCTAATTCTTTCTAGAGTCTCTAATACAGCAGGAAACGTGAGTGTGCTCAGAACAAAAGAACGGTGTTTCCTACACACACGGACTGTATCTAGTTCAACTCTGCCTCTGAAATTGATACAAAGCACAGGTCCTCTAACATCCGATGCTTGTCAGTTAACATGAGAAACGTGTGAGCTTCAGGAACTATATAGTTCATTTGAGCTGTAAAGTACCTGCCCTTACTTGAAACGAAGTCTTGCTTGTAGGAAGTCACAGAGCCTGGGATTTAACTCCATTTCTGAAGTGAAACACACAGCAGTGTTCTCATCCATTGATCACACTCTGCTTTAGAGCAAGAAGCACGCTCTTCCTTTCTAGAGTCTCTAATACAGCAGGTAACGTGATTGTGCTCAGAGCAAAAGAACTGTTTCCTACACAGACGGACCATATCTAGTTAAACTCTTCTTCTGAAAATGACACAAAGCACAGGTCCTGTAACATCCAATGCTTTTCAATTAAGACCGAGAAACGTGTGAGCTTCGTGTATGATGTAGTTTGTTTGCCCTGTAAAGTAACTGCCCTTACCTGAAACGAAGTCTTGCTTGTAGGAAGACACAGAGCCTGGGATTTAACTCCATTTCTGAAGTGGAACACACAGCACAGTTCTCATCCATTGATCACACTCTGCTTTAGAGCAAGAAGTACGGTCTTGCTTTCTAGAGTCTCTAAGAAAGCAGGAAACGTGAGTGTGCTGAGAACAAAGGAACGGTGTTTCCTACACATACGGACCATATCTAGTCCAACTCTGCCTCTGAAATTGATATAAACCACAGGTCCTCCAACATCCAATGCTTGTCACTTAAGGTGAGAAACGTGTGAGCTTCGTGAACGATGTAGTTCGTTTGAGCTGAAAAGTGACTGCCCTTACCTGAAACGAAGTAGTGCATGTATGAAGACACAGAGCCTGGGATTTAACTCCATTTCTGAAGGGAAACACACAGCACAGTTCTGATCCATTGATCACACTCTGCTTTAGAGCAAGAAGCACGGACTTGCTTTCTAGATTCTCTAAGACAGCAGGAATCGTGAGTGTGCTGAGAACAAAAGAACGGTGGTTCCTACACATACAGACCATATCTAGTCCAACTCTGCCTCTGCAATTGATACAAAGTACAGGACCTCTCACATCCAATGCTTGTCATTTAAGATGAGAAAAGTGTGAGCTTCGTGAACGAAGTAGTTCGTTTGAGCTGAAAAGTGACTGCCTGACCTGAAACGAAGTCTTTCTTGTAGGAAGACACAGAGCCTGGCATTTAACTCCATTTCTGAAGGGAAACACACAGCAGAGTTCTCATTCATTGATCACACTCTGCTTTAGAGCAAGAAGCACGCTCTTGCTTTCTCGATTCTCTAAGACAGCAGGAAACGTGAGTGTGCTCAGAACAAAAGAACGGTGTTTCCTACACACACGGACCGTATCTAGTTCAACTGTGCTTCTGAAACTGAAACAATCCACAGGTCCTCTAACATCCAATGCCCGTCAGTTAACATGAGAAACATGTGAGCTTCGGGAGCTATGTAGTTTCTTTGAACTGTAAAGTACCTGCCCTTACTTGAAACGAAGTCTTGCTTGTAGGAAGTCACAGTGCCTGGGATTTAACCCCATTTCTGAAGTGAAACACACAGCAGAGTTCTCATCCATTGATCATACTCTGCTTTAGAACAAGAAGCACGCTCTAGGTTTCTACAGTCTCTAAGACAGCAGGAAACGTGAGTGTGCTGAGAACAAAAGAATGGTGTTTCCTACACATACGGACCATATCTAGTCAAACTCTGCTTCTGAAACTGATACAAAGCCGTCGTCCTCAAACATCCAAAGCTTGTCTGTTAAACTGAGAAACGTGTGAGCTTTGTGAACAATGTAGTTCGTTTGACCTCAAAAGTGACAACCATTACCTGAAACAAAATCTTGCATGTAGGAAGACACAATGCCTGGGGTTTAACTCCATTTCTGAAGGGAAACACACAGCAGAGTTCTCATTCATTGATTACACTCTGCTTTAGAGCATGAAGCACTGTCTTGCTTTCTAGATTCATTACGAGAGCAAAGAAACGTGAGTGTGCTGAGAACAAAAGAACTGTGGTTCCTACACATACGGACCATTTCTAGTCCAACTCTGCCTCTGAAATTGATACAAAGGACTGGCCCTCTAACATCCAATGCTTGTCATTTAAGATGAGAAACGTGTGAGCTTCGTGAATGATGTAGTTCGTTTGAGCTGAAAAGTTACTGCCCTTACCTGAAACGAAGTCTTGCTTGTAGGAAGACACAGAGCCTGGGATTTAACTCCAGTTCTGAAGGGAAACACACAGCATTGTTAACATCCATGGATCACACTCTGCTTTAGAGCAGGAAGAACGCCCTTGCTTTCTAGAATCTCTAAGAAAGCAGGAAACATGAGTGTGCTGAGAACAAAAGAATAGTGTTTCCTACACATACGGACCTTATCTAGTCCAACTCTGCCTCTGACATTGATACAAAGCACAGGTCCTCTAACATCCAATGCTTGTCATTTAAGATGAGAAAAGTGTGAGCTTCGTGAACGAAGTAGTTCGTTTGAGCTGAAAAGTGACTGCCATTACCCGAAACGAAGTCTTGCTTGTAGGAAGACACAGAGCCTGGGATTTAACTCCATTTCTGAATTGGAACACACAGCACAGTTCTGAACCATTGATCACACTCTGCTTTAGAGCAAGAAGCACGGACTTGCTTTGTAGAATCTCTAAGACAGCGGGAAACGTGAGTGTGCTGAGAACAAAAGAACGGTGGTTCATACACATACAGACGATATCTAGTCCAACTCTGCCTCTGAAATTGAGACAAAGCACTGGTCCTCTAACATCCAATGCTTGTCATTTAAGATGAGAAACGTGTGAGCTTCGTGAATGATGTAGTTCGTTTGAGCTGAAAAGTGCCTGCCCTTACCTGAAATGAATTCTTGCTTGTAGGAAGACACAGAGCCTGGGATTTAACTCCAGTTCTGAAGGGAAACACACAGCATAGTTATCATCCATGGATCACACTCTGCTTTAGAGCAAGAAGAATGCTATTGCTTTCTAGACTCTCTAATGCATCAGGAAACGTGAGTGTGCTGAGAACAAAAGAACGGTGTTTCCTACACATACGGACCATATCTAGTTCAACTCCTCTTGTGAACCTGACACAAAGCACAGGTTCTGTAACATCCAATGCTTTTCAATTAAGACCAAGAAACGTGTGAGCTTCGTGTACGATGTAGTTCGTTTGACCTGTAAAGTAACTGCCCTTACCTGAACCGATGTCTTGATTGTAGGAAGACTCAGAGCCTGGGATATAACTCCATTTCTGAAGTGGAACACACAGCAGAGTTCTCATTCATTGATCACACTCTGCTTTAGAGCAAGAAGCACGCTCTTGCTTTCTAGAGTCTCTAAGAAAGCAGGAAACATGAGTGTGCTGACAACAAAAGAATGGTGTTTCCTACACATACGGACCATATCTAGTCCAACTCTGCCTTGAAATTGATACAAAGCACAGGTCCTCTATCATCCAATGCTTGTCAGCTAACATGAGAATGGTGTGAGCTTTTTGAACGATGTAGTTCGTTTGTGCTCAAAAGTAACTGCCCTTACCTGAAATGAAGTCTTGCATGTAGGAAGACACAGAGCCTGGGGTTTAACTCCATTTCTGAAGTGGAACACACAGCACAGTTCTCATCCATTGATCACACTCTGCTTTAGAGCATGAAGCACTGACTTGCTTTCTAGATTCTCTAAGGCAGCAAAGAAACGTGAGTGTGCTGAGAACAAAAGAACAGTGGTTCCTACACATACGGACCATTTCTAGTCCAACTCTGCCTCTGAAATTGATACAAAGCACTGGCCCTCTAACATCCAATGCTTGTTATTTAAGATGAGAAACGTGTGAGCTTCGTGAATGATGTAGTTCGTTCGAGCTGAAAAGTTACTGCCCTTACCTGAAACGAAGTCTTGCTTGTAGGAAGACACAGAGCCTGGGATTTAACTCCAGTTCTGAAGGGAAACACACAGCATAGTTATCATCCATGGATCACACTCTGCTTTAGAGCAAGAAGCATGCTCTAGGTTTCTAGAGTCTCTAAGACAGCAGGAAAATTGAGTGAGCTGAGAACAAAAGAACGGTGTTTCCTACACATACGGACCATATCTAGTTCAACTCCTCTTGTGAAACTGACTCAAAGCACAGGTTCTGTAACATCCAATGCTTTTCAGTTAAGACCAAGAAACCTGTGAGCTTCGTGTACGATGTAGTTCGTTTGACCTGTAAAGTAACTGCCCTTACCTGAAACGATGTCTTGATTGCAGGAAGACACAGAGCCTGGGATTTAACTCCATTTCTGAAGTGGAACACACAGCAGAGTTCTTTTTCATTGATCAAACTCTGCTTTAGAGCAAGAAGCACGCTCTTGCTTTCTAGAGTCTCTAAGACAGCAGGAAACGTTAGTGTGCTGACAACAAAAGAATGGTGTTTCCTACACATACGGACCATATCTAGTCCAACTCTGCTTCTGAAAATGATACAAAGCACTGGTCCTCTAACATCCAATGCTTTTCAGTTAAGATGGGAAACGTGTTAGCTTAGTGAACAATGTAGTTCGTTAGGATGAAATGTGACTTCCCTTACCTGAAACGAAATCTTGCTTGTAGGAAGACACAGAGCCTGGGATTTAACTACATTTCTGAAGTGGAAAACACAGCACAGTTCTGATCCATTGATCACACTCTGCTTTAGAGCAAGAAGAATGCTAATGCTTTCTAGAGTCTCTAATATAGCAGGAAACGTGAGTGTGCTCAGAACAAAAGAACGGTGTTTCCTACACACATGGACCGTATCTAGTTCAACTCTGCTTCTGAACCTGAAACAAACCACAGGTCCTCTAACATCCAATGCTTGTCAGTTGACATGAGCAACGTGTGAGCTTCGGAAACTATGTAATTTCTTTGAGCTGTAAAGTACCTGCCCTTACTTGAAACGAAGTCTTGCTTGTAGGAAGTCACAGAGCCTGGGATTTAACTCCATTTCTTAAGGGAAACACACAGCAGAGTTCTCATTCATTGATCACACTCTGCTTTAGAGCAAGAAGCACGCTCTTGCTTTCTGGAGTCGCTAATAAAGCAGGAAACGTGAGTGTGCTGAGAAGAAAAGTACGGTGTTTCCTACACATACGGACCATACCTAGTCCAACTCTTCCTTGAAATTGATACAAAGCACAGGTCCTCTATCATCCAATGCTTGTCAGCTAACATGAGAATCGTGTGAGCTTTTTGAACGATGTAGTTCATTTGAGCTCAAAAGTAACTGCCCTTACCTGAAGTGAAGTCTTGCTTGTAGGAAGTCACAGAGCCTGGGATTTAACTCCATTTCTTAAGTGGAACACACAGCAGAGTTCTCATTCATTGATCACACTCTGCTTTAGAGCAAGAAGCACGCTCTTGCTTTCTAGAGTCTCTAAGACAGCAGGAAACGTGAGGGTGCTGAGAACAAAAGTACGGTGTTTCCTACACATACGGGATATATCTAGTCCAACTCTGCTTCGGAAAATGATACAAAGCACTGGTCCTCTAACATCCAATGCTTTTCAGTTAAGATGGGAAACACGTTAGCTTAGTGAACGATGTAGTTCGTTGAGATGAAATGTGACTTCCCTTACCTGAAACGAAGTCTTGCTTGTAGGAAGACACAGAGCCTGGGATTTAACTACATTTCTGAAGTGGAACACACAGCACATTTCTGATCCATTGATCACACTCTGCTTTATAGCAAGAAGCTCGGACTTGCTTTCTAGATTCTCTAAGACAGCAGGAAACGTGAGTGTGCTGAGAACAAAAGAATGGTGTTTCCTACACATACGGACCATATCTAGTCCAACTCTGCTTCTGAAAATGATACAAAGCACTGGTCCTCTAACATCCAATGCTTTTCAGTTAAGATGGGAAACGTGTTAGCTTAGTGAACAATGTAGTTCGTTAGGATGAAATGTGACTTCCCTTACCTGAAACGAAATCTTGCTTGTAGGAAGACACAGAGCCTGGGATTTAACTACATTTCTGAAGTGGAACACACAGCACAGTTCTGATCCATTGATCACACTCTGCTTTAGAGCAAGAAGAATGCTAATGCTTTCTAGAGTCTCTAATATAGCAGGAAACGTGAGTGTGCTCAGAACAAAAGAACGGTGTTTCCTACACACACGGACCGTATCTAGTTCAACTCTGCTTCTGAACCTGAAACAAACCACAGGTCCTCTAACATCCAATGCTTGTCAGTTGACATGAGCAACGTGTGAGCTTCGGAAACTATGTAATTTCTTTGAGCTGTAAAGTACCTGCCCTTACTTGAAACGAAGTCTTGCTTGTAGGAAGTCACAGAGCCTGGGATTTAACTCCATTTCTTAAGGGAAACACACAGCAGAGTTCTCATTCATTGATCACACTCTGCTTTAGAGCAAGAAGCACGCTCTTGCTTTCTGGAGTCGCTAATAAAGCAGGAAACGTGAGTGTGCTGAGAAGAAAAGTACGGTGTTTCCTACACATACGGACCATACCTAGTCCAACTCTTCCTTGAAATTGATACAAAGCACAGGTCCTCTATCATCCAATGCTTGTCAGCTAACATGAGAATCGTGTGAGCTTTTTGAACGATGTATTTCATTTGAGCTCAAAAGTAACTGCCCTTACCTGAAGTGAAGTCTTGCTTGTAGGAAGTCACAGAGCCTGGGATTTAACTCCATTTCTTAAGTGGAACACACAGCAGAGTTCTCATTCATTGATCACACTCTGCTTTAGAGCAAGAAGCACGCTCTTGCTTTCTAGAGTCTCTAAGACAGCAGGAAACGTGAGGGTGCTGAGAACAAAAGTACGGTGTTTCCTACACATACGGGATATATCTAGTCCAACTCTGCTTCGGAAAATGATACAAAGCACTGGTCCTCTAACATCCAATGCTTTTCAGTTAAGATGGGAAACACGTTAGCTTAGTGAACGATGTAGTTCGTTGAGATGAAATGTGACTTCCCTTACCTGAAACGAAGTCTTGCTTGTAGGAAGACACAGAGCCTGGGATTTAACTACATTTCTGAAGTGGAACACACAGCACATTTCTGATCCATTGATCACACTCTGCTTTAGAGCAAGAAGCTCGGACTTGCTTTCTAGATTCTCTAAGACAGCAGGAAACGTGAGTGTGCTGAGAACAAAAGAATGGTGTTTCCTACACATACGGACCATATCTAGTCCAACTCTGCTTCTGAAAATGATTCAAAGCACTGGTCCTCTAACATCCAATGCTTTTCAGTTAAGATGGGAAACGTGTTAGCTTAGTGAACAATGTAGTTCGTTAGGATGAAATGTGACTTCCCTTACCTGAAACGAAATCTTGCTTGTAGGAAGACACAGAGCCTGGGATTTAACTACATTTCTGAAGTGGAACACACAGCACAGTTCTGATCCATTGATCACACTCTGCTTTAGAGCAAGAAGAATGCTAATGCTTTCTAGAGTCTCTAATATAGCAGGAAACGTGAGTGTGCTCAGAACAAAAGAACGGTGTTTCCTACACACACGGACCGTATCTAGTTCAACTCTGCTTCTGAACCTGAAACAAACCACAGGTCCTCTAACATCCAATGCTTGTCAGTTAACATGAGAAAAGTGTGAGCTTCGGAAACTATGTAGTTTCTTTTAGCTGTAAAGTACCCGCCCTTACTTGAAACGAAGTCTTGCTTGTAGGAAGACACAGAGCCTGGGATTTAACTCCATTTCTTAAGGGAAACACACAGCAGAGTTCTCATTCATTGATCACACTCTGCTTTAGAGCAAGAAGCACGCTCTTGCTTTCTGGAGTCGCTAATAAAGCAGGAAACGTGAGTGTGCTGAGAAGAAAAGTACGGTGTTTCCTACACATACGGACAATACCTAGTCCAACTCTTCCTTGAAATTGATACAAAGAACAGGTCCTCTAACATCCAATGCTTGTCAGCTAACATGAGAATCGTGTGAGCTTTTTGAACGATGTAGTTCATTTGAGCTCAAAAGTAACTGCCCTTACCTGAAATGAAGTCTTGCATGTAGGAAGACACAGAGCCTGGGGTTTAACTCCATTTCTGAAGTGGAACACACAGCACAGTTCTCTTCCATTGATCACACTCTGCTTTAGAGCATGAAGCACTGTCTTGCTTTCTAGATTCTCTACGTCAGCAAAGAAACGTGAGTGTGCTGAGAACAAAAGAACTGTGGTTCCTGCACATACGGACCATTTCTAGTCCAACTCTGCCTCTGAAATTGATACAAAGCTCTGGCCCTCTAACATCCAATGCTTGTCATTTAAGATGAGAAAAGTGTGAGCTTTCGTGAACGAAGTAGTTTGTTTGAGCTGAAAAGTGACTGCCATTACCTGAAACGAAGTCTTGCTTGTAGGAAGACCCAGAGCCTGGGATTTAACTCCATTTCTGAAGTGGAACACACAGCACAGTTCTGAAACATTGATCACACTCTGCTTTAGAGCAAGAAGCACGGACTTGTTTTCTAATTTCTCTAAGACAGCAGGAAACGTGAGTGTGCTGAGAACAAAAGAACGGTGGTTCCTACACATACAGACGAAATCTAGTCCAACTCTGCCTCTGAAATTGAGACAAAGCACTGGTCCTCTAACATCCAATGCTTGTCAGTTAACATGAGAAACGTGTGAGCTTCGGAAACTATGTAGTTTCTTTGAGCTGTAAAGTACCTGCCCTTACTTGAAACGAAGTCTTGCTTGTAGGAAGTCACAGAGCCTGGGATTTAACTCCATTTCTTAAGTGGAACACACAGCAGAGTTCTCATTCATTGATCACACTCTGCTTTAGAGCAAGAAGCACGCTCTTGCTTTCTAGAGTCTCTAAGACAGCAGGAAACGTGAGGGTGCTGAGAACAAAAGTACGGTGTTTCCTACACATACGGGACATATCTAGTCCAACTCTGCTTCGGAAAATGATACAAAGCACTGGTCCTCTAACATCCAATGCTTTTCAGTTAAGATGGGAAACACGTTAGCTTAGTGAACGATGTAGTTCGTTGAGATGAAATGTGACTTCCCTTACCTGAAACAAAGTCTTGCTTGTAGGAAGACACAGAGCCTGGGATTTAACTACATTTCTGAAGTGGAACACACAGCACATTTCTGATCCATTGATCACACTCTGCTTTAGAGCAAGAAGCTCGGACTTGCTTTCTAGATTCTCTAAGACAGCAGGAAACGTGAGTGTGCTGAGAACAAAAGAACGGTGGTTCCTACACATACAGACCATATCTAGTCCAACTCTGCCTCTGACATTGATACAAAGCACAGGTCCTCTCACATCCAATGCTTGTCATTTAAGATGAGAAAAGTGTGAGCTTCGTGAACGAAGTAGTTCGTTTTAGCTGAAAAGTGACTGCCTTACCTGAAACGAAGTCTTGCTTGTAGGAAGACACAGAGCCTGGGATTTAACTCCATTTCTGAAGGGAAACACAGAGCATAGTTCTCATCCATGGATCACACTCTGCTTTAGAGCAAGAAGAATGCTAATGCTTTCTAGAGTCTCTAATACAGCAGGAAACGTGAGTGTGCTCAGAACAAAAGAACGGTGTTTCCTACACACGGACCGTATCTAGTTCAACTCTGCTTCTGAATCTGAAACAAACCACAGGTCCTCTAACATAAAATGCTTGTCAGTTAACATGAGAAAAGTGTGAGCTTCGGAAACTATGTAGTTTCTTTTAGCTGTAAAGTACCCGCCCTTACTTGAAACGAAGTCTTGCTTGTAGGAAGACACAGAGCCTGGGATTTAACTCCATTTCTTAAGGGAAACACACAGCAGAGTTCTCATTCATTGATCACACTCTGCTTTAGAGCAAGAAGCACGCTCTTGCTTTCTGGAGTCTCTAAGAAAGCAGGAAACGTGAGTGTGCTGAGAACAAAAGAACGGTGTTTCCTACACATACGGACCATATCTAGTCCAACTCTGCCTTGAAATTGATATAAAGCACAGGTCCTCTATCATCCAATGCTTGTCATTTAAGATGAGAAACGTGTGAGCTTCATGAACGATGTAGTTCGTTTGAGCTGAAAAGTTACTGCCCTTACCTGAAACGAAGTCTTGCTTGTAGGAAGACACAGAGCCTGAGATTTAACTCCATTTCTGAAGGGAAACACACAGCAGAGTTCTCATCCATGGATCACACTCTGCTTTAGAGCAAGAAGAATGCTATTGCTTTCTAGACTCTCTAATGCATCAGGAAACGTGAGTGTGCTGAGAACAAAAGAACGGTGTTTCCTACACATACGGACCATATCTAGTTCAACTCCTCTTGTGAAACTGACACAAAGCACAGGTTCTGTAACATCCAATGCTTTTCAATTAAGACCAAGAAACGTGTGAGCTTCGTGTACAATGTAGTTCATTTGACCTGTAAAGTAACTGCCCTTACCTGAAACGATGTCTTGATTGTAGGAAGACACAGAGCCTGGGATTTAACTCCATTTCTGAAGTGGAACACCCAGCAGAGTTCTCATTCATTGATCACACTCTGCTTTAGAGCAAGAAGCACGCTCTTGCTTTCTAGAGTCTCTAAGAAAGCAGGAAACATGAGTGTGCTGACAACAAAAGAATGGTGTTTCCTACACATACGGACCATATCTAGTCCAACTCTGCCTTGAAATTGATACAAAGCACAGGTCCTCTATCATCCAATGCTTGTCAGCTAACATGAGAATCGTGTGAGCTTTTTGAACGATGTAGTTCGTTTGAGCTCAAAAGTAACTGCCCTTACCTGAAATGAAGTGTTGCATGTAGGAAGACACAGAGCCTGGGGTTTAACTCCATTTCTGAAGTGGAACACACAGCACAGTTCTTATCCATTGATCACACTCTGCTTTAGAGTGTAAAGCACTGTCTTGCTTTCTAGATTCTCTACGACAGCAAAGAAACGTGAGTGTGCTGAGAACAAAAGAACTGTGGTTCCTACACATACGGACCATTTCTAGTCCAACTCTGCCTCTGAAATTGATACAAAGCACTGGCCCTCTAACATCCAATGCTTGTTATTTAAGATGAGAAACGTGTGAGCTTTGTGAATGATGTAGTTCGTTTGAGCTGAAAAGTTACTGCCCTTACCTGAAACGAAGTCTTGCTTGTAGGAAGACACAGAGCCTGGGATTTAACTCCATTTCTGAAGGGAAACACACAGCAGAGTTCTTATCCATGGATCACACTCTGCTTTAGAGCAAGAAGAATGCTATTGCTTTCTAGACTCTCTAATGCATCAGGAAACGTGAGTGCGCTGAGAACAAAAGAACGGTGTTTCCTACACATACGGACCATATCTAGTTCAACTCCTCTTGTGAAACTGAGACAAAGCACAGGTTCTGTAACATCCAAAGCTTTTCAATTAAGACCAAGAAACGTGTGAGCTTCCTGTACGATGTAGTGCGTTTGACCTGTAAAGTAACTGCCCTTACCTGAAACGATGTCTTGATTGTAGGAAGACACAGAGCCTGGGATTTAACTCCATTTCTGAAGTGGAACAAACAGCAGAATTCTCATTCATTGATCACACTCTGCTTTAGAGCAAGAAGCACGCTCTTGCTATGTAGAGTCTCTAAGAAAGCAGGAAACATGAGTGTGCTGACAACAAAAGAATGGTGTTTCCTACACATACGGACCATATCTAGTCCAACTCTGCTTCTGAAAATGATACAAAGCACTGGTCCTCTAACATCCAATGCTTTTCAGTTAAGATGGGAAACGTGTTAGCTTAGTGAACGATGTAGTTCAATGAGATGAAATGTGACTTCCCTTACCTGAAACGAAGTCTTGCTTGTAGGAAGACACAGAGCCTGGGATTTAACTACATTTCTGAAGTGGAACACACAGCACAGTTCTGATCCATTGATCACACTCTGCTTTAGAGCAAGAAGCACGGATTTGCTTTCTAGATTCTCTAAGACAGCAGGAATCGTGAGTGTGCTGAGAACAAAAGAACGGTGGTTCCTACACATACAGACCATATCTAGTCCAACTCTGCCTCTGACATTGATACAAAGCACAGGACCTCTCACATCCAATGCTTGTCATTTAAGATGAGAAAAGTGTGAGCTTTCGTGAACGAAGTAGTTTGTTTGAGCTGAAAAGTGACTGCCATTACCTGAAACGAAGTCTTGCTTGTAGGAAGACCCAGAGCCTGGGATTTAATTCCATTTCTGAAGTGGAACACACAGCACAGTTCTGAACCATTGATCACACTCTGCTTTAGAGCAAGAAGCACGGACTTGCTTTCTAGTTTCTCTAAGACAGCAGGAAACGTGAGTGTGCTGAGAACAAAAGAACGGTGGTTCCTACACATACAGACGATATCTAGTCCAACTCTGCCTCTGAAATTGAGACAAAGCACTGGTCCTCTAACATCCAATGCTTGTCAGTTAACATGAGAAACGTGTGAGCTTCGGAAACTATGTAGTTTCTTTGAGCTGTAAAGTACCTGCCCTTACTTGAAACGAAGTCTTGCTTGTAGGAAGTCACAGAGCATGGGATTTAACTCCATTTCCTAAGTGGAACACACAGCAGAGGTCTCATTCATTGATCACACTCTGCTTTAGAGCAAGAAGCACGCTCTTGCTTTCTAGAGTCTCTAAGACAGCAGGAAACGTGAGGGTGCTGAGAACAAAAGTACGGTGTTTCCTACACATACGGGATATATCTAGTCCAACTCTGCTTCGGAAAATGATACAAAGCACTGGTCCTCTAACATCCAATGCTTTTCAGTTAAGATGGGAAACACGTTAGCTTAGTGAACGATGTAGTTCGTTGAGATGAAATGTGACTTCCCTTACTGAAACGAAGTCTTGCTTGTAGGAAGACACAGAGCCTGGGATTGAACTACATTTCTGAAGTGGAACACACAGCACATTTCTGATCCATTGATCACACTCTGCTTTAGAGCAAGAAGCTCGGACTTGCTTTCTAGATTCTCTAAGACAGCAGGAAACGTGAGTGTGCTGAGAACAAAAGAATGGTGTTTCCTACACATACAGACCATATCTAGTCCAACTCTGCCTCTGACATTGATACAAAGCACAGGTCCACTCACATCCAATGCTTGTCATTTAAGATGAGAAAAGTGTGAGCTTAGTAAACAAAGTAGTTCGTTTGAGCTGAAAAGTGACTGCCTTTCCTGAAACGAAGTCTTTCTTTTAGGAAGACACAGAGCCTGGCATTTAACTCCATTTCTGAAGGGAAACACCCAGCATAGTACTCATCCATGGATCACACTCTGCTCTAGAGCAAGAAGAATGCTAATGCTTTCTAGACTCTCTAATACAGCAGGAAACGTGAGTGTGCTCAGAACAAAAGAACAGTGTTTCCTACACACACGGACCGTATCTAGTTCAACTCTGCTTCTGAACCTGAAACAAACCACAGGTCTTCTAACATCCAATGCTTGTCAGTTAACATGAGAAACGTGTGAGCTTCGGAAACTAAGTAATTTCTTTGTGCTGTAAAGTAACTGCCCTTACTTGAAACGAAGTCTTGCTTGTAGGAAGTCACAGAGCCTGGGATTTAACTCCATTTCTTAAGGGAAACACACAGCAGAGTTCTCATTCATTGATCACACTCTGCTTTAGAGCAAGAAGCACGCTCTTGCTTTCTGGAGTCGCTAATAAAGCAGGAAACGTGAGTGTGCTGAGAACAAAAGTACGGTGTTTCCTACACATATGGACCATATGTAGTCCAACTCTTCCTTGAAATTGATACAAAGCACAGGTCCTCTATAATCCAATGCTTGTCAGCTAACATGAGAATCGTGTGAGCTTTTTGAACGATGTAGTTCGTTTGAGCTCAAAAGTAACTGCCCTTACCTGAAATGAAGTCTTGCATGTAGGAAGACACAGAGCCTGGGGTTTAACTCCATTTCTGAAGTGGAACACACAGCACAGTTCTCATCCATTGATCACACTCTGCTTTAGAGCATGAAGCACTGTCTTTCTTTCTAGATTCTCTACGACAGCAAATAAACGTGAGTGTGCTGAGAACAAAAGAACGGTGGTTCCTACACATACGGACCATTTCTAGTCCAACTCTGCCTCTGAAATTGATACAAAGCACTGGCCCTCTAACATCCAATGCTTGTCATTTAAGATGAGAAACGTGTGAGCTTCGTGAATGATGTAGTTCGTTTGAGCTGAAAAGTGACTGCCTTTCCTGAAACGAAGTCTTGCTTGTAGGAAGACACAGATCCTGGGATATAACTCCAGTTCTGAAGGGAAACACACAGCATAGTTATCACCATGGATCACACTCTGCTTTAGAGCAGGAAGCACGCCCTTGCTTTCTAGAATCTCTAAGAAAGCAGGAAACGTGAGTGTGCTGAGAACAAAAGAACAGTATTTCCTATACATACGGACCATATCTAGTCCAACTCTGCCTCTGACATTGATACAAAGCACAGGTCCTCTAACTTCCAATGCTTGTCATTTAAGATGAGAAAAGTGTGAGCTTCGTGAATGAAGTAGTTCGTTTGAGCTGAAAAGTGACTGCCCTTACCTGAAACGAAGTCCTGCTTGTAGGAAGACACAGAGGCTGGCATTTAACTCCATTTCTGAAGGGAAACACACAGCATAGTTCTCATCCATGGATCACACTCTGCTTTAGAGCAAGAAGAATGCTAATGCTTTCTAGACTCTCTAATACAGCAGGAAATGTGAGTGTGCTCAGAACAAAAGAACGGTGTTTCCTACACACACGGACCATATCTAGTTCAACTCTGCTTCTGAACCTGAAACAAACCACAGGTCCTCTAACATACAATGCTTGTCAGTTAACATGAGAAACGTGTGAGTTTCGGAAACTATGTACTTTCTTTGAGCTGTAAAGTACCTGCCCTTACTTGAAACGAAGTCTTGCTTGTAGGAAGTCACAGAGCCAGGGATTTAACTCCATTTCTTAAGTGGAACACACAGCAGAGTTCTCATTCATTGATCACATTCTGCTTTAGAGCAAGAAGCACGCTCTTGCTTTCTCGATTCTCTAAGACAGCAGGAAACGTGAGGGTGCTGAGAACAAAAGTACGGTGTTTCCTACACAAACGGGACATATCTAGTCCAACTCTGCTTCGGAAAATGATACAAAGCACTGGTCCTCTAACATCCAATGCTTTTCAGTTAAGATGGGAAACGCGTTAGCTTAGTGAACGATGTAGTTCGTTGAGATGAAATGTGACTTCCCTTACCTGAAACGAAGTCTTGCTTGTAGGAAGACACAGAGCCTGAGATTTAACTCCATTTCTGAAGGGAAACACACAGCAGAGTTCTCATCCATTGATCACACTCTGCTTTAGAGCAAAAAGCATGCTCTAGGTTTCTAGAGTCTCTTAGACAGCAGGAAACGTGAGTGTGCTGAGAACAAAAGAACGGTGTTTCCTACACACACGGACCGTATCTCGTTCAACTCTGCTTCTGAAACTGAAACAAACCACAGGTCCTCTAACATCCAATGCTTGTCAGTTAACATGAGAAACGTGTGAGCTTCGTGAACGATGTAGTTCGTTTGAGCTGAAAAGTTATTGCCCTTACATGAAACGAAGTCTTGCTTGTAGGAAGACACAGAGCCTGAGATTTAACTCCATTTCTGAAGTGAAACACACAGCAGAGTTCTCATCCATTGATCATACTCTGCTTTAGAGCAAGAAGCACGCTCTAGGTTTCTACAGTCTCTAAGACAGCAGGAAACGTGAGTGTGCTGAGAACAAAAGAATGGTGTTTCCTACACAAACGGACCATATCTAGTCAAACTCTGCTTCTGAAACTGATACAAAGCCGTCGTCCTCAAACATCCAAAGCTTGTCAGTTAAGCTGAGAAACGTGTGAGCTTTGTGAACGATGTAGTTCGTTTCACCTCAAAAGTGACAACCCTTACCTGAAACAAAATCTTGCATGTAGCAAGACACAGAGCCTGGGGTTTAACTCCATTTCTGAAGGGAAACAGACAGCAGAGTTCTCATCCATTGATCACACTCTGCTTTAGAGCAAGAAGCACGCGCTTGCTTTCTAGATTCTCTAAGACAGCAGGAAACGTGAGTGTGCTGAAAACAAAAGAACGGTGTTTCCTACACATACGGACCATTTCTAGTCCAACTCTGCCTCTGACATTGATACAAAGCACAGGTCCTCTAACATCCAATGCTTGTCATTTAAGATGAGAAAAGTGTGAGGTTCGTGAACGAAGTAGTTCGTTTGAGCTGAAAAGTGACTGCCCTTACCTGAAACGAATTCCTGCTTGTAGGAAGACACAGAGTCTGGCATTTAACTCCATTTCTGAAGGGAAAAACACAGCATAGTTCTCATCCATGGATCACACTCTGCTTTAGAGCAAGAAGAATGCTAATGCTTTCTAGACTCTCTAATACAGCAGGAAATGTGAGTGTGCTCAGAACAAATGAACGGTGTTTCCTACACAGGCGGACCTTATCTAGTTCAACTCTGCTTCTGAACCTGAAACAAACCACAGGTCTTCTAACATACAATGCTTGTCAGTTAACATGAGAAACGTGTGAGTTTCAGAAACTATGTAGTTTCTTTGAGCTGTAAAGTACCTGCCCTTACTTGAAACGAAGTCTTGCATGTAGGAAGACACAGAGCCTGGGGTTTAACTCCATTTCTGAAGGGAAACACACAGCAGAGTTCTCATCCATTGATCACACTCTGCTTTAGAGCAAGAAGCACGGACTTGATTTCTAGATTCTCTCAGACAGAAGGAAAAGTGATTGTGCTGAGAACAAAAGAACGGTGGTTCCTACACATACAGACCATATCTAGTCCAACTCTGCCTCTGAAATTGAGACAAAGCACTGGTCCTCTATCATCCAATGCTTGTCATTTATGATTAGAAACGTGTGAGCTTCGTGAATGATGTAGTTCGTTTGAGCTGAAAAGTGCCTGCCCTTACCTGAAATGAATTCTTGCTTGTAGGAAGACACAGAGCCTGGGATTTAACTCCAGTTCTGAAGGGAAACACACAGCATAGTTATCATCCATGGATCACACTCTGCTTGAGAGCAAGAAGAATGCTATTGCTTTCTAGACTCTCTAATGCAGCAAGAAACATGAGTGTGCTGAGAACAAAAGAACAGTGTTTCCTACACACACGGACCATATCTAGTTCAACTCCTCTTCTGAAACTGACACAAAGCACAGGTTCTGTAACATCCAATGCTTTTCAATTAAGACCAAGAAACGTGTGAGCTTCGTTAATGATGTAGTTCGTTTGACCTGTAAAGTAACTGCCCTTTCCTGAAACGATGTCTTGATTGTAGGAAGACACAGAGCCTGGGATTTAACTCCATTTCTGAATTTTAACACACAGCAGAGTTCTCATTCATTGATCACACTCTGCTTTAGAGCAAGAAGCACTCCCTTGCTTTCTAGAGTCTCTAAGAAAACAGGAAACGTGAGTGTGCTGAGAACAAAAGAATGGTGTTCCCTACACCTACAGACCATATCTAGTCCAACTCTGCCTTGAAATTGATATAAAGCACAGGTCCTCCATCATCCAATGCTTGTCATTTAAGATGAGAAAAGTGTGAGCTTCGTGAACTAAGTAGTTCGTTTGAGCTGAAAAGTGACTGCCCTTTCCTGAATCGAAGTCTTGCTTGTAGGAAGACACAGATCCTGGCATTTAACACCATTTCTGAAGGGAAACACACAGCATAGTTCTCATCCATGGATCACACTCTGCTTTAGAGCAAGAAGAATTCTAATGCTTTCTAGAGTCTCTAATACAGCAGGACACATGAGTGTGCTCAGAACAACAGAACGGTGTTACATACACACACGGACCTTATCTAGTTCAACTCTGCTTCTGAACCTGAAACAAACCACAGGTCCTCTAACATCCAATGCTTGTCAGTTAACATGGGAAACGTGTGAGCTTCGGAAACTATGTAGTTTCTTAGAGCTGTGAAGTACCTGCCCTTACTTGAAACGAAGTCTTGCTTGTAGGAAGTCAGAGAGCCTGGGATTTAACTCCATTTCTTAAGTGGAACACACAGCAGAGTTCTCATTCATTGATCACACTCTGCTTTAGAGCAAGAAGTACGCTCTTGCTATCTCGATTCTCTAAGACAGCAGGAAACGTGAGGGTGCTGAGAACAAAAGTACGGTGTTTCCTACACATACGGGACATATCTAGTCCAACTCTGCTTCGGAAAATGATACAAAGCACTGGTCCTCTAACATCCAATGCTTTTCAGTTAAGATGGGAAACGCGTTAGCTTAGTGAACGATGTAGTTAGTTGAGATGAAATGTGACTTCCCTTACCTGAAACGAAGTCTTGCTTGTAGGAAGACACAGAGCCTGGGATTTAACTCCATTTCTGAAGTGGAACACACAGCACAGTTCTGATCCATTGATCACACTCTGCTTTAGAGCAAGAAGCACGGACTTGCTTTCTAGATTCTCTACGACACCAAAGAAACGTGAGTGTGCTGAGAACAAAAGAACTGTGGTTCCTACACATACGGACCATTTCTAGTCCAACACTGCCTCTGAAATTGATACAAAGTTCTGGCCCTCTAACATCCAATGCTTGTCATTTAAGATGAGAAATGTGTGAGCTTCGTGAATGATGTAGTTCGTTTGAGCTGAAAAGTTCCTGCCCTTACCTGAAACGAAGTCTTGCTTGTAGGAAGACACAGAGCCTGGGATTTAACTCCAGTTCTGAAGGGAAACACCCAGCATAGTTATCATCCATGGATCACACTCTGCTTTAGAGCAGGAAGCACGCCCTTGCTTTCTAGAATCTCTAAGAAAGCAGGAAACGTGAGTGTGCTGAGAACAAAAGAACAGTGTTTCCTACACATATGGACCATATCTAGTCCAACTCTGCCTCTGACATTGATACAAAGCACAGGTCCTCTAACATCCAATGCTTGGCATTTAAGATGAGAAAAGTGTGAGGTTCGTGAACGAAGTAGTTCGTTTGTGCTGAAAAGTGACTGCCCTTACCTGAAACGAAGTCCTGCTTGTAGGAAGACACAGAGTCTGGCATTTAACTCCATTTCTGAAGGGAAACACACAGCATAGTTCTCATCCATGGATCACACTCTGCTTTAGAGCAAGAAGAATGCTAATGCTTTCTAGACTCTCTAATACATCAGGAAATGTGAGTGTGCTCAGAACAAAAGAACGGTGTTTCCTACACACACGGACCGTATCTAGTTCAACTCTGCTTCTGAACCCGAAACAAACCACAGGTCCTCTAACATCCAATGCTTTTCAGTTAAGATGGGAAACGTGTTAGCTTAGTGAACGATGTAATTCAATGAGATGAAATGTGACTTCCCTTACCTGAAACGAAGTCTTGCTTGTAGGAAGACACAGAGCCTGGGATTTAACTACATTTCTGAAGTGGAACACACAGCACAGTTCTGATCCATTGATCACACTCTGCTTTAGAGCAAGAAGCACGGATTTGCTTTCTAGATTCTCTAAGACAGCAGGAATCGTGAGTGTGCTGAGAACAAAAGAACGGTGGTTCCTACACATACAGACCATATCTAGTCCAACTCTGCCTCTGACATTGATACAAAGCACAGGTCCTCTCACATCCAATGCTTGTCATTTAAGATGAGAAAAGTGTGAGCTTTCGTGAACGAAGTAGTTTGTTTGAGCTGAAAAGTGACTGCCATTACCTGAAACGAAGTCTTGCTTGTAGGAAGACCCAGAGCCTGGGATTTAATTCCATTTCTGAAGTGGAACACACAGCACAGTTCTGAACCATTGATCACACTCTGCTTTAGAGCAAGAAGCACGGACTTGCTTTCTAGTTTCTCTAAGACAGCAGGAAACGTGAGTGTGCTGAGAACAAAAGAACGGTGGTTCCTACACATACAGACGATATCTAGTCCAACTCTGCCTCTGAAATTGAGACAAAGCACTGGTCCTCTAACATCCAATGCTTGTCAGTTAACATGAGAAACGTGTGAGCTTCGGAAACTATGTAGTTTCTTTGAGCTGTAAAGTACCTGCCCTTACTTGAAACGAAGTCTTGCTTGTAGGAAGTCACAGAGCCTGGGATTTAACTCCATTTCTTAAGTGGAACATACAGCAGAGTTCTCATTCATTGATCACACTCTGCTTTAGAGCAAGAAGCACGCTCTTGCTTTCTAGAGTCTCTAAGACAGCAGGAAACGTGAGGGTGCTGAGAACAAAAGTACGGTGTTTCCTACACATACGGGATATATCTAGTCCAACTCTGCTTCGGAAAATGATACAAAGCACTGGTCCTCTAACATCCAATGCTTTTCAGTTAAGATGGGAAACACGTTAGCTTAGTGAACGATGTAGTTCGTTGAGATGAAATGTGACTTCCCTTACCTGAAACGAAGTCTTGCTTGTAGGAAGACACAGAGCCTGGGATTTAACTACATTTCTGAAGTGGAACACACAGCACATTTCTGATCCATTGATCACACTCTGCTTTAGAGCAAGAAGCTCGGACTTGCTTTCTAGATTCTCTAAGACAGCAGGAAACGTGAGTGTGCTGAGAACAAAAGAATGGTGTTTCCTACACATACAGACCATATCTAGTCCAACTCTGCCTCTGACATTGATACAAAGCACAGGTCCTCTCACATCCAATGCTTGTCATTTAAGATGAGAAAAGTGTGAGCTTAGTCAACAAAGTAGTTCGTTTGAGCTGAAAAGTGACTGCCTTTCCTGAAACGAAGTCTTTCTTTTAGGAAGACACAGAGCCTGGCATTTAACTCCATTTCTGAAGGGAAACACCCAGCATAGTACTCATCCATGGATCACACTCTGCTTTAGAGCAAGAAGAATGCTAATGCTTTCTAGACTCTCTAATACAGCAGGAAACGTGAGTGTGCTCAGAACAAAAGAACAGTGTTTCCTACACACACGGACCGTATCTAGTTCAACTCTGCTTCTGAACCTGAAACAAACCACAGGTCCTCTAACATCCAATGCTTGTCAGTTAACATGAGAAACGTGTGAGCTTCGGAAACTAAGTAATTTCTTTGTGCTGTAAAGTAACTGCCCTTACTTGAAACGAAGTCTTGCTTGTAGGAAGTCACAGAGCCTGGGATTTAACTCCATTTCTTAAGGGAAACACACAGCAGAGTTCTCATTCATTGATCACACTCTGCTTTAGAGCAAGAAGCACGCTCTTGCTTTCTGGAGTTGCTAATAAAGCAGGAAACGTGAGTGTGCTGAGAACAAAAGTACGGTGTTTCCTACACATATGGACCATATGTAGTCCAACTCTTCCTTGAAATTGATGCAAAGCACAGGTCCTCTATAATCCAATGCTTGTCAGCTAACATGAGAATCGTGTTAGCTTTTTGAACGATGTAGTTCGTTTGAGCTCAAAAGTAACTGCCCTTACCTGAAATGAAGTCTTGCATGTAGGAAGACACAGAGCCTGGGGTTTAACTCCATTTCTGAAGTGGAACACACAGCACAGTTCTCATCCATTGATCACACTCTGCTTTAGAGCATGAAGCACTGTCTTTCTTTCTAGATTCTCTACGACAGCAAATAAACGTGAGTGTGCTGAGAACAAAAGAACAGTGTTTCCTACACATATGGACCATATCAGGTCCAACTCTGCCTCTGACATTGATACAAAGCACAGGTCCTCTAACATCCAATGCTTGGCATTTAAGATGAGAAAAGTGTGAGGTTCGTGAACGAAGTAGTTCGTTTGTGCTGAAAAGTGACTGCCCTTACATGAAACGAAGTCCTGCTTGTAGGAAGACACAGAGTCTGGCATTTAACTCCATTTCTGAAGGGAAACACACAGCATAGTTCTCATCCATGGATCACACTCTGCTTTAGAGCAAGAAGAATGCTAATGCTTTCTAGACTCTCTAATACATCAGGAAATGTGAGTGTGCTCAGAACAAAAGAACGGTGTTTCCTACACACACGGACCGTATCTAGTTCAACTCTGCTTCTGAACCCGAAACAAACCACAGGTCCTCTAACATCCAATGCTTTTCAGTTAAGATGGGAAACGTGTTAGCTTAGTGAACGATGTAATTCAATGAGATGAAATGTGACTTCCCTTACCTGAAACGAAGTCTTGCTTGTAGGAAGACACAGAGCCTGGGATTTAACTACATTTCTGAAGTGGAACACACAGCACAGTTCTGATCCATTGATCACACTCTGCTTTAGAGCAAGAAGCACGGATTTGCTTTCGAGATTCTCTAAGACAGCAGGAATCGTGAGTGTGCTGAGAACAAAAGAACGGTGGTTCCTACACATACAGACCATATCTAGTCCAACTCTGCCTCTGACATTGATACAAAGCACAGGTCCTCTCACATCCAATGCTTGTCATTTAAGATGAGAAAAGTGTGAGCTTTCGTGAACGAAGTAGTTTGTTTGAGCTGAAAAGTGACTGCCATTACCTGAAACGAAGTCTTGCTTGTAGGAAGACCCAGAGCCTGGGATTTAATTCCATTTCTGAAGTGGAACACACAGCACAGTTCTGAACCATTGATCACACTCTGCTTTAGAGCAAGAAGCACGGACTTGCTTTCTAGTTTCTCTAAGACAGCAGGAAACGTGAGTGTGCTGAGAACAAAAGAACGGTGGTTCCTACACATACAGACGATATCTAGTCCAACTCTGCCTCTGAAATTGAGACAAAGCACTGGTCCTCTAACATCCAATGCTTGTCAGTTAACATGAGAAACGTGTGAGCTTCGGAAACTATGTAGTTTCTTTGAGCTGTAAAGTACCTGCCCTTACTTGAAACGAAGTCTTGCTTGTAGGAAGTCACAGAGCCTGGGATTTAACTCCATTTCTTAAGTGGAACACACAGCAGAGTTCTCATTCATTGATCACACTCTGCTTTAGAGCAAGAAGCACGCTCTTGCTTTCTAGAGTCTCTAAGACAGCAGGAAACGTGAGGGTGCTGAGAACAAAAGTACGGTGTTTCCTACACATACGGGATATATCTAGTCCAACTCTGCTTCGGAAAATGATACAAAGCACTGGTCCTCTAACATCCAATGCTTTTCAGTTAAGATGGGAAACACGTTAGCTTAGTGAACGATGTAGTTCGTTGAGATGAAATGTGACTTCCCTTACCTGAAACGAAGTCTTGCTTGTAGGAAGACACAGAGCCTGGGATTTAACTACATTTCTGAAGTGGAACACACAGCACATTTCTGATCCATTGATCACACTCTGCTTTAGAGCAAGAAGCTCGGACTTGCTTTCTAGATTCTCTAAGACAGCAGGAAACGTGAGTGTGCTGAGAACAAAAGAATGGTGTTTCCTACACATACAGACCATATCTAGTCCAACTCTGCCTCTGACATTGATACAAAGCACAGGTCCTCTCACATCCAATGCTTGTCATTTAAGATGAGAAAAGTGTGAGCTTAGTCAACAAAGTAGTTCGTTTGAGCTGAAAAGTGACTGCCTTTCCTGAAACGAAGTCTTTCTTTTAGGAAGACACAGAGCCTGGCATTTAACTCCATTTCTGAAGGGAAACACCCAGCATAGTACTCATCCATGGATCACACTCTGCTTTAGAGCAAGAAGAATGCTAATGCTTTCTAGACTCTCTAATACAGCAGGAAACGTGAGTGTGCTCAGAACAAAAGAACAGTGTTTCCTACACACACGGACCGTATCTAGTTCAACTCTGCTTCTGAACCTGAAACAAACCACAGGTCCTCTAACATCCAATGCTTGTCAGTTAACATGAGAAACGTGTGAGCTTCGGAAACTAAGTAATTTCTTTGTGCTGTAAAGTAACTGCCCTTACTTGAAACGAAGTCTTGCTTGTAGGAAGTCACAGAGCCTGGGATTTAACTCCATTTCTTAAGGGAAACACACAGCAGAGTTCTCATTCATTGATCACACTCTGCTTTAGAGCAAGAAGCACGCTCTTGCTTTCTGGAGTTGCTAATAAAGCAGGAAACGTGAGTGTGCTGAGAACAAAAGTACGGTGTTTCCTACACATATGGACCATATGTAGTCCAACTCTTCCTTGAAATTGATGCAAAGCACAGGTCCTCTATAATCCAATGCTTGTCAGCTAACATGAGAATCGTGTTAGCTTTTTGAACGATGTAGTTCGTTTGAGCTCAAAAGTAACTGCCCTTACCTGAAATGAAGTCTTGCATGTAGGAAGACACAGAGCCTGGGGTTTAACTCCATTTCTGAAGTGGAACACACAGCACAGTTCTCATCCATTGATCACACTCTGCTTTAGAGCATGAAGCACTGTCTTTCTTTCTAGATTCTCTACGACAGCAAATAAACGTGAGTGTGCTGAGAACAAAAGAACAGTGTTTCCTACACATATGGACCATATCAGGTCCAACTCTGCCTCTGACATTGATACAAAGCACAGGTCCTCTAACATCCAATGCTTGGCATTTAAGATGAGAAAAGTGTGAGGTTCGTGAACGAAGTAGTTCGTTTGTGCTGAAAAGTGACTGCCCTTACATGAAACGAAGTCCTGCTTGTAGGAAGACACAGAGTCTGGCATTTAACTCCATTTCTGAAGGGAAACACACAGCATAGTT
Organism: Onychomys leucogaster; assembly: GCA_949786385.1. Classification (NCBI taxonomy): domain Eukaryota; kingdom Metazoa; phylum Chordata; class Mammalia; order Rodentia; family Cricetidae; genus Onychomys; species Onychomys leucogaster. Next base: position 217,046 of record CATKUP010000056.1, read on the forward strand.
CTCATCCATGGATCACACTCTGCTTTAGAGCAAGAAGAATGCTAATGCTTTCTAGACTCTCTAATACATCAGGAAATGTGAGTGTGCTCAGAACAAAAGAACGGTGTTTCCTACACACACGGACCGTATCTAGTTCAACTCTGCTTCTGAACCCGAAACAAACCACAGGTCCTCTAACATCCAATGCTTTTCAGTTAAGATGGGAAACGTGTTAGCTTAGTGAACGATGTAATTCAATGAGATGAAATGTGACTTCCCTTACCTGAAACGAAGTCTTGCTTGTAGGAAGACACAGAGCCTGGGATTTAACTACATTTCTGAAGTGGAACACACAGCACAGTTCTGATCCATTGATCACACTCTGCTTTAGAGCAAGAAGCACGGATTTGCTTTCGAGATTCTCTAAGACAGCAGGAATCGTGAGTGTGCTGAGAACAAAAGAACGGTGGTTCCTACACATACAGACCATATCTAGTCCAACTCTGCCTCTGACATTGATACAAAGCACAGGTCCTCTCACATCCAATGCTTGTCATTTAAGATGAGAAAAGTGTGAGCTTTCGTGAACGAAGTAGTTTGTTTGAGCTGAAAAGTGACTGCCATTACCTGAAACGAAGTCTTGCTTGTAGGAAGACCCAGAGCCTGGGATTTAATTCCATTTCTGAAGTGGAACACACAGCACAGTTCTGAACCATTGATCACACTCTGCTTTAGAGCAAGAAGCACGGACTTGCTTTCTAGTTTCTCTAAGACAGCAGGAAACGTGAGTGTGCTGAGAACAAAAGAACGGTGGTTCCTACACATACAGACGATATCTAGTCCAACTCTGCCTCTGAAATTGAGACAAAGCACTGGTCCTCTAACATCCAATGCTTGTCAGTTAACATGAGAAACGTGTGAGCTTCGGAAACTATGTAGTTTCTTTGAGCTGTAAAGTACCTGCCCTTACTTGAAACGAAGTCTTGCTTGTAGGAAGTCACAGAGCCTGGGATTTAACTCCATTTCTTAAGTGGAACATACAGCAGAGTTCTCATTCATTGATCACACTCTGCTTTAGAGCAAGAAGCACGCTCTTGCTTTCTAGAGTCTCTAAGACAGCAGGAAACGTGAGGGTGCTGAGAACAAAAGTACGGTGTTTCCTACACATACGGGATATATCTAGTCCAACTCTGCTTCGGAAAATGATACAAAGCACTGGTCCTCTAACATCCAATGCTTTTCAGTTAAGATGGGAAACACGTTAGCTTAGTGAACGATGTAGTTCGTTGAGATGAAATGTGACTTCCCTTACCTGAAACGAAGTCTTGCTTGTAGGAAGACACAGAGCCTGGGATTTAACTACATTTCTGAAGTGGAACACACAGCACATTTCTGATCCATTGATCACACTCTGCTTTAGAGCAAGAAGCTCAGACTTGCTTTCTAGATTCTCTAAGACAGCAGGAAACGTGAGTGTGCTGAGAACAAAAGAATGGTGTTTCCTACACATACAGACCATATCTAGTCCAACTCTGCCTCTGACATTGATACAAAGCACAGGTCCTCTCACATCCAATGCTTGTCATTTAAGATGAGAAAAGTGTGAGCTTAGTCAACAAAGTAGTTCGTTTGAGCTGAAAAGTGACTGCCTTTCCTGAAACGAAGTCTTTCTTTTAGGAAGACACAGAGCCTGGCATTTAACTCCATTTCTGAAGGGAAACACCCAGCATAGTACTCATCCATGGATCACACTCTGCTTTAGAGCAAGAAGAATGCTAATGCTTTCTAGACTCTCTAATACAGCAGGAAACGTGAGTGTGCTCAGAACAAAAGAACAGTGTTTCCTACACACACGGACCGTATCTAGTTCAACTCTGCTTCTGAACCTGAAACAAACCACAGGTCCTCTAACATCCAATGCTTGTCAGTTAACATGAGAAACGTGTGAGCTTCAGAAACTAAGTAATTTCTTTGTGCTGTAAAGTAACTGCCCTTACTTGAAACGAAGTCTTGCTTGTAGGAAGTCACAGAGCCTGGGATTTAACTCCATTTCTTAAGGGAAACACACAGCAGAGTTCTCATTCATTGATCACACTCTGCTTTAGAGCAAGAAGCACGCTCTTGCTTTCTGGAGTCGCTAATAAAGCAGGAAACGTGAGTGTGCTGAGAACAAAAGTACGGTGTTTCCTACACATATGGACCATATGTAGTCCAACTCTTCCTTGAAATTGATGCAAAGCACAGGTCCTCTATAATCCAATGCTTGTCAGCTAACATGAGAATCGTGTGAGCTTTTTGAACGATGTAGTTCGTTTGAGCTCAAAAGTAACTGCCCTTACCTGAAATGAAGTCTTGCATGTAGGAAGACACAGAGCCTGGGGTTTAACTCCATTTCTGAAGTGGAACACACAGCACAGTTCTCATCCATTGATCACACTCTGCTTTAGAGCATGAAGCACTGTCTTTCTTTCTAGATTCTCTACGACAGCAAATAAACGTGAGTGAGCTGAGAACAAAAGAACGGTGGTTCCTACACATATGGACCATTTCTAGTCCAACTCTGCCTCTGAAATTGATACAAAGCACTGGCCCTCTAACATCCAATGCTTGTCATTTAAGATGAGAAACGTGTGAGCTTCGTGAATGATGTAGTTCGTTTGAGCTGAAAAGTGACTGCCTTACCTGAAACGAAGTCTTGCTTGTAGGAAGACACAGATCCTGGGATTTAAATCCAGTTCTGAAGGGAAACACACAGCATAGTTCTCATCCATGGATCACACTCTGCTTTAGAGCAGGAAGCACGCCCTTGCTTTCTAGAATCTCTAAGAAAGCAGGAAACGTGAGTGTGCTGAGAACAAAAGAACAGTATTTCCTATACATACGGACCATATCTAGTCCAACTCTGCCTCTGACATTGATACAAAGCACAGGTCCTCTAACTTCCAATGCTTGTCATTTAAGATGAGAAAAGTGTGAGCTTCGTGAATGAAGTAGTTCGTTTGAGCTGAAAAGTGACTGCCCTTACCTGAAACGAAGTCCTGCTTGTAGGAAGACACAGAGGCTGGCATTTAACTCCATTTCTGAAGGGAAACACACAGCATAGTTGTCATCCATGGATCACACTCTGCTTTAGAGCAAGAAGAATGCTAATGCTTTCTAGACTCTCTAATACAGCAGGAAATGTGAGTGTGCTCAGAACAAAAGAACGGTGTTTCCTTCACACACGGACCATATCTAGTTCAACTCTGCTTCTGAACCTGAAACAAACCACAGGTCCTCTAACATACAATGCTTGTCAGTTAACATGAGAAACGTGTGAGTTTCGGAAACTATGTACTTTCTTTGAGCTGTAAAGTACCTGCCCTTACTTGAAACGAAGTCTTGCTTGTAGGAAGTCACAGAGCCAGGGATTTAACTCCATTTCTTAAGTGGAACACACAGCAGAGTTCTCATTCATTGATCACATTCTGCTTTAGAGCAAGAAGCACGCTCTTGCTTTCTCGATTCTCTAAGACAGCAGGAAACGTGAGGGTGCTGAGAACAAAAGTACGGTGTTTCCTACACATACGGGACATATCTAGTCCAACTCTGCTTCGGAAAATGATACAAAGCACTGGTCCTCTAACATCCAATGCTTTTCAGTTAAGATGGGAAACGCGTTAGCTTAGTGAACGATGTAGTTCGTTGAGATGAAATGTGACTTCCCTTACCTGAAACGAAGTCTTGCTTGTAGGAAGACACAGAGCCTGAGATTTAACTCCATTTCTGAAGGGAAACACACAGCAGAGTTCTCATCCATTGATCACACTCTGCTTTAGAGCAAAAAGCATGCTCTAGGTTTCTAGAGTCTCTAAGACAGCAGGAAACGTGAGTGTGCTGAGAACAAAAGAACGGTGTTTCCTACACACACGGACCGTATCTCGTTCAACTCTGCTTCTGAAACTGAAACAAACCACAGGTCCTCTAACATCCAATGCTTGTCAGTTAACATGAGAAACGTGTGAGCTTCGTGAACGATGTAGTTCGTTTGAGCTGAAAAGTTATTGCCCTTACATGAAACGAAGTCTTGCTTGTAGGAAGACACAGAGCCTGAGATTTAACTCCATTTCTGAAGTGAAACACACAGCAGAGTTCTCATCCATTGATCATACTCTGCTTTAGAGCAAGAAGCACGCTCTAGGTTTCTACAGTCTCTAAGACAGCAGGAAACGTGAGTGTGCTGAGAACAAAAGAATGGTGTTTCCTACACATACGGACCATATCTAGTCAAACTCTGCTTCTGAAACTGATACAAAGCCGTCGTCCTCAAACATCCAAAGCTTGTCAGTTAAGCTGAGAAACGTGTGAGCTTTGTGAACGATGTAGTTCGTTTGACCTCAAAAGTGACAACCCTTACCTGAAACAAAATCTTGCATGTAGCAAGACACAGAGCCTGGGGTTTAACTCCATTTCTGAAGGGAAACAGACAGCAGAGTTCTCATCCATTGATCACACTCTGCTTTAGAGCAAGAAGCATGCGCTTGCTTTCTAGATTCTCTAAGACAGCAGGAAACGTGAGTGTGCTGAAAATAAAAGAACGGTGTTTCCTACACATACGGACCATATCTAGTCCAACTCTGCCTCTGACATTGATACAAATCACAGGTCCTGTAACATCCAATGCTTGTCATTTAAGATGAGAAAACTGTGAGGTTCGTGAACGAAGTAGTTCGTTTGAGCTGAAAAGTGACTGCCCTTACCTGAAACGAAGTCTTGCTTGTAGGAAGACACAGATCCTGGCATTTAACTCCATTTCTGAAGGGAAACACACAGCAGAGTTCTTATTCATTGATCACACTCTGCTTTAGAGCAAGAAGCATGCTCTTGCTTTCTCGATTCTCTAAGACAGCAGGAAACATGAGTGTGCTCAGAACAAAAGAACGGTGTTTCCTACACACACGGACCGTATCTAGTTCAAATCTGCTTCTGAAACTGAAACAAACCACAGGTCCTCTAACATCCAATGCTTGTCAGTTAACATGAGAAACGTGTGAGCTTCGGGAGCTATGTAGTTTCTTTGAGCTGTAAAGTACCTGCCCTTACTTGAAACGAAGTCTTGCTTGTAGGAAGTCACAGAGCCTGGGATTTAACTCCATTTCTGAAGTGGAACACACAGCACAGTTCTGATCCATTGATCACACTCTGCTTTAGAGCAAGAAGCACGGACTTGCTTTCTAGATTCTCTAAGAAATCAGGAAACATGAGTGTGCTGACAACAAAAGAATGGTGTTTCCTACACATACGGACCATTTCTAGTCCAACTCTGCCTCTGAAATTGATACAAAGCACTGGCCCTCTAACATCCAATGCTTGTTATTTAAGATGAGAAACGTGTGAGCTTCGTGAATGATGTAGTTCGTTTGAGCTGAAAAGTTACTGCCCTTACCTGAAACGAAGTCTTGCTTGTAGGAAGACACAGAGCCTGGGATTTAACTCCAGTTCTGAAGGGAAACACACAGCATAGTTATCATCCATGGATCACACTCTGCTTTAGAGCAGGAAGCACGCCCTTGCTTTCTAGAATCTCTAAGAAAGCAGGAAACATGAGTGTGCTGAGAATAAAAGAACAGTGTTTCCTACACATACGGACCATATCTAGTCCAACTCTGCCTCTGACATTGATACAAAGCACAGGTCCTCTAACATCCAATGCTTGTCATTTAAGATGAGAAAAGTGTGAGCTTTCGTGAACGAAGTAGTTCGTTTGAGCTGAAAAGTGACTGCCATTACCTGAAACGAAGTCTTGCTTGTAGGAAGACCCAGAGACTGGGATTTAACTCCATTTCTGAAGTGGAACACACAGCACAGTTCTGATCCATTGATCACACTCTGCTTTAGAGCAAGAAGCACGGACTTGCTTTCTAGATTCTCTAAGACAGCAGGAAACGTGAGTGTGCTGAGAACAAAAGAACGGTGGTTCCTACACATACAGACGATATCTAGTCCAACTCTGCCTCTGAAATTGAGACAAAGCACTGGTCCTCTAACATCCAATGCTTGTCATTTAAGATGAGAAACGTGTGAGCTTCGTGAATGATGTAGTTCGTTTGAGCTGAAAAGTGCCTGCCCTTACCTGAAATGAATTCTTGCTTGTAGGAAGAGACAGAGCCTGGGATTTAACTCCATTTCTGAAGTGGAACACAAAGCAGAGTTCTCATTCATTGATCACACTCTGCTTTAGAGCAAGAAGCACGGACTTGCTTTCTAGAATCTCTAAGACAGCGGGAAACGTGAGTGTGCTGAGAACAAAAGAACGGTGGTTCCTACACATATAGACGATATCTAGTCCAACTCTGCCTCTGAAATTGAGACAAAGAACTGGTCCTCTAACATCCAATGCTTGTCATTTAAGATGAGAAACGTGTGAGCTTCGTGAATGATGTAGTTCGTTTGAGCTGAAAAGTGCCTGCCCTTACCTGAAATGAATTCTTGCTTGTAGGAAGACACAGAGCCTGGGATTTAACCCCAGTTCTGAAGGGAAACACACAGCATAGTTATCATCCATGGATCACACTCTGCTTTAGAGCAAGAAGAATGCTATTGCTTTCTAGACTCTCTAATGCATCAGGAAACGTGAGTGTGCTGAGAATAAAAGAACGGTGTTTCCTACACATACGGACCATATCTAGTTCAACTCCTCTTGTGAAACTGACACAAAGCACAGGTTCTGTAACATCCAATGCTTTTCAATTAAGACCAAGAAACGAGTGAGCTTCGTTACGATGTAGTTCGTTTGACCTGTAAAGTAACTGCCCTTACCTGAAACGATGTCTTGATTGTAGGAAGACACAGAGCCTGGGATATAACTCCATTTCTGAAGTGGAACACACAGCAGAGTTCTCATTCATTGATCACACTCTGCTTTAGAGCAAGAAGCACACTCTTGCTTTCTAGAGTCTCTAAGAAATCAGGAAACATGAGTGTGCTGACAACAAAAGAATGGTGTTTCCTACACATACGGACCATATCTAGTCCAACTCTGCCTCTGAAATTGATACAAAGCACTGGCCCTCTAACATCCAATGCTTGTTATTTAAGATGAGAAACGTGTGAGCTTCGTGAATGATGTAGTTCGTTTGAGCTGAAAAGTGACTGCCCTTACCTGAAACGAAGTCTTGCTTGTAGGAAGACACAGATCCTGGCATTTAACTCCATTTCTGAAGGGAAACACACAGCAGAGTTCTTATTCATTGATCACACTCTGCTTTAGAGCAAGAAGCATGCTCTTGCTTTCTCGATTCTCTAAGACAGCAGGAAACATGAGTGTGCTCAGAACAAAAGAACGGTGTTTCCTACACACACGGACCGTATCTAGTTCAAATCTGCTTCTGAAACTGAAACAAACCACAGGTCCTCTAACATCCAATGCTTGTCAGTTAACATGAGAAACGTGTGAGCTTCGGGAGCTATGTAGTTTCTTTGAGCTGTAAAGTACCTGCCCTTACTTGAAACGAAGTCTTGCTTGTAGGAAGTCACAGAGCCTGGGATTTAACTCCATTTCTGAAGTGGAACACACAGCACAGTTCTGATCCATTGATCACACTCTGCTTTAGAGCAAGAAGCACGGACTTGCTTTCTAGATTCTCTAAGAAATCAGGAAACATGAGTGTGCTGACAACAAAAGAATGGTGTTTCCTACACATACGGACCATTTCTAGTCCAACTCTGCCTCTGAAATTGATACAAAGCACTGGCCCTCTAACATCCAATGCTTGTTATTTAAGATGAGAAACGTGTGAGCTTCGTGAATGATGTAGTTCGTTTGAGCTGAAAAGTTACTGCCCTTACCTGAAACGAAGTCTTGCTTGTAGGAAGACACAGAGCCTGGGATTTAACTCCAGTTCTGAAGGGAAACACACAGCATAGTTATCATCCATGGATCACACTCTGCTTTAGAGCAGGAAGCACGCCCTTGCTTTCTAGAATCTCTAAGAAAGCAGGAAACATGAGTGTGCTGAGAATAAAAGAACAGTGTTTCCTACACATACGGACCATATCTAGTCCAACTCTGCCTCTGACATTGATACAAAGCACAGGTCCTCTAACATCCAATGCTTGTCATTTAAGATGAGAAAAGTGTGAGCTTTCGTGAACGAAGTAGTTCGTTTGAGCTGAAAAGTGACTGCCATTACCTGAAACGAAGTCTTGCTTGTAGGAAGACCCAGAGACTGGGATTTAACTCCATTTCTGAAGTGGAACACACAGCACAGTTCTGATCCATTGATCACACTCTGCTTTAGAGCAAGAAGCACGGACTTGCTTTCTAGATTCTCTAAGACAGCAGGAAACGTGAGTGTGCTGAGAACAAAAGAACGGTGGTTCCTACACATACAGACGATATCTAGTCCAACTCTGCCTCTGAAATTGAGACAAAGCACTGGTCCTCTAACATCCAATGCTTGTCATTTAAGATGAGAAACGTGTGAGCTTCGTGAATGATGTAGTTCGTTTGAGCTGAAAAGTGCCTGCCCTTACCTGAAATGAATTCTTGCTTGTAGGAAGAGACAGAGCCTGGGATTTAACTCCATTTCTGAAGTGGAACACAAAGCAGAGTTCTCATTCATTGATCACACTCTGCTTTAGAGCAAGAAGCACGGACTTGCTTTCTAGAATCTCTAAGACAGCGGGAAACGTGAGTGTGCTGAGAACAAAAGAACGGTGGTTCCTACACATATAGACGATATCTAGTCCAACTCTGCCTCTGAAATTGAGACAAAGAACTGGTCCTCTAACATCCAATGCTTGTCATTTAAGATGAGAAACGTGTGAGCTTCGTGAATGATGTAGTTCGTTTGAGCTGAAAAGTGCCTGCCCTTACCTGAAATGAATTCTTGCTTGTAGGAAGACACAGAGCCTGGGATTTAACCCCAGTTCTGAAGGGAAACACACAGCATAGTTATCATCCATGGATCACACTCTGCTTTAGAGCAAGAAGAATGCTATTGCTTTCTAGACTCTCTAATGCATCAGGAAACGTGAGTGTGCTGAGAATAAAAGAACGGTGTTTCCTACACATACGGACCATATCTAGTTCAACTCCTCTTGTGAAACTGACACAAAGCACAGGTTCTGTAACATCCAATGCTTTTCAATTAAGACCAAGAAACGAGTGAGCTTCGTTACGATGTAGTTCGTTTGACCTGTAAAGTAACTGCCCTTACCTGAAACGATGTCTTGATTGTAGGAAGACACAGAGCCTGGGATATAACTCCATTTCTGAAGTGGAACACACAGCAGAGTTCTCATTCATTGATCACACTCTGCTTTAGAGCAAGAAGCACACTCTTGCTTTCTAGAGTCTCTAAGAAATCAGGAAACATGAGTGTGCTGACAACAAAAGAATGGTGTTTCCTACACATACGGACCATTTCTAGTCCAACTCTGCCTCTGAAATTGATACAAAGCACTGGCCCTCTAACATCCAATGCTTGTTATTTAAGATGAGAAACGTGTGAGCTTCGTGAATGATGTAGTTCGTTTGAGCTGAAAAGTTACTGCCCTTACCTGAAACGAAGTCTTGCTTGTAGGAAGACACAGAGCCTGGGATTTAACTCCAGTTCTGAAGGGAAACACACAGCATAGTTCTCATCCATGGATCACACTCTGCTTTAGAGCAGGAAGCACGCCCTTGCTTTCTAGAATCTCTAAGAAAGCAGGAAACATGAGTGTGCTGAGAATAAAAGAACAGTGTTTCCTACACATACGGACCATATCTAGTCCAACTCTGCCTCTGACATTGATACAAAGCACAGGTCCTCTAACATCCAATGCTTGTCATTTAAGATGAGAAAAGTGTGAGCTTTCGTGAACGAAGTAGTTCGTTTGAGCTGAAAAGTGACTGCCATTACCTGAAACGAAGTCTTGCTTGTAGGAAGACCCAGAGACTGGGATTTAACTCCATTTCTGAAGTGGAACACACAGCACAGTTCTGCACCATTGATCACACTCTGCTTTAGAGCAAGAAGCACAGACTTGCTTTCTAGATTCTCTAAGACAGCAGGAAACGTGAGTGTGCTGAGAACAAAAGAATGGTGGTTCCTACACATACAGACCATATCTAGTCCAACTCTGCCTCTGAAATTGAGACAAAGAACTGGTCCTCTAACATCCAATGCTTGTCATTTAAGATGAGAAACGTGTGAGCTTCGTGAATGATGTAGTTCGTTTGAGCTGAAAAGTGCCTGCCCTTACCTGAAATGAATTCTTGCTTGTAGGAAGACACAGAGCCTGGGATTTAACTCCAGTTCTGAAGGGAAACACACAGCATAGTTATCATCCATGGATCACACTCTGCTTTAGAGCAAGAAAATGCTATTGCTTTCTAGACTCTCTAATGCATCAGGAAACGTGAGTGTGCTGAGAGCAAAAGAACGGTGTTTCCTACACATACGGACTATATCTAGTTCAACTCCTCTTGTGAAACTGACACAAAGCACAGGTTCTGTAACATCCACTGCTTTTCAATTAAGACCAAGAAACGTGTGAGCTTCGTGTACGATGTAGTTTTTTGACCTGTAAAGTAACTGCCCTTACCTGAAACGATGTCTTGATTGTAGGAAGACACAGAGCCTGGGATTTAACTCCATTTCTGAAGTGGAACACACAGCAGAGTTCTCATTCATTGATCACACTCTGCTTTAGAGCAAGAAGCACGCTCTTGCTTTCTAGAGTCTCTAAGAAAGCAGGAAACATGAGTGTGCTGACAACAAAAGAATGGTGTTTCCTACACATACGGACCATATCTATTCCAACTCTGCCTTGAAATTGATACAAAGCACAGGTCCTCTATCATCCAATGCTTGTCAGCTAACATGAGAATCGTGTGAGCTTTTTGAACGATGTAGTTCGTTTGAGCTCAAAAGTAACTGCCCTTACCTGAAATGAAGCCTTGCATGTAGGAAGACACAGAGCCTGGGGTTTAACTCCATTTCTGAAGTGGAACACACAGCGCAGTTCTCATCCATTGATCACACTCTGCTTTAGAGCATGAAGCACTGTCTTGCTTTCTAGGTTCTCTACGACAGCAAAGAAACGTTAGTGTGCTGAGAGCAAAAGAACTGTGGTTCCTACACATACGGACCATTTCTAGTCCAACTCTGCCTCTGAAATTGATACAAAGCACTGGCCCTCTAACATCGAATGCTTGTCATTTAAGATGAGATACGTGTGAGCTTTGTGAACGATGTAGTTCATTTGAGCTCAAAAGTGACTGCCCTTACCTGAAACGAAGTCTTGCATGTAGGAAGACACAGAGCCTGGGGTTTAACTCCATTTCTGAAGGGAAACACACAGCAGAGTTCTCATCCATTGATCACACTCTGCTTTAGAGCAAGAAGCACGGACTTGATTTCTAGATTCTCTCAGACAGAAGGAAAAGTGATTGTGCTGAGAACAAAAGAACGGTGGTTCCTACACACACAGACCATATCTAGTCCAACTCTGCCTCTGAAATTGAGACAAAGCACTGGTCCTCTAACATCCAATGCTTGTCATTTATGATGAGAAACGTGTGAGCTTCGTGAATGATGTAGTTCGTTTTAGCTGAAATGTGCCTGCCCTTACCTGAAATGAATTCTTGCTTGTAGGAAGACACAGAACCTGGGATTTAACTCCAGTTCTGAAGGGAAACACACAGCATAGTTATCATCCATGGATCACACTCTGCTTTAGAGCAAGAAGAATGCTATTGCTTTCTAGACTCTCTAATGCAGCAAGAAACATGAGTGTGCTGAGAACAAAAGAACAGTGTTTCTTACACACACGGACCATATCTAGTTCAACTCCTCTTCTGAAACTGACACAAAGCACAGGTTCTGTAACATCCAATGCTTTTCAATTAAGACCAAGAAACGTGTGAGCTTCGTGAATGATGTAGTTCGTTTGACCTGTAAAGTAACTGCCCTTTCCTGAAACGATGTCTTGATTGTAGGAAGACACAGAGCCTGGGATTTAACTCCATTTCTGAATTTTAACACACAGCAGAGTTCTCATTCATTGATCACACTCTGCTTTAGAGCAAGAAGCACTCCCTTGCTTTCTAGAGTCTCTAAGAAAACAGGAAACGTGAGTGTGCTGAGAACAAAAGAACGGTGTTCCCTACACCTACAGACCATATCTAGTCCAACTCTGCCTTGAAATTGATATAAAGCACAGGTCCTCCATCATCCAATGCTTGTCATTTAAGATGAGAAAAGTGTGAGCTTCGTGAACGAAGTAGTTCGTTTGAGCTGAAAAGTGACTGCCCTTTCTGAAACGAAGTCTTGCTTGTAGGAAGACACAGATCCTGGCATTTAACTCCATTTCTGAAGGGAAACACACAGCATAGTTCTCATCCATGGATCACACTCTGCTTTAGAGCACTAAGAATTCTAATGCTTCCTAGAGTCTCTAATACAGCACGACACATGAGTGTGCTCAGAACAAAAGAACGGTGTTACCTACACACACGGAACATATCTAGTTCAACTCTACTTCTGAACCTGAAACAAACCACAGGTCCTCTATCATCCAATGCTTGTCATTTAAGATGAGAAACGTGTGAGCTTCGTGAACGATGTAGTTCATTTGAGCTGAAAAGTGACTGCCCTTACCTGAAACGAAGTCTTGCTTGTAGGAAGACACAGAGCCTGGGATTTAACTCCAGTTCTGAAGGGAAACACACAGCATAGTTATCATCCATGGATCACACTCTGCTTTAGAGCAGGAAGCACGCCCTTGCTTTCTAGAATCTCTAATACAGCAGGAAACATGAGTGTGCTGAGAACAAAAGAACAGTGTTTCCTACACATACGGACCATATCTAGTCCAACTCTGCCTCTGACATTGATACAAAGCACAGGTCCTCTAACATCCAATGCTTGTCATTTAAGATGAGAAAAGTGTGAGCTTCGTGAACGAAGTAGTTCGTTTGAGCTGAAAAGTGACTGCCCTTACCTGAAACAAAGTCTTGCTTGTAGGAAGACACAGAGTCTGGCATTTAACTCCATTTCTGAAGGGAAACACACAGCATAGTTCTCATCCATGGATCACACTCTGCTTTAGAGCAAGAAGAATGCTAATGCTTTCTAGACTCTCTAATACAGCAGGAAATGTGAGTGTGCTCAGAACCAAAGAATGGTGTTTCCTACACACACGGACCTTATCTAGGTCAACACTGCTTCTGAACCTGAAACAAACCACAGGTCCTCTAACATACAATGCTTGTCAGTTAACATGAGAAACGTGTGAGCTTTGGAAACTATGTAGTTTCTTAGAGCTGTGAAGTACCTGCCCTTACTTGAAACGAAGTCTTGCTTGTAGGAAGTCACAGAGCCTGGGATTTAACTCCATTTCTTAAGTGGAACACACAGCAGAGTTCTCATTCATTGATCACACTCTGCTTTAGAGCAAGAAGTTCGCTCTTGCTATCTCGATTCTCTAAGACAGCAGGAAACGTGAGGGTGCTGAGAACAAAAGTACGGTGTTTCCTACACATACGGGACATATCTAGTCCAACTCTGCTTCGGAAAATGATACAAAGCACTGGTCCTCTAACATCCAATGCTTTTCAGTTAAGATGGGAAACGTGTTAGCTTAGTGAACGATGTAGTTAGTTGAGATGAAATGTGACTTCCCTTACCTGAAACGAAGTCTTGCTTGTAGGAAGACACAGAGCCTGGGATTTAACTCCATTTCTGAAGTGGAACACACAGCACAGTTCTGATCCATTGATCACACTCTGCTTTAGAGCAAGAAGCACGGACTTGCTTTCTAGATTTTCTACGACACCAAAGAAACGTGAGTGTGCTGAGAACAAAAGAACTGTGGTTCCTACACATACGGACCATTTCTAGTCCAACTCTGCCTCTGACATTGATACAAAGCACAGGTCCTCTAACATCCAATGCTTGTCATTTAAGATGAGAAAAGTGTGAGGTTCGTGAACGAAGTAGTTCGTTTGAGCTGAAAAGTGACTGCCCTTACCTGAAACGAAGTCCTGCTTGTAGGAAGACACAGAGTCTGGCATTTAACTCCATTTCTGAAGGGAAACACACAGCATAGTTCTCATCCATGGATCACACTCTGCTTTAGAGCAAGAAGAATGCTAATGCTTTCTAGACTCTCTAATACAGCAGGAAATGTGAGTGTGCTCAGAACAAATGAACGGTGTTTCCTACACACACGGACCGTATCTAGTTCAACTCTGCTTCTGAACCTGAAACAAACCACAGGTCTTCTAACATACAATGCTTGTCAGTTAACATGAGAAACGTGTGAGTTTCAGAAACTATGTAGTTTCTTTGAGCTGTAAAGTACCTGCCCTTACTTGAAACGAAGTCTTGCATGTAGGAAGACACAGAGCCTGGGGTTTAACTCCATTTCTGAAGGGAAACACACAGCAGAGTTCTCATCCATTGATCACACTCTGCTTTAGAGCAAGAAGCACGGACTTGATTTCTAGATTCTCTCAGACAGAAGGAAAAGTGATTGTGCTGAGAACAAAAGAACGGTGGTTCCTACACATACAGACCATATCTAGTCCAACTCTGCCTCTGAAATTGAGACAAAGCACTGGTCCTCTAACATCCAATGCTTGTCATTTATGATGAGAAACGTGTGAGCTTCGTGAATGATGTAGTTCGTTTGAGCTGAAAAATGCCTGCCCTTACCTGAAATGAATTCTTGCTTGTAGGAAGACACAGAGCCTGGGATTTAACTCCAGTTCTGAAGGGAAACACACAGCATAGTTATCATCCATGGATCACACTCTGCTTTAGAGCAAGAAGAATGCTATTGCTTTCTAGACTCTCTAATGCAGCAAGAAACATGAGTGTGCTGAGAACAAAAGAACAGTGTTTCCTACACATACGGACCATATCTAGTTCAACTCCTCTTCTGAAACTGACACAAAGCACAGGTTCTGTAACATCCAATGCTTTTCAATTAAGACCAAGAAACGTGTGAGCTTCGTGAATGATGTAGTTCGTTTGACCTGTAAAGTAACTGCCCTTTCCTGAAATGATGTCTTGATTGTAGGAAGACACAGAGCCTGGGATTTAACTCCATTTCTGAATTTTAACACACAGCAGAGTTCTCATTCATTGATCACACTCTGCTTTAGAGCAAGAAGCACTCCCTTGCTTTCTAGAGTCTCTAAGAAAACAGGAAACGTGAGTGTGCGGAGAACAAAAGAATGGTGTTCCCTACACCTACAGACCATATCTAGTCCAACTCTGCCTTGAAATTGATATAAAGCACAGGTCCTCCATCATCCAATGCTTGTCATTTAAGATGAGAAAAGTGTGAGCTTTGTGAACGAAGTAGTTCGTTTGAGCTGAAAAGTGACTGCCCTTTCCTGAATCGAAGTCTTGCTTGTAGGAAGACACAGATCCTGGCATTTAACTCCATTTCTGAAGGGAAACACACAGCATAGTTCTCATCCATGGATCACACTCTGCTTTAGAGCAAGAAGAATTCTAATGCTTTCTAGAGTCTCTAATACAGCAGGACACATGAGTGTGCTCAGAACAAAAGAACGGTGTTACCTACACACACGGACCTTATCTAGTTCAACTCTGCTTCTGAACCTGAAACAAACCACAGGTCCTCTAACATCCAATGCTTGTCAGTTAACATGAGAAACGTGTGTGCTTCGGAAACTATGTAGTTTCTTAGAGCTGTGAAGTACCTGCCCTTACTTGAAACGAAGTCTTGCTTGTAGGAAGTCACAGAGCCTGGGATTTAACTCCATTTCTTAAGTGGAACACACAGCAGAGTTCTCATTCATTGATCACACTCTGCTTTAGAGCAAGAAGTACGCTCTTGCTTTCTCGATTCTCTAAGACAGCAGGAAACGTGAGGGTGCTGAGAACAAAAGTACGGTGTTTCCTACACATACGGGACATATCTAGTCCAACTCTGCTTCGGAAAATGATACAAAGCACTGGTCCTCTAACATCCAATGCTTTTCAGTTAAGATGGGAAACGCGTTAGCTTAGTGAACGATGTAGTTAGTTGAGATGAAATGTGACTTCCCTTACCTGAAACGAAGTCTTGCTTGTAGGAAGACACAGAGCCTGGGATTTAACTCCATTTCTGAAGTGGAACACACAGCACAGTTCTGATCCATTGATCACACTCTGCTTTAGAGCAAGAAGCACGGACTTGCTTTCTAGATTCTCTACGACACCAAAGAAACGTGAGTGTGCTGAGAACAAAAGAACTGTGGTTCCTACACATACGGACCATTTCTAGTCCAACTCTGCCTCTGAAATTGATACAAAGTACTGGCCCTCTAACATCCAATGCTTGTCATTTAAGATGAGAAATGTGTGAGCTTCGTGAATGATGTAGTTCGTTTGAGCTGAAAAGTTCCTGCCCTTACCTGAAACGAAGTCTTGCTTGTAGGAAGACACAGAGCCTGGGATTTAACTCCAGTTCTGAAGGGAAACACACAGCATAGTTATCATCCATGGATCACACTCTGCTTTAGAGCAGGAAGCACGCCCTTGCTTTCTAGAATCTCTAAGAAAGAAGGAAACGTGAGTGTGCTGAGAACAAAAGAACAGTGTTTCCTACACATACGGACCATATCTAGTCCAACTCTGCCTCTGACATTGATACAAAGCACAGGTCCTCTAACATCCAATGCTTGTCATTTAAGATGAGAAAAGTGTGAGGTTCGTGAACGAAGTAGTTCGTTTGAGCTGAAAAGTGACTGCCCTTACCTGAAACGAAGTCCTGCTTGTAGGAAGACACAGAGTCTGGCATTTAACTCCATTTCTGAAGGGAAACACACAGCATAGTTCTCATCCATGGATCACACTCTGCTTTAGAGCAAGAAGAATGCTAATGCTTTCTAGACTCTCTAATACATCAGGAAATGTGAGTGTGCTCAGAACAAAAGAACGGTGTTTCCTACACACACGGACCGTATCTAGTTCACCTCTGCTTCTGAACCCGAAACAAACCACAGGTCCTCTAACATCCAATGCTTGTCAGTTAACATGAGAAACGTGTGAGCTTCGGAAACTATGTAATTTCTTTGAGCTGTAAAGTAACTGCCGTTACTTGAAACGAAGTCTTGCTTGTAGGAAGTCACAGAGCCTGGGATTTAACTCCATTTCTTAAGTGGAACACACAGCAGAGGTCTCATTCATTGATCACACTCTGCTTTAGAGTAAGAAGCACGCTCTTGCTTTCTGGAGTCGCTAATAAAGCAGGAAACGTGAGTGTGCTGAGAACAAAAGAACGGTGTTTCCTACACATACGGACCATATCTAGTCCAACTCTGCCTTGAAATTGATACAAAGCACAGGTCCTCTATCATCCAATGCTTGTCAGCTAACATGAGAATCGTGTGAGCTTTTTGAACGATGTAGTTCGTTTGAGCTCAAAAGTAACTGCCCTTACCTGAAATGAAGTCTTGCATGTAGGAAGACACAGAGCCTGGGGTTTAACTCCATTTCTGAAGTGGAACACACAGCACAGTTCTCATCCATTGATCACACTGTGCTTTAGAGCATGAAGCACTGTCTTGCTTTCTAGATTCTCTACGACAGCAAAGAAACGTGAGTGTGCTGAGAACAAAAGAACTGTGGTTCCTACACATACGGACCATTTCTAGTCCTACTCTGCCTCTGAAATTGATACAAAGCACTGGCCCTCTAACATCCAATGCTTGTTATTTAAGATGAGAAACATGTGAGCTTCGTGAATGATGTAGTTCCTTTGAGCTGAAAAGTTACTGCCCTTACCTGAAACGAAGTCTTGCTTGTAGGAAGACACAGAGCCTGGGATTTAACTCCAGTTCCGAAGGGAAACACACAGCATAGTTATCATCCATGGATCACACTCTGCTTTAGAGCAGGAAGCACGCCCTTGCTTTCTAGAATCTCTAAGAAAGCAGGAAACATGAGTGTGCTGAGAACAAAAGAACAGTGTTTCCTACACATACGGACCATATCTAGTCCAACTCTGCCTTGAAATTGATACAAAGCACAGGTCGTCTAACGTCCAATGCTTGTCATTTAAGATGAGAAATGTGTGAGCCTCGTGAACGATGTAGTTCGTTTGAGCTGTAAAGTAACTGACCTTACCTGAAACGAAGTCTTCTTTGTAGGAAGACTCAGAGCCTGGGATTTAACTCCATTTCTGAAGTGAAACACACAGCAGAGTTCTCATCCGTTGATCACACTCTGCTTTAGAGCAAGAAGCACGCTCTAGATTTCAAGACTCTCTAAGACAGCAGGAAACATGAGTGTGCTGAGAACAAAAGAACGGTGTTTCCTACACATACGGGCCATATCTAGTCCAACTCTGCTTCTGAAACTGATAGAAAGCACTGGTACTCTAACATCCAATGCTTGTCAGTTAAGATGAGAAACTTGTTAGCTTTTTGAACGATGTAGTTCGTATGAGCTGAAAAGTGACTGCCCTTAGCTGAAACGAAATCTTGCATGTTGGAAGAAACAGAGCCTGGGATTTAACTCCATTTCAGAAGGAAAACACACAGCATAGTTCTCATCCATGGATCACACTCTGCTTTAGAGGAAGAATGATACTCTTGCTTTCTAGAATCTCTAATACAGCAAGAAACATGTGTGTGCTCAGAACAAATGAATGGTGTTTCCTACACATACGGGCCATATGTAGTCCAACTCTGCTTCTGAAACTGATACAAAGCACTGGTCCTCTAATATCCAATCCTTGTCAGTTAAGATGAGAAACGTGTGAGCTTCGTGAACGATGTAGTTCGTTTGATCTCAAAAGAGACTGCCCTTACTTGAAAAGAATTCTTGCTTGTACGAAGACAAAGAGCCTGGAATTTAACTCCATTTCTGAAGGGAAACACACAGCAGAGTTCTCTTCCATTGATTACACTCTGCTTTAGAGGAAGAAGCACGCTCTAGCTTTCTAGAGTCTTTAAGACAGCAGGAAACGTGAGTGTGCTGAGAACAAAAGAATGGTGTTTCCTACACATGCGGACCATATCTGTTCCAAATCTGCTTCTTAAACTGATACAAAGCACTGGTCCTCTAACATCCGATGCTTGTCAGTTAAGATGAGAAACGTCTGAGTTCGTGAACGATGCAGTTCTTTTGAGTAGTAAAGTAACTGCCCTTACCTGATTCGAAGTCTTGCTTGTAGGAGGACTCAGAGCCTGGGATTAACTCCATTTCTGAAGGGAAACACACAGCAGAGTTCTCTTCCATGTATCACACTCTGCTTAAGAGCAAGAAGCATGCTCTTGCTTTCTAGATTCTCTAATACTGCAGGAAACTTGAGTGTGCTAAGAACAAATGAACGGTGTTTCCTACAGATACGTACCATATCTAGTCCAACTCTGCTTCGGAAACTGATACAAAGCACTGGTCCTCTAATATCCAATGTTTGTCAGTTAAGGTGAGAAACGTGTGATCTTCGTGAACGATGTAGTTCGTTTGAGCTGAAAAGTGAGTGCCCTTAGCTGAAACGAAGTCTTGCATGTTGGAAGACACAGAGCCTGGGATTTAACTCCATTTCAGAAGGGAAACACACTGCATAGTTCTCTGCCATGGATCACACTCTGCTTTAGAGCAAGAATGACACTCTTGCTTTCTAGAATCTCTAATACAGCAGGAAATATGTGTGTGCTCAGATCAAATGAACGGTGTTTCCTACTCATATGGACCATATCTAGTCCAACTCTGCTTATGAAACTGATACAAAGCACTGGTCCTCTAATATCAAATGCTTGTCAGTTAAGATGAGAAACCTGTGAGCTTCGTGAATGATGTAGTTCGTTTGATCTCAAAAGTGACTGCATTTACTTGAAAAGAATTCTTGCTTTTAGGAAGACACAGATCCTGGAATTTAACTCCATTTCTGAAGGGAAACACAGAGCAGAGTTCTCATCCATTGATTACACTCCTCTTTAGAGCAAGAAGCACGCTCTAGCTTTCTAGAGTCTCTAAGAGAGCAGGAAACGTGATTTTGCTGAGAACAAAAGAACGGTGTTTCCTACACATACGGACCATATCTATTCCAACTCTGCTTCTTAAACTGATACAAAGCACTGGTCCTCTAACATCCGATGCTTTTCAGTTAAGATGAGAAACGTGTGAGTTCATGAATGATGTAGTTCGTTTGTGTTGTAAAGTAACTGCCCTTAACTGATTCGAAGTCTTGCTTGTGGGGAGACTCAGAGGCTGGGATTAACTCCATTTCTGAAGGGAAACACACAGCAGAGTTCTCTTCCATGTATCACACTCTGCTATAGAGCAAGAAGCACGCTCATGCTTTCTAGATTCTCTAATACAGCAGGAAACTTGAGTGTGCTAAGAACAAATGAACGGTGTTTCCTACACATATGGACCATATCTAGTCCAACTCTGTTTCTGAAACTGATACAAAGCACTTGTCCTCTAATATCCAAAGCTTGTCAGTTAAGATGAGAAATGTGTGAGCTTCATGAACGATGTAGTTCATTTGATCTCAAAAGTGACTGCCCTTACTTGAAAGGAATTCTTGCTTGTAGGAAGACACAGAGCCTGGAATTTAACTCCATTTCTGAAGGGAAACACACAGCTGAGTTCGAATATATAGATCACACTCTGCTTTAGAGCAAGACGCATGCTCTTGCTTTCTAGACTCTCTAAGACAGCAGGAATCATGAGTGTGCTGAGAACAAAAGAACGGTGTTTCCTACATATACGGACCACATCTAGTCCAACTCTGCTTATGAAACTGATAGAAAGCACTGGTACTCTAACATCCAATGCTTGTCAGTTAAGATGAGAAACTTGTTAGATTGGGGAACGATGTAGTTCGTTTGAGCTGAAAAGTGACTGCCCTTAGCTGAAACGAAGTCTTGCATGTTGGAAGTCACAGAGCCTGGGATTTAACTCCATTTCAGAAGGGAAACACACAGCATAGTTCTCTGCCATGGATCACACTCTGCTTTAGAGCAAGAATGACACTCTTGCTTTCTAGAATCTCTAATACAGCAGGAAATATGTGTGTGCTCAGATCAAATGAACGGTGTTTCCTACACATATGGACCATATCTAGTCCAACTCTGCTTATAAAACTGATACAAAGCACTGGTACTATAATATCAAATGCATGTCAGTTAAGATGAGAAACCTGTGAGCTTCGTGAACGATGTAGTTCGTTTGATCTCAAAAGTGACTGCATTTACTTGAAAAGAATTCCTGCTTTTAGGAAGACACAGAGCCTGGAATTTAACTCCATTTCTGAAGGGAAACACACAGCAGAGTTCTCATCCATTGATTGCACTCCTCTTTAGAGCAAGAAGCACGCTCTAGCTTTCTAGAGTCTCTAAGACAGAAGGAAAAGTGAGTATGCTGAGAACAAAAGAACGGTGTTTCCTACACATACGGACCATATCTATTCCAACTCTGCTTCTTAAACTGATACAAAGCACTGGTCCTCTAACATCCGATGCTTGTCAGTTAAGATGAGAAAAGTGTGAGTTTGTGAACGATGAAGTTCTTTTGAGTTGTAAAGTAACTGCCCTTACCTGATTCGAAGTCTTGCTTTTAGGAAGACTCAGAGCCTTGATTTAACTCCATTTCTGAAGAGAAACACACAGCAGAGTTCTCATATATAGATCACACACTGCTTTAGAGCAAGGAGCACGCTCTTGCATTCTAGTGTCTCTAAGACAGCAGGAAACATGAGTGTGCTGAGAACAAAAGAACGGTGTTTCCTACACATACGGACCATATCTAGTCCAACTCTGCTTCTGAAAATGATACAAAGCACTGGTCCTCTAATATAAAATGCTTGTCAGTTAAGATGAGAAACCTGTGAGCTTCGTGAACGATATAGTTCCTTTGAGTTGTAAAGTAACTGCCCTTACCTGAAACGAAGACTTGTTTGTAGGAAGACTCAGAGACTGGGATTTAACTCCATTTCTGAAGTGAAACACACAGCAGAGTTCTCATCCATTGATCACACTCTGCTTTAGAGCAAGAAGCACGCTCTAGATTTCAAGACTCTCTAAGACAGCAGGAAACGTGAGTGTGCTGAGAACAAAAGAACGGTGGTTCCTACACATACAGACGATATCTAGTCCAACTCTGCCTCTGAAATTGATACAAAGCACTGGCCCTCTAACATCCAATGCTAGTCATTTAAGATGAGATACGTGTGAGCTTTGTGAACGATGTAGTTCATTTGAGCTCAAAAGTGACTGCCCTTACCTGAAACGAAGTCTTGCATGTAGGAAGCCACAGAGCCTAGGGTTTAACTCCAGTTCTGAAGGGAAACAAACAGCATAGTTCTCATCCATTGATCACACTCTGCTTTAGAGCAAGAAGCACGGACTTGCTTTCTAGATTCTCTAAGACAGAAGGAAACGTGAGTGTGCTGAGAACAAAAGAACGGTGGTTCCTACACATACAGACCATATCTAGTCCAACTCTGCCTCTGGAATTGAGACAAAGCACTGGTCCTCTAACATCCAATGCTTGTCATTTAAGATGAGAAACGTGTGAGCTTCGTGAATGATGTAGTTCGTTTGAGCTGAAAAGTGCCTGCCCTTACCTGAAATGAATTCTTGCTTGTAGGAAGACACAGAGCCTGGGATTTAACTCCAGTTCTGAAGGGAAACACACAGCATAGTTATCATCCATGGAACACACTCTGCTTTAGAGCAAGAAGAATGCTATTGCTTTCTAGACTCTCTAATGCAGCAAGAAACATGAGTGTGCTGAGAACAAAAGAACAGTGTTTCCTACACATACGGACCATATCTAGTTCAACTCCTCTTCTGACACTGACACAAAGCAGAGGTTCTGTAACATCCAATACTTTTCAATTAAGACCAAGAAACGTGTGAGCTTCGTGAATGATGTAGTTCGTTTGACCTGTAAAGTAACTGCCCTTACCTGAAACGATGTCTTGATTGTAGGAAGACACAGAGCCTCGGATTTAACTCCATTTCTGAATTGGAACACACAGCAGAGTTCTCATTCATTGATCACACTCTGCTTTAGAGCAAGAAGCACTCCCTTGCTTTCTAGAGTCTCTAAGAAAACAGGAAACGTGAGTGTGCTGAGAACAAAAGAACGGTGTTCCCTACACCTACAGACCATATCTAGTCCAACTCTGCCTCTGACATTGATACAAAGCACAGGTGCTCTCACATCCAATGCTTGTCATTTAAGATGAGAAAAGTGTGAGCTTCGTGAACGAAGTAGTGCGTTTGAGCTGAAAAGTGACTGACCTTTCCTGAAACGAAGTCTTGCTTGTAGGAAGACACAGATCCTGGCATTTAACTCCATTTCTGAAGGGAAACACACAGCACAGTTCTCATCCATGGATCACACTCTGCTTTAGAGCAAGAAGAATTCTAATGCTTTCTAGAGTCTCTAATACAGCAGGAAACATGAGTGTGCTCAGAACAAAAGAACGGTGTTACCTACACACACGGAACGTATCTAGTTCAACTCTGCTTCTGAACCTGAAACAAACCACAGGTCCTCTATCATCCAATGCTTGTCATTTAAGATGAGAAACGTGTGAGCTTCGTGAAATATGTACTTCATTTGAGCTGAAAAGTGACTGCCCTTACCTGAAACGAACTCTTGCTTGTAGGAAGACACAGAGCCTGGGATTTAACTCCATTTCGGAAGGGAAACACACAGCATAGTTCTCATCAATGGATCACACTCTGCTTTAGAGCAAGAAGAATGCTAATGCTTTCTAGAGTCTCTAATACAGCAAGAATCCTGAGTGTGCTCAGAACAAAAGAACGGTGTTACCTACACAAACGGAACATACATCGTTCAACTCTGCTTCTGAACCTGAAACAAAACACAGGTCCTCTAAAATCCAATCCTTGTCAGTTAATATGAGAAACGTGTGAGCTTCGGAAACTATGTAGTTTCTTTGAGCTGTAAAGTACCTGCCCTTACTTGAAACGAAGTCTTGCTTGTAGGAAGTCACAGAGCCTGGGATTTAACTCCATTTCTGTAGTAGAACACACAGCAGAGTTCTCATTCATTGATCACCCTCTGCTTTAGTGCAAGAAGCACGCTCTTGCTTTCTCGATTCTCTAAGCCAGCAGGAAACGTGAGGGTGCTGAGAACAAAAGTACGGTGTTTCATACACATAAGGGACATATCTAGTCCAACTCTGCTTCTGAAAATGATACAAAGCACTGGTCCTCTAACATCCAATGCTTTTCAGTTAAGATGGGAAACGCGTTAGCTTAGTGAACGATGTAGTTCGTTGAGATGAAATGTGACTTCCCTTACCTGAAACGAAGTCTTGCTTGTAGGAAGACACAGAGCCTGGGATTTTACTCCATTTCTGAAGTGGAACACACAGCACAGTTCTGATAAATTGATCACACTCTGCTTTAGAGCAAGAAGTACGGACTTGCTTTCTAGATTCTCTAAGACAGCAGGAATCGTGAGTGTGCTGAGCACAAAAGAATGGTGGTTCCTACACATACAGACCTTATCTAGTCCAACTCTGTCTCTGACATTGATACAAAGCACAGGTCCTCTCACATCCAATGCTTGTCATTTAAGATGAGAAAAGTGTGAGCTTCGTGAACGAAGTAGTTCGTTTGAGCTGAAAAGTGACTGCCTTACCTGAAATGAAGTCTTGCTTGTAGGAAGACACAGAGCCTGGCAATTAACTCCATTTCTGAAGGGAAACACACAGCATAGTTCTCATCCATGGATCTCACTCTGCTTTAGAGCAAGAAGAATGCTAATGCTTTCTAGAGTCTCTAATACAGCAGGAAACGTGAGTGTGCTCAGAACAAAAGAACGGTGTTTCCTACACACACAGACCGTATCTAGTTCAACTCTGCTTCTGAACCTGAAACAAACCACAGATCCTCTAACATCCAATGCTTGTCAGTTAACATGAGAAACGTGTGATCTTCGGAAACTATGTAGTTTCTTTGAGCTGTAAAGTAACTGCCCTTACTTGAAACGAAGTCTTGCTTGTAGGAAGTTACAGAGCCTGGGATTTAACTCCATTTCTTAAGGGAAACACACAGCAGAGTTCTCATTCATTGACCACACTCTGCTTTAGATCAAGAAGCACGCTCTTGCTTTCTGGAGTCACTAATAAAGCAGGAAACGTGAGTGTGCTGAGAACAAAAGAACGGTGTTTCCTACACATACGGACCATATCTAGTCCAACTCTGCCTTGAAATTGATACAAAGCACAGGTCCTCTATCATCCAATGCTTGTCAGCTAACATGAGAATCGTGTGAGCTTTTTGAATGATGTAGTTGTTTGAGCTCAAAAGTAACTGCCCTTACCTGAAATGAAGTCTTGCATGTAGGAAGACACAAAGCCTGGGGTTTAACTCCATTTCTGAAGTGGAACACACAGCACAGTTCTCATCCATTGATCACACTCTGCTTTAGAGCATGAAGCACTGTCTTGCTTTCTAGATTCTCTATGACACCAAAGAAACGTGAGTGTGCTGAGAACAATAGAACTGTGGTTCCTACACATACGACCATTTCTAGTCCAACTCTGCCTCTGAAATTGATACAAAGCACTGGCCCTCTAACATCCAATGCTTGTCATTTAAGATGAGAAACGTGTGAGCTTCGTGAATGATGTAGTTCATTTGAGCTCAAAAGTAACTGCCCTTACCTGAAGTGAAGTCTTGCTTGTAGGAAGTCACAGAGCCTGGGATTTAACTCCATTTCTTAAGTGGAACACACAGCAGAGTTCTCATTCATTGATCACACTCTGCTTTAGAGCAAGAAGCACGCTCTTGCTTTCTCGATTCTCTAAGACAGCAGGAAACGTGAGGGTGCTGAGAACAAAAGTACGGTGTTTCCTACACATAGGGGACATATATAGTCCAACTCTGCTTCAGAAAATGATACAAAGCACTGGTCCTCTAACATCCAATGCTTTTCAGTTAAGATGGGAAACGCGTTAGCTTAGTGAACGATGTAGTTCGTTGAGATGAAATGTGACTTCCCTTACCTGAAACGAAGTCTTGCTTGTAGGAAGACACAGAGCCTGGGATTTAACTACATTTCTGAAGTGGAACACACAGCACAGTTCTGATCCATTGATCACACTCTGCTTTAGAGCAAGAAGCACGGACTTGCTTTCTAGATTCTCTAAGACAGCAGGAATCGTGAGTGTGCTGAGAACAAAAGAACGGTGGTTCCTACACATACAGACCATATATAGTCCAACTCTGCCTCTGACATTGATACAAAGCACAGGTCCTCTCACATCCAATGCTTGTCACTTAAGATGAGAAAAGTGTGAGCTTCGTGAACGAAGTAGTTCGTTTGAGCTGAAAAGTGACTGCCTTACCTGAAACGAAGTCTTGCTTGTAGGAAGACACAGAGCCTGGCAATTAACTCCATTTCTGAAGGGAAACACACAGCATAGTTCTCATCCATGGATCTCACTCTGCTTTAGAGCAAGAAGAATGCTAATGCTTTCTAGAGTCTCTAATACAGCAGGAAACGTGAGTGTGCTCAGAACAAAAGAACGGTGTTTCCTACACACACAGACCGTATCTAGTTCAACTCTGCTTCTGAACCTGAAACAAACCACAGGTCCTCTAACATCCAAGGCTTGTCAGTTAACATGAGAAACGTGTGAGCTTCGGAAACTATGTAATTTCTTTGAGCTGTAAAGTAACTGCCCTTACTTGAAACGAAGTCTTGCTTGTAGGAAGTCACAGAGCCTGGGATTTAAACACATTTCTTAAGGGAAACACACAGCAGAGTTCTCATTCATTGATCACACTCTGCTTTAGAGCAAGAAGCACGCTCTTGCTTTCTGGAGTCGCTAATAAAGCAGGAAACGTGAGTGTGCTGAGAACAAAAGAACGGTGTTTCCTACACATACGGACCATATCTAGTCCAACTCTGCCTTGAAATTGATACAAAGCACAGGTCCTCTATCATCCAATGCTTGTCAGCTAACATGAGGATCGTGTGAGCTTTTTGAACGATGTAGTTCGTTTGAGCTCAAAAGTAACTGCCCTTACCTGAAATGAAGTCTTGCATGTAGGAAGACACAGAGCCTGGGGTTTAACTCCATTTCTGAAGTGGAACACACAGCACAGTTCTCATCCATTGATCACACTCTGCTTTAGAGCATGAAGCACTGTCTTGCTTTCTAGATTCTCTAGGACAGCAAAGAAACGTGAGTGTGCTGAGAACAAAAGAACTGTGGTTCCTACACATACGGACCATTTCTAGTCCAACTCTGCCTCTGAAATTGATACAAAGCACTGGCCCTCTAACATCCAATGCTTGTCATTTAAGATGAGAAACGTATTGAGCTTCGTGAATGATGTAGTTCGTTTGAGCTGAAAAGTTCCTGCCCTTACCTGAAACGAAGTCTTGCTTGTAGGAAGACACAGAGCCTGGGATTTAACTCCAATTCTGAAGGGAAACACACAGCATAGTTATCATCCATGGATCACACTCTGCTTTAGAGCAGGAAGCACGCCCTTGCTTTCTAGAATCTCTAAGAAAGCAGGAAACATGAGTGTGCTGAGAACAAAAGAACAGTGTTTCCTACACATACGGACCATATCTAGTCCAACTCTGCCTCTGACATTGATACAAAGCACAGGTCCTCTAACATCCAATGCTTGCCATTTAAGATGAGAAAAGTGTGAGCTTCGTGAACGAAGTAGTTCGTTTGAGCTGAAAAGTGAGTGCCTTACCTGAAACGAAGTCCTGCTTGTAGGAAGACACAGAGTCTGGCATTTAACTCCATTTCTGAAGGGAAACACACAGCATAGTTATCATCCATGGATCACACTCTGCTTTAGAGCAAGAAGAATGCTAATGCTTTCTAGACTCTCTAATACAGCAGGAAATGTGAGTGTGCTCAGAACAAAAGAACGGTGTTTCCTACACACACGCACCGTATCTAGTTCAACTCTGCTTCCGAACCTGAAACAAACCACAGGTCCTCTAATATACAATGCTTGTCAGTTAACATGAGAAACGTGTGAGCTTCGGAAACTATGTAATTTCTTTGAGCTGTAAAGTACCTGCCCTTACTTGAAACGAAGTCTTGCTTGTAGGAAGTCACAGAGCCTGGGATTTAACTCCATTTCTTAAGTGGAACACACAGCAGAGTTCTCATTCATTGATCACACTCTGCTTTAGAGCAAGAAGCACGCTCTTGCTTTCTCGATTCTCTAAGACAGCAGGAAACGTGAGGGTGCTGAGAACAAAAGTACGGTGTTTCCTATACATACAGGACATATCTAGTCCAACTCTGCTTCGGAAAATGATACAAAGCACTGGTCCTCTAACATCCAATGCTTTTCAGTTAAGATGGGAAACGCGTTAGCTTAGTGAACGATGTAGTTCGTTGAGATGAAATGTGACTTCCCTTACCTGAAACGAAGTCTTGCTTGTAGGAAGACACGGAGCCTGGCATTTAACTCCATTTCTGAAGGGAAACACACAGCATAGTTCTCATCCATGGATCACACTCTGCTTTAGAGCAAGAAGAATGCTAATGCTTTCTAGACTCTCTAATACAGCAGGAAACGTGAGTGTGCTCAGAACAAAAGAACGGTGTTTCCTACACACACGGACCGTATCTAGTTCAACTCTGCTTCTGAACCTGAAACAAACCACAGGTCCGCTAACATCCAATGCTTGTCAGTTAACATGAGAAACGTGTGAGCTTCGGAAACTATGTAATTTCTTTGAGCTGTAAAGTAACTGCCCTTACTTGAAACGAAGTCTTGCTTGTAGGAAGTCACAGAGCCTGGGATTTAACTCCATTTCTTAAGGGAAACACACAGCAGAGTTCTCATTCATTGATCACACTCTGCTTTAGAGCAAGAAGCATGCTCTTGCTTTCTGGAGTCACTAATAAAGCAGGAAACGTGAGTGTGCTGAGAACAAAAGAACGGTGTTTCCTACACATATGGACCATATCTAGTCCAACTCTGCCTTGAAATTGATACAAAGTACAGGTCCTCTATCATCCAATGCTTGTCAGCTAACATGAGAATCGTGTGAGCTTTTTGAACGATGTTGTTCGTTTGAGCTCAAAAGTAACTGCCCTTACCTGAAATGAAGTCTTGCATGTAGGAAGACACAGAGCCTGGGGTTTAACTCCATTTCTGAAGTGGAACACACAGCACAGTTCTCATCCATTGATCACACTCTGCTTTAGAGCATGAAGCACTGTCTTGCTTTCTAGATTCTCTACGACACCAAAGAAACGTGAGTGTGCTGAGAAAAAAAGAACTGTGGTTCCTACACATACGGACCATTTCTAGTCCAACTCTGCCTCTGAAATTGATACAAAGCACTGGCCCTCTAACATCCAATGCTTGTCATTTAAGATGAGAAACGTGTGAGCTTCGTGAATGATGTAGTTCGTTTGAGCTGAAAAGTTCCTGCCCTTACCTGAAACGAAGTCTTGCTTGTAGGAAGACACAGAGCCTGGGATTTAACTCCAGTTCTGAAGGGAAACACACAGCATAGTTATCATCCATGGATCACACTCTGCTTTAGAGCAGGAAGCATGATATTGCTTTCTAGAATCTCTAAGAAAGCAGGAAACGTGAGTGTGCTGAGAACAAAAGAACAGTGTTTCCTACACATACGGACCATATCTAGTCCAACTCTGCCTCTGACATTGATACAAAGCACAGGTCCTCTAACATCCAATGCTTGTCATTTAAGATGAGAAAAGTGTGAGCTTCGTGAACGAAGTAGTTCGTTTGAGCTGAAAAGTGACCGCCCTTACCTGAAACGAAGTCCTGCTTGTAGGAAGACACAGAGTCTGGCATTTAACTCCATTTCTGAAGGGAAACACACAGCATAGTTCTCATCCATGGATCACACTCTGCTTTAGAGCAAGAAGAATGCTAATGCTTTCTAGACTCTCTAATACAGCAGGAAACGTGAGTGTGCTCAGAACAAAAGAACGGTGTTTCCTACACACACGGACCGTATCTAGTACAACTCTGCTTCTGAACCTGAAACAAACCACAGGTCCTCTAACATCCAATGCTTGTCAGTTAACATGAGAAACCTGTGAGCTTCGGAAACTATGTAATTTCTTTGAGCTGTAAAGTAACTGCCCTTACTTGAAACGAAGTCTTGCTTGTAGGAAGTCACAGAGCCTGGGATTTAACTCCATTTCTTAAGGGAAACACACAGCAGAGTTCTCATTCATTGATCACACTCTGCTTTAGAGGAAGAAGCACGCTCTTGCTTTCTGGAGTCGCTAATAAAGCAGGAAACGTGAGTGTGCTGAGAACAAAAGAACGGTGTTTCCTACACATACGGACCATATCTAGTCCAACTCTGCCTTGAAATTGATACAAAGCACAGGTCCTCTATCATCCAATGCTTGTCAGCTAACCTGAGAATCGTGTGAGCTTTTTGAACGATGTAGTTCGTTTGAGCTCAAAAGTAACTGCCCTTACCTGAAATGAAGTCTTGCATGTAGGAAGACACAGAGCGTGGGGTTTAACTCCATTTCTGAAGTGGAACACACAGCACAGTTCTCATCCATTGATCACACTCTGCTTTAGAGCATGAAGCACTGTCTTGCTTTCTAGATTCTCTACGACACCAAAGAAACGTGAGTGTGCTGATAACAAAAGAACTGTGGTTCCTACACATACGGACCATTTCTAGTCCAACTCTGCCTCTGAAATTGATACAAAGCACTGGCCCTCTAACATCCAATGCTTGTCATTTAAGATGAGAAACATGTGAGCTTCGTGAATGATGTAGTTCGTTTGAGCTGAAAAGTTCCTGCCCTTACCTGAAACGAAGTCTTGCTTGTAGGAAGACACAGAGCCTGGGATTTAACTCCAGTTCTGAAGGGAAACACACAGCATAGTTATCATCCATGGATCACACTCTGCTTTAGAGCAGGAAGCATGCCCTTGCTTTCTAGAATCTCTAAGAAAGCAGGAAACGTGAGTGTGCTGAGAACAAAAGAACAGTGTTTCCTACACATACGGACCATATCTAGTCCAACTCTGCCTCTGACATTGATACAAAGCACAGGTCCTCTAACATCCAATGCTTGTCATTTAAGATGAGAAAAGTGTGAGCTTCGTGAACGAAGTAGTTCGTTTGAGCTGAAAAGTGACCGCCCTTACCTGAAACGAAGTCCTGCTTGTAGGAAGACACAGAGTCTGGCATTTAACTCCATTTCTGAAGGGAAACACACAGCATAGTTCTCATCCAAGGATCACACTCTGCTTTAGAGCAAGAAGAATGCTAATGCTTTCTAGACTCTCTAATACAGCAGGAAATGTGAGTGTGCTCAGAACAAATGAACGGTGTTTCCTACACACATGGACCCTATCTAGTTCAACTCTGCTTCTGAACCTGAAGCAAACCACAGGTCCTCTAACATACAATGCTTGTCAGTTAACATGAGAAACGTGTGAGCTTCGGAAACTATGTAATTTCTTTGAGCTGTAAAGTACCTGCCCTTACTTGAAACGAAGTCTTGCTTGTAGGAAGTCACAGAGCCTGGGATTTAACTCCATTTCTTAAGTGGAACACACAGCAGAGTTCTCATTCATTGATCACACTCTGCTTTAGAGCAAGAAGCACGCTCTTGCTTTATCGATTCTCTAAGACAGCAGGAAACGTGAGGGTGCTGAGAACAAAAGTACGGTGTTTCCTACACATACGGGACATATCTAGTCCAACTCTGCTTCGGAAAATGATACAAAGCACTGGTCCTCTAACATCCAATGCTTTTCAGTTAAGATGGGAAACGCGTTAGCTTAGTGAACGATGTAGTTCGTTGAGATGAAATGTGACTTCCCTTACCTGAAACGAAGTCTTGCTTGTAGGAAGACACAGAGCCTGGCATTTAACTCCATTTCTGAAGGGAAACACACAGCATAGTTCTCATCCATGGATCACACTCTGCTTTAGAGCAAGAAGAATGCTAATGCTTTCTAGACTCTCTAATACAGCAGGAAACGTGAGTGTGCTCAGAACAAAAGAACGGTGTTTCCTACACACACGGACCGTATCTAGTACAACTCTGCTTCTGAACCTGAAACAAACCACAGGTCCTCTAACATCCAATGCTTGTCAGTTAACATGAGAAACGTGTGAGCTTCGGAAACTATGTAATTTCTTTGAGCTGTAAAGTAACTGCCCTTACTTGAAACGAAGTCTTGCTTGTAGGAAGTCACAGAGCCTGGGATTTAACTCCATTTCTTAAGGGAAACACACAGCAGAGTTCTCATTCATTGATCACACTCTGCTTTAGAGGAAGAAGCACGCTCTTGCTTTCTGGAGTCGCTAATAAAGCAGGAAACGTGAGTGTGCTGAGAACAAAAGAACGGTGTTTCCTACACATACGGACCATATCTAGTCCAACTCTGCCTCTGACATTGATACAAAGCACAGGTCCTCTAACATCCAATGCTTGCCATTTAAGATGAGAAAAGTGTGAGCTTCGTGAACGAAGTAGTTCGTTTGAGCTGAAAAGTGACCGCCCTTACCTGAAACGAAGTCCTGCTTGTAGGAAGACGCAGAGTCTGGCATTTAACTCCATTTCTGAAGGGAAACACACAGCATAGTTCTCATCCAAGGATCACACTCTGCTTTAGAGCAAGAAGAATGCTAATGCTTTCTAGACTCTCTAATACAGCAGGAAATGTGAGTGTGCTCAGAACAAATGAACGGTGTTTCCTACACACATGGACCCTATCTAGTTCAACTCTGCTTCTGAACCTGAAGCAAACCACAGGTCCTCTAACATACAATGCTTTTCAGTTAACATGAGAAACGTGTGAGCTTCGGAAACTATGTAATTTCTTTGAGCTGTAAAGTAACTGCCCTTACTTGAAACGAAGTCTTGCTTGTAGGAAGTCACAGAGCCTGGGATTTAACTCCATTTCTTAAGGGAAACACACAGCAGAGTTCTCATTCATTGATCACACTCTGCTTTAGAGGAAGAAGCACGCTCTTGCTTTCTGGAGTCGCTAATAAAGCAGGAAACGTGAGTGTGCTGAGAACAAAAGAACGGTGTTTCCTACACATACGGACCATATCTAGTCCAACTCTGCCTTGAAATTGATACAAAGCACTGGTCCTCTATCATCCAATGCTTGTCAGCTAACCTGAGAATCGTGTGAGCTTTTTGAACGATGTAGTTCGTTTGAGCTCAAAAGTAACTGCCCTTACCTGAAATGAAGTCTTGCATGTAGGAAGACACAGAGCGTGGGGTTTAACTCCATTTCTGAAGTGGAACACACAGCACAGTTCTCATCCATTGATCACACTCTGCTTTAGAGCATGAAGCACTGTCTTGCTTTCTAGATTCTCTACGACACCAAAGAAACGTGAGTGTGCTGAGAACAAAAGAACTGTGGTTCCCACACATACGGACCATTTCTAGTCCAACTCTGCCTCTGAAATTGATACAAAGCACTGGCCCTCTAACATCCAATGCTTGTCATTTAAGATGAGAAACGTGTGAGCTTCGTGAATGATGTAGTTCGTTTGAGCTGAAAAGTTCCTGCCCTTACCAGAAACGAAGTCTTGCTTGTAGGAAGACACAGAGCCTGGGATTTAACTCCAGTTCTGAAGGGAAACACACAGCATAGTTATCATCCATGGATCACACTCTGCTTTAGAGCAGGAAGCATGCCCTTGCTTTCTAGAATCTCTAAGAAAGCAGGAAACGTGAGTGTGCTGAGAACAAAAGAACAGTGTTTCCTACACAACGGACCATATATAGTCCAACTCTGCCTCTGACATTGATACAAAGCACAGGTCCTCTAACATCCAATGCTTGTCATTTAAGATGAGAAAAGTGTGAGCTTCGTAAACGAAGTAGTTCGTTTGAGATGAAAAGTGACCGCCCTTACCTGAAACGAAGTCCTGCTTGTAGGAAGACACAGAGTCTGGCATTTAACTCCATTTCTGAAGGGAAACACACAGCATAGTTCTCATCCAAGGATCACACTCTGCTTTAGAGCAAGAAGAATGCTAATGCTTTCTAGACTCTCTAATACAGCAGGAAATGTGAGTGTGCTCAGAACAAAAGAACGGTGTTTCCTACACACACGGACCCTATCTAGTTCAACTCTGCTTCTGAACCTGAAGCAAACCACAGGTCCTCTAACATCCAATGCTTGTCAGTTAACATGAGAAACGTGTGAGCTTCGGAAACTATGTAGTTTCTTTGAGCTGTAAAGTACCTGCCCTTACTTGAAACGAAGTCTTGCTTGTAGGAAGTCACAGAGCCTGGGATTTAACTCCATTTCTTAAGTGGAACACACAGCAGAGTTCTCATTCATTGTTCACACTCTGCTTTAGAGCAAGAAGCACGCTCTTGCTTTCCCGATTCTCTAAGACAGCAGGAAACGTGAGGGTGCTGAGAACAAAAGTACGGTGTTTCCTACACATACGGGACATATCTAGTCCAACTCTGCTTCGGAAAATGATACAAAGCACTGGTCCTCTAACATCCAATGCTTTTCAGTTAAGATGGGAAACGCGTTAGTTTAGTGAACGATTTAGTTCGTTTAGATGAAATGTGACTTCCCTTACCTGAAACGAAGTCTTGCTTATAGGAAGACACAGAGCCTGGGATTTAACTCCATTTCTTAAGGGAAACACACAGCAGAGTTCTCATTCATTGATCACACTCTGCTTTAGAGCAAGAAGCACGCTCTTGCTTTCTGGAGTCGCTAATAAAGCAGGAAACGTGAGTGTGCTGAGAACAAAAGAACGGTGTTTCCTACACATACGGACCATATCTCCTCCAACTCTGCCTTGAAATTGATACAAAGCACAGGTCCTCTATCATCCAATGCTTGTCAGCTAACATGAGAATGGTGTGAGCTTTTTGAACGATGTAGTTCCTTTGAGCTCAAAAGTAACTGCCCTTACCTGAAATGAAGTCTTGCATGTAGGAAGACACAGAGCCTGGGGTTTAACTCCATTTCTGAAGTGGAACACACAGCACAGTTTTCATCCATTGATCACACTCTGCTTTAGAGCATGAAGCACTGTCTTGCTTTCTAGATTCTCTACGACAGCAAAGAAATGTGAGTGTGCTGAGAACAAAAGAACTGTGGTTCCTACACATACGGACCATTTCTAGTCCAACTCTGCCTCTGAAATTGATACAAAGCACTGGCCCTCTAACATCCAATGCTTGTCATTTAAGATGAGAAACGTGTGAGCTTCGTGAATGATGTAGTTCGTTTGAGCTGAAAAGTTCCTGCCCTTACCTGAAACGAAGTCTTGATTGTAGGAAGACACAGAGCCTGGGATTTAACTCCAGTTCTGAAGAGAAACACACAGCATAGTTCTCATCCATGGATCACACTCTGCTTTAGAGCAAGAAGAATGCTAATGCTTTCTAGACTCTCTAATACAGCAGGAAACGTGAGTGTGCTCAGAACAAAAGAACGGTGTTTCCTACACACACGGACCGTATCTAGTACAACTCTGCTTCTGAACCTGAAACAAAGCACAGGTCCTCTAACATCCAATGCTTGTCAGTTAACATGAGAAACGTGTGAGCTTCGGAAACTATGTAATTTCTTTGAGCTGTAAAGTAACTGCCCTTACTTGAAAGGAAGTCTTGCTTGTAGGAAGTCACAGAGCCTGGGATTTAACTCCATTTCTTAAGGGAAACACACAGCAGAGTTCTCATTCATTGATCACACTCTGCTTTAGAGGAAGAAGCACGCTCTTGCTTTCTGGAGTCGCTAATAAAGCAGGAAACGTGAGTGTGCTGAGAACAAAAGAACGGTGTTTCCTACACATACGGACCATATCTAGTCCAACTCTGCCTTGAAATTGATACAAAGCACAGGTCCTCTATCATCCAATGCTTGTCAGCTAACCTGAGAATCGTGTGAGCTTTTTGAACGATGTAGTTCGTTTGAGCTCAAAAGTAACTGCCCTTACCTGAAATGAAGTCTTGCATGTAGGAAGACACAGAGCGTGGGGTTTAACTCCATTTCTGAAGTGGAACACACAGCACAGTTCTCATCCATTGATCACACTCTGCTTTAGAGCATGAAGCACTGTCTTGCTTTCTAGATTCTCTACGACACCAAAGAAACGTGAGTGTGCTGAGAACAAAAGAACTGTGGTTCCTACACATACGGACCATTTCTAGTCCAACTCTGCCTCTGAAATTGATACAAAGCACTGGCCCTCTAACATCCAATGCTTGTCATTTAAGATGAGAAACGTGTGAGCTTCGTGAATGATGTAGTTCGTTTGAGCTGAAAAGTTCCTGCCCTTACCTGAAACGAAGTCTTGCTTGTAGGAAGACACAGAGCCTGGGATTTAACTCCAGTTCTGAAGGGAAACACACAGCATAGTTATCATCCATGGATCACACTCTGCTTTAGAGCAGGAAGCATGCCCTTGCTTTCTAGAATCTCTAAGAAAGCAGGAAACGTGAGTGTGCTGAGAACAAAAGAACAGTGTTTCCTACACATACGGACCATATCTAGTCCAACTCTGCCTCTGACATTGATACAAAGCACAGGTCCTCTAACATCCAATGCTTGTCATTTAAGATGAGAAAAGTGTGAGCTTCGTGAACGAAGTAGTTCGTTTGAGCTGAAAAGTGACCGCCCTTACCTGAAACGAAGTCCTGCTTGTAGGAAGACACAGAGTCTGGCATTTAACTCCATTTCTGAAGGGAAACACACAGCATAGTTCTCATCCAAGGATCACACTCTGCTTTAGAGCAAGAAGAATGCTAATGCTTTCTAGACTCTCTAATACAGCAGGAAATGTGAGTGTGCTCAGAACAAATGAACGGTGTTTCCTACACACATGGACCCTATCTAGTTCAACTCTGCTTCTGAACCTGAAGCAAACCACAGGTCCTCTAACATACAATGCTTGTCAGTTAACATGAGAAACGTGTGAGCTTCGGAAACTATGTAATTTCTTTGAGCTGTAAAGTACCTGCCCTTACTTGAAACGAAGTCTTGCTTGTAGGAAGTCACAGAGCCTGGGATTTAACTCCATTTCTTAAGTGGAACACACAGCAGAGTTCTCATTCATTGATCACACTCTGCTTTAGAGCAAGAAGCACGCTCTTGCTTTATCGATTCTCTAAGACAGCAGGAAACGTGAGGGTGCTGAGAACAAAAGTACGGTGTTTCCTACACATACGGGACATATCTAGTCCAACTCTGCTTCGGAAAATGATACAAAGCACTGGTCCTCTAACATCCAATGCTTTTCAGTTAAGATGGGAAACGCGTTAGCTTAGTGAACGATGTAGTTCGTTGAGATGAAATGTGACTTCCCTTACCTGAAACGAAGTCTTGCTTGTAGGAAGACACAGAGCCTGGCATTTAACTCCATTTCTGAAGAGAAACACACAGCATAGTTCTCATCCATGGATCACACTCTGCTTTAGAGCAAGAAGAATGCTAATGCTTTCTAGACTATCTAATACAGCAGGAAACGTGAGTGTGCTCAGAACAAAAGAACGGTGTTTCCTACACACACGGACCGTATCTATTACAACTCTGCTTCTGAACCTGAAACAAACCACAGGTCCTCTAACATCCAATGCTTGTCAGTTAACATGAGAAACGTGTGAGCTTCGGAAACTATGTAATTTCTTTGAGCTGTAAAGTAACTGCCCTTACTTGAAACGAAGTCTTGCTTGTAGGAAGTCACAGAGCCTGGGATTTAACTCCATTTCTTAAGGGAAACACACAGCAGAGTTCTCATTCATTGATCACACTCTGCTTTAGAGGAAGAAGCACGCTCTTGCTTTCTGGAGTCGCTAATAAAGCAGGAAACGTGAGTGTGCTGAGAACAAAAGAACGGTGTTTCCTACACATACGGACCATATCTAGTCCAACTCTGCCTTGAAATTGATACAAAGCACAGGTCCTCTATCATCCAATGCTTGTCAGCTAACCTGAGAATCGTGTGAGCTTTTTGAACGATGTAGTTCGTTTGAGCTCAAAAGTAACTGCCCTTACCTGAAATGAAGTCTTGCATGTAGGAAGACACAGAGCGTGGGGTTTAACTCCATTTCTGAAGTGGAACACACAGCACAGTTCTCATCCATTGATCACACTCTGCTTTAGAGCATGAAGCACTGTCTTGCTTTCTAGATTCTCTACGACACCAAAGAAACGTGAGTGTGCTGAGAACAAAAGAACTGTGGTTCCTACACATACGGACCATTTCTAGTCCAACTCTGCCTCTGAAATTGATACAAAGCACTGGCCCTCTAACATCCAATGCTTGTCATTTAAGATGAGAAACATGTGAGCTTCGTGAATGATGTAGTTCGTTTGAGCTGAAAAGTTCCTGCCCTTACCAGAAACGAAGTCTTGCTTGTAGGAAGACACAGAGCCTGGGATTTAACTCCAGTTCTGAAGGGAAACACACAGCATAGTTATCATCCATGGATCACACTCTGCTTTAGAGCAGGAAGCATGCCCTTGCTTTCTAGAATCTCTAAGAAAGCAGGAAACGTGAGTGTGCTGAGAACAAAAGAACAGTGTTTCCTACACATACGTACCATATCTAGTCCAACTCTGCCTCTGACATTGATACAAAGCACAGGTCCTCTAACATCCAATGCTTGTCATTTAAGATGAGAAAAGTGTGAGCTTCGTGAACGAAGTAGTTCGTTTGAGCTGAAAAGTGACCGCCCTTACCTGAAACGAAGTCCTGCTTGTAGGAAGACACAGAGTCTGGCATTTAACTCCATTTCTGAAGGGAAACACACAGCATAGTTCTCATCCAAGGATCACACTCTGCTTTAGAGCAAGAAGAATGCTAATGCTTTCTAGACTCTCTAATACAGCAGGAAATGTGAGTGTGCTCAGAACAAATGAACGGTGTTTCCTACACACATGGACCCTATCTAGTTCAACTCTGCTTCTGAACCTGAAGCAAACCACAGGTCCTCTAACATACAATGCTTGTCAGTTAACATGAGAAACGTGTGAGCTTCGGAAACTATGTAATTTCTTTGAGCTGTAAAGTACCTGCCCTTACTTGAAACGAAGTCTTGCTTGTAGGAAGTCACAGAGCCTGGGATTTAACTCCATTTCTTAAGTGGAACACACAGCAGAGTTCTCATTCATTGATCACACTCTGCTTTAGAGCAAGAAGCACGCTCTTGCTTTATCGATTCTCTAAGACAGCAGGAAACGTGAGGGTGCTGAGAACAAAAGTACGGTGTTTCCTACACATACGGAACATATCTAGTCCAACTCTGCTTCGGAAAATGATACAAAGCACTGGTCCTCAAACATCCAATGCTTTTCAGTTAAGATGGGAAACGCGTTAGCTTAGTGAACGATGTAGTTCGTTGAGATGAAATGTGACTTCCCTTACCTGAAACGAAGTCTTGCTTGTAGGAAGACACAGAGCCTGGCATTTAACTCCATTTCTGAAGGGAAACACACAGCATAGTTCTCATCCATGGATCACACTCTGCTTTAGAGCAAGAAGAATGCTAATGCTTTCTAGACTCTCTAATACAGCAGGAAACGTGAGTGTGCTCAGAACAAAAGAACGGTGTTTCCTACACACACGGACCGTATCTAGTACAACTCTGCTTCTGAACCTGAAACAAACCACAGGTCCTCTAACATCCAATGCTTGTCAGTTAACATGAGAAACGTGTGAGCTTCGGAAACTATGTAATTTCTTTGAGCTGTAAAGTAACTGCCCTTACTTGAAACGAAGTCTTGCTTGTAGGAAGTCACAGAGCCTGGGATTTAACTCCATTTCTTAAGGGAAACACACAGCAGAGTTCTCATTCATTGATCACACTCTGCTTTAGAGGAAGAAGCACGCTCTTGCTTTCTGGAGTCGCTAATAAAGCAGGAAACGTGAGTGTGCTGAGAACAAAAGAACAGTGTTTCCTACACATACGGACCATATCTAGTCCAACTCTGCCTCTGACATTGATACAAAGCACAGGTCCTCTAACATCCAATGCTTGCCATTTAAGATGAGAAAAGTGTGAGCTTCGTGAACGAAGTAGTTCGTTTGAGCTGAAAAGTGACCGCCCTTACCTGAAACGAAGTCCTGCTTGTAGGAAGACACAGAGTCTGGCATTTAACTCCATTTCTGAAGGGAAACACACAGCATAGTTCTCATCCAAGGATCACACTCTGCTTTAGAGCAAGAAGAATGCTAATGCTTTCTAGACTCTCTAATACAGCAGGAAATGTGAGTGTGCTCAGAACAAATGAACGGTGTTTCCTACACACATGGACCCTATCTAGTTCAACTCTGCTTCTGAACCTGAAGCAAACCACAGGTCCTCTAACATACAATGCTTGTCAGTTAACATGAGAAACGTGTGAGCTTCGGAAACTATGTAATTTCTTTGAGCTGTAAAGTAACTGCCCTTACTTGAAACGAAGTCTTGCTTGTAGGAAGTCACAGAGCCTGGGATTTAACTCCATTTCTTAAGGGAAACACACAGCAGAGTTCTCATTCATTGATCACACTCTGCTTTAGAGGAAGAAGCACGCTCTTGCTTTCTGGAGTCGCTAATAAAGCAGGAAACGTGAGTGTGCTGAGAACAAAAGAACGGTGTTTCCTACACATACGGACCATATCTAGTCCAACTCTGCCTTGAAATTGATACAAAGCACTGGTCCTCTATCATCCAATGCTTGTCAGCTAACCTGAGAATCGTGTGAGCTTTTTGAACGATGTAGTTCGTTTGAGCTCAAAAGTAACTGCCCTTACCTGAAATGAAGTCTTGCATGTAGGAAGACACAGAGCGTGGGGTTTAACTCCATTTCTGAAGTGGAACACACAGCACAGTTCTCATCCATTGATCACACTCTGCTTTAGAGCATGAAGCACTGTCTTGCTTTCTAGATTCTCTACGACACCAAAGAAACGTGAGTGTGCTGAGAACAAAAGAACTGTGGTTCCCACACATACGGACCATTTCTAGTCCAACTCTGCCTCTGAAATTGATACAAAGCACTGGCCCTCTAACATCCAATGCTTGTCATTTAAGATGAGAAACGTGTGAGCTTCGTGAATGATGTAGTTCGTTTGAGCTGAAAAGTTCCTGCCCTTACCTGAAACGAAGTCTTGCTTGTAGGAAGACACAGAGCCTGGGATTTAACTCCAGTTCTGAAGGGAAACACACAGCATAGTTATCATCCATGGATCACACTCTGCTTTAGAGCAGGAAGCATGCCCTTGCTTTCTAGAATCTCTAAGAAAGCAGGAAACGTGAGTGTGCTGAGAACAAAAGAACAGTGTTTCCTACACAACGGACCATATCTAGTCCAACTCTGCCTCTGACATTGATACAAAGCACAGGTCCTCTAACATCCAATGCTTGTCATTTAAGATGAGAAAAGTGTGAGCTTCGTAAACGAAGTAGTTCGTTTGAGATGAAAAGTGACCGCCCTTACCTGAAACGAAGTCCTGCTTGTAGGAAGACACAGAGTCTGGCATTTAACTCCATTTCTGAAGGGAAACACACAGCATAGTTCTCATCCAAGGATCACACTCTGCTTTAGAGCAAGAAGAATGCTAATGCTTTCTAGACTCTCTAATACAGCAGGAAATGTGAGTGTGCTCAGAACAAAAGAACGGTGTTTCCTACACACACGGACCCTATCTAGTTCAACTCTGCTTCTGAACCTGAAGCAAACCACAGGTCCTCTAACATCCAATGCTTGTCAGTTAACATGAGAAACGTGTGAGCTTCGGAAACTATGTAGTTTCTTTGAGCTGTAAAGTACCTGCCCTTACTTGAAACGAAGTCTTGCTTGTAGGAAGTCACAGAGCCTGGGATTTAACTCCATTTCTTAAGTGGAACACACAGCAGAGTTCTCATTCATTGATCACACTCTGCTTTAGAGCAAGAAGCACGCTGTTGCTTTCTCGATTCTCTAAGAAAGCAGGAAACGTGAGGGTGCTGAGAACAAAAGTACGGTGTTTCCTACACATACGGGACATATCTAGTCCAACTCTGCTTCGGAAAATGATACAAAGCACTGGTCCTCTAACATCCAATGCTTTTCAGTTAAGATGGGAAACGCGTTAGCTTAGTGAACGATGTAGTTCGTTGAGATGAAATGTGACTTCCCTTACCTGAAACGAAGTCTTGCTTGTAGGAAGACACAGAGCCTGGTATTTAACTACATTTCTGAAGTGGAACACACTGCACAGTTCTGATCCATTGATCACACTCTGCTTTAGAGCAAGAAGCACGGACTTGCTTTCTAGATTCTCTAAGACAGCAGGAATCGTGAGTGTGCTGAGAACAAAAGAACAGTGGTTCCTACACATACAGACCATATCTAGTCCAACTCTGCCTCTGACATTGATACAAAGCACAGGTCCTCTCACATCCAATGCTTGTCATTTAAGATGAGAAAAGTGTGAGCTTCGTGAACGAAGTAGTTCGTTTGAGCTGAAAAGTGACTGCCTTACCTGAAACGAAGTCTTGCTTGTAGGAAGACACAGACCCTGGCATTTAACTCCATTTGTGAAGGGAAACACACAGCATAGTTCTCATCCATGGATCACAGTCTGCTTTAGAGCAAGAAGAATGCTAATGCTTTCTAGAGTCTCTAATACAGCAGGAAAAGTGAGTGTGCTCAGAACAAAAGAACGGTGTTTCCTACACACGGACCGTATCTAGTTCAACTCTGCTTCTGAACCTGAAACAAACCACAGGTCCTCTAACATCCAATGCTTGTCAGTTAACATGAGAAACGTGTGAGCTTCAGAAATTATGTAATTTCTTTGAGCTGTAAAGTAACTGCCCTTACTTGAAACGAAGTCTTGCTTGTAGGAAGTCACAGAGCCTGGGATTTAACTCCATTTCTTAAGGGAAACACACAGCAGAGTTCTCATTCATTGATCACACTCTGCTTTAGAGCAAGAAGCACACTCTTGCTTTCTGGAGTCGCTAATAAAGCAGGAAACGTGAGTGTGCTGGGAACAAAGAACGGAGTTTCCTACACATACGGACCATATCTAGTCCAACTCTGCCTTGAAATTGATACAAAGCACTGGTCCTCTATCATCCAATGCTTGTCAGCTAACATGAGAATCGTGTGAGCTTTTTGAACGATGTAGTTCGTTTGAGCTCAAAAGTAACTGCCCTTACCTGAAATGAAGTCTTGCATGTAGGAAGACACAGAGCCTGGGGTTTAACTCCATTTCTGAAGTGGAACACACAGCACAGTTCTCATCCATTGATCACACTCTGCTTTAGAGCATGAAGCACTGTCTTGCTTTCTAGATTCTCTACGACAGCAAAGAAACGTGAGTGTGCTGAGAACAAAAGAACTGTGGTTCCTACACATACGGACCATTTCTAGTCCAACTCTGCCTCTGAAATTGATACAAAGCACTGGCCCTCTAAAATCCAATGCTTGTCATTTAAGATGAGAAACGTGTGAGCTTCGTGAATGATGTAGTTCGTTTGAGCTGAAAAGTTCCTGCCCTTACCTGAAACGAAGTATTGCTTGTAGGAAGACACAGAGCCTGGGATTTAACTCCAGTTCTGAAGGGAAACACACAGCATAGTTATCATCCATGGATCACACTCTGCTTTAGAGCAGGAAGCACGCCCTTGCTTTCTAGATTCTCTACGACACCAAAGAAACGTGAGTGTGCTGAGAACAAAAGAACTGTGGTTCCTACACATACGGACCATTTCTAGTCAACTCTGCCTCTGAAATTGATACAAAGCACTGGCCCTCTAACATCCAATGCTTGTCATTTAAGATGAGAAACGTGTGAGCTTCGTGAATGATGTAGTTCTTTTGAGCGGAAATGTTCCTGCCCTTACCTGAAACGAAGTCTTGCTTGTAGGAAGACACAGAGCCTGGGATTTAACTCCAGTTCTGAAGGGAAACACACAGCATAGTTATCATCCATGGATCACACTCTGCTTTAGAGCATGAAGAATGATAATGCTTTCTAGACTCTCTAATACAGCAGGAAACGTGAGTGGGCTCAGAACAAAAGTACGGTGTTTCCTACACACACGGACCGTATCTAGTTCAACTCTGCTT
Source organism: Onychomys leucogaster (assembly GCA_949786385.1). Lineage (NCBI taxonomy): Eukaryota > Metazoa > Chordata > Mammalia > Rodentia > Cricetidae > Onychomys > Onychomys leucogaster. The sequence continues at coordinate 261,069 of CATKUP010000056.1, forward strand.
CTGAACCTGAAACAAACCACAGGTCCTCTAACATCCAATGCGTGTCAGTTAACATGAGAAACGTGTGAGCTTCGGGAACTATGTAATTTCTTTGAGCTGTGAAGTAACTGCCCTTACTTGAAACGAAGTCTTGCTTGTAGGAAGTCACAGAGCCTTGGATTTAACTCCATTTCTTAAGGGAAACACACAGCAGAGTTCTCATTCATTGATCACACTCTGCTTTACATCAAGAAGCACGCTCTTGCTTTCTGGAGTTGCTAATAAAGCAGGAAACGTGAGTGTGCTGAGAACAAAAGAACGGTGTTTCCTACACACACGGACCGTATCTAGTTCAACTCTGATTCTGAACCTGAAACAAAGCACAGGTCCTCTAACATCCAATGCTTGTCAGTTAACATGAGAAACGTGTGAGCTTCGGAAACTATGTAGTTTCTTTGAGCTGTAAAGTACCTGCCCTTACTTGAAACGAAGTCTTGCTTGTAGGAAGTCCCAGAGCCTGGGATTTAACTCCATTTCTGAAGTGGAACACACAGCAGAGTTCTCATTCATTGATCACACTCTGCTTTAGAGCAAGAAGCACGCTCTTGCTTTCTCGATTCTCTAGGACACCAGGAAACGTGAGGGTGCTGAGAGCAAAAGTACGGTGTTTCCTACACATACGGGACATATCTAGTCCAACTCTGCTTCGGAAAATGATACAAAGCACAGGTCCTCTAACATCCAATGCTTTTCAGTTAAGATGGGAAACGCGTTAGCTTAGTGAACAATGTAGTTTGTTGAGATGAAATGTGACTTCCCTTACGAGAAACGAAGTCTTGCTTGTAGGAAGACACAGAGCCTGGGATTTAACTACATTTCTGAATTGGAACACACAGCACAGTTCTGATCCATTGAGCACACTCTGCTTTAGAGCAAGAAGCACGGACTTGCTTTCTAGATTCTCTAAGACAGCAGGAATCGTGAGTGTGCTGAGAACAAAAGAACGGTGGTTCCTACACATACAGACCATATATAGTCCAACTCTGCCTCTGACATTGATACAAAGCACAGGTCCTCTCACATCCAATGCTTGTCATTTAAGATGAGAAAAGTGTGAGCTTCGTGAACGAAGTAGTTCGTTTGAGCTGAAAAGTGACTGCCTTACCTGAAACGAAGTCTTGCTTGTAGGAAGACACAGAGCCTGGCAATTAACTCCATTTCTGAAGGGAAACACACAGCATAGTTCTCATCCATGGATCTCACTCTGCTTTAGAGCAAGAAGAATGCTAATGCTTTCTAGAGTCTCTAATACAGCAGGAAACGTGAGTGTGCTCAGAACAAAAGAACGGTGTTTCCTACACACACAGACCGTATCTAGTTCAACTCTGCTTCTGAACCTGAAACAAACCACAGGTCCTCTAACATCCAAGGCTTGTCAGTTAACATGAGAAACGTGTGAGCTTCGGAAACTATGTAATTTCTTTGAGCTGTAAAGTAACTGCCCTTACTTGAAACGAATTCTTGCTTGTAGGAAGTCACAGAGCCTGGGATTTAAACCCATTTCTTAAGGGAAACACACAGCAGAGTTCTCATTCATTGATCACACTCTGCTTTAGAGCAAGAAGCACGCTCTTGCTTTCTGGAGTCGCTAATAAAGCAGGAAACGTGAGTGTGCTGAGAACAAAAGAACGGTGTTTCCTACACATACGGACCATATCTAGTCCAACTCTGCCTTGAAATTGATACAAAGCACAGGTCCTCTATCATCCAATGCTTGTCAGCTAACATGAGAATCGTGTGAGCTTTTTGAACGATGTAGTTCGTTTGAGCTCAAAAGTAACTGCCCTTACCTGAAATGAAGTCTTGCATGTAGGAAGACACAGAGCCTGGGGTTTAACTCCATTTCTGAAGTGGAACACACAGCACAGTTCTCATCCATTGATCACACTCTGCTTTAGAGCATGAAGCACTGTCTTGCTTTCTAGATTCTCTAGGACAGCAAAGAAACGTGAGTGTGCTGAGAACAAAAGAACTGTGGTGCCTACACATACGGACCATTTCTAGTCCAACTCTGCCTCTGAAATTGATACAAAGCACTGGCCCTCTAACATCCAATGCTTGTCATTTAAGATGAGAAACGTATTGAGCTTCGTGAATGATGTAGTTCGTTTGAGCTGAAAAGTTCCTGCCCTTACCTGAAACGAAGTCTTGCTTGTAGGAAGACACAGAGCCTGGGATTTAACTCCAATTCTGAAGGGAAACACACAGCATAGTTATCATCCATGGATCACACTCTGCTTTAGAGCAGGAAGCACGCCCTTGCTTTCTAGAATCTCTAAGAAAGCAGGAAACATGAGTGTGCTGAGAACAAAAGAACAGTGTTTCCTACACATACGGACCATATCTAGTCCAACTCTGCCTCTGACATTGATACAAAGCACAGGTCCTCTAACATCCAATGCTTGTCATTTAAGATGAGAAAAGTGTGAGCTTCGTGAACGAAGTAGTTCGTTTGAGCTGAAAAGTGACCGCCATTACCTGAAACGAAGTCCTGCTTGTAGGAAGACACAGAGTCTGGCATTTAACTCCTTTACTGAAGGGAAACACACAGCATAGTTCTCATCCATGGATCACACTCTGCTTTAGAGCAAGAAGAATGCTAATGCTTTCTAGACTCTCTAATACAGCAGGAAATGTGAGTGTGCTCAGAACAAAAGAACGGTGTTTCCTACACACACGCACCGTATCTAGTTCAACTCTGCTTCCGAACCTGAAACAAACCACAGGTCCTCTAATATACAATGCTTGTCAGTTAACATGAGAAACGTGTGAGCTTCGGAAACTATGTAATTTCTTTGAGCTGTAAAGTACCTGCCCTTACTTCAAACGAAGTCTTGCTTGTAGGAAGTCACAGAGCCTGGGATTTAACTCCATTTCTTAAGTGGAACACACAGCAGAGTTCTCATTCATTGATCACACTCTGCTTTAGAGCAAGAAGCACGCTCTTGCTTTCTCGATTCTCTAAGACAGCAGGAAACGTGAGGGTGCTGAGACAAAAGTACGGTGTTTCCTACACATACGGGACATATCTAGTCCAACTCTGCTTCGGAAAATGATACAAAGCACTGGTCCTCTAACATCCAATGCTTTTCAGTTAAGATGGGAAACGCGTTAGCTTAGTGAACGATGTAGTTCGTTGAGATGAAATGTGACTTCCCTTACCTGAAACGAAGTCTTGCTTGTAGGAAGACACAGAGCCTGGCATTTAACTCCATTTCTGAAGGGAAACACACAGCATAGTTCTCATCCATGGATCACACTCTGCTTTAGAGCAAGAAGAATGCTAATGCTTTCTAGACTCTCTAATACAGCAGGAAACGTGAGTGTGCTCAGAACAAAAGAACGGTGTTTCCTACACACACAGACCGTATCTAGTTCAACTCTGCTTCTGAACCTGAAACAAACCACAGGTCCGCTAACATCCAATGCTTGTCAGTTAACATGAGAAACGTGTGAGCTTCGGAAACTATGTAATTTCTTTGAGCTGTAAAATAACTGCCCTTACTTGAAACGAAGTCTTGCTTGCAGGAAGTCACAGAGCCTGGGATTTAACTCCATTTCTTAAGGGAAACACACAGCAGAGTTCTCATTCATTGATCACACTCTGCTTTAGAGCAAGAAGCATGCTCTTGCTTTCTGGAGTCACTAATAAAGCAGGAAACGTGAGTGTGCTGAGAACAAAAGAACGGTGTTTCCTACACATATGGACCACATCTAGTCCAACTCTGCCTTGAAATTGATACAAAGCACAGGTCCTCTATCATCCAATGCTTGTCAGCTAACATGAGAATCGTGTGAGCTTTTTGAACGATGTTGTTCGTTTGAGCTCAAAAGTAACTGCCCTTACCTGAAATGAACTCTTGCATGTAGGAAGACACAGATCCTGGGGTTTAACTCCATTTCTGAAGTGGAACACACAGCACAGTTCTCATCCATTGATCACACTCTGCTTTAGAGCATGAAGCACTGTCTTGCTTTCTAGATTCTCTACGACAGCAAAGAAACGTGAGTGTGCTGAGAACAAAAGAACAGTGTTTCCTACACATACGGACCATATCTGGTCCAACTCTGCCTCTGACATTGATACAAAGGACAGGTCCTCTAACATCCAATGCTTGTCATTTAAGATGAGAAAAGTGTGAGCTTCGTGAACGAAGTAGTTCGTTTGAGCTGAAAAGTGACCGCCCTTACCTGAAACGAAGTCCTGCTTGTAGGAAGACACAGAGTCTGGCATTTAACTCCATTTCTGAAGGGAAACACACAGCATAGTTCTCATCCATGGATCACACTCTGCTTTAGAGCAAGAAGAATGCTAATGCTTTCTAGACTCTCTAATACAGCAGGAAACGTGAGTGTGCTCAGAACAAAAGAACGGTGTTTCCTACACACACGGACCGTATCTAGTACAACTCTGCTTCTGAACCTGAAACAAACCACAGGTCCTCTAACATCCAATGCTTGTCAGTTAACATGAGAAACGTGTGAGCTTCGGAAACTATGTAATTTCTTTGAGCTGTAAAGTAACTGCCCTTACTTGAAACGAAGTCTTGCTTGTAGGAAGTCACAGAGCCTGGGATTTAACTGCATTTCTTAAGGGAAACACACAGCAGAGTTCTCATTCATTGATCACACTTTGCTTTAGAGGAAGAAGCACGCTCTTGCTTTCTGGAGTCGCTAATAAAGCAGGAAACGTGAGTGTGCTGAGAACAAAAGAACGGTGTTTCCTACACATACGGACCATATCTAGTCCAACTCTGCCTTGAAATTGATACAAAGCACAGGTCCTCTAACATCCAATGCTTGTCATTTAAGATGAGAAACGTGTGAGCTTCGTGAATGATGTAGTTCGTTTGAGCTGAAAAGTTCCTGCCCTTACCTGAAACGAAGTCTTGCTTGTAGGAAGACACAGAGCCTGGGATTTAACTCCAGTTCTGAAGGGAAACACACAGCATAGTTATCATCCATGGATCACACTCTGCTTTAGAGCAGGAAGCATGCCCTTGCTTTCTAGAATCTCTAAGAAAGCAGGAAACGTGAGTGTGCTGAGAACAAAAGAACAGTGTTTCCTACACATACGGACCATATCTAGTCCAACTCTGCCTCTGACATTGATACAAAGCACAGGTCCTCTAACATCCAATGCTTGTGATTTAAGATGAGAAAAGTGTGAGCTTCGTGAACGAAGTAGTTCGTTTGAGCTGAAAAGTGACCGCCCTTACCTGAAACGAAGTCCTGCTTGTAGGAAGACACAGAGTCTGGCATTTAACTCCATTTCTGAAGGGAAACACACAGCATAGTTCTCATCCATGGATCACACTCTGCTTTAGAGCAAGAAGAATGCTAATGCTTTCTAGACTCTCTAATACAGCAGGAAATGTGAGTGTGCTCAGAACAAAAGAACGGTGTTTCCTACACACATGGACCGTATCTAGTTCAACTCTGCTTCTGAACCTGAAACAAACCACAGGTCCTCTAACATACAATGCTTGTCAGTTAACATGAGAAACGTGTGAGCTTCGGAAACTATGTAGTTTCTTTGAGCTGTAAAGTACCTGCCCTTACTTGAAACGAAGTCTTGCTTGTAGGAAGTCACAGAGCCTGGGATTTAACTCCATTTCTTAAGTGGAACACACAGCAGAGTTCTCATTCATTGATCACACTCTGCTTTAGAGCAAGAAGCACGCTGTTGCTTTCTCGATTCTCTAAGACAGCAGGAAACGTGAGGGTGCGGAGAACAAAAGTACGGTGTTTCCTACACATACGGGACATATCTAGTCCAACTCTGCTTCGGAAAATGATACAAAGCACTGGTCCTCTAACATCCAATGCTTTTCAGTTAAGATGGGAAACGCGTTAGCTTAGTGAACGATGTAGTTCGTTGAGATGAAATGTGACTTCCCTTACCTGAAACGAAGTCTTGCTTGTAGGAAGACACAGAGCCTGGTATTTAACTACATTTCTGAAGTGGAACACACTGCACAGTTCTGATCCATTGATCACACTCTGCTTTAGAGCAAGAAGCACGGACTTGCTTTCTAGATTCTCTAAGACAGCAGGAATCGTGAGTGTGCTGAGAACAAAAGAACAGTGGTTCCTACACATACAGACCATATCTAGTCCAACTCTGCCTCTGACATTGATACAAAGCACAGGTCCTCTCACATCCAATGCTTGTCATTTAAGATGAGAAAAGTGTGAGCTTCGTGAACGAAGCAGTTCGTTTGAGCTGAAAAGTGACTGCCTTACCTGAAACGAAGTCTTGCTTGTAGGAAGACACAGACCCTGGCATTTAACTCCATTTGTGAAGGGAAACACACAGCATAGTTCTCATCCATGGATCACAGTCTGCTTTAGAGCAAGAAGAATGCTAATGCTTTCTAGAGTCTCTAACACAGCAGGAAAAGTGAGTGTGCTCAGAACAAAAGAACGGTGTTTCCTACACACGCACCGTATCTAGTTCAACTCTGCTTCTGAACCTGAAACAAACCACAGGTCCTCTAACATCCAATGCTTGTCAGTTAACATGAGAAACGTGTGAGCTTCAGAAATTATGTAATTTCTTTGAGCTGTAAAGTAACTGCCCTTACTTGAAACGAAGTCTTGCTTGTAGGAAGTCACAGAGCCTGGGATTTAACTCCATTTCTTAAGGGAAACACACAGCAGAGTTCTCATTCATTGATCACACTCTGCTTTAGAGCAAGAAGCACACTCTTGCTTTCTGGAGTCGCTAATAAAGCAGGAAACGTGAGTGTGCTGGGAACAAAGAACGGTGTTTCCTACACATACGGACCATATCTAGTCCAACTCTGCCTTGAAATTGATACAAAGCACAGGTCCTCTATCATCCAATGCTTGTCAGCTAACATGAGAATCGTGTGAGCTTTTTGAACGATGTAGTTCGTTTGAGCTCAAAAGTAACTGCCCTTACCTGAAATGAAGTCTTGCATGTAGGAAGACACAGAGCCTGGGGTTTAACTCCATTTCTGAAGTGGAACACACAGCACAGTTCTCATCCATTGATCACACTCTGCTTTAGAGCATGAAGCACTGTCTTGCTTTCTAGATTCTCTACGACAGCAAAGAAACGTGAGTGTGCTGAGAACAAAAGAACTGTGGTGCCTACACATACGGACCATTTCTAGTCCAACTCTGCCTCTGAAATTGATACAAAGCACTGGCCCTCTAAAATCCAATGCTTGTCATTTAAGATGAGAAACGTGTGAGCTTCGTGAATGATGTAGTTCGTTTGAGCTGAAAAGTTCCTGCCCTTACCTGAAACGAAGTCTTGCTTGTAGGAAGACACAGAGCCTGGGATTTAACTCCAGTTCTGAAGGGAAACACACAGCATAGTTATCATCCATGGATCACACTCTGCTTTAGAGCAGGAAGCACGCCCTTGCTTTCTAGATTCTCTACGACACCAAAGAAACGTGAGTGTGCTGAGAACAAAAGAACTGTGGTTCCTACACATACGGACCATTTCTAGTCAACTCTGCCTCTGAAATTGATACAAAGCACTGGCCCTCTAACATCCAATGCTTGTCATTTAAGATGAGAAACGTGTGAGCTTCGTGAATGATGTAGTTCTTTTGAGCTGAAAAGTTCCTGCCCTTACCTGAAACGAAGTCTTGCTTGTAGGAAGACACAGAGCCTGGGATTTAACTCCAGTTCTGAAGGGAAACACACAGCATAGTTATCATCCATGGATCACACTCTGCTTTAGAGCATGAAGAATGATAATGCTTTCTAGACTCTCTAATACAGCAGGAAACGTGAGTGGGCTCAGAACAAAAGAACGGTGTTTCCTACACACACGGACCGTATCTAGTTCAACTCTGCTTCTGAACCTGAAACAAACCACAGGTCCTCTAACATCCAATGCGTGTCAGTTAACATGAGAAACGTGTGAGCTTCGGGAACTATGTAATTTCTTTGAGCTGTGAAGTAACTGCCCTTACTTGAAACGAAGTCTTGCTTGTAGGAAGTCACAGAGCCTTGGATTTAACTCCATTTCTTAAGGGAAACACACAGCAGAGTTCTCATTCATTGATCACACTCTGCTTTACATCAAGAAGCACGCTCTTGCTTTCTGGAGTCGCTAATAAAGCAGGAAACGTGAGTGTGCTGAGAACAAAAGAACGGTGTTTCCTACACACACGGACCGTATCTAGTTCAACTCTGCTTCTGAACCTGAAACAAACCACAGGTCCTCTAACATCCAATGCGTGTCAGTTAACATGAGAAACGTGTGAGCTTCGGGAACTATGTAATTTCTTTGAGCTGAAAAGTGACTGCCCTTACCTGAAACGAAGTCTTGCTTGTAGGAAGACACAGAGCCTGGCATTTAACTCCATTTCTGAAGGGAAACACACAGCAGAGTTCTCATCCATTGATCACACTCTGCTTTAGAGCAAGAAGCACGCTCTTGCTTTCTCGATTCTCTAGGACACCAGGAAACGTGAGGGTGCTGAGAGCAAAAGTACGGTGTTTCTTACACATACGGGACATATCTAGTCCAACTCTGCTTCGGAAAATGATACAAAGCACAGGTCCTCTAACATCCAATGCTTTTCAGTTAAGATGGGAAAGGCATTAGCTTAGTGAACAATGTAGTTTGTTGAGATGAAATGTGACTTCCCTTACGTGAAACGAAGTCTTGCTTGTAGGAAGACACAGAGCCTGGGATTTAACTACATTTCTGAATTGGAACACACAGCACAGTTCTGATCCATTGATCACACTCTGCTTTAGAGCAAGAAGCACGGACTTGCTTTCTAGATTCTCTAAGACAGCAGGAATCGTGAGTGTGCTGAGAACAAAAGAACGGTGGTTCCTACACATACAGACCATATATAGTCCAACTCTGCCTCTGACATTGATACAAAGCACAGGTCCTCTCTCATCCAATGCTTGTCATTAAAAATGAGAAAAGTGTGAGCTTCGTGAACGAAGTAGTTCGTTTGAGCTGAAAAGTGACTGCCTTACCTGAAACGAATTCTTGCTTGTAGGAAGACACAGAGCCTGGCATTTAACTCCATTTCTGAAGGGAAACACACAGCATAGTTCTCATCCATGGATCACACTCTGCTTTAGAGCAAGAAGAATGCTAATGCTTTCTAGAGTCTCTAATACAGCAGGAAACGTGAGTGTGCTGAGAACAAAAGAACAGTGTTTCCTACACATACGGACCATATCTAGTTCAACTCTGCTTCTGAAACTCATACAAAGCACTGGTCCTCTCACATCCAAAGCTTGTCAGTTAAGCTTAGAAACGTGTGAGCTTGGTGACCTATGTAGTTCTTTTCAGCTGTAAAGTTCCTGCCCTTACCGGAAACGAAGTCTTGCTTGTAGGAAGACTCAGTGCCTGGTATTTAACTCCATTTCTGAAGTGAAACACACGGCAGAGTTCTCTTCCATTGATCACACTCTGCTTTAGAGCAAGAAGCACGCTCTAGGGTTCTAGGGTCTCTAATACAGCAGGAAACATGAGTGTGCTCAGAACAAAAGAACGGTGTTTCCTACACATACAGACCATATCTAGTTCAAATCTGCTTCTGAAACTGAAACCAACTACAGGTCCTCTAACATCCAAAGCTTGTCAGTTAAGATGAGAAACTTGTTAGCTTCGTGAACGATGTAGTTCGTTTGAGCTGAAAAGTGACTGCCCTTACCAGAAACGAAGTCTTGCTTGTAGGAAGACACAGAGCCTGGGGATTAACTCAATTCTGAAGGGAAACACACAGCTTAGTTCTCATCCATGGATCACACTCTGCCTTAGAGCAAGAAGCACGCTCTTGCTTTCTAGAGTCTCTAATACAGCAGGAAACATGAGTGTGCTCAGAACAAAAAACAGTGTTTCCTACACATACGAACAATATCTAGTCCAACTCTGATTCTGAAACTGATACAAAGCACTGGTCCTCTAACATCCAAAGCTTGTCAGTTAAGCTTAGAAACGTGTGAGCTTCGTGACCTATGTAGTTCGTTTCAGCTGTAAAGTTCCTATCCCTTACCTGAAACGAAGTCTTGCTTGTAGGAAGACTCAGAGCCTGGTATTTAACTCCATTTCTGAAGTGAAACACACGGCAGAGTTCTCTTCCATTGATCACACTGTGCTTTAGAGCAAGAAGCACGCTCTAGGTTTCTAGAGTCTCTAAGACAGCAGGAAACGTGAGTGTGCTGAGAACAAAAGAACGGTGTTTCCTACACATACGGACCATATCTAGTCCAACTCTGCTTCTGAAACTCATACAAAGCACTGGTCCTCTCACATGCAAAGCTTGTCAATTAAGCTTAGAAACGTGTGAGCTTCGTGAACGATGTAGTTCCTTTGAGCTGAAAAGTGACTGCCCTTACCTGAAATGAAGTCTTGCTTGTAGGAAGACACAGAGCCTGGTATTTAACTCCATTTCTGAAGTGAAACACACGGCAGAGTTCTCTTCCATTGATCACACTGTGCTTTAGAGCAAGAAGCACGCTCTAGGTTTCTAGAGTCTCTAAGACAGCAGGAAACGTGAGTGTGCTGAGAACAAAAGAACGGTGTTTCCTACACATACGGACGATATCTAGTCCAACTCTGCTTCTGAAACTCATACAAAGCACTGGTCCTCTCACATGCAAAGCTTGTCAGTTAAGCTTAGAAACGTGTGAGCTTCGTGAACGATGTAGTTCCTTTTAGCTGTAAAGTTCCTGCCCTTACCTGAAACGAAGTCTTGCTTGTAGGAAGACTCAGAGCCTGCAATTTAACTCCATTTCTGAAGTGAAACACACAGCAGAGTTCTCATCAATTGATCACACTCTGCTTTAGAGCAAGAAGCAGGCTCTTGCTTTCTAGAGTCTCTAAGACAGCAGGAAACATGAGTGTGCTGAGAACAATAGAACCGTGTTTTATACATACAGACCATATCTAGTCCAACTCTGATTCTGAAACTGATACAAAGCACTGGTCCTCTAACATCCAAAGCTTGTCAGTTAAGATCAGAAACGTGTTAGCTTCGTGAACGATGTAGTTCGTTTGAGCTAAAAAGTGACTGCCCTTACCAGAAACGAAGTCTTGCTTGTAGGAAGACACAGAGCCTGGGGATTAACTCATTTCTGAAGGGAAACACACAGCTTAGTTTTCATCCATGTATCACACTCTGCCTTAGAGCAAGAAGCACGCTCTTGCTTTCTAGAGTCTCTAAGACATCAGGAAACGTGAGTGTGCTGAGAACAAAAGAACGGTGTTTCCTACACATACAGACCATATCTAGTCCAACTCTGCTTCTGAAACTGATACAAACCACTGGTCCTCTAACATCCAATGCTTGTCAGTTAAGCTGAGAAACGTATGAGCTTCGGGAACGACGTCGTTCGTTTGAGCTGAAAAGTGACTGCCCTTACCTGAAACAAAGTCTTGCATGTAGGAAGACACAGAAGCTGGGATTTAACTCGATTTCTTAAGGGAAACACAAGCATAGTTCTCATCCATGGATCACACTCTGCTTTAGAGCAAGAAGGACCCTCTTCCTTTCTAGAGTTTCTAATACAGCAGGAAACTTGAGTGTGCTCAGAACAAAAGAACGGTGTTTCCTACACATACAGACCATATCTAATTCAACTCTGTTTCTGAAACTGAAACAAACCAGAGGTCCTCTAACATCCAATGCTTGACAGTTTAGATGAGAAACATGTGAGCTTCGTGAACTATGTAGTTCGTTTGAGCTTAAAAGTGACTGCCCATACCTGAAATGAAGTAGTGCTTGTAGGAAGACACAGAACCTGGGATTTAACTCCATTTCTGAGGGGAAACACACAGCACAGTTCTCATCCATGAATCACACTCTCTTTTAGAGCAAGAAGCACGCTCTTCCTTTCTAGAGTCTCTAATACAGCAGGAAACGTGATTGTGCTCAGAACAAAAGAACTGTGTTTCCTACACATAAGGACCATATCTAGTTCAACTTTTCTTCTAAAACTGACACAAAGCACAGGTCCTGTTACATCCAATGCTTTTCTATTAAGACCGAGATACATGTGAGCGTCGTGTATGATATAGTTCGTGTGAGCTGTAAAGTACCTGCCCTTACCTGAAAGGAAGTCTTGCTTTTAGGAAGACACAGAGCCTAGGATTTAACTCCATTTCTGAAGTGAAACACACAGCAGAGTTCTCATCCATTGATCACACTCTGCTTTAGAGCAAGAAGCACGCTCTAGGTTTCTAGAGTCTCTAAGTCAGCAGGAAACGTGAGTGTGCTGAGAACAATAGAACCGTGTTTTATACATACAGACCATATCTAGTCCAACTCTGATTCTGAAACTGATACAAAGCACTGGTCCTCTAACATCCAAAGCTTGTCAGTTAAGATGAGAAACGTGTTAGCTTCGTGAACGACGTAGTTCGTTTGAGCTGAAAAGATACTGCCCTTACCAGAAACGAAGTCTTGCTTGTAGGAAGACTCAGAGCCTGGTATTTAACTCCATTTCTGAAGTGAAACACATGGCAGAGTTCTCTTCCATTGATCACACTGTGCTTTAGAGCAAGAAGCACGCTCTAGGTTTCTAGAGTCTCTAAGACAGCAGGAAACGTGAGTGTGCTGAGAACAAAAGAACGGTGTTTCCTACACATACGGACCATATCTAGTCCAACTCTGCTTCTGAAACTCATACAAAGCACTGGTCCTCTCACATCCAAAGCTTGTCAGTTAAGCTGAGAAACGTGTGAGCTTCGGGAACGATGTAGTTCGTTTGAGCTGAAAAGTGACTGCCCTAACCTGAAACAAAATCTTGCATGTAGGAAGACACAGAAGCTGGGATTTAACTCGATTTCTGAAGGGAAACACAAGCAAAGTTCTCATCCATGGATCACAATCTGCTTTAGAGCAAGAAGCACGCTCTTCCTTTCTAGAGTCTCTAATACAGCAGGAAAGGTGATTATGCTCAGAACAAAAGAACTGTGTTTCCTACACATACGGACCATATCTAGTTCAACTTTTCTTCTGTAACTGACACAAAGCACAGGTCCTGTTACATCCAATGCTTTTCTATTAAGACTGAGATACGTGTGAGCGTCGTGTATGATATAGTTCGTTTGAGCTGTAAAGTACCTGCCCTTACCTGAAACGAAGTCTTGCTTTTAGGAAGACACAGAGCCTGGGATTTAACTCCATTTCTGAAGTGAAACACACAGCAGAGTTCTCATCCATTGATCACACTCTGGTTTAGGACAAGAAGCACGCTCTAGGTTTCTAGAGTCTCTAAGACAGCAGGAAACGTGAGGGTGCGGAGAACAAAAGTACGGTGTTTCCTACACATACGGGACATATCTAGTCCAACTCTGCTTCGGAAAATGATACAAAGCACTGGTCCTCTAACATCCAATGCTTTTCAGTTAAGATGGGAAACGCGTTAGCTTAGTGAACGATGTAGTTCGTTGAGATGAAATGTGACTTCCCTTACCTGAAACGAAGTCTTTCTTGTAGGAAGACACAGAGCCTGGTATTTAACTACATTTATGAAGTGGAACACACAGCACAGTTCTGATCCATTGATCACACTCTGCTTTAGAGCAAGAAGCACGGACTTGCTTTCTAGATTCTCTAAGACAGCAGGAATCGTGAGTGTGCTGAGAACAAAAGAACAGTGGTTCCTACACATACAGACCATATCTAGTCCAACTCTGCCTCTGACATTGATACAAAGCACAGGTCCTCTCACATCCAATGCTTGTCATTTAAGATGAGAAAAGTGTGAGCTTCGTGAACGAAGTAGTTCGTTTGAGCTGAAAAGTGACTGCCTTACCTGAAACGAAGTCTTGCTTGTAGGAAGACACAGACCCTGGCATTTAACTCCATTTGTGAAGGGAAACACACAGCATAGTTCTCATCCATGGATCACAGTCTGCTTTAGAGCAAGAAGAATGCTAATGCTTTCTAGAGTCTCTAATACAGCAGGAAAAGTGAGTGTGCTCAGAACAAAAGAACGGTGTTTCCTACACACGGACCGTATCTAGTTCAACTCTGCTTCTGAACCTGAAACAAACCACAGGTCCTCTAACATCCAATGCTTGTCAGTTAACATGAGAAACGTGTGAGCTTCAGAAATTATGTAATTTCTTTGAGCTGTAAAGTAACTGCCCTTACTTGAAACGAAGTCTTGCTTGTAGGAAGTCACAGAGCCTGGGATTTAACTCCATTTCTTAAGGGAAACACACAGCAGAGTTCTCATTCATTGATCACACTCTGCTTTAGAGCAAGAAGCACACTCTTGCTTTCTGGAGTCGCTAATAAAGCAGGAAACGTGAGTGTGCTGGGAACAAAGAACGGTGTTTCCTACACATACGGACCATATCTAGTCCAACTCTGCCTTGAAATTGATACAAAGCACAGGTCCTCTATCATCCAATGCTTGTCAGCTAACATGAGAATCGTGTGAGCTTTTTGAACGATGTAGTTCGTTTGAGCTCAAAAGTAACTGCCCTTACCTGAAATGAAGTCTTGCATGTAGGAAGACACAGAGCCTGGGGTTTAACTCCATTTCTGAAGTGGAACACACAGCACAGTTCTCATCCATTGATCACACTCTGCTTTAGAGCATGAAGCACTGTCTTGCTTTCTAGATTCTCTACGACAGCAAAGAAACGTGAGTGTGCTGAGAACAAAAGAACTGTGGTGCCTACACATACGGACCATTTCTAGTCCAACTCTGCCTCTGAAATTGATACAAAGCACTGGCCCTCTAAAATACAATGCTTGTCATTTAAGATGAGAAACGTGTGAGCTTCGTGAATGATGTAGTTCGTTTGAGCTGAAAAGTTCCTGCCCTTACCTGAAACGAAGTCTTGCTTGTAGGAAGACACAGAGCCTGGGATTTAACTCCAGTTCTGAAGGGAAACACACAGCATAGTTATCATCCATGGATCACACTCTGCTTTAGAGCAGGAAGCACGCCCTTGCTTTCTAGATTCTCTACGACACCAAAGAAACGTGAGTGTGCTGAGAACAAAAGAACTGTGGTTCCTACACATACGGACCATTTCTAGTCAACTCTGCCTCTGAAATTGATACAAAGCACTGGCCCTCTAACATCCAATGCTTGTCATTTAAGATGAGAAACGTGTGAGCTTCGTGAATGATGTAGTTCTTTTGAGCTGAAAAGTTCCTGCCCTTACCTGAAACGAAGTCTTGCTTGTAGGAAGACACAGAGCCTGGGATTTAACTCCAGTTCTGAAGGGAAACACACAGCATAGTTATCATCCATGGATCACACTCTGCTTTAGAGCATGAAGAATGATAATGCTTTCTAGACTCTCTAATACAGCAGGAAACGTGAGTGGGCTCAGAACAAAAGAACGGTGTTTCCTACACACACGGACCGTATCTAGTTCAACTCTGCTTCTGAACCTGAAACAAACCACAGGTCCTCTAACATCCAATGCGTGTCAGTTAACATGAGAAACGTGTGAGCTTCGGGAACTATGTAATTTCTTTGAGCTGTGAAGTAACTGCCCTTACTTGAAACGAAGTCTTGCTTGTAGGAAGTCACAGAGCCTTGGATTTAACTCCATTTCTTAAGGGAAACACACAGCAGAGTTCTCATTCATTGATCACACTCTGCTTTACATCAAGAAGCACGCTCTTGCTTTCTGGAGTCGCTAATAAAGCAGGAAACGTGAGTGTGCTGAGAACAAAAGAACGGTGTTTCCTACACACACGGACCGTATCTAGTTCAACTCTGCTTCTGAACCTGAAACAAACCACAGGTCCTCTAACATCCAATGCGTGTCAGTTAACATGAGAAACGTGTGAGCTTCGGGAACTATGTAATTTCTTTGAGCTGAAAAGTGACTGCCCTTACCTGAAACGAAGTCTTGCTTGTAGGAAGACACAGAGCCTGGCATTTAACTCCATTTCTGAAGGGAAACACACAGCAGAGTTCTCATCCATTGATCACACTCTGCTTTAGAGCAAGAAGCACGCTCTTGCTTTCTCGATTCTCTAGGACACCAGGAAACGTGAGGGTGCTGAGAGCAAAAGTACGGTGTTTCTTACACATACGGGACATATCTAGTCCAACTCTGCTTCGGAAAATGATACAAAGCACAGGTCCTCTAACATCCAATGCTTTTCAGTTAAGATGGGAAAGGCGTTAGCTTAGTGAACAATGTAGTTTGTTGAGATGAAATGTGACTTCCCTTACGTGAAACGAAGTCTTGCTTGTAGGAAGACACAGAGCCTGGGATTTAACTACATTTCTGAATTGGAACACACAGCACAGTTCTGATCCATTGATCACACTCTGCTTTAGAGCAAGAAGCACGGACTTGCTTTCTAGATTCTCTAAGACAGCAGGAATCGTGAGTGTGCTGAGAACAAAAGAACGGTGGTTCCTACACATACAGACCATATATAGTCCAACTCTGCCTCTGACATTGATACAAAGCACAGGTCCTCTCACATCCAATGCTTGTCTTTAAAGATGAGAAAAGTGTGAGCTTCGTGAACGAAGTAGTTCGTTTGAGCTGAAAAGTGACTGCCTTACCTGAAACGAATTCTTGCTTGTAGGAAGACACAGAGCCTGGCATTTAACTCCATTTCTGAAGGGAAACACACAGCATAGTTCTCATCCATGGATCACACTCTGCTTTAGAGCAAGAAGAATGCTAATGCTTTCTAGAGTCTCTAATACAGCAGGAAACGTGAGTGTGCTGAGAACAAAAGAACAGTGTTTCCTACACATACGGACCATATCTAGTTCAACTCTGCTTCTGAAACTCATACAAAGCACTGGTCCTCTCACATCCAAAGCTTGTCATTTAAGCTTAGAAACGTGTGAGCTTGGTGACCTATGTAGTTCTTTTCAGCTGTAAAGTTCCTGCCCTTACCGGAAACGAAGTCTTGCTTGTAGGAAGACTCAGTGCCTGGTATTTAACTCCATTTCTGAAGTGAAACACACGGCAGAGTTCTCTTCCATTGATCACACTCTGCTTTAGAGCAAGAAGCACGCTCTAGGGTTCTAGGGTCTCTAATACAGCAGGAAACATGAGTGTGCTCAGAACAAAAGAACGGTGTTTCCTACACATACAGACCATATCTAGTTCAAATCTGCTTCTGAAACTGAAACCAACTACAGGTCCTCTAACATCCAAAGCTTGTCAGTTAAGATGAGAAACTTGTTAGCTTCGTGAACGATGTAGTTCGTTTGAGCTGAAAAGTGACTGCCCTTACCAGAAACGAAGTCTTGCTTGTAGGAAGACACAGAGCCTGGGGATTAACTCAATTCTGAAGGGAAACACACAGCTTAGTTCTCATCCATGGATCACACTCTGCCTTAGAGCAAGAAGCACGCTCTTGCTTTCTAGAGTCTCTAATACAGCAGGAAACATGAGTGTGCTCAGAACAAAAAACAGTGTTTCCTACACATACGAACAATATCTAGTCCAACTCTGATTCTGAAACTGATACAAAGCACTGGTCCTCTAACATCCAAAGCTTGTCAGTTAAGCTTAGAAACGTGTGAGCTTCGTGACCTATGTAGTTCGTTTCAGCTGTAAAGTTCCTATCCCTTACCTGAAACGAAGTCTTGCTTGTAGGAAGACTCAGAGCCTGGTATTTAACTCCATTTCTGAAGTGAAACACACGGCAGAGTTCTCTTCCATTGATCACACTGTGCTTTAGAGCAAGAAGCACGCTCTAGGTTTCTAGAGTCTCTAAGACAGCAGGAAACGTGAGTGTGCTGAGAACAAAAGAACGGTGTTTCCTACACATACGGACCATATCTAGTCCAACTCTGCTTCTGAAACTCATACAAAGCACTGGTCCTCTCACATGCAAAGCTTGTCAATTAAGCTTAGAAACGTGTGAGCTTCGTGAACGATGTAGTTCCTTTGAGCTGAAAAGTGACTGCCCTTACCTGAAATGAAGTCTTGCTTGTAGGAAGACACAGAGCCTGGTATTTAACTCCATTTCTGAAGTGAAACACACGGCAGAGTTCTCTTCCATTGATCACACTGTGCTTTAGAGCAAGAAGCACGCTCTAGGTTTCTAGAGTCTCTAAGACAGCAGGAAACGTGAGTGTGCTGAGAACAAAAGAACGGTGTTTCCTACACATACGGACGATATCTAGTCCAACTCTGCTTCTGAAACTCATACAAAGCACTGGTCCTCTCACATGCAAAGCTTGTCAGTTAAGCTTAGAAACGTGTGAGCTTCGTGAACGATGTAGTTCCTTTTAGCTGTAAAGTTCCTGCCCTTACCTGAAACGAAGTCTTGCTTGTAGGAAGACTCAGAGCCTGCAATTTAACTCCATTTCTGAAGTGAAACACACAGCAGAGTTCTCATCAATTGATCACACTCTGCTTTAGAGCAAGAAGCACGCTCTTGCTTTCTAGAGTCTCTAAGACAGCAGGAAACATGAGTGTGCTGAGAACAATAGAACCGTGTTTTATACATACAGACCATATCTAGTCCAACTCTGATTCTGAAACTGATACAAAGCACTGGTCCTCTAACATCCAAAGCTTGTCAGTTAAGATCAGAAACGTGTTAGCTTCGTGAACGATGTAGTTCGTTTGAGCTAAAAAGTGACTGCCCTTACCAGAAACGAAGTCTTGCTTGTAGGAAGACACAGAGCCTGGGGATTAACTCATTTCTGAAGGGAAACACACAGCTTAGTTTTCATCCATGTATCACACTCTGCCTTAGAGCAAGAAGCACGCTCTTGCTTTCTAGAGTCTCTAAGACATCAGGAAACGTGAGTGTGCTGAGAACAAAAGAACGGTGTTTCCTACACATACAGACCATATCTAGTCCAACTCTGCTTCTGAAACTGATACAAACCACTGGTCCTCTAACATCCAATGCTTGTCAGTTAAGCTGAGAAACGTATGAGCTTCGGGAACGACGTCGTTCGTTTGAGCTGAAAAGTGACTGCCCTTACCTGAAACAAAGTCTTGCATGTAGGAAGACACAGAAGCTGGGATTTAACTCGATTTCTTAAGGGAAACACAAGCATAGTTCTCATCCATGGATCACACTCTGCTTTAGAGCAAGAAGGACCCTCTTCCTTTCTAGAGTTTCTAATACAGCAGGAAACTTGAGTGTGCTCAGAACAAAAGAACGGTGTTTCCTACACATACAGACCATATCTAATTCAACTCTGTTTCTGAAACTGAAACAAACCAGAGGTCCTCTAACATCCAATGCTTGACAGTTTAGATGAGAAACATGTGAGCTTCGTGAACTATGTAGTTCGTTTGAGCTTAAAAGTGACTGCCCATACCTGAAATGAAGTAGTGCTTGTAGGAAGACACAGAACCTGGGATTTAACTCCATTTCTGAGGGGAAACACACAGCACAGTTCTCATCCATGAATCACACTCTCTTTTAGAGCAAGAAGCACGCTCTTCCTTTCTAGAGTCTCTAATACAGCAGGAAACGTGATTGTGCTCAGAACAAAAGAACTGTGTTTCCTACACATAAGGACCATATCTAGTTCAACTTTTCTTCTAAAACTGACACAAAGCACAGGTCCTGTTACATCCAATGCTTTTCTATTAAGACCGAGATACATGTGAGCGTCGTGTATGATATAGTTCGTGTGAGCTGTAAAGTACCTGCCCTTACCTGAAAGGAAGTCTTGCTTTTAGGAAGACACAGAGCCTAGGATTTAACTCCATTTCTGAAGTGAAACACACAGCAGAGTTCTCATCCATTGATCACACTCTGCTTTAGAGCAAGAAGCACGCTCTAGGTTTCTAGAGTCTCTAAGTCAGCAGGAAACGTGAGTGTGCTGAGAACAATAGAACCGTGTTTTATACATACAGACCATATCTAGTCCAACTCTGATTCTGAAACTGATACAAAGCACTGGTCCTCTAACATCCAAAGCTTGTCAGTTAAGATGAGAAACGTGTTAGCTTCGTGAACGACGTAGTTCGTTTGAGCTGAAAAGATACTGCCCTTACCAGAAACGAAGTCTTGCTTGTAGGAAGACTCAGAGCCTGGTATTTAACTCCATTTCTGAAGTGAAACACATGGCAGAGTTCTCTTCCATTGATCACACTGTGCTTTAGAGCAAGAAGCACGCTCTAGGTTTCTAGAGTCTCTAAGACAGCAGGAAACGTGAGTGTGCTGAGAACAAAAGAACGGTGTTTCCTACACATACGGACCATATCTAGTCCAACTCTGCTTCTGAAACTCATACAAAGCACTGGTCCTCTCACATCCAAAGCTTGTCAGTTAAGCTGAGAAACGTGTGAGCTTCGGGAACGATGTAGTTCGTTTGAGCTGAAAAGTGACTGCCCTAACCTGAAACAAAATCTTGCATGTAGGAAGACACAGAAGCTGGGATTTAACTCGATTTCTGAAGGGAAACACAAGCAAAGTTCTCATCCATGGATCACAATCTGCTTTAGAGCAAGAAGCACGCTCTTCCTTTCTAGAGTCTCTAATACAGCAGGAAAGGTGATTATGCTCAGAACAAAAGAACTGTGTTTCCTACACATACGGACCATATCTAGTTCAACTTTTCTTCTGTAACTGACACAAAGCACAGGTCCTGTTACATCCAATGCTTTTCTATTAAGACTGAGATACGTGTGAGCGTCGTGTATGATATAGTTCGTTTGAGCTGTAAAGTACCTGCCCTTACCTGAAACGAAGTCTTGCTTTTAGGAAGACACAGAGCCTGGGATTTAACTCCATTTCTGAAGTGAAACACACAGCAGAGTTCTCATCCATTGATCACACTCTGGTTTAGGACAAGAAGCACGCTCTAGGTTTCTAGAGTCTCTAAGACAGCAGGAAACGTGAGTGTCCTGAGAACAATAGAACCGTGTTTTATACATACAGACCATATCTAGTCCAACTCTGATTCTGAAACTGATACAAAGCACTGGTCCTCTAACATCCAAAGCTTGTCAGTTAAGCATAGAAACGTGTGAGTTTCGTGACCTATGTAGTTCGTTTCAGCTGTAAAGTTCCTGCCCTTACCGGAAACGAAGTCTTGCTTGTAGGAAGACTCAGTGCCTGGTATTTAACACCATTTCTGAAGTGAAACACACGGCAGAGTTCTCTTCCATTGATCACACTGTGCTTTAGAGCAAGAAGCACGCTCTAGATTTCTAGAGTCTCTAATACAGCAGGAAACGTGATTGTGCTCAGAAAAAAAGAGCTGTGTTTCCTACACATACGGACCATATCTAGTTCAACTCTTCTTCTGAAAATGACAGAAAGCACAGGTCCTCTAACATCAAATGTTTTTCATTTAAGACCGAGATCCGTGTGAGCTTCGTGAACGATGTAGTTTGTTTGAGCTGTAAAGTAACTGACCTTACCTGAAACGAAGTCTTGCTTGTAGGAAGACTCAGAGCCTGGAATTTAACTCTATTTCTGAAGTGAAACACACAGCAGAGTTCTCATCCATTGATCACACTCTGCTTTAGAGCAAGAAGCACGCTCTAGGTTTCTAGAGTCTCTAAGACATCAGGAAACGTGAGTGTGCTGAGAACAAAAGAACGGTGTTTCCTACACCTACAGACCATATCTAGTCCAACTCTCCTTCTGAAACTGATACAAACCACTGGTCCGCTAACATCCAATGCTTGTCAGTTAAGCTGAGAAACGTGTGAGCTTCGGGAACGATGTAGTTCGTTTGAGCTGAAAAGTGACTGCCCTTACCTGAAACAAAGTCTTGCATGTAGGAAGACACAGAAGCTGGGATTTAACTCGATTTCTGAAGGGAAACACAAGCATAGTTCTCATCCATGGATCACACTCTGCTTTAGAGCAAGAAGTACGCTCTTCCTTTCTAGAGTCTCTAATACATCAGGAAACGTGATTATGCTCAGAACAAAAGAACTGTGTTTCCTACACATACGGACCATATCTAGTTCAACTTTTCTTCTGTAACTGACACAAAGCACAGGTCCTGTTACATCCAATGCTTTTCTATTAAGACTGAGATACGTGTGAGCGTCGTGTATGATATAGTTCCTTTGAGCTGTAAAGTACCTGCCCTTACCTGAAACGAACTCTTGCATTTAGGAAGACACAGAGCCTGAGGTTTAACTCCATTTCTGAAGTGAAACACACAGCAGAGTTCTCATCCATTCATCACACTCTGGTTTAGAGCAAGAAGCACGCTCTAGGTTTCTAGAGTCTCTAAGACAGCAGGAAACGTGAGTGTGCTGAGAACAAAAGAACGGTGTTTCCTACACATACGGACCATATCTAGTCCAACTCTGCTTCTGAAACTCATACAAAGCACTGGTCCTCTCACATCCAAAGCTTGTAAGTTAAGCTTAGAAACGTGTGAGCTCGGTTACCTATGTAGTTCTTTTCAGCTGTAAAGTTACTGCCCTTACAGGAAACGAAGTCTTGCTTGTAGGAAGACTCAGTGCCTGGTATTTAACTCCATTTCTGAAGTGAAACACACGGCAGAGTTCTCTTCCATTGATCACACTGTGCTTTAGAGCAAGAAGCACGCTCTAGGTTTCTAGAGTCTCTAAGACAGCAGGAAACGTGAGTGTGCTGAGAACAAAAGAACGGTGTTTCCTACACATACGGACCATATCTAGTCCTACTCTGCTTCTGAAACTCATACAAAGCACTGGTCCTCTCCCATCCAAAGCTTGTCAGTTAAGCTTAGAAACGTGTGAGCTTCGTGACCTATGTAGTTCGTTTCAGCTGTAAAGTTCCTGCCCTTACATGAAACGAAGTCTTGCTTGTAGGAAGACTCAGAGCCTGGTATTTAACTCCATTTCTGAAGTGAAACACACGGCAGAGTTCTCTTCTATTGATCACACTGTGCTTTAGAGCAAGAAGCACGCTCTAGGTTTCTAGAGTCTCTAAGACAGCAGGAAACGTGAGTGAGCTGAGAACAAAAGAACAGTGTTTCCTACACATACGGACCATATCTAGTCCAACTCTGCTTCTGAAACTCATACAAAGCACTGGACCTCTCATATCCAAAGCTTGTCAGTTAAGGTTAGAAACTTGTGAGCTTCGTGACCTATGTAGTTGGTTTCAACTGTAAAGTTCCTGCCCTTACCTGAAACGAAGTCTTGCTTGTAGGAAGACTCAGAGCCTGGTATTTAACTCCATTTCTGAAGTGAAACACACGGCAGAGTTCTCTTCCATTGTTCACACTGTGCTTTAGAGCAAGAAGCACACTCTAGGTTTCTAGAGTCTCTAAGACATCAGGAATCGTGAGTGTGCTGAGAACAAAGAACGGTGTTTCCTACACATACGGACCATATCTAGTCCAACTCTGCTTCTGAAACTGATACAAACCACTGGTCCTCTAACATCCAATGCTTGTCAGTTAAGCTGAGAAACGTGTGAGCTTTGGGAACGATGTAGTTCGTTTGAGCTGAAAAGTGACTGCCCTTACCTGAAACAAAGTCTTGCATGTAGGAAGACACAGAAGCTGGGATTTAACTCGATTTCTGAAGGGAAACACAAGCAAAGTTCTCATCCATGGATCACAATCTGCTTTAGAGCAAGAAGCACGCTCTTCCTTTCTAGAGTCTCTAATACAGCAGGAAAGGTGATTATGCTCAGAACAAAAGAACTGTGTTTCCTACACATACGGACCATATCTAGTTCAACTTTTCTTCTGTAACTGACACAAAGCACAGGTCCTGTTACATCCAATGCTTTTCTATTAAGACTGAGATACGTGTGAGCGTCGTGTATGATATAGTTCGTTTGAGCTGTAAAGTACCTGCCCTTACCTGAAACGAAGTCTTGCTTGTAGGAAGTCCCAGAGCCTGGGATTTAACTCCATTTCTGAAGTGGAACACACAGCAGAGTTCTCATTCATTGATCACACTCTGCTTTAGAGCAAGAAGCACGCTCTTGCTTTCTCTATTCTCTAGGACACCAGGAAACGTGAGGGTGCTGAGAGCAAAAGTACGGTGTTTCCTACACATACGGGACATATCTAGTCCAACTCTGCTTCGGAAAATGATACAAAGCACAGGTCCTCTAACATCCAATGCTTTTCAGTTAAGATGGGAAACGCGTTAGCTTAGTAAACAATGTAGTTTGTTGAGATGAAATGTGACTTCCCTTACCTGAAACGAAGTCTTGCTTGTAGGAAGACACAGAGCCTGGGATTTAACTACATTTCTGAATTGGAACACACAGCACAGTTCTGATCCATTGATCACACTCTGCTTTAGAGCAAGAAGCACGGACTTGCTTTCTAGATTCTCTAAGACAGCAGGAATTGTGAGTGTGCTGAGAACAAAAGAACGGTGGTTCCTACACATACAGACCATATATAGTCCAACTCTGCCTCTGACATTGATACAAAGCACAGGTCCTCTCACATCCAATGCTTGTCATTAAAGATGAGAAAAGTGTGAGCTTTGTGAACGAAGTAGTTCGTTTGAGCTGAAAAGTGACTGCCTTACCTGAAACGAATTCTTGCTTGTAGGAAGACACAGAGCCTGGCATTTAACTCCATTTCTGAAGGGAAACACACAGCATAGTTCTCATCCATGGATCACACTCTGCTTTAGAGCAAGAAGAATGCTAATGCTTTCTAGAGTCTCTAATACAGCAGGAAACGTGAGTGTGCTGAGAACAAAAGAACAGTGTTTCCTACACATACGGACCATATCTAGTTCAACTCTGCTTCTGAAACTCATACAAAGCACTGGTCCTCTCACATCCAAAGCTTGTCAGTTAAGCTTAGAAACGTGTGAGCTTGGTGACCTATGTAGTTCTTTTCAGCTGTAAAGTTCCTGCCCTTACCGGAAACGAAGTCTTGCTTGTAGGAAGACTCAGTGCCTGGTATTTAACTCCATTTCTGAAGTGAAACACACGGCAGAGTTCTCTTCCATTGATCACACTCTGCTTTAGAGCAAGAAGCACGCTCTAGTGTTCTAGGGTCTCTAATACAGCAGGAAACATGAGTGTGCTCAGAACAAAAGAACGGTGTTTCCTACACATACAGACCATATCTAGTTCAACTCTGTTTCTGAAACTGAAACCAACTACAGGTCCTCTAACATCCAAAGCTTGTCAGTTAAGATGAGAAACTTGTTAGCTTCGTGAACGATGTAGTTCGTTTGAGCTGAAAAGTGACTGCCCTTACCAGAAACGAAGTCTTGCTTGTAGGAAGACACAGAGCCTGGGGATTAACTCAATTCTGAAGGGAAACACACAGCTTAGTTCTCATCCATGGATCACACTCTGCCTTAGAGCAAGAAGCACGCTCTTGCTTTCTAGAGTCTCTAATACAGCAGGAAACATGAGTGTGCTCAGAACAAAAAACAGTGTTTCCTACACATACGAACAATATCTAGTCCAACTCTGATTCTGAAACTGATACAAAGCACTGGTCCTCTAACATCCAAAGCTTGTCAGTTAAGCTTAGAAACGTGTGAGCTTCGTGACCTATGTAGTTCGTTTCAGCTGTAAAGTTCCTATCCCTTACCTGAAACGAAGTCTTGCTTGTAGGAAGACTCAGAGCCTGGTATTTAACTCCATTTCTGAAGTGAAACACACGGCAGAGTTCTCTTCCATTGATCACACTGTGCTTTAGAGCAAGAAGCACGCTCTAGGTTTCTAGAGTCTCAAAGACAGCAGGAAACGTGAGTGTGCTGAGAACAAAAGAACGGTGTTTCCTACACATACGGACCATATCTAGTCCAACTCTGCTTCTGAAACTCATACAAAGCACTGGTCCTCTCACATGCAAAGCTTGTCAATTAAGCTTAGAAACGTGTGAGCTTCGTGAACGATGTAGTTCCTTTGAGCTGAAAAGTGACTGCCCTTACCTGAAATGAAGTCTTGCTTGTAGGAAGACACAGAGCCTGGTATTTAACTCCATTTCTGAAGTGAAACACACGGCAGAGTTCTCTTCCATTGATCACACTGTGCTTTAGAGCAAGAAGCACGCTCTAGGTTTCTAGAGTCTCTAAGACAGCAGGAAACGTGAGTGTGCTGAGAACAAAAGAACGGTGTTTCCTACACATACGGACCATATCTAGTCCAACTCTGCTTCTGAAACTCATACAAAGCACTGGTCCTCTCACATGCAAAGCTTGTCAGTTAAGCTTAGAAACGTGTGAGCTTCGTGAACGATGTAGTTCCTTTTAGCTGTAAAGTTCCTGCCCTTACCTGAAACGAAGTCTTGCTTGTAGGAAGACTCAGAGCCTGGAATTTAACTCCATTTCTGAAGTGAAACACACAGCAGAGTTCTCATCAATTGATCACACTCTGCTTTAGAGCAAGAAGCACGCTCTTGCTTTCTAGAGTCTCTAAGACAGCAGGAAACATGAGTGTGCTGAGAACAATAGAACCGTGTTTTATACATACAGACCATATCTAGTCCAACTCTGATTCTGAAACTGATACAAAGCACTGGTCCTCTAACATCCAAAGCTTGTCAGTTAAGATCAGAAACGTGTTAGCTTCGTGAACGATGTAGTTCGTTTGAGCTAAAAAGTGACTGCCCTTACCAGAAACGAAGTCTTGCTTGTAGGAAGACACAGAGCCTGGGGATTAACTCATTTCTGAAGGGAAACACACAGCTTAGTTTTCATCCATGTATCACACTCTGCCTTAGAGCAAGAAGCACGCTCTTGCTTTCCAGAGTCTCTAAGACATCAAGAAACGTGAGTGTGCTGAGAACAAAAGAACGGTGTTTCCTACACATACAGACCATATCTAGTCCAACTCTGCTTCTGAAACTGATACAAACCACTGGTCCTCTAACATCCAATGCTTGTCAGTTAAGCTGAGAAACGTATGAGCTTCGGGAACGACGTCGTTCGTTTGAGCTGAAAAGTGACTGCCCTTACCTGAAACAAAGTCCTGCATGTAGGAAGACACAGAAGCTGGGATTTAACTCGATTTCTTAAGGGAAACACAAGCATAGTTCTCATCCATGGATCACACTCTGCTTTAGAGCAAGAAGGACCCTCTTCCTTTCTAGAGTTTCTAATACAGCAGGAAACTTGAGTGTGCTCAGAACAAAAGAACGGTGTTTCCTACACATACAGACCATATCTAATTCAACTCTGTTTCTGAAACTGAAACAAACCAGAGGTCCTCTAACATCCAATGCTTGACAGTTTAGATGAGAAACATGTGAGCTTCGTGAACTATGTAGTTCGTTTGAGCTTAAAAGTGACTGCCCATACCTGAAATGAAGTAGTGCTTGTAGGAAGACACAGAACCTGGGATTTAACTCCATTTCTGAGGGGAAACACACAGCACAGTTCTCATCCATGAATCACACTCTCTTTTAGAGCAAGAAGCACGCTCTTCCTTTCTAGAGTCTCTAATACAGCAGGAAACGTGATTGTGCTCAGAACAAAAGAACTGTGTTTCCTACACATAAGGACCATATCTAGTTCAACTTTTCTTCTAAAACTGACACAAAGCACAGGTCCTGTTACATCCAATGCTTTTCTATTAAGACCGAGATACATGTGAGCGTCGTGTATGATATAGTTCGTGTGAGCTGTAAAGTACCTGCCCTTACCTGAAAGGAAGTCTTGCTTTTAGGAAGACACAGAGCCTAGGATTTAACTCCATTTCTGAAGTGAAACACACAGCAGAGTTCTCATCCATTGATCACACTCTGCTTTAGAGCAAGAAGCACGCTCTAGGTTTCTAGAGTCTCTAAGTCAGCAGGAAACGTGAGTGTGCTGAGAACAATAGAACCGTGTTTTATACATACAGACCATATCTAGTCCAACTCTGATTCTGAAACTGATACAAAGCACTGGTCCTCTAACATCCAAAGCTTGTCAGTTAAGATGAGAAACGTGTTAGCTTCGTGAATGACGTAGTTCATTTGAGCTGAAAAGATACTGCCCTTACCAGAAACGAAGTCTTGCTTGTAGGAAGACTCAGAGCCTGGTATTTAACTCCATTTCTGAAGTGAAACACATGGCAGAGTTCTCTTCCATTGATCACACTGTGCTTTAGAGCAAGAAGCACGCTCTAGGTTTCTAGAGTCTCTAAGACAGCAGGAAACGTGAGTGTGCTGAGAACAAAAGAACGGTGTTTCCTACACATACGGACCATATCTAGTCCAACTCTGCTTCTGAAACTCATACAAAGCACTGGTCCTCTCACATCCAAAGCTTGTCAGTTAAGCTGAGAAACGTGTGAGCTTCGGGAACGATGTAGTTCGTTTGAGCTGAAAAGTGACTGCCCTAACCTGAAACAAAGTCTTGCATGTAGGAAGACACAGAAGCTGGGATTTAACTCGATTTCTGAAGGGAAACACAAGCAAAGTTCTCATCCATGGATCACAATCTGCTTTAGAGCAAGAAGCACGCTCTTCCTTTCTAGAGTCTCTAATACAGCAGGAAAGGTGATTATGCTCAGAATAAAAGAACTGTGTTTCCTACACATACGGACCATATCTAGTTCAACTTTTCTTCTGTAACTGACACAAAGCACAGGTCCTGTTACATCCAATGCTTTTCTATTAAGACTGAGATACGTGTGAGCGTCGTGTATGATATAGTTCGTTTGAGCTGTAAAGTACCTGCCCTTACCTGAAACGAAGTCTTGCTTTTAGGAAGACACAGAGCCTGGGATTTAACTCCATTTCTGAAGTGAAACACACAGCAGAGTTCTCATCCATTGATCACACTCTGGTTTAGGACAAGAAGCACGCTCTAGGTTTCTAGAGTCTCTAAGACAGCAGGAAACGTGAGTGTCCTGAGAACAATAGAACCGTGTTTTATACATACAGACCATATCTAGTCCAACTCTGATTCTGAAACTGATACAAAGCACTGGTCCTCTAACATCCAAAGCTTGTCAGTTAAGCATAGAAACGTGTGAGTTTCGTGACCTATGTAGTTCGTTTCAGCTGTAAAGTTCCTGCCCTTACCGGAAACGAAGTCTTGCTTGTAGGAAGTCCCAGAGCCTGGGATTTAACTCCATTTCTGAAGTGGAACACACAGCAGAGTTCTCATTCATTGATCACACTCTGCTTTAGAGCAAGAAGCACGCTCTTGCTTTCTCGATTCTCTAGGACACCAGGAAACGTGAGGGTGCTGAGAGCAAAAGTACGGTGTTTCCTACACATACGGGACATATCTAGTCCAACTCTGCTTCGGAAAATGATACAAAGCACAGGTCCTCTAACATCCAATGCTTTTCAGTTAAGATGGGAAACGCGTTAGCTTAGTGAACAATGTAGTTTGTTGAGATGAAATGTGACTTCCCTTACCTGAAACGAAGTCTTGCTTGTAGGAAGACACAGAGCCTGGGATTTAACTACATTTCTGAATTGGAACACACAGCACAGTTCTGATCCATTGATCACACTCTGCTTTAGAGCAAGAAGCACGGACTTGCTTTCTAGATTCTCTAAGACAGCAGGAATCGTGAGTGTGCTGAGAACAAAAGAACGGTGGTTCCTACACATACAGACCATATATAGTCCAACTCTGCCTCTGACATTGATACAAAGCACAGGTCCTCTCACATCCAATGCTTGTCATTTAAGATGAGAAAAGTGTGAGCTTCGTGAACGAAGTAGTTCGTTTGAGCTGAAAAGTGACTGCCTTACCTGAAACGAATTCTTGCTTGTAGGAAGACACAGAGCCTGGCATTTAACTCAATTTCTTAAGTGGAACACACAGCATAGTTCTCATCCATGGAACACACTCTGCTTTAGAGCAAGAAGAATGCTAATGCTTTCTAGAGTCTCTAATACAGCAGGAAACGTGAGTGTGCTGAGAACAAAAGAACAGTGTTTCCTACACATACGGACCATATCTAGTTCAACTCTGCTTCTGAAACTCATACAAAGCACTGGTCCTCTCACATCCAAAGCTTGTCAGTTAAGCTTAGAAACGTGTGAGCTTGGTGACCTATGTAGTTCTTTTCAGCTGTAAAGTTCCTGCCCTTACCGGAAACGAAGTCTTGCTTGTAGGAAGACTCAGTGCCTGGTATTTAACTCCATTTCTGAAGTGAAACACACGGCAGAGTTCTCTTCCATTGATCACACTCTGCTTTAGAGCAAGAAGCACGCTCTAGGGTTCTAGGGTCTCTAATACAGCAGGAAACATGAGTGTGCTCAGAACAAAAGAACGGTGTTTCCTACACATACAGACCATATCTAGTTCAACTCTGCTTCTGAAACTGAAACCAACTACAGGTCCTCTAACATCCAAAGCTTGTCAGTTAAGATGAGAAACTTGTTAGCTTCGTGAACGATGTAGTTCGTTTGAGCTGAAAAGTGACTGCCCTTACCAGAAACGAAGTCTTGCTTGTAGGAAGACACAGAGCCTGGGGATTAACTCAATTCTGAAGGGAAACACACAGCTTAGTTCTCATCCATGGATCACACTCTGCCTTAGAGCAAGAAGCACGCTCTTGCTTTCTAGAGTCTCTAATACAGCAGGAAACATGAGTGTGCTCAGAACAAAAAACAGTGTTTCCTACACATACGAACAATATCTAGTCCAACTCTGATTCTGAAACTGATACAAAGCACTGGTCCTCTAACATCCAAAGCTTGTCAGTTAAGCTTAGAAACGTGTGAGCTTCGTGACCTATGTAGTTCGTTTCAGCTGTAAAGTTCCTATCCCTTACCTGAAACGAAGTCTTGCTTGTAGGAAGACTCAGAGCCTGGTATTTAACTCCATTTCTGAAGTGAAACACACGGCAGAGTTCTCTTCCATTGATCACACTGTGCTTTAGAGCAAGAAGCACGCTCTAGGTTTCTAGAGTCTCAAAGACAGCAGGAAACGTGAGTGTGCTGAGAACAAAAGAACGGTGTTTCCTACACATACGGACCATATCTAGTCCAACTCTGCTTCTGAAACTCATACAAAGCACTGGTCCTCTCACATGCAAAGCTTGTCAATTAAGCTTAGAAACGTGTGAGCTTCGTGAACGATGTAGTTCCTTTGAGCTGAAAA
Source organism: Onychomys leucogaster (assembly GCA_949786385.1). Lineage (NCBI taxonomy): Eukaryota > Metazoa > Chordata > Mammalia > Rodentia > Cricetidae > Onychomys > Onychomys leucogaster. Next base: position 291,997 of record CATKUP010000056.1, read on the forward strand.
GTGACTGCCCTTACCTGAAATGAAGTCTTGCTTGTAGGAAGACACAGAGCCTGGTATTTAACTCCATTTCTGAAGTGAAACACACGGCAGAGTTCTCTTCCATTGATCACACTGTGCTTTAGAGCAAGAAGCACGCTCTAGGTTTCTAGAGTCTCTAAGACAGCAGGAAACGTGAGTGTGCTGAGAACAAAAGAACGGTGTTTCCTACACATACGGACCATATCTAGTCCAACTCTGCTTCTGAAACTCATACAAAGCACTGGTCCTCTCACATGCAAAGCTTGTCAGTTAAGCTTAGAAACGTGTGAGCTTCGTGAACGATGTAGTTCCTTTTAGCTGTAAAGTTCCTGCCCTTACCTGAAACGAAGTCTTGCTTGTAGGAAGACTCAGAGCCTGGAATTTAACTCCATTTCTGAAGTGAAACACACAGCAGAGTTCTCATCAATTGATCACACTCTGCTTTAGAGCAAGAAGCACGCTCTTGCTTTCTAGAGTCTCTAAGACAGCAGGAAACATGAGTGTGCTGAGAACAATAGAACCGTGTTTTATACATACAGACCATATCTAGTCCAACTCTGATTCTGAAACTGATACAAAGCACTGGTCCTCTAACATCCAAAGCTTGTCAGTTAAGATCAGAAACGTGTTAGCTTCGTGAACGATGTAGTTCGTTTGAGCTAAAAAGTGACTGCCCTTACCAGAAACGAAGTCTTGCTTGTAGGAAGACACAGAGCCTGGGGATTAACTCATTTCTGAAGGGAAACACACAGCTTAGTTTTCATCCATGTATCACACTCTGCCTTAGAGCAAGAAGCACGCTCTTGCTTTCTAGAGTCTCTAAGACATCAAGAAACGTGAGTGTGCTGAGAACAAAAGAACGGTGTTTCCTACACATACAGACCATATCTAGTCCAACTCTGCTTCTGAAACTGATACAAACCACTGGTCCTCTAACATCCAATGCTTGTCAGTTAAGCTGAGAAACGTATGAGCTTCGGGAACGACGTCGTTCGTTTGAGCTGAAAAGTGACTGCCCTTACCTGAAACAAAGTCCTGCATGTAGGAAGACACAGAAGCTGGGATTTAACTCGATTTCTTAAGGGAAACACAAGCATAGTTCTCATCCATGGATCACACTCTGCTTTAGAGCAAGAAGGACCCTCTTCCTTTCTAGAGTTTCTAATACAGCAGGAAACTTGAGTGTGCTCAGAACAAAAGAACGGTGTTTCCTACACATACAGACCATATCTAATTCAACTCTGTTTCTGAAACTGAAACAAACCAGAGGTCCTCTAACATCCAATGCTTGACAGTTTAGATGAGAAACATGTGAGCTTCGTGAACTATGTAGTTCGTTTGAGCTTAAAAGTGACTGCCCATACCTGAAATGAAGTAGTGCTTGTAGGAAGACACAGAACCTGGGATTTAACTCCATTTCTGAGGGGAAACACACAGCACAGTTCTCATCCATGAATCACACTCTCTTTTAGAGCAAGAAGCACGCTCTTCCTTTCTAGAGTCTCTAATACAGCAGGAAACGTGATTGTGCTCAGAACAAAAGAACTGTGTTTCCTACACATAAGGACCATATCTAGTTCAACTTTTCTTCTAAAACTGACACAAAGCACAGGTCCTGTTACATCCAATGCTTTTCTATTAAGACCGAGATACATGTGAGCGTCGTGTATGATATAGTTCGTGTGAGCTGTAAAGTACCTGCCCTTACCTGAAAGGAAGTCTTGCTTTTAGGAAGACACAGAGCCTAGGATTTAACTCCATTTCTGAAGTGAAACACACAGCAGAGTTCTCATCCATTGATCACACTCTGCTTTAGAGCAAGAAGCACGCTCTAGGTTTCTAGAGTCTCTAAGTCAGCAGGAAACGTGAGTGTGCTGAGAACAATAGAACCGTGTTTTATACATACAGACCATATCTAGTCCAACTCTGATTCTGAAACTGATACAAAGCACTGGTCCTCTAACATCCAAAGCTTGTCAGTTAAGATGAGAATCGTGTTAGCTTCGTGAATGACGTAGTTCATTTGAGCTGAAAAGATACTGCCCTTACCAGAAACGAAGTCTTGCTTGTAGGAAGAATCAGAGCCTGGTATTTAACTCCATTTCTGAAGTGAAACACATGGCAGAGTTCTCTTCCATTGATCACACTGTGCTTTAGAGCAAGAAGCACGCTCTAGGTTTCTAGAGTCTCTAAGACAGCAGGAAACGTGAGTGTGCTGAGAACAAAAGAACGGTGTTTCCTACACATACGGACCATATCTAGTCCAACTCTGCTTCTGAAACTCATACAAAGCACTGGTCCTCTCACATCCAAAGCTTGTCAGTTAAGCTGAGAAACGTGTGAGCTTCGGGAACGATGTAGTTCGTTTGAGCTGAAAAGTGACTGCCCTAACCTGAAACAAAGTCTTGCATGTAGGAAGACACAGAAGCTGGGATTTAACTCGATTTCTGAAGGGAAACACAAGCAAAGTTCTCATCCATGGATCACAATCTGCTTTAGAGCAAGAAGCACGCTCTTCCTTTCTAGAGTCTCTAATACAGCAGGAAAGGTGATTATGCTCAGAACAAAAGAACTGTGTTTCCTACACATACGGACCATATCTAGTTCAACTTTTCTTCTGTAACTGACACAAAGCACAGGTCCTGTTACATCCAATGCTTTTCTATTAAGACTGAGATACGTGTGAGCGTCGTGTATGATATAGTTCGTTTGAGCTGTAAAGTACCTGCCCTTACCTGAAACGAAGTCTTGCTTTTAGGAAGACACAGAGCCTGGGATTTAACTCCATTTCTGAAGTGAAACACACAGCAGAGTTCTCATCCATTGATCACACTCTGGTTTAGGACAAGAAGCACGCTCTAGGTTTCTAGAGTCTCTAAGACAGCAGGAAACGTGAGTGTCCTGAGAACAATAGAACCGTGTTTTATACATACAGACCATATCTAGTCCAACTCTGATTCTGAAACTGATACAAAGCACTGGTCCTCTAACATCCAAAGCTTGTCAGTTAAGCATAGAAACGTGTGAGTTTCGTGACCTATGTAGTTCGTTTCAGCTGTAAAGTTCCTGCCCTTACCGGAAACGAAGTCTTGCTTGTAGGAAGTCCCAGAGCCTGGGATTTAACTCCATTTCTGAAGTGGAACACACAGCAGAGTTCTCATTCATTGATCACACTCTGCTTTAGAGCAAGAAGCACGCTCTTGCTTTCTCGATTCTCTAGGACACCAGGAAACGTGAGGGTGCTGAGAGCAAAAGTACGGTGTTTCCTACACATACGGGACATATCTAGTCCAACTCTGCTTCGGAAAATGATACAAAGCACAGGTCCTCTAACATCCAATGCTTTTCAGTTAAGATGGGAAACGCGTTAGCTTAGTGAACAATGTAGTTTGTTGAGATGAAATGTGACTTCCCTTACCTGAAACGAAGTCTTGCTTGTAGGAAGACACAGAGCCTGGGATTTAACTACATTTCTGAATTGGAACACACAGCACAGTTCTGATCCATTGATCACACTCTGCTTTAGAGCAAGAAGCACGGACTTGCTTTCTAGATTCTCTAAGACAGCAGGAATCGTGAGTGTGCTGAGAACAAAAGAACGGTGGTTCCTACACATACAGACCATATATAGTCCAACTCTGCCTCTGACATTGATACAAAGCACAGGTCCTCTCACATCCAATGCTTGTCATTTAAGATGAGAAAAGTGTGAGCTTCGTGAACGAAGTAGTTCGTTTGAGCTGAAAAGTGACTGCCTTACCTGAAACGAATTCTTGCTTGTAGGAAGACACAGAGCCTGGCATTTAACTCCATTTCTTAAGTGGAACACACAGCATAGTTCTCATCCATGGATCACACTCTGCTTTAGAGCAAGAAGAATGCTAATGCTTTCTAGAGTCTCTAATACAGCAGGAAACGTGAGTGTGCTGAGAACAAAAGAACAGTGTTTCCTACACATACGGACCATATCTAGTTCAACTCTGCTTCTGAAACTCATACAAAGCACTGGTCCTCTCACATCCAAAGCTTGTCAGTTAAGCTTAGAAACGTGTGAGCTTGGTGACCTATGTAGTTCTTTTCAGCTGTAAAGTTCCTGCCCTTACCGGAAACGAAGTCTTGCTTGTAGGAAGACTCAGTGCCTGGTATTTAACTCCATTTCTGAAGTGAAACACACGGCAGAGTTCTCTTCCATTGATCACACTCTGCTTTAGAGCAAGAAGCACGCTCTAGGGTTCTAGGGTCTCTAATACAGCAGGAAACATGAGTGTGCTCAGAACAAAAGAACGGTGTTTCCTACACATACAGACCATATCTAGTTCAACTCTGCTTCTGAAACTGAAACCAACTACAGGTCCTCTAACATCCAAAGCTTGTCAGTTAAGATGAGAAACTTGTTAGCTTCGTGAACGATGTAGTTCGTTTGAGCTGAAAAGTGACTGCCCTTACCAGAAACGAAGTCTTGCTTGTAGGAAGACACAGAGCCTGGGGATTAACTCAATTCTGAAGGGAAACACACAGCTTAGTTCTCATCCATGGATCACACTCTGCCTTAGAGCAAGAAGCACGCTCTTGCTTTCTAGAGTCTCTAATACAGCAGGAAACATGAGTGTGCTCAGAACAAAAAACAGTGTTTCCTACACATACGAACAATATCTAGTCCAACTCTGATTCTGAAACTGATACAAAGCACTGGTCCTCTAACATCCAAAGCTTGTCAGTTAAGCTTAGAAACGTGTGAGCTTCGTGACCTATGTAGTTCGTTTCAGCTGTAAAGTTCCTATCCCTTACCTGAAACGAAGTCTTGCTTGTAGGAAGACTCAGAGCCTGGTATTTAACTCCATTTCTGAAGTGAAACACACGGCAGAGTTCTCTTCCATTGATCCCACTGTGCTTTAGAGCAAGAAGCACGCTCTAGGTTTCTAGAGTCTCTAAGACAGCAGGAAACGTGAGTGTGCTGAGAACAAAAGAACGGTGTTTCCTACACATACGGACCATATCTAGTCCAACTCTGCTTCTGAAACTCATACAAAGCACTGGTCCTCTCACATGCAAAGCTTGTCAGTTAAGCTTAGAAACGTGTGAGCTTTGTGAACGATGTAGTTCCTTTTAGCTGTAAAGTTCCTGCCCTTACCTGAAACGAAGTCTTGCTTGTAGGAAGACTCAGAGCCTGGAATTTAACTCCATTTCTGAAGTGAAACACACGGCAGAGTTCTCATCAATTGATCACACTCTGCTTTAGAGCAAGAAGCAGGCTCTTGCTTTCTAGAGTCTCTAAGACAGCAGGAAACATGAGTGTGCTGAGAACAATAGAACCGTGTTTTATACATACAGACCATATCTAGTCCAACTCTGATTCTGAAACTGATACAAAGCACTGGTCCTCTAACATCCAAAGCTTGTCAGTTAAGATCAGAAACGTGTTAGCTTCGTGAACGATGTAGTTCGTTTGAGCTAAAAAGTGACTGCCCTTACCAGAAACGAAGTCTTGCTTGTAGGAAGACACAGAGCCTGGGGATTAACTCATTTCTGAAGGGAAACACACAGCTTAGTTTTCATCCATGTATCACACTCTGCCTTAGAGCAAGAAGCACGCTCTTGCTTTCTAGAGTCTCTAAGACATCAGGAAACGTGAGTGTGCTGAGAACAAAAGAACGGTGTTTCCTACACATACAGACCATATCTCGTCCAACTCTGCTTCTGAAACTGATACAAACCACTGGTCCTCTAACATCCAATGCTTGTCAGTTAAGCTGAGAAACGTATGAGCTTCGGGAACGACGTCGTTCGTTTGAGCTGAAAAGTGACTGCCCTTACCTGAAACAAAGTCTTGCATGTAGGAAGACACAGAAGCTGGGATTTAACTCGATTTCTTAAGGGAAACACAAGCATAGTTCTCATCCATGGATCACACTCTGCTTTAGAGCAAGAAGGACCCTCTTCCTTTCTAGAGTTTCTAATACAGCAGGAAACTTGAGTGTGCTCAGAACAAAAGAACGGTGTTTCCTACACATACAGACCATATCTAATTCAACTCTGTTTCTGAAACTGAAACAAACCAGAGGTCCTCTAACATCCAATGCTTGACAGTTTAGATGAGAAACATGTGAGCTTCGTGAACTATGTAGTTCGTTTGAGCTTAAAAGTGACTGCCCATACCTGAAATGAAGTAGTGCTTGTAGGAAGACACAGAACCTGGGATTTAACTCCATTTCTGAGGGGAAACACACAGCACAGTTCTCATCCATGAATCACACTCTCTTTTAGAGCAAGAAGCACGCTCTTCCTTTCTAGAGTCTCTAATACAGCAGGAAACGTGATTGTGCTCAGAACAAAAGAACTGTGTTTCCTACACATAAGGACCATATCTAGTTCAACTTTTCTTCTAAAACTGACACAAAGCACAGGTCCTGTTACATCCAATGCTTTTCTATTAAGACCGAGATACATGTGAGCGTCGTGTATGATATAGTTCGTGTGAGCTGTAAAGTACCTGCCCTTACCTGAAAGGAAGTCTTGCTTTTAGGAAGACACAGAGCCTAGGATTTAACTCCATTTCTGAAGTGAAACACACAGCAGAGTTCTCATCCATTGATCACACTCTGCTTTAGAGCAAGAAGCACGCTCTAGGTTTCTAGAGTCTCTAAGTCAGCAGGAAACGTGAGTGTGCTGAGAACAATAGAAACGTGTTTTATACATACAGACCATATCTAGTCCAACTCTGATTCTGAAACTGATACAAAGCACTGGTCCTCTAACATCCAAAGCTTGTCAGTTAAGATGAGAATCGTGTTAGCTTCGTGAATGACGTAGTTCATTTGAGCTGAAAAGATACTGCCCTTACCAGAAACGAAGTCTTGCTTGTAGGAAGAATCAGAGCCTGGTATTTAACTCCATTTCTGAAGTGAAACACATGGCAGAGTTCTCTTCCATTGATCACACTGTGCTTTAGAGCAAGAAGCACGCTCTAGGTTTCTAGAGTCTCTAAGACAGCAGGAAACGTGAGTGTGCTGAGAACAAAAGAACGGTGTTTCCTACACATACGGACCATATCTAGTCCAACTCTGCTTCTGAAACTCATACAAAGCACTGGTCCTCTCACATCCAAAGCTTGTCAGTTAAGCTGAGAAACGTGTGAGCTTCGGGAACGATGTAGTTCGTTTGAGCTGAAAAGTGACTGCCCTAACCTGAAACAAAGTCTTGCATGTAGGAAGACACAGAAGCTGGGATTTAACTCGATTTCTGAAGGGAAACACAAGCAAAGTTCTCATCCATGGATCACAATCTGCTTTAGAGCAAGAAGCACGCTCTTCCTTTCTAGAGTCTCTAATACAGCAGGAAAGGTGATTATGCTCAGAACAAAAGAACTGTGTTTCCTACACATACGGACCATATCTAGTTCAACTTTTCTTCTGTAACTGACACAAAGCACAGGTCCTGTTACATCCAATGCTTTTCTATTAAGACTGAGATACGTGTGAGCGTCGTGTATGATATAGTTCGTTTGAGCTGTAAAGTACCTGCCCTTACCTGAAACGAAGTCTTGCTTTTAGGAAGACACAGAGCCTGGGATTTAACTCCATTTCTGAAGTGAAACACACAGCAGAGTTCTCATCCATTGATCACACTCTGGTTTAGGACAAGAAGCACGCTCTAGGTTTCTAGAGTCTCTAAGACAGCAGGAAACGTGAGTGTCCTGAGAACAATAGAACCGTGTTTTATACATACAGACCATATCTAGTCCAACTCTGATTCTGAAACTGATACAAAGCACTGGTCCTCTAACATCCAAAGCTTGTCAGTTAAGCATAGAAACGTGTGAGTTTCGTGACCTATGTAGTTCGTTTCAGCTGTAAAGTTCCTGCCCTTACCGGAAACGAAGTCTTGCTTGTAGGAAGTCCCAGAGCCTGGGATTTAACTCCATTTCTGAAGTGGAACACACAGCAGAGTTCTCATTCATTGATCACACTCTGCTTTAGAGCAAGAAGCACGCTCTTGCTTTCTCGATTCTCTAGGACACCAGGAAACGTGAGGGTGCTGAGAGCAAAAGTACGGTGTTTCCTACACATACGGGACATATCTAGTCCAACTCTGCTTCGGAAAATGATACAAAGCACAGGTCCTCTAACATCCAATGCTTTTCAGTTAAGATGGGAAACGCGTTAGCTTAGTGAACAATGTAGTTTGTTGAGATGAAATGTGACTTCCCTTACCTGAAACGAAGTCTTGCTTGTAGGAAGACACAGAGCCTGGGATTTAACTACATTTCTGAATTGGAACACACAGCACAGTTCTGATCCATTGATCACACTCTGCTTTAGAGCAAGAAGCACGGACTTGCTTTCTAGATTCTCTAAGACAGCAGGAATCGTGAGTGTGCTGAGAACAAAAGAACGGTGGTTCCTACACATACAGACCATATATAGTCCAACTCTGCCTCTGACATTGATACAAAGCACAGGTCCTCTCACATCCAATGCTTGTCATTTAAGATGAGAAAAGTGTGAGCTTCGTGAACGAAGTAGTTCGTTTGAGCTGAAAAGTGACTGCCTTACCTGAAACGAATTCTTGCTTGTAGGAAGACACAGAGCCTGGCATTTAACTCCATTTCTTAAGTGGAACACACAGCATAGTTCTCATCCATGGATCACACTCTGCTTTAGAGCAAGAAGAATGCTAATGCTTTCTAGAGTCTCTAATACAGCAGGAAACGTGAGTGTGCTGAGAACAAAAGAACAGTGTTTCCTACACATACGGACCATATCTAGTTCAACTCTGCTTCTGAAACTCATACAAAGCACTGGTCCTCTCACATCCAAAGCTTGTCAGTTAAGCTTAGAAACGTGTGAGCTTGGTGACCTATGTAGTTCTTTTCAGCTGTAAAGTTCCTGCCCTTACCGGAAACGAAGTCTTGCTTGTAGGAAGACTCAGTGCCTGGTATTTAACTCCATTTCTGAAGTGAAACACACGGCAGAGTTCTCTTCCATTGATCACACTCTGCTTTAGAGCAAGAAGCACGCTCTAGGGTTCTAGGGTCTCTAATACAGCAGGAAACATGAGTGTGCTCAGAACAAAAGAACGGTGTTTCCTACACATACAGACCATATCTAGTTCAACTCTGCTTCTGAAACTGAAACCAACTACAGGTCCTCTAACATCCAAAGCTTGTCAGTTAAGATGAGAAACTTGTTAGCTTCGTGAACGATGTAGTTCGTTTGAGCTGAAAAGTGACTGCCCTTACCAGAAACGAAGTCTTGCTTGTAGGAAGACACAGAGCCTGGGGATTAACTCAATTCTGAAGGGAAACACACAGCTTAGTTCTCATCCATGGATCACACTCTGCCTTAGAGCAAGAAGCACGCTCTTGCTTTCTAGAGTCTCTAATACAGCAGGAAACATGAGTGTGCTCAGAACAAAAAACAGTGTTTCCTACACATACGAACAATATCTAGTCCAACTCTGATTCTGAAACTGATACAAAGCACTGGTCCTCTAACATCCAAAGCTTGTCAGTTAAGCTTAGAAACGTGTGAGCTTCGTGACCTATGTAGTTCGTTTCAGCTGTAAAGTTCCTATCCCTTACCTGAAACGAAGTCTTGCTTGTAGGAAGACTCAGAGCCTGGTATTTAACTCCATTTCTGAAGTGAAACACACGGCAGAGTTCTCTTCCATTGATCACACTGTGCTTTAGAGCAAGAAGCACGCTCTAGGTTTCTAGAGTCTCTAAGACAGCAGGAAACGTGAGTGTGCTGAGAACAAAAGAACGGTGTTTCCTACACATACGGACCATATCTAGTCCAACTCTGCTTCTGAAACTCATACAAAGCACTGGTCCTCTCACATGCAAAGCTTGTCAGTTAAGCTTAGAAACGTGTGAGCTTTGTGAACGATGTAGTTCCTTTTAGCTGTAAAGTTCCTGCCCTTACCTGAAACGAAGTCTTGCTTGTAGGAAGACTCAGAGCCTGGAATTTAACTCCATTTCTGAAGTGAAACACACGGCAGAGTTCTCATCAATTGATCACACTCTGCTTTAGAGCAAGAAGCAGGCTCTTGCTTTCTAGAGTCTCTAAGACAGCAGGAAACATGAGTGTGCTGAGAACAATAGAACCGTGTTTTATACATACAGACCATATCTAGTCCAACTCTGATTCTGAAACTGATACAAAGCACTGGTCCTCTTACATCCAAAGCTTGTCAGTTAAGATCAGAAACGTGTTAGCTTCGTGAACGATGTAGTTCGTTTGAGCTAAAAAGTGACTGCCCTTACCAGAAACGAAGTCTTGCTTGTAGGAAGACACAGAGCCTGGGGATTAACTCATTTCTGAAGGGAAACACACAGCTTAGTTTTCATCCATGTATCACACTCTGCCTTAGAGCAAGAAGCAGGCTCTTGCTTTCTAGAGTCTCTAAGACATCAGGAAACGTGAGTGTGCTGAGAACAAAAGAACGGTGTTTCCTACACATACAGACCATATCTCGTCCAACTCTGCTTCTGAAACTGATACAAACCACTGGTCCTCTAACATCCAATGCTTGTCAGTTAAGCTGAGAAACGTATGAGCTTCGGGAACGACGTCGTTCGTTTGAGCTGAAAAGTGACTGCCCTTACCTGAAACAAAGTCTTGCATGTAGGAAGACACAGAAGCTGGGATTTAACTCGATTTCTTAAGGGAAACACAAGCATAGTTCTCATCCATGGATCACACTCTGCTTTAGAGCAAGAAGGACCCTCTTCCTTTCTAGAGTTTCTAATACAGCAGGAAACTTGAGTGTGCTCAGAACAAAAGAACGGTGTTTCCTACACATACAGACCATATCTAATTCAACTCTGTTTCTGAAACTGAAACAAACCAGAGGTCCTCTAACATCCAATGCTTGACAGTTTAGATGAGAAACATGTGAGCTTCGTGAACTATGTAGTTCGTTTGAGCTTAAAAGTGACTGCCCATACCTGAAATGAAGTAGTGCTTGTAGGAAGACACAGAACCTGGGATTTAACTCCATTTCTGAGGGGAAACACACAGCACAGTTCTCATCCATGAATCACACTCTCTTTTAGAGCAAGAAGCACGCTCTTCCTTTCTAGAGTCTCTAATACAGCAGGAAACGTGAGTGTGCTCAGAACAAAAGAGCTGTGTTTCCTACACATACGGACCATATCTAGTTCAACTCTTCTTCTGAAAATGACAGAAAGCACAGGTCCTCTAACATCAAATGTTTTTCATTTAAGACCGAGATCCGTGTGAGCTTCGTGAACGATGTAGTTTGTTTGAGCTGTAAAGTACCTGACCTTACCTGAAACGAAGTCTTGCTTGTAGGAAGACTCAGAGCCTGGAATTTAACTCTATTTCTGAAGTGAAACACACAGCAGAGTTCTCATCCATTGATCACACTCTGCTTTAGAGCAAGAAGCACGCTCTAGGTTTCTAGAGTCTCTAAGACATCAGGAAACGTGAGTGTGCTGAGAACAAAAGAACGGTGTTTCCTACACCTACAGACCATATCTAGTCCAACTCTCCTTCTGAAACTGATACAAACCACTGGTCCTCTAACATCCAATGCTTGTCAGTTAAGCTGAGAAACGTGTGAGCTTCGGGAACGATGTAGTTCGTTTGAGCTGAAAAGTGACTGCCCTTACCTGAAACAAAGTCTTGCTTGTAGGAAGACACAGAGCCTGGGGATTAACTCATTTCTGAAGGGAAACACACAGCTTACTTCTCATCCATGGATCACACTCTGCTTTAGAGCAAGAAGTACGCTCTTCCTTTCTAGAGTCTCTAATACAGCAGGAAACGTGATTATGCTCAGAACAAAAGAACTGTGTTTCCTACACATACGGACCATATCTAGTTCAACTTTTCTTCTGTAACTGACACAAAGCACAGGGCCTGTTACATCCAATGCTTTTCTATTAAGACTGAGATACGTGTGAGCGTCGTGTATGATATAGTTCGTTTGAGCTGTAAAGTACCTGCCCTTACCTGAAACGAAGTCTTGAATTTAGGAAGACACAGAGCCTGAGGTTTAACTCCATTTCTGAAGTGAAACACACAGCAGAGTTCTCATCCATTGATCACACTCTGGTTTAGAGCAAGAAGCACGCTCTAGGTTTCTAGAGTCTCTAAGACACCAGGAAACGTGAGTGTGCTGAGAACAATAGAACCGTGTTTTATACATACAGACCATATCTAGTCCAACTCTGATTCTGAAACTGATACAAAGCACTGGTCCTCTAACATCCAAAGCTTGTCAGTTAAGATGAGAAACGTGTTAGCATCGTGAACGATGTAGTTCGTTTGAGCTAAAAAGTGACTGCCCTTACCAGAAACGAAGTCTTGCTTGTAGGAAGACACAGAGCCTGGGGATTAACTCATTTCTTAAGGGAAACACAAGCATAGTTCTCATCCATGGATCACACTCTGCTTTAGAGCAAGAAGGACCCTCTTCCTTTCTAGAGTTTCTAATACAGCAGGAAACTTGAGTGTGCTCAGAACAAAAGAACGGTGTTTCCTACACATACAGACCATATCTAATTCAACTCTGTTTCTGAAACTGAAACAAACCAGAGGTCCTCTAACATCCAATGCTTGACAGTTTAGATGAGAAACATGTGAGCTTCGTGAACTATGTAGTTCGTTTGAGCTTAAAAGTGACTGCCCATACCTGAAATGAAGTAGTGCTTGTAGGAAGACACAGAACCTGGGATTTAACTCCATTTCTGAGGGGAAACACACAGCACAGTTCTCATCCATGAATCACACTCTCTTTTAGAGCAAGAAGCACGCTCTTCCTTTCTAGAGTCTCTAATACAGCAGGAAACGTGATTGTGCTCAGAACAAAAGAACTGTGTTTCCTACACATACGGACCATATCTAGTTCAACTTTTCTTCTAAAACTGACACAAAGCACAGGTCCTGTTACATCCAATGCTTTTCTATTAAGACCGAGATACATGTGAGCGTCATGTATGATATAGTTCGTTTGAGCTGTAAAGTACCTGCCCTTACCTGAAAGGAAGTCTTGCTTTTAGGAAGACACAGAGCCTAGGATTTAACTCCATTTCTGAAGTGAAACACACAGCAGAGTTCTCATCCATTGATCACACTCTGCTTTAGAGCAAGAAGCACGCTCTAGGTTTCTAGAGTCTCTAAGTCAGCAGGAAACGTGAGTGTGCTGAGAACAATAGAACCGTGTTTTATACATACAGACCATATCTAGTCCAACGCTGATTCTAAAACTGATACAAAGCACTGGTCCTCTAACATCCAAAGCTTGTCAGTTAAGATTAGAAACGTGTTAGCTTCGTGAACGATGTAGTTCATTTGAGCTGAAAAGTGACTGCCCTTACCAGAAACGAAGTCTTGCTTGTAGGAAGACTAACAGCCTGGTATTTAACTCCATTTCTGAAGTGAAACACACGGCAGAGTTCTCTTCCATTGATCACACTGTGCTTTAGAGCAAGAAGCACGCTCTAGGTTTCTAGAGTCTCTAAGACAGCAGGAAACGTGAGTGTGCTGAGAACAAAAGAACGGTGTTTCCTACACATACGGACCATATCTAGTCCTACTCTGCTTCTGAAACTCATACAAAGCACTGGTCCTCTCCCATCCAAAGCTTGTCAGTTAAGCTTAGAAACGTGTGAGCTTCGTGACCTATGTAGATCGTTTCAGCTGTAAAGTTCCTGCGCTTACATGAAACGAAGTCTTGCTTGTAGGAAGACTCAGAGCCTGGTATTTAACTCCATTTCTGAAGTGAAACACACGGCAGAGTTCTCTTCTATTGATCGCACTGTGCTTTAGAGCAAGAAGCACGCTCTAGGTTTCTAGAGTCTCTAAGACAGCAGGAAACGTGAGTGTGCTGAGAACAAAAGAACGGTGTTTCCTACACATACGGACCATATCTAGTCCAACTCTGCTTCTGAAACTCATACAAAGCACTGGACCTCTCATATCCAAAGCTTGTCAGTTAAGGTTAGAAAGTTGTGAGCTTCGTGACCTATGTAGTTGGTTTCAACTGTAAAGTTCCTGCCCTTACCTGAAACGAAGTCTTGCTTGTAGGAAGACTCAGAGCCTGGTATTTAACTCCATTTCTGAAGTGAAACACACGGCAGAGTTCTCTTCCATTGATCACACTGTGCTTTAGAGCAAGAAGCACACTCTAGGTTTCTAGAGTCTCTAAGACATCAGGAATCGTGAGTGTGCTGAGAACAAAGAACGGTGTTTCCTACACATACGGACCATATCTAGTCCAACTCTGCTTCTGAAACTGATACAAACCACTGGTCCTCTAACATCCAATGCTTGTCAGTTAAGCTGAGAAACGTGTGAGCTTTGGGAACGATGTAGTTCGTTTGAGCTGAAAATTGACTGCCCTTACCTGAAACAAATTCTTGCATGTAGGAAGACACAGAAGCTGGGATTTAACTCGATTTCTGAAGGGAAACACAAGCAAAATTCTCATCCATGGATCACAATCTGCTTTAGAGCAAGAAGCCACGCTCTTCCTTTCTAGAGTCTCTAATACAGCAGGAAAGGTGATTATGCTCAGAACAAAAGAACTGTGTTTCCTACACATACAGACCATATCTAGTTCAACTTTTCTTCTGAAACTGACACAAAGCACAGGTCTTTTTACATCCAATGCTTTTCTATTAAGACCGAGATACATGTGAGCGTTGTGTATGATATAGTTCGTTTGAGCTGTAAAGTACCTGCCCTTACCTGAAAGGAAGTCTTGCTTTTAGGAAGACACAGAAGCTGAGATTTAACTCGATTTCTGAAGGGAAACACAAGCATAGTTCTCATCCATGGATCACACTCTGCTTTAGAGCAAGAAGTACGCTCTTCCTTTCTAGAGTCTCTAATACAGCAGGAAACGTGATTATGCTCAGAACAAAAGAACTGTGTTTCCTACACATACGGACCATATCTAGTTCAACATTTCTTCTGTAACTGACACAAAGCACAGGTCCTGTTACATCCAATGCTTTTCTATTAAGACCGAGATACGTATGAGCATCGTGTATGATATAGTTCGTTTGAGCTGTAAAGTACCTGCCCTTACCTGAAACGAAGTCTTGCTTTTAGGAAGACACAGAGCCTGGGATTTAACTCCATTTCTGAAGTGAAACACACAGCAGAGTTCTCATCCATTGATCACACTCTGCTTTAGAGTAAGAAGCACGCTCTAGGTTTCTAGAGTCTCTAAGACAGCAGGAAACGTGAGTGTGCTGAGAACAATAGAACCGTGTTTTATACATACAGACCATATCTAGTCCAACGCTGATTCTGAAACTGATACAAAGAACTGGTCCTCTAACATCCAAAGCTTGTCAGTTAAGATGAGATATGTGTTAGCTTCGTGAACGATGTAGTTCCTTTGAGCTGAAAAGTGACTGCCCTTACCTGAAACGAAGACTTGCTTGTAGGAAGACACAGAGCCTGGGATTTAATTCCATTTCTGAGTGGAAACACACAGCACAGTTCTCATGCATGAATCACACTCTGTTTTAGAGCAAGAAGCACGCTCTTACTTTCTAGAGTCTCTAATACAGCAGGAAACGTGATTGTGCTCAGAACAAAAGAGCTGTGTTTCCTACACATAGGGACCATATCTAGTTCAACCCTTCTTCTGAAAAGGACACAAAGCACAGGTCCTGTAACATCCAATGTTTTTCAATTAAGACCGAGATCCGTGTGAGCTTCGTGAACGATGTAGTTCGTTTCAGCTGTAAAGTTCCTGCCCTTACCTGAAACGAAGTCTTGCTTGTAGGAAGACTCAGTGCCTGGTATTTAACTCCATTTCTGAAGTGAAACACATGGTAGAGTTCTCTTCCATTGATCACACTGTGCTTTAGAGCAAGAAGCACGCTCTATGTTTCTAGAGTCTCTAATACAGCAGGAAACATGAGTGTGCTCAGAACAAAAGAACGGTGTTTCCTACACATACGGACCATATCTAGTTCAACTCTGCTTCTGAAACAGAAAACCAACTACAGGTCATCTAACATCCAATGCTTGTCAGTTAAGATGAGAAACTTGTGAGCTTCGTGAACGATGTAGTTCGTTTGAGCTGTAAAGTAACTGCCCTTACCTGAAATG
Organism: Onychomys leucogaster; assembly: GCA_949786385.1. Classification (NCBI taxonomy): domain Eukaryota; kingdom Metazoa; phylum Chordata; class Mammalia; order Rodentia; family Cricetidae; genus Onychomys; species Onychomys leucogaster. Next base: position 308,112 of record CATKUP010000056.1, read on the forward strand.
AAGTGTCGCTTTAGGAAGTCTCAGAGCCTGGAATTTAACTCCATTTCTGAAGTGAAACACACAGCAGTGTTCACATCCATTGATCACACTCTGCTTTAGAGCAGGAAGCACGCTCTAGCTTTCTTGAGTCTCTAAGACAGCAGGAATCGTGAGTGTGCTGAGAACAAAAGAGCTGTGTTTCCTACACATACGGACCATATCTAGTCCAACTCTGCTTCTGAAACTCATACAAAGCACTGGTCCTCTCACATCCAAAGCTTGTCAGTTAAGCTCAGAAACGTGTGAGCTTCGGGAACGATGTAGTTCCTATGAGCTGAAAAGTGACTGCCCTTACCTGAAACGAAGTCTTGCTTGTAGGAAGACACAGAGCCTGGGATTTAATTCCATTTCTGAGGGGAAACACACAGCACAGTTCTCATGCATGAATCACACTCTGCTTTAGAGCAAGGAGGACCCTCTTCCTTTCTAGAATTTCTAATACAGCAGGAAACTTGAGTGTGCTCAGAACAAAAGAACGTTGTTTCCTACACATACGGACCATATCTAGTTCAACTTTTCTTCTGTAACTGACACAAAGCACAGGTCCTGTTACATCCAATGCTTTTCAATTAAGACCGAGATACGTGTGGGCGTCGTGTATGATATAGTTCGTTTGAGCTGTAAAGTACCTGCCCTTACCTGAAACGAAGTCTTGCTCTTAGGAAGACACAGAGCATGGGATTTAACTCCATTTCTGAAGTGAAACACACAGCAGAGTTCTCATCCATTGATCACACTCTGGTTTAGAGCAAGAAGCACGCTCTAGGTTTCTAGAGTCTCTAAGACACCAGGAAACGTGAGTGTGCTGAGAACAATAGAACCGTGTTTTATACATACAGACCATATCTAGTCCAACTCTGATTCTGAAACTGATACAAAGCACTGGTCCTCTAACATCCAAAGCTTGTCAGTTAAGATGAGAAACATGTTAGTGTCGTGAACGATGTAGTTCGTTTGAGCTAAAAAGTGACTGCCCTTACCAGAAACGAAGTCTTGCTTGTAGGAAGACACAGAGCCTGGGGATTAACTCATTTCTGAAGGGAAACACACAGCTTAGTTCTCATCCATGGATCACACTCTGCCTTAGAGCAAGAAGCACGCTCTTGCTTTCTAGAGTCTCTAATACAGCAGGAAACATGAGTGTGCTCAGAACAAAAGAACAGTGTTTCCTACACATACGAACAATATCTAGTCCAACACTGATTCTGAAACTGATACAAAGCACTGGTCCTCTAACATCCAATGCTTGTCAGTTAAGCTTAGAAACGTGTGAGCTTCGTGAACGATGTAGTTCCTTTGAGCTGAAAAGTGACTGCCCTTACCTGAAACGAAGTCTTGCTTGTAGGAAGACACAGAGCCTGGTATTTAACTCCATTTCTGAAGTGAAACACACGGCAGAGTTCTCTTCCATTGATCACACTGTGCTTTAGAGCAAGAAGCACGCTCAATGTTTCTAGAGTCTCTAAGACAGCAGGAAACGTGAGTGTGCTGAGAACAAAAGAACGGTGTTTCCTACACATACGAACCGTATCTAGTCCAACTCTGCTTCTGAAACTCATACAAAGCACTGGTCCTCTCACATCCAAAGCTTGTAAGTTAAGCTTAGAAACGTGTGAGCTCGGTGACCTATGTAGTTCTTTTCAGCTGTAAAGTTCCTGCCCTTACCGGAAACGAAGTCTTGCTTGTAGGAAGACTCAGTGCCTGGTATTTAACTCCATTTCTGAAGTGAAACACACGGCAGAGTTCTCTTCCATTGATCACACTCTGCTTTAGAGCAAGAAGCACGCTCTAGGTTTCTAGAGTCTCTAATACAGCAGGAAACATGAGTGTGCTCAGAACAAAAGAACGGTGTTTCCTACACATATGGAACATATCTAGTTCAACTCTGCTTCTGAAACTGAAACCAACTACAGGTCCTCTATCATCCAAAGCTTGTCAGTTAAGATGAGAAACGTGTTAGCTTCGTGAACGATGTAGTTCGTTTCAGCTGTAAAGTTCCTGCGATTACCTGAAATGAAGTCTTGCTTGTAGGAAGACTCAGAGCCTGGTATTTAACTCCATTTCTGAAGTGAAACACACGGCAGAGTTCTCTTCCATTGATTACACTGTGCTTTAGAGCAAGAAGCATGCTCTAGGTTTCTAGAGTCTCTAAGAGAGCAGGAAACGTGAGTGTGCTGAGAACAAAAGAACGGTGTTTCCTACACATACGGACCATATCTAGTCCAACTCTGCTTCTGAAACTCATACAAAGCACTGGTCCTCTCCCATCCAAAGCTTGTCAGTTAAGCTTAGAAACGTGTGAGCTTCGTGACCTATGTAGTTCGTTTCAGCTGTAAAGTTCCTGCCCTTACCTGAAACGAAGTCTTGCTTGTAGGAAGACTCAGTGCCTGGTATTTAACTCCATTTCTGAGGGGAAACACACAGCACAGTTCTCATCCATGAATCACACTCTGTTTTAGAGCAAGAAGCACGCTCTTCCTTTCTAGAGTCTCTAATACAGCAGGAAACATGATTGTGCTCAGAACAAATGAACTGTGTTTCCTACACATATGGGCCATATCTAGTTCAACTTTTCTTCTGAAACTGACACAAAGCACAGGTCATGTTACATCCAATGCTTTTCTATTAAGACCGAGATACGTGTGAGGGTCGTGTATGATATAGTTCGTTTGAGCTGTAAAGTACCTGCCCTTACCTGAAAGGAAGTCTTGCTTTTAGGAAGACACAGAGCCTAGGATTTAACTCCATTTCTGAAGTGAAACACACAGCAGAGTTCTCATCCATTGATCAAACTCTGCTTTAGAGCAAGAAGCACGCTCTAGGTTTCTAGGGTCTCTAAGACAGCAGGAAACGTGAGTGTGCTGAGAACAATAGAACCGTGTTTTATACATACAGACCATATCTAGTCCAACTCTGATTCTGAAACTGATACAAAGCACTGGTCCTCTAACATCCAAAGCTTGTCATTTAAGATGAGAAACGTGTTAGCTTCGTGAACGATGTAGTTCATTTGAGCTGAAAAGTGACTGCCCTTACCAGAAACGAAGTCTTGCTTGTAGGAAGACTCAGAGCCTGGTATTTAACTCCATTTCTGAAGTGAAACACACGGCAGAGTTCTCTTCCATTGATCATACTGTGCTTTAGAGCAAGAAGCACGCTCTAGGTTTCTAGAGTCTCTAAGACAGCAGGAAACGTGAGAGTGCTGAGAACAAAAGAACGGTGTTTCCTACACATACGGACCATATCTATTCCAACTCTGCTTCTGAAACTCATACAAAGCACTGGACCTCTCACATCCAAAGCTTATCAGTTAAGCTTAGAAATGTGTGAGCTTCGTGACCTATGCAGTTCGTTTCAGCTGTAAAGTTCCTGCCCTTACCTGAAACAAAGTCTTGCATGTAGGAAGACATAGAAGCTGGGATTTAACTCGATTTCTGAAGGGAAACACAAGCGTAGTTCTCATCCATGGATCACACTCTGCCTTAGAGCAAGAAGCACGCTCTTGCTTTATAGAGTCTCTAATACAGCAGGAAACATGAGTGTGCTCAGAACAAAAGAACAGTGTTTCCTACACATATGAACCATACCTAGTCCAACTCTGATTCTGAAACTGATACAAAGCACTGGTCCTCTAACATCCAAAGCTTGTCAGTTAAGCTTAGTAACGTGTGAGCTTCGTGACCTATGTAGTTCGTTTCAGGTGTAAAGTTCCTGCCATTACCTGAAAGGAAGTCTTGCTTGTTGGAAGACTCAGAGTCTGGTATTTAACTCCATTTCTGAAGTGAAACACACGGCAGAGTTCTCTTCCATCGATCACACTGTGCTTTAGAGCAAGAAGCATGCTCTAGGTTTCTAGAGTCTCTAAGAGAGCAGGAAACGTGAGTGTGCTGACAACAAAAGAGCTGTGTTTCCCACACATACGGACCATATCTAGTCCAACTCTGCTTCTGAAACTCATACAAATCACTGGTCCTCTCACATGCAAAGCTTGTCTGTTAAGCTTAGAAACGTGTGAGCTTCGTGACCTATGTAGTTCGTTTCAGCTGTAAAGTTCCTGCCCATACCTGAAACGAATTCTTGCGTGTAGGAAGACTCAGAGCCTGGTATTTAACTCCATTTCTGAAGTGAAACACACGGCAGAGATCTCTTCCATTGATCACACTGTCCTTTAGAGCAAGAAGCACGCTCTATGTTTCTAGAGTCTCTAAGACAGCAGGAAACGTGAGTGTGCTCAGAACAAAAGAATGGTGTTTCCTACACATACAGACCATATCTAGTCCAACTATGCTTCTGAAACTCATACAAAGCACTGGTCCTCTCACATCCAATGCTTGTCAGTTACGCTGAGAAAAGTGTGAGCTTCAGGAACAATGTAGTTCGTTTGAGCTGAAAAGTGACTGCCCTTACCTGAAACAAAGTCTTGCATGTAGGAAGACACAGAAGCTGGGATTTAACTCGATTTCTGAAGGGAAACACAAGCATAGTTCTCATCCATGGATCACACTCTGCTTTAGAGCAAGAAGGACCCTCTTCCTTTCTAGAGTTTCTAATACAGCAGGACACTTGATTGTGCTCAGAACAAAAGAACGGTGTTTCCTACACATACAGACCATATCTAGTTCAACTCTGCTTCTGAAACTGAAACAAACCAGTGGTCCTCTAACATCCAATGCTTGACAGTTTAGATGAGAAACGTGTGAGCTTCTTGAACGATGTAGTTCGTTGTTTCAGCTTAAAAGTGACTGCCCTTACCTGAAACGAAGTCTTGCTTGTAGGAAGACACAGAGCCTGGGGATTAACTCATTCCTGAAGGGAAACACACAGCACAGTTCTCATGCATGAATCACACTCTGTTTTCGAGCAAGAAGCACGCTCTTCCTTTCTAGAGTCTCTAATACAGCAGGAACCGTGATTGTGCTCAGAACAAAAGAGCTGTGTTTCCTACACATACGGACCATATCTAGTTCAACTCTTCTTCCGAAAATGACACAAAGCACAGGTCCTGTAACATCCAATGTTTTTCAAATAAGAGCGAGATCCGTGTGAGCTTCGTGAACGATGTAGTTCGTTTGAGCTGTAAAGTAACTGACCTTACCTGAAACGAAGTCTTGCTTGTAGGAAGACTCAGAGCCTGGTATTTAACTCCATTTCTGAAGTGAAACACACAGCAGAGTTCTCTTACATTGATCACACTGTGCTTTAGAGCAAGAAGCACACTCTAGGTTTCTACAGTCTCTAAGACAGCAGGAAACGTGAGTGTGCTGAGAAAAAAAGAACGGTGTTTCCTACACATACGGACCATATCTAGTCCAACTCTGCTTCTGAAACTCATACAAAGCACTGGTCCTCTCACATCCAAGGCCTGTCAGTTAAGCTGAGAAACATGTGAGCTTCGGGAACGATGTAGTTCGTTTGAGCTGAAAAGTGACTGCCCTTACCTGAAACAAAGTCTTGCATGTAGGAAGACACAGAAGCTGGGATTTAACTCGATTTCTGAAAGGAAACACAAGCATAGTTCTCATCCATGGATCACACTCTGCTTTAGAGCAAGAAGCACGCTCTTGCTTTCTAGAGTTTCTAATACAGCAAGAATCTTGAGTGTGCTCAGAACAAAAGAACGGTGTTTCCTACACATACAGACCATATCTAGTTCAACTCTGCTTCTGAAACTGAAACAAACCAGTGGTCCTCCAACATCCAATGCTTGACAGTTTAGATGAGAAACGTGTGAGCTTCTTGAACGATGTAGTTCGTTTGAGCTTAAAAGTGACTGCCCTTACCTGAAACGAAGTCTTGCTTGTAGGAAGACACAGAGCCTGGGGATTAACTCATTCCTGAAGGGAAACACACAGCACAGTTCTCATCCATGAATCACACTCTGTTTTAGAGCAAGAAGCACGCTCTTGCTTTCTAGAGTCTCTAATACAGCAGGAAACGTGATTGTGCTCAGAACAAAAGAACTGTGTTTCCTAAACATACGGACCATATCTAGTTCAACTTTTCTTCTGTAACTGTCACAAAGCACAGGTCCTGTTACATCCAATGCTTTTCAATTAAGACCGAGATACGTATGAGCATCGTGTATGATATAGTTCGTTTGAGCTGTAAAGTACCTGCCCTTACCTGAAACGAAGTCTTGCTTTTAGGAAGACACAGAGCCTGGGATTTAACTCCATTTCTGAAGTGAAACACACAGCAGAGTTCTCATCCATTGATCACACTCTGCTTTAGAGTAAGAAGCACGCTCTAGGTTTCTAGAGTCTCTAAGACAGCAGGAAACGTGAGTGTGCTGAGAACAATAGAACCGTGTTTTATACATACAGACCATATCTAGTCCAACGCTGATTCTGAAACTGATACAAAGAACTGGTCCTCTAACATCCAAAGCTTGTCAGTTAAGATGAGATATGTGTTAGCTTCGTGAACGATGTAGTTCCTTTGAGCTGAAAAGTGACTGCCCTTACCTGAAACGAAGACTTGCTTGTAGGAAGACACAGAGCCTGGGATTTAATTCCATTTCTGAGTGGAAACACACAGCACAGTTCTCATGCATGAATCACACTCTGTTTTAGAGCAAGAAGCACGCTCTTACTTTCTAGAGTCTCTAATACAGCAGGAAACGTGATTGTGCTCAGAACAAAAGAGCTGTGTTTCCTACACATACAGACCATATCTAGTTCAACTCTTCTTCTGAAAAGGACACAAAGCACAGGTCCTGTAACATCCAATGTTTTTCAATTAAGACCGAGATCCGTGTGAGCTTCGTGAACGATGTAGTTAGTTTGAGCTGTAAAGTAACTGACCTTACCTGAAACGAAGTCTTGCTTGTAGGAAGACTCTGAGCCTGGAATTTAACTCCATTTCTGAAGTGAAACACACAGCAGAGTTCTCATCCATTCATCACACTCTGCTTTACAGCAAGAAGCACGCATTAGGTTTCTAGAGACTCTAAGACAGCAGGAAACGTGAGTGTGCTCAGAACAATAGAACCCTGTTTCATACATACAGACCATATCTAGTCCAACTCTGATTCTGAAACTGATACAAAGCACTGGTCCTCTAACATCCAAAGCTTGTCAGTTAAGATGAGAAACGTGTTAGCTTCGTGAACGATGTAGTTCGTTTGAGCTGAAAAGTGACTGCCCTTACCAGAAACGAAATCTTGCTTATAGGAAGACACAGAGCCTGGGGATTAACTCAATTCTGAAGGGAAACACACAGCTTAGTTCTCATCCATGGATCACACTCTGCCTTAGAGCAAGAAGCACGATCTTGCTTTCTAGAGTCTCTAATACAGCATGAAACTTGAGTGTGCTCAGAACAAAAGAACAGTGTTTCCTACACATACGAACCATATCTAGTCCAACTCTGATTCTGAAACTGATACAAAGCACTGGTCCTCTAACATCCAAAGCTTGTCAGTTAAGCTTAGAAACGTGTGAGCTTCTTGACCTATGTAGTTCGTTTCAGCTGTAAAGTTCCTGCCCTTACCTGAAAGGAAGTCTTGCTTGTAGGAAGACTCAGAGCCTGGTATTTAACTCCATTTCTGAAGTGAAACACACGGCAGAGTTCTCTTCCATTGATCACACTGTGCTTTAGAGCAAGAAGCACGCTCTAGGTTTCTAGAGTCTCTAAGACATCAGGAAACGTGAGTGTGCTGAGAACAAAAGAACGGTGTTTCCTACACATACGGACCATATCTAGTCCAACTCTGCTTCTGAAACTCATACAAAGCACTGGTCCTCTCACATCCAAAGCTTGTCAGTTAAGCTTAGAAACGTGTGAGCTTCGTGAACGATGTAGTTCCTTTGAGCTTAAAAGTGACTGCCCTTACCTGAAACGAAGTCTTGCTTGTAGGAAGACACAGAGCCTGGGATTTAATTCCATTTCTGAGTGGAAACACACAGCACAGTTCTCATGCATGAATCATACTCTGTTTTAGAGCAAGAAGCACGCTCTTACTTTCTAGAGTCTCTAATACAGCAGGAAACGTGATTGTGCTCAGAACAAAAGAGCTGTGTTTCCTAAACATACGGACCATATCTAGTTCAACTCTTCTTCTGAAAATGACACAAAGCACAGGTCCTGTAACATCCAATGTTTTTCATTTAAGACCGAGATCCGTGTGAGCTTCGTGAATGATGTAGTTCGTTTGAGCTGTAAAGTAACTGACCTTACCTGAAACGAAGTCTTGCTTGTAGGAAGACTCAGATCCTGGAATTTAACTCCATTTCTGAAGTGAAACACACAGCAGAGTTCTCATCCATTCATCACACTCTGCTTTAGAGCAAGAAGCACGCTCTAGGTTTCTAGAGTCTCTAAGACAGCAGGAAATGTGAGTGTGCTGAGAACAATAGAACCGTGTTTTATACATACAGACCATATCTAGTCCAACTCTGCTTCTGAAAATCATACAAAGCACTGGTCCTCTCACATCCAAAGCTTGTCAGTTAAGCTTAGAAACGTGTGAGCTTCGTGAATGATGTAGTTCCTTTGAGCTGAAAAGTGACTGCCCTTACCTGAAACGAAGTCTTGCTTGTTGGAAGACACAGAGCCTGGGATTATTTCCATTTCTGAGGGGAAACACACAACACAGTTCTCATGCATGAATCACACTCTGTTTTAGAGCAAGGAGCACGCTCTGCCTTTCTAGAGTCTCTAATACAGCAGGAAATGTGATTGTGCTCAGAACAAAAGAGCTGTGTTTCCTACACATACAGACCATATCTAGTTCAACTCTTCTTCTGAAAATGACACAAACCACAGGTCCTGTAACATCCAATGTTTTTCTATTAAGACCGAGATCCGTGTGAGCTTCGTGAACGATGTAGTTCGTTTGAGCTGTAAAGTAACTGACCTTTCCTGAAACGAAGTCTTGCTTGTAGGAAGACTCAGAGCCTGGAATTTAACTCCATTTCTGAGGGGAAACACACAGCACAGTTCTAATCCATGAATCACACTCTGTTTTAGAGCAAGAAGCACGCTATTCCTTTCTAGAGTCTCTAATACAGCAGGAAATGTGATTGTGCTCAGAACAAAAGAGCTGTGTTTCCAACACATAGGGACCATATCTAGTTCAACTCTTCTTCTGAAAATGACACAAAGCACAGGTCCTGTAACATCCATTGTTTTTCAATTAAGACCGAGACCCGTGTGAGCTTCGTGAACGATGTAGTTCGTTTGAGCTATAAAGTAACTGAACTTACCTGAAACGAAGTCTTGCTTGTAGGAAGACTCAGAGCCTGGAATTTAACTCCATTTCTGAAGTGAAACACACAGCACAGTTCTCATCCATTGATCACACTCTGCTTTAGAGCAAGAAGCACACTCTAGGTTTCTAGAGTCTCTAAGACATCAGGAAACGTGAGTGTGCTGAGAACAAAAGAACAGTGTTTCCTACACGTACAGACCATATCTAGTCCAACTCTGCTTCTGAAACTGATACAAACCACTGGTCCTCTAACATCCAATGCTTGTCAGTTAAGCTTAGAAACGTGTGAGCTTCGGGAATGATGTAGTTCCTCTGAGCTGAAAAGTGACTGCCCTTACCTGAAACGAAGTCTTGCTTGTAGGAAGACACAGAGCCTGGGATTTAATTCCATTTCTGAGGGGAAACACACAGCACAGTTCTCATGCATGAATCACACTCTGATTTAGAGCAAGAAGGACCCTCTTCCTTTCTAGAGTTTCTAATACTGCAGGAAACATGAGTGTGCTCAGAACAAAAGAACGGTGTTTCCTACACATATAGACCATATCTTGTTCAACTCTGCTTCTGAAACTGAAACAAACCAGAGGTCATCTAACATCCAATGCTTGACAGTTTAGATGAGAAACCTGTGAGCTTTGTGAACGATGTAGTTCGTTTGAGCTTAAAAGTGACTGCCCTTACCTGAAACGAAGTAGTGCTTGTAGGAAGACACAGAACCTGGGATTTAACTCCGTTTCTGAGGGGAAACACACAGCACAGTTCTCATCCATGAATCACACTCTGTTTTAGAGCAAGAAGCACTCTCTTCCTTTCTAGAGTCTCTAATACAGCAGGAAACGTGATTGTGCTCAGAACAAAAGAACTGTGTTTCCTACACATACGGACCATATCTAGTTCAACTTTTCTTCTGAAACTGACACATAGCACAGGTCCTGTTACATCCAATGCTTTTCTATTAAGACCAAGATACATGTGAGCGTCGTGTATGATATAGTTCGTTTGAGCTGTAAAGTACCTGCCCTTACCTGAAAGGAAGTCTTGCTTTTAGGAAGACACAGAGCCTAGGATTTAACTCCATTCCTGAAGTGAAACACACAGCAGAGTTCTCATCCATTGATCACACTCTGCTTTAGAGCAAGAAGCACGCTCTAGGTTTCTAGAGTCTCTAAGACAGCAGGAAACGTGAGTGTGCTGAGAACAATAGAACCGTGTTTTATACATACAGACCATATCTAGTCCAACTCTGATTCTGAAACTGATACAAAGCACTAGTCCTCTAACACCCAAAGCTTGTCAGTTAAGATGAGAAACGTGTTAGCTTCGTGAACGATGTAGTTCATTTGAGCTTAAAAGTGACTGCCCTTACCAGAAACGAAGTCTTGCTTGTAGGAAGACACAGAGCCTGGGGATTAACTCATTTCTGAAGGGAAACACACAGCTTAGTTCTCATCCATGGATCATACTCTGCCTTAGAGCAAGAAGCACGCTCTTGCTTTCTAGAGTCTCTAATACAGCAGGAAACTTGAGTGTGCTCAGAACAAAAGAACGGTGTTTCCTACACATACCACCATATCTAGTTCAACTCTGCTTCTGAAACTGAAACAAACCAGAGGTCCTCTAACATCCAATGCTTGACAGTTTAGATGAGAAACGTGTGAGCTTCGTGAACGATGTAGTTCGTTTGAGCTTAAAAGTTCCTGCCCTTACCTGAAACGAAGTAGTGCTTGTAGGAAGACACAGAGCCTGGGATTTAACTCCATTTCTGAGGGGAAACACACAGCACAGTTCTCATCCATGAATCACACTCTGTTTTAGAGCAAGAAGCACGCTATTCCTTTCTAGAGTCTCTAATAAAGCAGGAAATGTGATTGTGCTCAGAACAAAAGAGCTGTGTTTCCTACACATACAGACCATATCTAGTTCAACTCCTCTTCTGAAAATGACACAAACCACAGGTCCTGTAACATCCAATGTTTTTCTATTAAGACCGAGATCCGTGTGAGCTTCGTGAACGATGTAGTTCGTTTGAGCTGTAAAGTAACTGACCTTTCCTGAAACGAAGTCTTGCTTGTAGGAAGACTCAGAGCCTGGAATTTAACTCCATTTCTGAAGTGAAACACACAGCAGAGTTCTCATCCATTGATCACACTCTGCTTTAGAGCAAGAAGCACGCTCTAGGTTTCAAGAGTCTCTAAGACATCAGGAAACGTGAGTGTGCTGAGAACAAAAGAACGGTGTTTCCTACACATACAGACCAAATCTAGTCCAACTCTGCTTCTGAAACTGATACAAACCACTGGTCCTCTAACATCCAATGCTTGTCAGTTAAGCTGAGAAACGTGTGAGCTTCGGGAACGATGTAGTTCGTTTGAGCTGAAAAGTGACTGCCCTTACCTGAAACAAAGTCTTGCATGTAGGAAGACACAGAAGCTGGGATTTAACTCGACCTCTGAAGGGAAACACAAGCATAGTTCTCATCCATGGATCACACTCTGCCTTAGAGCAAGAAGGACCCTCTTGCTTTCTAGAGTCTCTAATACAGGAGGAAACTTGAGTGTGCTCAGAACAAAAGAACGGTGTTTCCTACACATACCACCATATCTAGTTCAACTCTGCTTCTGAAACTGAAACAAACCAGAGGTCCTCTAACATCCAATGCTTGACAGTTTAGATGAGAAACGTGTGAGCTTCGTGAACGATGTAGTTCGTTTGAGCTTAAAAGTTCCTGCCCTTACCTGAAACGAGGTAGTGCTTCTAGGAAGACACAGAGCCTGGGATTTAACTCCATTTCTGAAGTGAAACACACAGCACAGTTCTCATCCATTGATCACACTCTGCTTTAGAGCAAGAAGCACGCTCTAGGTTTCTAGAGTCTCTAAGACATCAGGAAACGTGAGTGTGCTGAGAACAAAAGAACGGTGTTTCCTACACATACAGACCATATCTAGTCCAACTCTGCTTCTGAAACTGATACAAACCACTGGTCCTCTAACATCCAAAGCTTGTCAGTTAAGATGAGAAACGTGTTAGCTTCGTGAACGATGTAGTTCGTTTGAGCTATAAAGTAACTGAACTTACCTGAAACGAAGTCTTGCTTGTAGGAAGACTCAGGGCCTGGAATTTAACTCCATTTCTGAAGTGAAACACACAGCACAGTTCTCATCCATTGATCACACTCTGCTTTAGAGCAAGAAGCACACTCTAGGTTTCTAGAGTCTCTAAGACATCAGGAAACGTGAGTGTGCTGAGAACAAAAGAACAGTGTTTCCTACACGTACAGACCATATCTAGTCCAACTCTGCTTCTGAAACTGATACAAACCACTGGTCCTCTAACATCCAATGCTTGTCAGTTAAGCTTAGAAACGTGTGAGCTTCGGGAATGATGTAGTTCCTCTGAGCTGAAAAGTGACTGCCCTTACCTGAAACGAAGTCTTGCTTGTAGGAAGACACAGAGCCTGGGATTTAATTCCATTTCTGAGGGGAAACACACAGCACAGTTCTCATGCATGAATCACACTCTGATTTAGAGCAAGAAGGACCCTCTTCCTTTCTAGAGTTTCTAATACTGCAGGAAACATGAGTGTGCTCAGAACAAAAGAACGGTGTTTCCTACACATATAGACCATATCTTGTTCAACTCTGCTTCTGAAACTGAAACAAACCAGAGGTCATCTAACATCCAATGCTTGACAGTTTAGATGAGAAACCTGTGAGCTTTGTGAACGATGTAGTTCGTTTGAGCTTAAAAGTGACTGCCCTTACCTGAAACGAAGTAGTGCTTGTAGGAAGACACAGAACCTGGGATTTAACTCCGTTTCTGAGGGGAAACACACAGCACAGTTCTCATCCATGAATCACACTCTGTTTTAGAGCAAGAAGCACTCTCTTCCTTTCTAGAGTCTCTAATACAGCAGGAAACGTGATTGTGCTCAGAACAAAAGAACTGTGTTTCCTACACATACGGACCATATCTAGTTCAACTTTTCTTCTGAAACTGACACATAGCACAGGTCCTGTTACATCCAATGCTTTTCTATTAAGACCAAGATACATGTGAGCGTCGTGTATGATATAGTTCGTTTGAGCTGTAAAGTACCTGCCCTTACCTGAAAGGAAGTCTTGCTTTTAGGAAGACACAGAGCCTAGGATTTAACTCCATTCCTGAAGTGAAACACACAGCAGAGTTCTCATCCATTGATCACACTCTGCTTTAGAGCAAGAAGCACGCTCTAGGTTTCTAGAGTCTCTAAGACAGCAGGAAACGTGAGTGTGCTGAGAACAATAGAACCGTGTTTTATACATACAGACCATATCTAGTCCAACTCTGATTCTGAAACTGATACAAAGCACTAGTCCTCTAACACCCAAAGCTTGTCAGTTAAGATGAGAAACGTGTTAGCTTCGTGAACGATGTAGTTCATTTGAGCTTAAAAGTGACTGCCCTTACCAGAAACGAAGTCTTGCTTGTAGGAAGACACAGAGCCTGGGGATTAACTCATTTCTGAAGGGAAACACACAGCTTAGTTCTCATCCATGGATCATACTCTGCCTTAGAGCAAGAAGCACGCTCTTGCTTTCTAGAGTCTCTAATACAGCAGGAAACTTGAGTGTGCTCAGAACAAAAGAACGGTGTTTCCTACACATACCACCATATCTAGTTCAACTCTGCTTCTGAAACTGAAACAAACCAGAGGTCCTCTAACATCCAATGCTTGACAGTTTAGATGAGAAACGTGTGAGCTTCGTGAACGATGTAGTTCGTTTGAGCTTAAAAGTTCCTGCCCTTACCTGAAACGAAGTAGTGCTTGTAGGAAGACACAGAGCCTGGGATTTAACTCCATTTCTGAGGGGAAACACACAGCACAGTTCTCATCCATGAATCACACTCTGTTTTAGAGCAAGAAGCACGCTATTCCTTTCTAGAGTCTCTAATAAAGCAGGAAATGTGATTGTGCTCAGAACAAAAGAGCTGTGTTTCCTACACATACAGACCATATCTAGTTCAACTCCTCTTCTGAAAATGACACAAACCACAGGTCCTGTAACATCCAATGTTTTTCTATTAAGACCGAGATCCGTGTGAGCTTCGTGAACGATGTAGTTCGTTTGAGCTGTAAAGTAACTGACCTTTCCTGAAACGAAGTCTTGCTTGTAGGAAGACTCAGAGCCTGGAATTTAACTCCATTTCTGAAGTGAAACACACAGCAGAGTTCTCATCCATTGATCACACTCTGCTTTAGAGCAAGAAGCACGCTCTAGGTTTCAAGAGTCTCTAAGACATCAGGAAATGTGAGTGTGCTGAGAACAAAAGAACGGTGTTTCCTACACATACAGACCAAATCTAGTCCAACTCTGCTTCTGAAACTGATACAAACCACTGGTCCTCTAACATCCAATGCTTGTCAGTTAAGCTGAGAAACGTGTGAGCTTCGGGAACGATGTAGTTCGTTTGAGCTGAAAAGTGACTGCCCTTACCTGAAACAAAGTCTTGCATGTAGGAAGACACAGAAGCTGGGATTTAACTCGACCTCTGAAGGGAAACACAAGCATAGTTCTCATCCATGGATCACACTCTGCCTTAGAGCAAGAAGGACCCTCTTGCTTTCTAGAGTCTCTAATACAGGAGGAAACTTGAGTGTGCTCAGAACAAAAGAACGGTGTTTCCTACACATACCACCATATCTAGTTCAACTCTGCTTCTGAAACTGAAACAAACCAGAGGTCCTCTAACATCCAATGCTTGACAGTTTAGATGAGAAACGTGTGAGCTTCGTGAACGATGTAGTTCGTTTGAGCTTAAAAGTTCCTGCCCTTACCTGAAACGAGGTAGTGCTTCTAGGAAGACACAGAGCCTGGGATTTAACTCCATTTCTGAAGTGAAACACACAGCACAGTTCTCATCCATTGATCACACTCTGCTTTAGAGCAAGAAGCACGCTCTAGGTTTCTAGAGTCTCTAAGACATCAGGAAACGTGAGTGTGCTGAGAACAAAAGAACGGTGTTTCCTACACATACAGACCATATCTAGTCCAACTCTGCTTCTGAAACTGATACAAACCACTGGTCCTCTAACATCCAAAGCTTGTCAGTTAAGATGAGAAACGTGTTAGCTTCGTGAACGATGTAGTTCGTTTGAGCTATAAAGTAACTGAACTTACCTGAAACGAAGTCTTGCTTGTAGGAAGACTCAGGGCCTGGAATTTAACTCCATTTCTGAAGTGAAACACACAGCACAGTTCTCATCCATTGATCACACTCTGCTTTAGAGCAAGAAGCACACTCTAGGTTTCTAGAGTCTCTAAGACATCAGGAAACGTGAGTGTGCTGAGAACAAAAGAACAGTGTTTCCTACACGTACAGACCATATCTAGTCCAACTCTGCTTCTGAAACTGATACAAACCACTGGTCCTCTAACATCCAATGCTTGTCAGTTAAGCTTAGAAACGTGTGAGCTTCGGGAATGATGTAGTTCCTCTGAGCTGAAAAGTGACTGCCCTTACCTGAAACGAAGTCTTGCTTGTAGGAAGACACAGAGCCTGGGATTTAATTCCATTTCTGAGGGGAAACACACAGCACAGTTCTCATGCATGAATCACACTCTGATTTAGAGCAAGAAGGACCCTCTTCCTTTCTAGAGTTTCTAATACTGCAGGAAACATGAGTGTGCTCAGAACAAAAGAACGGTGTTTCCTACACATATAGACCATATCTTGTTCAACTCTGCTTCTGAAACTGAAACAAACCAGAGGTCATCTAACATCCAATGCTTGACAGTTTAGATGAGAAACCTGTGAGCTTTGTGAACGATGTAGTTCGTTTGAGCTTAAAAGTGACTGCCCTTACCTGAAACGAAGTAGTGCTTGTAGGAAGACACAGAACCTGGGATTTAACTCCGTTTCTGAGGGGAAACACACAGCACAGTTCTCATCCATGAATCACACTCTGTTTTAGAGCAAGAAGCACTCTCTTCCTTTCTAGAGTCTCTAATACAGCAGGAAACGTGATTGTGCTCAGAACAAAAGAACTGTGTTTCCTACACATACGGACCATATCTAGTTCAACTTTTCTTCTGAAACTGACACATAGCACAGGTCCTGTTACATCCAATGCTTTTCTATTAAGACCAAGATACATGTGAGCGTCGTGTATGATATAGTTCGTTTGAGCTGTAAAGTACCTGCCCTTACCTGAAAGGAAGTCTTGCTTTTAGGAAGACACAGAGCCTAGGATTTAACTCCATTCCTGAAGTGAAACACACAGCAGAGTTCTCATCCATTGATCACACTCTGCTTTAGAGCAAGAAGCACGCTCTAGGTTTCTAGAGTCTCTAAGACAGCAGGAAACGTGAGTGTGCTGAGAACAATAGAACCGTGTTTTATACATACAGACCATATCTAGTCCAACTCTGATTCTGAAACTGATACAAAGCACTAGTCCTCTAACACCCAAAGCTTGTCAGTTAAGATGAGAAACGTGTTAGCTTCGTGAACGATGTAGTTCATTTGAGCTTAAAAGTGACTGCCCTTACCAGAAACGAAGTCTTGCTTGTAGGAAGACACAGAGCCTGGGGATTAACTCATTTCTGAAGGGAAACACACAGCTTAGTTCTCATCCATGGATCATACTCTGCCTTAGAGCAAGAAGCACGCTCTTGCTTTCTAGAGTCTCTAATACAGCAGGAAACTTGAGTGTGCTCAGAACAAAAGAACGGTGTTTCCTACACATACCACCATATCTAGTTCAACTCTGCTTCTGAAACTGAAACAAACCAGAGGTCCTCTAACATCCAATGCTTGACAGTTTAGATGAGAAACGTGTGAGCTTCGTGAACGATGTAGTTCGTTTGAGCTTAAAAGTTCCTGCCCTTACCTGAAACGAAGTAGTGCTTGTAGGAAGACACAGAGCCTGGGATTTAACTCCATTTCTGAGGGGAAACACACAGCACAGTTCTCATCCATGAATCACACTCTGTTTTAGAGCAAGAAGCACGCTATTCCTTTCTAGAGTCTCTAATAAAGCAGGAAATGTGATTGTGCTCAGAACAAAAGAGCTGTGTTTCCTACACATACAGACCATATCTAGTTCAACTCCTCTTCTGAAAATGACACAAACCACAGGTCCTGTAACATCCAATGTTTTTCTATTAAGACCGAGATCCGTGTGAGCTTCGTGAACGATGTAGTTCGTTTGAGCTGTAAAGTAACTGACCTTTCCTGAAACGAAGTCTTGCTTGTAGGAAGACTCAGAGCCTGGAATTTAACTCCATTTCTGAAGTGAAACACACAGCAGAGTTCTCATCCATTGATCACACTCTGCTTTAGAGCAAGAAGCACGCTCTAGGTTTCAAGAGTCTCTAAGACATCAGGAAACGTGAGTGTGCTGAGAACAAAAGAACGGTGTTTCCTACACATACAGACCAAATCTAGTCCAACTCTGCTTCTGAAACTGATACAAACCACTGGTCCTCTAACATCCAATGCTTGTCAGTTAAGCTGAGAAACGTGTGAGCTTCGGGAACGATGTAGTTCGTTTGAGCTGAAAAGTGACTGCCCTTACCTGAAACAAAGTCTTGCATGTAGGAAGACACAGAAGCTGGGATTTAACTCGACCTCTGAAGGGAAACACAAGCATAGTTCTCATCCATGGATCACACTCTGCCTTAGAGCAAGAAGGACCCTCTTGCTTTCTAGAGTCTCTAATACAGGAGGAAACTTGAGTGTGCTCAGAACAAAAGAACGGTGTTTCCTACACATACCACCATATCTAGTTCAACTCTGCTTCTGAAACTGAAACAAACCAGAGGTCCTCTAACATCCAATGCTTGACAGTTTAGATGAGAAACGTGTGAGCTTCGTGAACGATGTAGTTCGTTTGAGCTTAAAAGTTCCTGCCCTTACCTGAAACGAGGTAGTGCTTCTAGGAAGACACAGAGCCTGGGATTTAACTCCATTTCTGAAGTGAAACACACAGCACAGTTCTCATCCATTGATCAAACTCTGCTTTAGAGCAAGAAGCACGCTCTAGGTTTCTAGAGTCTCTAAGACATCAGGAAACGTGAGTGTGCTGAGAACAAAAGAACGGTGTTTCCTACACATACAGACCATATCTAGTCCAACTCTGCTTCTGAAACTGATACAAACCACTGGTCCTCTAACATCCAAAGCTTGTCAGTTAAGATGAGAAACGTGTTAGCTTCGTGAACGATGTAGTTCGTTTGAGCTGAAAAGTGACTGCCCTTACCAGAAACGAAGTCTTGCTTGTAGGAAGACACAGAGCCTGGGGATTAACTCAATTCTCAAGGGAAACACACAGCTTAGTTCTCATCCATGGATCACACACTGCCTTAGAGCAAGAAGCACACACTTGCTTTCTAGAGTCTCTAATACAGCAGGAAACGTGATTGTGCTCAGAACAAAAGAGCTGTGTTTCCTACACATATGGACCATATCTAGTTCAACTCTTCTTCTGTAACTGACACAAAGCACAGGTCCTGTTACATCCAATGCTTTTCAATTAAGACCGAGATACGTGTGAGCGTCGTGTATGATATAGTTCGTTTGAGCTGTAAAGTACGGGCCCTTACCTGAAACGAAGTCTTGCTTTTAGGAAGACACAGAGCCTGGGATTTAACTCCATTTCTGAAGTGAAACACACAGCAGAGTTCTCATCCATTCATCACACTCTGCTTTAGAGCAAGTAGCACGCTCTAGGTTTCTAGAGTCTCTAAGACAGCAGGAAACGTGAGTGTGCTGAGAACAATAGAACCGTGTTTTATATGTACAGACCATATCTAGTCCAACTCTGATTCTGAAACTGATACAAAGCACTGGTCCTCTCACATCCAAAGCTTGTCAGTTAAGATGAGAAACGTGTGAGCTTCGTGAATGATGTAGTTCGTTTGAGCTGAAAAGTGACTGCCCTTACCTGAAACGAAGTCTTGCTGGTAGGAAGACACAGAGCCTGGGATTTAATTCCATTTCTGAGGGGAAACACACAGCACAGTTCTCATCCATGAATCACACTCTGTTTTAGAGCAAGAAGCACGCTCTTCCTTTCTCGAGTCTCTAATACTGCAGGAAACGTGATTGTGCTCAGAAAAAAAGAGCTGTGTTTCCAACACATAGGGACCATATCTAGTTCAAATCTTCTTCTGAAAATGACACAAAGCACAGGTCCTGTAACATCCAATGTTTTTCAATTAAGACCGAGACCCGTGTGAGCTTCGTGAACGATGTAGTTCGTTTGAGCTATAAAGTAACTGACCTTACCTGAAACGAAGTCTTGCTTGTAGGAAGACTCAGAGCCTGGAATTTAACTCCATTTCTGAAGTGAAACACACAGCACAGTTCTCATCCATTGATCACACTCTGCTTTAGAGCAAGAAGCACGCTCTAGGTTTCTAGAGTCTCTAAGACAGCAGGAAACGTGAGTGTGCTCAGAACAATAGAACCCTGTTTCATACATACAGACCATATCTAGTCCAACTCTGATTCTGAAACTGATACAAAGCACTGGTCCTCTAACATCCAAAGCTTGTCAGTTAAGATGAGAAACGTGTTAGCTTCGTGAACGATGTAGTTCGTTTGAGCTGAAAAGTGACTGCCCTTACCAGAAACGAAATCTTGCTTATAGGAAGACACAGAGCCTGGGGATTAACTCAATTCTGAAGGGAAACACACAGCTTAGTTCTCATCCATGGATCACACTCTGCCTTAGAGCAAGAAGCACGATCTTGCTTTCTAGAGTCTCTAATACAGCATGAAACTTGAGTGTGCTCAGAACAAAAGAACAGTGT
Source organism: Onychomys leucogaster (assembly GCA_949786385.1). Taxonomy (NCBI): domain Eukaryota; kingdom Metazoa; phylum Chordata; class Mammalia; order Rodentia; family Cricetidae; genus Onychomys; species Onychomys leucogaster. The sequence continues at coordinate 328,161 of CATKUP010000056.1, forward strand.
TTCCTACACATACGAACCATATCTAGTCCAACTCTGATTCTGAAACTGATACAAAGCACTGGTCCTCTAACATCCAAAGCTTGTCAGTTAAGCTTAGAAACGTGTGAGCTTCTTGACCTATGTAGTTCGTTTCAGCTGTAAAGTTCCTGCCCTTACCTGAAAGGAAGTCTTGCTTGTAGGAAGACTCAGAGCCTGGTATTTAACTCCATTTCTGAAGTGAAACACACGGCAGAGTTCTCTTCCATTGATCACACTGTGCTTTAGAGCAAGAAGCACGCTCTAGGTTTCTAGAGTCTCTAAGACATCAGGAAACGTGAGTGTGCTGAGAACAAAAGAACGGTGTTTCCTACACATACGGACCATATCTAGTCCAACTCTGCTTCTGAAACTCATACAAAGCACTGGTCCTCTCACATCCAAAGCTTGTCAGTTAAGCTTAGAAACGTGTGAGCTTCGTGAACGATGTAGTTCCTTTGAGCTTAAAAGTGACTGCCCTTACCTGAAACGAAGTCTTGCTTGTAGGAAGACACAGAGCCTGGGATTTAATTCCATTTCTGAGTGGAAACACACAGCACAGTTCTCATGCATGAATCATACTCTGTTTTAGAGCAAGAAGCACGCTCTTACTTTCTAGAGTCTCTAATACAGCAGGAAACGTGATTGTGCTCAGAACAAAAGAGCTGTGTTTCCTAAACATACGGACCATATCTAGTTCAACTCTTCTTCTGAAAATGACACAAAGCACAGGTCCTGTAACATCCAATGTTTTTCATTTAAGACCGAGATCCGTGTGAGCTTCGTGAATGATGTAGTTCGTTTGAGCTGTAAAGTAACTGACCTTACCTGAAACGAAGTCTTGCTTGTAGGAAGACTCAGATCCTGGAATTTAACTCCATTTCTGAAGTGAAACACACAGCAGAGTTCTCATCCATTCATCACACTCTGCTTTAGAGCAAGAAGCACGCTCTAGGTTTCTAGAGTCTCTAAGACAGCAGGAAATGTGAGTGTGCTGAGAACAATAGAACCGTGTTTTATACATACAGACCATATCTAGTCCAACTCTGCTTCTGAAAATCATACAAAGCACTGGTCCTCTCACATCCAAAGCTTGTCAGTTAAGCTTAGAAACGTGTGAGCTTCGTGAATGATGTAGTTCCTTTGAGCTGAAAAGTGACTGCCCTTACCTGAAACGAAGTCTTGCTTGTTGGAAGACACAGAGCCTGGGATTATTTCCATTTCTGAGGGGAAACACACAACACAGTTCTCATGCATGAATCACACTCTGCTTTAGAGCAAGGAGCACGCTCTGCCTTTCTAGAGTCTCTAATACAGCAGGAAATGTGATTGTGCTCAGAACAAAAGAGCTGTGTTTCCTACACATACAGACCATATCTAGTTCAACTCTTCTTCTGAAAATGACACAAACCACAGGTCCTGTAACATCCAATGTTTTTCTATTAAGACCGAGATCCGTGTGAGCTTCGTGAACGATGTAGTTCGTTTGAGCTGTAAAGTAACTGACCTTTCCTGAAACGAAGTCTTGCTTGTAGGAAGACTCAGAACCTGGAATTTAACTCCATTTCTGAAGTGAAACACACAGCAGAGTTCTCATCCATTGATCACACTCTGCTTTAGAGCAAGAAGCACGCTCTAGGTTTCAAGAGTCTCTAAGATATCAGGAAACGTGAGTGTGCTGAGAACAAAAGAACGGTGTTTCCTACACATACAGACCAAATCTAGTCCAACTCTGCTTCTGAAACTGATACAAACCACTGGTCCTCTAACATCCAATGCTTGTCAGTTAAGCTGAGAAACGTGTGAGCTTCGGGAACGATGTAGTTCGTTTGAGCTGAAAAGTGACTGCCCTTACATGAAACAAAGTCTTGCATGTAGGAAGACACAGAAGCTGGGATTTAACACGATTTCTGAAGGGAAACACAAGCATAGTTCTCATCCATGGATCACACTCTGCCTTCGAGCAAGAAGGACCCTCTTCCTTTCTAGAGTTTCTAATACAGCAGGAAACTTGAGTGTGCTCAGAACAAATGAACGGTGTTTCCTACACATACAGACCATATCTAGTTCAACTCTGCTTCTGAAACTGAAACAAACCAGAGGTCCTCTAACATCCAATGCTTGACAGTTTAGATGAGAAACGTGTGAGCTTCGTGAACGATGTAGTTTGTTTGAGCTTAAAAGTGACTGCCCTTACCTGAAACGAAGTAGTGCTTGTAGAAGACACAGAACCTGGGATTTAACTCCGTTTCTGAGGGGAAACACACAGCACAGTTCTCATCCATGAATCACCCTCTGTTTTAGAGCAAGAAGCATGCTCTTCCTTTCTAGAGTCTCTAATACAGCAGGAAACGTGATTGTGCTCAGAACAAAAGAGCTGTGTTTCCTACACATACGGACCATATCTAGTCCAAATCTGCTTCTGAAACTCATACAAAGCACTAGTCCTCTCACATCCAAAGCTTGTCAGTTAAGCTTAGAAACGTGTGAGCTTCGTGAACGATGTAGTTCCTTTGAGCTGTAAAGTAACTGACCTTACCTGAAACGAAGTCTTGCTTGTAGGAAGACTCAGAGCCTAGAATTTAACTCCATTTCTGAAGTGAAACACACAGCAGAGTTCTCATCCATTGATCACACTCTGCTTTAGAGCAAGAAGCACGCTCTAGGTTTCTAGAGTCTCTAAGACATCAGGAAACGTGAGTGTGCTGAGAACAAAAGAACGGTGTTTCCTACACATACAGACCATATCTAGTCCAACTCTGCTTCTGAAACTGATACAAACCACTGGTCCTCTAACATCCAAAGCTTGTCAGTTAAGATGAGAAACGTGTTAGCTTCGTGAACGATGTAGTTCGTTTGAGCTGAAAAGTGACTGCCCTTACCAGAAACGAAGTCTTGCTTGTAGGAAGACACAGAGCCTGGGGATTAACTCAATTCTGAAGGGAAACACACAGCTTAGTTCTCATCCATGGATCACACACTGCCTTAGAGCAAGAAGCACGCACTTGCTTTCTAGAGTCTCTAATACAGCAGGAAACGTGATTGTGCTCAGAACAAAAGAGCTGTGTTTCCTACACATATGGACCATATCTAGTTCAACTCTTCTTCTGTAACTGACACAAAGCACAGGTCCTGTTACATCCAATGCTTTTCAATTAAGACAGAGATACGTGTGAGCGTCGTGTATGATATAGTTCGTTTGAGCTGTAAAGTACGGGTCCTTACCTGAAACGAAGTCTTGCTTTTAGGAAGACACAGAGCCTGGGATTTAACTCCATTTCTGAAGTGAAACACACAGCAGAGTTCTCATCCATTCATCACACTCTGCTTTAGAGCAAGGAGCACGCTCTAGGTTTCTAGAGTCTCTAAGACAGCAGGAAACGTGAGTGTGCTGAGAACAATAGAACCGTGTTTTATACATACAGACCATATCTAGTCCAACTCTGATTCTGAAACTGATACAAAGCACTGGTCCTCTCACATCCAAAGCTTGTCAGTTAAGATGAGAAACGTGTGAGCTTCGTGAATGATGTAGTTCGTTTGAGCTGAAAAGTGACTGCCCTTATCTGAAACGAAGTCTTGCTGGTAGGAAGACACAGAGCCTGGGATTTAATTCCATTTCTGAGGGGAAACACACAGCACAGTTCTAATCCATGAATCACACTCTGTTTTAGAGCAAGAAGCACGCTATTCCTTTCTAGAGTCTCTAATACAGCAGGAAATGTGATTGTGCTCAGAACAAAAGAGCTGTGTTTCCAACACATAGGGACCATATCTAGTTCAACTCTTCTTCTGAAAATGACACAAAGCACAGGTCCTGTAACATCCATTGTTTTTCAATTAAGACCGAGACCCGTGTGAGCTTCGTGAACGATGTAGTTCGTTTGAGCTATAAAGTAACTGAACTTACCTGAAACGAAGTCTTGCTTGTAGGAAGACTCAGAGCCTGGAATTTAACTCCATTTCTGAAGTGAAACACACAGCACAGTTCTCATCCATTGATCACACTCTGCTTTAGAGCAAGAAGCACACTCTAGGTTTCTAGAGTCTCTAAGACATCAGGAAACGTGAGTGTGCGGAGAACAAAAGAACAGTGTTTCCTACACGTACAGACCATATCTAGTCCAACTCTGCTTCTGAAACTCATACAAAGCACTGGTCCTCTCACATCCAAAGCTTGTCAGTTAAGCTTAGAAACGTGTGAGCTTCGTGAACGATGTAGTTCCTTTGAGCTTAAAAGTGACTGCCCTTACCTGAAACGAAGTCTTGCTTGTAGGAAGACACAGAGCCTGGGATTTAATTCCATTTCTGAGTGGAAACACACAGCACAGTTCTCATGCATGAATCATACTCTGTTTTAGAGCAAGAAGCACGCTCTTACTTTCTAGAGTCTCTAATACAGCAGGAAACGTGATTGTGCTCAGAACAAAAGAGCTGTGTTTCCTAAACATACGGACCATATCTAGTTCAACTCTTCTTCTGAAAATGACACAAAGCACAGGTCCTGTAACATCCAATGTTTTTCATTTAAGACCGAGATCCGTGTGAGCTTCGTGAATGATGTAGTTCGTTTGAGCTGTAAAGTAACTGACCTTACCTGAAACGAAGTCTTGCTTGTAGGAAGACTCAGATCCTGGAATTTAACTCCATTTCTGAAGTGAAACACACAGCAGAGTTCTCATCCATTCATCACACTCTGCTTTAGAGCAAGAAGCACGCTCTAGGTTTCTAGAGTCTCTAAGACAGCAGGAAATGTGAGTGTGCTGAGAACAATAGAACCGTGTTTTATACATACAGACCATATCTAGTCCAACTCTGCTTCTGAAAATCATACAAAGCACTGGTCCTCTCACATCCAAAGCTTGTCAGTTAAGCTTAGAAACGTGTGAGCTTCGTGAATGATGTAGTTCCTTTGAGCTGAAAAGTGACTGCCCTTACCTGAAACGAAGTCTTGCTTGTTGGAAGACACAGAGCCTGGGATTATTTCCATTTCTGAGGGGAAACACACAACACAGTTCTCATGCATGAATCACACTCTGTTTTAGAGCAAGGAGCACGCTCTGCCTTTCTAGAGTCTCTAATACAGCAGGAAATGTGATTGTGCTCAGAACAAAAGAGCTGTGTTTCCTACACATACAGACCATATCTAGTTCAACTCTTCTTCTGAAAATGACACAAACCACAGGTCCTGTAACATCCAATGTTTTTCTATTAAGACCGAGATCCGTGTGAGCTTCGTGAACGATGTAGTTCGTTTGAGCTGTAAAGTAACTGACCTTTCCTGAAACGAAGTCTTGCTTGTAGGAAGACTCAGAACCTGGAATTTAACTCCATTTCTGAAGTGAAACACACAGCAGAGTTCTCATCCATTGATCACACTCTGCTTTAGAGCAAGAAGCACGCTCTAGGTTTCAAGAGTCTCTAAGATATCAGGAAACGTGAGTGTGCTGAGAACAAAAGAACGGTGTTTCCTACACATACAGACCAAATCTAGTCCAACTCTGCTTCTGAAACTGATACAAACCACTGGTCCTCTAACATCCAATGCTTGTCAGTTAAGCTGAGAAACGTGTGAGCTTCGGGAACGATGTAGTTCGTTTGAGCTGAAAAGTGACTGCCCTTACATGAAACAAAGTCTTGCATGTAGGAAGACACAGAAGCTGGGATTTAACACGATTTCTGAAGGGAAACACAAGCATAGTTCTCATCCATGGATCACACTCTGCCTTCGAGCAAGAAGGACCCTCTTCCTTTCTAGAGTTTCTAATACAGCAGGAAACTTGAGTGTGCTCAGAACAAATGAACGGTGTTTCCTACACATACAGACCATATCTAGTTCAACTCTGCTTCTGAAACTGAAACAAACCAGAGGTCCTCTAACATCCAATGCTTGACAGTTTAGATGAGAAACGTGTGAGCTTCGTGAACGATGTAGTTTGTTTGAGCTTAAAAGTGACTGCCCTTACCTGAAACGAAGTAGTGCTTGTAGAAGACACAGAACCTGGGATTTAACTCCGTTTCTGAGGGGAAACACACAGCACAGTTCTCATCCATGAATCACCCTCTGTTTTAGAGCAAGAAGCATGCTCTTCCTTTCTAGAGTCTCTAATACAGCAGGAAACGTGATTGTGCTCAGAACAAAAGAGCTGTGTTTCCTACACATACGGACCATATCTAGTCCAAATCTGCTTCTGAAACTCATACAAAGCACTAGTCCTCTCACATCCAAAGCTTGTCAGTTAAGCTTAGAAACGTGTGAGCTTCGTGAACGATGTAGTACCTTTGAGCTGTAAAGTAACTGACCTTACCTGAAACGAAGTCTTGCTTGTAGGAAGACTCAGAGCCTAGAATTTAACTCCATTTCTGAAGTGAAACACACAGCAGAGTTCTCACCCATTGATCACACTCTGCTTTAGAGCAAGAAGCACGCTCTAGGTTTCTAGAGTCTCTAAGACATCAGGAAACGTGAGTGTGCTGAGAACAAAAGAACGGTGTTTCCTACACATACAGACCATATCTAGTCCAACTCTGCTTCTGAAACTGATACAAACCACTGGTCCTCTAACATCCAAAGCTTGTCAGTTAAGATGAGAAACGTGTTAGCTTCGTGAACGATGTAGTTCGTTTGAGCTGAAAAGTGACTGCCCTTACCAGAAACGAAGTCTTGCTTGTAGGAAGACACAGAGCCTGGGGATTAACTCAATTCTGAAGGGAAACACACAGCTTAGTTCTCATCCATGGATCACACACTGCCTTAGAGCAAGAAGCACGCACTTGCTTTCTAGAGTCTCTAATACAGCAGGAAACGTGATTGTGCTCAGAACAAAAGAGCTGTGTTTCCTACACATATGGACCATATCTAGTTCAACTCTTCTTCTGTAACTGACACAAAGCACAGGTCCTGTTACATCCAATGCTTTTCAATTAAGACAGAGATACGTGTGAGCGTCGTGTATGATATAGTTCGTTTGAGCTGTAAAGTACGGGTCCTTACCTGAAACGAAGTCTTGCTTTTAGGAAGACACAGAGCCTGGGATTTAACTCCATTTCTGAAGTGAAACACACAGCAGAGTTCTCATCCATTCATCACACTCTGCTTTAGAGCAAGGAGCACGCTCTAGGTTTCTAGAGTCTCTAAGACAGCAGGAAACGTGAGTGTGCTGAGAACAATAGAACCGTGTTTTATACATACAGACCATATCTAGTCCAACTCTGATTCTGAAACTGATACAAAGCACTGGTCCTCTCACATCCAAAGCTTGTCAGTTAAGATGAGAAACGTGTGAGCTTCGTGAATGATGTAGTTCGTTTGAGCTGAAAAGTGACTGCCCTTATCTGAAACGAAGTCTTGCTGGTAGGAAGACACAGAGCCTGGGATTTAATTCCATTTCTGAGGGGAAACACACAGCACAGTTCTAATCCATGAATCACACTCTGTTTTAGAGCAAGAAGCACGCTATTCCTTTCTAGAGTCTCTAATACAGCAGGAAACGTGATTGTGCTCAGAACAAAAGAGCTGTGTTTCCAACACATAGGGACCATATCTAGTTCAACTCTTCTTCTGAAAATGACACAAAGCACAGGTCCTGTAACATCCATTGTTTTTCAATTAAGACCGAGACCCGTGTGAGCTTCGTGAACGATGTAGTTCGTTTGAGCTATAAAGTAACTGAACTTACCTGAAACGAAGTCTTGCTTGTAGGAAGACTCAGAGCCTGGAATTTAACTCCATTTCTGAAGTGAAACACACAGCACAGTTCTCATCCATTGATCACACTCTGCTTTAGAGCAAGAAGCACACTCTAGGTTTCTAGAGTCTCTAAGACATCAGGAAACGTGAGTGTGCTGAGAACAAAAGAACAGTGTTTCCTACACGTACAGACCATATCTAGTCCAACTCTGCTTCTGAAACTGATACAAACCACTGGTCCTCTAACATCCAATGCTTGTCAGTTAAGCTTAGAAACGTGTGAGCTTCGGGAATGATGTAGTTCCTTTGAGCTGAAAAGTGACTGCCCTTACCTGAAACGAAGTCTTGCTTGTAGGAAGACACAGAGCCTGGGATTTAATTCCATTTCTGAGGGGAAACACACAGCACAGTTCTCATGCATGAATCACACTCTGATTTAGAGCAAGAAGGACCCTCTTCCTTTCTAGAGTTTCTAATACTGCAGGAAACAAGAGTGTGCTCAGAACAAAAGAACGGTGTTTCCTACACATATAGACCATATCTTGTTCAACTCTGCTTCTGAAACTGAAACAAACCAGAGGTCATCTAACATCCAATGCTTGACAGTTTAGATGAGAAACCTGTGAGCTTTGTGAACGATGTAGTTCGTTTGAGCTTAAAAGTGACTGCCCTTACCTGAAACGAAGTAGTGCTTGTAGGAAGACACAGAACCTGGGATTTAACTCCGTTTCTGAGGGGAAACACACAGCACAGTTCTCATCCATGAATCACACTCTGTTTTAGAGCAAGAAGCACTCTCTTCCTTTCTAGAGTCTCTAATACAGCAGGAAACGTGATTGTGCTCAGAACAAAAGAACTGTGTTTCCTACACATACGGACCATATCTAGTTCAACTTTTCTTCTGAAACTGACACATAGCACAGGTCCTGTTACATCCAATGCTTTTCTATTAAGACCGAGATACATGTGAGCGTCGTGTATGATATAGTTCGTTTGAGCTGTAAAGTACCTGCCCTTACCTGAAAGGAAGTCTTGCTTTTAGGAAGACACAGAGCCTAGGATTTAACTCCATTCCTGAAGTGAAACACACAGCAGAGTTCTCATCCATTGATCACACTCTGCTTTAGAGCAAGAAGCACGCTCTAGGTTTCTAGAGTCTCTAAGACAGCAGGAAACGTGAGTGTGCTGAGAACAATAGAACCGTGTTTTATACATACAGACCATATCTAGTCCAACTCTGATTCTGAAACTGATACAAAGCACTAGTCCTCTAACATCCAAAGCTTGTCAGTTAAGATGAGAAACGTGTTAGCTTCGTGAACGATGTAGTTCATTTGAGCTTGAAAGTGACTGCCCTTACCAGAAACGAAGTCTTGCTTGTAGGAAGACACAGAGCCTGGGGATTAACTCATTTCTGAAGGGAAACACACAGCTTAGTTCTCATCCATGGATCACACTCTGCCTTAGAGCAAGAAGCACGCTCTTGCTTTCTAGAGTCTCTAATACAGCAGGAAACTTGAGTGTGCTCAGAACAAAAGAACGGTGTTTCCTACACATACCACCATATCTAGTTCAACTCTGCTTCTGAAACTGAAACAAACCAGAGGTCCTCTAACATCCAATGCTTGACAGTTTAGATGAGAAACGTGTGAGCTTCGTGAACGATGTAGTTCGTTTGAGCTTAAAAGTTCCTGCCCTTACCTGAAACGAAGTAGTGCTTGTAGGAAGACACAGAGCCTGGGATTTAACTCCATTTCTGAGGGGAAACACACAGCACAGTTCTCATCCATGAATCACACTCTGTTTTAGAGCAAGAAGCACGCTATTCCTTTCTAGAGTCTCTAATAAAGCAGGAAATGTGATTGTGCTCAGAACAAAAGAGCTGTGTTTCCTACACATACAGACCATATCTAGTTCAACTCTTCTTCTGAAAATGACACAAACCACAGGTCCTGTAACATCCAATGTTTTTCTATTAAGACCGAGATCCGTGTGAGCTTCGTGAACGATGTAGTTCGTTTGAGCTGTAAAGTAACTGACCTTTCCTGAAACGAAGTCTTGCTTGTAGGAAGACTCAGAGCCTGGATTTTAACTCCATTTCTGAAGTGAAACACACAGCAGAGTTCTCATCCATTGATCACACTCTGCTTTACAGCAAGAAGCACGCTCTTGGTTTCAAGAGTCTCTAAGACATCAGGAAACGTGAGTGTGCTGAGAACAAAAGAACGGTGTTTCCTACAAATACAGACCAAATCTAGTCCAACTCTGCTTCTGAAACTGATACAAACCACTGGTCCTCTAACATCCAATGCTTGTCAGTTAAGCTGAGAAACGTGTGAGCTTCGGGAACGATGTAGTTCGTTTGAGCTGAAAAGTGACTGCCCTTACCTGAAACAAAGTCTTGCATGTAGGAAGACACAGAAGCTGGGATTTAACTCGACCTCTGAAGGGAAACACAAGCATAGTTCTCATCCATGGATCACACTCTGCCTTAGAGCAAGAAGGACCCTCTTGCTTTCTAGAGTCTCTAATACAGGAGGAAACTTGAGTGTGCTCAGAACAAAAGAACGGTGTTTCCTACACATACCACCATATCTAGTTCAACTCTGCTTCTGAAACTGAAACAAACCAGAGGTCCTCTAACATCCAATGCTTGACAGTTTAGATGAGAAACGTGTGAGCTTCGTGAACGATGTAGTTCGTTTGAGCTTAAAAGTTCCTGCCCTTACCTGAAACGAAGTAGTGCTTGTAGGAAGACACAGAGCCTGGGATTTAACTCCATTTCTGAAGTGAAACACACAGCACAGTTCTCATCCATTGATCACACTCTGCTTTAGAGCAAGAAGCACGCTCTAGGTTTCTAGAGTCTCTAAGACATCAGGAAACGTGAGTGTGCTGAGAACAAAAGAACGGTGTTTCCTACACATACAGACCATATCTAGTCCAACTCTGCTTCTGAAACTGATACAAACCACTGGTCCTCTAACATCCAAAGCTTGTCAGTTAAGATGAGAAACGTGTTAGCTTCGTGAACGATGTAGTTCGTTTGAGCTGAAAAGTGACTGCCCTTAACAGAAAGGAAGTCTTGCTTGTAGGAAGACACAGAGCCTGGGGATTAACTCAATTCTCAAGGGAAACACACAGCTTAGTTCTCATCCATGGATCACACACTGCCTTAGAGCAAGAAGCACGCACTTGCTTTCTAGAGTCTCTAATACAGCAGGAAACGTGATTGTGCTCAGAACAAAAGAGCTGTGTTTCCTACACATATGGACCATATCTAGTTCAACTCTTCTTCTGTAACTGACACAAAGCACAGGTCCTGTTACATCCAATGCTTTTCAATTAAGACCGAGATACGTGTGAGCGTCGTGTATGATATAGTTCGTTTGAGCTGTAAAGTACGGGCCCTTACCTGAAACGAAGTCTTGCTTTTAGGAAGACACAGAGCCTGGGATTTAACTCCATTTCTGAAGTGAAACACACAGCAGACTTCTCATCCATTGATCACTCTCTGCTTTAGAGCAAGAAGCACGCTCTAGGTTTCTAGAGTCTCTAAGACAGCAGGAAACGTGAGTGTGCTGAGAACAATAGAACCGTGTTTTATACATACAGACCATATCTAGTCCAACTCTGATTCTGAAACTGATACAAAGCACTGGTCCTCTAACATCCAAAGCTTGTCAGTTAAGCTTAGAAACGTGTGAGCTTCGTGAACGATGTAGTTCCTTTGAGCTTAAAAAAGACTGCCCATACCTGAAACGAAGTCTTGCTTGTAGGAAGACACAGAGCCTGGGATTTAATTCCATTTCTGAGTGGAAACACACAGCACAGTTCTCATGCATGAATCACACTCTGTTTTAGAGCAAGAAGCACGCTCTTACTTTCTAGAGTCTCTAATACAGCAGGAAACGTGATTGTGCTCAGAACAAAAGAGCTGTGTTTCCTACACATACGGACCATATCTAGTTCAACTCTTCTTCTGAAAATGACACAAAGCACAGGTCCTGTAACATCCAATGTTTTTCTATTAAGACCGAGATCCGTGTGAGCTTCGTGAACGATGTAGTTCGTTTGAGCTGTAAAGTAACTGACCTTACCTGAAACGAAGTGTTGCTTGTAGGAAGACTCAGAGCCTGGAATTTAACTCCATTTCTGAAGTGAAACACACAGCAGAGTTCTCATCCATTGATCACACTCTGCTTTAGAGCAAGAAGCACGCTCTAGGTTTCAAGAGTCTCTAAGACATCAGGAAACGTGAGTGTGCTGAGAACAAAAGAACGGTGTTTCCTACACAAACAGACCAAATATAGTCCAACTCTGCTTCTGAAACTGATACAAACCACTGGTCCTCTAACATCCAATGCTTGTCAGTTAAGCTGAGAAACGTGTGAGCTTCGGGAACGATGTAGTTCGTTTGAGCTGAAAAGTGACTGCCCTTACCTGAAACAAAGTCTTGCATGTAGGAAGACACAGAAGCTGGGATTTAACTCGATTTCTGAAGGGAAACACAAGCATAGTTCTCATCCATGGATCACACTCTGCTTTAGAGCAAGAAGGACCCTCTTCCTTTCTAGAGTTTCTAATACAGCAGGAAACTTGAGTGTGCTCAGAAAAAAAGAACGGTGTTTCCTACACATACAGACCATATCTAGTTCAACTCTGCTTTTGAAACTGAAACAAATCAGAGGTCCTCTAACATCCAATGCTTGAGAGTTTAGATGAGAAACGTGTGAGCTTCGTGAACGATGTAGTTCGTTTGAGATTAAAAGTGACTGCCCTTACCTGAAACGAAGTAGTGCTTGTAGGAAGACACAAAGCCTGGGATTTAACTCCATTTCTGAGAGGAAACACACAGCACAGTTCTCATCCATGAATCACACTTTGTTTTAGAGCAAGAAGCACGCTCTTCCTTTCTAGAGTCTCTAATACAGCAGGAAACGTGATTGTGTTCAGAACAAAAGAGCTGTGTTTCCTACACATACGGACCATATCTATTTCAACTTTTCTTCTGTAACTGACACAAAGCACAGGTCCTGTTACATCCAATGCTTTTCTATTAAGACCGAAATACATGTGAGCATCGTGTATGATATAGTTCCTTTGAGATGTAAAGTACCTGCCCTTACCTGAAATGAAGTCTTGCTTTTAGGAAGACACAGAGCCTGGGATTTAACTCCATTTCAGAAGTGAAACACACAGCAGACTTCTCATCCATTGATCACACTCTGCTTTAGAGCAAGAAGCACGCTCTAGGTTTCTAGAGTCTCTAAGACAGCAGGAAACGTGAGTGTGCTGAGAACAATAGAACCGTGTTTTATACATACAGACCATATCTAGTACAACTCTGATTCTGAAACTGATACAAAGCACTGGTCCTCTAACATCCAAAGCTTGTCAGTTAAGATGAGAAACGTGTTAGCTTCGTGAACGATGTAGTTCGTTTGAGCTGAAAAGTGACTGCCCTTACCAGAAACGAAGTCTTCCTTGTAGGAAGACACAGAGCCTGGGGATTAACTCAATTCTGAAGGGAAACACACAGCTTAGTTCTCATCCATGGATCACACTCTGCCTTAGAGCAAGAAGCACGCTCTTGCTTTCTAGAGTCCCTAATACAGCAGGAAACTTGAGTGTGCTCAGAACAAAAGAACAGTGTTTCCTACACATACGAACCATATCTAGTCCAACTCTGATTCTGAAACTGATACAAAGCACTGGTCCTCTAACATCCAAAGCTTCTCAGTTAAGCTTAGAAACGTGTGAGCTTCGTGACCTATGTAGTTCGTTTCAGCTGTAAAGTTCCTGCCCTTACCTGAAAGGAAGTCTTGCTTGCAGGAAGACTCAGAGCCTGGTATTTAACTCCATTTCTGAAGTGAAACACACGGCAGAGTTCTCTTCCATTGATCACACTGTGCTTTAGAGCAAGAAGCACGCTCTAGGTTTCTAGAGTCTCTAAGACATCAGGAAACGTGAGTGTGCTGAGAACAAAAGAACGGTGTTTCCTACACATACGGACCATATCTAGTCCAACTCTGATTCTGAAACTCATACAAAGCACTGGTCCTCTCACATCCAAAGCTTGTCAGTTAAGCTTAGAAACGTGTGAGCTTCGTGAATGATGTAGTTCCTTTGAGCTTAAAAGTGACTGCCCATACCTGAAACGAAGTCTTGCTTGTAGGAAGACACAGAGCCTGGGATTTAATTCCATTTCTGAGTGGAAACACACAGCACAGTTCTCATGCATGAATCACACTCTGTTTTAGAGCAAGAAGCACGCTCTTACTTTCTAGAGTCTCTAATACAGCAGGAAACCTGATTGTGCTCAGAACAAAAGAGCTGTGTTTCCTACACATATGGACCATATCTAGTTCAACTCTACTTCTGAAAATGACACAAAGCACAGGTCCTGTAACATCCAATGTTTTTCATTTAAGACCGATATCCGTGTGAGATTCGTGAACGATGTAGTTCATTTGAGCTGTAAAGTAACTGACCTTACCTGAAACGAAGTCTTGCTTGTAGGAAGACTCAGAGCCTGGAATTTAACTCCATTTCTGAAGTGAAACACACAGCAGAGTTCTCATCCATTGATCACACTCTGCTTTAGAGCAAGAAGCACGCTCTAGGTTTCTAGAGTCTCTAAGACATCAGGAAACGTGAGTGTGCTGAGAACAAAAGAACGGTGTTTCCTACACATACAGACCATATCTAGTCCAACTCTGCTTCTGAAACTGATACAAACCACTGGTCCTCTAACATCCAAAGCTTGTCAGTTAAGATGAGAAACGTGTTAGCTTCGTGAACGATGTAGTTCGTTTGAGCTAAAAAGTGACTGCCCTTACCAGAAACGAAGTCTTGCTTGTAGGAAGACACAGAGCCTGGGGATTAACTCAATTCTGAAGGGAAACACAGAGCTTAGTTCTCATCCATGGATCACACTCTGCCTTAGTGCAAGAAGCACGCTCTTGCTTTCTAGAGTCTCTAATACAGCAGGAAACTTGAGTGTGCTCAGAACAAAAGAACAGTGTTTCCTACACATACGAACCATATCTAGTCCAACTCTGATTCTGAAACTGATACAAAGCACTGGTCCTCTAACATCCAAAGCTTGTCAGTTAAGCTTAGAAACGTGTGAGCTTCGTGACCTATGTAGTTCGTTTCAGCTGTAAAGTTCCTGCCCTTACCTGAAAGGAAGTCTTGCTTGTAGGAAGACTCAGAGCCTGGTATTTAACTCCATTTCTGAAGTGAAACACACGGCAGAGTTCTCTTCCATTGATCACACTGTGCTTTAGAGCAAGAAGCACGCTCTAGGTTTCTAGAGTCTCTAAGACATCAGGAAACGTGAGTGTGCTGAGAACAAAAGAACGGTGTTTCCTACACATATGGACCATATGTAGTCCATCTCTGCTTCTGAAACTCATACAAAGCACTGGTCCTCTCACATCCAAAGCTTGTCAGTTAAGCTTAGAAACGTGTGTGCTTCATGTACGATGTAGTTCCTTTGAGCTTAAAAGTGACTGCCCTTACCTGAAACAAAGTCTTGCATGTAGGAAGACACAGAAGCTGGGATTTAACTCGATTTCTGAAGGGAAACACAAGCATAGTTCTCATCCATGGATCACACTCTGCTTTAGAGCAAGAAGGACCCTCTTACTTTCTAGAGTTTCTAATACAGCAGGAAACTTGAGTGTGCTCAGAACAAAAGAACGGTGTTTCCTACACATACAGACCATATCTAGTTCAACTCTGCTTCTGAAACTGAAACAAACCAGAGGTCCTCTAACATCCAATGCTTGAGAGTTTAGATGAGAAACGTGTGAGCTTCGTGAACGATGTAGTTCGTTTGAGCTTAAAAGTGACTGCCCTTACCTGAAACGAAGTAGTGCTTGTAGGAAGACACAAAGCCTGGGATTTAACTCCATTTCTGAGAGGAAACACACAGCACAGTTCTCATCCATGAATCACACTCTGTTTTAGAGCAAGAAGCACGCTCTTCCTTTCTAGAGTCTCTAATACAGCAGGAAACGTGATTGTGCTCAGAACAAAAGAGCTGTGTTTCCTACACATAAGGACCATATCTAGTTCAACTTTTCTTCTGTAACTGACACAAAGCACAGGTCCTGTTACATCCAATGCTTTTCTATTAAGACCGAGATACATGTGAGCGTCGTGTATGATATAGTTCCTTTGAGCTGTAAAGTACCTGCCCTTACCTGAAATGAAGTCTTGCTTTTAGGAAGACACAGAGCCTGGGATTTAACTCCATTTCAGAAGTGAAACACACAGCAGACTTCTCATCCATTGATCACACTCTGCTTTAGAGCAAGAAGCACGCTCTAGGTTTCTAGAGTCTCTAAGACAGCAGGAAACGTGAGTGTGCTGAGAACAATAGAACCGTGTTTTATACATACAGACCATATCTAGTCCAACTCTGATTCTGAAACTGATACAAAGCACTGGTCCTCTAACATCCAAAGCTTGTCAGTTAAGATGAGAAACGTGTTAGCTTCGTGAACGATGTAGTTCGTTTGAGCTGAAAAGTGACTGCCCTTACCAGAAACGAAGTCTTGCTTGTAGGAAGACACAGAGCCTGGGATTTAATTCCATTTCTGAGTGGAAACACACAGCACAGTTCTCATGCATGAATCACACTCTGTTTTAGAGCAAGAAGCACGCTCTTACTTTCTAGAGTCTCTAATACAGCAGGAAACGTGATTGTGCTCAGAACAAAAGAGCTGTGTTTCCTACACATATGGACCATATCTAGTTCAACTCTTCTTCTGAAAATGACACAAAGCACAGGTCCTGTAACATCCAATGTTTTTCTCTTAAGACCGAGATCCGTGTGAGCTTCGTGAACGATGTAGTTCGTTTGAGCTGTAAAGTAACTGACCTTGCCTGAAACGAAGTGTTGCTGTGGGAAGACACAGAGCCTGGAATTTAACTCCATTTCTGAAGTGAAACACACAGCAGAGTTCTCATCCATTGATCACACTCTGCTTTAGAGCAAGAAGCACGCTCTAGGTTTCAAGAGTCTCTAAGACATCAGGAAACGTGAGTGTGCTGAGAACAACAAAACGGTGTTTCCTACACATACAGACCAAATCTAGTCCAACTCTGCTTCTGAAACTGATACAAACCACTGGTCCTCTAACATCCAAAGCTTGTCAGTTAAGCTTAGAAACGTGTGAGCTTCGTGACCTATGTAGTTCATTTCAGCTGTAAAGTTCCTGCCCTTACCTGAAAGGAAGTCTTGCTTGTAGGAAGACTCAGAGCCTGGTATTTAACTCCATTTCTGAAGTGAAACACACGGCAGAGTTCTCTTCCATTGATCACACTGTGCTTTAGAGCAAGAAGCACGCTCTAGGTTTCTAGAGTCTCTAAGACATCAGGAAACGTGAGTGTGCTGAGAACAAAAGAACGGTGTTTCCTACACATACGGACCATATCTAGTCCAACTCTGCTTCTGAAACTCATACAAAGCACTGGTCCTCTCACATCCAAAGCTTGTCAGTTAAGCTTAGAAACGTGTGAGCTTCGTGAACGATGTAGTTCCTTTGAGCTTAAAAGTGACTGCCCTTACCTGAAACGAAGTCTTGCTTGTAGGAAGACACAGAGCCTGGGATTTAATTCCATTTCTGAGTGGAAACACACAGCACAGTTCTCATGCATGAATCACACTCTGTTTTAGAGCAAGAAGCACGCTCTTACTTTCTAGAGTCTCTAATACAGCAGGAAACGTGATTGTGCTCAGAACAAAAGAGCTGTGTTTCCTACACATACGGACCATATCTAGTTCAACTCTTCTTCTGAAAATGACACAAAGCACAGGTCCTGTATCATCCAATGTTTTTCATTTAAGACCGAGATCCGTGTGAGCTTCGTGAACGATGTAGTTCATTTGAGCTGTAAATTAACTGACCTTACCTGAAACGAAGTCTTGCTTGTAGGTAGACTCAGAGCCTGGAATTTAACTCCATTTCTGAAGTGAAACACACAGCAGAGTTCTCATCCATTGATCACACTCTGCTTTAGAGCAAGAAGCACGCTCTAGGTTTCTAGAGTCTCTAAGACATCAGGAAACATGAGTGTGCTGAGAAAAAAGAACGGTGTTTCCTACACATACAGACCATATCTAGTCCAACTCTGCTTCTGAAACTGATACAAACCACTGGTCCTCTAATATCCAAAGCTTGTCAGTTAAGATGAGAAACGTGTTAGCTTCGTGAACGATGTAGTTCGTTTGAGCTGAAAAGTGACTGCCCTTACCAGAAACGAAGTCTTGCTTGTAGGAAGACACAGAGCCTGGGGATTAACTCAATTCTGAAGGGAAACACACAGCTTAGTTCTCATCCATGGATCACACTCTTCCTCAGAGCAAGAAGCACGCTCTTGCTTTCTAGAGTCTCTAATACAGCAGGAAACTTGAGTGTGCTCAGAACAAAAGAACAGTGTTTCCTACACATACGAACCATATCTAGTCCAACTCTGATTCTGAAACTGATACAAAGCACTGGTCCTCTAACATCCAAAGCTTGTCAGTTAAGCTTAGAAACGTGTGAGCTTCGTGACGTATGTAGTTCATTTCAGCTGTAAAGTTCCTGCCCTTACCTGAAAGGAAGTCTTGCTTGTAGGAAGACTCAGAGCCTGGTATTTAACTCCATTTCTGAAGTGAAACACACGGCAGAGTTCTCTTCCATTGATCACACTGTGCTTTAGAGCAAGAAGCACGCTCTAGGTTTCTAGAGTCTCTAAGACATCAGGAAACGTGAGTGTGCTGAGAACAAAAGAACGGGGTTTCCTACACATATGGACCATATCTAGTCCATCTCTGCTTCTGAAACTCATACAAAGCACTGGTCCTCTCACATCCAAAGCTTGTCAGTTAAGCTTAGAAACGTGTGTGCTTCATGTACGATGTAGTTCCTTTGAGCTTAAAAGTGACTGCCCTTACCTGAAACAAAGTCTTGCATGTAGGAAGACACAGAAGCTGGGATTTAACTCGATTTCTGAAGGGAAACACAAGCATAGTTCTCATCCATGGATCACACTCTGCTTTAGAGCAAGAAGGTCCCTCTTACTTTCTAGAGTTTCTAATACAGCAGGAAACTTGAGTGTGCTCAGAACAAAAGAACGGTGTTTCCTACACATACAGACCATATCTAGTTCAACTCTGCTTCTGAAACTGAAACAAACCAGAGGTCCTCTAACATCCAATGCTTGAGAGTTTAGATGAGAAACGTGTGAGCTTCGTGAATGATGTAGTTCGTTTGAGCTTAAAAGTGACTGCCCTTACCTGAAACGAAGTAGTGCTTGTAGGAAGACACAAAGCCTGGGATTTAACTCCATTTCTGAGAGGAAACACACAGCACAGTTCTCATCCATGAATCACACTCTGTTTTAGAGCAAGAAGCACGCTCTTCCTTTCTAGAGTCTCTAATACAGCAGGAAACGTGATTGTGCTCAGAACAAAAGAGCTGTGTTTCCTACACATAAGGACCATATCTAGTTCAACTTTTCTTCTGTAACTGACACAAAGCACAGGTCCTGTTACATCCAATGCTTTTCTATTAAGACCGAGATACATGTGAGCGTCGTGTATGATATAGTTCCTTTGAGCTGTAAAGTACCTGCCCTTACCTGAAATGAAGTCTTGCTTTTAGGAAGACACAGAGCCTGGGATTTAACTCCATTTCAGAAGTGAAACACACAGCAGACTTCTCATCCATTGATCACACTCTGCTTTAGAGCAAGAAGCACGCTCTAGGTTTCAAGAGTCTCTAAGACATCAGGAAACGTGAGTGTGCTGAGAACAACAAAACGGTGTTTCCTACACATACAGACCAAATCTAGTCCAACTCTGCTTCTGAAACTGATACAAACCACTGGTCCTCTAACATCCAAAGCTTGTCAGTTAAGCTTAGAAACGTGTGAGCTTCGTGACCTATGTAGTTCATTTCAGCTGTAAAGTTCCTGCCCTTACCTGAAAGGAAGTCTTGCTTGTAGGAAGACTCAGAGCCTGGTATTTAACTCCATTTCTGAAGTGAAACACACGGCAGAGTTCTCTTCCATTGATCACACTGTGCTTTAGAGCAAGAAGCACGCTCTAGGTTTCTAGAGTCTCTAAGACAGCAGTAAACGTGAGTGTGCTGAGAACAAAAGAACGGTGTTTCCTACACATACGGACCATATCTAGTCCAACTCTGCTTCTGAAACTCATACAAAGCACTGGTCCTCTCACATCCAAAGCTTGTCATTTAAGCTTAGAAACGTGTGAGCTTCGTGAACGATGTAGTTCGTTTGAGCTGAAAAGTGACTGCCCTTACCAGAAACGAAGTCTTGCTTGTAGGAAGACACAGAGCCTGGGGATTAACTCAATTCTGAAGGGAAACACACAGCTTAGTTCTCATCATGGATCACACTCTGCCTTAGAGCAAGAAGCACTCTCTTGCTTTCTAGAGTCTCTAATACAGCAGGAAACTTGAGTGTGCTCAGAACAAAAGAACAGTGTTTCCTACACATACGAACCATATCTAGTCCAACTCTGATTCTGAAACTGATACAAAGCACTGGTCCTCTAACATCCAAAGCTTGTCAGTTAAGCTTAGAAACGTGTGAGCTTCGTGACCTATGTAGTTCGTTTCAGCTGTAAAGTTCCTGCCCTTACCTGAAACGAAGTAGTGCTTGTAGGAAGACACAGAGCCTGGGATTTAATTCCATTTCTGAGTGGAAACACACAGCACAGTTCTAATGCATGAATCACACTCTGTTTTAGAGCAAGAAGCACGCTCTTCCTTTCTAGAGTCTCTAATACAGCAGGAAATGTGATTGTGCTCAGAAAAACAGAGCTGTGTTTCCTACACATACAGACCATATCTAGTTCAACTCTTCTTCTGAAAATGACACAAAGCACAGGTCCTGTAACATCCCATGTTTTTCTATTAAGACCGAGATCCGTGTGAGCTTCGTGAACGATGTAGTTCGTTTGAGCTGTAAAGTAACTGACCTTTCCTGAAACGAAGTGTTGCTTGTAGGAAGACTCAGAGCCTGGAATTTAACTCCATTTCTGAAGTGAAACACACAGCAGACTTCTCATCCATTGATCACACTCTGCTTTAGAGCAAGAAGCACGCTCTAGGTTTCAAGAGTCTCTAAGACATCAGGAAACGTGAGTGTGTTGAGAACAAAAGAACGGTGTTTCCTACACATACAGACCAAATCTAGTCCAACTCTGCTTCTGAAACTGATACAAACCACTGGTCCTCTAACATCCAATGCTTGTCAGTTAAGCTGAGAAACGTGTGAGATTCGGGAACGATGTAGTTCCTTTGAGCTGAAAAGTGACTGCCCTTACATGAAACAAAGTCTTGCATGTAGGAAGACACAGAAGCTGGGATTTAACTCGATTTCTGAAGGGAAACACAAGCATAGTTCTCATCCATGGATCACACTCTGCTTTAGAGCAAGAAGGACCCTCTTCATTTCTAGAGTTTCTAATACATCAGGAAACGTGAGTGTGCTGAGAACAAAAGAACGGTGTTTCCTACACATATGGACCATATCTAGTCCATCTCTGCTTCTGAAACTCATACAAAGCACTGGTCCTCTCACATCCAAAGCTTGTCAGTTAAGCTTAGAAACGTGTGTGCTTCATGTACGATGTAGTTCCTTTGAGCTTAAAAGTGACTGCCCTTACCTGAAACAAAGTCTTGCATGTAGGAAGACACAGAAGCTGGGATTTAACTCGATTTCTGAAGGGAAACACAAGCATAGTTCTCATCCATGGATCACACTCTGCTTTAGAGCAAGAAGGACCCTCTTACTTTCTAGAGTTTCTAATACAGCAGGAAACTTGAGTGTGCTCAGAACAAAAGAACGGTGTTTCCTACACATACAGACCATATCTAGTTCAACTCTGCTTCTGAAACTGAAACAAACCAGAGGTCCTCTAACATCCAATGCTTGAGAGTTTAGATGAGAAACGTGTGAGCTTCGTGAACGATGTAGTTCGTTTGAGCTTAAAAGTGACTGCCCTTACCTGAAACGAAGTAGTGCTTGTAGGAAGACACAAAGCCTGGGATTTAACTCCATTTCTGAGAGGAAACACACAGCACAGTTCTCATCCATGAATCACACTCTGTTTTAGAGCAAGAAGCACGCTCTTCCTTTCTAGAGTCTCTAATACAGCAGGAAACGTGATTGTGCTCAGAACAAAAGAGCTGTGTTTCCTACACATAAGGACCATATCTAGTTCAACTTTTCTTCTGTAACTGACACAAAGCACAGGTCCTGTTACATCCAATGCTTTTCTATTAAGACCGAGATACATGTGAGCGTCGTGTATGATATAGTTCCTTTGAGCTGTAAAGTACCTGCCCTTACCTGAAATGAAGTCTTGCTTTTAGGAAGACACAGAGCCTGGGATTTAACTCCATTTCAGAAGTGAAACACACAGCAGACTTCTCATCCATTGATCACACTCTGCTTTAGAGCAAGAAGCACGCTCTAGGTTTCTAGAGTCTCTAAGACAGCAGGAAACGTGAGTGTGCTGAGAACAATAGAACCGTGTTTTATACATACAGACCATATCTAGTCCAACTCTGATTCTGAAACTGATACAAAGCACTGGTCCTCTAACATCCAAAGCTTGTCAGTTAAGATGAGAAACGTGTTAGCTTCGTGAACGATGTAGTTCGTTTGAGCTGAAAAGTGACTGCCCTTACCAGAAACGAAGTCTTGCTTGTAGGAAGACACAGAGCCTGGGATTTAATTCCATTTCTGAGTGGAAACACACAGCACAGTTCTCATGCATGAATCACACTCTGTTTTAGAGCAAGAAGCACGCTCTTACTTTCTAGAGTCTCTAATACAGCAGGAAACGTGATTGTGCTCAGAACAAAAGAGCTGTGTTTCCTACACATATGGACCATATCTAGTTCAACTCTTCTTCTGAAAATGACACAAAGCACAGGTCCTGTAACATCCAATGTTTTTCTCTTAAGACCGAGATCCGTGTGAGCTTCGTGAACGATGTAGTTCGTTTGAGCTGTAAAGTAACTGACATTGCCTGAAACGAAGTGTTGCTGTGGGAAGACACAGAGCCTGGAATTTAACTCCATTTCTGAAGTGAAACACACAGCAGAGTTCTCATCCATTGATCACACTCTGCTTTAGAGCAAGAAGCACGCTCTAGGTTTCAAGAGTCTCTAAGACATCAGGAAACGTGAGTGTGCTGAGAACAACAAAACGGTGTTTCCTACACATACAGACCAAATCTAGTCTAACTCTGCTTCTGAAACTGATACAAACCACTGGTCCTCTAACATCCAAAGCTTGTCAGTTAAGCTTAGAAACGTGTGAGCTTCGTGACCTATGTAGTTCATTTCAGCTGTAAAGTTCCTGCCCTTACCTGAAAGGAAGTCTTGCTTGTAGGAAGACTCAGAGCCTGGTATTTAACTCCATTTCTGAAGTGAAACACACGGCAGAGTTCTCTTCCATTGATCACACTGTGCTTTAGAGCAAGAAGCACGCTCTAGGTTTCTAGAGTCTCTAAGACATCAGGAAACGTGAGTGTGCTGAGAACAAAAGAACGGTGTTTCCTACACATACGGACCATATCTAGTCCAACTCTGCTTCTGAAACTCATACAAAGCACTGGTCCTCTCACATCCAAAGCTTGTCAGTTAAGCTTAGAAACGTGTGAGCTTCGTGAACGATGTAGTTCCTTTGAGCTTAAAAGTGACTGCCCTTACCTGAAACGAAGTCTTGCTTGTAGGAAGACACAGAGCCTGGGATTTAATTCCATTTCTGAGTGGAAACACACAGCACAGTTCTCATGCATGAATCACACTCTGTTTTAGAGCAAGAAGCACGCTCTTACTTTCTAGAGTCTCTAATACAGCAGGAAACGTGATTGTGCTCAGAACAAAAGAGCTGTGTTTCCTACACATACGGACCATATCTAGTTCAACTCTTCTTCTGAAAATGACACAAAGCACAGGTCCTGTATCATCCAATGTTTTTCATTTAAGACCGAGATCCGTGTGAGCTTCGTGAACGATGTAGTTCATTTGAGCTGTAAATTAACTGACCTTACCTGAAACGAAGTCTTGCTTGTAGGTAGACTCAGAGCCTGGAATTTAACTCCATTTCTGAAGTGAAACACACAGCAGAGTTCTCATCCATTGATCACACTCTGCTTTAGAGCAAGAAGCACGCTCTAGGTTTCTAGAGTCTCTAAGACATCAGGAAACATGAGTGTGCTGAGAAAAAAGAACGGTGTTTCCTACACATACAGACCATATCTAGTCCAACTCTGCTTCTGAAACTGATACAAACCACTGGTCCTCTAATATCCAAAGTTTGTCAGTTAAGATGAGAAACGTGTTAGCTTCGTGAACGATGTAGTTCGTTTGAGCTGAAAAGTGACTGCCCTTACCAGAAACGAAGTCTTGCTTGTAGGAAGACACAGAGCCTGGGGATTAACTCAATTCTGAAGGGAAACACACAGCTTAGTTCTCATCCATGGATCACACTCTTCCTCAGAGCAAGAAGCACGCTCTTGCTTTCTAGAGTCTCTAATACAGCAGGAAACTTGAGTGTGCTCAGAACAAAAGAACAGTGTTTCCTACACATACGAACCATATCTAGTCCAACTCTGATTCTGAAACTGATACAAAGCACTGGTCCTCTAACATCCAAAGCTTGTCAGTTAAGCTTAGAAACGTGTGAGCTTCGTGACGTATGTAGTTCATTTCAGCTGTAAAGTTCCTGCCCTTACCTGAAAGGAAGTCTTGCTTGTAGGAAGACTCAGAGCCTGGTATTTAACTCCATTTCTGAAGTGAAACACACGGCAGAGTTCTCTTCCATTGATCACACTGTGCTTTAGAGCAAGAAGCACGCTCTAGGTTTCTAGAGTCTCTAAGACATCAGGAAACGTGAGTGTGCTGAGAACAAAAGAACGGTGTTTCCTACACATATGGACCATATCTAGTCCATCTCTGCTTCTGAAACTCATACAAAGCACTGGTCCTCTCACATCCAAAGCTTGTCAGTTAAGCTTAGAAACGTGTGTGCTTCATGTACGATGTAGTTCCTTTGAGCTTAAAAGTGACTGCCCTTACCTGAAACAAAGTCTTGCATGTAGGAAGACACAGAAGCTGGGATTTAACTCGATTTCTGAAGGGAAACACAAGCATAGTTCTCATCCATGGATCACACTCTGCTTTAGAGCAAGAAGGACCCTCTTACTTTCTAGAGTTTCTAATACAGCAGGAAACTTGAGTGTGCTCAGAACAAAAGAACGGTGTTTCCTACACATACAGACCATATCTAGTTCAACTCTGCTTCTGAAACTGAAACAAACCAGAGGTCCTCTAACATCCAATGCTTGAGAGTTTAGATGAGAAACGTGTGAGCTTCGTGAACGATGTAGTTCGTTTGAGCTTAAAAGTGACTGCCCTTACCTGAAACGAAGTAGTGCTTGTAGGAAGACACAAAGCCTGGGATTTAACTCCATTTCTGAGAGGAAACACACAGCACAGTTCTCATCCATGAATCACACTCTGTTTTAGAGCAAGAAGCACGCTCTTCCTTTCTAGAGTCTCTAATACAGCAGGAAACGTGATTGTGCTCAGAACAAAAGAGCTGTGTTTCCTACACATAAGGACCATATCTAGTTCAACTTTTCTTCTGTAACTGACACAAAGCACAGGTCCTGTTACATCCAATGCTTTTCTATTAAGACCGAGATACCTGTGAGCGTCGTGTATGATATAGTTCCTTTGAGCTGTAAAGTACCTGCCCTTACCTGAAATGAAGTCTTGCTTTTAGGAAGACACAGAGCCTGGGATTTAACTCCATTTCAGAAGTGAAACACACAGCAGACTTCTCATCCATTGATCACACTCTGCTTTAGAGCAAGAAGCACGCTCTAGGTTTCTAGAGTCTCTAAGACAGCAGGAAACGTGAGTGTGCTGAGAACAATAGAACCGTGTTTTATACATACAGACCATATCTAGTCCAACTCTGATTCTGAAACTGATACAAAGCACTGGTCCTCTAACTTCCAAAGCTTGTCAGTTAAGATGAGAAACGTGTTAGCTTCGTGAACAATGTAGTTCGTTTGAGCTGAAAAGTGACTGCCCTTACCAGAAACGAAGTCTTGCTTGTAGGAAGACACAGAGCCTGGGATTTAATTCCATTTCTGAGTGGAAACACACAGCACAGTTCTCATGCATGAATCACACTCTGTTTTAGAGCAAGAAGCACGCTCTTACTTTCTAGAGTCTCTAATACAGCAGGAAACGTGATTGTGCTCAGAACAAAAGAGCTGTGTTTCCTACACATATGGACCATATCTAGTTCAACTCTTCTTCTGAAAATGACACAAAGCACAGGTCCTGTAACATCCAATGTTTTTCTCTTAAGACCGAGATCCGTGTGAGCTTCGTGAACGATGTAGTTCGTTTGAGCTGTAAAGTAACTGACCTTGCCTGAAACGAAGTGTTGCTTGTAGGAAGACACAGAGCCTGGAATTTAACTCCATTTCTGAAGTGAAACACACAGCAGAGTTCTCATCCATTGATCACACTCTGCTTTAGAGCAAGAAGCACGCTCTAGGTTTCAAGAGTCTCTAAGACATCAGGAAACGTGAGTGTGCTGAGAACAACAAAACGGTGTTTCCTACACATACAGACCAAATCTAGTCCAACTCTGCTTCTGAAACTGATACAAACCACTGGTCCTCTAACATCCAAAGCTTGTCAGTTAAGCTTAGAAACGTGTGAGCTTCGTGACCTATGTAGTTCATTTCAGCTGTAAAGTTCCTGCCCTTACCTGAAAGGAAGTCTTGCTTGTAGGAAGACTCAGAGCCTGGTATTTAACTCCATTTCTGAAGTGAAACACACGGCAGAGTTCTCTTCCATTGATCACACTGTGCTTTAGAGCAAGAAGCACGCTCTAGGTTTCTAGAGTCTCTAAGACATCAGGAAACGTGAGTGTGCTGAGAACAAAAGAACGGTGTTTCCTACACATACGGACCATATCCAGTCCAACTCTGCTTCTGAAACTCATACAAAGCACTGGTCCTCTCACATCCAAAGCTTGTCAGTTAAGCTTAGAAACGTGTGAGCTTCGTGAACGATGTAGTTCCTTTGAGCTTAAAAGTGACTGCCCTTACCTGAAACGAAGTCTTGCTTGTAGGAAGACACAGAGCCTGGGATTTAATTCCATTTCTGAGTGGAAACACACAGCACAGTTTTCATGCATGAATCACACTCTGTTTTAGAGCAAGAAGCACGCTCTTACTTTCTAGAGTCTCTAATACAGCAGGAAACGTGATTGTGCTCAGAACAAAAGAGCTGTGTTTCCTACACATACGGACCATATCTAGTTCAACTCTTCTTCTGAAAATGACACAAAGCACAGGTCCTGTATCATCCAATGTTTTTCATTTAAGACCGAGATCCGTGTGAGCTTCGTGAACGATGTAGTTCATTTGAGCTGTAAATTAACTGACCTTACCTGAAACGAAGTCTTGCTTGTAGGTAGACTCAGAGCCTGGAATTTAACTCCATTTCTGAAGTGAAACACACAGCAGAGTTCTCATCCATTGATCACACTCTGCTTTAGAGCAAGAAGCACGCTCTAGGTTTCTAGAGTCTCTAAGACATCAAGAAACATGAGTGTGCTGAGAAAAAAGAACGGTGTTTCCTACACATACAGACCATATCTAGTCCAACTCTGCTTCTGAAACTGATACAAACCACTGGTCCTCTAATATCCAAAGCTTGTCAGTTAAGATGAGAAACGTGTTAGCTTCGTGAACGATGTAGTTCGTTTGAGCTGAAAAGTGACTGCCCTTACCAGAAACGAAGTCTTGCTTGTAGGAAGACACAGAGCCTGGGGATTAACTCAATTCTGAAGGGAAACACACAGCTTAGTTCTCATCCATGGATCACACTCTTCCTCAGAGCAAGAAGCACGCTCTTGCTTTCTAGAGTCTCTAATACAGCAGGAAACATGAGTGTGCTCAGAACAAAAGAACAGTGTTTCCTACACATACGAACCATATCTAGTCCAACTCTGATTCTGAAACTGATACAAAGCACTGGTCCTCTAACATCCAAAGCTTGTCAGTTAAGCTTAGAAACGCGTGAGCTTCGTGACCTATGTAGTTCGTTTCAGCTGTAAAGTTCCTGCCCTTACCTGAAACGAAGTAGTGCTTGTAGGAAGACACAGAGCCTGGGATTTAATTCCATTTCTGAGTGGAAACACACAGCACAGTTCTAATGCATGAATCACACTCTGTTTTAGAGCAAGAAGCACGCTCTTCCTTTCTAGAGTCTCTAATACAGCAGGAAATGTGATTGTGCTCAGAAAAACAGAGCTGTGTTTCCTACACATACAGACCATATCTAGTTCAACTCTTCTTCTGAAAATGACACAAAGCACAGGTCCTGTAACATCCCATGTTTTTCTATTAAGACCGAGATCCGTGTGAGCTTCGTGAACGATGTAGTTCGTTTGAGCTGTAAAGTAACTGACCTTTCCTGAAACGAAGTGTTGCTTGTAGGAAGACTCAGAGCCTGGAATTTAACTCCATTTCTGAAGTGAAACACACAGCAGACTTCTCATCCATTGATCACACTCTGCTTTAGAGCAAGAAGCACGCTCTAGGTTTCAAGAGTCTCTAAGACATCAGGAAACGTGAGTGTGTTGAGAACAAAAGAACGGTGTTTCCTACACATACAGACCAAATCTAGTCCAACTCTGCTTCTGAAACTGATACAAACCACTGGTCCTCTAACATCCAATGCTTGTCAGTTAAGCTGAGAAACGTGTGGGATTCGGGAACAATGTAGTTCCTTTGAGCTGAAAAGTGACTGCCCTTACATGAAACAACGTCTTGCATGTAGGAAGACACAGAAGCTGGGATTTAACTCGATTTCTGAAGGGAAACACAAGCATAGTTCTCATCCATGGATCACACTCTGCTTTAGAGCAAGAAGGACCCTCTTCATTTCTAGAGTTTCTAATACATCAGGAAACGTGAGTGTGCTGAGAACAAAAGAACGGTGTTTCCTACACATACGGACCATATCTAGTCCAACTCTGCTTCTGAAACTCATACAAAGCATTGGTCCTCTCACATCCAAAGCTTGTCAGTTAAGCTTAGAAACGTGTGAGCTTCGTGAACGATGTAGTTCCTTTGAGCTTAAAAGTGACTGTCTTTACCTGAAATGAAGTCTTGCTTGTAGGAAGACACAGAGCCTGGGATTTAATTCCATTTCTGAGTGGAAACACACAGCACAGTTCTCATGCATGAATCACACTCTGTTTTAGAGCAAGAAGCACGCTCTTACTTTCTAGAGTCTCTAATACAGCAGGAAACGTGATTGTGCTCAGAACAAAAGAGCTGTGTTTCCTAAACATACGGACCATATCTAGTTCAACTCTTCTTCTGAAAATGACACAAAGCACAGGTCCTGTAACATCCAATGTTTTTATTTAAGACCGTGATCCGTGTGAGCTTCGTGAACGATGTAGTTCCTTTGAGCTGTAAAGTAACTGACCTTACCTGAAACGAATTCTTGCTTGTAGGAAGACTCAGAGCCTGGAATTTAACTCCATTTCTGAAGTGAAACACACAGCAGAGTTCTCATCCATTGATCACACTCTGCTTTAGAGCAAGAAGCACGCTCTAGGTTTCTAGAGTCTCTTAGACATCAGGAAACGTGAGTGTGCTGAGAACAAAAGAACGGTGTTTCCTACACATACAGACCATATCTAGTCCAACTCTGCTTCTGAAACTGATACAAACCACTGGTCCTCTAACATCCAAAGCTTGTCAGTTAAGATGAGAAACGTGTTAGCTTCGTGAACGATGTAGTTCGTTTGAGCTGAAAAGTGACTGCCCTTACCAGAAACGAAGTCTTGCTTGTAGGAAGACACAGAGCCTGGGGATTAACTCAATTCTGAAGGGAAACACACAGCTTAGTTCTCATCCATGGATCACACTCTGCCTTAGAGCAAGAAGCACGCTCTTGCTTTCTAGAGTCTCTAATACAGCAGGAAACTTGAGTGTGCTCAGAACAAAAGAACAGTGTTTCCTACACATACGAACCATATCTAGTCCAACTCTGATTCTGAAACTGATACAAAGCACTGGTCCTCTAACATCCAAAGCTTGTCAGTTAAGCTTAGAAACGTGTGAGCTTCGTGACCTATGTAGTTCGTTTCAGCTGTAAAGTTCCTGACCTTACCTGAAAGGAAGTCTTGCTTGTAGGAAGACTCAGAGCCTGGTATTTAACTCCATTTCTGAAGTGAAACACACGGCAGAGTTCTCTTCCATTGATCACACTGTGCTTTAGAGCAAGAAGCACGCTCTAGGTTTCTAGAGTCTCTAAGACATCAGGAAACGTGAGTGTGCTGAGAACAAAAGAACGGTGTTTCCTACACATATGGACCATATCTAGTCCATCTCTGTTTCTGAAACTCATACAAAGCACTGGTCCTCTCACATCCAAAGCTTGTCAGTTAAGCTTAGAAACGTGTGTGCTTCGTGTACGATGTAGTTCCTTTGAGCTTAAAAGTGACTGCCCTTACCTGAAACGAAGTCTTGCTTGTAGGAAGACACAGAGCCTGGGATTTAATTCCATTTCTGAGTGGAAACACACAGCACAGTTCTCATGCATGAATCACACTCTGTTTTAGAGCAAGAAGCACGCTCTTACTTTCTAGAGTCTCTAATACAGCAGGAAACGTGATTGTGCTCAGAACAAAAGAGCTGTGTTTCCTACACATATGGACCATATCTAGTTCAACTCTTCTTCTGAAAATGACACAAAGCACAGGTCCTGTAACATCCAATGTTTTTCATTTAAGAACGAGATCCGTGTGAGCTTCGTGAACGATGTAGTTCGTTTGAGCTGTAAAGTAACTGACCTTACCTAAAATGAAGTCTTGCTTGTAGGAAGACTCAGAGAATGGAATTTAACTCCATTTCTGAAGTGAAACACACAGCAGAGTTCTCATCCATTGATCACACTCGGCTTTAGAGCAAGAAGCACGCTCTAGGTTTCTAGAGTCTCTAATACAGCAGGAAACTTGAGTGTGCTCAGAACAAAAGAACGGTGTTTCCTACACATACCACCATATCTAGTCCAACTCTGCTTCTGAAAATGAAACAAACCAGAGGCCCTCTAACATCCAATGCTTGACAGTTTAGATGAGAAACGTGTGAGCTTCGTGAATGATGTAGTTCCTTTGAGCTGTAAAGTAACTGACCTTACCTGAAACGAAGTCTTGCTTTTAGGAAGACACAGAGCCTGGCATTTAACTCCATTTCTGAAGTGAAACACACAGCAGAGTTCTCATCCATTCATCACACTCTGCTTTACAGCAAGAAGCACGCTCTAGGTTTCTAGAGTCTCTAAGACAGCAGGAAACGTGAGTGTGCTGAGAACAATAGAACCGTGTTTTATACATACAGACCATATCTAGTCCAACTCTGATTCTGAAACTCATACAAAGCACTGGTCCTCTCACATCCAAAGCTTGTCAGTTCAGCTTAGAAACGTGTGAGCTTCGTGAATGATGTAGTTCGTTTGAGCTGAAAAGTGACTGCCCTTACCTGAAACGAAGTCTTGCTGGTAGGAAGACACAGAGCCTGGGATTTAATTCCATTTCTGAGGGGAAACACACAGCACAGTTCTCATCCATGAATCACACTCTGTTTTAGAGCAAGAAGCACGCTATTCCTTTCTAGAGTCTCTAATACAGCAGGAAACGTGATTGTGCTCAGGACAAAAGAGCTGTGTTTCCAACACATAGGGACCATATCTAGTTCAACTCTTCTTCTGAAAATGACACAAAGCACAGGTCCTGTAACATCCAATGTTTTTCAATTAAGACCGAGATCCGAGTGAGCTTCGTGAACTATGTAGTTCGTTTGAGCTTAAAAGTGACTGCCCTTACCTGAAACGAAGTAGTGCTTGTAGGAAGACACAGAACCTGGGATTTAACTCCATTTCTGAGTGGAAACACACAGCACAGTTCTCATCCATGAATCACACTCTGTTTTAGAGCAAGAAGCACGCTCTTCCTTTCTAGAGTCTCTAATACAGCAGGAAACGTGATTGTGCTCAGAACAAAAGAACTGTGTTTCCTACACATACAGACCATATCTAGTTCAACTTTTCTTCTGAAACTGACACAAAGCACAGGTCCTGTTACATCCAATGCTTTTCTATTAAGACCGAGATACATGTGAGCGTCGTGTATGATATAGTTCGTTTGAGCTGTAAAGTACCTGCCCTTACCTGAAATGAAGTCTTGCTTTTAGGAAGACACAGAGCCTGGGATTTAACTCCATTTCAGAAGTGAAACACACAGCAGACTTCTCATCCATTGATCACACTCTGCTTTAGAGCAAGAAGCACGCTCTAGGTTTCTAGAGTCTCTAAGACAGCAGGAAACGTGAGTGTGCTGAGAACAATAGAACCGTGTTTTATACATACAGACCATATCTAGTCCAACACTGATTCTGAAACTGATACAAAGCTATGGTCCTCTAACATCCAAAGCTTGTCAGTTAAGCTTAGAAACGTGTGAGCTTCGTGAACGATGTAGTTCCTTTGAGCTTAAAAGTGACTGCCCATACCTGAAACGAAGTCTTGCTTGTAGGAAGACACAGAGCCTGGGATTTAATTCCATTTCTGAGTGGAAACACACAGCACAGTTCTCATGCATGAATCACACTCTGTTTTAGAGCAAGAAGCACGCTCTTACTTTCTAGAGTCTCTAATACAGCAGGAAACGTGATTGTGCTCAGAACAAAAGAGCTGTGTTTCCTACACATACGGACCATATCTAGTTCAACTCTTCTTCTGAAAATGACACAAAGCAGAGGTCCTGTAACATCCAATGTTTTTCTATTAAGACCGAGATCCGTGTGAGCTTCGTGAACGATGTAGTTCGTTTGAGCTGTAAAGTAACTGACCTTACCTGAAACGAAGTGTTGCTTGTAGGAAGACTCAGAGCCTGGAATTTAACTCCATTTCTGAAGTGAAACACACAGCAGAGTTCTCATCCATTGATCACACTCTGCTTTAGAGCAAGAAGCACGCTCTAGGTTTCAAGAGTCTCTAAGACATCAGGAAACGTGAGTGTGCTGAGAACAAAAGAACGGTGTTTCCTACACAAACAGACCAAATCTAGTCCAACTCTGCTTCTGAAACTGATACAAACCACTGGTCCTCTAACATCCAATGCTTGTCAGTTAAGCTGAGAAACGTGTGAGCTTCGGGAACGATGTAGTTCGTTTGAGCTGAAAAGTGACTGCCCTTACCTGAAACAAAGTCTTGCATGTAGGAAGACACAGAAGCTGGGATTTAACTCGATTTCTGAAGGGAAACACAAGCATAGTTCTCATCCATGGATCACACTCTGCTTTAGAGCAAGAAGGACCCTCTTCCTTTCTAGAGTTTCTAATACAGCAGGAAACTTGAGTGTGCTCAGAAAAAAAGAACGGTGTTTCCTGCACATACAGACCATATCTAGTTCAACTCTGCTTCTGAAACTGAAACAAACCAGAGGTCCTCTAACATCCAATGCTTGAGAGTTTAGATGAGAAACGTGTGAGCTTCGTGAACGATGTAGTTCGTTTGAGATTAAAAGTGACTGCCCTTACCTGAAACGAAGTAGTGCTTGTAGGAAGACACAAAGCCTGGGATTTAACTCCATTTCTGAGAGGAAACACACAGCACAGTTCTCATCCATGAATCACACTTTGTTTTAGAGCAAGAAGCACGCTCTTCCTTTCTAGAGTCTCTAATACAGCAGGAAACGTGATTGTGCTCAGAACAAAAGAGCTGTGTTTCCTACACATACGGACCATATCTATTTCAACTTTTCTTCTGTAACTGACACAAAGCACAGGTCCTGTTACATCCAATGCTTTTCTATTAAGACCGAGATACATGTGAGCATCGTGTATGATATAGTTCCTTTGAGATGTAAAGTACCTGCCCTTACCTGAAATGAAGTCTTGCTTTTAGGAAGACACAGAGCCTGGGATTTAACTCCATTTCAGAAGTGAAACACACAGCAGACTTCTCATCCATTGATCACACTCTGCTTTAGAGCAAGAAGCACGCTCTAGGTTTCTAGAGTCTCTAAGACAGCAGGAAACGTGAGTGTGCTGAGAACAATAGAACCGTGTTTTATACATACAGACCATATCTAGTACAACTCTGATTCTGAAACTGATACAAAGCACTGGTCCTCTAACATCCAAAGCTTGTCAGTTAAGATGAGAAACGTGTTAGCTTCGTGAACGATGTAGTTCGTTTGAGCTGAAAAGTGACTGCCCTTACCAGAAACGAAGTCTTGCTTGTAGGAAGACACAGAGCCTGGGGATTAACTCAATTCTGAAGGGAAACACACAGCTTAGTTCTCATCCATGGATCACACTCTGCCTTAGAGCAAGAAGCACGCTCTTGCTTTCTAGAGTCCCTAATACAGCAGGAAACTTGAGTGTGCTCAGAACAAAAGAACAGTGTTTCCTACACATACGAACCATATCTAGTCCAACTCTGATTCTGAAACTGATACAAAGCACTGGTCCTCTAACATCCAAAGCTTGTCAGTTAAGCTTAGAAACGTGTGAGCTTCGTGACCTATGTAGTTCGTTTCAGCTGTAAAGTTCCTGCCCTTACCTGAAAGGAAGTCTTGCTTGCAGGAAGACTCAGAGCCTGGTATTTAACTCCATTTCTGAAGTGAAACACACGGCAGAGTTCTCTTCCATTGATCACACTGTGCTTTAGAGCAAGAAGCACGCTCTAGGTTTCTAGAGTCTCTAAGACATCAGGAAACGTGAGTGTGCTGAGAACAAAAGAACGGTGTTTCCTACACATACGGACCATATCTAGTCCAACTCTGCTTCTGAAACTCATACAAAGCACTGGTCCTCTCACATCCAAAGCTTGTCAGTTAAGCTTAGAAACGTGTGAGCTTCGTGAATGATGTAGTTCCTTTGAGCTTAAAAGTGACTGCCCATACCTGAAACGAAGTCTTGCTTGTAGGAAGACACAGAGCCTGGGATTTAATTCCATTTCTGAGTGGAAACACACAGCACAGTTCTCATGCATGAATCACACTCTGTTTTAGAGCAAGAAGCACGCTCTTACTTTCTAGAGTCTCTAATACAGCAGGAAACCTGATTGTGCTCAGAACAAAAGAGCTGTGTTTCCTACACATATGGACCATATCTAGTTCAACTCTTCTTCTGAAAATGACACAAAGCACAGGTCCTGTAACATCCAATGTTTTTCATTTAAGACCGAGATCCGTGTGAGATTCGTGAACGATGTAGTTCATTTGAGCTGTAAAGTAACTGACCTTACCTGAAACGAAGTCTTGCTTGTAGGAAGACTCAGAGCCTGGAATTTAACTCCATTTCTGAAGTGAAACACACAGCAGAGTTCTCATCCATTGATCACACTCTGCTTTAGAGCAAGAAGCACGCTCTAGGTTTCTAGAGTCTCTAAGACATCAGGAAACGTGAGTGTGCTGAGAACAAAAGAACGGTGTTTCCTACACATACAGACCATATCTAGTCCAACTCTGCTTCTGAAACTGATACAAACCACTGGTCCTCTAACATCCAAAGCTTGTCAGTTAAGATGAGAAACGTGTTAGCTTCGTGAACGATGTAGTTCGTTTGAGCTAAAAAGTGACTGCCCTTACCAGAAACGAAGTCTTGCTTGTAGGAAGACACAGAGCCTGGGGATTAACTCAATTCTGAAGGGAAACACACAGCTTAGTTCTCATCCATGGATCACACTCTGCCTTAGTGCAAGAAGCACGCTCTTGCTTTCTAGAGTCTCTAATACAGCAGGAAACTTGAGTGTGCTCAGAACAAAAGAACAGTGTTTCCTACACATACGAACCATATCTAGTCCAACTCTGATTCTGAAACTGATACAAAGCACTGGTCCTCTAACATCCAAAGCTTGTCAGTTAAGCTTAGAAACGTGTGAGCTTCGTGACCTATGTAGTTCGTTTCAGCTGTAAAGTTCCTGCCCTTACCTGAAAGGAAGTCTTGCTTGTAGGAAGACTCAGAGCCTGGTATTTAACTCCATTTCTGAAGTGAAACACACGGCAGAGTTCTCTTCCATTGATCACACTGTGCTTTAGAGC
Source organism: Onychomys leucogaster (assembly GCA_949786385.1). Taxonomy (NCBI): domain Eukaryota; kingdom Metazoa; phylum Chordata; class Mammalia; order Rodentia; family Cricetidae; genus Onychomys; species Onychomys leucogaster. Next base: position 364,069 of record CATKUP010000056.1, read on the forward strand.
AAGAAGCACGCTCTAGGTTTCTAGAGTCTCTAAGACATCAGGAAACGTGAGTGTGCTGAGAACAAAAGAACGGTGTTTCCTACACATATGGACCATATCTAGTCCATCTCTGCTTCTGAAACTCATACAAAGCACTGGTCCTCTCACATCCAAAGCTTGTCAGTTAAGCTTAGAAACGTGTGTGCTTCATGTACGATGTAGTTCCTTTGAGCTTAAAAGTGACTGCCCTTACCTGAAACAAAGTCTTGCATGTAGGAAGACACAGAAGCTGGGATTTAACTCGATTTCTGAAGGGAAACACAAGCATAGTTCTCATCCATGGATCACACTCTGCTTTAGAGCAAGAAGGACCCTCTTCCTTTCTAGAGTTTCTAATACAGCAGGAAACTTGAGTGTGCTCAGAACAAAAGAACGGTGTTTCCTACACATACAGACCATATCTAGTTCAACTCTGCTTCTGAAACTGAAACAAACCAGAGGTCCTCTAACATCCAATGCTTGAGAGTTTAGATGAGAAACGTGTGAGCTTCATGAACGATGTAGTTCGTTTGAGCTTAAAAGTGACTGCCCTTACCTGAAACGAAGTAGTGCTTGTAGGAAGACACAAAGCCTGGGATTTAACTCCATTTCTGAGAGGAAACACACAGCACAGTTCTCATCCATGAATCACACTCTGTTTTAGAGCAAGAAGCACGCTCTTCCTTTCTAGAGTCTCTAATACAGCAGGAAACGTGATTGTGCTCAGAACAAAAGAGCTGTGTTTCCTACACATAAGGACCATATCTAGTTCAACTTTTCTTCTGTAACTGACACAAAGCACAGGTCCTGTTACATCCAATGCTTTTCTATTAAGACCGAGATACATGTGAGCGTCGTGTATGATATAGTTCCTTTGAGCTGTAAAGTACCTGCCCTTACCTGAAATGAAGTCTTGCTTTTAGGAAGACACAGAGCCTGGGATTTAACTCCATTTCAGAAGTGAAACACACAGCAGACTTCTCATCCATTGATCACACTCTGCTTTAGAGCAAGAAGCACGCTCTAGGTTTCTAGAGTCTCTAAGACAGCAGGAAACGTGAGTGTGCTGAGAACAATAGAACCGTGTTTTATACATACAGACCATATCTAGTCCAACTCTGATTCTGAAACTGATACAAAGCACTGGTCCTCTAACATCCAAAGCTTGTCAGTTAAGATGAGAAACGTGTTAGCTTCGTGAACGATGTAGTTTGTTTGAGCTGAAAAGTGACTGCCCTTACCAGAAACAAAGTCTTGCTTGTAGGAAGACACAGAGCCTGGGATTTAATTCCATTTCTGAGTGGAAACACACAGCACAGTTCTCATGCATGAATCACACTCTGTTTTAGAGCAAGAAGCACGCTCTTACTTTCTAGAGTCTCTAATACAGCAGGAAACGTGAGTGTGCTCAGAACAAAAGAGCTGTGTTTCCTACACATACGGACCATATCTAGTTCAACTCTTCTTCTGAAAATGACACAAAGCAGAGGTCCTGTAACATCCAATGTTTTTCTATTAAGACCGAGATCCGTGTGAGCTTCGTGAACGATGTAGTTCGTTTGAGCTGTAAAGTAACTGACCTTACCTGAAACGAAGTGTTGCTTGTAGGAAGACTCAGAGCCTGGAATTTAACTCCATTTCTGAAGTGAAACACACAGCAGAGTTCTCATCCATTGATCACACTCTGCTTTAGAGCAAGAAGCACGCTCTAGGTTTCAAGAGTCTCTAAGACATCAGGAAACGTGAGTGTGCTGAGAACAAAAGAACGGTGTTTCCTACACAAACAGACCAAATCTAGTCCAACTCTGCTTCTGAAACTGATACAAACCACTGGTCCTCTAAAATCCAATGCTTGTCAGTTAAGCTGAGAAACGTGTGAGCTTCGGGAACGATGTAGTTCGTTTGAGCTGAAAAGTGACTGCCCTTACCTGAAACAAAGTCTTGCATGTAGGAAGACACAGAAGCTGGGATTTAACTCGATTTCTGAAGGGAAACACAAGCATAGTTCTCATCCATGGATCACACTCTGCTTTAGAGCAAGAAGGACCCTCTTCCTTTCTAGAGTTTCTAATACAGCAGGAAACTTGAGTGTGCTCAGAAAAAAAGAACGGTGTTTCCTACACATACAGACCATATCTAGTTCAACTCTGCTTCTGAAACTGAAACAAACCAGAGGTCCTCTAACATCCAATGCTTGAGAGTTTAGATGAGAAACGTGTGAGCTTCGTGAACGATGTAGTTCGTTTGAGATTAAAAGTGACTGCCCTTACCTGAAACGAAGTAGTGCTTGTAGGAAGACACAAAGCCTGGGATTTAACTCCATTTCTGAGAGGAAACACACAGCACAGTTCTCATCCATGAATCACACTTTGTTTTAGAGCAAGAAGCACGCTCTTCCTTTCTAGAGTCTCTAATACAGCAGGAAACGTGATTGTGCTCAGAACAAAAGAGCTGTGTTTCCTACACATACGGACCATATCTATTTCAACTTTTCTTCTGTAACTGACACAAAGCACAGGTCCTGTTACATCCAATGCTTTTCTATTAAGACCGAGATACATGTGAGCATCGTGTATGATATAGTTCCTTTGAGATGTAAAGTACCTGCCCTTACCTGAAATGAAGTCTTGCTTTTAGGAAGACACAGAGCCTGGGATTTAACTCCATTTCAGAAGTGAAACACACAGCAGACTTCTCATCCATTGATCACACTCTGCTTTAGAGCAAGAAGCACGCTCTAGGTTTCTAGAGTCTCTAAGACAGCAGGAAACGTGAGTGTGCTGAGAACAATAGAACCGTGTTTTATACATACAGACCATATCTAGTACAACTCTGATTCTGAAACTGATACAAAGCACTGGTCCTCTAACATCCAAAGCTTGTCAGTTAAGATGAGAAACGTGTTAGCTTCGTGAACGATGTAGTTCGTTTGAGCTGAAAAGTGACTGCCCTTACCAGAAACGAAGTCTTGCTTGTAGGAAGACACAGAGCCTGGGGATTAACTCAATTCTGAAGGGAAACACACAGCTTAGTTCTCATCCATGGATCACACTCTGCCTTAGAGCAAGAAGCACGCTCTTGCTTTCTAGAGTCCCTAATACAGCAGGAAACTTGAGTGTGCTCAGAACAAAAGAACAGTGTTTCCTACACATACGAACCATATCTAGTCCAACTCTGATTCTGAAACTGATACAAAGCACTGGTCCTCTAACATCCAAAGCTTGTCAGTTAAGCTTAGAAACGTGTGAGCTTCGTGACCTATGTAGTTCGTTTCAGCTGTAAAGTTCCTGCCCTTACCTGAAAGGAAGTCTTGCTTGCAGGAAGACTCAGAGCCTGGTATTTAACTCCATTTCTGAAGTGAAACACACGGCAGAGTTCTCTTCCATTGATCACACTGTGCTTTAGAGCAAGAAGCACGCTCTAGGTTTCTAGAGTCTCTAAGACATCAGGAAACGTGAGTGTGCTGAGAACAAAAGAACGGTGTTTCCTACACATATGGACCATATCTAGTCCAACTCTGATTCTGAAACTCATACAAAGCACTGGTCCTCTCACATCCAAAGCTTGTCAGTTAAGCTTAGAAACGTGTGAGCTTCGTGAATGATGTAGTTCCTTTGAGCTTAAAAGTGACTGCCCATACCTGAAACGAAGTCTTGCTTGTAGGAAGACACAGAGCCTGGGATTTAATTCCATTTCTGAGTGGAAACACACAGCACAGTTCTCATGCATGAATCACACTCTGTTTTAGAGCAAGAAGCACGCTCTTACTTTCTAGAGTCTCTAATACAGCAGGAAACCTGATTGTGCTCAGAACAAAAGAGCTGTGTTTCCTACACATATGGACCATATCTAGTTCAACTCTTCTTCTGAAAATGACACAAAGCACAGGTCCTGTAACATCCAATGTTTTTCATTTAAGACCGAGATCCGTGTGAGATTCGTGAACGATGTAGTTCATTTGAGCTGTAAAGTAACTGACCTTACCTGAAACGAAGTCTTGCTTGTAGGAAGACTCAGAGCCTGGAATTTAACTCCATTTCTGAAGTGAAACACACAGCAGAGTTCTCATCCATTGATCACACTCTGCTTTAGAGCAAGAAGCACGCTCTAGGTTTCTAGAGTCTCTAAGACATCAGGAAACGTGAGTGTGCTGAGAACAAAAGAACGGTGTTTCCTACACATACAGACCATATCTAGTCCAACTCTGCTTCTGAAACTGATACAAACCACTGGTCCTCTAACATCCAAAGCTTGTCAGTTAAGATGAGAAACGTGTTAGCTTCGTGAACGATGTAGTTCGTTTGAGCTAAAAAGTGACTGCCCTTACCAGAAACGAAGTCTTGCTTGTAGGAAGACACAGAGCCTGGGGATTAACTCAATTCTGAAGGGAAACACACAGCTTAGTTCTCATCCATGGATCACACTCTGCCTTAGTGCAAGAAGCACGCTCTTGCTTTCTAGAGTCTCTAATACAGCAGGAAACTTGAGTGTGCTCAGAACAAAAGAACAGTGTTTCCTACACATACGAACCATATCTAGTCCAACTCTGATTCTGAAACTGATACAAAGCACTGGTCCTCTAACATCCAAAGCTTGTCAGTTAAGCTTAGAAACGTGTGAGCTTCGTGACCTATGTAGTTCGTTTCAGCTGTAAAGTTCCTGCCCTTACCTGAAAGGAAGTCTTGCTTGTAGGAAGACTCAGAGCCTGGTATTTAACTCCATTTCTGAAGTGAAACACACGGCAGAGTTCTCTTCCATTGATCACACTGTGCTTTAGAGCAAGAAGCACGCTCTAGGTTTCTAGAGTCTCTAAGACATCAGGAAACGTGAGTGTGCTGAGAACAAAAGAACGGTGTTTCCTACACATATGGACCATATCTAGTCCATCTCTGCTTCTGAAACTCATACAAAGCACTGGTCCTCTCACATCCAAAGCTTGTCAGTTAAGCTTAGAAACGTGTGTGCTTCATGTACGATGTAGTTCCTTTGAGCTTAAAAGTGACTGCCCTTACCTGAAACAAAGTCTTGCATGTAGGAAGACACAGAAGCTGGGATTTAACTCGATTTCTGAAGGGAAACACAAGCATAGTTCTCATCCATGGATCACACTCTGCTTTAGAGCAAGAAGGACCCTCTTCCTTTCTAGAGTTTCTAATACAGCAGGAAACTTGAGTGTGCTCAGAACAAAAGAACGGTGTTTCCTACACATACAGACCATATCTAGTTCAACTCTGCTTCTGAAACTGAAACAAACCAGAGGTCCTCTAACATCCAATGCTTGAGAGTTTAGATGAGAAACGTGTGAGCTTCATGAACGATGTAGTTCGTTTGAGCTTAAAAGTGACTGCCCTTACCTGAAACGAAGTAGTGCTTGTAGGAAGACACAAAGCCTGGGATTTAACTCCATTTCTGAGAGGAAACACACAGCACAGTTCTCATCCATGAATCACACTCTGTTTTAGAGCAAGAAGCACGCTCTTCCTTTCTAGAGTCTCTAATACAGCAGGAAACGTGATTGTGCTCAGAACAAAAGAGCTGTGTTTCCTACACATAAGGACCATATCTAGTTCAACTTTTCTTCTGTAACTGACACAAAGCACAGGTCCTGTTACATCCAATGCTTTTCTATTAAGACCGAGATACATGTGAGCGTCGTGTATGATATAGTTCCTTTGAGCTGTAAAGTACCTGCCCTTACCTGAAATGAAGTCTTGCTTTTAGGAAGACACAGAGCCTGGGATTTAACTCCATTTCAGAAGTGAAACACACAGCAGACTTCTCATCCATTGATCACACTCTGCTTTAGAGCAAGAAGCACGCTCTAGGTTTCTAGAGTCTCTAAGACAGCAGGAAACGTGAGTGTGCTGAGAACAATAGAACCGTGTTTTATACATACAGACCATATCTAGTCCAACTCTGATTCTGAAACTGATACAAAGCACTGGTCCTCTAACATCCAAAGCTTGTCAGTTAAGATGAGAAACGTGTTAGCTTCGTGAACGATGTAGTTTGTTTGAGCTGAAAAGTGACTGCCCTTACCAGAAACAAAGTCTTGCTTGTAGGAAGACACAGAGCCTGGGATTTAATTCCATTTCTGAGTGGAAACACACAGCACAGTTCTCATGCATGAATCACACTCTGTTTTAGAGCAAGAAGCACGCTCTTACTTTCTAGAGTCTCTAATACAGCAGGAAACGTGATTGTGCTCAGAACAAAAGAGCTGTGTTTCCTACACATACGGACCATATCTAGTTCAACTCTTCTTCTGAAAATGACACAAAGCAGAGGTCCTGTAACATCCAATGTTTTTCTATTAAGACCGAGATCCGTGTGAGCTTCGTGAACGATGTAGTTCGTTTGAGCTGTAAAGTAACTGACCTTACCTGAAACGAAGTGTTGCTTGTAGGAAGACTCAGAGCCTGGAATTTAACTCCATTTCTGAAGTGAAACACACAGCAGAGTTCTCATCCATTGATCACACTCTGCTTTAGAGCAAGAAGCACGCTCTAGGTTTCAAGAGTCTCTAAGACATCAGGAAACGTGAGTGTGCTGAGAACAAAAGAACGGTGTTTCCTACACAAACAGACCAAATCTAGTCCAACTCTGCTTCTGAAACTGATACAAACCACTGGTCCTCTAAAATCCAATGCTTGTCAGTTAAGCTGAGAAACGTGTGAGCTTCGGGAACGATGTAGTTCGTTTGAGCTGAAAAGTGACTGCCCTTACCTGAAACAAAGTCTTGCATGTAGGAAGACACAGAAGCTGGGATTTAACTCGATTTCTGAAGGGAAACACAAGCATAGTTCTCATCCATGGATCACACTCTGCTTTAGAGCAAGAAGGACCCTCTTCCTTTCTAGAGTTTCTAATACAGCAGGAAACTTGAGTGTGCTCAGAAAAAAAGAACGGTGTTTCCTACACATACAGACCATATCTAGTTCAACTCTGCTTCTGAAACTGAAACAAACCAGAGGTCCTCTAACATCCAATGCTTGAGAGTTTAGATGAGAAACGTGTGAGCTTCGTGAACGATGTAGTTCGTTTGAGATTAAAAGTGACTGCCCTTACCTGAAACGAAGTAGTGCTTGTAGGAAGACACAAAGCCTGGGATTTAACTCCATTTCTGAGAGGAAACACACAGCACAGTTCTCATCCATGAATCACACTTTGTTTTAGAGCAAGAAGCACGCTCTTCCTTTCTAGAGTCTCTAATACAGCAGGAAACGTGATTGTGCTCAGAACAAAAGAGCTGTGTTTCCTACACATACGGACCATATCTATTTCAACTTTTCTTCTGTAACTGACACAAAGCACAGGTCCTGTTACATCCAATGCTTTTCTATTAAGACCGAGATACATGTGAGCATCGTGTATGATATAGTTCCTTTGAGATGTAAAGTACCTGCCCTTACCTGAAATGAAGTCTTGCTTTTAGGAAGACACAGAGCCTGGGATTTAACTCCATTTCAGAAGTGAAACACACAGCAGACTTCTCATCCATTGATCACACTCTGCTTTAGAGCAAGAAGCACGCTCTAGGTTTCTAGAGTCTCTAAGACAGCAGGAAACGTGAGTGTGCTGAGAACAATAGAACCGTGTTTTATACATACAGACCATATCTAGTACAACTCTGATTCTGAAACTGATACAAAGCACTGGTCCTCTAACATCCAAAGCTTGTCAGTTAAGATGAGAAACGTGTTAGCTTCGTGAACGATGTAGTTCGTTTGAGCTGAAAAGTGACTGCCCTTACCAGAAACGAAGTCTTGCTTGTAGGAAGACACAGAGCCTGGGGATTAACTCAATTCTGAAGGGAAACACACAGCTTAGTTCTCATCCATGGATCACACTCTGCCTTAGAGCAAGAAGCACGCTCTTGCTTTCTAGAGTCCCTAATACAGCAGGAAACTTGAGTGTGCTCAGAACAAAAGAACAGTGTTTCCTACACATACGAACCATATCTAGTCCAACTCTGATTCTGAAACTGATACAAAGCACTGGTCCTCTAACATCCAAAGCTTGTCAGTTAAGCTTAGAAACGTGTGAGCTTCGTGACCTATGTAGTTCGTTTCAGCTGTAAAGTTCCTGCCCTTACCTGAAAGGAAGTCTTGCTTGCAGGAAGACTCAGAGCCTGGTATTTAACTCCATTTCTGAAGTGAAACACACGGCAGAGTTCTCTTCCATTGATCACACTGTGCTTTAGAGCAAGAAGCACGCTCTAGGTTTCTAGAGTCTCTAAGACATCAGGAAACGTGAGTGTGCTGAGAACAAAAGAACGGTGTTTCCTACACATATGGACCATATCTAGTCCAACTCTGATTCTGAAACTCATACAAAGCACTGGTCCTCTCACATCCAAAGCTTGTCAGTTAAGCTTAGAAACGTGTGAGCTTCGTGAATGATGTAGTTCCTTTGAGCTTAAAAGTGACTGCCCATACCTGAAACGAAGTCTTGCTTGTAGGAAGACACAGAGCCTGGGATTTAATTCCATTTCTGAGTGGAAACACACAGCACAGTTCTCATGCATGAATCACACTCTGTTTTAGAGCAAGAAGCACGCTCTTACTTTCTAGAGTCTCTAATACAGCAGGAAACCTGATTGTGCTCAGAACAAAAGAGCTGTGTTTCCTACACATATGGACCATATCTAGTTCAACTCTTCTTCTGAAAATGACACAAAGCACAGGTCCTGTAACATCCAATGTTTTTCATTTAAGACCGAGATCCGTGTGAGATTCGTGAACGATGTAGTTCATTTGAGCTGTAAAGTAACTGACCTTACCTGAAACGAAGTCTTGCTTGTAGGAAGACTCAGAGCCTGGAATTTAACTCCATTTCTGAAGTGAAACACACAGCAGAGTTCTCATCCATTGATCACACTCTGCTTTAGAGCAAGAAGCACGCTCTAGGTTTCTAGAGTCTCTAAGACATCAGGAAACGTGAGTGTGCTGAGAACAAAAGAACGGTGTTTCCTACACATACAGACCATATCTAGTCCAACTCTGCTTCTGAAACTGATACAAACCACTGGTCCTCTAACATCCAAAGCTTGTCAGTTAAGATGAGAAACGTGTTAGCTTCGTGAACGATGTAGTTCGTTTGAGCTAAAAAGTGACTGCCCTTACCAGAAACGAAGTCTTGCTTGTAGGAAGACACAGAGCCTGGGGATTAACTCAATTCTGAAGGGAAACACACAGCTTAGTTCTCATCCATGGATCACACTCTGCCTTAGTGCAAGAAGCACGCTCTTGCTTTCTAGAGTCTCTAATACAGCAGGAAACTTGAGTGTGCTCAGAACAAAAGAACAGTGTTTCCTACACATACGAACCATATCTAGTCCAACTCTGATTCTGAAACTGATACAAAGCACTGGTCCTCTAACATCCAAAGCTTGTCAGTTAAGCTTAGAAACGTGTGAGCTTCGTGACCTATGTAGTTCGTTTCAGCTGTAAAGTTCCTGCCCTTACCTGAAAGGAAGTCTTGCTTGTAGGAAGACTCAGAGCCTGGTATTTAACTCCATTTCTGAAGTGAAACACACGGCAGAGTTCTCTTCCATTGATCACACTGTGCTTTAGAGCAAGAAGCACGCTCTAGGTTTCTAGAGTCTCTAAGACATCAGGAAACGTGAGTGTGCTGAGAACAAAAGAACGGTGTTTCCTACACATATGGACCATATCTAGTCCATCTCTGCTTCTGAAACTCATACAAAGCACTGGTCCTCTCACATCCAAAGCTTGTCAGTTAAGCTTAGAAACGTGTGTGCTTCATGTACGATGTAGTTCCTTTGAGCTTAAAAGTGACTGCCCTTACCTGAAACAAAGTCTTGCATGTAGGAAGACACAGAAGCTGGGATTTAACTCGATTTCTGAAGGGAAACACAAGCATAGTTCTCATCCATGGATCACACTCTGCTTTAGAGCAAGAAGGACCCTCTTCCTTTCTAGAGTTTCTAATACAGCAGGAAACTTGAGTGTGCTCAGAACAAAAGAACGGTGTTTCCTACACATACAGACCATATCTAGTTCAACTCTGCTTCTGAAACTGAAACAAACCAGAGGTCCTCTAACATCCAATGCTTGAGAGTTTAGATGAGAAACGTGTGAGCTTCGTGAACGATGTAGTTCGTTTGAGCTTAAAAGTGACTGCCCTTACCTGAAACGAAGTAGTGCTTGTAGGAAGACACAAAGCCTGGGATTTAACTCCATTTCTGAGAGGAAACACACAGCACAGTTCTCATCCATGAATCACACTCTGTTTTAGAGCAAGAAGCACGCTCTTCCTTTCTAGAGTCTCTAATACAGCAGGAAACGTGATTGTGCTCAGAACAAAAGAGCTGTGTTTCCTACACATAAGGACCATATCTAGTTCAACTTTTCTTCTGTAACTGACACAAAGCACAGGTCCTGTTACATCCAATGCTTTTCTATTAAGACCGAGATACATGTGAGCGTCGTGTATGATATAGTTCCTTTGAGCTGTAAAGTACCTGCCCTTACCTGAAATGAAGTCTTGCTTTTAGGAAGACACAGAGCCTGGGATTTAACTCCATTTCAGAAGTGAAACACACAGCAGACTTCTCATCCATTGATCACACTCTGCTTTAGAGCAAGAAGCACGCTCTAGGTTTCTAGAGTCTCTAAGACAGCAGGAAACGTGAGTGTGCTGAGAACAATAGAACCGTGTTTTATACATACAGACCATATCTAGTCCAACTCTGATTCTGAAACTGATACAAAGCACTGGTCCTCTAACATCCAAAGCTTGTCAGTTAAGATGAGAAACGTGTTAGCTTCGTGAACGATGTAGTTTGTTTGAGCTGAAAAGTGACTGCCCTTACCAGAAACAAAGTCTTGCTTGTAGGAAGACACAGAGCCTGGGATTTAATTCCATTTCTGAGTGGAAACACACAGCACAGTTCTCATGCATGAATCACACTCTGTTTTAGAGCAAGAAGCACGCTCTTACTTTCTAGAGTCTCTAATACAGCAGGAAACGTGATTGTGCTCAGAACAAAAGAGCTGTGTTTCCTACACATACGGACCATATCTAGTTCAACTCTTCTTCTGAAAATGACACAAAGCACAGGTCCTGTAACATCCAATGTTTTTCTCATAAGACCGAGATCCGTGTGAGCTTCGTGAACGATGTAGTTCGTTTGAGCTGTAAAGTAACTGACCTTGCCTGAAACGAAGTGTTGCTTGTAGGAAGACACAGAGCCTGGAATTTAACTCCATTTCTGAAGTGAAACACACAGCAGAGTTCTCATCCATTGATCACACTCTGCTTTAGAGCAAGAAGCACGCTCTAGGTTTCAAGAGTCTCTAAGACATCAGGAAACGTGAGTGTGCTGAGAACAACAAAACGGTGTTTCCTACACATACAGACCAAATCTAGTCCAACTCTGCTTCTGAAACTGATACAAACCACTGGTCCTCTAACATCCAAAGCTTGTCAGTTAAGCTTAGAAACGTGTGAGCTTCGTGACCTATGTAGTTCATTTCAGCTGTAAAGTTCCTGCCCTTACCTGAAAGGAAGTCTTGCTTGTAGGAAGACTCAGAGCCTGGTATTTAACTCCATTTCTGAAGTGAAACACACAGCAGAGTTCTCTTCCATTGATCACACTGTGCTTTAGAGCAAGAAGCACGCTCTAGGTTTCTAGAGTCTCTAAGACATCAGGAAACGTGAGTGTGCTGAGAACAAAAGAACGGTGTTTGCTACACATACGGACCATATCTAGTCCAACTCTGCTTCTGAAACTCATACAAAGCATTGGTCCTCTCACATCCAAAGCTTGTCAGTTAAGCTTAGAAACGTGTGAGCTTCGTGAACGATGTAGTTCCTTTGAGCTTAAAAGTGACTGCCCTTACCTGAAACGAAGTCTTGCTTGTAGGAAGACTCAGAGCCTGGTATTTAACTCCATTTCTGAAGTGAAACACACAGCAGAGTTCTCTTCCATTGATCACACTGTGCTTTAGAGCAAGAAGCACGCTCTAGGTTTCTAGAGTCTCTAAGACATCAGGAAACGTGAGTGTGCTGAGAACAAAAGAACGGTGTTTCCTACACATACGGACCATATCTAGTCCAACTCTGCTTCTGAAACTCATACAAAGCATTGGTCCTCTCACATCCAAAGCTTGTCAGTTAAGCTTAGAAACGTGTGAGCTTCGTGAACGATGTAGTTCCTTTGAGCTTAAAAGTGACTGCCCTTACCTGAAACGAAGTCTTGCTTGTAGGAAGACACAGAGCCTGGGATTTAATTCCATTTCTGAGTGGAAACACACAGCACAGTTCTCATGCATGAATCACACTCTGTTTTAGAGCAAGAAGCACGCTCTTACTTTCTAGAGTCTCTAATACAGCAGGAAACGTGATTGTGCTCAGAACAAAAGAGCTGTGTTTCCTACACACATGGACCATATCTAGTTCAACTCTTCTTCTGAAAATGACACAAAGCACAGGTCCTGTAACATCCAATGTTTTTCATTTAAGACCGAGATCCGTGTGAGCTTCGTGAACGATGTAGTTCATTTGAGCTGTAATGTAACTGACCTTACCTGAAACGAAGTCTTGCTTGTAGGAAGACTCAGAGCCTGGAATTTAACTCCATTTCTGAAGTGAAACACACAGCAGAGTTCTCATCCATTGATCACACTCTGCTTTAGAGCAAGAAGCACGCTCTAGGTTTCAAGAGTCTCTAAGACATCAGGAAACGTGAGTGTGCTGAGAACAACAGAACGGTGTTTCCTACACATACAGACCAAATCTAGTCCAACTCTGCTTCTGAAACTGATACAAACTACTGGTCCTCTAACATCCAATGCTTGTCAGTTAAGCTGAGAAACGTGTGAGCTTCGGGAACGATGTAGTTCGTTTGAGCTGAAAAGTGACTGCCCTTACCTGAAACAAAGTCTTGCATGTAGGAAGACACAGAAGCTGGGATTTAACTCGATTTCTGAAGGGAAACACAAGCATAGTTCTCATCCATGGATCACACTCTGCTTTAGAGCAAGAAGGACCCTCTTCCTTTCTAGTGTTTCTAATACAGCAGGAGACTTGAGTGTGCTGAGAACAAAAGAACGGTGTTTCCTACACATACAGACCATATCTAGTTCAACTCTGCTTCTGAAACTGAAACAAACCAGAGGTCCTCTAACATCCAATGCTTGAGAGTTTAGATGAGAAACGTGTGAGCTTCGTGAACGATGTAGTTCGTTTGAGCTTAAAAGTGACTGCCCTTACCTGAAACGAAGTAGTGCTTGTAGGAAGACACAAAGCCTGGGATTTAACTCCATTTCTGAGTGGAAACACACAGCACAGTTCTCATCCATGAATCACACTCTGTTTTAGAGCAAGAAGCACGCTCTTCCTTTCTAGAGTCTCTAATACAGCAGGAAACGTGATTGTGCTCAGAACAAAAGAGCTGTGTTTCCTACACATAAGGACCATATCTAGTTCAACTTTTCTTCTGTAACTGACACAAAGCACAGGTCCTGTTACATCCAATGCTTTTCTATTAAGACCGAGATACATGTGAGCGTCGTGTATGATATAGTTCCTTTGAGCTGTAAAGTACCTGCCCTTACCTGAAATGAAGTCTTGCTTTTAGGAAGACACAGAGCCTGGGATTTAACTCCATTTCAGAAGTGAAACACACAGCAGACTTCTCATCCATTGATCACACTCTGCTTTAGAGCAAGAAGCACGCTGTAGGTTTCTAGAGTCTCTAAGACAGCAGGAAACGTGAGTGTGCTGAGAACAATAGAACCGTGTTTTATACATACAGACCATATCTAGTCTAACTCTGATTCTGAAACTGATACAAAGCACTGGTCCTCTAACATCCAAAGCTTGTCAGTTAAGCTTAGAAACGTGTGAGCTTCGTGACCTATGTAGTTCGTTTCAGCTGTAAAGTTCCTGTCCTTACCTGAAAGGAAGTCTTGCTTGCAGGAAGACTCAGAGCCTGGTATTTAACTCCAATTCTGAAGTGAAACACACGGCAGAGTTCTCTTCCATTGATCACAGTGTGCTTTAGAGCAAGAAGCACGCTCTAGGTTTCTAGAGTCTCTAAGACATCAGGAAACGTGAGTGTGCTGAGAACAAAAGAACGGTGTTTCCTACACATACGGACCATATCTAGTCCAACTCTGCTTCTGAAACTCATACAAAGCACTGGTCCTCTCACATCCAAAGCTTGTCAGTTAAGCTTAGAAACGTGTGAGCTTCGTGAACGATGTAGTTCCTTTGAGCTTAAAAGTTACTGCCCATACCTGAAACGAAGTCTTGCTTGTAGGAAGACACAGAGCCTGGGATTTAATTCCATTTCTGAGTGGAAACACACAGCACAGTTCTCATGCATGAATCACACTCTGTTTTAGAGCAAGAAGCACGCTCTTACTTTCTAGAGTCTCTAATACAGCAGGAAACGTGATTGTGCTCAGAACAAAAGAGCTGTGTTTCCTACACATATGGACCATATCTAGTTCAACTCTTCTTCTGAAAATGACACAAAGCACAGGTCCTGTAACATCCAATGTTTTTCATTTAAGACCGAGATCTGTGTGAGCTTCGTGAACGATGTAGTTCATTTGAGCTGTAAAGTAACTGACCTTACCTGAAACGAAGTCTTGCTTGTAGGAAGACTCAGAGCCTGGAATTTAACTCCATTTCTGAAGTGAAACACACAGCAGAGTTCTCATCCATTGATCACACTCTGCTTTAGAGCAAGAAGCACGCTCTAGGTTTCAAGAGTCTCTAAGACATCAGGAAACGTGAGTGTGCTGAGAACAACAAAACGGTGTTTCCTACACATACAGACCAAATCTAGTCCAACTCTGCTTCTGAAACTGATACAAACCACTGGTCCTCTAACATCCAAAGCTTGTCAGTTAAGCTTAGAAACGTGTGAGCTTCGTGACCTATGTAGTTCATTTCAGCTGTAAAGTTCCTGCCCTTACCTGAAAGGAAGTCTTGCTTGTAGGAAGACTCAGAGCCTGGTATTTAACTCCATTTCTGAAGTGAAACACACAGCAGAGTTCTCTTCCATTGATCACACTGTGCTTTAGAGCAAGAAGCACGCTCTAGGTTTCTAGAGTCTCTAAGACATCAGGAAACGTGAGTGTGCTGAGAACAAAAGAACGGTGTTTGCTACACATACGGACCATATCTAGTCCAACTCTGCTTCTGACTCATACAAAGCATTGGTCCTCTCACATCCAAAGCTTGTCAGTTAAGCTTAGAAACGTGTGAGCTTCGTGAACGATGTAGTTCCTTTGAGCTTAAAAGTGACTGCCCTTACCTGAAACGAAGTCTTGCTTGTAGGAAGACTCAGAGCCTGGTATTTAACTCCATTTCTGAAGTGAAACACACAGCAGAGTTCTCTTCCATTGATCACACTGTGCTTTAGAGCAAGAAGCACGCTCTTGCTTTCTAGAGTCTCTAATACAGCAGGAAACTTGAGTGTGCTCAGAACAAAAGAACAGTGTTTCCTACACATACGAACCATATCTAGTCCAACTCTGATTCTGAAACTGATACAAAGCACTGGTCCTCTAACATCCAAAGCTTGTCAGTTAAGCTTAGAAACGTGTGAGCTTCGTGACCTATGTAGTTCGTTTCAGCTGTAAAGTTCCTGCCCTTACCTGAAAGGAAGTCTTGCTTGTAGGAAGACTCAGAGCCTGGTATTTAACTCCATTTCTGACGTGAAACACAGGGCAGAGTTCTCTTCCATTGATCACACTGTGCTTTAGAGCAAGAAGCACGCTCTAGGTTTCTAGAGTCTCTAAGACATCAGGAAACGTGAGTGTGCTGAGAACAAAAGAACGGTGTTTCCTACACATATGGACCATATCTAGTCCATCTCTGCTTCTGAAACTCATACAAAGCACTGGTCCTCTCACATCCAAAGCTTGTCAGTTAAGCTTAGAAACGTGTGTGCTTCGTGTACGATGTAGTTCCTTTGAGCTTAAAAGTGACTGCCCTTACCTGAAACGAAGTCTTGCTTGTAGGAAGACACAGAGCCTGGGATTTAATTCCATTTCTGAGTGGAAACACACAGCACAGTTCTCATGCATGAATCACACTCTGTTTTAGAGCAAGAAGCACGCTCTTACTTTCTAGAGTCTCTAATACAGCAGGAAACGTGATTGTGCTCAGAACCATAGAGCTGTTTTTCCTACACATACGTACCATATCTAGTTCAACTCTTCTTCTGAAAATGACACAAAGCAGAGGTCCTGTAACATCCAATGTTTTTCATTTAAGACCGAGATCCGTGTGAGCTTCGTGAACGATGTAGTTCGTTTGAGCTGTAAAGTAACTGACCTTACCTGAAACGAAGTCTTGCTTGTAGGAAGACACAGAGCCTGGGATTTAATTCCATTTCTGAGTGGAAACACACAGCACAGTTCTCATGCATGAATCACACTCTGTTTTAGAGCAAGAAGCACGCTCTTACTTTCTAGAGTCTCTAATACAGCAGGAAACGTGATTGTGCTCAGAACAAAAGAGCTGTGTTTCCTACACATACGTACCATATCTAGTTCAACTCTTCTTCTGAAAATGACACAAAGCACAGGTCCTGTAACATCCAATGTTTTTCATTTAAGACCGAGATCCGTGTGAGCTTCGTGAACGATGTAGTTCGTTTGAGCTGTAAAGTAACTGACCTTACCTGAAACGAAGTCTTGCTTGTAGGAAGACTCAGAGCCTGGAATTTAACTCCATTTCTGAAGTGAAACACACAGCAGAGTTCTCATCCATTGATCACACTCTGCTTTAGAGCAAGAAGCACGCTCTAGGTTTCTAGAGTCTCTAATACAGCAGGAAACTTGAGTGTGCTCAGAACAAAAGAACGGTGTTTCCTACACATACCACCATATCTAGTTCAACTCTGCTTCTGAAACTGAAACAAACCAGAGGTCCTCTAACATCCAATGCTTGACAGTTTAGATGAGAAACGTGTGAGCTTCGTGAACGATGTAGTTCGTTTGAGCGTAAAAGTGACTGCCCTTACCTGAAACGAAGGAGTGCTTGTAGGAAGACACAGAGCCTGGGATTTAACTCCATTTCTGAGGGGACACACACAGCAGAGTTCTCATCCATGAATCACACTCTGTTTTAGAGCAAGAAGCATGCTCTTCCTTTCTAGAGTCTCTAATACAGCAGGAAACGTGATTGTGCTCAGAACAAAAGAACTGTGTTTCCTACACATACGGACCATATCTAGTTCAACTTTTCTTCTGTAACTGACACAAAGCACAGGTCCTGTAACATCCAATGTTTTTCAATTAAGACCGAGATCCGAGTGAGCTTCGTGAACAATGTAGTTCGTTTGAGCTGTAAAGTAACTGACCTTACCTGAAACGAAGTGTTGCTTGTATGAAGACTCAGAGCCAGGAATTTAACTCCATTTCTGAAGTGAAACACACCGCAGAGTTCTCATCCATTGATCACACTCTGCTTTAGAGCAAGAAGCATGCTCTAGGTTTCTAGAGTCTCTAAGACAGCAGGAAACGTGAGTGTGCTGAGAACAATAGAATCGTGTTTTATACATACAGACCATATCTAGTCCAACTCTGATTCTGAAACTCATACAAAGCACTGGTCCTCTCACATCCAAAGCTTGTCAGTTCAGCTTAGAAACGTGTGAGCTTCGTGAATGATGTAGTTCGTTTGAGCTGAAAAGTGACTGCCCTTACCTGAAACGAAGTCTTGCTGGTAGGAAGACACAGAGCCTGGGATTTAATTCCATTTCAGAGGGGAAACACACAGCAGAGTTCTCATCCATGAATCACACTCTGTTTTAGAGCAAGAAGCACGCTCTTCCTTTCTAGAGTCTCTAATACAGCAGGAAACGTGATTGTGCTCAGAACAAAAGAACTGTGTTTCCTACACATACGGACCATATCTAGTTCAACTTTTCTTCTGTAACTGACACAAAGCACAGGTCCTGTAACATCCAATGTTTTTCAATTAAGACCGAGATCCGAGTGAGCTTCGTGAACGATGTAGTTCCTTTGAGCTGTAAAGTAACTGACCTTACCTGAAACGAAGTCTTGCTTGTATGAAGACTCAGAGCCAGGAATTTAACTCCATTTCTGAAGTGAAACACACCGCAGAGTTCTCATCCATTGATCACACTCTGCTTTAGAGCAAGAAGCATGCTCTAGGTTTCTAGAGTCTCTAAGACAGCAGGAAACGTGAGTGTGCTGAGAACAATAGAACCGTGTTTCCTACACATACAGACCATATCTAGTCCAACTCTGCTTCTGAAACTGATACAATCCACTGGTGCTCTAACATCCAATGCTTGTCAGTTAAGCTGAGAAACGTGTGAGCTTCGGGAACGATGTAGTTCGTTTGAGCTGAAAAGTGACTGCCCTTACCTAAAACAATGTCTTGCATGTAGGAAGACACAGAAGCTGGGATTTAACTCGATTTCTGAAGGGAAACACAGGCATAGTTCTCATCCATGGATCACACTCTGCTTTAGAGCAAGAAGGACCCTCTTCCTTTCTAGAGTTTCTAATACAGCAGGAAACTTGAGTGTGCTCAGAACAAAAGAATGGTGTTTCCTACACATACAGACCATATCTAGTTCAACTCTGCTTCTGAAAGTGAAACAAACCAGAGGTCCCCTAACATCCAATGCTTGACAGTTTAGATGAGAAACGTGTGAGCTTCGTGAACGATTTAGTTCGTTTGAGCTTAAAAGTGTCTGCCCTTACCTGAAACGAAGTAGTGCTTGTAGGAAAACACAGAACCTGGGATTTAATTCCATTTCTGAGGGGAAACACACAGCACAGTTCTCATGCATGAATCACACTCTGCTTTAGAGCAAGAAGGACCCTCTTCCTTTCTAGAGTTTCTAATACAGCAGGAAAATTGAGTGTGCTCAGAACAAAAGAACGGTGTTTCCTACACATATAGACCATATCTAGTTCAACTCTGCTTCTGAAACTGAAACAAACCAGAGGTCCTCTAACATCCAATGCTTGACAGTTTAGATGAGAAACGTGTGAGCTTCGTGAACTATGTAGTTCGTTTGAGCTTAAAAGTGACTGCCCTTACCTGAAACGAAGTAGTGCTTGTAGGAAGACACAGAACCTGGGATTTAACCCCATTTTTGAGGGGAAACACACAGCACAGTTCTCATCCATGAATCACACTCTGTTTTAGAGCAAGAAGCACGCTCTTCCTTTCTAGAGTCTCTAATACAGCAGGAAACGTGATTGTGCTCAGAACAAAAGAACTGTGTTTCCTACACATACAGACCATATCTAGTTCAACTTTTCTTCTGAAACTGACACAATGCACAGGTCCTGTTACATCCAATGCTTTTCTATTAAGACCGAGATACGTGTGAGCGTCGTGTATGATATAGTTCGTTTGAGCTGTAAAGTACGGGCCCTTACCTGAAACGAAGTCTTGCTTTTAGGAAGACACAGAGCCTGGGATTTAACTCCATTTCTGAAGTGAAACACACAGCAGAGTTCTCATCCATTCATCACACTCTGCTTTACAGCAAGAAGCACGCTCTAGGTTTCTAGAGTCTCTAAGACAGCAGGAAACGTGAGTGTGCTGAGAACAATAGAATCGTGTTTTATACATACAGACCATATCTAGTCCAACTCTGATTCTGAAACTCATACAAAGCACTGGTCCTCTCACATCCAAAGCTTGTCAGTTCAGCTTAGAAACGTGTGAGCTTCGTGAATGATGTAGTTCGTTTGAGCTGAAAAGTGACTGCCCTTACCTGAAACGAAGTCTTGCTGGTAGGAAGACACAGAGCCTGGGATTTAATTCCATTTCTGAGGGGAAACACACAGCACAGTTCTCATCCATGAATCACACTCTGTTTTAGAGCAAGAAGCACGCTCTTCCTTTCTAGAGTCTCTAATACAGCAGGAAACGTGATTGTGCTCAGAACAAAAGAACTGTGTTTCCTACACATACAGACCATATCTAGTTCAACTTTTCTTCTGAAACTGACACAAAGCACAGGTCCTGTTATATCCAATGCTTTTCTATTAAGACCGAGATACGTGTGAGCGTCGTGTATGATATAGTTCGTTTGAGCAGTAAAGTACCTGCCCTTACCTGAAACGAAGTCTTGCTTTTAGGAAGACACAGAGCCTGGGATTTAACTCCATTTCTGAAGTGAAACACACAGCAGAGTTCTCATCCATTCATCACACTCTGCTTTACAGCAAGAAGCACGCATTAGGTTTCTAGAGTCTCTAAGACAGCAGGAAACGTGAGTGTGCTGAAAACAATAGAACCGTGTTTTATACATACAGACCATATCTAGTCCAACTCTGATTCTGAAACTGATACAAAGCACTGGTCCTCTAACATCCAAAGCTTGTCAGTTAAGATGAGAAACGTGTGAGCTTCGGGAACGATGCAGTTCGTTTGAGCTGAAAAGTGACTGCCCTTACCTGAAACGAAGTCTTGCTGGTAGGAAGACACAGAGCCTGGGATTTAATTCCATTTCTGAGGGGAAACACACAGCACAGTTCTCATCAATGAATCACACTCTGTTTTAGAGCAAGAAGCACGCTATTCCTTTCTAGAGTCTCTAATACAGCAGGAAACGTGATTTTGCTCAGAACAAAAGAGCTGTGTTTCCAACACATAGGGACCATATCTAGTTCAACTCTTCTTCTGAAAATGACACAAAGCACAGGTCCTGTAACATCCAATGTTTTTCAATTAAGACCGAGATCCGAGTGAGCTTCGTGAACGATGTAGTTCCTTTGAGCTGTAAAGTAACTGACCTTACCTGAAACGAAGTGTTGCTTGTAGGAAGACTCAGAGCCTGGAATTTAACTCCATTTCTGAAGTGAAACACACAGCAGAGTTCTCATCCATTGATCACACTCTGCTTTAGAGCAAGAAGCATGCACTAGGTTTCTAGAGTCTCTAAGACAGCAGGAAACGTGAGTGTGCTGAGAACAATAGAACCGTGTTTCCTATACATACAGACCATATCTAGTCCAACTCTGCTTCTGAAACTGATACAAACCACTGGTCCTCTAACATCCAATGCTTGTCAGTTAAGCTGAGAAACGTGTGAGCTTCGGGAACGATGTAGTTCGTTTGAGCTGAAAAGTGACTGCCCTTACCTGAAACAATGTCTTGCATGTAGGAAGACACAGAGCCTGGGATTTAATTCCATTTCTGAGGGGAAACACACAGCACAGTTCTCATGCATGAATCACACTCTGCTTTAGAGCAAGAAGGACCCTCTTCCTTTCTAGAGTTTCTAATACAGCAGGAAACTTGAGTGTGCTCAGAACAAAAGAAGGGTGTTTCCTACACATATAGACCATATCTAGTTCAACTCTGCTTCTGAAACTGAAACAAACCAGAGGTCCTCTAACATCCAATGCTTGACAGTTTAGATGAGAAACGTGTGAGCTTCGTGAACTGTTTAGTTCGTTTGAGCTTAAAAGTGACTGCCCTTACCTGAAACGAAGTAGTGCTTGTAGGAAAACACAGAACCTGGGATTTAACTCCATTTCTGAGGGGAAACACACAGCACAGTTCTCATCCATGAATCACACTCTGTTTTAGAGCAAGAAGCACGCTCTTCCTTTCTAGAGTCTCTAATACAGCAGGAAACGTGATTGTGCTCAGAACAACAGAGCTGTGTTTCCTACACATACAGACAATATCTAGTTCAACTCTTCTTCTGAAAATGACACAAAGCACAGGTCCTGTAACATCCAATGTTTTTCTATTAAGACCGAGATCCATGTGAGCTTCTTGAACGATGTAGTTCGTTTGAGCTGTAAAGTAATTGACCTTTCCTTAAACGAAGTCTTGCTCGTAGGAAGACTCAGAGCATGGAATTTAACTCCATTTCTGAAGTGAAACACACAGCAGAGTTCTCATCCATTGATCACACTCTGCTTTAGAGCAAGAAGCACGCTCTAGGTTTCAAGAGTCTCTAAGACATCAGGAAACATGAGTGTGCTGAGAACAAAAGAATTGTGTTTCCTACACATACAGACCAAATCTAGTCCAACTCTGCTTCTGAAACTGATACAAACCACTGGTCCTCTAACATCCAATACTTGTCAGTTAAGCTGAGAAACGTGTGAGCTTCGGGAACGATGTAGTTCGTTTGAGCTGAAAAGTGACTGCCCTTACCTGAAACAAAGTCTTGCATGTAGGAAGACACAGAAGCTGGGATTTAACTCGATTTCTGAAGGGAAACACAAGCATAGTTCTCATCCATGGATCACACTCTGTTTTAGAGCAAGAAGGACCCTCTTCCTTTCTAGAGTTTCTAATACAGCAGGAAACTTGAGTGTGCTCAGAACAAAAGAACGGTGTTTCCTACACATACAGATCATATCTAGTTCAACTCTGCTTCTGAAACTGAAACAAACCAGAGGTCCTCTAAAATCCAATGATTTTCTATTAAGACCGAGATACGTGTGAGCGTCGTGTATGATATAGTTCGTTTGAGCTGTAAAGTACCTGCCCTTACCTGAAATGAAGTCTTGCTTGTAGGAAGACACAGAGCCTGGGATTTAATTCCATTTCTGAGTGGAAACACACAGCACAGTTCTCATGCATGAATCACACTCTGTTTTAGAGCAAGAAGCACGCTCTTACTTTCTAGAGTCTCTAATACAGCAGGAAACGTGATTGTGCTCAGAACAAAAGAGCTGTGTTTCCTACACATATGGACCATATCTAGTTCAACTCTTCTTCTGAAAATGACACAAAGCACAGGTCCTGTAACATCCAATGTTTTTCATTTAAGACCGAGATCCGTGTGAGCTTCGTGAACGATGTAGTTCGTTTGAGCTGTAAAGTAACTGACCTTACCTGAAACGAAGTCTTGCTTGTAGGAAGACTCAGAGCCTGGAATTTAACTCCATTTCTGAAGTGAAACACACAGCAGAGTTCTCATCCATTGATCACACTCTGCTTTAGAGCAAGAAGCACGCTCTAGGTTTCTAGAGTCTCTAAGACATCAGGAAACGTGAGTGTGCTGAGAACAAAAGAACGGTGTTTCCTACACATGCAGACCATATCTAGTCCAACTCTGCTTCTGAAACTGATACAAACCACTGGTCCTCTAACATCCAAAGCTTGTCAGTTAAGATGAGAAACGTGTTAGCTTCGTGAACGATGTAGTTCGTTTGAGCTGAAAAGTGACTGCCCTTACCAGAAACGAAGTCTTGCTTGTAGGAAGACACAGAGCCTGGGGATTAACTCAATTCTGAAGGGAAACACACAGCTTAATTCTCATCCATGGATCACACTCTGCCTTAGAGCAAGAAGCACGCTCTTGCTGTCTAGAGTCTCTAATACAGCAGGAAACTTGAGTGTGCTCAGAACAAAAGAACAGTGTTTCCTACACATACGAACCATATCAAGTGCAACTCTGATTCTGAAACTGATACAAACCACTGGTCCTCTAACATCCAAAGCTTGTCAGTTAAGCTTAGAAACGTGTGAGCTTCGTGACCTATGTAGTTCGTTTCAGCTGTAAAGTTCCTGCCCTTACCTGAAACGAAGTCTTGCTTGTAGGAAGACTCAGAGCCTGGTATTTAACTCCATTTCTGAAGTGAAACACACGGCAGAGTTCTCTTCCATTGATCACACTGTGCTTTAGAGCAAGAAGCACGCTCTAGGTTTCTAGAGTCTCTAAGACATCAGGAAACGTGAGTGTGCTGAGAAAAAAAGAACCGTGTTTCCTACACATACGGACCATATCTAGTCCAACTCTGCTTCTGAAACTCATACAAAGCACTGGTCCTCTCACATCCAAAGCTTGTCAGTTAAGCTTAGAAACGTGTGAGCTTCGTGTACGATGTAGTTCCTTTGAGCTTAAAAGTGACTGCCCTTACCTGAAACGAAGTCTTGCTTGTAGGAAGACACAGAGCCTGGGTTTTAATTCCATTTCTGAGTGGAAACACACAGCACAGTTTTCATGCATGAATCACACTCTGTTTTAGAGCAAGAGGCACGCTCTTACTTTCTAGAGTCTCTAATACAGCAGGAAACGTGATTGTGCTCAGAACAAAAGAGCTGTGTTTCCTACACATACGGACCATATCTAGTTCAACTTTTCTTCTGAAACTGACACAAAGCACAGGTCCTGTTACATCCAATGCTTTTCTATTAAGACCGAGATACGTGTGAGCGTCGTGTATGATATAGTTCGTTTGAGCTGTAAAGTACGGGCCCTTACCTGAAACGAAGTCTTGCTTTTAGAAAGACACAGAGCCTGGGATTTGACTCCATTTCTGAAGTGAAACACACAGCAGAGTTCTCATCCATTCATCACACTCTGCTTTACAGCAAGAAGCACGCTCTAGGTTTCTAGAGTCTCTAAGACAGCAGGAAACGTGAGTGTGCTGAGAACAATAGAATCGTGTTTTATACATACAGACCATATCTAGTCCAACTCTGCTTCTGAAACTCATACAAAGCACTGGTCCTCTCACATCCAAAGCTTGTCAGTTCAGCTTAGAAAAGTGTGAGCTTCGTGAATGATGTAGTTCGTTTGAGCTGAAAAGTGACTGCCCTTACCTGAAACGAAGTCTTGCTGGTAGGAAGACACAGAGCCTGGGATTTAATTCCATTTCTGAGGGGAAACACACAGCACAGTTCTCATCCATGAATCACACTCTGTTTTAGAGCAAGAAGCACGCTCTTCCTTTCTAGAGTCTCTAATACAGCAGGAAACGTGATTGTGCTCAGAACAAAAGAACTGTGTTTCCTACACATACAGACCATATCTAGTTCAACTTTTCTTCTGAAACTAACACAAAGCACAGGTCCTGTTATATCCAATGCTTTTCTATTAAGACCGAGATACGTGTGAGCTTCGTGTATGATATAGTTCGTTTGAGCAGTAAAGTACCTGCCCTTACCTGAAACGAAGTCTTGCTTTTAGGAAGACACAGAGCCTGGGATTTAACTCCATTTCTGAAGTGAAACACACAGCAGAGTTCTCATCCATTCATCACACTCTGCTTTACAGCAAGAAGCACGCATTAGGTTTCTAGAGTCTCTAAGACAGCAGGAAACGTGAGTGTGCTGAAAACAATAGAACCGTGTTTTATACATACAGACCATATCTAGTCCAACTCTGATTCTGAAACTGATACAAAGCACTGGTCCTCTAACATCCAAAGCTTGTCAGTTAAGATGAGAAACGTGTGAGCTTCGGGAACGATGTAGTTCGTTTGAGCTGAAAAGTGACTGCCCTTACCTGAAACGAAGTCTTGCTGGTAAGAAGACACAGAGCCTGGGATTTAATTCCATTTCTGAGGGGAAACACACAGCACAGTTCTCATCCATGAATCACACTCTGTTTTAGAGCAAGAAGCACGCTATTCCTTTCTAGGGTCTCTAATACAGCAGGAAACGTGATTTTGCTCAGAACAAAAGAGCTGTGTTTCCAACACATAGGGACCATATCTAGTTCAACTCTTCTTCTGAAAATGACACAAAGCACACGTCCTATAACATCCAATGTTTTTCAATTAAGACCGAGATCCGAGTGAGCTTCGTGAACGATGTAGTTCCTTTGAGCTGTAAAGTAACTGACCTTACCTGAAACGAAGTGTTGCTTGTAGGAAGACTCAGAGCCTGGAATTTAACTCCATTTCTGAAGTGAAACACACAGCAGAGTTCTCATCCATTGATCACACTCTGCTTTAGAGCAAGAAGCATGCTCTAGGTTTCTAGAGTCTCTAAGACAGCAGGAAACGTGAGTGTGCTGAGAACAATAGAACCGTGTTTCCTACACATACAGACCATATCTAGTCCAACTCTGCTTCTGAAACTGATACAAACCACTGGTCCTCTAACATCCAATGCTTGTCAGTTAAGCTGAGAAACGTGTGAGCTTCGGGAACGATGTAGTTCGTTTGAGCTGAAAAGTGACTGCCCTTACCTGAAACAATGTCTTGCATGTAGGAAGACACAGAGCCTGGGATTTAATTCCATTTCTGAGGGGAAACACACAGCACAGTTCTCATGCATGAATCACACTCTGCTTTAGAGCAAGAAGGACCCTCTTCCTTTCTAGAGTTTCTAATACAGCAGGAAACTTGAGTGTGCTCAGAACAAAAGAAGGGTGTTTCCTACACATATAGACCATATCTAGGTCAACTCTGCTTCTGAAACTGAAACAAACCAGAGGTCCTCTAACATCCAATGCTTGACAGTTTAGATGAGAAACGTGTGAGCTTCGTGAACTATGTAGTTCGTTTGAGCTTAAAAGTGACTGCCCTTACCTGAAACGAAGTAGTGCTTGTAGGAAGACACAGAACCTGGGATTTAACTCCATTTCTGAGGGGAAACACACAGCACAGTACTCATCCATGAATCACACTCTGTTTTAGAGCAAGAAGCACGCTCTTCCTTTCTAGAGTCTCTAATACAGCAGGAAACGTGATTGTTCTCAGAACAACAGAGCTGTGTTTCCTACACATACAGACCATATCTAGTTCAACTCTTCTTCTGAAAATGACACAAAGCACAGGTCCTGTAACATCCAATGTTTTTCTATTAAGACCGAGATCCGTGTGAGCTTCTTGAACGATGTAGTTCGTTTGAGCTGTAAAGTAATTGACCTTTCCTTAAACGAAGTCTTGCTTGTAGGAAGACTCAGAGCCAGGAATTTAACTCCATTTCTGAAGTGAAACACACCGCAGAGTTCTCATCCATTGATCACACTCTGCTTTAGAGCAAGAAGCATGCTCTAGGTTTCTAGAGTCTCTAAGACAGCAGGAAACGTGAGTGTGCTGAGAACAATAGAACCGTGTTTCCTACACATACAGACCATATCTAGTCCAACTCTGCTTCTGAAACTGATACAAACCACTGGTCCTCTAACATCCAATGCTTGTCAGTTAAGCTGAGAAACGTGTGAGCTTCGGGAACGATGTAGTTCATTTGAGCTGAAAAGTGACTGCCCTTACCTGAAACAAAGTCTTGCATGTAGGAAGACACAGAAGCTTGGATTTAACTCGATTTCTGAAGGGAAACACAAGCATAGTTCTCATCCATGGATCACACTCTGCTTTAGAGCAAGAAGGACCCTCTTCCTTTCTAGAGTTTCTAATACAGCAGGAAACGTGATTGTGCTCAGAACAAAAGAGCTGTGTTTCCTACACATACGGACCATATCTAGTTCAACTCTTCTTCTGAAAATGACACAAAGCACAGGTCCTGTTACATCCAATGTTTTTCATTTAAGACCGAGATCCGTGTGAGCTTCGTGAACGATGTAGTTCGTTTGAGCTGTAAAGTAACTGACCTTACCTGAAACGAAGTCTTGCTTGTAGGAAGACTCAAAGCCTGGAATTTAACTCCATATCTGAAGTGAAACACACAGCAGAGTTCTCATCCATTGATCACACTCTGCTTTAGAGCAAGAAGCACGCTCTAGGTTTCTAGAGTCTCTAAGACAGCAGGAAACGTGAGTGTGCTGAGAACAATAGAACTGTGTTTTATACATACAGACCATATCTAGTCCAACTCTGCTTCTGAAAATCATACAAAGCACTGGTCCTCTCACATCCAAAGCTTGTCAGTTAAGCTTAGAAACGTGTGAGCTTCGTGAATGATGTAGTTCCTTTGAGCTGAAAAGTGACTGCCCTTACCTGAAACGAAGTCTTGCTTGTTGGAAGACACAGAGCCTGGGATTATTTCCATTTCTGAGGGGAAACACACAACACAGTTCTCATGCATGAATCACACTCTGTTTTAGAGCAAGAAGCACGCTCTTCCTTTCTAGAGTCTCTAACAGCAGGAAATGTGATTGTGCTCAGAAAAACAGAGCTGTGTTTCCTACACAAACAGACCATATCTAGTTCAACTCTTCTTCTGAAAATGACACAAAGCACAGGTCCTGTAACATCCAATGTTTTTCTATTAAGACCGAGATCCGTGTGAGCTTCGTGAACGATGTAGTTCATTTGAGCTGTAAAGTAACTGACCTTTCCTGAAACGAAGTGTTGCTTGTAGGAAGACTCAGAGCCTGGAATTTAACTCCATTTCTGAAGTGAAACACACAGCAGAGTTCTCATCCATTGATCACACTCTGCTTTAGAGCAAGAAGCACGCTCTAAGTTTCAAGAGTCTCTAAGACATCAGGAAATGTGAGTGTGCTGAGAACAAAAGAACGGTGTTTCCTACACATACAGACCAAATCTAGTCCAACTCTGCTTCTGAAACTGATACAAACCACTGGTCCTCTAACATCCAATGCTTGTCAGTTAAGCTGAGAAACGTGTGAGCTTCGGGAACGATGTAGTTCGTTTGAGCTGAAAAGTGACTGCCCTTACCTGAAACAAAGTCTTGCATGTAGGAAGACACAGAAGCTGGGATTTAACTCGATTTCTGAAGGGAAACACAAGCATAGTTCTCATCCATGGATCACACTCTGCTTTAGAGCAAGAAGGACCCTCTTCCTTTCTAGAGTTTCTAATACATCAGGAAACGTGAGTTTG
Organism: Onychomys leucogaster; assembly: GCA_949786385.1. Classification (NCBI taxonomy): domain Eukaryota; kingdom Metazoa; phylum Chordata; class Mammalia; order Rodentia; family Cricetidae; genus Onychomys; species Onychomys leucogaster. The sequence continues at coordinate 392,577 of CATKUP010000056.1, forward strand.
CTGAGAACAAAAGAACGGTGTTCCTACACATACGGACCATATCTAGTCCAACTCTGCTTCTGAAACTGATACAAAGCACTGGTACTCTAACATTCAATGCTTCTCAGTTAAGATGAGAAACGAGTGAGCTTCGTGAACGATGTAGTTCCTTTGATCTGAAAAATGACTGCACTTACTTGAAACGAAGTCTTGCTTGTAGGAAGACACAGAGCCTGGAATATAACTCCATTTCTGAAGGGAAACACACAGCATAGTTCTCATCGATGGATCACACTCTGCTTTAGAGCAAGAAGCACGCTCTTGCTTTCTAGAGTCTCTAATAGAGCAGGAAACTTGAGTGTGCTCAGAACAAAAGAACTGTGTTTCCTACACATATGGGCCATATCTAGTTCAACTCTGCTTCTGAAACTGAAACAAACCAGAGGTCCTCTAACATCCAATGCTTGTCAGTTAAGATGAGAAACGTGTGAGCTTCGTGAACGATGTAGATCGTTTGAGCTGAAAAGTGACTGCCCTTACTTGAAACGAAGTCTTGCTTGTAGGAAGACAGAGAGCCTGGAATATAACTCCATTTCTGAAGGGAAACACACAGCATAGTTCTCATCGATGGATCACACTCTGCTTTAGAGCAAGAAGCACGCTATTCCTTTCTAGAGTCTCTAATACAGCAGGAAACGTGATTTTGCTCAGAACAAAAGAGCTGTGTTTCCTACACATAGGGCCATATCTAGTTCAACTCTGCTTCTGAAACTGAAACAAACCACAGGTCCTCTAACTTCCAATGCTTGTCAGTTTAGATGAGAAACGTGTGATCTTCATGAACGATGTAGTTCATTTGAGCTGAAAAGTGACTGCCCTTACTTGAATGAAGTCTTGCTTGTAGGAAGACTCAGAGCATGGGATTTAACTCCATTTCTGAAGTGAAACACACAGCATAGTTCTCATCGATGGATCACACTCTGCTTTAGAGCAAGAAGCATGCTCTTGCTTTGTAGAGTCTCTAATACCGCAGGAAACGTGAGTGTGCTCAGAACAAAAGAACAGTGTTTCCTACACATACAGGCCATATCTAGTTCAACTCTGCTTCTGAAACTGATACAAAGCACTGGTACTCTAACATTCAATGCTTGTCAGTTAAGATGACAAACGTGTGAGCTTCGTGAACGATGTAGTTCCTTTGATCTGAAAAATGACTGCACTTAATTGAAATGAAGTCTTGCTTGTAGCAAGACAAAGAGCCTGGAATTTAACTCCATTTCTGAAGGGAAACACACAGCATAGTTCTCTTCGATGGATCACACTCTGCTTTAGAGCAAGATCACGCTCTTGCTTTCTAGAGTCTCTAATACAGTCGGAAACTTGAGTGTGCTCAGAACAAAAGAACGGTGTTTCCTACACATACGGGCCACATCTAGTTCAACTCTGCTTCTCAACCTGAAACAAACCACAGGTCCTCTAACATACAATGCTTGTCAGTTAAGATGAGAAACGTGTGAGCTTCGTGAACAATGTAGTTCGTTTGAGCAGTAAAGTAACTGCCCATACCTGAAACGAAGTCTTGCTTGTAGGAAGACTCCGAGCCTGCGATTTAACTCTATTTCTGAACTGAAACACACAGGAGAGTTCTCATCCATTGATCACACTGTGCTTTAGAGCTAGAAGCACACTCTTGCTTTCCAGGGTCTCTAAGACTGCAGGGAATGTGAGTGTCATGAGAACAAAAGAACGGTGTGCCCTACACATACGGATCATATCTAGTACAACTCTGTCTCTGAAATTGATACAAAGCACAGGTCCTCTAACATGCAATGCTTGTCAGTTAAGATGGGAAACGTGTGCCCTTTGTGAACGATGTAGATTGTTTGAGCTGAAGAGTGACTGCCCTTACTTGAAACGAAGTCTTGCTTGTAGGAAGACACAGAGCCTGGAATATAACTCCATTTCTGATGGGAAACACACAGCATAGTTCTCATCAATGGATCACACTCTGCTTTAGAGCAAGAAGCATGCTCTTGCTTTCTAGAGTCTCTAATACAGCAGGAAACTTGAGTGTGCTCAGAACAAAAGAACGGTGTTTCCTACACATACAGGCCACATCTAGTTCAACTCTGCTTCTGAACCTGAAACAAACCACAGGTCCTCTAACATCCATTGCTTGTCAGTTAAGATGAGAAACGTGTGAGCTTCGTGAACGATGTAGTTTGTTTGAGCTGTAAAGTAACTGCCCTTACCTGAAACGAATTCTTGCTTGTAGAAAGTCTCAGAGCCTGGGATTTAACTCCATTTCTGAAGTGAAACACAGAGCTGAGATCTCATCCATTGATCACACTCTGCTTTAGAGCCAGAAGCACGCTCTTGCTTTCCAGGGTCTCTAAGACAGCAGGAAATGTGAGTGTGATGAAAACAAAAGAACGGTGTTACCTACAACACGGACCATATATAGTACAACTCTGCCTCTGAAATTGATACAAAGCACAGGTCCTCTAAGATCCAATGCTTGTCAGTTAAGATGAGAAACATGTGAGCTTCGTGAACGATGTAGATCGTTTGAGCTGAAAAGTGACTGCCCTTACTTGAAACGAAGTCTTGCTTGTAGGAAGACACAGAGCCTGGAATATAACTCCATTTCTGAAGGGAAACACACAGCATAGTTCTCATCGATGGATCACACTCTGCTTTAGAGCAAGAAGCACGCTCTTGCTTTCTAGAGTCTCTAATAGAGCAGGAAACTTGAGTGTGCTCAGAACAAAAGAACTGTGTTTCCTACACATATGGGCCATATCTAGTTCAACTCTGCTTCTGAAACTGAAACAAACCAGAGGTCCTCTAACATCCAATGCTTGTCAGTTAAGATGAGAAACGTGTGTGCTTCGTGAACGATGTAGTTCGTTTGAGCAGTAAAGTAACTGCCCATACCTGAAACGAAGTCTTGCTTGTAGGAAGACTCAGAGCCTGGGATTTAACTCCATTTCTGAACTGAAACACACAGCAGAGTTCTCATCCATTGATCACACTGTGCTTTAGAGCTAGAAGCACGCTCTTGCTTTCCAGCGTCTCTAAGACTGCAGGAAATGTGAGTGTGATGAGAACAAAAGAACGGTGTGCCCTACACATACGGATCATATCTAGTACAACTCTGCCTCTGAAATTGATACAAAGCACAGGTCCTCTAACATCCAATGCTTGTCAGTTAAGATGAGAAACGTGTGCCCTTTGTGAACGATGTAGATCGTTTGAGCTGAAGAGTGACTGCCCTTACTTGAAACGAAGTCTTGCTTGTAGGAAGACTCAGAGCATGGGATTTAACTCCATTTCTGAAGTGAAACACACAGCATAGTTCTCATCGATGGATCACACTCTGCTTTAGAGCAAGAAGCATGCTCTTTCTTTATAGAGTCTCTAATTCCGCAGGAAACGTGAGTGTGCTCAGAACAAAAGAACAGTGTTTCCTACACATACAGGCCATATCTAGTTCAACTCGGCTTCTGAAACTGATACAAAGCACTGGTCCTCTAACATTCAATGCTTGTCAGTTAAGATAAGAAACGTGTGAGCTTCGTGAACGATGTAGTTCCTTTGATCTGAAAAATGACTGCACTTACTTGAAACGAAGTCTTGCTTGTAGGAAGACAAAGAGCCTGGAGTTTAACTCCATTTCTGAAGGGAAACACACAGAATAGTTCTCTTCTATGGATCACACTCTGCTTTAGAGCAAGAGCACGCTCTTGCTTTCTAGAGTCTCTAATACAGCCGGAAACTTGAGTGTGCTCAGAACAAAAGAACGGTGTTTCCTACACATACGGGCCATATCTAGTTCAACTCTGCTTCTGAACCTGAAACAAACTACAGGTCCTCTAACATCCAATGCTTTTCAGTTAAGATGAGACACATGTGAGCTTCGGGAATGATGGAGTTCGTTTGAGCTGTAAAGTAACTGCCCTTATCTGAAACGAATTCTTGCTTGTAGGAAGACAGAGAGCCTGGAATATAACTCCATTTCTGAAGGGAAACACACAGCATAGTTCTCATCGATGGATCACACTCTGCTTTAGAGCAAGAAGCACGCTCTTGCTTTCTAGAGTCTCTAATACAGCAGGAAACTTGAGTGTCCTCAGAACAAAAGAACTGTGTTTCCTACACATAGGGCCATATCTAGTTCAACTCTGCTTCTGAAACTGATACAAAGCACTGGTACTCTAACATTCAATGCTTGTCAGTTAAGTTGAGAAACGAGTGAGCTTCGTGAACGATGTAGTTCCTTTGATCTGAAAAATGACTGCACTTACTTGAAACGAAGTCTTGCTTGTAGGAAGACACAGAGCCTGGAATATAACTCCATTTCTGAAGGGAAACACACAGCATAGTTCTCATCGATGGATCACACTCTGCTTTAGAGCAAGAAGCACGCTCTTGCTTTCTAGAGTCTCTAATAGAGCAGGAAACTTGAGTGTGCTCAGAACAAAAGAACTGTGTTTCCTACACATATGGGCCATATCTAGTACAACTCTGCTTCTGAAACTGAAACAAACCAGAGGTCCTCTAATATCCAATGCTTGTCAGTTAAGATGAGAAACGTGTGAGCTTCGTGAACGATGTAGTTCGTTTGAGCAGTAAAGTAACTGCCCATACCTGAAACGAAGTCTTGCTTGTAGGAAGACTCCGAGCCTGGGATTTAACTCCATTTCTGAACTGAAACACACAGCAGAGTTCTCATCCATTGATCACACCTTGCTTTAGAGCTAGAAGCACGCTCTTGCTTTCCAGGTTCTCTAAGACTGCAGGAAATGTGAGTGTGATGAGAACAAAAGAACGGTGTGCCCTACACATACGGATCATATCTAGTACAACTCTGCCTCTGAAATTGATACAAAGCACAGGTCCTCTAAGATCCAATACTTGTCAGTTAAGATGAGAAACGTGTGAGCTTCGTGAACGATGTAGATCGTTTGAGCTGAAAAGTGACTGCCATTACTTGAAACGAAGTCTTGCTTGTAAGACGACAGAGATCCTGGAATATAACTCCATTTCTGAAGGGAAACACACAGCATAGTTCTCATCGATGGATCACACTCTGCTTTAGAGCAAGAAGCACGCTCTTGCTTTCTAGAGTCTCTAATAGAGCAGGAAACTTGAGTGTGCTCAGAACAAAAGAACTGTGTTTCCTACACATATGGGCCATATCTAGTTCAACTCTGCTTCTGAAACTGAAACAAACCAGAGGTCCTCTAACATCCAATGCTTGTCAGTTAAGATGAGAAACGTGTGTGCTTCGTGAACGATGTAGTTCGTTTGAGCAGTAAAGTAACTGCCCATACCTGAAACGAAGTCTTGCTTGTAGGAAGACTCAGAGCCTGGGATTTAACTCCATTTCTGAACTGAAACACACAGCAGAGTTCTCATCCATTGATCACACTGTGCTTTAGAGCTAGAAGCACGCTCTTGCTTTCCAGCGTCTCTAAGACTGCAGGAAATGTGAGTGTGATGAGAACAAAAGAACGGTGTGCCCTACACATACGGATCATATCTAGTACAACTCTGCCTCTGAAATTGATACAAAGCACAGGTCCTCTAACATCCAATGCTTGTCAGTTAAGATGAGAAACGTGTGCCCTTTGTGAACGATGTAGATCGTTTGAGCTGAAGAGTGACTGCCCTTACTTGAAACGAAGTCTTGCTTGTAGGAAGACTCAGAGCATGGGATTTAACTCCATTTCTGAAGTGAAACACACAGCATAGTTCTCATCGATGGATCACACTCTGCTTTAGAGCAAGAAGCATGCTCTTTCTTTATAGAGTCTCTAATTCCGCAGGAAACGTGAGTGTGCTCAGAACAAAAGAACAGTGTTTCCTACACATACAGGCCATATCTAGTTCAACTCGGCTTCTGAAACTGATACAAAGCACTGGTCCTCTAACATTCAATGCTTGTCAGTTAAGATAAGAAACGTGTGAGCTTCGTGAACGATGTAGTTCCTTTGATCTGAAAAATGACTGCACTTACTTGAAACGAAGTCTTGCTTGTAGGAAGACAAAGAGCCTGGAGTTTAACTCCATTTCTGAAGGGAAACACACAGAATAGTTCTCTTCTATGGATCACACTCTGCTTTAGAGCAAGAGCACGCTCTTGCTTTCTAGAGTCTCTAATACAGCCGGAAACTTGAGTGTGCTCAGAACAAAAGAACGGTGTTTCCTACACATACGGGCCATATCTAGTTCAACTCTGCTTCTGAACCTGAAACAAACTACAGGTCCTCTAACATCCAATGCTTTTCAGTTAAGATGAGACACATGTGAGCTTCGGGAATGATGGAGTTCGTTTGAGCTGTAAAGTAACTGCCCTTACCTGAAACGAATTCTTGCTTGTAGGAAGACAGAGAGCCTGGAATATAACTCCATTTCTGAAGGGAAACACACAGCATAGTTCTCATCGATGGATCACACTCTGCTTTAGAGCAAGAAGCACGCTCTTGCTTTCTAGAGTCTCTAATACAGCAGGAAACTTGAGTGTCCTCAGAACAAAAGAACTGTGTTTCCTACACATAGGGCCATATCTAGTTCAACTCTGCTTCTGAAACTGATACAAAGCACTGGTACTCTAACATTCAATGCTTGTCAGTTAAGTTGAGAAACGAGTGAGCTTCGTGAACGATGTAGTTCCTTTGATCTGAAAAATGACTGCACTTACTTGAAACGAAGTCTTGCTTGTAGGAAGACACAGAGCCTGGAATATAACTCCATTTCTGAAGGGAAACACACAGCATAGTTCTCATCGATGGATCACACTCTGCTTTAGAGCAAGAAGCACGCTCTTGCTTTCTAGAGTCTCTAATAGAGCAGGAAACTTGAGTGTGCTCAGAACAAAAGAACTGTGTTTCCTACACATATGGGCCATATCTAGTACAACTCTGCTTCTGAAACTGAAACAAACCAGAGGTCCTCTAATATCCAATGCTTGTCAGTTAAGATGAGAAACGTGTGAGCTTCGTGAACGATGTAGTTCGTTTGAGCAGTAAAGTAACTGCCCATACCTGAAACGAAGTCTTGCTTGTAGGAAGACTCTGAGCCTGGGATTTAACTCCATTTCTGAACTGAAACACACAGCAGAGTTCTCATCCATTGATCACACCTTGCTTTAGAGCTAGAAGCACGCTCTTGCTTTCCAGGTTCTCTAAGACTGCAGGAAATGTGAGTGTGATGAGAACAAAAGAACGGTGTGCCCTACACATACGGATCATATCTAGTACAACTCTGCCTCTGAAATTGATACAAAGCACAGGTCCTCTAAGATCCAATACTTGTCAGTTAAGATGAGAAACGTGTGAGCTTCGTGAACGATGTAGATCGTTTGAGCTGAAAAGTGACTGCCATTACTTGAAACGAAGTCTTGCTTGTAAGACGACAGAGATCCTGGAATATAACTCCATTTCTGAAGGGAAACACACAGCATAGTTCTCATCGATGGATCACACTCTGCTTTAGAGCAAGAAGCACGCCCTTGCTTTCTAGAGTCTCTAATACAGCAGGAAACTTGAGTGTCCTCAGAACAAAAGAACTGTGTTTCCTACACATAGGGCCATATCTAGTTCAACTCTGCTTCTGAAACTGAAACAAACCACAGGTCCTCTAAATTCCAATGCTTGTCAGTTTAGATGAGAAACGTGTGATCTTCGTGAACGATGTAGTTCATTTGAGCTTAAAAGTGACTGCCCTTACTTGAATGAAGTCTTGCTTGTAGGAAGACTCAGAGCATGGGATTTAACTCCATTTCTGAAGTGAAACACACAGCATAGTTCTCATCGATCGATCACACTCTGCTTTAGAGCAAGAAGCATGCTCTTGCTTTCTAGAGTCTCTAATACCGCAGGTAACGTGAGTGTGCTCAAAACAAAAGAACAGTGTTTCCTACACATACAGGCCATATCTAGTTCAACTCTGCATCTGAACCTGATACAAAGCACTGGTACTCTAACATTCAATGCTTGTCAGTTAAGATGAGAAACGTGTGAGCTTCGTGAACGATGTAGTTCCTTTGATCTGAAAAATGACTGCACTTACTTGAAACGAAGACTTGCTTGTAGGAAGACAAAGAGCCTGGAATTTACCTCCATTTCTGAAGGGAAACACACAGCATAGTTCTCTTCGATGGATCACACTCTGCTTTAGAGCAAGAGCACGCTCTTGCTTTCTAGAGTCTCTAATACAGCCGGAAACTTGAGTGTGCTCAGAACAAAAGAACGGTGTTTCCTACACATACGGGCCACATCTAGTTCAACTCTGCTTCTGAACCTGAAACAAACCAGAGGTCCTCTAACATCCAATGCTTGTCAGTTAAGATGAGACACATGTGAGCTTCGGGAACGATGGAGTTCGTTTGAGCTGTAAAGTAACTGCCCTTACCTGAAACGAAGTCTTGCTTGTAGGAAGACTCAGAGCCTGGGTTTAACTCCATTTCTGAAGTGAAACACAGAGCAGAGTTCTCATCCATTGATCACACTCTGCTTTAGAGCCAGAAGCACGCTCTTGCTTTCCAGGGTCTCTAAGACAGCAAGAAATGTGAGTGTGATGAAAACAAAAGAACGGTGTTACCTACACACACGGACCATATCTAGTACAACTCTGCCTCTGAAATTGATACAAAGCACAGGTCCTCTAAGATCCAATACTTCTCAGTTAAGATGAGAAACGTGTGAGCTTCGTGAACGATGTAGATCGTTTGAGCTGAAAAGTGACTGCCCTTACTTGAAACGAAGTCTTGCTTGTAGGAAGACAGAGAGCCTGGAATATAACTCCATTTCTGAAGGGAAACACACAGCATAGTTCTCATCGATGGATCACACTCTGCTTTAGAGCAAGAAGCACGCTCTTGCTTTCTAGAGTCTCTAATACAGCAGGAAACTTGAGTGTCCTCAGAACAAAAGAACTGTGTTTCCTACACATAGGGCCATATCTAGTTCAACTCTGCTTCTGAAACTGATACAAAGCACTGGTCCTCTAACATCCAATGCTTGTCAGTTAAGATGAGAAACATGTGAGCTTCGTGAACGATGTAGTTCCTTTGATCTGAAAAATGACTGCACTTACTTGAAACGAAGTCTTGCTTGTAGGAAGACACAGAGCCTGGAATATAACTCCATTTCTGAAGGGAAACACACAGCATAGTTCTCATCGATGGATCACACTCTGCTTTAGAGCAAGAAGCACGCTCTTGCTTTCTAGAGTCTCTAATAGAGCAGGAAACTTGAGTGTGCTCAGAACAAAAGAACTGTGTGTCCTACACATATGGGCCATATCTAGTTCAACTCTGCTTCTGAACCTAAACAAACCAGAGGTCCTCTAACATCCAATGCTTGTCAGTTAAGATGAGAAACGTGTGAGCTTCGTGAACGATGTAGTTCGTTTGAGCAGTAAAGTAACTGCCCATACCTGAAACGAAGTCTTGCTTGTAGGAAGACTCCGAGCCTGGGATTTAACTCCATTTCTGAACTGAAACACACAGCAGAATTCTCATCCATTGATCAAACTGTTCTTTAGAGCTAGAAGCACGCTCTTGCTTTCCAGGGTCTCTAAGACTGCAGGAAATGTGAGTGTGATGAGAACAAAAGAACGGTGTGCCCTACACATACGGATCATATCTAGTACAACTCTGCCTCTGAAATTGATACAAAGCACAGGTCCTCTAAGATCCAATACTTGTCAGTTAAGATGAGAAACGTGTGAGCTTCGTGAACGATGTAGATCGTTTGAGCTGAGTAGTGACTGCCCTTACTTGAAACGAAGTCTTGCTTGTAGGAAGACAGAGAGCCTGGAATATAACTCCATTTCTGAAGGGAAACACACAGCATAGTTCTCATCGATGGATCACACTCTGCTTTAGAGCAAGAAGCAAGCTCTTGCTTTCTAGAGTCTCTAATACCGCAGGAAACTTGAGTGTCCTCAGAACAAAAGAACAGTGTTTCCTACACATACAGGCCATATCTAGTTCAACTCTGCTTCTGAAACTGATACAAAGCACTGGTACTCTAACATTCAATGCTTGTCAGTTAAGATGAGAAACATGTGAGCTTCGTGAACGATGTAGTTCCTTTGATCTGAAAAATGACTGCACTTACTTGAAACGAAATCTTGCTTGTAGGAAGACACAGAGCCTGGAATATCACTCCATTTCTGAAGGGAAACACACAGCATAGTTCTCATCGAAGGATCACACTCTGCTTTAGAGCAAGAAGCACACTCTTGCTTTCTAGAGTCTCTAATAGAGCAGGAAACTTGAGTGTGCTCAGAACAAAAGAACTGTGTTTCCTACACATATGGGCCATATCTAGTTCAACTCTGCTTCTGAAACTGAAACAAACCAGAGGTCCTCTAACATCCAATGCTTGTCAGTTAAGATGAGAAACGTGTGAGCTTCGTGAACGATGTAGTTCGTTTGAGCAGTAAAGTAACTGCCCATACCTGAAACGAAGTCTTGCTTGTAGGAAGACTCCGAGCCTGGGATTTAACTCCATTTCTGAACTGAAACACACAGCAGAGTTCTCATCCATTGATCACACTGTGCTTTAGAGCTAGAAGCACGCTCTTGCTTTCCAGGGTCTCTAAGACTGCAGGAAATGTGAGTGTGATGAGAACAAAAGAACGGTGTGCCCTACACATACGGATCATATCTTGTACAACTCTGCCTCTGAAATTGATACAAAGCATAGGTCCTCTAACATCCAATGCTTGTCAGTTAAGATGAGAAACGTGTGCCCTTTGTGAACGATGTAGATCATTTGAGCTGAAGAGTGACTGCCCTTACTTGAAACGAAGTCTTGCTTGTAGGAAGACACAGAGCCTGGAATATAACTCCATTTCTGAAGGGAAACACACAGCATAGTTCTCGTCGATGGATCACACTCTGCTTTAGAGCAAGAAGCATGCTCTTGCTTTCTAGAGTCTCTAATACAGCAGGAAACGTGAGTGTCCTCAGAACAAAAGAACTGTGTTTCCTACACCTAGGGCCATATCTAGTTCAACTCTGCTTCTGAACCTGAAACAAACCACAGGTCCTCTAACATCCAATGCTTGTCAGTTTAGATGAGAAACGTGTGATCTTCGTGAACGATGTAGTTCGTTTGAGCTGAAATGTGTCTGCCCTTACTTGAATGAAGTCTTGCTTGTAGGAAGACTCAGAGCATGGGATTTAACTCCATTTTTGAAGTGAAACACACAGCATAGTTCTCATCGATGGATCACACTCTGCTTTAGAGCAAGAAGCATGCTCTTTCTTTCTAGAGTCTCTAATACCGCAGGAAACGTGAGTGTGCTCAGAACAAAGAACAGTGTTTCCTACACATACAGGCCATATCTAGTTCAACTCTGCTTCAGAAACTGATACAAAGCACTGGTCCTCTAACATTCAATGCTTGTCAGTTAAGATGAGAAACGTGTGAGCTTCGTGAACGATGTAGTTCCTTTGGTCTGAAAAATGACTGCACTTACTTGAAACGAAGTCTTGCTTGTAGGAAGACAAAGAGCCTGGAATTTAACTCCATTTCTGAAGGGAAACACACAGAATAGTTCTCTTCGATGGATCACACTCTGCTTTAGATCAAGAGCACGCTCTTGCTTTCTAGAGTCTCTAATACAGCCGGAAACTTGAGTGTGCTCAGAACAAAAGAACGGTGTTTCCTACACATACGGGCCATATCTAGTTCAACTCTGCTTCTGAAACTGAAACAAACCAGAGGTCCTCTAACATCCAATGCTTGTCAGTTAAGATGAGAATCGTGTGAGCTTCGTGAACGATGTAGTTCGTTTGAGCAGTAAAGTAACTGCCCATACCTGAAACGAAGTCTTGCTTGTAGGAAAACTCCAAGCCTGGGATTTAACTCCATTTCTGAAGTGAAACACACAGCAGAGTTCTCATCCATTGATCACACTGTGCTTTAGAGCTAGAAGCACGCTCTTGCTTTCCTGGGTCTCTAAGAGTGCAGGAAATGTGAGTGTGATGAGAACAAAAGAACGGTGTGCCCTATACATACGGATCATATCTAGTACAACTCTGCCTCTGAAATTGATACAAAGCACAGATCCTCTAACATCCAATGCTTGTCAGTTAAGATGAGAAACGTGTGCCCTTTGTGAACGATGTAGATCGTTTGAGCTGAAGAGTGACTGCCCTTACTTGAAACGAAGTCTTGCTTGTAGGAAGACACAGAGCCTGGAATATAACTCCATTTCTGAAGGGAAACACACAGCATAGTTCTCGTCGATGGATCACACTCTGCTTTAGAGCAAGAAGCACGCTCTTGCTTTCTAGAGTCTCTAATACAGCAGGAAACGTGAGTGTCCTCAGAACAAAAGAACTGTGTTTCCTACACCTAGGGCCATATCTAGTTCAACTCTGCTTCTGAAACTGAAACAAACCACAGGTCCTCTAACATCCAATGCTTGTCAGTTTAGATGAGAAACGTGTGATCTTCGTGAACGATGTAGTTCGTTTGAGCTGAAATGTGTCTGCCCTTACTTGAATGAAGTCTTGCTTGTAGGAAGACTCAGAGCATGGGATTTAACTCCATTTCTGAAGTGAAACACACAGCATAGTTCTCATCGATGGATCACACTCTGCTTTAGAGCAAGAAGCATGCTCTTTCTTTCTAGAGTCTCTAATACCGCAGGAAACGTGAGTGTGCTCAGAACAAAGAACAGTGTTTCCTACACATACAGGCCATATCTAGTTCAACTCTGCTTCAGAAACTGATACAAAGCACTGGTCCTCTAACATTCAATGCTTGTCAGTTAAGATGAGAAACGTGTGAGCTTCGTGAACAATGTAGTTCCTTTGGTCTGAAAAATGACTGCACTTACTTGAAACGAAGTCTTGCTTGTAGGAAGACAAAGAGCCTGGAATTTAACTCCATTTCTGAAGGGAAACACACAGAATAGTTCTCTTCGATGGATCACACTCTGCTTTAGAGCAAGAGCACGCTCTTGCTTTCTAGAGTCTCTAATACAGCCGGAAACTTGAGTGTGCTTAGAACAAAAGAACGGTGTTTCCTACACATATGGGCCATATCTAGTTCAACTCTGCTTCTGAACCTGAAACAAACCACAGGTCCTCTAACATCCAATGCTTGTCAGTTAAGATGAGAAACGTGTGAGCTTCGTGAACGATGTAGTTCGTTTGAGCTGTAAAGTAACTGCCCTTACCTGAAACGAAGTCTTGCTTGTAGGAAGACTCAGAGCCTGGGATTTAACTCCATTTCTGAAGTGAAACACAGAGCAGAGTTCTCATCAATTGATCACACTCTGCTTTAGAGCCAGAAGCACGCTCTTGCTTTCCAGCGTTTCTAAGATAGCAGGAAATGTGAATGTGATGAAAACAAAAGAACGGTGTTACCTACACACACGGACCATATCTAGTACAACTCTGCCTCTGAAATTGATACAAAGCACAGGTCCTCTAAGATCCAATGCTTGTCTGTTAAGATGAGAAACGTGTGAGCTTCGTGAACGATGTAGATCATTTGAGCTGAAAAGTGACTGCCCTTACTTGAAACGAAGTCTTGCTTGTAGGAAGACACAGACCCTGGAATATAACTCCATTTCTGAAGGGAAACACACAGCATAGTTCTCATCGATGGATCACACTCTGCTTTAGAGCAAGAAGCACGCTCTTGCTTTCTAGAGTCTCTAATAGAGCAGGAAACTTGAGTGTGCTCAGAACAAAAGAACTGTGTTTCCTACACATATGGCCATATCTAGTTCAACTCTGCTTCTGAAACTGAAACAAACCAGAGGTCCTCTAACATCCAATGCTTGTCAGTTAAGATGAGAATCGTGTGAGCTTCGTGAACGATGTAGTTCGTTTGAGCAGTAAAGTAACTGCCCATACCTGAAACGAAGTCTTGCTTGTAGGAAGACTCAGAGCCTGGGATTTAACTCCATTTCTGAAGTGAAACACACAGCAGAGTTATCATCCATTGATCACACTGTGCTTTAGAGCTAGAAGCACGCTCTTGCTTTCCAGGGTCTCTAAGAGTGCAGGAAATGTGAGTGTGATGAGAACAAAAGAACCGTGTGCCCTACACATACGGATCATATCTAGTACAACTCTGCCTCTGAAATTGATACAAAGCACAGGTCCTCTAACATCCAATGCTTGTCAGTTAAGATGAGAAACGTGTGCCCTTTGTGAACGATGTAGATCGTTTGAGCTGAAGAGTGACTGCCCTTACTTGAAACGAAGTCTTGCTTGTAGGAAGACACAGAGCCTGGAATATAACACCATTTATGAAGGGAAACACACAGCATAGTTCTCATCGATGGATCACACTCTGCTTTAGAGCAAGAAGCATGCTCTTTCTTTCTAGAGTCTCTAATACCGCAGGAAACGTGAGTGTGCTCAGAACAAAGAACAGAGTTTCCTACACATACAGGCCATATCTAGTTCAACTCTGCTTCATAAACTGATACAAAGCACTGGTCCTCTAACATTCAATGCTTGTCAGTTAAGATGAGAAACGTGTGAGCTTCGTGAACGATGTAGTTCATTTGAGCTGAAAAGTGACTGCCCTTACTTGAATGAAATCTTGCTTGTAGGAAGACTCAGAGCATGGGATTTAACTCCATTTCTGAAGTGAAACACACAGCATAGTTCTCATCGATGGATCACACTCTGCTTTATAGCAAGAAGCACGCTCTTGCTTTCTAGAGTCTCTAATAGAGCAGGAAACTTGAGTGTGCTCAGAACAAAAGAACTGTGTTTCCTACACATATGGGCCATATCTAGTTCAACTCTGATTCTGAAACTGAAACAAACCAGAGGTCCTCTAACATCCAATGCTTGTCAGTTAAGATGAGAAACGTGTGAGCTTCGTGAACGATGTAGTTCGTTTGAGCAATAAAGTAACTGCCCATACCTGAAACGAAGTCTTGCTTGTAGGAAGACTCAGAGCCTGGGATTTAACTCCATTTCTGAACTGAAACACACAGCAGAGTTCTCATCCATTGATCACACTGTGCTTTAGAGTTAGAAGCACGCTCTTGCTTTCCAGGGTCTCTAAGACTGGAGGAAATGTGAGTGTGATGAGAACAAAAGAACGGTGTGCCCTACACATACGGATAATATCTAGTACAACTCTGCCTCTGAAATTGATACAAAGCACAGGTCCTCTAAGATCCAATACTTGTCAGTTAAGATGAGAAACGTGTGAGCTTCGTGAACGATGTAGATCGTTTGAGCTGAAAAGTGACTGCCCTTACTTGAAACGAAGTCTTGCTTGTAGGAAGACAAAGAGCCTGGAATTTAACTCCATTTCTGAAGGGAAACACACAGAATAGTTCTCTTCGATGGATCACACTCTGCTTTAGAGCAAGAGCACGCTCTTGCTTTCTAGAGTCTCTAATAGAGCAGGAAACTTGAGTGTGCTCAGAACAAAAGAACTCTGTTTCCTACACATATGGGCCATATCTAGTTCAACTCTGCTTCTGAACCTGAAACAAACCACAGGTCCTCTAACATCCAATGCTTGTCAGTTAAGATGAGAAACGTGTGAGCTTCGTGAACGATGTAGTTCGTTTGAGCTGTAAAGTAACTGCCCTTACCTGAAACGAAGTCTTGCTTGTAGGAAGACTCAGAGCCTGGGATTTAACTCCATTTCTGAAGTGAAACACAGAGCAGAGTTCTCATCAATTGATCACACTCTGCTTTAGAGCCAGAAGCACGCTCTTGCTTTCCAGGGTCTCTAAGACAGCAGGAAATGTGAGTGTGATGAAAACAAAAGAACGGTGTTACCTACACACACGGACCATATCTAGTACAACTCTGCCTCTGAAATTGATACAAAGCACAGGTCCTCTAAGATCCAATGCTTGTCTGTTAAGATGAGAAACGTGTGAGCTTCGTGAACGATGTAGATCGTTTGAGCTGAAAAGTGACTGCCCTTACTTGAAACGAAGTCTTGCTTGTAGGAAGACACAGAGCCTGGAGTATAACTCCATTTCTGAAGGGAAACACACAGCATAGTTCTCATCGATGGATCACACTCTGCTTTAGAGCAAGAAGCACGCTCTTGCTTTCTAGAGTCTCTAATAGAGCAGGAAACTTGAGTGTGCTCAGAAGAAAAGAACTGTGTTTCCTACACATATGGGCCATATCTAGTTCAACTCTGCTTCTGAAACTGAAACAAACCAGAGGTCCTCTAACATCCAATGCTTGTCAGTTAAGATGAGAATCGTGTGAGCTTCGTGAACGATGTAGTTCGTTTGAGCAGTAAAGTAACTGCCCATACCTGAAACGAAGTCTTGCTTGTAGGAAGACTCAGAGCCTGGGTTTAACTCCATTTCTGAAGTGAAACACACAGCAGAGTTCTCATCAATTGATCACACTCTGCTTTAGAGCCAGAAGCAGGCACTTGCTTTCCAGAGTCTCTACGACAGCAGGAAATGTGAGTGTGCTCAGAAGAAAAGAATGGTGTTTCCTATACATACGGACAATATCTAGTTCAACTCTGCTTCTGAAACTGAAACAAACCAGAGGTCCTCTAACATCCAATGCTTGTCAGTTAAGATGAGACACATGTGAGCTTCGGGAACGATGGAGTTCGTTTGAGCTGTAAAGTACCTGCCCTTACCTGAAACGAAGTCTTGCTTGTAGGAAGACTCAGAGCCTGGGTTTAACTCCATTTCTGAAGTGAAACACAGAGCCGAGTTCTCATCCATTGATCACACTCTGCTTTAGAGCCAGAAGCACGCTCTTGCTTTCCAGGGTCTCTAAGACAGCAAGAAATGTGAGTGTGATGAAAACAAAAGAACGGTGTTACCTACACACACGGACCATATCTAGTACAACTCTGCCTCTATATTGATACAAAGCACAGGTCCTCTAAGATCCAATACTTGTCAGTTAAGATGAGAAACGTGTGAGCTTCGTGAACGATGTAGATCGTTTGAGCTGAAGAGTGACTGCCCTTACTTGAAACGAAGTCTTGCTTGTAGGAAGACACAGAGCCTGGAATATAACTCCATTTCTGAAGGGAAACACACAGCATAGTTCTCGTCGATGGATCACACTCTGCTTTAGAGCAAGAAGCATGCTCTTGCTTTCTAGAGTCTCTAATACAGCAGGAAACGTGAGTGTCCTCAGAACAAAAGAACTGTGTTTCCTACACCTAGGGCCATATCTAGTTCAACTCTGCTTCTGAAACTGAAACAAACCACAGGTCCTCTAACATCCAATGCTTGTCAGTTTAGATGAGAAACGTGTGATCTTCGTGAACGATGTAGTTCGTTTGAGCTGAAATGTGTCTGCCCTTACTTGAATGAAGTCTTGCTTGTAGGAAGACTCAGAGCATGGGATTTAACTCCATTTCTGAAGTGAAACACACAGCATAGTTCTCATCGATGGATCACACTCTGCTTTAGAGCAAGAAGCATGCTCTTGCTTTCTAGAGTCTCTAATACCGCAGGAAACGTGAGTGTGCTCAGAACAAAGAACAGTGTTTCCTACACATACAGGCCATATCTAGTTCAACTCTGCTTCAGAAACTGATACAAAGCACTGGTCCTCTAACATTCAATGCTTGTCAGTTAAGATGAGAAACGTGTGAGCTTCGTGAACGATGTAGTTCCTTTGGTCTGAAAAATGACTGCACTTACTTGAAACGAAGTCTTGCTTGTAGGAAGACAAAGAGCCTGGAATTTAACTCCATTTCTGAAGTGAAACACACAGCATAGTTCTCATCGATGGATCACACTCTGCTTTATAGCAAGAAGCACGCTCTTGCTTTCTAGAGTCTCTAATAGAGCAGGAAACTTGAGTGTGCTCAGAACAAAAGAACTGTGTTTCCTACACATATGGGCCATATCTAGTTCAACTCTGCTTCTGAAACTGAAACAAACCAGAGGTCCTCTAACATCCAATGCTTGTCAGTTAAGATGAGAAACGTGTGAGCTTCGTGAACGATGTAGTTCGTTTGAGCAGTAAAGTAACTGCCCATACCTGAAACGAAGTCTTGCTTGTAGGAAGACTCAGAGCCTGGGATTTAACTCCATTTCTGAACTGAAACACACAGCAGAGTTCTCATCCATTGATCACACTGTGCTTTAGAGTTAGAAGCACGCTCTTGCTTTCCAGGGTCTCTAAGACTGCAGGAAATGTGAGTGTGATGAGAACAAAAGAACGGTGTGCCCTACACATACGGATCATATCTAGTACAACTCTGCCTCTGAAATTGATACAAAGCACAGGTCCTCTAAGATCCAATACTTGTCAGTTAAGATGAGAAACGTGTGAGCTTCGTGAACGATGTAGATCGTTTGAGCTGAAAAGTGACTGCCCTTACTTGAAACGAAGTCTTGCTTGTAGGAAGACAAAGAGCCTGGAATTTAACTCCATTTCTGAAGGGAAACACACAGAATAGTTCTCTTCGATGGATCACACTCTGCTTTAGAGCAAGAGCACGCTCTTGCTTTCTAGAGTCTCTAATACAGCCGGAAACTTGAATGTGCTCAGAACAAAGGAACGGTGTTTCCTACACATATGGGCCATATCTAGTTCAACTCTGCTTCTGAACCTGAAACAAACCACAGGTCCTCTAACATCCAATGCTTGTCAGTTAAGATGAGAAACGTGTGAGCTTCGTGAACGATGTAGTTCGTTTGAGCTGTAAAGTAACTGCCCTTACCTGAAACGAAGTCTTGCTTGTAGGAAGACTCAGAGCCTGGGATTTAACTCCATTTCTGAAGTGAAACACAGAGCAGAGTTCTCATCAATTGATCACACTCTGCTTTAGAGCCAGAAGCACGCTCTTGCTTTCCAGGGTCTCTAAGACAGCAGGAAATGTGAGTGTGATGAAAACAAAAGAACGGTGTTACCTACACACACGGACCATATCTAGTACAACTCTGCCTCTGAAATTGATACAAAGCACAGGTCCTCTAAGATCCAATGCTTGTCTGTTAAGATGAGAAACGTGTGAGCTTCGTGAACGATGTAGATCGTTTGAGCTGAAAAGTGACTGCCCTTACTTGAAACGAAGTCTTGCTTGTAGGAAGACACAGAGCCTGGAGTATAACTCCATTTCTGAAGGGAAACACACAGCATAGTTCTCATCGATGGATCACACTCTGCTTTAGAGCAAGAAGCACGCTCTTGCTTTCTAGAGTCTCTAATAGAGCAGGAAACTTGAGTGTGCTCAGAAGAAAAGAACTGTGTTTCCTACACATATGGGCCATATCTAGTTCAACTCTGCTTCTGAAACTGAAACAAACCAGAGGTCCTCTAACATCCAATGCTTGTCAGTTAAGATGAGAATCGTGTGAGCTTCGTGAACGATGTAGTTCGTTTGAGCAGTAAAGTAACTGCCCATACCTGAAACGAAGTCTTGCTTGTAGGAAGACTCAGAGCCTGGGTTTAACTCCATTTCTGAAGTGAAACACACAGCAGAGTTCTCATCAATTGATCACACTCTGCTTTAGAGCCAGAAGCAGGCACTTGCTTTCCAGAGTCTCTACGACAGCAGGAAATGTGAGTGTGCTCAGAAGAAAAGAATGGTGTTTCCTATACATACGGACAATATCTAGTTCAACTCTGCTTCTGAAACTGAAACAAACCAGAGGTCCTCTAACATCCAATGCTTGTCAGTTAAGATGAGACACATGTGAGCTTCGGGAACGATGGAGTTCGTTTGAGCTGTAAAGTAACTGCCCTTACCTGAAACGAAGTCTTGCTTGTAGGAAGACTCAGAGCCTGGGTTTAACTCCATTTCTGAAGTGAAACACAGAGCCGAGTTCTCATCCATTGATCACACTCTGCTTTAGAGCCAGAAGCACGCTCTTGCTTTCCAGGGTCTCTAAGACAGCAAGAAATGTGAGTGTGATGAAAACAAAAGAACGGTGTTACCTACACACACGGACCATATCTAGTACAACTCTGCCTCTATATTGATACAAAGCACAGGTCCTCTAAGATCCAATACTTGTCAGTTAAGATGAGAAACGTGTGAGCTTCGTGAACGATGTAGATCGTTTGAGCTGAAGAGTGACTGCCCTTACTTGAAACGAAGTCTTGCTTGTAGGAAGACACAGAGCCTGGAATATAACTCCATTTCTGAAGGGAAACACACAGCATAGTTCTCGTCGATGGATCACACTCTGCTTTAGAGCAAGAAGCATGCTCTAGCTTTCTAGAGTCTCTAATACCGCAGGAAACGTGAGTGTCCTCAGAACAAAAGAACTGTGTTTCCTACACCTAGGGCCATATCTAGTTCAACTCTGCTTCTGAAACTGAAACAAACCACAGGTCCTCTAACATCCAATGCTTGTCAGTTTAGATGAGAAACGTGTGATCTTCGTGAACGATGTAGTTCGTTTGAGCTGAAATGTGTCTGCCCTTACTTGAATGAAGTCTTGCTTGTAGGAAGACTCAGAGCATGGGATTTAACTCCATTTCTGAAGTGAAACACACAGCATAGTTCTCATCGATGGATCACACTCTGCTTTAGAGCAAGAAGCATGCTCTTTCTTTCTAGAGTCTCTAATACCGCAGGAAACGTGAGTGTGCTCAGAACAAAGAACAGTGTTTCCTACACATACAGGCCATATCTAGTTCAACTCTGCTTCAGAAACTGATACAAAGCACTGGTCCTCTAACATTCAATGCTTGTCAGTTAAGATGAGAAACGTGTGAGCTTCGTGAATGATGTAGTTCCTTTGGTCTGAAAAATGACTACACTTACTTGAAACGAAGTCTTGCTTGTAGGAAGACTCAGAGCCTGGGATTTAACTCCATTTCTGAACTGAAACACACAGCAGAGTTCTCATCCATTGATCACACTGTGCTTTAGAGTTAGAAGCACGCTCTTGCTTTCCAGGGTCTCTAAGACTGCAGGAAATGTGAGTGTGATGAGAACAAAAGAACGGTGTGCCCTACACATACGGATCATATCTAGTACAACTCTGCCTCTGAAATTGATACAAAGCACAGGTCCTCTAAGATCCAATACTTGTCAGTTAAGATGAGAAACGTGTGAGCTTCGTGAACGATGTAGATCGTTTGAGCTGAAAAGTGACTGCCCTTACTTGAAACGAAGTCTTGCTTGTAGGAAGACAAAGAGCCTGGAATTTAACTCCATTTCTGAAGGGAAACACACAGAATAGTTCTCTTCGATGGATCACACTCTGCTTTAGAGCAAGAGCACGCTCTTGCTTTCTAGAGTCTCTAATACAGCCGGAAACTTGAATGTGCTCAGAACAAAAGAACGGTGTTTCCTACACATATGGGCCATATCTAGTTCAACTCTGCTTCTGAACCTGAAACAAACCACAGGTCCTCTAACATCCAATGCTTGTCAGTTAAGATGAGAAACGTGTGAGCTTCGTGAACGATGTAGTTCGTTTGAGCTGTAAAGTAACTGCCCTTACCTGAAACGAAGTCTTGCTTGTAGGAAGACTCAGAGCCTGGGATTTAACTCCATTTCTGAAGTGAAACACAGAGCAGAGTTCTCATCAATTGATCACACTCTGCTTTAGAGCCAGAAGCACGCTCTTGCTTTCCAGGGTCTCTAAGACAGCAGGAAATGTGAGTGTGATGAAAACAAAAGAACAGTGTTACCTACACACACGGACCATATCTAGTACAACTCTGCCTCTGAAATTGATACAAAGCACAGGTCCTCTAAGATCCAATGCTTGTCTGTTAAGATGAGAAACGTGTGAGCTTCGTGAACGATGTAGATCATTTGAGCTGAAAAGTGACTGCCCTTACTTGAAACGAAGTCTTGCTTGTAGGAAGACACAGAGCCTGGAATATAACTCCATTTCTGAAGGGAAACACACAGCATAGTTCTCATCGATGGATCACACTCTGCTTTAGAGCAAGAAGCACGCTCTTGCTTTCTAGAGTCTCTAATAGAGCAGGAAACTTGAGTGTGCTCAGAACAAAAGAACTGTGTTTCCTACACATATGGCCATATCTAGTTCAACTCTGCTTCTGAAACTGAAACAAACCAGAGGTCCTCTAACATCCAATGCTTGTCAGTTTAGATGAGAAACGTGTGATCTTCGTGAACGATGTAGTTCATTTGAGCTGAAAAGTGACTGCCCTTACTTGAATGAAGTCTTGCTTGTAGGAAGACTCAGAGCATGGGATTTAACTCCATTTCTGAAGTGAAACACACAGCATAGTTCTCATCGATTGATCACACTCAGCTTTAGAGCAAGAAGCATGCTCTTTCTTTCTAGATTCTCTAATAGCGCAGGAAACGTAAGTGTGCTCAGAACAAAAGAACAGTGTTTCCTACACATACAGGCCATATCTACTTCAACTCTGCTTCTGAAACTGATACAAAGCCCTGGTACTCTAACATTCAATGCTTGTCAGTTAAGATGAGAAACGTGTGAGCTTCGTGAACGATGTAGTTCCTTTGATTCGAAAAATGACTGCACTTACTTGAATGAAGTCTTGCTTGTAGGAAGACTCAGAGCCTGGGATTTAACTCCATTTCTGAAGTGAAACACAGAGCAGAGTTCTCAGCAATTGATCACACTCTGCTTTAGAGCCAGAAGCACGCTCTTGCTTTCCAGGGTCTCTAAGACAGCAGGAAATATGAGTGTGATGAAAACAAAAGAACGGTGTTACCTACACACACGGACCATATCTAGTACAACTCTGCCTCTGAAATTGATACAAAGCACAGGTCATCTATGATCCAATGCTTGTCTGTTAAGATGAGAAACGTGTGAGCTTCGTGAATGATGTAGATCGTTTGAGCTGAAAAGTGACTGCCCTTACTTGAAACGAAGTCTTGCTTGTAGGAAGACACAGAGCCTGGAATATAACTCCATTTCTGAAGGGAAACACACAGCATAGTTCTCATCGATGGATCACACTCTGCTTTAGAGCAAGAAGCACGCTCTTGCTTTCTAGAGTCTCTAATAGAGCAGGAAACTTGAGTGTGCTCAGAACAAAAGAACTGTGTTTCCTACACATATGGGCCATATCTAGTTCAACTCTGCTTCTGAAACTGAAACAAACCAGAGGTCCTCTAACATCCAATGCTTGTCAGTTAAGATGAGAATCGTGTGAGCTTCGTGAACGATGTAGTTCGTTTGAGCAGTAAAGTAACAGCCCGTACCTGAAATGAAGTCTTGCTTGTAGGAAAACTCCAAGCCTGGGATTTAACTCCATTTCTGAAGTGAAACACACAGCAGAGTTCTCATCCATTGATCACACTGTGCTTTAGAGCTAGAAGCACGCTCTTGCTTTCCAGGGTCTCTAAGACTGCAGGAAATGTGAGTGTGATGAGAACAAAAGAACGGTGTGCCCTACACATACAGATCATATCTAGTACAACTTTGCCTCTGAAATTGATACAAAGCACAGGTCCTCTAACATCCAATGCTTGTCAGTTTAGATGAGAAACGTGTGATCTTTGTGAACGATGTAGTTCGTTTGAGCTGAAAAGTGTCTGCCCTTACTTGAATGAAGTCTTGCTTGTAGGAAGACTCAGAGCATTGGATTTAACTCCATTTCTGAAGTGAAACATACAGCATAGTTCTCATCGATGGATCACACTCTGCTTTAGAGCAAGAAGCATGCTCTTTCTTTCTAGAGTCTCTAATACCGCAGGAAACGTGAGTGTGCTCAGAACAAAAAACAGTGTTTCCTACACATACAGGCCTTATCTAGTTCAACTCTGCTTCTGAACCTGATACAAAGCCCTGGTACTCTAACATTCAATGCTTGTCAGTTAAGATGAGAAACGTGTGAGCTTCATGAACTATGTAGTTCCTTTGATCTGAAAAATGACTGCACTTACTTGAAACGAAGTCTTGCTTGTAGGAAGACAAAGAGCCTGGAATTTAACTCCATTTCTGAAGGGAAACACACAGAATACTTCTCTTCGATGGATCACACTCTGCTTTAGAGCAAGAGCACGCTCTTGCTTTGTAGAGTCTCTAATACAGCCGGAAACTTGAGTGTGCTCAGAACAAAAGAACGGTGTTTCCTACACATACGGGCCATATCTAGTTCAACTCTGCTTCTGAACCTGAAACAAACCACAGGTCCTCTAACATCCAATGCTTGTCAGTTAAGATGAGAAACGTGTGAGCTTCGTGAACGATGTAGTTCGTTTGAGCTGTAAAGTAACTGCCCATACCTGAAATGAAGTCTGGCTTGTAGGAAGACTCAGAGCCTGGGATTTAACTCCATTTCTGAAGTGAAACACACAGCAGAGTTCTCATCCATTGATCACACTCTGCTTTAGAGCCAGAAGCAGGCACTTGCTTTCCAGAGTCTCTAAGACAGCAGGAAAAGTGAGTGTGCTCAGAAGAAAAGAACGGTGTTTCCTATACATATGGACAATATCTAGTTCAACTCTGCTTCTGAAACTGAAACAAACCAGAGGTCCTCTAACATCCAATGCTTGTCAGTTTAGATGAGAAACGTGTGATCTTCGTGAACGATGTAGTTCATTTGAGCTGAAAAGTGACTGCCCTTACTTGAATGAAGTCTTGCTTGTAGGAAGACTCAGAGCATGGCATTTAACTCCATTTCTGAAGTGAAACACACAGCATAGTTCTCATCGATGGATCACACTCTGCTTTAGAGCAAGAAGCATGCTCTTTCTTTCTAGAGTCTCTAATACCGCAGGAAATGTGAGTGTGCTCAGAACAAAGAACAGTGTTTCCTACACATACAGGCCATATCTAGTTCAACTCTGATTCAGAAACTGATACAAAGCACTGGTACTCTAACATTCAATGCTTGTCAGTTAAGATGAGAAACATGTGAGCTTGGTGAACGATGTAGTTCCTTTGATCTGAAAAATGACTGCACTTACTTGAAACGAAGTCTTGCTTGTAGGAAGACACAGAGCCTGGAATATAACTCCATTTCTGAAGGGAAACACACAGCATAGTTCTCATCGATGGATCACACTCTGCTTTAGAGCAAGAAGCACGCTCTTGCTTTCTAGAGTCTCTAATAGAGCAGGAAACTTGAGTGTCCTCAGAACAATGGAACTGTGTTTCCTACACATATGGGCCCTATCTAGTTCAACTCTGCTTCTGAAACTGAAACAAACCAGAGGTCCTCTATCATCCAATGCTTATCTTTTAAGATGAGAAACGTGTGAGCTTCGTGAACGATGTAGTTCGTTTGAGCAGTAAAGTAACTGCCCATACCTGAAACGAAGTCTTGCTTGTAGGAAGACTCAGAGCCAGCGATTTAACTCCATTTCTGAAGTGAAACACAGCAGAGTTCTCATCAATTGATCACACTCTGCTTTAGGGCCAGAAGCACGCACTTGCTTTCCAGAGTCTCTAAGACAGCAGGAAAAGTGAGTGTGCTCAGAAGAAAAGAACGGTCTTTCCTATACATACGGACAATATCTAGTTCAACTCTGCTTCTGAAACTGAAACAAACCAGAGGTCCTCTAACATCCAATGCTTGTCAGTTAAGATGAGAAACGTGTGAGCTTCGTGAACGATGTAGTTCGTTTGAGCACTAAAGTAAATGCCCATACCTGAAACGGAGCCTTGCTTGTAGGAAGACTCAGAGCTTGGGATTTAACTCCATTCCTGAAGTGAAACACAAAGCAGAGTTCTCATCCATTGATCACACTGTGCTTTAGAGCTAGAAGCACGCACTTGCTTTCCAGGGTCTCTAAGACTGCAGGAAATGTGAGTGTGATGAGAACAAAAGAACGGTGTGCCCTACACATACGGATCATATCTAGTACAACTCTGCCTCTGAAATTGATACAAAGCACAGGTCCTCTAACATCCAATGCTTGTCAGTTAAGATGAGAATCGTGTGCCCTTTGTGAACGATGTAGATCGTTTGAGCTGAAAAGTGACTGCCCTTACTTGAAACGAAGTCTTGCTTGTAGGAAGACACAGAGCCTGGAATATAACTCCATTTCTGAAGGGAAACACACAGCATAGTTCTCATCGATGGATCACACACTGCTTTAGAGCAAGAAGCACGCTCTTGCTTTCTAGAGTCTCTAATACAGCAGGAAACTTGAGTGTCCTCAGAACAAAAGATCTGTGTTTCCTACACATAGAGCCATATCTAGTTCAACTCTGCTTCTTAAACTGAAACAAACCACAGGTCCTCTAACATCCAATGCTTGTCAGTTTAGATGAGAAACGTGTGATCTTCGTGAACGATGTAGTTCGTTTGAGCTGAAAAGTGACTGCCCTTACTTGAATGAAGTCTGGCTTGTAGGAAGACTCAGAGCATGGGATTTAACTCCATTTCTGAAGTAAAACACACAGCATAGTTCTCATCGATGGATCACACTCTGCTTTAGAGCAAGAAGCACGCTCTTGCTTTCTAGAGTCTCTAATACAGCCGGAAACATGAGTGTGCTCAGAACAAAAGAACGGTGTTTCCTACACATATGGGTCATATCTAGTTCAACTCTGCTTCTGAACCTGAAACAAACCACAGGTCCTCTAACATCCAATGCTTGTCAGTTAAGATGAGAAACGTGTGAGCTTCGTGAACGATGTAGTTTGTTTGAGCTCTAAAGTAACTGCCCTTACCTGAAACGAAGTCTTGCTTGTAGGAAGACTCAGAGCCTGGGATTGAACTCCATTTCTGAAGTGAAACACACCGCAGAGTTCTCATCCATTGATCACACTCTGCTTTAGAGCCAGAAGCACGCACTTGCTTTCCAGAGTCTCTAAGACAGCTGGAAAAGTGAGTGTGCTCAGAAGAAAAGAACGGTGTTTCCTATACATACGGACAATATCTAGTTCAACTCTGCTTCTGAAACTGAAACAAACCAGAGGTCCTCTAACATCCAATGCTTGTCAGTTAAGATGAGACACATGTTAGCTTCGGGAACAATGGAGATCATTTGAGCTGTAAAGTATCTGCCCATACCTGAAACGAAGTCTTGCTTGTAGGAAGACTCAGAGCCTGGCTTTAACTCCATTTCTGAAGTGAAACACAGAGCAGAGTTCTCATCCATTGATCACATTCTGCTTTAGAGCCAGAAGCATGCTCTTGCTTTCCAGGGTCTCTAAGACAGCAAGAAATGTGAGTGTGATGAAAACAAAAGAACGGTGTTACCTACACACACAGACCATATCTAGTACAACTCTGCCTCTAAAATTGATACAAAGCAAAGGTCCTCTAAGATCCAATGCTTGTCAGTTAAGATGAGAAACGTGTGAGCTTTGTGAACGATATAGATCGTTTGAGCTGAAAAGTGACTGCCCTTACTTGAAACGAAGTCTTGCTTGTAGGAAGACACAGAGCCTGGAATATAACTCCATTTCTGAAGGGAAACACACAGCATAGTTCTCATCGATGGATCACACTCTGCTTTAGAGCAAGAAGCACGCTCTTGCTTTCTAGAGTCTCTAATAGAGCAGGAAACTTGAGTGTGCTCAGAACAAAAGAACTGTGTTTCCTACACATATGGGCCATATCTAGTTCAACTCTGCTTCTGAAACTGAAACAAATCAGAGGTTCTCTAACATCCAATGCTTGTCAGTTAAGATGAGAATCGTGTGAGCTTCGTGAACGATGTAGTTCGTTTGAGCAGTAAAGTAACTGCCCATACCTGAAACGAATTCTTGCTTGTAGGAAGACTCAGAGCCGGGGATTTAACTCCATTTCTGAAGTGAAATACACAGCAGAGTTCTCATCCATTGATCACACTGTGCTTTAGAGCTAGAAGCACGCTCTTGCTTTCCAGGGTCTCTAAGACTGCAGGAAATGTGAGTGTGATGAGAACAAAAGAACGGTGTGCCCTACACATACGGATCATATCTAGTACAACTCTGCCTCTGAAATTGATACAAAGCACAGGTCCTCTAACATCCAATGCTTGTCAGTTAAGATGAGAAACGTGTGCCCTTTGTGAACGATGTAGATCGTTTGAGCTGAAGAGTGACTGCCCTTACTTGAAATGAAGTCTTGCTTGTAGGAAGACACAGAGCCTGGAATAAAACTCCATTTCTGAAGGGAAACACACAGCATAGTTCTCATCGATGGATCACACTCTGCTTTATGCAAGAAGCACGCTCTTGCTTTCTAGAGTCTCTAATACAGCAGGAAACTTGAGTGTCCTCAGAACAAAAGATCTGTGTTTCCTACACATAGAGCCATATCTAGTTCAACTCTGCTTCTGAAACTGAAACAAACCACAGGTCCTATAACATCCAATGCTTGTCAGTTTAGATGAGAAACGTGTGATCTTCGTGAACGATGTAGTTCGTTTGAGCTGAGAAGTGACTGCCCTTACTTGAATGAAGTCTTGCTTGTAGGAAGACTCAGAGCATGGGATTTAACTCCATTTCTGAAGTGAAACACACAGCATAGATCTCATCGATGGATCACACTCTGCTTTAGAGCAAGAAGCATGCTCTTTCTTTCTAGAGTCTCTAATACTGCAGGAAACGTGAGTGTGCTCAGAACAAAGAACAGTGTTTCCTACACATACAGGCCATATCTAGTTCAACTCTGCTTCTGAAACTGATACAAAGCACTGGTACTCTAACATTCAATGCTTGTCAGTTAAGATGAGAAACGTGTGAGCTTCGTGAACGATGTAGTTCCTTTGATCGGAAAAATGACAGCACTTACTTGAAACGAAGTCTTGCTTGTAGGAAGACAAAGAGCCTGGAATATAACCCCATTTCTGAAGGGAAACGCACAGAATAGTTCTCTTCGATGGATCACACTCTGCTTTAGAGCAAGAGCACGCTCTTGCTTTCTAGAGTCTCTAATACAGCCGGAAACTTGAGTGTGCTCAGAACAAAAGAACGGTGTTTCCTACACATACGGGCCATATCTATTTCAACTCTGCTTCTGAACCTGAAACAAACCACAGGTCCTCTAACATCCAATGCTTGTCAGTTAAGATGAGAAACGTGTGAGCTTCATGAACGATGTAGTTCGTTTGAGCTGTAAAGTAACTGCCCTTACCTGAAACGAAGTCTTGCTTGTAGGAAGACTCAGAGCCTGGGATTTAACTCCATTTCTGAAGTGAAACACACAGCAGAGTTCTCATCCATTGATCACACTCTGCTTTAGAGCCAGAAGCACGCATTTGCTTTCCAGAGTCTCTAAGACAGCAGGAAAAGAGAGTGTGCTCAGAAGAAAAGAACGGTGTTTCCTATACATACGGACAATATCTAGTTCAACTCTGCTTCTGAAACTGAAACAAACCAGAGGTCCTCTAACATCCAATGCTTGTCAGTTAAGATGAGACACATGTGAGCTTCGGGAACGATGGAGTTGGTTTGAGCTATAAAGTATCTGCCCTTACCTGAAACGAAGTCTTGCTTGTAGGAAGACTCAGAGCCTGGGTTTAACTCCATTTCTGAAGTGAAACACAGAGCAGAGTTCTCATCCATTGATCACACTCTGCTTTAGAGCCAGAAGCACGCTCTTGCTTTCCAGGGTCTCTAAGACAGCAAGAAATGTGAGTGTGATGAAAACAAAAGAACGGTGTTACCTACACACACGGACCATATCTAGTACAACTCTGCCTCTAAAATTGATACAAAGCAAAGGTCCTCTAAGATCCAATGCTTGTCAGTTAAGATGAGAAACGTGTGAGCTTTGTGAACGATGTAGATCGTTTGAGCTGAAAAGTGACTGCCCTTACTTGAAACGAAGTCTTGCTTGTAGGAAGACACAGAGCCTGGAATATAACTCCATTTCTGAAGGGAAACACACAGCATAGTTCTCATCGATGGATCACACTCTGCTTTAGAGCAAGAAGCACGCTCTTGCTTTCTAGAGTCTCTAATAGAGCAGGAAACTTGAGTGTGCTCAGAACAAAAGAACTGTGTTTCCTACACATATGGGCCATATCTAGTTCAACTCTGCTTCTGAAACTGAAACAAACCAGAGGTCCTCTAACATCCAATGCTTGTCAGTTAAGATGAGAAACGTGTGAGCTTCGTGAATGATGTAGTTCGTTTGAGCAGTAAAGTAACTGCCCATACCTGAAACGAATTCTTGCTTGTAGGAAGACTCAGAGCCGGGGATTTAACTCCATTTCTGAAGTGAAACACACAGCAGAGTTCTCATCCATTGATCGCACTGTGCTTTAGAGCTAGAAGCACGCTCTTGCTTTCCAGGGTCTCTAAGACTGCAGGAAATGTGAGTGTGATGAGAACAAAAGAACGGTGTGCCCTACACATACGGATCATATCTAGTACAACTCTGCCTCTGAAATTGATACAAAGCACAGGTCCTCTAACATCCAATGCTTGTCAGTTAAGATGAGAAACGTGTGCCCTTTGTGAACGATGTAGATCGTTTGAGCTGAAGAGTGACTGCCCTTACTTGAAATGAAGTCTTGCTTGTAGGAAGACACAGAGCCTGGAATAAAACTCCATTTCTGAAGTGAAACACACAGCAGAGTTCTCATCCATTGATCACACTCTGCTTTAGAGCCAGAAGCAGGCACTTGCTTTCCAGAGTCTCTAAGACAGCAGGAAAAGTGAGTGTGCTCAGAAGAAAAGAACGGTGTTTCCTATACATACAGGCCATATCTAGTTCAACTCTGATTCAGAAACTGATACAAAGCACTGGTACTCTAACATTCAAAGCTTGTCAGTTAAGATGAGAAACATGTGAGCTTCGTGAACGATGTAGTTCCTTTGATCTGAAAAATGACTGCACTTACTTGAAACGAAGTCTTGCTTGTAGGAAGACACAGAGCCTGGAATATAACTCCATTTCTGAAGGGAAACACACAGCATAGTTCTCATCGATGGATCACACTCTGCTTTAGAGCAAGAAGCACGCTCTTGCTTTCTAGAGTCTCTAATAGAGCAGGAAACTTGAGTGTCCTCAGAACAATGGAACTGTGTTTCCTACACATATGGGCCATATCTAGTTCAACTCTGCTTCTGAAACTGAAACAAACCAGAGGTCCTCTATCATCCAATGCTTATCAGTTAAGATGAGAAACGTGTGAGCTTCGTGAACGATGTAGTTCGTTTGAGCAGTAAAGTAACTGCCCATACCTGAAACGAAGTCTTGCTTGTAGGAAGACTCCGAGCCTGGGATTTAACTCCATTTCTGAACTGAAACACACAGCAGAGTTCTCATCCATTGATCACACTGTGCTTTAGAGCTAGAAGCACGCTCTTGCTTTCCAGGGTCTCTAAGACTGCAGGAAATGTGAGTGTGATGAGAACAAAAGAACGGTGTGCCCTACACATACGGATCATATCTTGTACAACTCTGCCTCTGAAATTGATACAAAGCACAGGTCCTCTAACATCCAATGCTTGTCAGTTAAGATGAGAAACGTGTGCCCTTTGTGAACGATGTAGATCATTTGAGCTGAAGAGTGACTGCCCTTACTTGAAACGAAGTCTTGCTTGTAGGAAGACACAGAGCCTGGAATATAACTCCATTTCTGAAGGGAAACACACAGCATAGTTCTCATCGATGGATCACACTCTGCTTTAGAGCAAGAAGCACGCTCTTGCTTTCTAGAGTCTCTAATACAACAGGAAACTTGAGTGTCCTCAGTGCAAAAGAACTGTGTTTCCTACACCTAGGGCCATATCTAGTTCAACTCTGCTTCTGAAACTGAAACAAACCAGAGGTCCTCTAACATCCAATGCTTGTCAGTTTAGATGAGAAACGTGTGATCTTCGTGAACGATGTAGTTCATTTGAGCTGAAAAGTGACTGCCCTGACTTGAATGAAGTCTTGCTTGTAGGAAGACTCAGAGCATGGGATTTAACTCCATTTCTGAAGTGAAACACACAGCATAGTTCTCATCGATGGATCACACTCTGCTTTAGAGCAAGAAGCATGCTCTTTCTTTCTAGAGTCTCTAATACCGCAGGAAACGTAAGTGTGCTCAGAACAAAAGAACAGTGTTTCCTACACATACAGGCCATATCTAGTTCAACTCTGCTTCTGAAACTGATACAAAGCCCTGGTACTCTAAAATTCAATGCTTGTCAGTTAAGATGAGAAACGTGTGAGCTTCGTGAACGATGTAGTTCCTTTGATCTGAAAAATGACTGCACTTACTTGAAACGAAGTCTTGCTTGTAGGAAGACTCAGAGCCTGCGATTTAACTCCATTTCTGAAGTGAAACACACAGCAGAGTTCTCATCCATTGATCACACTCTGCTTTAGGGCCAGAAGCACGCACTTGCTTTCCAGAGTCTCTAAGACAGCAGGAAAAGTGAGTGTGCTCAGAAGAAAAGAACGGTGTTTCCTATACATACGGACAATATCTAGTTCAACTCTGCTTCTGAAACTGAAACAAACCAGAGGTCCTCTAACATCCAATGCTTGTCAGTTAAGATGAGAAACGTGTGAGCTTCGTGAATGATGTAGTTCGTTTGAGCAGTAAAGTAACTGCCCATACCTGAAACGAATTCTTGCTTGTAGGAAGACTCAGAGCCGGGGATTTAACTCCATTTCTGAAGTGAAACACACAGCAGAGTTCTCATCCATTGATCGCACTGTGCTTTAGAGCTAGAAGCACGCTCTTGCTTTCCAGGGTCTCTAAGACTGCAGGAAATGTGAGTGTGATGAGAACAAAAGAACGGTGTGCCCTACACATACGGATCATATCTAGTACAACTCTGCCTCTGAAATTGATACAAAGCACAGGTCCTCTAACATCCAATGCTTGTCAGTTAAGATGAGAAACGTGTGCCCTTTGTGAACGATGTAGATCGTTTGAGCTGAAGAGTGACTGCCCTTACTTGAAATGAAGTCTTGCTTGTAGGAAGACACAGAGCCTGGAATAAAACTCCATTTCTGAAGTGAAACACACAGCAGAGTTCTCATCCATTGATCACACTCTGCTTTAGAGCCAGAAGCAGGCACTTGCTTTCCAGAGTCTCTAAGACAGCAGGAAAAGTGAGTGTGCTCAGAAGAAAAGAACGGTGTTTCCTATACATACAGGCCATATCTAGTTCAACTCTGATTCAGAAACTGATACAAAGCACTGGTACTCTAACATTCAATGCTTGTCAGTTAAGATGAGAAACATGTGAGCTTCGTGAACGATGTAGTTCCTTTGATCTGAAAAATGACTGCACTTACTTGAAACGAAGTCTTGCTTGTAGGAAGACACAGAGCCTGGAATATAACTCCATTTCTGAAGGGAAACACACAGCATAGTTCTCATCGATGGATCACACTCTGCTTTAGAGCAAGAAGCACGCTCTTGCTTTCTAGAGTCTCTAATAGAGCAGGAAACTTGAGTGTCCTCAGAACAATGGAACTGTGTTTCCTACACATATGCGCCATATCTAGTTCAACTCTGCTTCTGAAACTGAAACAAACCAGAGGTCCTCTATCATCCAATGCTTATCAGTTAAGATGAGAAACGTGTGAGCTTCGTGAACGATGTAGTTCGTTTGAGCAGTAAAGTAACTGCCCATACCTGAAACGAAGTCTTGCTTGTAGGAAGACTCCGAGCCTGGGATTTAACTCCATTTCTGAACTGAAACACACAGCAGAGTTCTCATCCATTGATCACACTGTGCTTTAGAGCTAGAAGCACGCTCTTGCTTTCCAGGGTCTCTAAGACTGCAGGAAATGTGAGTGTGATGAGAACAAAAGAACGGTGTGCCCTACACATACGGATCATATCTTGTACAACTCTGCCTCTGAAATTGATACAAAGCACAGGTCCTCTAACATCCAATGCTTGTCAGTTAAGATGAGAAACGTGTGCCCTTTGTGAACGATGTAGATCATTTGAGCTGAAGAGTGACTGCCCTTACTTGAAACGAAGTCTTGCTTGTAGGAAGACACAGAGCCTGGAATATAACTCCATTTCTGAAGGGAAACACACAGCATAGTTCTCATCGATGGATCACACTCTGCTTTAGAGCAAGAAGCACGCTCTTGCTTTCTAGAGTCTCTAATACAGCAGGAAACTTGAGTGTCCTCAGTGCAAAAGAACTGTGTTTCCTACACCTAGGGCCATATCTAGTTCAACTCTGCTTCTGAAACTGAAACAAACCAGAGGTCCTCTAACATCCAATGCTTGTCAGTTTAGATGAGAAACGTGTGATCTTCGTGAACGATGTAGTTCATTTGAGCTGAAAAGTGACTGCCCTGACTTGAATGAAGTCTTGCTTGTAGGAAGACTCAGAGCATGGGATTTAACTCCATTTCTGAAGTGAAACACACAGCATAGTTCTCATCGATGGATCACACTCTGCTTTAGAGCAAGAAGCATGCTCTTTCTTTCTAGAGTCTCTAATACCGCAGGAAACGTAAGTGTGCTCAGAACAAAAGAACAGTGTTTCCTACACATACAGGCCATATCTAGTTCAACTCTGCTTCTGAAACTGATACAAAGCCCTGGTACTCTAAAATTCAATGCTTGTCAGTTAAGATGAGAAACGTGTGAGCTTCGTGAACGATGTAGTTCCTTTGATCTGAAAAATGACTGCACTTACTTGAAACGAAGTCTTGCTTGTAGGAAGACTCAGAGCCTGCGATTTAACTCCATTTCTGAAGTGAAACACACAGCAGAGTTCTCATCCATTGATCACACTCTGCTTTAGGGCCAGAAGCACGCACTTGCTTTCCAGAGTCTCTAAGACAGCAGGAAAAGTGAGTGTGCTCAGGAGAAAAGAACGGTGTTTCCTATACATACGGACAATATCTAGTTCAACTCTGCTTCTGAAACTGAAACAAACCAGAGGTCCTCTAACATCCAATGCTTGTCAGTTAAGATGAGAAACGTGTGAGCTTCGGGAACGATGTAGTTCGTTTGAGCACTAAAGTAAATGCCCATACCTGAAACGAAGCCTTGCTTGTAGGAAGACTCAGAGCTTGGGATTTAACTCCATTCCTGAAGTGAAACACAAAGCAGAGTTCTCATCCATTGATCACACTGTGCTTTAGAGCTAGAAGCAAGCTCTTGCTTTCTAGGGTCTCTAAGACTGCAGGAAATGTGAGTGTGATGAGAACAAAAGAACGGTGTGCCCTACACATACGGATCATATCTAGTACAACTCTGCCTCTGAAATTGATACAAAGCACAGGTCCTCTAACATCCAATGCTTGTCAGTTAAGATGAGAATCGTGTGCCCTTTGTGAACGATGTAGATCGTTTGAGCTGAAGAGTGACTGCCCTTACTTGAAACGAAGTCTTGCTTGTAGGAAGACACAGAGCCTGGAATATAACTCCATTTCTGAAGGGAAACACACAGCATAGTTCTCATCGATGGATCACACACTGCTTTAGAGCAAGAAGCACGCTCTTGCTTTCTAGAGTCTCTAATACAGCAGGAAACTTGAGTGTCCTCAGAACAAAAGATCTGTGTTTCCTACACATAGAGCCATATCTAGTTCAACTCTGCTTCTGAAACTGAAACAAACCACAGGTCCTCTAACATCCAATGCTTGTCAGTTTAGATGAGAAACGTGTGATCTTCGTGAACGATGTAGTTCGTTTGAGCTGAAAAGTGACTGCCCTTACTTGAATGAAGTCTGGCTTGTAGGAAGACTCAGAGCATGGGATTTAACTCCATTTCTGAAGTAAAACACACAGCATAGTTCTCATCGATGGATCACACTCTGCTTTAGAGCAAGAAGCACGCTCTTGCTTTCTAGAGTCTCTAATACAGCCGGAAACATGAGTGTGCTCAGAACAAAAGAACGGTGTTTCCTACACATATGGGCCATATCTAGTTCAACTCTGCTTCTGAACCTGCAACAAACCACAGGTCCTCTAACATCCAATGCTTGTCAGTTAAGATGAGAAACGTGTGAGCTTCGTGAACGATGTAGTTCGTTTGAGCTCTAAAGTAACTGCCCTTACCTGAAACGAAGTCTTGCTTGTAGGAAGACTCAGAGCCTGGGATTGAACTCCATTTCTGAAGTGAAACACACCGCAGAGTTCTCATCCATTGATCACACTCTGCTTTAGAGCCAGAAGCACGCACTTGCTTTCCAGAGTCTCTAAGACAGCTGGAAAAGTGAGTGTGCTCAGAAGAAAAGAACGGTGTTTCCTATACATACGGACAATATCTAGTTCAACTCTGCTTCTGAAACTGAAACAAACCAGAGGTCCTCTAACATCCAATGCTTGTCAGTTAAGATGAGACACATGTTAGCTTCGGGAACAATGGAGATCATTTGAGCTGTAAAGTATCTGCCCATACCTGAAACGAAGTCTTGCTTGTAGGAAGACTCAGAGCCTGGCTTTAACTCCATTTCTGAAGTGAAACACAGAGCAGAGTTCTCATCCATTGATCACATTCTGCTTTAGAGCCAGAAGCATGCTCTTGCTTTCCAGGGTCTCTAAGACAGCAAGAAATGTGAGTGTGATGAAAACAAAAGAACGGTGTTACCTACACACACAGACCATATCTAGTACAACTCTGCCTCTAAAATTGATACAAAGCAAAGGTCCTCTAACATCCAATGCTTGTCAGTTTAGATGAGAAACGTGTGATCTTCGTGAACGATGTAGTTCGTTTGAGCTGAAAAGTGACTGCCCTTACTTGAATGAAGTCTGGCTTGTAGGAAGACTCAGAGCATGGGATTTAACTCCATTTCTGAAGTAAAACACACAGCATAGTTCTCATCGATGGATCACACTCTGCTTTAGAGCAAGAAGCACGCTCTTGCTTTCTAGAGTCTCTAATACAGCCGGAAACATGAGTGTGCTCAGAACAAAAGAACGGTGTTTCCTACACATATGGGTCATATCTAGTTCAACTCTGCTTCTGAACCTGAAACAAACCACAGGTCCTCTAACATCCAATGCTTGTCAGTTAAGATGAGAAACGTGTGAGCTTCGTGAACGATGTAGTTTGTTTGAGCTCTAAAGTAACTGCCCTTACCTGAAACGAAGTCTTGCTTGTAGGAAGACTCAGAGCCTGGGATTGAACTCCATTTCTGAAGTGAAACACACCGCAGAGTTCTCATCCATTGATCACACTCTGCTTTAGAGCCAGAAGCACGCACTTGCTTTCCAGAGTCTCTAAGACAGCTGGAAAAGTGAGTGTGCTCAGAAGAAAAGAACGGTGTTTCCTATACATACGGACAATATCTAGTTCAACTCTGCTTCTGAAACTGAAACAAACCAGAGGTCCTCTAACATCCAATGCTTGTCAGTTAAGATGAGACACATGTTAGCTTCGGGAACAATGGAGATCATTTGAGCTGTAAAGTATCTGCCCATACCTGAAACGAAGTCTTGCTTGTAGGAAGACTCAGAGCCTGGCTTTAACTCCATTTCTGAAGTGAAACACAGAGCAGAGTTCTCATCCATTGATCACATTCTGCTTTAGAGCCAGAAGCATGCTCTTGCTTTCCAGGGTCTCTAAGACAGCAAGAAATGTGAGTGTGATGAAAACAAAAGAACGGTGTTACCTACACACACAGACCATATCTAGTACAACTCTGCCTCTAAAATTGATACAAAGCAAAGGTCCTCTAAGATCCAATGCTTGTCAGTTAAGATGAGAAACGTGTGAGCTTTGTGAACGATATAGATCGTTTGAGCTGAAAAGTGACTGCCCTTACTTGAAACGAAGTCTTGCTTGTAGGAAGACACAGAGCCTGGAATATAACTCCATTTCTGAAGGGAAACACACAGCATAGTTCTCATCGATGGATCACACTCTGCTTTAGAGCAAGAAGCACGCTCTTGCTTTCTAGAGTCTCTAATAGAGCAGGAAACTTGAGTGTGCTCAGAACAAAAGAACTGTGTTTCCTACACATATGGGCCATATCTAGTTCAACTCTGCTTCTGAAACTGAAACAAATCAGAGGTTCTCTAACATCCAATGCTTGTCAGTTAAGATGAGAATCGTGTGAGCTTCGTGAACGATGTAGTTCGTTTGAGCAGTAAAGTAACTGCCCATACCTGAAACGAATTCTTGCTTGTAGGAAGACTCAGAGCCGGGGATTTAACTCCATTTCTGAAGTGAAACACACAGCAGAGTTCTCATCCATTGATCACACTGTGCTTTAGAGCTAGAAGCACGCTCTTGCTTTCCAGGGTCTCTAAGACTGCAGGAAATGTGAGTGTGATGAGAACAAAAGAACGGTGTGCCCTACACATACGGATCATATCTAGTACAACTCTGCCTCTGAAATTGATACAAAGCACAGGTCCTCTAACATCCAATGCTTGTCAGTTAAGATGAGAAACGTGTGCCCTTTGTGAACGATGTAGATCGTTTGAGCTGAAGAGTGACTGCCCTTACTTGAAATGAAGTCTTGCTTGTAGGAAGACACAGAGCCTGGAATAAAACTCCATTTCTGAAGGGAAACACACAGCATAGTTCTCATCGATGGATCACACTCTGCTTTATGCAAGAAGCACGCTCTTGCTTTCTAGAGTCTCTAATACAGCAGGAAACTTGAGTGTCCTCAGAACAAAAGATCTGTGTTTCCTACACATAGAGCCATATCTAGTTCAACTCTGCTTCTGAAACTGAAACAAACCACAGGTCCTATAACATCCAATGCTTGTCAGTTTAGATGAGAAACGTGTGATCTTCGTGAACGATGTAGTTCGTTTGAGCTGAGAAGTGACTGCCCTTACTTGAATGAAGTCTTGCTTGTAGGAAGACTCAGAGCATGGGATTTAACTCCATTTCTGAAGTGAAACACACAGCATAGATCTCATCGATGGATCACACTCTGCTTTAGAGCAAGAAGCATGCTCTTTCTTTCTAGAGTCTCTAATACTGCAGGAAACGTGAGTGTGCTCAGAACAAAGAACAGTGTTTCCTACACATACAGGCCATATCTAGTTCAACTCTGCTTCTGAAACTGATACAAAGCACTGGTACTCTAACATTCAATGCTTGTCAGTTAAGATGAGAAACGTGTGAGCTTCGTGAATGATGTAGTTCCTTTGATCAGAAAAATGACAGCACTTATTGAAACGAAGTCTTGCTTGTAGGAAGACAAAGAGCCTGGAATATAACCCCATTTCTGAAGGGAAACGCACAGAATAGTTCTCTTCGATGGATCACACTCTGCTTTAGAGCAAGAGCACGCTCTTGCTTTCTAGAGTCTCTAATAGAGCAGGAAACTTGAGTGTGCTCAGAACAAAAGAACGGTGTTTCCTACACATACGGGCCATATCTAGTTCAACTCTGCTTCTGAAACTGAAACAAACCAGAGGTCCTCTAACATCCAATGCTTGTCAGTTAAGATGAGAAACGTGTGAGCTTCATGAACGATGTAGTTCGTTTGAGCTGTAAAGTAACTGCCCTTACCTGAAACGAAGTCTTGCTTGTAGGAAGACTCAGAGCCTGGGATTTAACTCCATTTCTGAAGTGAAACACACAGCAGAGTTCTCATCCATTGATCACACTCTGCTTTAGAGCCAGAAGCACGCTCTTGCTTTCCAGGGTCTCTAAGACAGCAAGAAATGTGAGTGTGATGAAAACAAAAGAACGGTGTTACCTACACACACGGACCATATCTAGTACAACTCTGCCTCTAAAATTGATACAAAGCAAAGGTCCTCTAAGATCCAATGCTTGTCAGTTAAGATGAGAAACGTGTGAGCTTTGTGAACGATGTAGATCGTTTGAGCTGAAAAGTGACTGCCCTTACTTGAAACGAAGTCTTGCTTGTAGGAAGACACAGAGCCTGGAATATAACTCCATTTCTGAAGGGAAACACACAGCATAGTTCTCATCGATGGATCACACTCTGCTTTAGAGCAAGAAGCACGCTCTTGCTTTCTAGAGTCTCTAATAGAGCAGGAAACTTGAGTGTGCTCAGAACAAAAGAACTGTGTTTCCTACACATATGGGCCATATCTAGTTCAACTCTGCTTCTGAAACTGAAACAAATCAGAGGTTCTCTAACATCCAATGCTTGTCAGTTAAGATGAGAATCGTGTGAGCTTCGTGAACGATGTAGTTCGTTTGAGCAGTAAAGTAACTGCCCATACCTGAAACGAATTCTTGCTTGTAGGAAGACTCAGAGCCGGGGATTTAACTCCATTTCTGAAGTGAAACACACAGCAGAGTTCTCATCCATTGATCACACTGTGCTTTAGAGCTAGAAGCACGCTCTTGCTTTCCAGGGTCTCTAAGACTGCAGGAAATGTGAGTGTGATGAGAACAAAAGAACGGTGTGCCCTACACATACGGATCATATCTAGTACAACTCTGCCTCTGAAATTGATACAAAGCACAGGTCCTCTAACATCCAATGCTTGTCAGTTAAGATGAGAAACGTGTGCCCTTTGTGAACGATGTAGATCGTTTGAGCTGAAGAGTGACTGCCCTTACTTGAAATGAAGTCTTGCTTGTAGGAAGACACAGAGCCTGGAATAAAACTCCATTTCTGAAGGGAAACACACAGCATAGTTCTCATCGATGGATCACACTCTGCTTTATGCAAGAAGCACGCTCTTGCTTTCTAGAGTCTCTAATACAGCAGGAAACTTGAGTGTCCTCAGAACAAAAGATCTGTGTTTCCTACACATAGAGCCATATCTAGTTCAACTCTGCTTCTGAAACTGAAACAAACCACAGGTCCTATAACATCCAATGCTTGTCAGTTTAGATGAGAAACGTGTGATCTTCGTGAACGATGTAGTTCGTTTGAGCTGAGAAGTGACTGCCCTTACTTGAATGAAGTCTTGCTTGTAGGAAGACTCAGAGCATGGGATTTAACTCCATTTCTGAAGTGAAACACACAGCATAGATCTCATCGATGGATCACACTCTGCTTTAGAGCAAGAAGCATGCTCTTTCTTTCTACAGTCTCTAATACTGCAGGAAACGTGAGTGTGCTCAGAACAAAGAACAGTGTTTCCTACACATACAGGCCATATCTAGTTCAACTCTGCTTCTGAAACTGATACAAAGCACTGGTACTCTAACATTCAATGCTTGTCAGTTAAGATGAGAAACGTGTGAGCTTCGTGAACGATGTAGTTCCTTTGATCGGAAAAATGACAGCACTTACTTGAAACGAAGTCTTGCTTGTAGGAAGACAAAGAGCCTGGAATATAACCCCATTTCTGAAGGGAAACGCACAGAATAGTTCTCTTCGATGGATCACACTCTGCTTTAGAGCAAGAGCACGCTCTTGCTTTCTAGAGTCTCTAATACAGCCGGAAACTTGAGTGTGCTCAGA
Source organism: Onychomys leucogaster (assembly GCA_949786385.1). Lineage (NCBI taxonomy): Eukaryota > Metazoa > Chordata > Mammalia > Rodentia > Cricetidae > Onychomys > Onychomys leucogaster. The sequence continues at coordinate 433,663 of CATKUP010000056.1, forward strand.
ACAAAAGAACGGTGTTTCCTACACATACGGGCCATATCTAGTTCAACTCTGCTTCTGAACCTGAAACAAACCACAGGTCCTCTAACATCCAATGCTTGTCAGTTAAGATGAGAAACGTGTGAGCTTCATGAACGATGTAGTTCGTTTGAGCTGTAAAGTAACTGCCCTTACCTGAAACGAAGTCTTGCTTGTAGGAAGACTCAGAGCCTGGGATTTAACTCCATTTCTGAAGTGAAACACACAGCAGAGTTCTCATCCATTGATCACACTCTGCTTTAGAGCCAGAAGCACGCATTTGCTTTCCAGAGTCTCTAAGACAGCAGGAAAAGAGAGTGTGCTCAGAAGAAAAGAACGGTGTTTCCTATACATACGGACAATATCTAGTTCAACTCTGCTTCTGAAACTGAAACAAACCAGAGGTCCTCTAACATCCAATGCTTGTCAGTTAAGATGAGACACATGTGAGCTTCGGGAACGATGGAGTTGGTTTGAGCTATAAAGTATCTGCCCTTACCTGAAACGAAGTCTTGCTTGTAGGAAGACTCAGAGCCTGGGTTTAACTCCATTTCTGAAGTGAAACACAGAGCAGAGTTCTCATCCATTGATCACACTCTGCTTTAGAGCCAGAAGCACGCTCTTGCTTTCCAGGGTCTCTAAGACAGCAAGAAATGTGAGTGTGATGAAAACAAAAGAACGGTGTTACCTACACACACGGACCATATCTAGTACAACTCTGCCTCTAAAATTGATACAAAGCAAAGGTCCTCTAAGATCCAATGCTTGTCAGTTAAGATGAGAAACGTGTGAGCTTTGTGAACGATGTAGATCGTTTGAGCTGAAAAGTGACTGCCCTTACTTGAAACGAAGTCTTGCTTGTAGGAAGACACAGAGCCTGGAATATAACTCCATTTCTGAAGGGAAACACACAGCATAGTTCTCATCGATGGATCACACTCTGCTTTAGAGCAAGAAGCACGCTCTTGCTTTCTAGAGTCTCTAATAGAGCAGGAAACTTGAGTGTGCTCAGAACAAAAGAACTGTGTTTCCTACACATATGGGCCATATCTAGTTCAACTCTGCTTCTGAAACTGAAACAAACCAGAGGTCCTCTAACATCCAATGCTTGTCAGTTAAGATGAGAAACGTGTGAGCTTCGTGAATGATGTAGTTCGTTTGAGCAGTAAAGTAACTGCCCATACCTGAAACGAATTCTTGCTTGTAGGAAGACTCAGAGCCGGGGATTTAACTCCATTTCTGAAGTGAAACACACAGCAGAGTTCTCATCCATTGATCACACTGTGCTTTAGAGCTAGAAGCACGCTCTTGCTTTCCAGGGTCTCTAAGACTGCAGGAAATGTGAGTGTGATGAGAACAAAAGAACGGTGTGCCCTACACATACGGATCATATCTAGTACAACTCTGCCTCTGAAATTGATACAAAGCACAGGTCCTCTAACATCCAATGCTTGACAGTTAAGATGAGAAACGTGTGCCCTTTGTGAACGATGTAGATCGTTTGAGCTGAAGAGTGACTGCCCTTACTTGAAATGAAGTCTTGCTTGTAGGAAGACACAGAGCCTGGAATAAAACTCCATTTCTGAAGTGAAACACACAGCAGAGTTCTCATCCATTGATCACACTCTGCTTTAGAGCCAGAAGCAGGCACTTGCTTTCCAGAGTCTCTAAGACAGCAGGAAAAGTGAGTGTGCTCAGAAGAAAAGAACGGTGTTTCCTATACATACAGGCCATATCTAGTTCAACTCTGATTCAGAAACTGATACAAAGCACTGGTACTCTAACATTCAAAGCTTGTCAGTTAAGATGAGAAACATGTGAGCTTCGTGAACGATGTAGTTCCTTTGATCTGAAAAATGACTGCACTTACTTGAAACGAAGTCTTGCTTGTAGGAAGACACAGAGCCTGGAATATAACTCCATTTCTGAAGGGAAACACACAGCATAGTTCTCATCGATGGATCACACTCTGCTTTAGAGCAAGAAGCACGCTCTTGCTTTCTAGAGTCTCTAATAGAGCAGGAAACTTGAGTGTCCTCAGAACAATGGAACTGTGTTTCCTACACATATGGGCCATATCTAGTTCAACTCTGCTTCTGAAACTGAAACAAACCAGAGGTCCTCTATCATCCAATGCTTATCAGTTAAGATGAGAAACGTGTGAGCTTCGTGAACGATGTAGTTCGTTTGAGCAGTAAAGTAACTGCCCATACCTGAAACGAAGTCTTGCTTGTAGGAAGACTCCGAGCCTGGGATTTAACTCCATTTCTGAACTGAAACACACAGCAGAGTTCTCATCCATTGATCACACTGTGCTTTAGAGCTAGAAGCACGCTCTTGCTTTCCAGGGTCTCTAAGACTGCAGGAAATGTGAGTGTGATGAGAACAAAAGAACGGTGTGCCCTACACATACGGATCATATCTTGTACAACTCTGCCTCTGAAATTGATACAAAGCACAGGTCCTCTAACATCCAATGCTTGTCAGTTAAGATGAGAAACGTGTGCCCTTTGTGAACGATGTAGATCATTTGAGCTGAAGAGTGACTGCCCTTACTTGAAACGAAGTCTTGCTTGTAGGAAGACACAGAGCCTGGAATATAACTCCATTTCTGAAGGGAAACACACAGCATAGTTCTCATCGATGGATCACACTCTGCTTTAGAGCAAGAAGCACGCTCTTGCTTTCTAGAGTCTCTAATACAGCAGGAAACTTGAGTGTCCTCAGTGCAAAAGAACTGTGTTTCCTACACCTAGGGCCATATCTAGTTCAACTCTGCTTCTGAAACTGAAACAAACCAGAGGTCCTCTAACATCCAATGCTTGTCAGTTTAGATGAGAAACGTGTGATCTTCGTGAACGATGTAGTTCATTTGAGCTGAAAAGTGACTGCCCTGACTTGAATGAAGTCTTGCTTGTAGGAAGACTCAGAGCATGGGATTTAACTCCATTTCTGAAGTGAAACACACAGCATAGTTCTCATCGATGGATCACACTCTGCTTTAGAGCAAGAAGCATGCTCTTTCTTTCTAGAGTCTCTAATACCGCAGGAAACGTAAGTGTGCTCAGAACAAAAGAACAGTGTTTCCTACACATACAGGCCATATCTAGTTCAACTCTGCTTCTGAAACTGATACAAAGCCCTGGTACTCTAAAATTCAATGCTTGTCAGTTAAGATGAGAAACGTGTGAGCTTCGTGAACGATGTAGTTCCTTTGATCTGAAAAATGACTGCACTTACTTGAAACGAAGTCTTGCTTGTAGGAAGACTCAGAGCCTGCGATTTAACTCCATTTCTGAAGTGAAACACACAGCAGAGTTCTCATCCATTGATCACACTCTGCTTTAGGGCCAGAAGCACGCACTTGCTTTCCAGAGTCTCTAAGACAGCAGGAAAAGTGAGTGTGCTCAGAAGAAAAGAACGGTGTTTCCTATACATACGGACAATATCTAGTTCAACTCTGCTTCTGAAACTGAAACAAACCAGAGGTCCTCTAACATCCAATGCTTGTCAGTTAAGATGAGAAACGTGTGAGCTTCGGGAACGATGTAGTTCGTTTGAGCACTAAAGTAAATGCCCATACCTGAAACGAAGCCTTGCTTGTAGGAAGACTCAGAGCTTGGGATTTAACTCCATTCCTGAAGTGAAACACAAAGCAGAGTTCTCATCCATTGATCACACTGTGCTTTAGAGCTAGAAGCAAGCTCTTGCTTTCTAGGGTCTCTAAGACTGCAGGAAATGTGAGTGTGATGAGAACAAAAGAACGGTGTGCCCTACACATACGGATCATATCTAGTACAACTCTGCCTCTGAAATTGATACAAAGCACAGGTCCTCTAACATCCAATGCTTGTCAGTTAAGATGAGAATCGTGTGCCCTTTGTGAACGATGTAGTTCGTTTGAGCTGTAAAGTAACTGCCCTTACCTGAAACGAAGTCTTGCTTGTAGGAAGACTCAGAGCCTGGGATTTAACTCCATTTCTGAAGTGAAACACACAGCAGAGTTCTCATCCATTGATCACACTCTGCTTTAGAGCCAGAAGCACGCATTTGCTTTCCAGAGTCTCTAAGACAGCAGGAAAAGAGAGTGTGCTCAGAAGAAAAGAACGGTGTTTCCTATACATACGGACAATATCTAGTTCAACTCTGCTTCTGAAACTGAAACAAACCAGAGGTCCTCTAACATCCAATGCTTGTCAGTTAAGATGAGACACATGTGAGCTTCGGGAACGATGGAATTGGTTTGAGCTATAAAGTATCTGCCCTTACCTGAAACGAAGTCTTGCTTGTAGGAAGACTCAGAGCCTGGGTTTAACTCCATTTCTGAAGTGAAACACAGAGCAGAGTTCTCATCCATTGATCACACTCTGCTTTAGAGCCAGAAGCACGCTCTTGCTTTCCAGGGTCTCTAAGACAGCAAGAAATGTGAGTGTGATGAAAACAAAAGAACGGTGTTACCTACACACACGGACCATATCTAGTACAACTCTGCCTCTAAAATTGATACAAAGCAAAGGTCCTCTAAGATCCAATGCTTGTCAGTTAAGATGAGAAACGTGTGAGCTTTGTGAACGATGTAGATCGTTTGAGCTGAAAAGTGACTGCCCTTACTTGAAACGAAGTCTTGCTTGTAGGAAGACACAGAGCCTGGAATATAACTCCATTTCTGAAGGGAAACACACAGCATAGTTCTCATCGATGGATCACACTCTGCTTTAGAGCAAGAAGCACGCTCTTGCTTTCTAGAGTCTCTAATAGAGCAGGAAACTTGAGTGTGCTCAGAACAAAAGAACTGTGTTTCCTACACATATGGGCCATATCTAGTTCAACTCTGCTTCTGAAACTGAAACAAACCAGAGGTCCTCTAACATCCAATGCTTGTCAGTTAAGATGAGAAACGTGTGAGCTTCGTGAATGATGTAGTTCGTTTGAGCAGTAAAGTAACTGCCCATACCTGAAACGAATTCTTGCTTGTAGGAAGACTCAGAGCCGGGGATTTAACTCCATTTCTGAAGTGAAACACACAGCAGAGTTCTCATCCATTGATCACACTGTGCTTTAGAGCTAGAAGCACGCTCTTGCTTTCCAGGGTCTCTAAGACTGCAGGAAATGTGAGTGTGATGAGAACAAAAGAACGGTGTGCCCTACACATACGGATCATATCTAGTACAACTCTGCCTCTGAAATTGATACAAAGCACAGGTCCTCTAACATCCAATGCTTGACAGTTAAGATGAGAAACGTGTGCCCTTTGTGAACGATGTAGATCGTTTGAGCTGAAGAGTGACTGCCCTTACTTGAAATGAAGTCTTGCTTGTAGGAAGACACAGAGCCTGGAATAAAACTCCATTTCTGAAGTGAAACACACAGCAGAGTTCTCATCCATTGATCACACTCTGCTTTAGAGCCAGAAGCAGGCACTTGCTTTCCAGAGTCTCTAAGACAGCAGGAAAAGTGAGTGTGCTCAGAAGAAAAGAACGGTGTTTCCTATACATACAGGCCATATCTAGTTCAACTCTGATTCAGAAACTGATACAAAGCACTGGTACTCTAACATTCAAAGCTTGTCAGTTAAGATGAGAAACATGTGAGCTTCGTGAACGATGTAGTTCCTTTGATCTGAAAAATGACTGCACTTACTTGAAACGAAGTCTTGCTTGTAGGAAGACACAGAGCCTGGAATATAACTCCATTTCTGAAGGGAAACACACAGCATAGTTCTCATCGATGGATCACACTCTGCTTTAGAGCAAGAAGCACGCTCTTGCTTTCTAGAGTCTCTAATAGAGCAGGAAACTTGAGTGTCCTCAGAACAATGGAACTGTGTTTCCTACACATATGGGCCATATCTAGTTCAACTCTGCTTCTGAAACTGAAACAAACCAGAGGTCCTCTATCATCCAATGCTTATCAGTTAAGATGAGAAACGTGTGAGCTTCGTGAACGATGTAGTTCGTTTGAGCAGTAAAGTAACTGCCCATACCTGAAACGAAGTCTTGCTTGTAGGAAGACTCCGAGCCTGGGATTTAACTCCATTTCTGAACTGAAACACACAGCAGAGTTCTCATCCATTGATCACACTGTGCTTTAGAGCTAGAAGCACGCTCTTGCTTTCCAGGGTCTCTAAGACTGCAGGAAATGTGAGTGTGATGAGAACAAAAGAACGGTGTGCCCTACACATACGGATCATATCTTGTACAACTCTGCCTCTGAAATTGATACAAAGCACAGGTCCTCTAACATCCAATGCTTGTCAGTTAAGATGAGAAACGTGTGCCCTTTGTGAACGATGTAGATCATTTGAGCTGAAGAGTGACTGCCCTTACTTGAAACGAAGTCTTGCTTGTAGGAAGACACAGAGCCTGGAATATAACTCCATTTCTGAAGGGAAACACACAGCATAGTTCTCATCGATGGATCACACTCTGCTTTAGAGCAAGAAGCACGCTCTTGCTTTCTAGAGTCTCTAATACAGCAGGAAACTTGAGTGTCCTCAGTGCAAAAGAACTGTGTTTCCTACACCTAGGGCCATATCTAGTTCAACTCTGCTTCTGAAACTGAAACAAACCAGAGGTCCTCTAACATCCAATGCTTGTCAGTTTAGATGAGAAACGTGTGATCTTCGTGAACGATGTAGTTCATTTGAGCTGAAAAGTGACTGCCCTGACTTGAATGAAGTCTTGCTTGTAGGAAGACTCAGAGCATGGGATTTAACTCCATTTCTGAAGTGAAACACACAGCATAGTTCTCATCGATGGATCACACTCTGCTTTAGAGCAAGAAGCATGCTCTTTCTTTCTAGAGTCTCTAATACCGCAGGAAACGTAAGTGTGCTCAGAACAAAAGAACAGTGTTTCCTACACATACAGGCCATATCTAGTTCAACTCTGCTTCTGAAACTGATACAAAGCCCTGGTACTCTAAAATTCAATGCTTGTCAGTTAAGATGAGAAACGTGTGAGCTTCGTGAACGATGTAGTTCCTTTGATCTGAAAAATGACTGCACTTACTTGAAACGAAGTCTTGCTTGTAGGAAGACTCAGAGCCTGCGATTTAACTCCATTTCTGAAGTGAAACACACAGCAGAGTTCTCATCCATTGATCACACTCTGCTTTAGGGCCAGAAGCACGCACTTGCTTTCCAGAGTCTCTAAGACAGCAGGAAAAGTGAGTGTGCTCAGAAGAAAAGAACGGTGTTTCCTATACATACGGACAATATCTAGTTCAACTCTGCTTCTGAAACTGAAACAAACCAGAGGTCCTCTAACATCCAATGCTTGTCAGTTAAGATGAGAAACGTGTGAGCTTCGGGAACGATGTAGTTCGTTTGAGCACTAAAGTAAATGCCCATACCTGAAACGAAGCCTTGCTTGTAGGAAGACTCAGAGCTTGGGATTTAACTCCATTCCTGAAGTGAAACACAAAGCAGAGTTCTCATCCATTGATCACACTGTGCTTTAGAGCTAGAAGCAAGCTCTTGCTTTCTAGGGTCTCTAAGACTGCAGGAAATGTGAGTGTGATGAGAACAAAAGAACGGTGTGCCCTACACATACGGATCATATCTAGTACAACTCTGCCTCTGAAATTGATACAAAGCACAGGTCCTCTAACATCCAATGCTTGTCAGTTAAGATGAGAATCGTGTGCCCTTTGTGAACGATGTAGTTCGTTTGAGCTGTAAAGTAACTGCCCTTACCTGAAACGAAGTCTTGCTTGTAGGAAGACTCAGAGCCTGGGATTTAACTCCATTTCTGAAGTGAAACACACAGCAGAGTTCTCATCCATTGATCACACTCTGCTTTAGAGCCAGAAGCACGCATTTGCTTTCCAGAGTCTCTAAGACAGCAGGAAAAGAGAGTGTGCTCAGAAGAAAAGAACGGTGTTTCCTATACATACGGACAATATCTAGTTCAACTCTGCTTCTGAAACTGAAACAAACCAGAGGTCCTCTAACATCCAATGCTTGTCAGTTAAGATGAGACACATGTGAGCTTCGGGAACGATGGAATTGGTTTGAGCTATAAAGTATCTGCCCTTACCTGAAACGAAGTCTTGCTTGTAGGAAGACTCAGAGCCTGGGTTTAACTCCATTTCTGAAGTGAAACACAGAGCAGAGTTCTCATCCATTGATCACACTCTGCTTTAGAGCCAGAAGCACGCTCTTGCTTTCCAGGGTCTCTAAGACAGCAAGAAATGTGAGTGTGATGAAAACAAAAGAACGGTGTTACCTACACACACGGACCATATCTAGTACAACTCTGCCTCTAAAATTGATACAAAGCAAAGGTCCTCTAAGATCCAATGCTTGTCAGTTAAGATGAGAAACGTGTGAGCTTTGTGAACGATGTAGATCGTTTGAGCTGAAAAGTGACTGCCCTTACTTGAAACGAAGTCTTGCTTGTAGGAAGACACAGAGCCTGGAATATAACTCCATTTCTGAAGGGAAACACACAGCATAGTTCTCATCGATGGATCACACTCTGCTTTAGAGCAAGAAGCACGCTCTTGCTTTCTAGAGTCTCTAATAGAGCAGGAAACTTGAGTGTGCTCAGAACAAAAGAACTGTGTTTCCTACACATATGGGCCATATCTAGTTCAACTCTGCTTCTGAAACTGAAACAAACCAGAGGTCCTCTAACATCCAATGCTTGTCAGTTAAGATGAGAAACGTGTGAGCTTCGTGAATGATGTAGTTCGTTTGAGCAGTAAAGTAACTGCCCATACCTGAAACGAATTCTTGCTTGTAGGAAGACTCAGAGCCGGGGATTTAACTCCATTTCTGAAGTGAAACACACAGCAGAGTTCTCATCCATTGATCGCACTGTGCTTTAGAGCTAGAAGCATGCTCTTGCTTTCCAGGGTCTCTAAGACTGCAGGAAATGTGAGTGTGATGAGAACAAAAGAACGGTGTGCCCTACACATACGGATCATATCTAGTACAACTCTGCCTCTGAAATTGATACAAAGCACAGGTCCTCTAACATCCAATGCTTGTCAGTTAAGATGAGAAACGTGTGCCCTTTGTGAACGATGTAGATCGTTTGAGCTGAAGAGTGACTGCCCTTACTTGAAATGAAGTCTTGCTTGTAGGAAGACACAGAGCCTGGAATAAAACTCCATTTCTGAAGTGAAACACACAGCAGAGTTCTCATCCATTGATCACACTCTGCTTTAGAACCAGAAGCAGGCACTTGCTTTCCAGAGTCTCTAAGACAGCAGGAAAAGTGAGTGTGCTCAGAAGAAAAGAACGGTGTTTCCTATACATACAGGCCATATCTAGTTCAACTCTGATTCAGAAACTGATACAAAGCACTGGTACTCTAACATTCAATGCTTGTCAGTTAAGATGAGAAACATGTGAGCTTCGTGAACGATGTAGTTCCTTTGATCTGAAAAATGACTGCACTTACTTGAAACGAAGTCTTGCTTGTAGGAAGACACAGAGCCTGGAATATAACTCCATTTCTGAAGGGAAACACACAGCATAGTTCTCATCGATGGATCACACTCTGCTTTAGAGCAAGAAGCACGCTCTTGCTTTCTAGAGTCTCTAATAGAGCAGGAAACTTGAGTGTCCTCAGAACAATGGAACTGTGTTTCCTACACATATGGGCCATATCTAGTTCAACTCTGCTTCTGAAACTGAAACAAACCAGAGGTCCTCTATCATCCAATGCTTATCAGTTAAGATGAGAAACGTGTGAGCTTCGTGAACGATGTAGTTCGTTTGAGCAGTAAAGTAACTGCCCATACCTGAAACGAAGTCTTGCTTGTAGGAAGACTCCGAGCCTGGGATTTAACTCCATTTCTGAACTGAAACACACAGCAGAGTTCTCATCCATTGATCACACTGTGCTTTAGAGCTAGAAGCACGCTCTTGCTTTCCAGGGTCTCTAAGACTGCAGGAAATGTGAGTGTGATGAGAACAAAAGAACGGTGTGCCCTACACATACGGATCATATCTTGTACAACTCTGCCTCTGAAATTGATACAAAGCACAGGTCCTCTAACATCCAATGCTTGTCAGTTAAGATGAGAAACGTGTGCCCTTTGTGAACGATGTAGATCATTTGAGCTGAAGAGTGACTGCCCTTACTTGAAACGAAGTCTTGCTTGTAGGAAGACACAGAGCCTGGAATATAACTCCATTTCTGAAGGGAAACACACAGCATAGTTCTCATCGATGGATCACACTCTGCTTTAGAGCAAGAAGCACGCTCTTGCTTTCTAGAGTCTCTAATACAGCAGGAAACTTGAGTGTCCTCAGTGCAAAAGAACTGTGTTTCCTACACCTAGGGCCATATCTAGTTCAACTCTGCTTCTGAAACTGAAACAAACCAGAGGTCCTCTAACATCCAATGCTTGTCAGTTTAGATGAGAAACGTGTGATCTACGTGAACGATGTAGTTCATTTGAGCTGAAAAGTGACTGCCCTGACTTGAATGAAGTCTTGCTTGTAGGAAGACTCAGAGCATGGGATTTAACTCCATTTCTGAAGTGAAACACACAGCATAGTTCTCATCGATGGATCACACTCTGCTTTAGAGCAAGAAGCATGCTCTTTCTTTCTAGAGTCTCTAATACCGCAGGAAACGTAAGTGTGCTCAGAACAAAAGAACAGTGTTTCCTACACATACAGGCCATATCTAGTTCAACTCTGCTTCTGAAACTGATACAAAGCCCTGGTACTCTAAAATTCAATGCTTGTCAGTTAAGATGAGAAACGTGTGAGCTTCGTGAACGATGTAGTTCCTTTGATCTGAAAAATGACTGCAATTACTTGAAACGAAGTCTTGCTTGTAGGAAGACTCAGAGCCTGCGATTTAACTCCATTTCTGAAGTGAAACACACAGCAGAGTTCTCATCCATTGATCACACTCTGCTTTAGGGCCAGAAGCACGCACTTGCTTTCCAGAGTCTCTAAGACAGCAGGAAAAGTGAGTGTGCTCAGAAGAAAAGAACGGTGTTTCCTATACATACGGACAATATCTAGTTCAACTCTGCTTCTGAAACTGAAACAAACCAGAGGTCCTCTAACATCCAATGCTTGTCAGTTAAGATGAGAAACGTGTGAGCTTCGGGAATGATGTAGTTCGTTTGAGCACTAAAGTAAATGCCCATACCTGAAACGAAGCCTTGCTTGTAGGAAGACTCAGAGCTTGGGATTTAACTCCATTCCTGAAGTGAAACACAAAGCAGAGTTCTCATCCATTGATCACACTGTGCTTTAGAGCTAGAAGCAAGCTCTTGCTTTCTAGGGTCTCTAAGACTGCAGGAAATGTGAGTGTGATGAGAACAAAAGAACGGTGTGCCCTACACATACGGATCATATCTAGTACAACTCTGCCTCTGAAATTGATACAAAGCACAGGTCCTCTAACATCCAATGCTTGTCAGTTAAGATGAGAATCGTGTGCCCTTTGTGAACGATGTAGATCGTTTGAGCTGAAGAGTGACTGCCCTTACTTGAAACGAAGTCTTGCTTGTAGGAAGACACAGAGCCTGGAATATAACTCCATTTCTGAAGGGAAACACACAGCATAGTTCTCATCGATGGATCACACACTGCTTTAGAGCAAGAAGCACGCTCTTGCTTTCTAGAGTCTCTAATACAGCAGGAAACTTGAGTGTCCTCAGAACAAAAGATCTGTGTTTCCTACACATAGAGCCATATCTAGTTCAACTCTGCTTCTGAAACTGAAACAAACCACAGGTCCTCTAACATCCAATGCTTGTCAGTTTAGATGAGAAACGTGTGATCTTCGTGAACGATGTAGTTCGTTTGAGCTGAAAAGTGACTGCCCTTACTTGAATGAAGTCTGGCTTGTAGGAAGACTCAGAGCATGGGATTTAACTCCATTTCTGAAGTAAAACACACAGCATAGTTCTCATCGATGGATCACACTCTGCTTTAGAGCAAGAAGCACGCTCTTGCTTTCTAGAGTCTCTAATACAGCCGGAAACATGAGTGTGCTCAGAACAAAAGAACGGTGTTTCCTACACATATGGGCCATATCTAGTTCAACTCTGCTTCTGAACCTGCAACAAACCACAGGTCCTCTAACATCCAATGCTTGTCAGTTAAGATGAGAAACGTGTGAGCTTCGTGAACGATGTAGTTCGTTTGAGCTCTAAAGTAACTGCCCTTACCTGAAACGAAGTCTTGCTTGTAGGAAGACTCAGAGCCTGGGATTGAACTCCATTTCTGAAGTGAAACACACCGCAGAGTTCTCATCCATTGATCACACTCTGCTTTAGAGCCAGAAGCACGCACTTGCTTTCCAGAGTCTCTAAGACAGCTGGAAAAGTGAGTGTGCTCAGAAGAAAAGAACGGTGTTTCCTATACATACGGACAATATCTAGTTCAACTCTGCTTCTGAAACTGAAACAAACCAGAGGTCCTCTAACATCCAATGCTTGTCAGTTAAGATGAGACACATGTTAGCTTCGGGAACAATGGAGATCATTTGAGCTGTAAAGTATCTGCCCATACCTGAAACGATGTCTTGCTTGTAGGAAGACTCAGAGCCTGGCTTTAACTCCATTTCTGAAGTGAAACACAGAGCAGAGTTCTCATCCATTGATCACATTCTGCTTTAGAGCCAGAAGCATGCTCTTGCTTTCCAGGGTCTCTAAGACAGCAAGAAATGTGAGTGTGATGAAAACAAAAGAACGGTGTTACCTACACACACAGACCATATCTAGTACAACTCTGCCTCTAAAATTGATACAAAGCAAAGGTCCTCTAAGATCCAATGCTTGTCAGTTAAGATGAGAAACGTGTGAGCTTTGTGAACGATATAGATCGTTTGAGCTGAAAAGTGACTGCCCTTACTTGAAACGAAGTCTTGCTTGTAGGAAGACACAGAGCCTGGAATATAACTCCATTTCTGAAGTGAAAGACACAGCATAGTTCTCATCGATGGATCACACTCTGCTTTAGAGCAAGAAGCACACTCTTGCTTTCTAGAGTCTCTAATAGAGCAGGAAACTTGAGTGTGCTCAGAACAAAAGAACTGTGTTTCCTACACATATGGGCCATATCTAGTTCAACTCTGCTTCTGAAACTGAAACAAATCAGAGGTTCTCTAACATCCAATGCTTGTCAGTTAAGATGAGAATCGTGTGAGCTTTGTGAACGATGTAGTTCGTTTGAGCAGTAAAGTAACTGCCCATACCTGAAACGAATTCTTGCTTGTAGGAAGACTCAGAGCCGGGGATTTAACTCCATTTCTGAAGTGAAACACACAGCAGAGTTCTCATCCATTGATCACACTGTGCTTAAGAGCTAGAAGCACGCTCTTGCTTTCCAGGGTCTCTAAGACTGCAGGAAATGTGAGTGTGATGAGAACAAAAGAACGGTGTGCCCTACACATACGGATCATATCTAGTACAACTCTGCCTCTGAAATTGATACAAAGCACAGGTCCTCTAACATCCAATGCTTGTCAGTTAAGATGAGAAACGTGTGCCCTTTGTGAACGATGTAGATCGTTTGAGCTGAAGAGTGACTGCCCTTACTTGAAATGAATTCTTGCTTGTAGGAAGACACAGAGCCTGGAATAAAACTCCATTTCTGAAGGGAAACACACAGCATAGTTCTCATCGATGGATCACACTCTGCTTTAGAGCAAGAAGCACGCTCTTGCTTTCTAGAGTCTCTAATACAGCAGGAAACTTGAGTGTCCTCAGAACAAAAGATCTGTGTTTCCTACACATAGAGCCATATCTAGTTCAACTCTGCTTCTGAAACTGAAACAAACCACAGGTCCTCTAACATCCAATGCTTGTCAGTTAAGATGAGAAACGTGTGAGCTTCGTGAACGATGTAGTTCGTTTGAGCTCTAAAGTAACTGCCCTTACCTGAAACGAAGTCTTGCTTGTAGGAAGACTCAGAGCCTGGGATTGAACTCCATTTCTGAAGTGAAACACACCGCAGAGTTCTCATCCATTGATCACACTCTGCTTTAGAGCCAGAAGCACGCACTTGCTTTCCAGAGTCTCTAAGACAGCTGGAAAAGTGAGTGTGCTCAGAAGAAAAGAACGGGGTTTCCTATACATACGGACAATATCTAGTTCAACTCTGCTTCTGAAACTGAAACAAACCAGAGGTCCTCTAACATCCAATGCTTGTCAGTTAAGATGAGACACATGTTAGCTTCGGGAACAATGGAGATCATTTGAGCTGTAAAGTATCTGCCCATACCTGAAACGAAGTCTTGCTTGTAGGAAGACTCAGAGCCTGGCTTTAACTCCATTTCTGAAGTGAAACACAGAGCAGAGTTCTCATCCATTGATCACATTCTGCTTTAGAGCCAGAAGCATGCTCTTGCTTTCCAGGGTCTCTAAGACAGCAAGAAATGTGAGTGTGATGAAAACAAAAGAACGGTGTTACCTACACACACAGACCATATCTAGTACAATTCTGCCTCTAAAATTGATACAAAGCAAAGGTCCTCTAAGATCCAATGCTTGTCAGTTAAGATGAGAAACGTGTGAGCTTTGTGAACGATATAGATCGTTTGAGCTGAAAAGTGACTGCCCTTACTTGAAACGAAGTCTTGCTTGTAGGAAGACACAGAGCCTGGAATATAACTCCATTTCTGAAGGGAAACACACAGCATAGTTCTCATCGATGGATCACACTCTGCTTTAGAGCAAGAAGCACGCTCTTGCTTTCTAGAGTCTCTAATAGAGCAGGAAACTTGAGTGTGCTCAGAACAAAAGAACTGTGTTTCCTACACATATGGGCCATATCTAGTTCAACTCTGCTTCTGAAACTGAAACAAATCAGAGGTTCTCTAACATCCAATGCTTGTCAGTTAAGATGAGAATCGTGTGAGCTTCGTGAACGATGTAGTTCGTTTGAGCAGTAAAGTAACTGCCCATACCTGAAACGAATTCTTGCTTGTAGGAAGACTCAGAGCCGGGGATTTAACTCCATTTCTGAAGTGAAACACACAGCAGAGTTCTCATCCATTGATCACACTGTGCTTTAGAGCTAGAAGCACGCTCTTGCTTTCCAGGGTCTCTAAGACTGCAGGAAATGTGAGTGTGATGAGAACAAAAGAACGGTGTGCCCTACACATACGGATCATATCTAGTACAACTCTGCCTCTGAAATTGATACAAAGCACAGGTCCTCTAACATCCAATGCTTGTCAATTAAGATGAGAAACGTGTGCCCTTTGTGAACGATGTAGATCGTTTGAGCTGAAGAGTGACTGCCCTTACTTGAAATGAAGTCTTGCTTGTAGGAAGACACAGAGCCTGGAATAAAACTCCATTTCTGAAGGGAAACACACAGCATAGTTCTCATCGATGGATCACACTCTGCTTTATGCAAGAAGCACGCTCTTGCTTTCTAGAGTCTCTAATACAGCAGGAAACTTGAGTGTCCTCAGAACAAAAGATCTGTGTTTCCTACACATAGAGCCATATCTAGTTCAACTCTGCTTCTGAAACTGAAACAAACCACAGGTCCTATAACATCCAATGCTTGTCAGTTTAGATGAGAAACGTGTGATCTTCGTGAACGATGTAGTTCCTTTGAGCTGAGAAGTGACTGCCCTTACTTGAATGAAGTCTTGCTTGTAGGAAGACTCAGAGCATGGGATTTAACTCCATTTCTGAAGTGAAACACACAGCATAGATCTCATCGATGGATCACACTCTGCTTTAGAGCAAGAAGCATGCTCTTTCTTTCTAGAGTCTCTAATACTGCAGGAAACGTGAGTGTGCTCAGAACAAAGAACAGTGTTTCCTACACATACAGGCCATATCTAGTTCAACTCTGCTTCTGAAACTGATACAAAGCACTGGTACTCTAACATTCAATGCTTGTCAGTTAAGATGAGAAACGTGTGAGCTTCGTGAACGATGTAGTTCCTTTGATCAGAAAAATGACAGCACTTACTTGAAACGAAGTCTTGCTTGTAGGAAGACAAAGAGCCTGGAATATAACTCCATTTCTGAAGGGAAACGCACAGAATAGTTCTCTTCGATGGATCACACTCTGCTTTAGAGCAAGAGCACGCTCTTGCTTTCTAGAGTCTCTAATAGAGCAGGAAACTTGAGTGTGCTCAGAACAAAAGAACGGTGTTTCCTACACATACGGGCCATATCTAGTTCAACTCTGCTTCTGAAACTGAAACAAACCAGAGGTCCTCTAACATCCAATGCTTGTCAGTTAAGATGAGAAACGTGTGAGCTTCATGAACGATGTAGTTCGTTTGAGCTGTAAAGTAACTGCCCTTACCTGAAACGAAGTCTTGCTTGTAGGAAGACTCAGAGCCTGGGATTTAACTCCATTTCTGAAGTGAAACACACAGCAGAGTTCTCATCCATTGATCACACTCTGCTTTAGAGCCAGAAGCACGCATTTGCTTTCCAGAGTCTCTAAGACAGCAGGAAAAGAGAGTGTGCTCAGAAGAAAAGAACGGTGTTTCCTATACATACGGATCATATCTAGTACAACTCTGCCTCTGAAATTGATACAAAGCACAGGTCCTCTAACATCCAATGCTTGTCAGTTAAGATGAGAAACGTGTGCCCTTTGTGAACGATGTAGATCGTTTGAGCTGAAGAGTGACTGCCCTTACTTGAAATGAAGTCTTGCTTGTAGGAAGACACAGAGCCTGGAATAAAACTCCATTTCTGAAGGGAAACACACAGCATAGTTCTCATCGATGGATCACACTCTGCTTTAGAGCAAGAAGCACGCTCTTGCTTTCTAGAGTCTCTAATACAGCAGGAAACTTGAGTGTCCTCAGAACAAAAGATCTGTGTTTCCTACACATAGAGCCATATCTAGTTCAACTCTGCTTCTGAAACTGAAACAAACCACAGGTCCTATAACATCCAATGCTTGTCAGTTTAGATGAGAAACGTGTGATCTCCGTGAACGATGTAGTTCCTTTGAGCTGAGAAGTGACTGCCCTTACTTGAATGAAGTCTTGCTTGTAGGAAGACTCAGAGCATGGGATTTAACTCCATTTCTGAAGTGAAACACAAAGCATAGATCTCATCGATGGATCACACTCTGCTTTAGAGCAAGAAGCATGCTCTTTCTTTCTAGAGTCTCTAATACTGCAGGAAACGTGAGTGTGCTCAGAACAAAGAACAGTGTTTCCTACACATACAGGCCATATCTAGTTCAACTCTGCTTCTGAAACTGATACAAAGCACTGGTACTCTAACATTCAATGCTTGTCAGTTAAGATGAGAAACGTGTGAGCATCGTGAACGATGTAGTTCCTTTGATCAGAAAAATGACAGCACTTACTTGAAACGAAGTCTTGCTTGTAGGAAGACAAAGAGCCTGGAATATAACTCCATTTCTGAAGGGAAACGCACAGAATAGTTCTCTTCGATGGATCACACTCTGCTTTAGAGCAAGAGCACGCTCTTGCTTTCTAGAGTCTCTAATACAGCCGGAAACTTGAGTGTGCTCAGAACAAAAGAACGGTGTTTCCTACACATACGGGCCATATCTAGTTCAACTCTGCTTCTGAACCTGAAACAAACCACAGGTCCTCTAACATCCAATGCTTGTCAGTTAAGATGAGAAACGTGTGAGCTTCATGAACGATGTAGTTCGTTTGAGCTGTAAAGTAACTGCCCTTACCTGAAACAAAGTCTTGCTTGTAGGAAGACTCAGAGCCTGGGATTTAACTCCATTTCTGAAGTGAAACACACAGCAGAGTTCTCATCCATTGATCACACTCTGCTTTAGAGCCAGAAGCACGCATTTGCTTTCCAGAGTCTCTAAGACAGCAGGAAAAGAGAGTGTGCTCAGAAGAAAAGAACGGTGTTTCCTATACATACGGACAATATCTAGTTCAACTCTGCTTCTGAAACTGAAACAAACCAGAGGTCCTCTAACATCCAATGCTTGTCAGTTAAGATGAGACACATGTGAGCTTCGGGAACGATGGAGTTGGTTTGAGCTATAAAGTATCTGCCCTTACCTGAAACGAAGTCTTGCTTGTAGGAAGACTCAGAGCCTGGGTTTAACTCCATTTCTGAAGTGAAACACAGAGCAGAGTTCTCATCCATTGATCACACTCTGCTTTAGAGCCAGAAGCACGCTCTTGCTTTCCAGGGTCTCTAAGACAGCAAGAAATGTGAGTGTGATGAAAACAAAAGAACGGTGTTACCTACACACACGGACCATATCTAGTACAACTCTGCCTCTAAAATTGATACAAAGCAAAGGTCCTCTAAGATCCAATGCTTGTCAGTTAAGATGAGAAACGTGTGAGCTTTGTGAACGATGTAGATCGTTTGAGCTGAAAAGTGACTGCCCTTACTTGAAACGAAGTCTTGCTTGTAGGAAGACACAGAGCCTGGAATATAACTCCATTTCTGAAGGGAAACACACAGCATAGTTCTCATCGATGGATCACACTCTGCTTTAGAGCAAGAAGCACGCTCTTGCTTTCTAGAGTCTCTAATAGAGCAGGAAACTTGAGTGTGCTCAGAACAAAAGAACTGTGTTTCCTACACATATGGGCCATATCTAGTTCAACTCTGCTTCTGAAACTGAAACAAACCAGAGGTCCTCTAACATCCAATGCTTGTCAGTTAAGATGAGAAACGTGTGAGCTTCGTGAATGATGTAGTTCGTTTGAGCAGTAAAGTAACTGCCCATACCTGAAACGAATTCTTGCTTGTAGGAAGACTCAGAGCCGGGGATTTAACTCCATTTCTGAAGTGAAACACACAGCAGAGTTCTCATCGATGGATCACACTCTGCTTTAGAGCAAGAAGCACGCTCTTGCTTTCTAGAATCTCTAATACAGCCGGAAACATGAGTGTGCTCAGAACAAAAGAACGGTGTTTCCTACACATATGGGCCATATCTAGTTCAACTCTGCTTCTGAACCTGAAACAAACCACAGGTCCTCTAACATCCAATGCTTGTCAGTTAAGATGAGAAACGTGTGAGCTTCGTGAACGATGTAGTTCGTTTGAGCTCTAAAGTAACTGCCCTTACCTGAAACGAAGTCTTGCTTGTAGGAAGACTCAGAGCCTGGGATTGAACTCCATTTCTGAAGTGAAACACACCGCAGAGTTCTCATCCATTGAACACACTCTGCTTTAGAGCCAGAAGCACGCACTTGCTTTCCAGAGTCTCTAAGACAGCTGGAAAAGTGAGTGTGCTCAGAAGAAAAGAACGGTGTTTCCTATACATACGGACAATATCTAGTTCAACTCTGCTTCTGAAACTGAAACAAACCAGAGGTCCTCTAACATCCAATGCTTGTCAGTTAAGATGAGACACATGTGAGCTTCGGGAACAATGGAGATCGTTTGAGCTGTAAAGTATCTGCCCTTACCTGAAACGAAGTCTTGCTTGTAGGAAGACTCAGAGCCTGGCTTTAACTCCATTTCTGAAGTGAAACACAGAGCAGAGTTCTCATCCATTGATCACACTCTGCTTTAGAGCCAGAAGCATGCTCTTGCTTTCCAGGGTCTCTAAGACAGCAAGAAATGTGAGTGTGATGAAAACAAAAGAACGGTGTTACCTACACACACGGACCATATCTAGTATAACTCTGCCTCTAAAATTGATACAAAGCAAAGGTCCTCTAAGATCCAATGCTTGTCAGTTAAGATGAGAAACGTGTGAGCTTTGTGAACGATATAGATCGTTTGAGCTGAAAAGTGACTGCCCTTACTTGAAACGAAGTCTTGCTTGTAGGAAGACACAGAGCCTGGAATATAACTCCATTTCTGAAGGGAAACACAGAGCGTAGTTCTCTTCGATGGATCACACTCTGCTTTAGAGCAAGAAGCACGCTCTTGCTTTCTAGAGTCTCTAATACAGCCGGAAACTTGAGTGTGCTCAGAACAAAAGAACGGTGTTTCCTACACATACGGGCCACATCTAGTTCAACTCTACTTGTGAACCTAAAATAAACCACAGGTCCTCTAACATCCAATGCTTGTCAGTTAAGAAGAGAAACGTGTGAGCTTCGTGAACGATGAAGTTTGTTTGAGCTGTAAAGTAACTGCCCTTACCTGAAACGAATTCTTGCTTGTAGAAAGACTCAGAGCCTTGGATTTAACTCCATTTCTGAAGTGAAACACAGAGCAGAGTTCTCATCCATTGATCACACTCTGCTTTAGAGCCGGAAGCACGCTCTTGCTTTCCAGGGTCTCTAAGACAGCAAGAAATGTGAGTGTGGTGAAAACAAAAGAATGGTGTTACCTACACACACAGACCATATCTAGTACAACTCTGCCTCTGAAATTGATACAAAGCACAGGTCCTTAAGATCCAATGCTTGTCAGTTAAGATGAGAAACGTGTGAGCTTCGTGAACGATGTAGATCGTTTGAGCTGAAAAGTGACTGCCCTTACTTGAAACGAAGTCTTGCTTGTAGGAAGACACAGAGCCTGGAATATAACTCCATTTCTGAAGGGAAACACACAGCATAGTTCTCATCGATGGATCACACTCTGCTTTAGAGCAAGAAGCACGCTCTTGCTTTCTAGAGTCTCTAATAGAGCAGGAAACTTGAGTGTCCTCAGAACAAAAGATCTGTGTTTCCTACACATAGAGCCATATCTAGTTCAACTCTGCTTCTGAAACTGAAACAAACCACAGGTCCTCTAACATCCAATGCTTGTCAGTTTAGATGAGAAACGTGTGATCTTCGTGAACGATGTAGTTCGTTTGAGCTGAAAAGTGACTGCCCTTACTTGAATG
This sequence comes from Onychomys leucogaster, assembly GCA_949786385.1. NCBI lineage: Eukaryota > Metazoa > Chordata > Mammalia > Rodentia > Cricetidae > Onychomys > Onychomys leucogaster. Next base: position 454,394 of record CATKUP010000056.1, read on the forward strand.
AAGTCTGGCTTGTAGGAAGACTCAGAGCATGGGATTTAACTCCATTTCTGAAGTAAAACACACAGCATAGTTCTCATCGATGGATCACACTCTGCTTTAGAGCAAGAAGCACGCTCTTGCTTTCTAGAGTCTCTAATACAGCCGGAAACATGAGTGTGCTCAGAACAAAAGAACGGTGTTTCCTACACATATGGGCCATATCTAGTTCAACTCTGCTTCTGAACCTGCAACAAACCACAGGTCCTCTAACATCCAATGCTTGTCAGTTAAGATGAGAAACGTGTGAGCTTCGTGAACGATGTAGTTCGTTTGAGCTCTAAAGTAACTGCCCTTACCTGAAACGAAGTCTTGCTTGTAGGAAGACTCAGAGCCTGGGATTGAACTCCATTTCTGAAGTGAAACACACCGCAGAGTTCTCATCCATTGATCACACTCTGCTTTAGAGCCAGAAGCACGCACTTGCTTTCCAGAGTCTCTAAGACAGCTGGAAAAGTGAGTGTGCTCAGAAGAAAAGAACGGTGTTTCCTATACATACGGACAATATCTAGTTCAACTCTGCTTCTGAAACTGAAACAAACCAGAGGTCCTCTAACATCCAATGCTTGTCAGTTAAGATGAGACACATGTTAGCTTCGGGAACAATGGAGATCATTTGAGCTGTAAAGTATCTGCCCATACCTGAAACGAAGTCTTGCTTGTAGGAAGACTCAGAGCCTGGCTTTAACTCCATTTCTGAAGTGAAACACAGAGCAGAGTTCTCATCCATTGATCACATTCTGCTTTAGAGCCAGAAGCATGCTCTTGCTTTCCAGGGTCTCTAAGACAGCAAGAAATGTGAGTGTGATGAAAACAAAAGAACGGTGTTACCTACACACACAGACCATATCTAGTACAACTCTGCCTCTAAAATTGATACAAAGCAAAGGTCCTCTAAGATCCAATGCTTGTCAGTTAAGATGAGAAACGTGTGAGCTTTGTGAACGATATAGATCGTTTGAGCTGAAAAGTGACTGCCCTTACTTGAAACCAAGTCTTGCTTGTAGGAAGACACAGAGCCTGGAATATAACTCCATTTCTGAAGGGAAAGACACAGCATAGTTCTCATCGATGGATCACACTCTGCTTTAGAGCAAGAAGCACGCTCTTGCTTTCTAGAGTCTCTAATAGAGCAGGAAACTTGAGTGTGCTCAGAACAAAAGAACTGTGTTTCCTACACATATGGGCCATATCTAGTTCAACTCTGCTTCTGAAACTGAAACAAATCAGAGGTTCTCTAACATCCAATGCTTGTCAGTTAAGATGAGAATCGTGTGAGCTTCGTGAACGATGTAGTTCGTTTGAGCAGTAAAGTAACTGCCCATACCTGAAACGAATTCTTGCTTGTAGGAAGACTCAGAGCCGGGGATTTAACTCCATTTCTGAAGTGAAACACACAGCAGAGTTCTCATCCATTGATCACACTGTGCTTTAGAGCTAGAAGCACGCTCTTGCTTTCCAGGGTCTCTAAGACTGCAGGAAATGTGAGTGTGATGAGAACAAAAGAACGGTGTGCCCTACACATACGGATCATATCTAGTACAACTCTGCCTCTGAAATTGATACAAAGCACAGGTCCTCTAACATCCAATGCTTGTCAGTTAAGATGAGAAACGTGTGCCCTTTGTGAACGATGTAGATCGTTTGAGCTGAAGAGTGACTGCCCTTACTTGAAATGAAGTCTTGCTTGTAGGAAGACACAGAGCCTGGAATAAAACTCCATTTCTGAAGGGAAACACACAGCATAGTTCTCATCGATGGATCACACTCTGCTTTAGAGCAAGAAGCACGCTCTTGCTTTCTAGAGTCTCTAATACAGCAGGAAACTTGAGTGTCCTCAGAACAAAAGATCTGTGTTTCCTACACATAGAGCCATATCTAGTTCAACTCTGCTTCTGAAACTTAAACAAACCACAGGTCCTATAACATCCAATGCTTGTCAGTTTAGATGAGAAACGTGTGATCTTCGTGAACGATGTAGTTCCTTTGAGCTGAGAAGTGACTGCCCTTACTTGAATGAAGTCTTGCTTGTAGGAAGACTCAGAGCATGGGATTTAACTCCATTTCTGAAGTGAAACACACAGCATAGATCTCATCGATGGATCACACTCTGCTTTAGAGCAAGAAGCATGCTCTTTCTTTCTAGAGTCTCTAATACTGCAGGAAACGTGAGTGTGCTCAGAACAAAGAACAGTGTTTCCTACACATACAGGCCATATCTAGTTCAACTCTGCTTCTGAAACTGATACAAAGCACTGGTACTCTAACATTCAATGCTTGTCAGTTAAGATGAGAAACGTGTGAGCTTCGTGAACGATGTAGTTCCTTTGATCAGAAAAATGACAGCACTTACTTGAAACGAAGTCTTGCTTGTAGGAAGACAAAGAGCCTGGAATATAACTCCATTTCTGAAGGGAAACGCACAGAATAGTTCTCTTCGATGGATCACACTCTGCTTTAGAGCAAGAGCACGCTCTTGCTTTCTAGAGTCTCTAATAGAGCAGGAAACTTGAGTGTGCTCAGAACAAAAGAACGGTGTTTCCTACACATACGGGCCATATCTAGTTCAACTCTGCTTCTGAAACTGAAACAAACCAGAGGTCCTCTAACATCCAATGCTTGTCAGTTAAGATGAGAAACGTGTGAGCTTCATGAACGATGTAGTTCGTTTGAGCTGTAAAGTAACTGCCCTTACCTGAAACGAAGTCTTGCTTGTAGGAAGACTCAGAGCCTGGGATTTAACTCCATTTCTGAAGTGAAACACACAGCAGAGTTCTCATCCATTGATCACACTGTGCTTTAGAGCCAGAAGCACGCATTTGCTTTCCAGAGTCTCTAAGACAGCAGGAAAAGAGAGTGTGCTCAGAAGAAAAGAACGGTGTTTCCTATACATACGGATCATATCTAGTACAACTCTGCCTCTGAAATTGATACAAAGCACAGGTCCTCTAACATCCAATGCTTGTCAGTTAAGATGAGAAACGTGTGCCCTTTGTGAACGATGTAGATCGTTTGAGCTGAAGAGTGACTGCCCTTACTTGAAATGAAGTCTTGCTTGTAGGAAGACACAGAGCCTGGAATAAAACTCCATTTCTGAAGGGAAACACACAGCATAGTTCTCATCGATGGATCACACTCTGCTTTAGAGCAAGAAGCACGCTCTTGCTTTCTAGAGTCTCTAATACAGCAGGAAACTTGAGTGTCCTCAGAACAAAAGATCTGTGTTTCCTACACATAGAGCCATATCTAGTTCAACTCTGCTTCTGAAACTGAAACAAACCACAGGTCCTATAACATCCAATGCTTGTCAGTTTAGATGAGAAACGTGTGATCTTCGTGAACGATGTAGTTCCTTTGAGCTGAGAAGTGACTGCCCTTACTTGAATGAAGTCTTGCTTGTAGGAAGACTCAGAGCATGGGATTTAACTCCATTTCTGAAGTGAAACACAAAGCATAGATCTCATCGATGGATCACACTCTGCTTTAGAGCAAGAAGCATGCTCTTTCTTTCTAGAGTCTCTAATACTGCAGGAAACGTGAGTGTGCTCAGAACAAAGAACAGTGTTTCCTACACATACAGGCCATATCTAGTTCAACTCTGCTTCTGAAACTGATACAAAGCACTGGTACTCTAACATTCAATGCTTGTCAGTTAAGATGAGAAACGTGTGAGCTTCGTGAACGATGTAGTTCCTTTGATCAGAAAAATGACAGCACTTACTTGAAACGAAGTCTTGCTTGTAGGAAGACAAAGAGCCTGGAATATAACTCCATTTCTGAAGGGAAACGCACAGAATAGTTCTCTTCGATGGATCACACTCTGCTTTAGAGCAAGAGCACGCTCTTGCTTTCTAGAGTCTCTAATACAGCCGGAAACTTGAGTGTGCTCAGAACAAAAGAACGGTGTTTCCTACACATACGGGCCATATCTAGTTCAACTCTGCTTCTGAACCTGAAACAAACCACAGGTCCTCTAACATCCAATGCTTGTCAGTTAAGATGAGAAACGTGTGAGCTTCATGAACGATGTAGTTCGTTTGAGCTGTAAAGTAACTGCCCTTACCTGAAACGAAGTCTTGCTTGTAGGAAGACTCAGAGCCTGGGATTTAACTCCATTTCTGAAGTGAAACACACAGCAGAGTTCTCATCCATTGATCACACTCTGCTTTAGAGCCAGAAGCACGCATTTGCTTTCCAGAGTCTCTAAGACAGCAGGAAAAGAGAGTGTGCTCAGAAGAAAAGAACGGTGTTTCCTATACATACGGACAATATCTAGTTCAACTCTGCTTCTGAAACTGAAACAAACCAGAGGTCCTCTAACATCCAATGCTTGTCAGTTAAGATGAGACACATGGGAGCTTCGGGAACGATGGAGTTGGTTTGAGCTATAAAGTATCTGCCCTTACCTGAAACGAAGTCTTGCTTGTAGGAAGACTCAGAGCCTGGGTTTAACTCCATTTCTGAAGTGAAACACAGAGCAGAGTTCTCATCCATTGATCACACTCTGCTTTAGAGCCAGAAGCACGCTCTTGCTTTCCAGGGTCTCTAAGACAGCAAGAAATGTGAGTGTGATGAAAACAAAAGAACGGTGTTACCTACACACACGGACCATATCTAGTACAACTCTGCCTCTAAAATTGATACAAAGCAAAGGTCCTCTAAGATCCAATGCTTGTCAGTTAAGATGAGAAACGTGTGAGCTTTGTGAACGATGTAGATCGTTTGAGCTGAAAAGTGACTGCCCTTACTTGAAACGAAGTCTTGCTTGTAGGAAGACACAGAGCCTGGAATATAACTCCATTTCTGAAGGGAAACACACAGCATAGTTCTCATCGATGGATCACACTCTGCTTTAGAGCAAGAAGCACGCTCTTGCTTTCTAGAGTCTCTAATAGAGCAGGAAACTTGAGTGTGCTCAGAACAAAAGAACTGTGTTTCCTACACATATGGGCCATATCTAGTTCAACTCTGCTTCTGAAACTGAAACAAACCAGAGGTCCTCTAACATCCAATGCTTGTCAGTTAAGATGAGAAACGTGTGAGCTTCGTGAATGATGTAGTTCGTTTGAGCAGTAAAGTAACTGCCCATACCTGAAACGAATTCTTGCTTGTAGGAAGACTCAGAGCCTGGAATAAAACTCCATTTCTGAAGGGAAACACACAGCATAGTTCTCATCGATGGATCACACTCTGCTTTAGAGCAAGAAGCACGCTCTTGCTTTCTAGAGTCTCTAATACAGCAGGAAACTTGAGTGTCCTCAGAACAAAAGATCTGTGTTTCCTACACATAGAGCCATATCTAGTTCAACTCTGCTTCTGAAACTTAAACAAACCACAGGTCCTATAACATCCAATGCTTGTCAGTTTAGATGAGAAACGTGTGATCTTCGTGAACGATGTAGTTCCTTTGAGCTGAGAAGTGACTGCCCTTACTTGAATGAAGTCTTGCTTGTAGGAAGACTCAGAGCATGGGATTTAACTCCATTTCTGAAGTGAAACACACAGCATAGATCTCATCGATGGATCACACTCTGCTTTAGAGCAAGAAGCATGCTCTTTCTTTCTAGAGTCTCTAATACTGCAGGAAACGTGAGTGTGCTCAGAACAAAGAACAGTGTTTCCTACACATACAGGCCATATCTAGTTCAACTCTGCTTCTGAAACTGATACAAAGCACTGGTACTCTAACATTCAATGCTTGTCAGTTAAGATGAGAAACGTGTGAGCTTCGTGAACGATGTAGTTCCTTTGATCAGAAAAATGACAGCACTTACTTGAAACGAAGTCTTGCTTGTAGGAAGACAAAGAGCCTGGAATATAACTCCATTTCTGAAGGGAAACGCACAGAATAGTTCTCTTCGATGGATCACACTCTGCTTTAGAGCAAGAGCACGCTCTTGCTTTCTAGAGTCTCTAATAGAGCAGGAAACTTGAGTGTGCTCAGAACAAAAGAACGGTGTTTCCTACACATACGGGCCATATCTAGTTCAACTCTGCTTCTGAAACTGAAACAAACCAGAGGTCCTCTAACATCCAATGCTTGTCAGTTAAGATGAGAAACGTGTGAGCTTCATGAACGATGTAGTTCGTTTGAGCTGTAAAGTAACTGCCCTTACCTGAAACGAAGTCTTGCTTGTAGGAAGACTCAGAGCCTGGGATTTAACTCCATTTCTGAAGTGAAACACACAGCAGAGTTCTCATCCATTGATCACACTCTGCTTTAGAGCCAGAAGCACGCATTTGCTTTCCAGAGTCTCTAAGACAGCAGGAAAAGAGAGTGTGCTCAGAAGAAAAGAACGGTGTTTCCTATACATACGGATCATATCTAGTACAACTCTGCCTCTGAAATTGATACAAAGCACAGGTCCTCTAACATCCAATGCTTGTCAGTTAAGATGAGAAACGTGTGCCCTTTGTGAACGATGTAGATCGTTTGAGCTGAAGAGTGACTGCCCTTACTTGAAATGAAGTCTTGCTTGTAGGAAGACACAGAGCCTGGAATAAAACTCCATTTCTGAAGGGAAACACACAGCATAGTTCTCATCGATGGATCACACTCTGCTTTAGAGCAAGAAGCACGCTCTTGCTTTCTAGAGTCTCTAATACAGCAGGAAACTTGAGTGTCCTCAGAACAAAAGATCTGTGTTTCCTACACATAGAGCCATATCTAGTTCAACTCTGCTTCTGAAACTGAAACAAACCACAGGTCCTCTAACATCCAATGCTTGTCAGTTTAGATGAGAAACGTGTGATCTTCGTGAACGATGTAGTTCCTTTGAGCTGAGAAGTGACTGCCCTTACTTGAATGAAGTCTTGCTTGTAGGAAGACTCAGAGCATGGGATTTAACTCCATTTCTGAAGTGAAACACAAAGCATAGATCTCATCGATGGATCACACTCTGCTTTAGAGCAAGAAGCATGCTCTTTCTTTCTAGAGTCTCTAATACTGCAGGAAACGTGAGTGTGCTCAGAACAAAGAACAGTGTTTCCTACACATACAGGCCATATCTAGTTCAACTCTGCTTCTGAAACTGATACAAAGCACTGGTACTCTAACATTCAATGCTTGTCAGTTAAGATGAGAAACGTGTGAGCTTCGTGAACGATGTAGTTCCTTTGATCAGAAAAATGACAGCACTTACTTGAAACGAAGTCTTGCTTGTAGGAAGACAAAGAGCCTGGAATATAACTCCATTTCTGAAGGGAAACGCACAGAATAGTTCTCTTCGATGGATCACACTCTGCTTTAGAGCAAGAGCACTCTCTTGCTTTCTAGAGTCTCTAATACAGCCGGAAACTTGAGTGTGCTCAGAACAAAAGAACGGTGTTTCCTACACATACGGGCCATATCTAGTTCAACTCTGCTTCTGAACCTGAAACAAACCACAGGTCCTCTAACATCCAATGCTTGTCAGTTAAGATGAGAAACGTGTGAGCTTCATGAACGATGTAGTTCGTTTGAGCTGTAAAGTAACTGCCCTTACCTGAAACGAAGTCTTGCTTGTAGGAAGACTCAGAGCCTGGGATTTAACTCCATTTCTGAAGTGAAACACACAGCAGAGTTCTCATCCATTGATCACACTCTGCTTTAGAGCCAGAAGCACGCATTTGCTTTCCAGAGTCTCTAAGACAGCAGGAAAAGAGAGTGTGCTCAGAAGAAAAGAACGGTGTTTCCTATACATACGGACAATATCTAGTTCAACTCTGCTTCTGAAACTGAAACAAACCAGAGGTCCTCTAACATCCAATGCTTGTCAGTTAAGATGAGACACATGTGAGCTTCGGGAACGATGGAGTTGGTTTGAGCTATAAAGTATCTGCCCTTACCTGAAACGAAGTCTTGCTTGTAGGAAGACTCAGAGCCTGGGTTTAACTCCATTTCTGAAGTGAAACACAGAGCAGAGTTCTCATCCATTGATCACACTCTGCTTTAGAGCCAGAAGCACGCTCTTGCTTTCCAGGGTCTCTAAGACAGCAAGAAATGTGAGTGTGATGAAAACAAAAGAACGGTGTTACCTACACACACGGACCATATCTAGTACAACTCTGCCTCTAAAATTGATACAAAGCAAAGGTCCTCTAAGATCCAATGCTTGTCAGTTAAGATGAGAAACGTGTGAGCTTTGTGAACGATGTAGATCGTTTGAGCTGAAAAGTGACTGCCCTTACTTGAAACGAAGTCTTGCTTGTAGGAAGACACAGAGCCTGGAATAAAACTCCATTTCTGAAGGGAAACACACAGCATAGTTCTCATCGATGGATCACACTCTGCTTTAGAGCAAGAAGCACGCTCTTGCTTTCTAGAGTCTCTAATACAGCAGGAAACTTGAGTGTCCTCAGAACAAAAGATCTGTGTTTCCTACACATAGAGCCATATCTAGTTCAACTCTGCTTCTGAAACTTAAACAAACCACAGGTCCTATAACATCCAATGCTTGTCAGTTTAGATGAGAAACGTGTGATCTTCGTGAACGATGTAGTTCCTTTGAGCTGAGAAGTGACTGCCCTTACTTGAATGAAGTCTTGCTTGTAGGAAGACTCAGAGCATGGGATTTAACTCCATTTCTGAAGTGAAACACACAGCATAGATCTCATCGATGGATCACACTCTGCTTTAGAGCAAGAAGCATGCTCTTTCTTTCTAGAGTCTCTAATACTGCAGGAAACGTGAGTGTGCTCAGAACAAAGAACAGTGTTTCCTACACATACAGGCCATATCTAGTTCAACTCTGCTTCTGAAACTGATACAAAGCACTGGTACTCTAACATTCAATGCTTGTCAGTTAAGATGAGAAACGTGTGAGCTTCGTGAACGATGTAGTTCCTTTGATCAGAAAAATGACAGCACTTACTTGAAACGAAGTCTTGCTTGTAGGAAGACAAAGAGCCTGGAATATAACTCCATTTCTGAAGGGAAACGCACAGAATAGTTCTCTTCGATGGATCACACTCTGCTTTAGAGCAAGAGCACGCTCTTGCTTTCTAGAGTCTCTAATAGAGCAGGAAACTTGAGTGTGCTCAGAACAAAAGAACGGTGTTTCCTACACATACGGGCCATATCTAGTTCAACTCTGCTTCTGAAACTGAAACAAACCAGAGGTCCTCTAACATCCAATGCTTGTCAGTTAAGATGAGAAACGTGTGAGCTTCATGAACGATGTAGTTCGTTTGAGCTGTAAAGTAACTGCCCTTACCTGAAACGAAGTCTTGCTTGTAGGAAGACTCAGAGCCTGGGATTTAACTCCATTTCTGAAGTGAAACACACAGCAGAGTTCTCATCCATTGATCACACTGTGCTTTAGAGCCAGAAGCACGCATTTGCTTTCCAGAGTCTCTAAGACAGCAGGAAAAGAGAGTGTGCTCAGAAGAAAAGAACGGTGTTTCCTATACATACGGATCATATCTAGTACAACTCTGCCTCTGAAATTGATACAAAGCACAGGTCCTCTAACATCCAATGCTTGTCAGTTAAGATGAGAAACGTGTGCCCTTTGTGAACGATGTAGATCGTTTGAGCTGAAGAGTGACTGCCCTTACTTGAAATGAAGTCTTGCTTGTAGGAAGACACAGAGCCTGGAATAAAACTCCATTTCTGAAGGGAAACACACAGCATAGTTCTCATCGATGGATCACACTCTGCTTTAGAGCAAGAAGCACGCTCTTGCTTTCTAGAGTCTCTAATACAGCAGGAAACTTGAGTGTCCTCAGAACAAAAGATCTGTGTTTCCTACACATAGAGCCATATCTAGTTCAACTCTGCTTCTGAAACTGAAACAAACCACAGGTCCTATAACATCCAATGCTTGTCAGTTTAGATGAGAAACGTGTGATCTTCGTGAACGATGTAGTTCCTTTGAGCTGAGAAGTGACTGCCCTTACTTGAATGAAGTCTTGCTTGTAGGAAGACTCAGAGCATGGGATTTAACTCCATTTCTGAAGTGAAACACAAAGCATAGATCTCATCGATGGATCACACTCTGCTTTAGAGCAAGAAGCATGCTCTTTCTTTCTAGAGTCTCTAATACTGCAGGAAACGTGAGTGTGCTCAGAACAAAGAACAGTGTTTCCTACACATACAGGCCATATCTAGTTCAACTCTGCTTCTGAAACTGATACAAAGCACTGGTACTCTAACATTCAATGCTTGTCAGTTAAGATGAGAAACGTGTGAGCTTCGTGAACGATGTAGTTCCTTTGATCAGAAAAATGACAGCACTTACTTGAAACGAAGTCTTGCTTGTAGGAAGACAAAGAGCCTGGAATATAACTCCATTTCTGAAGGGAAACGCACAGAATAGTTCTCTTCGATGGATCACACTCTGCTTTAGAGCAAGAGCACGCTCTTGCTTTCTAGAGTCTCTAATACAGCCGGAAACTTGAGTGTGCTCAGAACAAAAGAACGGTGTTTCCTACACATACGGGCCATATCTAGTTCAACTCTGCTTCTGAACCTGAAACAAACCACAGGTCCTCTAACATCCAATGCTTGTCAGTTAAGATGAGAAACGTGTGAGCTTCATGAACGATGTAGTTCGTTTGAGCTGTAAAGTAACTGCCCTTACCTGAAACGAAGTCTTGCTTGTAGGAAGACTCAGAGCCTGGGATTTAACTCCATTTCTGAAGTGAAACACACAGCAGAGTTCTCATCCATTGATCACACTCTGCTTTAGAGCCAGAAGCACGCATTTGCTTTCCAGAGTCTCTAAGACAGCAGGAAAAGAGAGTGTGCTCAGAAGAAAAGAACGGTGTTTCCTATACATACGGACAATATCTAGTTCAACTCTGCTTCTGAAACTGAAACAAACCAGAGGTCCTCTAACATCCAATGCTTGTCAGTTAAGATGAGACACATGGGAGCTTCGGGAACGATGGAGTTGGTTTGAGCTATAAAGTATCTGCCCTTACCTGAAACGAAGTCTTGCTTGTAGGAAGACTCAGAGCCTGGGTTTAACTCCATTTCTGAAGTGAAACACAGAGCAGAGTTCTCATCCATTGATCACACTCTGCTTTAGAGCCAGAAGCACGCTCTTGCTTTCCAGGGTCTCTAAGACAGCAAGAAATGTGAGTGTGATGAAAACAAAAGAACGGTGTTACCTACACACACGGACCATATCTAGTACAACTCTGCCTCTAAAATTGATACAAAGCAAAGGTCCTCTAAGATCCAATGCTTGTCAGTTAAGATGAGAAACGTGTGAGCTTTGTGAACGATGTAGATCGTTTGAGCTGAAAAGTGACTGCCCTTACTTGAAACGAAGTCTTGCTTGTAGGAAGACACAGAGCCTGGAATATAACTCCATTTCTGAAGGGAAACACACAGCATAGTTCTCATCGATGGATCACACTCTGCTTTAGAGCAAGAAGCACGCTCTTGCTTTCTAGAGTCTCTAATAGAGCAGGAAACTTGAGTGTGCTCAGAACAAAAGAACTGTGTTTCCTACACATATGGGCCATATCTAGTTCAACTCTGCTTCTGAAACTGAAACAAACCAGAGGTCCTCTAACATCCAATGCTTGTCAGTTAAGATGAGAAACGTGTGAGCTTCGTGAATGATGTAGTTCGTTTGAGCAGTAAAGTAACTGCCCATACCTGAAACGAATTCTTGCTTGTAGGAAGACTCAGAGCCTGGAATAAAACTCCATTTCTGAAGGGAAACACACAGCATAGTTCTCATCGATGGATCACACTCTGCTTTAGAGCAAGAAGCACGCTCTTGCTTTCTAGAGTCTCTAATACAGCAGGAAACTTGAGTGTCCTCAGAACAAAAGATCTGTGTTTCCTACACATAGAGCCATATCTAGTTCAACTCTGCTTCTGAAACTTAAACAAACCACAGGTCCTATAACATCCAATGCTTGTCAGTTTAGATGAGAAACGTGTGATCTTCGTGAACGATGTAGTTCCTTTGAGCTGAGAAGTGACTGCCCTTACTTGAATGAAGTCTTGCTTGTAGGAAGACTCAGAGCATGGGATTTAACTCCATTTCTGAAGTGAAACACACAGCATAGATCTCATCGATGGATCACACTCTGCTTTAGAGCAAGAAGCATGCTCTTTCTTTCTAGAGTCTCTAATACTGCAGGAAACGTGAGTGTGCTCAGAACAAAGAACAGTGTTTCCTACACATACAGGCCATATCTAGTTCAACTCTGCTTCTGAAACTGATACAAAGCACTGGTACTCTAACATTCAATGCTTGTCAGTTAAGATGAGAAACGTGTGAGCTTCGTGAACGATGTAGTTCCTTTGATCAGAAAAATGACAGCACTTACTTGAAACGAAGTCTTGCTTGTAGGAAGACAAAGAGCCTGGAATATAACTCCATTTCTGAAGGGAAACGCACAGAATAGTTCTCTTCGATGGATCACACTCTGCTTTAGAGCAAGAGCACGCTCTTGCTTTCTAGAGTCTCTAATAGAGCAGGAAACTTGAGTGTGCTCAGAACAAAAGAACGGTGTTTCCTACACATACGGGCCATATCTAGTTCAACTCTGCTTCTGAAACTGAAACAAACCAGAGGTCCTCTAACATCCAATGCTTGTCAGTTAAGATGAGAAACGTGTGAGCTTCATGAACGATGTAGTTCGTTTGAGCTGTAAAGTAACTGCCCTTACCTGAAACGAAGTCTTGCTTGTAGGAAGACTCAGAGCCTGGGATTTAACTCCATTTCTGAAGTGAAACACACAGCAGAGTTCTCATCCATTGATCACACTCTGCTTTAGAGCCAGAAGCACGCATTTGCTTTCCAGAGTCTCTAAGACAGCAGGAAAAGAGAGTGTGCTCAGAAGAAAAGAACGGTGTTTCCTATACATACGGATCATATCTAGTACAACTCTGCCTCTGAAATTGATACAAAGCACAGGTCCTCTAACATCCAATGCTTGTCAGTTAAGATGAGAAACGTGTGCCCTTTGTGAACGATGTAGATCGTTTGAGCTGAAGAGTGACTGCCCTTACTTGAAATGAAGTCTTGCTTGTAGGAAGACACAGAGCCTGGAATAAAACTCCATTTCTGAAGGGAAACACACAGCATAGTTCTCATCGATGGATCACACTCTGCTTTAGAGCAAGAAGCACGCTCTTGCTTTCTAGAGTCTCTAATACAGCAGGAAACTTGAGTGTCCTCAGAACAAAAGATCTGTGTTTCCTACACATAGAGCCATATCTAGTTCAACTCTGCTTCTGAAACTGAAACAAACCACAGGTCCTCTAACATCCAATGCTTGTCAGTTTAGATGAGAAACGTGTGATCTTCGTGAACGATGTAGTTCCTTTGAGCTGAGAAGTGACTGCCCTTACTTGAATGAAGTCTTGCTTGTAGGAAGACTCAGAGCATGGGATTTAACTCCATTTCTGAAGTGAAACACAAAGCATAGATCTCATCGATGGATCACACTCTGCTTTAGAGCAAGAAGCATGCTCTTTCTTTCTAGAGTCTCTAATACTGCAGGAAACGTGAGTGTGCTCAGAACAAAGAACAGTGTTTCCTACACATACAGGCCATATCTAGTTCAACTCTGCTTCTGAAACTGATACAAAGCACTGGTACTCTAACATTCAATGCTTGTCAGTTAAGATGAGAAACGTGTGAGCTTCGTGAACGATGTAGTTCCTTTGATCAGAAAAATGACAGCACTTACTTGAAACGAAGTCTTGCTTGTAGGAAGACAAAGAGCCTGGAATATAACTCCATTTCTGAAGGGAAACGCACAGAATAGTTCTCTTCGATGGATCACACTCTGCTTTAGAGCAAGAGCACTCTCTTGCTTTCTAGAGTCTCTAATACAGCCGGAAACTTGAGTGTGCTCAGAACAAAAGAACGGTGTTTCCTACACATACGGGCCATATCTAGTTCAACTCTGCTTCTGAACCTGAAACAAACCACAGGTCCTCTAACATCCAATGCTTGTCAGTTAAGATGAGAAACGTGTGAGCTTCATGAACGATGTAGTTCGTTTGAGCTGTAAAGTAACTGCCCTTACCTGAAACGAAGTCTTGCTTGTAGGAAGACTCAGAGCCTGGGATTTAACTCCATTTCTGAAGTGAAACACACAGCAGAGTTCTCATCCATTGATCACACTCTGCTTTAGAGCCAGAAGCACGCATTTGCTTTCCAGAGTCTCTAAGACAGCAGGAAAAGAGAGTGTGCTCAGAAGAAAAGAACGGTGTTTCCTATACATACGGACAATATCTAGTTCAACTCTGCTTCTGAAACTGAAACAAACCAGAGGTCCTCTAACATCCAATGCTTGTCAGTTAAGATGAGACACATGTGAGCTTCGGGAACGATGGAGTTGGTTTGAGCTATAAAGTATCTGCCCTTACCTGAAACGAAGTCTTGCTTGTAGGAAGACTCAGAGCCTGGGTTTAACTCCATTTCTGAAGTGAAACACAGAGCAGAGTTCTCATCCATTGATCACACTCTGCTTTAGAGCCAGAAGCACGCTCTTGCTTTCCAGGGTCTCTAAGACAGCAAGAAATGTGAGTGTGATGAAAACAAAAGAACGGTGTTACCTACACACACGGACCATATCTAGTACAACTCTGCCTCTAAAATTGATACAAAGCAAAGGTCCTCTAAGATCCAATGCTTGTCAGTTAAGATGAGAAACGTGTGAGCTTTGTGAACGATGTAGATCGTTTGAGCTGAAAAGTGACTGCCCTTACTTGAAACGAAGTCTTGCTTGTAGGAAGACACAGAGCCTGGAATATAACTCCATTTCTGAAGGGAAACACACAGCATAGTTCTCATCGATGGATCACACTCTGCTTTAGAGCAAGAAGCACGCTCTTGCTTTCTAGAGTCTCTAATAGAGCAGGAAACTTGAGTGTGCTCAGAACAAAAGAACTGTGTTTCCTACACATATGGGCCATATCTAGTTCAACTCTGCTTCTGAAACTGAAACAAACCAGAGGTCCTCTAACATCCAATGCTTGTCAGTTAAGATGAGAAACGTGTGAGCTTCGTGAATGATGTAGTTCGTTTGAGCAGTAAAGTAACTGCCCATACCTGAAACGAATTCTTGCTTGTAGGAAGACTCAGAGCCGGGGATTTAACTCCATTTCTGAAGTGAAACACACAGCAGAGTTCTCATCGATGGATCACACTCTGCTTTAGAGCAAGAAGCACGCTCTTGCTTTCTAGAATCTCTAATACAGCCGGAAACATGAGTGTGCTCAGAACAAAAGAACGGTGTTTCCTACACATATGGGCCATATCTAGTTCAACTCTGCTTCTGAACCTGAAACAAACCACAGGTCCTCTAACATCCAATGCTTGTCAGTTAAGATGAGAAACGTGTGAGCTTCGTGAACGATGTAGTTCGTTTGAGCTCTAAAGTAACTGCCCTTACCTGAAACGAAGTCTTGCTTGTAGGAAGACTCAGAGCCTGGGATTGAACTCCATTTCTGAAGTGAAACACACCGCAGAGTTCTCATCCATTGAACACACTCTGCTTTAGAGCCAGAAGCACGCACTTGCTTTCCAGAGTCTCTAAGACAGCTGGAAAAGTGAGTGTGCTCAGAAGAAAAGAACGGTGTTTCCTATACATACGGACAATATCTAGTTCAACTCTGCTTCTGAAACTGAAACAAACCAGAGGTCCTCTAACATCCAATGCTTGTCAGTTAAGATGAGACACATGTGAGCTTCGGGAACAATGGAGATCGTTTGAGCTGTAAAGTATCTGCCCTTACCTGAAACGAAGTCTTGCTTGTAGGAAGACTCAGAGCCTGGCTTTAACTCCATTTCTGAAGTGAAACACAGAGCAGAGTTCTCATCCATTGATCACACTCTGCTTTAGAGCCAGAAGCATGCTCTTTCTTTCCAGGGTCTCTAAGACAGCAAGAAATGTGAGTGTGATGAAAACAAAAGAACGGTGTTACCTACACACACGGACCATATCTAGTACAACTCTGCCTCTAAAATTGATACAAAGCAAAGGTCCTCTAAGATCCAATGCTTGTCAGTTAAGATGAGAAACGTGTGAGCTTTGTGAACGATATAGATCGTTTGAGCTGAAAAGTGACTGCCCTTACTTGAAACGAAGTCTTGCTTGTAGGAAGACACAGAGCCTGGAATATAACTCCATTTCTGAAGGGAAACACAGAGCGTAGTTCTCTTCGATGGATCACACTCTGCTTTAGAGCAAGAAGCACGCTCTTGCTTTCTAGAGTCTCTAATACAGCCGGAAACTTGAGTGTGCTCAGAACAAAAGAACGGTGTTTCCTACACATACGGGCCACATCTAGTTCAACTCTACTTGTGAACCTAAAATAAACCACAGGTCCTCTAACATCCAATGCTTGTCAGTTAAGATGAGAAACGTGTGAGCTTCGTGAACGATGAAGTTTGTTTGAGCTGTAAAGTAACTGCCCTTACCTGAAACGAATTCTTGCTTGTAGAAAGACTCAGAGCCTTGGATTTAACTCCATTTCTGAAGTGAAACACAGAGCATAGTTCTCATCCATTGATCACACTCTGCTTTAGACCCGGAAGCACGCTCTTGCTTTCCAGGGTCTCTAAGACAGCAAGAAATGTGAGTGTGGTGAAAACAAAAGAACGGTGTTACCTACACACACAGACCATATCTAGTACAACTCTGCCTCTGAAATTGATACAAAGCACAGGTCCTTAAGATCCAATGCTTGTCAGTTAAGATGAGAAACGTGTGAGCTTCGTGAACGATGTAGATCGTTTGAGCTGAAAAGTGACTGCCCTTACTTGAAACGAAGTCTTGCTTGTAGGAAGACACAGAGCCTGGAATATAACTCCATTTCTGAAGGGAAACACACAGCATAGTTCTCATCGATGGATCACACTCTGCTTTAGAGCAAGAAGCACGCTCTTGCTTTCTAGAGTCTCTAATAGAGCAGGAAACTTGAGTGTGCTCAGAACAAAAGAACTGTGTTTCCTACACATATGGGCCATATCTAGTTCAACTCTGCTTCTGAAACTGAAACAAAACAGAGGTCCTCTAACATCCAATGCTTGTCAGTTAAGATGAGAAACGTGTGAGCTTCGTGAAAGATGTAGTTCGTTTGAGCAGTAAAGTAACTGCCCATACCTGAAACGAAGTCTTGCTTGTAGGAAGACTCAGAGCCTGGGATTTAACTCCATTTCTGAAGTGAAACACACAGCAGAGTTCTCATCCATTGATCACACTCTGCTTTAGAGCTAGAAGCACGCTCTTGCTTTCCAGGGTCTCTAAGACTGCAGGAAATGTCAGTGTGATGAGAACAAAAGAAGGGTGTTCCCTACACATACGGATCATATCTAGTACAACTCTGCCTCTGAAATTGATACAAAGCACAGGTCCTCTAACATCCAATGCTTGTAAGTTAAGATGAGAAACGTGTGCCCTTAGTGAACGATGTAGATCGTTTGAGCTGAAGAGTGACTGCCCTTACTTGAAACGAAGTCTTGCTTGTAGGAAGACACAGAGCCTGGAATATAACTCCATTTCTGAAGGGAAACACACAGCATAGTTCTCATCGATGGATCACACTCTGCTTTAGAGCAAGAAGCACGCTCTTGCTTTCTAGAGTCTCTAATACAGCAGGAAACTTGAGTGTCCTCAGAACAAAAGAACTGTGTTTCCTACACAGAGAGCCATATCTAGTTCAACTCTGCTTCTGAAACTGAAACAAACCACAGGTCCTCTAACATCCAATGCTTGTCAGTTTAGATGAGAAACGTGTGATCTTCGTGAACGATGTAGTTCGTTTGAGCTGAGAAGTGACTGCCCTTACTTGAATGAAGTCTTGCTTGTAGGAAGACTCAGCGCATGGGATTTAACTCCATTTCTGAAGTGAAACACACAGCATAGTACTCATCGATGGATCACACTCTGCTTTAGAGCAAAAAGCATGCTCTTTCTTTCTAGATTCTCTAATACTGCAGGAAACGTGAGTGTGCTCAGAACAAAAGAACACTGTTTCCTACACATACAGGCCATATCTAGTTCAACTCTGCTTCTGAAACTGATACAAAGCACTAGTACTCTAACATTCAATGCTTGTCAGTTAAGATGAGAAACGTGTGAGCTTCGTGAACGATGTAGTTCCTTTGAGCTGTAAAGTAACTGCCCTTACCTGAAACGAAGTCTTGCTTGTAGGAAGACTCAGAGCCTGGGATTTAACTCCATTTCTGAAGTGAAACACACAGCAGAGTTCTCATCCATTGATCACACTCTACGTTAGAGCCAGAAGCATGCACTTGCTTTCCAGAGTCTCTAAGACAGCAGGAAAAGTGAGTGTGCTCAGTGGAAAGAACGGTGTTTCCTATACATACGGACAATATCTAGTTCAACTCTGCTTCTGAAACTGAAACAAACCAGAGGTCCTCTAACATCCAATGCTTGTCAGTTAAGATGAGAAACATGTGAGCTTCGGGAACGATGGAGTTCGTTTGAGCTGTAAAGTAACTGCCCATACCTGAAACGAAGTCTTGCTTGTAGGAAGACTCAGAGCCTGGGTTTAACTCCATTTCTGAAGTGAAACACAGAGCAGAGTTCTCATCCATTGATCACACTCTGCTTTACAGCCAGAAGCACGCTCTTGCTTTCCAGGGTCTCTAAGACTGCAGGAAATGTGAGTGTGATGGGAACAAAAGAACGGTGTGCCCTACACATACGGATCATATCTAGTACAACTCTGCCTCTGAAATTGATACAAAGCACAGGTCCTCTAACATCCAATGCTTGTCAGTTAAGATGAGAAACGTGTGCCCTTTGTGAACGATGTAGATCGTTTGAGCTGAAGAGTGACTGCCCTTACTTGAAACGAAGTCTTGCTTGTAGGAAGACACAGAGCCTGGAATATAACTCCATTTCTGAAGGGAAACACACAGCATAGTTCTCATCGATGGATCACACTCTGCTTTAGAGCAAGAAGCACGCTCTTGCTTTCTAGAGTCTCTAATACAGCAGGAAACTTGAGTGTCCTCAGAACAAAAGAACTGTGTTTCCTACACATAGGGCCATATCTGGTTCAAATCTGCTTCTGAAACTGAAACAAACCACAGGTCCTCTAACATCCAATGCTTGTCAGTTTAGATGAGAAAGGTGTGATCTTCGTGAACGATGTAGTTCGTTTGAGCTGAAAAGTGACTGTCCTTACTTGAATGAAGTCTTGCTTGTAGGAAGACTCAGAGCATGGGTTTTAACTCCATTTCTGAAGTGAAACACACAGCATAGTTCTCATCGATGGATCACACTCTGCTTTAGAGCAAGAAGCATGCTCTTGCTTTCTAGAGTCTCTAATACCGCAGGAAACGTGAGTGTGCTCAGAACCAAAGAACAGTGTTTCCTACACATACAGGCCATATCTAGTTCAACTCTGCTTCTGAAACTGATACAAGCACTGGTACTCTAACATTCAATGCGTGTCAGTTAAGATGAGAAACGTGTGAGCTTCGTGAACGATGTAGTTCCTTTGATCTGAGAAATGACTGCACTTACTTGAAACGAAGTCTTGCTTGTAAGAAGACTCAGAGGCTGGGATTTAACTCCATTTCTGAAGTGAAACACACAACAGAGTTCTCATCCATTGATCACACTCTGCTTTAGAGCAAGAAGCACGCCCTAACTTTCTAGAGTCTCTAAGACAGCAAGAAACATGAGTTTGCTGAGAACAAATGAACGGTGTTTCCTACACATAAGGACCATATCTAGTCCAACTCTGCTTCTGAAAGTGATACAAAGCACAGGTCCTCTAACATTCAATGCTTGTCAGTTAAGATGAGAAACGTGTGGGCTTCGTGAACGATGTAGTTCTTTTGATCTGAAAAATGACTGCACTTACTTGAAACGAAGTCATGCTTGTAGGAAGACAAAGAGCCTAGAATTTAACTCCATTTCTGAAGGGAAACACACAGCATAGTTCTCTTCGCTGGATCACACTCTGCTTTAGAGCAAGGGGCACCCTCTTGCTTTCTAGATTCTCTAATACAGGCGGAACCTTGAGTGTGCTCAGAACAAAAGAACAATGTTTCCTACACATACGGGCCACATCTAGTTCAACTCTGCTTCTGAACCTGAAACAAACCACAGGTCCTCTAACATCCAATGCTTGTCAGTTAAGATGAGAAACGTGTGATCTTCGTGAAAGATGCAGTTCGTTTGAGCTGAAAAGTGACTGTCCTTACTTGAATGAAGTCTTGCTTGTAGGAAGACTCAGAGCATGGGATTTAACTCCATTTCTGAAGTGAAACTCACAGCATAGTTCTCATCGATGGATCACACTCTGCTTTAGAGCAAGTAGGATGCTCTTGCTTTCTAAAGTCTCTAATACCGCAGGAAACGTGAGTGTGCTCAGAACAAAAGAACAGTGTTTCCTACACATACAGGCCATATCTAGTTCAACTCTGTTTCTGAAACTGATACAAAGCACTGGTACTCTAACATTCAATGCGTGTCAGTTAAGATGAGAAACGTGTGAGCTTCATGAACGATGTAGTTCCTTTGATCTGAAAAATGACTGCACTTACTTGAAACGAAGTCTTGCTTGTAGGAAGACACAGAGCCTGGGATTTAACTCCATTTCTGAAGGGAAACACACAAAATAGTTCTCTTCGATGGATCACACTCTGCTTTAGAGCAAGAGCATGCTCTTGCTTTCTAGAGTCTCTAAGACAGCAAGAAACATGAGTTTGCTGAGAACAAATGAACGGTGTTTCCTACACATACGGACCATATCTAGTTCAACACTGCTTCTGAACCTGAAACAAACCACAGGTCCTCTAACATCCAATGCTTGTCAGTTAAGATGAGAAACGTGTGAGCTTCGTGAACAATGTAGTTCGTTTGAGCAGTAAAGTAACTGCCCTTACCTGAAACGAAGTCTTGCTTGTAGGAAGACTCAGAGCCTGGGATTTAACTCCATTTCTGAAGTGAAACACACAGCAGAGTCCTCATCCATTGATCACACTGTGCTTTAGAGCTAGAAGCACGCTCTTGCTTTCCAGGGTCTCTAAGACTGCAGGAAATGTGAGTGTGATGAGAACAAAAGAACGGTGTGCCCTACACATACGGATCATATCTAGTACAACTCTGCCTCTGAAATTGATACAAAGCACAGGTCCTTTAACATCCAATGCTTGTCAATTAAGATGAGAAACGTGTGAGCTTCGTGAACGATGTAGATCGATTGAGCTGAAGAGTGACTGCCCTTACTTGAAACGAAGTCTTGCTTGTAGGAAGACACAGAGCCTGGAATATAACTCCATTTCTGAAGGGAAACACACAGCATAGTTCTCATCGATGGATCACACTCTGCTTTACAGCAAGAAGCACGCTCTTGCTTTCTAGAGTCTCTAATACAGCAGGAAACTTGAGTGTCCTCAGAACAAAAGAACTGTGTTTCCTACACATAGGGCCATATCTAGTTCAACTCTGCTTCTGAAACTGAAACAAATCACAGGTCCTCTAACATCCAATGCTTGTCAGTTTAGATGAGAAACGTGTGATCTTCGTGAACGATGTAGTTCGTTTGAGCTGAAAAGTGACTGCACTTACTTGAATGAAGTCTTGCTTGTAGGAAGACTCAGAGCATGGGATTTTACTCCATTTCTGAAGTGAAACACACAGCATAGTTCTCATCGATGGATCACACTCTGCTTTAGAGCAAGAAGCATGCTCTTTCTTTCTAGAGTCTCTAGTACCGCAGGAAACGTGAGTGTGCTCAGAACAAAAGAACAGTGTTTCCTATACATACAGGCCATATCTAGTTCAACTCTGCTTCTGAAACTGATACAAAGCACTGGTACTCTAACATTCAATGCTTGTCAGTTAAGATGAGAAACGTGTGAGCTTCGTGAACGATGTAGTTCCTTTGATCTGAAAAATGACTGCACTTACTTGAAACGAAGTCTTGCTTGTAGGAAGACAAAGACCCTGGAATTTAACTCCATTTCTGAAGGGAAACACACAGAATAGTTCTCTTCGATGGATCACACTCTGCTTTAGAGCAAGGGCACGCTCTTGCTTTCTAGAGTCTCTAAGAGAGCAAGAAGCATGAGTTTGCTGAGAACAAATGAACGGTGTTTCCTACACATATGGACCATATCTAGTCCAACTCTGCTTCTGAAACTGATACAAAGCACTGGTCCTCTAACATTCAATGCTTGTCAGTTAAGATGAGAAACGTGTGAGCTTCGTGAACGATGCAGTTCTATTGATCTGAAAAATGACTGCACTTACTTGAAACGAAGTCTTGCTTGTAGGAAGACAAAGAGCCTAGAATTTAACTCCATTTCTGAAGGGAAACACACAGCATAGTTCTGTTCGATGGATCACACTCTGCTTTAGAGCAAGAAGCACGCTCTTG
The DNA here is from genome assembly GCA_949786385.1 of Onychomys leucogaster. Classification (NCBI taxonomy): domain Eukaryota; kingdom Metazoa; phylum Chordata; class Mammalia; order Rodentia; family Cricetidae; genus Onychomys; species Onychomys leucogaster. The sequence continues at coordinate 476,757 of CATKUP010000056.1, forward strand.
CTTTCTAGAGTCTCTAATACAGCCGGAAACTTGAGTGTGCTCAGAAAAAAGAACGGTGTTTCCTACACATATGGGCCACAACTAGTTCAACTCTACTTGTGAACCTAAAACAAACCACAGGTCCTCTAACATCCAATGCTTGTCAGTTAAGATGAGAAACGTGTGAGCTTCGTGAACGATGTAGTTTGTTTGAGCTGTAAAGTAACTGCCCTTACCTGAAACGAATTCTTTCTTGTAGAAAGACTCAGAGCCTGGGATTTAACTCCATTACTGAAGTGAAACACACAGCAGAGTTCTCATCCATTGATCACACTCTGCTTTAGAGCCAGAAGCACGCTCTTGCTTTCCAGGGTCTCTAAGACAGCAGGAAATGTGAGTGTGATGAAAACAAAAGAACGGTGTTCCCTACACATACGGACCATATCTAGTCTAACTCTGCTACTGAAACTGATACAAAGCACTGGTTCTCTAACATCCAGTGCTTGTCAGTTAAGATGAGAAACGTGTGAGCTTCGTGAACGATGTAGTTCGTTTGAGCTGTAAAGTAACTGCCCTTACTTGAAACGATGTCTTCCTTGTAGGAAGACTCAGAGCATGGGATTTAACTCCATTTCTAAAGTGAAACACACAGCAGAGTTCTCATCCATTGATCACACTCTGCTTTAGAGCAAGAAGCACGCTCTTGCTGTCTAGAGTCTCTAATACAGCCGGAAACTTGAGTGTGCTCAGAACAAAAGAACGGTGTTTCCTACACATAAGGGCCATATCAAGTTCAACTCTGCTTCTGAACCTGAAACAAACCACAGGTCCTCTAACATCCAATGCTTGTCAGTTAAGATGAGAAACATGTGAGCTTTGGGAACGATGGAGTTCGTTTGAGCTGTAAAGTAACTGCCCTTACCTGAAACGAAGTCTTGATTGTAAGAAGACTCAGAGGCTGGGATTTAACTCCATTTCTGAAGTGAAACACACAACAGAGTTCTCATCCATTGATCACACTCTGCTTTAGAGCAAGAAGCACGCCCTAACTTTCTAGAGTCTCTAAGACAGCAAGAAACATGAGATTGCTGAGAACAAATGAACGGTGTTTCCTACACATAAGGACCATATCTAGTCCAACTCTGCTTCTGAAAGTGATACAAAGCACAGGTCCTCTAACATTCAATGCTTGTCAGTTAAGATGAGAAACGTGTGAGCTTCGTGAACGATGTAGTTCTTTTGATCTGTAAAATGACTGCACTTACTTGAAACGAAGTCATGCTTGTAGGAAGACAAAGAGCCTAGAATTTAACTCCATTTCTGAAGGGAAACACACAGCATAGTTCTCTTCGCTGGATCACACTCTGCTTTAGAGCAAGGGGCACCCTCTTGCTTTCTAGATTCTCTAATACAGGCGGAACCTTGAGTGTGCTCAGAACAAAAGAACAATGTTTCCTACACATACGGGCCACATCTAGTTCAACTCTGCTTCTGAACCTGAAACAAACCACAGGTCCTCTAACATCCAATGCTTGTCAGTTAAGATGAGAAACGTGTGATCTTCGTGAAAGATGTAGTTCGTTTGAGCTGAAAAGTGACTGTCCTTACTTGAATGAAGTCTTGCTTGTAGGAAGACTCAGAGCATGGGATTTAACTCCATTTCTGAAGTGAAACTCACAGCATAGTTCTCATCGATGGATCACACTCTGCTTTAGAGCAAGTAGGATGCTCTTGCTTTCTAAAGTCTCTAATACCGCAGGAAACGTGAGTGTGCTCAGAACAAAAGAACAGTGTTTCCTACACATACAGGCCATATCTAGTTCAACTCTGTTTCTGAAACTGATACAAAGCACTGGTACTCTAACATTCAATGCGTGTCAGTTAAGATGAGAAACGTGTGAGCTTCGTGAACGATGTAGTTCCTTTGATCTGAAAAATGACTGCACTTACTTGAAACGAAGTCTTGCTTGTAGGAAGACAAAGAGCCTGGAATTTAACTCCATTTCTGAAGGGAAACACACAAAATAGTTCTCTTCGATGGATCACACTCTGCTTTAGAGCAAGGGCACGCTCTTGCTTTCTAGAGTCTCTAAGACAGCAAGAAACATGAGTTTGCAGAGAACAAATGAACGGTGTTTCCTACACATATGGACCATATCTAGTCCAACTCTGCTTCTGAAACTGATACAAAGCACTGGTCCTCTAACATTCAATGCTTGTCAGTTAAGATGAGAAACGTGTGAGCTTCGTGAACGATGTAGGTCTTTTGATCTGAAAAATGACTGCACTTACTTGAAACGAAGTCTTGCTTGTAGGAAGACAAAGAGCCTAGAATTTAACTCCATTTCTGAAGGGAAACACAGAGCATTGTTCTCTTCGATGGATCACACTCTGCTTTAGAGCAAGAAGCACGCTCTTGCTTTCTAGAGTCTCTAATACAGCCAGAAACTTGAGTGTGCTCAGAACAAAAGAACGGTGTTTCCTACACATATGGGCCACATCTAGTTCAACTCTACTTGTGATCCTAAAATAAACCACAGGTCCTCTAACATCCAATGCTTGTCAGTTAAGATGAGAAACGTGTGAGCTTCGTGAACGATGAAGTTTGTTTGAGCTGTAAAGTAACTGCCCTTACCTGAAACGAATTCTTGCTTGTAGAAAGACTCAGAGCCTTGGATTTACCTCCATTTCTGAAGTGAAACACAGAGCAGAGTTCTCATCCATTGATCACACTCTGCTTTAGAGCAAGAAGCATGCTCTTTCTTTCTAGATTCTCTAATACTGCAGGAAACGTGAGTGTGCTCAGAACAAAAGAACACTGTTTCCTACACATACAGGCCATATCTAGTTCAACTCTGCTTCTGAAACTGACACAAAGCACTGGTACTCTAACATTCAATGCTTGTCAGTTAAGATGAGAAACGTGTGAGCTTCGTGAACGATGTAGTTCCTTTGATCTGAAAAATGACTGCACTTACTTGAAACGAAGTCTTGCTTGTAGGAAGACAAAGAGCCTGGAATTTAACTCCATTTCTGAAGGGAAACACACAGAATAGTTCTCTTCGATGGATCACACTCTGCTTTAGAGCAAGAGCATGCTCTTGCTTTCTAGAGTCTCTAAGACAGCAAGAAAAATGAGTTTGCTGAGAACAAATGAACGGTGTTTCCTACACATACGGACTATATCTAGTTCAACACTGCTTCTGAACCTGAAACAAACCACAGGTCCTCTAACATCCAATGCTTGTCAGTTAAGATGAGAAACGTGTGAGCTTCGTGAACAATGTAGTTCGTTTGAGCAGTAAAGTAACTGCCCTTACCTGAAACGAAGTCTTGCTTGTAGGAAGACTCAGAGCCTGGGATTTAACTCCATTTCTGAAGTGAAACACACAGCAGAGTCCTCATCCATTGATCACACTGTGCTTTAGAGCTAGAAGCACGGTCTTGCTTTCCAGGGTCTCTAAGACTGCAGGAAATGTGAGTGTGATGAGAACAAAAGAACGGTGTGCCCTACACATACGGATCATATCTAGTACAACTCTGCCTCTGAAATTGATACAAAGCACAGGTCCTCTAACATCCAATGCTTGTCATTTAAGATGAGAAACGTGTGAGCTTCGTGAACGATGTAGATCGATTGAGCTGAAGAGTGACTGCCCTTACTTGAAACGAAGTCTTGCTTGTAGGAAGACACAGAGCCTGGAATATAACTCCATTTCTGAAGGGAAACACACAGCATAGTTCTCATCGATGGATCACACTCTGCTTTAGAGCAAGAAGCACGCTCTTGCTTTCTAGAGTCTCTAATACAGCAGGAAACTTGAGTGTCCTCAGAACAAAAGAACTGTGTTTCCTACACATAGGGCCATATCTCGTTCAACTCTGCTTCTGAAACTGAAACAAATCACAGGTCCTCTAACATCCAATGCTTGTCAGTTTAGATGAGAAACGTGTGATCTTCGTGAACGATGTAGTTCGTTTGAGCTGAAAAGTGACTGCACTTACTTGAATGAAGTCTTGCTTGTAGGAAGACTCAGAGCATGGGATTTTACTCCATTTCTAAAGTGAAACACACAGCATAGTTCTCATCGATGGATCACACTCTGCTTTAGAGCAAGAAGCATGCTCTTTCTTTCTAGAGTCTCTAGTACCGCAGGAAATGTGAGTGTGCTCAGAACAAAAGAACAGTGTTTCCTACACATACAGGCCATATCTAGTTCAACTCTGCTTCTGAAACTGATACAAAGCACTGGTACTCTAACATTCAATGCTTGTCAGTTAAGATGAGAAACGTGTGAGCTTCGTGAACGATGTAGTTCCTTTGATCTGAAAAATGACTGCACTTACTTGAAACGAAGTCTTGCTTTTAGGAAGACACAGAGCCTGGAATAGAACTCCATTTCTGAAGGGAAACACACAGCATAGTTCTCATCGATGGATCACACTCTGCTTTAGAGCAAGAAGCACGCTCTTGCTTTCTAGAGTCGCTAATACAGCAGGAAACATGAGTGTGCTCAGAACAAAAGAACTGTGTTTCCTACACATATGGGCCATGTCTAGTTCAACTCTGCTTCTGAAACTGAAACAAACCACAGGTCCTCTAACATCCATGGCTTATCAGTTAAGATGAGAAACGTGTGAGCTTCGTGAACGATGTAGATCGTTTGAGCTGAAAAGTGACTGCCCTTACTTGAAACGATGTCTTCCTTGTAGGAAGACTCAGAGCATGGGATTTAACTCCATTTCTGAAGTGAAACACACAGCAGAGTTCTCATCCATTGATCACACTCTGCTTTAGAGCCAGAAGCACGCTCTTGCTTTCCAGGGTCTCTAAGACAGCAGGAAATGTGAATGTGATGAGAACAAATGAACGGTGGTTCCTACACATACGGACCATATCTAGTCCAACTCTGCTTCTGAAACTGATACAAAGCAGTGGTCCTCTAACATCCAATGCTTGTCAGTTAAGATGAGAAACGTGGAGCTTCATGAACGATGTATATCGTTTGAACTGAAGATTGACTGCACTTCCTTGAAACGAATTCTTGCTTGTAGGAAGACACAGAGCCTGGAATTTAACTCCATTTCTGAAGGGAAACACACAGAATAGTTCTCTTCAAGGGATCACACTCTGCTTTAGAGCAAGAAGCACGCTCTTGCTTTCTAGAGTCTCTAATACAGCCGGAAACTTGAGTGTCCTCAGAACAAAAGAACTGTGTTTCCTACACATAGGGCCATATCCAGTTCAACTCTTCTTCTGAAACTGAAACAAACCACAGGTCCTCTAACATCCAATGCTTGTCAGTTTAGATGAGAAACGTGTGAGCTTTGTGAACGATGTAGTTCATTTGAGCAGAAAAGTGACTGCCCTTACTTGAATGAAGTCTTGCTTGTAGGAAGACTCAGAGCATGGGATTTAACTCCATTTCTGAAGTGAAACACACAGCATAGTTCTCATCGATGGATCACACTCTGCTTTAGAGCAAGAAGCATGCTCTTGCTTTCTAGAGTCTCTAATACCGCAGGAAACGTGAGTGTGCTCAGAACAAAAGAACGGTGTTTGCTACACATATGGGCCATATCTAGTTCAACTCTGCTTCTGAAACTGAAACAAACCACAGGTCCTCTAACATCCAAGGCTTGTCAGTTAAGATGAGAAATGTGTGAGCTTCGTGAACGATATAGATCCTTTGAGCTGTAAAGTAACTGCCCTTACCTGAAACGAAGTCTTGCTTGTAGAAACACTCAGAGCCTGGGATTTAACTCCATTTCTGAAGTGAAACGCACAACAGAGTACTCATCCATTGAACACACTCTGCTTTAGAGCATGAAGCAGGCCCTAACTTTCTAGAGTCTCTAAGAAAGCAAGAAACATGAGTTTGCTGAGAACAAATGAACGGTGTTTCCTACACATACGGACCATATCTAGTCCAACACTGCTTCTGAAACTGATACAAAGCACTGGTCCTCTAACATTCAATGCTTGTCAGTTAAGATGAGAAACGTGTGAGCTTCGTGAACGATGTAGTTCTTTTGATCTGAAAAATGACTGCACTTACTTGAAATGAAGTCTTGCATGTAGGAAGACACAGAGTCTGGAATTTAACTCCATTTCTGAAGGGAAACACACAGCATAGTTCTCTTCGCTGGATCACACTCTGCTGTAGAGCAAGAAGCACGCTCTTGCTTTCTAGAGTCTCTAATACAGCCGGAAACATGAGTGTGCTCAGAACAAAAGAACGGTGTTTCCTACACATACGGGCCATATCTCGTTCAACTCTGCTTCTGAAACTGAAAGAAACCTCAGGTCTTCTAACATCCAATGCTTGTCAGTTAAGATGAGAATCGTGTGAGCTTTGTGAACGATGTAGTTCGTTTGAGCTGTAAAGTAACTGCCCTTACCTGAACGAATTCTTGCTTGTAGAAAGACTCAGAGCCTGGGATTTAACTTAATTTCTGAAGTGAAACACACAGCAGAGTTCTTATCCATTGATCACACTCTGCTTTAGAGCCAGAAGCACGCTCTTGCTTTCCAGGGTCCCTAAGACAGCAGGAAATGTGAATGTGATGAGAACAAATGAACGGTGGTTCCTACATATACAGACCATATCTAGTCCAACTCTGCTTCTGAAACTGATACAAAGCACTGGTCCTCTAACATCCAATGCTTGTCAGTTAAGATGAGAAACGTGGAGCTTCATGAACGATGTATATCGTTTGAGCTGAAGAGTGACTGCACTTCCTTGAAACGAAGTCTTGCTTGTAGGAAGACACAGAGCCTGGAATTTAACTCCATTTCTGAAGGGAAACACAAAGCAGATTTCTCTTCGAGGGATCACACTCTGCTTTAGAGCAAGAAGCACGCTCTTGCTTTCTAGAGTCTCTAATACAGCCGGAAACTTGAGTGTCCTCAGAACAAAAGAACTGTGTTTCCTACACATAGGGCCATATCTAGTTCAACTCTTCTTCTGAAACTGAAACAAACCACAGGTCCTCTAACATCCAATGCTTGTCAGTTTAGATGAGAAACGTGTGAGCTTTGTGAAGGATGTAGTTCATTTGAGCTGAAAAGTGACTGCCCTTACTTGAATGAAGTCTTGCTTGTAGGAAGACTCAGAGCATGGGATTTAACTCCATTTCTGAAGTGAAACACACAGCATAGTTCTCATCGATGGATCACACTCTGCTTTAGAGCAAGAAGCATGCTCTTGCTTTCTAGAGTCTCTAATACCGCAGGAAACGTGAGTGTGCTCAGAACAAAAGAACGGTGTTTGCTACACATATGGGCCATATCTAGTTCAACTCTGCTTCTGAAACTGAAACAAACCACAGGTCCTCTAACATCCAATGCTTGTCAGTTAAGATGAGAAATGTGTGAGCTTCGTGAACGATGTAGATCCTTTGAGCTGTAAAGTAACTGCCCTTACCTGAAACGAAGTCTTGCTTGTAGAAACACTGAGAGCCTGGGATTTAACTCCATTTTTGAAGTGAAACACACAACAGAGTAAGCATCCATTGATCACACTCTGCTTTAGAGCCAGAAGCACGCTCTTTCTTTCCTAGGGTCTCTAAGACAGCAGGAAATGTGAGTGTGATGAGAACAAAAGAAGGGTGTTCCCTACACATACGGACCATATCTAGTACAACTCTGCCTCCGAAATTGATACAAAGCACAGGTCCTGTAACATCCAATGCTTGTCTGTTAAGGTGAGAACCGTGAGATCTTCGTGAACGATATAGATCGTTTGAGATGAAAAGTTATTGCCCTTACTTGAAACGAAGTCTTGCTTTTAGGAAGACACAGAGCCTGGAATATAACTCCATTTCTGAAAGGAAACACACAGCATAGTTCTCATCGATGGATCACGCTCTGCTTTAGAGGAAGAAGCACGCTCTTGCATTCTAGAGTCTCTAAGACAGCAGAAAACGTGAGTGTGCTGAGAACAAAAGAACGGTGGTTCCTACACATACGGACCATATTAGTCCAACTCTGCTTCTGAAACTGATACAAAGCACTGGTCCTCTAACATCCAATGCTTGTAAGTTAAGATGAGAAACGTGTGAGCTTCGTGAACGATGTAGTTCGTTTGAGGTGAAAAGTAACTGCCCGTACCTGAAACGAAGTTGTGCTTGTAGGAACACACAGAGCCTGGAATTTAACTCCATTTCTGAAGGGAAACACACAGCATAGTTCTCTTCGATGGATCACACTCTGCTTTAGAGCAAGTATCATGCTCTTGCTTTCTAGAGTCTCTAAGAAAGCAAGAAACATGAGTTTGCTGAGAACAAATGAACGGTGTTTCCTACACATACGGACCATATCTAGTCAAACTCTGCTTCTGAAACTGATACAAAGCACTGGTCCTCTAAAATTCAATGCTTGTCAGTTAAGATGAGAAACGTGTGAGCTTCGTGAACGATGTAGTTCTTTTGATCTGAAAAATGACTGCACTTACTTGAAAAGAAGTCTTGCTTGTAGGAAGACACAGAGCCTAGAATTTAACTCCATTTCTGAAGGAAAACACACAGCATAGTTCTGTTCGATGGATCACACTCTGCTTTAGAGCAAGAAGCATGCTCTTGCTTTCTTGAGTCTCTAATACAGCCGGAACCTTGAGTGTGCTCAGAATAAAAGAACGGTGTTTCCTACACATATGGGCCATATCTAGTTCAACTCTGCTTCTGAACCTGAAAGAAACCACAGGTCCTCTAACATCCAATGCTTGTCAGTTAAGATGTGAAACGTGTGAGATTCGTGAACGATGTAGTTCGTTTGAGCTGTAAAGTAACTGCCCTTACCTGAAACGAATTCTTGCTTGTAGAAAGACTCAGAGCCTGGGATTTAACTTCATTTCTGAAGTGAAACACACAGCAGAGTTCTCATCCATTGATCACACTGTGCTTTAGAGCTAGAAGCACGCTCTTGCTTTCCAGGGTCTCTAAGACTGCACGAAATGTGAGTGTGATGAGAACAAAAGAACGGTGTGCCCTACACATACGGATCATATCTAGTACAACTCTGCCTCTGAAACTGATACAAAGCACAGGTCCTCTAACATACAATGCTTGTCAGTTTAGATGAGAAACGTGTGATCTTCGTGAACGATGTAGTTCGTTTGAGCTGAAAAGTGTCTGCCCTTACTTGAATGAAGTCTTGCTTGTAGGAAGACTCAGAGCATGGGATTTAACTCCATTTCTGAAGTGAAACATACAGCATAGTTGTCATCGATGGATCACACTCTGCTTTAGAGCAAGAAGCATGCTCTTTCTTTCTAGAGTCTCTAATACCGCAGGAAACGTGAGTGTGCGCAGAAAAAAAGAACAGTGTTTCCTACACATACAGGCCATATCTAGTTCAACTCTGCTTCTGAACCTGATACAAAGCACTGGTACTCTAACATTCAATGCTTGTCAGTTAAGATGAGAAACGTGTGAGCTTTGTGAACGATGTAGATCGTTTGAGCTGAAAAGTGACTGCCCTTACTTGAAACGAAATCTTGCTTGTAGGAAGACACAGAGCCTGGAATATAACTCCATTTCGGAAGGGAAACACACAGCATAGTTCTCATCGATGGATCAAACTCTGCTTTAGAGCATGAGCACGCTCTTGCTTTGTAGAGTCTCTAAGACAGCAAGAAACATGAGTTTGCTGAGAACAAATGAACGGTGTTTCCTACACATACAGACCATATCTAGTCCAACTCTGCTTCTGAACCTGATACAAAGCACTGGTCCTCTAACATTCAATGCTTGTCAGTTAAGATGAGAAACGTGTGAGCTTCGTGAACGATGTAGTTCTTTTGAGCTTAAAAGTGACTGCCCTTACCAGAAACGAAGTCTTGCTTGTAGGAAGACTCAGAGCCTGGGATTTAACTCCATTTCTGAAGTGAAACACACAGCAGAGTTCTCATCCATTGATCACACTCTGCTTTAGAGCCAGAAGCACGCACTTGCTTTCCAGAGTCTCTAAGACAGCAGGAAAAGTGAGTGTGCTCAGAAGAAAAGAACGGTGTTTCCTATACATACGGACAATATCTAGTTCAACTCTGCTTCTGAAACTGAAACAAACCAGAGGTCCTCGAACATCCAATGATTGTCAGTTAAGATGAGAAACATGTGCGCTTCGGGAACGATGGAGTTCGTTTGAGCTGTAAAGTAACTGCCCTTACCTGAAACGAAGTCTTGCTTGTAGGAAGACTCAGAGCCTGGGTTTAACTCCATTTCTGAAGTGAAACACAGAGCAGAGTTCTCATCCATTGATCACACTCTGCTTTAGAGCCAGAAGCACGCTCTTGCTTTTCAGGGTCTCTTAGACTGCAGGAAATGTGAGTGTGATGAGAACAAAAGAACGGTGTGCCCTACACGTACGGATCATATCTAGTACAACTCTGCCTCTGAAATTGATACAAAGCACAGGTCCTCTAACATCCAATGCTTGTCAGTTAAGATGAGAAACGTGTGAGCTTCGTGAACGATGTAGATCGTTTGAGCTGAAGAGTGACTGCCCTTACTTGAAACGAAGTCTTGCTTGTAGGAAGACAAAGAGCCTGGAATTTAACTCCATTTCTGAAGGGAAACACACAAAATAGTTCTCTTCGATGGATCACACTCTGCTTTAGAGCAAGGGCACGCTCTTGCTTTCTAGAGTCTCTAAGACAGCAAGAAACATGAGTTTGCTGAGAACAAATGAACGGTGTTTCCTACACATATGGACCATATCTAGTCCAACTCTGCTTCTGAAACTGATACAAAGCACTGGTCCTCTAACATTCAATGCTTGTCAGTTAAGATGAGAAACGTGTGAGCTTCGTGAACGATGTAGGTCTTTTGATCTGAAAAATGACTGCACTTACTTGAAACGAAGTCTTGCTTGTAGGGAGACAAAGTGCCTAGAATTTAACTCCATTTCTGAAGGGAAACACAGAGCATAGTTCTCTTCGATGGATCACACTCTGCTTTAGAGCAAGAAGCACGCTCTTGCTTTCTAGAGTCTCTAATACAGCCGGAAACTTGAGTGTGCTCAGAACAAAAGAACGGTGTTTCCTACACATATGGGCCACATCTAGTTCAACTCTACTTGTGAACCTAAAATAAACCACAGGTCCTCTAACATCCAATGCTTGTCAGTTAAGATGAGAAACGTGTGAGCTTCGTGAACGATGAAGTTTGTTTGAGCTGTAAAGTAACTGCCCTTACCTGAAACGAATTCTTGCTTGTAGAAAGACTCAGAGCCTGGGATTTAACTCCATTTCTGAAGTGAAACACAGAGCAGAGTTCTCATCCATTGATCACACTCTGCTTTAGAGCCAGAAGCACGCTCTTGCTTTCCAGGGTCTCTAAGACAGCAAGAAATGTGAGTGTGATGAAAACAAAAGAACGGTGTTACCTACACACACGGACCATATCTAGTACAACTCTGCCTCTGAAATTGATACAAAGCACAGGTCCTCTAAGATCCAATGCTTGTCAGTTAAGATGAGAAACGTGTGAGCTTCGTGAACGATGTAGATCCTTTGAGCTGAAAAGTGACTGCCCTTACTTGAAACGAAGTCTTGCTTGTAGGAAGACACAGAGCCTGGAATATAACTCCATTTCTGAAGGGAAACACACAGCATAGTTCTCATCGATGGATAACACTCTGCTTTAGAGCCAGAAGCACGCTCTTGCTTTCCAGGGTCTCTAAGACAGCAGGAAATGTGAGTGTGATGAAAACAAAAGAACGGTGTTCCCTACACATACGGACCATATCTAGTCTAACTCTGCTACTGAAACTGACACAAAGCACTGGTTCTCTAACATCCAGTGCTTGTCAGTTAAGATGAGAAACGTGTGAGCTTCGTGAACGATGTAGTTCGTTTGAGCTGTAAAGTAACTGCCCTTACTTGAAACGATGTCTTCCTTGTAGGAAGACTCAGAGCATGGGATTTAACTCCATTTCTAAAGTGAAACACACAGCAGAGTTCTCATCCATTGATCACACTCTGCTTTAGAGTAAGAAGCACGCTCTTGCTTTCTAGAGTCTCTAATACAGCCGGAAACTTGAGTGTGCTCAGAACAAAAGAACGGTGTTTCCTACACATAAGGGCCTTATCAAGTTCAACTCTGCTTCTAAACCTGAAACAAACCACAGGTCCTCTAACATCCAATGCTTGTCAATTAATATGAGAAACTTGTGAGCTTCGGGAACGATGGAGTTCGTTTGAGCTGTAAAGTAACTGCCCTTACCTGAAACGAAGTCTTGCTTGTAGGAAGACTCAGAGGCTGGGATTTAACTCCATTTCTGAAGTGAAACACACAACAGAGTTCTCATCCATTGATCACACTCTGCTTTAGAGCAAGAAGCACGCCCTAACTTTCTAGAGTCTCTAAGACAGCAAGAAACATGAGTTTGCTGAGAACAAATGAACGGTGTTTCCTACACATATGGACCATATCTAGTCCAACTCTGCTTCTGAAACTGATACAAAGCACTGGTCCTCTAACATTCAATGCTTGTCAGTTAAGATGAGAAACGTGTGAGCTTCGTGAACGATGCAGTTCTTTTGATCTGAAAAATGACTGCACTTACTTGAAACGAAGTCTTGCTTGTAGGAAGACAAAGAGCCTAGAATTTAACTCCATTTCTGAAGGGAAACACACAGCATAGTTCTGTTCGATGGATCACACTCTGCTTTAGAGCAAGAAGCACGCTCTTGCTTTCTAGATTCTCTAATACAGCCAGAAACTTGAGTGTGCTCAGAACAAAAGAACGGTGTTTCCTACACATATGGGCCACAACTAGTTCAACTCTACTTGTGAACCTAAAACAAACCACAGGTCCTCTAACATCCAATGCTTGTCAGTTAAGATGTGAAACGTGTGAGATTCGTGAACGATGTAGTTCGTTTGAGCTGTAAAGTAACTGCCCTTACCTGAAACGAATTCTTGCTTGTAGAAAGACTCAGAGCCTGGGATTTAACTTCATTTCTGAAGTGAAACACACAGCAGAGTTCTCATCCATTGATCACACTGTGCTTTAGAGCTAGAAGCACGCTCTTGCTTTCCAGGGTCTCTAAGACTGCACGAAATGTGAGTGTGATGAGAACAAAAGAACGGTGTGCCCTACACATACGGATCATATCTAGTACAACTCTGCCTCTGAAACTGATACAAAGCACAGGTCCTCTAACATACAATGCTTGTCAGTTTAGATGAGAAACGTGTGATCTTCGTGAACGATGTAGTTCGTTTGAGCTGAAAAGTGTCTGCCCTTACTTGAATGAAGTCTTGCTTGTAGGAAGACTCAGAGCATGGGATTTAACTCCATTTCTGAAGTGAAACATACAGCATAGTTGTCATCGATGGATCACACTCTGCTTTAGAGCAAGAAGCATGCTCTTTCTTTCTAGAGTCTCTAATACCGCAGGAAACGTGAGTGTGCGCAGAAAAAAAGAACAGTGTTTCCTACACATACAGGCCATATCTAGTTCAACTCTGCTTCTGAACCTGATACAAAGCACTGGTACTCTAACATTCAATGCTTGTCAGTTAAGATGAGAAACGTGTGAGCTTTGTGAACGATGTAGATCGTTTGAGCTGAAAAGTGACTGCCCTTACTTGAAACGAAATCTTGCTTGTAGGAAGACACAGAGCCTGGAATATAACTCCATTTCGGAAGGGAAACACACAGCATAGTTCTCATCGATGGATCACACTCTGCTTTAGAGCATGAGCACGCTCTTGCTTTGTAGAGTCTCTAAGACAGCAAGAAACATGAGTTTGCTGAGAACAAATGAACGGTGTTTCCTACACATACAGACCATATCTAGTCCAACTCTGCTTCTGAACCTGATACAAAGCACTGGTCCTCTAACATTCAATGCTTGTCAGTTAAGATGAGAAACGTGTGAGCTTCGTGAACGATGTAGTTCTTTTGAGCTTAAAAGTGACTGCCCTTACCAGAAACGAAGTCTTGCTTGTAGGAAGACTCAGAGCCTGGGATTTAACTCCATTTCTGAAGTGAAACACACAGCAGAGTTCTCATCCATTGATCACACTCTGCTTTAGAGCCAGAAGCACGCACTTGCTTTCCAGAGTCTCTAAGACAGCAGGAAAAGTGAGTGTGCTCAGAAGAAAAGAACGGTGTTTCCTATACATACGGACAATATCTAGTTCAACTCTGCTTCTGAAACTGAAACAAACCAGAGGTCCTCGAACATCCAATGATTGTCAGTTAAGATGAGAAACATGTGCGCTTCGGGAACGATGGAGTTCGTTTGAGCTGTAAAGTAACTGCCCTTACCTGAAACGAAGTCTTGCTTGTAGGAAAACTCAGAGCCTGGGTTTAACTCCATTTCTGAAGTGAAACACAGAGCAGAGTTCTCATCCATTGATCACACTCTGCTTTAGAGCCAGAAGCACGCTCTTGCTTTTCAGGGTCTCTTAGACTGCAGGAAATGTGAGTGTGATGAGAACAAAAGAACGGTGTGCCCTACACGTACGGATCATATCTAGTACAACTCTGCCTCTGAAATTGATACAAAGCACAGGTCCTCTAACATCCAATGCTTGTCAGTTAAGATGAGAAACGTGTGAGCTTCGTGAACGATGTAGATCGTTTGAGCTGAAGAGTGACTGCCCTTACTTGAAACGAAGTCTTGCTTGTAGGAAGACAAAGAGCCTGGAATTTAACTCCATTTCTGAAGGGAAACACACAAAATAGTTCTCTTCGATGGATCACACTCTGCTTTAGAGCAAGGGCACGCTCTTGCTTTCTAGAGTCTCTAAGACAGCAAGAAACATGAGTTTGCTGAGAACAAATGAACGGTGTTTCCTACACATATGGACCATATCTAGTCCAACTCTGCTTCTGAAACTGATACAAAGCACTGGTCCTCTAACATTCAATGCTTGTCAGTTAAGATGAGAAACGTGTGAGCTTCGTGAACGATGTAGGTCTTTTGATCTGAAAAATGACTGCACTTACTTGAAACGAAGTCTTGCTTGTAGGGAGACAAAGTGCCTAGAATTTAACTCCATTTCTGAAGGGAAACACAGAGCATAGTTCTCTTCGATGGATCACACTCTGCTTTAGAGCAAGAAGCACGCTCTTGCTTTCTAGAGTCTCTAATACAGCCGGAAACTTGAGTGTGCTCAGAACAAAAGAACGGTGTTTCCTACACATATGGGCCACATCTAGTTCAACTCTACTTGTGAACCTAAAATAAACCACAGGTCCTCTAACATCCAATGCTTGTCAGTTAAGATGAGAAACGTGTGAGCTTCGTGAACGATGAAGTTTGTTTGAGCTGTAAAGTAACTGCCCTTACCTGAAACGAATTCTTGCTTGTAGAAAGACTCAGAGCCTGGGATTTAACTCCATTTCTGAAGTGAAACACAGAGCAGAGTTCTCATCCATTGATCACACTCTGCTTTAGAGCCAGAAGCACGCTCTTGCTTTCCAGGGTCTCTAAGACAGCAAGAAATGTGAGTGTGATGAAAACAAAAGAACGGTGTTACCTACACACACGGACCATATCTAGTACAACTCTGCCTCTGAAATTGATACAAAGCACAGGTCCTCTAAGATCCAATGCTTGTCAGTTAAGATGAGAAACGTGTGAGCTTCGTGAACGATGTAGATCCTTTGAGCTGAAAAGTCACTGCCCTTACTTGAAACGAAGTCTTGCTTGTAGGAAGACACAGAGCCTGGAATATAACTCCATTTCTGAAGGGAAACACACAGCATAGTTCTCATCGATGGATAACACTCTGCTTTAGAGCCAGAAGCACGCTCTTGCTTTCCAGGGTCTCTAAGACAGCAGGAAATGTGAGTGTGATGAAAACAAAAGAACGGTGTTCCCTACACATACGGACCATATCTAGTCTAACTCTGCTACTGAAACTGACACAAAGCACTGGTTCTCTAACATCCAGTGCTTGTCAGTTAAGATGAGAAACGTGTGAGCTTCGTGAACGATGTAGTTCGTTTGAGCTGTAAAGTAACTGCCCTTACTTGAAACGATGTCTTCCTTGTAGGAAGACTCAGAGCATGGGATTTAACTCCATTTCTAAAGTGAAACACACAGCAGAGTTCTCATCCATTGATCACACTCTGCTTTAGAGTAAGAAGCACGCTCTTGCTTTCTAGAGTCTCTAATACAGCCGGAAACTTGAGTGTGCTCAGAACAAAAGAACGGTGTTTCCTACACATAAGGGCCTTATCAAGTTCAACTCTGCTTCTAAACCTGAAACAAACCACAGGTCCTCTAACATCCAATGCTTGTCAATTAATATGAGAAACTTGTGAGCTTCGGGAACGATGGAGTTCGTTTGAGCTGTAAAGTAACTGCCCTTACCTGAAACGAAGTCTTGCTTGTAGGAAGACTCAGAGGCTGGGATTTAACTCCATTTCTGAAGTGAAACACACAACAGAGTTCTCATCCATTGATCACACTCTGCTTTAGAGCAAGAAGCACGCCCTAACTTTCTAGAGTCTCTAAGACAGCAAGAAACATGAGTTTGCTGAGAACAAATGAACGGTGTTTCCTACACATATGGACCATATCTAGTCCAACTCTGCTTCTGAAACTGATACAAAGCACTGGTCCTCTAACATTCAATGCTTGTCAGTTAAGATGAGAAACGTGTGAGCTTCGTGAACGATGCAGTTCTTTTGATCTGAAAAATGACTGCACTTACTTGAAACGAAGTCTTGCTTGTAGGAAGACAAAGAGCCTAGAATTTAACTCCATTTCTGAAGGGAAACACACAGCATAGTTCTGTTCGATGGATCACACTCTGCTTTAGAGCAAGAAGCACGCTCTTGCTTTCTAGATTCTCTAATACAGCCAGAAACTTGAGTGTGCTCAGAACAAAAGAACGGTGTTTCCTACACATATGGGCCACAACTAGTTCAACTCTACTTGTGAACCTAAAACAAACCACAGGTCCTCTAACATCCAATGCTTGTCAGTTAAGATGAGAAACGTGTGAGCTTCGTGAATGATGTAGTTTGTTTGAGCTGTAAAGTAACTGCCCTTACCTGAAACGAATTCTTGCTTGTAGAAAGACTCAGAGCCTGGGATTTAACTCCATTTCTGAAGTGAAACACACAGCAGAGTTCTCATCCATTGATAACACTCTGCTTTAGAGCAAGAAGCACGCCCTAACTTTCTAGAGTCTCTAAGACAGCAAGAAACATGAGTTTGCTGAGAACAAATGAACGGTGTTTCCTACACATAGGGACCATATCTAGTCCAACCTTGCTTCTGAAAGTGATACAAAGCACAGGTCCTCTAACATTCAATGCTTGTCAGTTAAGATGAGAAACGTGTGAGCTTCGTGAACGATGTAGTTCGTTTGATCTGAAAAATGACTGCACTTACTTGAAACGAAGTCTTGCTTGTAGGAAGACAAAGAGCCTAGAATTTAACTCCATTTCTGAAGGGAAACACACAGCATAGTTCTCTTGGCTGGATCACACTCTGCTTTAGAGCAAGGGGCACCCTCTTGCTTTCTAGATTCTCTAATACAGGCAGAACCTTGAGTGTGCTCAGAACAAAAGAACAATGTTTCCTACACATACGGGCCACATCTAGTTCAACTCTGCTTCTGAACCTGAAACAAACCACAGGTCCTCTAACATCCAATGCTTGTCAGTTAAGATGAGAAACGTGTGATCTTCGTGAACGATGTAGTTCGTTTGAGCTGAAAAGTGACTGTCCTTACTTGAATGAAGTCTTGCTTGTAGGAAGACTCAGAGCATGGGATTTAACTCCATTTCTGAAGTGAAACTCACAGCATAGTTCTCATCGATGGATCACACTCTGCTTTAGAGCAAGAAGCATGCTCTTGCTTTCTAGAGTCTCTAATACCGCAGGAAACGTGAGTGTGCTCAGAACAAAAGAACAGTGTTTCCTACACATACAGGCCATATCTAGTTCAACTCTGCTTCTGAAACTGATACAAAGCACTGGTACTCTAACATTCAATGCGTGTCACTTAAGATGAGAAACGTGTGAGCTTCGTGAACGATGGAGTTCGTTTGAGCTGAAAAATGACTGCACTTACTTGAAAAGAAGTCTTGCTTGTAGGAAGACAAAGAGCCTGGAATTTAACTCCATTTCTGAAGGGAAACACACAAAATAGTTCTCTTCGATGGATCACACTCTGCTTTAGAGCAAGGGCACGCTCTTGCTTTCTAGAGTCTCTAAGACAGCAAGAAACATGAGTTTGTTGAGAACAAATGAACGGTGTTTCCTACACATATGGACCATATCTAGTCCAACTCTGCTTCTGAAACTGATACAAAGCACTGGTCCTCTAACATTCAATGCTTGTCAGTTAAGATGAGAAACGTGTGAGCTTCGTGAACGATGTAGGTCTTTTGATCTGAAAAATGACTGCACTTACTTGAAACGAATTCTTGCTTGTAGGAAGACAAAGAGCCTAGAATTTAACTCCATTTCTGAAGGGAAATACAGAGCATAGTTCTCTTCGATGGATCACACTCTGCTTTAGAGCAAGAAGCACGCTCTTGCTTTCTAGAGTCTCTAATACAGCCGGAAACTTGAGTGTGCTCAGAACAAAAGAACGGTGTTTCCTACACATATGGGCCACATCTAGTTCAACTCTACTTGTGAACCTGAAATAAACCACAGGTCCTCTAACATCCAATGCTTGTCAGTTAAGATGAGAAACGTGTGAGCTTCGTGAACGATGAAGTTTGTTTGAGCTGGAAAGTAACTGCCCTTACCTGAAACGAATTCTTGCTTGTAGAAAGACTCAGAGCCTTGGATTTAACTCCATTTCTGAAGTGAAACACAGAGCAGAGTTCTCATCCATTGATCACACTCTGCTTTAGAGCCGGACGCACGCTCTTGCTTTCCAGGGTCTCTAAGACTGCAGGAAATGTGAGTGTGATGAGAACAAAAGAACGGTGTGCCCTACACATACGGATCATATCTAGTACAACTCTGCCTCTGAAATTGATACAAAGCACAGGTCCTCTAAGATCCAATACTTGTCAGTTAAGATGAGAAACGTGTGAGCTTCGTGAACGATGTAGATCGTTTGAGCTGAAAAGTGACTGCCCTTACTTGAAACGAAGTCTTGCTTGTAGGAAGACACAGAGCCTGGAATATAACTCCATTTCTGAAGGGAAACACACAGCATAGTTCTCATCGATGGATCACACTCTGCTTTAGAGCAAGAAGCACGCTCTTGCTTTCTAGAGTCTCTAATAGAGCAGGAAACTTGAGTGTGCTCAGAACAAAAGAACTGTGTTTCCTACACATATGGGCCATATCTAGTTCAACTCTGCTTCTGAAACTGAAACAAAACAGAGGTCCTCTAACATCCAATGCTTGTCAGTTAAGATGAGAAACGTGTGAGCTTCGTGAAAGATGTAGTTCGTTTGAGCAGTAAAGTAACTGCCCATACCTGAAACGAAGTCTTGCTTGTAGGAAGACTCAGAGCCTGGGATTTAACTCCATTTCTGAAGTGAAACACACAGCAGAGTTCTCATCCATTGATCACACTCTGCTTTAGAGCTAGAAGCACGCTCTTGCTTTCCAGGGTCTCTAAGACTGCAGGAAATGTCAGTGTGATGAGAACAAAAGAACGGTGTGCCCTACACATACGGATCATATCTAGTACAACTCTGCCTCTGAAATTGATACAAAGCACAGGTCCTCTAACATCCAATGCTTGTCAGTTAAGATGAGAAACGTGTGCCCTTTGTGAACGATGTAGATCGTTTGAGCTGAAGAGTGACTGCCCTTACTTGAAACGAAGTCTTGCTTGTAGGAAGACACAGAGCCTGGAATAAAACTCCATTTCTGAAGGGAAACACACAGCATAGTTCTCATCGATGGATCACACTCTGCTTTAGAGCAAGAAGCACGCTCTTGCTTTCTAGAGTCTCTAATACAACAGGAAACTTGAGTGTCCTCAGAACAAAAGAACTGTGTTTCCTACACAGAGAGCCATATCTAGTTCAACTCTGCTTCTGAAACTGAAACAAACCACAGGTCCTCTAACATCCAATGCTTGTCAGTTTAGATGAGAAACGTGTGATCTTCGTGAACGATGTAGTTCGTTTGAGCTGAGAAGTGACTGCCCTTACTTGAATGAAGTCTTGCTTGTAGGAAGACTCAGAGCATGGGATTTAACTCCATTTCTGAAGTGAAACACACAGCATAGTACTCATCGATGGATCACACTCTGCTTTAGAGCAAGAAGCATGCTCTTTCTTTCTAGATTCTCTAATACTGCAGGAAACGTGAGTGTGCTCAGAACAAAAGAACACTGTTTCCTACACATACAGGCCATATCTAGTTCAACTCTGCTTCTGAAACTGATACAAAGCACTAGTACTCTAACATTCAATGCTTGTCAGTTAAGATGAGAAACGTGTGAGCTTCGTGAACGATGTAGTTCCTTTGAGCTGTAAAGTAACTGCCCTTACCTGAAACGAAGTCTTGCTTGT
Source organism: Onychomys leucogaster (assembly GCA_949786385.1). Lineage (NCBI taxonomy): Eukaryota > Metazoa > Chordata > Mammalia > Rodentia > Cricetidae > Onychomys > Onychomys leucogaster. The sequence continues at coordinate 497,206 of CATKUP010000056.1, forward strand.
AGGAAGACTCAGAGCCTGGGATTTAACTCCATTTCTGAAGTGAAACACACAGCAGAGTTCTCAACCATTGATCACACTCTACTTTAGAGCCAGAAGCACGCACTTGCTTTCCAGAGTCTCTAAGACAGCAGGAAAAGTGAGTGTGCTCAGTGGAAAGAACGGTGTTTCCTATACATACGGACAATATCTAGTTCAACTCTGCTTCTGAAACTGAAACAAACCACAGGTCCTCTAACATCCAATGCTTGTCAGTTAAGATGAGAAACATGTGAGCTTCGGGAACGATGGAGTTCGTTTGAGCTGTAAAGTAACTGCCCATACCTGAAAAGAAGTCTTGCTTGTAGGAAGACTCAGAGCCTGGGTTTAACTCCATTTCTGAAGTGAAACACAGAGCAGAGTTCTCATCCATTGATCACACTCTGCTTTACAGCCAGAAGCACGCTCTTGCTTTCTAGAGTCTCTAATACCGCAGGAAACGTGAGTGTGCTCAGAACAAAAGAACAGTGTTTCCTACACATATGGGCCACATCTAGTTCAACTCTACTTGTGAACCTAAAATAAACCACAGGTCTTCCAACATCCAATGCTTGTCAGTTAAGATGAGAAACGTGTGAGCTTCGTGATCGATGTAGTTTGTTTGAGCTGTAAAGTAACTGCCCTTACCTGAAACGAATTCTTTCTTGTAGAAAGACTCAGAGCCTGGGATTTAACTCCATTTCTGAAGTGAAACACACAGCAGAGTTCTCATCCATTGATCACACTCTGCTTTAGAGCCAGAAGCACGCTCTTGCTTTCCAGGGTCTCTAAGACAGCAGGAAATGTGAGTGTGATGAAAACAAAAGAACGGTGTTCCCTACACATACGGACCATATCTAGTCTAACTCTGCTACTGAAACTGATACAAAGCACTGGTTCTATAACATCCAGTGCTTGTCAGTTAAGATGAGAAACGTGTGAGCTTCGTGAACGATGTAGTTCGTTTGAGCTGTAAAGTAACTGCCCTTACTTGAAACGATGTCTTCCTTGTAGGAAGACTCAGAGCATGGGATTTAACTCCATTTCTAAAGTGAAACACACAGCAGAGTTCTCATCCATTGATCACACTCTGCTTTAGAGCAAGAAGCACGCTCTTGCTGTCTAGAGTCTCTAATACAGCCGGAAACTTGAGTGTGTTCAGAACAAAAGAACGGTGTTTCCTACACATAAGGGCCATATCAAGTTCAACTCTGCTTCTAAACCTGAAACAAACCACAGGTCCTCTAACATCCAATGCTTGTCAGTTAAGATGAGAAACATGTGAGCTTCGGGAACGATGGAGTTCGTTTGAGCTGTAAAGTAACTGCCCTTACCTGAAACGAAGTCTTGATTGTAAGAAGACTCAGAGGCTGGGATTTAACTCGATTTCTGAAGTGAAACACACAACAGAGTTCTCATCCATTGATCACACTCTGCTTTAGAGCAAGAAGCACGCCCTAACTTTCTAGAGTCTCTAAGACAGCAAGAAACATGAGTTTGCTGAGAACAAATGAACGGTGTTTCCTACACATAAGGACCATATCTAGTCCAACTCTGCTTCTGAAAGTGATACAAAGCACTGGTCCTCTAACATTCAATGCTTGTCAGTTAAGATGAGAAACGTGTGAGCTTCGTGAACGATGTAGTTCTTTTGATCTGAAAAATGACTGCACTTACTTGAAACGAAGTCATGCTTGTAGGAAGACAAAGAGCCTAGAATTTAACTCCATTTCTGAAGGGAAACACACAGCATAGTTCTCTTCGCTGGATCACACTCTGCTTTAGAGCAAGGGGCACCCTCTTGCTTTCTAGATTCTCTAATACAGGCGGAACCTTGAGTGTGCTCAGAACAAAAGAACAATATTTCCTACACATACGGGCCACATCTAGTTCAACTCTGCTTCTGAACCTGAAACAAACCACAGGTCCTCTAACATCCAATGCTTGTCAGTTAAGATGAGAAACGTGTGATCTTCGTGAAAGATGTAGTTCATTTGAGCTGAAAAGTGACTGTCCTTACTTGAATGAAGTCTTGCTTGTAGGAAGATTCAGAGCATGGGATTTAACTCCATTTCTGAAGTGAAACTCACAGCATAGTTCTCATCGATGGATCACACTCTGCTTTAGAGCAAGTAGGATGCTCTTGCTTTCTAAAGTCTCTAATACCGCAGGAAACGTGAGTGTGCTCAGAACAAAAGAACAGTGTTTCCTACACATACAGGCCATATCTAGTTCAACTCTGTTTCTGAAACTGATACAAAGCACTGGTACTCTAACATTCAATGCGTGTCAGTTAAGATGAGAAACGTGTGAGCTTCGTGAACGATGTAGTTCCTTTGATCTGAAAAATGACTGCACTTACTTGAAACGAAGTCTTGCTTGTAGGAAGACAAAGAGCCTGGAATTTAACTCCATTTCTGAAGGGAAACACACAAAATAGTTCTCTTCGATGGATCACACTCTGCTTTAGAGCAAGGGCACGCTCTTGCTTTCTAGAGTCTCTAAGACAGCAAGAAACATGAGTTTGCTGAGAACAAATGAACGGTGTTTCCTACACATATGGACCATATCTAGTCCAACTCTGCTTCTGAAAGTGATACAAAGCACTGGTCCTCTAACATTCAATGCTTGTCAGTTAAGATGAGAAACGTGTGAGCTTCGTGAACGATGTAGGTCTTTTGATCTGAAAAATGACTGCACTTACTTGAAACGAAGTCATGCTTGTAGGAAGACAAAGAGCCTAGAATTTAACTCCATTTCTGAAGGGAAACACACAGCATAGTTCTCTTCGCTGGATCACACTCTGCTTTAGAGCAAGGGGCACCCTCTTGCTTTCTAGATTCTCTAATACAGGCGGAACCTTGAGTGTGCTCAGAACAAAAGAACAATATTTCCTACACATACGGGCCACATCTAGTTCAACTCTGCTTCTGAACCTGAAACAAACCACAGGTCCTCTAACATCCAATGCTTGTCAGTTAAGATGAGAAACGTGTGATCTTCGTGAAAGATGTAGTTCATTTGAGCTGAAAAGTGACTGTCCTTACTTGAATGAAGTCTTGCTTGTAGGAAGATTCAGAGCATGGGATTTAACTCCATTTCTGAAGTGAAACTCACAGCATAGTTCTCATCGATGGATCACACTCTGCTTTAGAGCAAGTAGGATGCTCTTGCTTTCTAAAGTCTCTAATACCGCAGGAAACGTGAGTGTGCTCAGAACAAAAGAACAGTGTTTCCTACACATACAGGCCATATCTAGTTCAACTCTGTTTCTGAAACTGATACAAAGCACTGGTACTCTAACATTCAATGCGTGTCAGTTAAGATGAGAAACGTGTGAGCTTCGTGAACGATGTAGTTCCTTTGATCTGAAAAATGACTGCACTTACTTGAAACGAAGTCTTGCTTGTAGGAAGACAAAGAGCCTGGAATTTAACTCCATTTCTGAAGGGAAACACACAAAATAGTTCTCTTCGATGGATCACACTCTGCTTTAGAGCAAGGGCACGCTCTTGCTTTCTAGAGTCTCTAAGACAGCAAGAAACATGAGTTTGCTGAGAACAAATGAACGGTGTTTCCTACACATATGGACCATATCTAGTCCAACTCTGCTTCTGAAACTGATACAAAGCACTGGTCCTCTAACATTCAATGCTTGTCAGTTAAGATGAGAAACGTGTGAGCTTCGTGAACGATGTAGGTCTTTTGATCTGAAAAATGACTGCACTTACTTGAAACGAAGTCTTGCTTGTAGGAAGACAAAGAGCCTAGAATTTAACTCCATTTCTGAAGGGGAACACAGGGCATAGTTCTCTTCGATGGATCACACTCTGCTTTAGAGCATGAAGCACGCTCTTGCTTTCTAGAGTCTCTAATACAGCCGGAAACTTGAGTGTGCTCAGAACAAAAGAACGGTGTTTCCTACACATATGGGCCACATCTAGTTCAACTCTACTTGTGAACCTAAAATAAACCACAGGTCCTCTAACATCCAATGCTTGTCAGTTAAGATGAGAAACGTGTGAGCTTCGTGAACGATGAAGTTTGTTTGAGCTGTAAAGTAACTGCCCTTACCTGAAACGAATTCTTGCTTGTAGAAAGACTCAGAGCCTTGGATTTACCTCCATTTCTGAAGTGAAACACAGAGCAGAGTTCTCATCCATTGATCACACTCTGCTTTAGAGCAAGAAGCATGCTCTTTCTTTCTAGATTCTCTAATACTGCAGGAAACGTGAGTGTGCTCAGAACAAAAGAACACTGTTTCCTACACATACAGGCCATATCTAGTTCAACTCTGCTTCTGAAACTGACACAAAGCACTGGTACTCTAACATTCAATGCTTGTCAGTTAAGATGAGAAACGTGTGAGCTTCGTGAACGATGTAGTTCCTTTGATCTGAAAAATGACTGCACTTACTTGAAACGAAGTCTTGCTTGTAGGAAGACAAAGAGACTGGAATTTAACTCCATTTCTGAAGGGAAACACACAGAATAGTTCTCTTCGATGGATCACACTCTGCTTTAGAGCAAGAGCATGCTCTTGCTTTCTAGAGTCTCTAAGACAGCAAGAAACATGAGTTTGCTGAGAACAAATGAACGGTGTTTCCTACACATACGGACCATATCTAGTTCAACACTGCTTCTGAACCTGAAACAAACCACAGGTCCTCTAACATCCAATGCTTGTCAGTTAAGATGAGAAACGTGTGAGCTTCGTGAACAATGTAGTTCGTTTGAGCAGTAAAGTAACTGCCCTTACCTGAAACGAAGTCTTGCTTGTAGGAAGACTCAGAGCCTGGGATTTAACTCCATTTCTGAAGTGAAACACACAGCAGAGTCCTCATCCATTGATCACACTGTGCTTTAGAGCTAGAAGCACGCTCTTGCTTTCCAGGGTCTCTAAGACTGCAGGAAATGTGAGTGTGATGAGAACAAAAGAACGGTGTGCCCTACACATACGGATCATATCTAGTACAACTCTGCCTCTGAAATTGATACAAAGCACAGGTCCTCTAACATCCAATGCTTGTCAGTTAAGATGAGAAACGTGTGAGCTTCGTGAACGATGTAGATCGATTGAGCTGAAGAGTGACTGCCCTTACTTGAAACGAAGTCTTGCTTGTAGGAAGACACAGAGCCTGGAATATAACTCCATTTCTGAATGGAAACACACAGCATAGTTCTCATCGATGGATCACACTCTGCTTTAGAACAAGAAGCACGCTCTTGCTTTCTAGAGTCTCTAATACAGCAGGAAACTTGAGTGTCCTCAGAACAAAAGAACTGTGTTTCCTACACATAGGGCCATATCTAGTTCAACTCTGCTTCTGAAACTGAAACAAATCACAGGTCCTCTAACATCCAATGCTTCTCAGTTTAGATGAGAAACGTGTGATCTTCGTGAACGATGTAGTTCGTTTGAGCTGAAAAGTGACTGCACTTACTTGAATGAAGTCTTGCTTGTAGGAAGACTCAGAGCATGGGATTTTACTCCATTTCTGAAGTGAAACACACAGCATAGTTCTCATCGATGGATCACACTCTGCTTTAGAGCAAGAAGCATGCTCTTTCTTTCTAGAGTCTCTAGTACCGCAGGAAACGTGAGTGTGCTCAGAACAAAAGAACAGTGTTTCCTACATATACAGGCCATATCTAGTTCAACTCTGCTTCTGAAACTGATACAAAGCACTGGTACTCTAACATTCAATGCTTGTCAGTTAAGATGAGAAACGTGTGAGCTTCGTGAACGATGCAGTTCTATTGATCTGAAAAATGACTGCACTTACTTGAAACGAAGTCTTGCTTGTAGGAAGACAAAGAGCCTAGAATTTAACTCCATTTCTGAAGGGAAACACACAGCATAGTTCTGTTCGATGGATCACACTCTGCTTTAGAGCAAGAAGCACGCTCTTGCTTTCTAGAGTCTCTAATACAGCCGGAAACTTGAGTGTGCTCAGAAAAAAGAACGGTGTTTCCTACACATATGGGCCACAACTAGTTCAACTCTACTTGTGAACCTAAAACAAACCACAGGTCCTCTAACATCCAATGCTTGTCAGTTAAGATGAGAAACGTGTGAGCTTCGTGAACGATGTAGTTTGTTTGAGCTGTAAAGTAACTGCCCTTACCTGAAACGAATTCTTTCTTGTAGAAATACTCAGAGCCTGGGATTTAACTCCATTTCTGAAGTGAAACACACAGCAGAGTTCTCATCCATTGATCACACTCTGCTTTAGAGCCAGAAGCACGCTCTTGCTTTCCAGGGTCTCTAAGACAGCAGGAAATGTGAGTGTGATGAAAACAAAAGAACGGTGTTCCCTACACATACGGACCATATCTAGTCTAACTCTGCTACTGAAACTGATACAAAGCACTGGTTCTCTAACATCCAGTGCTTGTCAGTTAAGATGAGAAACGTGTGAGCTTCGTGAACGATGTAGTTCGTTTGAGCTGTAAAGTAACTGCCCTTACTTGAAACGATGTCTTCCTTGTAGGAAGACTCAGAGCATGGGATTTAACTCCATTTCTAAAGTGAAACACACAGCAGAGTTCTCATCCATTGATCACACTCTGCTTTAGAGCAAGAAGCACGCTCTTGCTGTCTAGGGTCTCTAATACAGCCGGAAACTTGAGTGTGCTCAGAACAAAAGAACGGTGTTTCCTACACATAAGGGCCATATCAAGTTCAACTCTGCTTCTAAACCTGAAACAAACCACAGGTCCTCTAACATCCAATGCTTGTCAGTTAAGATGAGAAACATGTGAGCTTTGCGAACGATGGTGTTCGTTTGAGCTGTAAAGTAACTGCCCTTACCTGAAACGAAGTCTTGATTGTAAGAAGACTCAGAGGCTGGGATTTAACTCCATTTCTGAAGTGAAACACACAACAGAGTTCTCATCCATTGATCACACTCCGCTTTAGAGCAAGAAGCACGCCCTAACTTTCTAGAGTCTGTAAGACAGCAAGAAACATGAGTTGTTGAGAACAAATGAACGGTGTTTCCTACACATAAGGACCATATCTAGTCCAACTCTGCTTCTGAAAGTGATACAAAGCACAGGTCCTCTAACATTCAATGCTTGTCAGTTAAGATGAGAAACGTGTGAGCTTCGTGAACGATGTAGTTCTTTTGATCTGAAAAATGACTGCACTTACTTGAAACGAAGTCATGCTTGTAGGAAGACAAAGAGCCTAGAATTTAACTCCATTTCTGAAGGGAAACACACAGCATAGTTCTCTTCGCTGGATCACACTCTGCTTTAGAGCAAGGGGCACCCTCTTGCTTTCTAGATTCTCTAATACAGGCGGAACCTTGAGTGTGCTCAGAACAAAAGAACAATGTTTCCTACACATACGGGCCACATCTAGTTCAACTCTGCTTCTGAACCTGAAACAAACCACAGGTCCTCTAACATCCAATGCTTGTCAGTTAAGATGAGAAACGTGTGATCTTCGTGAAAGATGTAGTTCGTTTGAGCTGAAAAGTGACTGTCCTTACTTGAATGAAGTCTTGCTTGTAGGAAGACTCAGAGCATGGGATTTAACTCCATTTCTGAAGTGAAACTCACAGCATAGTTCTCATCGATGGATCACACTCTGCTTTAGAGCAAGTAGGATGCTCTTGCTTTCTAAAGTCTCTAATACCGCAGGAAACGTGAGTGTGCTCAGAACAAAAGAACAGTGTTTCCTACACATACAGGCCATATCTAGTTCAACTCTGTTTCTGAAACTGATACAAAGCACTGGTACTCTAACATTCAATGCGTGTCAGTTAAGATGAGAAACGTGTGAGCTTCGTGAACGATGTAGTTCCTTTGATCTGAAAAATGACTGCACTTACTTGAAACGAAGTCTTGCTTGTAGGAAGACAAAGAGCCTGGAATTTAACTCCATTTCTGAAGGGAAACACACAAAATAGTTCTCTTCGATGGATCACACTCTGCTTTAGAGCAAGGGCACGCTCTTGCTTTCTAGAGTCTCTAAGACAGCAAGAAACATGAGTTTGCTGAGAACAAATGAACGGTGTTTCCTACACATACGGACCATATCTAGTCCAACTCTGCTTCTGAAACTGATACAAAGCACTGGTCCTCTAACATTCAATGCTTGTCAGTTAAGATGAGAAACGTGTGAGCTTCATGAACGATGTAGGTCTTTTGATCTGAAAAATGACTGCACTTACTTGAAACCAAGTCTTGCTTGTAGGAAGACAAAGAGCCTAGAATTTAACTCCATTTCTGAAGGGAAACACAGAGCATTGTTCTCTTCGATGGATCACACTCTGCTTTAGAGCAAGAAGCACGCTCTTGCTTTCTAGAGTCTCTAATACAGCCGGAAACTTGAGTGTGCTCAGAACAAAAGAACGGTGTTTCCTACACATATGGGCCACATCTAGTTCAACTCTACTTGTGATCCTAAAATAAAGCACAGGTCCTCTAACATCCAATGCTTGTCAGTTAAGATGAGAAACGTGTGAGCTTCGTGAACGATGAAGTTTGTTTGAGCTGTAAAGTAACTGCCCTTACCTGAAACGAATTCTTGCTTGTAGAAAGACTCAGAGCCTTGGATTTACCTCCATTTCTGAAGTGAAACACAGAGCAGAGTTCTCATCCATTGATCACACTCTGCTTTAGAGCAAGAAGCATGCTCTTTCTTTCTAGATTCTCTAATACTGCAGGAAACGTGAGTGTGCTCAGAACAAAAGAACACTGTTTCCTACACATACAGGCCATATCTAGTTCAACTCTGCTTCTGAAACTGACACAAAGCACTGGTACTCGAACATTCAATGCTTGTCAGTTAAGATGAGAAACGTGTGAGCTTCGTGAACGATGTAGTTCCTTTGATCTGAAAAATGACTGCACTTACTTGAAATGAAGTCTTGCTTGTAGGAAGACAAAGAGCCTGGAATTTAACTCCATTTCTGAAGGGAAACACACAGAATAGTTCTCTTCGATGGATCACACTCTGCTTTAGAGCAAGAGCATGCTCTTGCTTTCTAGAGTCTCTAAGACAGCAAGAAACATGAGTTTGCTGAGAACAAATGAACGGTGTTTCCTACACATACGGACCATATCTAGTTCAACACTGCTTCTGAACCTGAAACAAACCACAGGTCCTCTAACATCCAATGCTTGTCAGTTAAGATGAGAAACGTGTGAGCTTCGTGAACAATGTAGTTCGTTTGAGCAGTAAAGTAACTGCCCTTACCTGAAACGAATTCTTGCTTGTAGGAAGACTCCGAGCCTGGGATTTAACTCCATTTCTGAAGTGAAACACACAGCAGAGTCCTCATCCATTGATCACACTGTGCTTTAGAGCTAGAAGCACGCTCTTGCTTTCCAGGGTCTCTAAGACTGCAGGAAATGTGAGTGTGATGAGAACAAAAGAACGGTGTGCCCTACACATACGGATCATATCTAGTACAACTCTGCCTCTGAAATTGATACAAAGCACAGGTCCTCTAACATCCAATGCTTGTCAGTTAAGATGAGAAACGTGTGAGCTTCGTGAACGATGTAGATCGATTGAGCTGAAGAGTGACTGCCCTTACTTGAAACGAAGTCTTGCTTGTAGGAAGACACAGAGCCTGGAATATAACTCCATTTCTGAAGGGAAACACACAGCATAGTTCTCATCGATGGATCACACTCTGCTTTAGAGCAAGAAGCACGCTCTTGCTTTCTAGAGTCTCTAATACAGCAGGAAACTTGAGTGTCCTCAGAACAAAAGAACTGTGTTTCCTACACATAGGCCATATCTAGTTCAACTCTGCTTCTGAAACTGAAACAAATCACAGGTCCTCTAACATCCAATCCTTGTCAGTTTAGATGAGAAACGTGTGATCTTCGTGAACGATGTAGTTCGTTTGAGCTGAAAAGTGACTGCACTTACTTGAATGAAGTCTTGCTTGTAGGAAGACTCAGAGCATGGGATTTTACTCCATTTCTGAAGTGAAACACACAGCATAGTTCTCATCGATGGATCACACTCTGCTTTAGAGCAAGAAGCATGCTCTTTCTTTCTAGAGTCTCTAGTACCGCAGGAAACGTGAGTGTGCTCAGAACAAAAGAACAGTGTTTCCTACACATACAGGCCATATCTAGTTCAACTCTGCTTCTGAAACTGATACAAAGCACTGGTACTCTAACATTCAATGCTTGTCAGTTAAGATGAGAAACGTGTGAGCTTCGTGAACGATGTAGTTCCTTTGATCTGAAAAATGACTGCACTTACTTGAAACGAAGTCTTGCTTGTAGGAAGACAAAGAGCCTGGAATTTAACTCCATTTCTGAAGGGAAACACACAGCATAGTTCTCTTCGATGGATCACACTCTGCTTTAGAGCAAGAGCACGCTCTTGCTTTCTAGAGTCTCTAATACAGCCGGAAACTTGAGTGTGCTCAGAACAAAAGAACGGTGTTTACTACACATATGGGCCATGTCTAGTTCAACTCTGCTTCTGAAACTGAAACAAACCACAGGTCCTCTAACATCCATGGCTTATCAGTTAAGATGAGAAACGTGTGAGCTTCGTGAACGATGTAGATCGTTTGAGCTGAAAAGTGACTGCCCTTACTTGAAAGGATGTCTTCCTTGTATGAAGACTCAGAGCATGGGATTCAACTCCATTTCTGAAGTGAAACACACAGCAGAGTTCTCATCCATTGATCACACTCTGCTTTAGAGCCAGAAGCACGCTCTTGCTTTCCAGGGTCTCTAAGACAGCAGGAAATGTGAATGTGATGAGAACAAATGAACGGTGGTTCCTACATATACAGACCATATCTAGTCCAACTCTGCTTCTGAAACTGATACAAAGCAGTGGTCCTCTAACATCCAATGCTTGTCAGTTAAGATGAGAAACGTGGAGCTTCATGAACGATGTATATCGTTTGAACTGAAGATTGACTGCACTTCCTTGAAACGAAGTCTTGCTTGTAGGAAGACACAGAGCCTGGAATTTAACTCCATTTCTGAAGGGAAACACACAGAATAGTTCTCTTCAAGGGATCACACTCTGCTTTAGAGCAAGAAGCACGCTCTTGCTTTCTAGAGTCTCTAATACAGCCAGAAACTTGAGTGTCCTCAGAACAAAAGAACTGTGTTTCCTACACATAGGGCCATATCTAGTTCAACTCTTCTTCTGAAACTGAAACAAACCACAGGTCCTCTAACATCCAAGGCTTGTCAGTTAAGATGAGAAATGTGTGAGGTTCGTGAACGATGTAGATCCTTTGAGCTGTAAAGTAACTGCCCTTACCTGAAACGAAGTCTTGCTTGTAGAAACACTCAGAGCCTGGGATTTAACTCCATTTCTGAAGTGAAACGCACAACAGAGTACTCATCCATTGAACACACTCTGCTTTAGAGCATGAAGCAGGCCCTAACTTTCTAGAGTCTCTAAGAAAGCAAGAAACATGAGTTTGCTGAGAACAAATGAACGGTGTTTCCTACACATACGGACCATATCTAGTCCAACACTGCTTCTGAAACTGATACAAAGCACTGGTCCTCTAACATTCAATGCTTGTCAGTTAAGATGAGAAACGTGTGAGCTTCGTGAACGATGTAGTTCTTTTGATCTGAAAAATGACTGCACTTACTTGAAATGAAGTCTTGCTTGTAGGAAGACACAGAGCCTGGAATTTAACTCCATTTCTGAAGGGAAACACACAGCACAGTTCTCTTCGCTGGATCACACTCTGCTGTAGAGCAAGAAGCACGCTCTTGCTTTCTAGAGTCTCTAATACAGCCGGAAACATGAGTGTGCTCAGAACAAAAGAACGGTGTTTCCTACACATACGGGCCATATCTCGTTCAACTCTGCTTCTGAAACTGAAAGAAACCTCAGGTCTTCTAACATCCAATGCTTGTCAGTTAAGATGAGAATCGTGTGAGCTTTGTGAACGATGTAGTTCGTTTGAGCTGTAAAGTAACTGCCCTTACCTGAACGAATTCTTGCTTGTAGAAAGACTCAGAGCCTGGGATTTAACTTAATTTCTGAAGTGAAACACACAGCAGAGTTCTTATCCATTGATCACACTCTGCTTTAGAGCCAGAAGCACGCTCTTGCTTTCCAGGGTCCCTAAGACAGCAGGAAATGTGAATGTGATGAGAACAAATGAACGGTGGTTCCTACATATACAGACCATATCTAGTCCAACTCTGCTTCTGAAACTGATACAAAGCACTGGTCCTCTAACATCCAATGCTTGTCAGTTAAGATGAGAAACGTGGAGCTTCATGAACGATGTATATCGTTTGAGCTGAAGAGTGACTGCACTTCGTTGAAACAAAGTCTTGCTTGTAGGAAGACACAGAGCCTGGAATTTAACTCCATTTCTGAAGGGAAACACAAAGCAGATTTCTCTTAGAGGGATCACACTCTGCTTTAGAGCAAGAAGCACGCTCTTGCTTTCTAGAGTCTCTAATACAGCCGGAAACTTGAGTGTCCTCAGAACAAAAGAACTGTGTTTCCTACACATAGGACCATATCTAGTTCAACTCTTCTTCTGAAACTGAAACAAACCACAGGTCCTCTAACATCCAATGCTTGTCAGTTTAGATGAGAAACGTGTGAGCTTTGTGAAGGATGTAGTTCATTTGAGCTGAAAAGTGACTGCCCTTACTTGAATGAAGTCTTGCTTGTAGGAAGACTCAGAGCATGGGATTTAACTCCATTTCTGAAGTGAAACACACAGCATAGTTCTCATCGATGGATCACACTCTGCTTTAGAGCAAGAAGCATGCTCTTGCTTTCTAGAGTCTCTAATACCGCAGGAAACGTGAGTGTGCTCAGAACAAAAGAACGGTGTTTGCTACACATATGGGCCATATCTAGTTCAACTCTGCTTCTGAAACTGAAACAAACCACAGGTCCTCTAACATCCAATGCTTGTCAGTTAAGATGACAAACGTGTGAGCTTCGTGAACGATGTAGTTCCTTTGATCTGAAAAATGACTGCACTTACTTGAAACGAAGTCTTGCTTGTAGGAAGACAAAGAGCCTGGAATTTAACTCCATTTCTGAAGGGAAACACACAAAATAGTTCTCTTCGATGGATCACACTCTGCTTTAGAGCAAGGGCACGCTCTTGCTTTCTAGAGTCTCTAAGACAGCAAGAAACATGAGTTTGCTGAGAACAAATGAACGGTGTTTCCTACACATATGGACCATATCTAGTCCAACTCTGCTTCTGAAACTGATACAAAGCACTGGTCCTCTAACATTCAATGCTTGTCAGTTAAGATGAGAAACGTGTGAGCTTCATGAACGATGTAGGTCTTTTGATCTGAAAAATGACTGCACTTACTTGAAACAAAGTCTTGCTTGTAGGAAGACAAAGAGCCTAGAATTTAACTCCATTTCTGAAGGGAAACACAGAGCATTGTTCTCTTCGATGGATCACACTCTGCTTTAGAGCAAGAAGCACGCTCTTGCTTTCTAGAGTCTCTAATACAGCCGGAAACTTGAGTGTGCTCAGAACAAAAGAACGGTGTTTCCTACACATATGGGCCACATCTAGTTCAACTCTACTTGTGATCCTAAAATAAACCACAGGTCCTCTAACATCCAATGCTTGTCAGTTAAGATGAGAAACGTGTGAGCTTCGTGAACGATGAAGTTTGTTTGAGCTGTAAAGTAACTGCCCTTACCTGAAACGAATTCTTGCTTGTAGAAAGACTCAGAGCCTTGGATTTACCTCCATTTCTGAAGTGAAACACAGAGCAGAGTTCTCATCCATTGATCACACTCTGCTTTAGAGCAAGAAGCATGCTCTTTCTTTCTAGATTCTCTAATACTGCAGGAAACGTGAGTGTGCTCAGAACAAAAGAACACTGTTTCCTACACATACAGGCCATATCTAGTTCAACTCTGCTTCTGAAACTGACACAAAGCACTGGTACTCTAACATTCAATGCTTGTCAGTTAAGATGAGAAACGTGTGAGCTTCGTGAACGATGTAGTTCCTTTGATCTGAAAAATGACTGCACTTACTTGAAATGAAGTCTTGCTTGTAGGAAGACAAAGAGCCTGGAATTTAACTCCATTTCTGAAGGAAAACACACAGAATAGTTCTCTTCGATGGATCACACTCTGCTTTAGAACAAGAGCATGCTCTTGCTTTCTAGAGTCTCTAAGACAGCAAGAAACATGAGTTTGCTGAGAACAAATGAACGGTGTTTCCTACACATACGGACCATATCTAGTTCAACACTGCTTCTGAACCTGAAACAAACCACAGGTCCTCTAACATCCAATGCTTGTCAGTTAAGATGAGAAACGTGTGAGCTTCGTGAACAATGTAGTTCGTTTGAGCAGTAAAGTAACTGCCCTTACCTGAAACGAAGTCTTGCTTGTAGGAAGACTCAGAGCCTGGGATTTAACTCCATTTCTGAAGTGAAACACACAGCAGAGTCCTCATCCATTGATCACACTCTGCTTTAGAGCTAGAAGCACGCTCTTGCTTTCCAGGGTCTCTAAGACTGCAGGAAATGTCAGTGTGATGAGAACAAAAGAACGGTGTGCCCTACACATACGGATCATATCTAGTACAACTCTGCCTCTGAAATTGATACAAAGCACAGGTCCTCTAACATCCAATGCTTGTCAGTTAAGATGAGAAAAGTGTGAGCTTCGTGAACGATGTAGATCGATTGAGCTGAAGAGTGACTGCCCTTACTTGAAACGAAGTCTTGCTTGTAGGAAGACACAGAGCCTGGAATATAACTCCATTTCTGAAGGGAAACACACAGCATAGTTCTCATCGATGGATCACACTCTGCTTTAGAGCAAGAAGCACGCTCTTGCTTTCTAGAGTCTCTAATACAGCAGGAAACTTGAGTGTCCTCAGAACAAAAGAACTGTGTTTCCTACATATAGGGCCATATCTAGTTCAACTCTGCTTCTGAAACTGAAACAAATCACAGGTCCTCTAACATCCAATCCTTGTCAGTTTAGATGAGAAACGTGTGATCTTCGTGAACGATGTAGTTCGTTTGAGCTGAAAAGTGACTGCACTTAATTGAATGAAGTCTTGCTTGTAGAAAGACTCAGAGCCTGGGATTTAACTTAATTTCTGAAGTGAAACACACAGCAGAGTTCTTATCCATTGATCACACTCTGCTTTAGAGCCAGAAGCACGCTCTTGCTTTCCAGGGTCCCTAAGACAGCAGGAAATGTGAATGTGATGAGAACAAATGAACGGTGGTTCCTACATATACAGACCATATCTAGTCCAACTCTGCTTCTGAAACTGATACAAAGCACTGGTCCTCTAACATCCAATGCTTGTCAGTTAAGATGAGAAACGTGGAGCTTCATGAACGATGTATATCGTTTGAGCTGAAGAGTGACTGCACTTCCTTGAAACGAAGTCTTGCTTGTACGAAGACACAGAGCCTGGAATTTAACTCCATTTCTGAAGGGAAACACAAAGCAGATTTCTCTTCGAGGGATCACACTCTGCTTTAGAGCAAGAAGCACGCTCTTGCTTTCTAGAGTCTCTAATACAGCCGGAAACTTGAGTGTCCTCAGAACAAAAGAACTGTGTTTCCTACACATAGGGCCATATCTAGTTCAACTCTTCTTCTGAAACTGAAACAAACCACAGGTCCTCTAACATCCAATGCTTGTCAGTTTAGATGAGAAATGTGTGAGCTTTGTGAAGGATGTAGTTCATTTGAGCTGAAAAGTGACTGCCCTTACTTGAATGAAGTCTTGCTTGTAGGAAGACTCAGAGCATGGGATTTAACTCCATTTCTGAAGTGAAACACACAGCATAGTTCTCATCGATGGATCACACTCTGCTTTAGAGCAAGAAGCATGCTCTTGCTTTCTAGAGTCTCTAATACCGCAGGAAACGTGAGTGTGCTCAGAACAAAAGAACGGTGTTTGCTACACATATGGGCCATATCTAGTTCAACTCTGCTTCTGAAACTGAAACAAACCACAGGTCCTCTAACATCCAAGGCTTGTCAGTTAAGATGAGAAATGTGTGAGCTTCGTGAACAATGTAGATCCTTTGAGCTGTAAAGTAACTGCCCTTACCTGAAACGAAGTCTTGCTTGTAGAAACACTCAGAGCCTGGGATTTAACTCCATTTCTGAAGTGAAACACAAAGCAGAGTAAGCATCCATTGATCACACTGTGCTGCAGTGCCAGAAGCACGCTCTTGCTTTCCAGGGTCTCTAAGACAGCAGGAAATGTGAGTGTGATGAGAACAAAAGAAGGGTGTTCCCTACACATACGGACCATATCTCGTACAACTCTTATTCCGAAATTGATACAAAGCACAGGTCCTGTAACATCCAATGCTTGTCTGTTAAGGTGAGAACCGTGAGAGCTTCGTGAACGATGTAGATCGTTTGAGATGAAAAGTTATTGCCCTTACTTGAAACGAAGTCTTGCTTTTAGGAACACACAGAGCATGGAATATAACTCCATTTCTGAAGGGAAACACACAGCATAGTTCTCATCGATGGATCACACTCTGCTTTTGAGGAAGAAGCACGCTCTTGCATTCTAGAGTCTCTAAGACAGCAGAAAACGTGAGTGTGCTGAGACCAAAGAACGGTGGTTCCTACACATACGGACCATATTAGTCCAACTCTGCTTCTGAAACTGATAAAAAGCACTGGTCCTCTAACATCCAATGCTTGTCAGTTAAGATGAGAAACGTGTGAGCTTCGTGAACGATGTAGTTCGTTTGAGGTGAAAAGTACCTGCCCGTACCTGAAGCGAAGTTGTGCTTGTAGGAACACACAGAGCCTGGAATTTAACTCCATTTCTGAAGGAAAACACACAGAATAGTTCTCTTCGATGGATCACACTCTGCTTTAGAACAAGAGCATGCTCTTGCTTTCTAGAGTCTCTAAGACAGCAAGAAACATGAGTTTGCTGAGAACAAATGAACGGTGTTTCCTACACATACGGACCATATCTAGTTCAACACTGCTTCTGAACCTGAAACAAACCACAGGTCCTCTAACATCCAATGCTTGTCAGTTAAGATGAGAAACGTGTGAGCTTCGTGAACAATGTAGTTCGTTTGAGCAGTAAAGTAACTGCCCTTACCTGAAACGAAGTCTTGCTTGTAGGAAGACTCAGAGCCTGGGATTTAACTCCATTTCTGAAGTGAAACACACAGCAGAGTCCTCATCCATTGATCACACTCTGCTTTAGAGCTAGAAGCACGCTCTTGCTTTCCAGGGTCTCTAAGACTGCAGGAAATGTCAGTGTGATGAGAACAAAAGAACGGTGTGCCCTACACATACGGATCATATCTAGTACAACTCTGCCTCTGAAATTGATACAAAGCACAGGTCCTCTAACATCCAATGCTTGTCAGTTAAGATGAGAAAAGTGTGAGCTTCGTGAACGATGTAGATCGATTGAGCTGAAGAGTGACTGCCCTTACTTGAAACGAAGTCTTGCTTGTAGGAAGACACAGAGCCTGGAATATAACTCCATTTCTGAAGGGAAACACACAGCATAGTTCTCATCGATGGATCACACTCTGCTTTAGAGCAAGAAGCACGCTCTTGCTTTCTAGAGTCTCTAATACAGCAGGAAACTTGAGTGTCCTCAGAACAAAAGAACTGTGTTTCCTACATATAGGGCCATATCTAGTTCAACTCTGCTTCTGAAACTGAAACAAATCACAGGTCCTCTAACATCCAATCCTTGTCAGTTTAGATGAGAAACGTGTGATCTTCGTGAACGATGTAGTTCGTTTGAGCTGAAAAGTGACTGCACTTAATTGAATGAAGTCTTGCTTGTAGAAAGACTCAGAGCCTGGGATTTAACTTAATTTCTGAAGTGAAACACACAGCAGAGTTCTTATCCATTGATCACACTCTGCTTTAGAGCCAGAAGCACGCTCTTGCTTTCCAGGGTCCCTAAGACAGCAGGAAATGTGAATGTGATGAGAACAAATGAACGGTGGTTCCTACATATACAGACCATATCTAGTCCAACTCTGCTTCTGAAACTGATACAAAGCACTGGTCCTCTAACATCCAATGCTTGTCAGTTAAGATGAGAAACGTGGAGCTTCATGAACGATGTATATCGTTTGAGCTGAAGAGTGACTGCACTTCCTTGAAACGAAGTCTTGCTTGTACGAAGACACAGAGCCTGGAATTTAACTCCATTTCTGAAGGGAAACACAAAGCAGATTTCTCTTCGAGGGATCACACTCTGCTTTAGAGCAAGAAGCACGCTCTTGCTTTCTAGAGTCTCTAATACAGCCGGAAACTTGAGTGTCCTCAGAACAAAAGAACTGTGTTTCCTACACATAGGGCCATATCTAGTTCAACTCTTCTTCTGAAACTGAAACAAACCACAGGTCCTCTAACATCCAATGCTTGTCAGTTTAGATGAGAAACGTGTGAGCTTTGTGAAGGATGTAGTTCATTTGAGCTGAAAAGTGACTGCCCTTACTTGAATGAAGTCTTGCTTGTAGGAAGACTCAGAGCATGGGATTTAACTCCATTTCTGAAGTGAAACACACAGCATAGTTCTCATCGATGGATCACACTCTGCTTTAGAGCAAGAAGCATGCTCTTGCTTTCTAGAGTCTCTAATACCGCAGGAAACGTGAGTGTGCTCAGAACAAAAGAACGGTGTTTGCTACACATATGGGCCATATCTAGTTCAACTCTGCTTCTGAAACTGAAACAAACCACAGGTCCTCTAACATCCAAGGCTTGTCAGTTAAGATGAGAAATGTGTGAGCTTCGTGAACAATGTAGATCCTTTGAGCTGTAAAGTAACTGCCCTTACCTGAAACGAAGTCTTGCTTGTAGAAACACTCAGAGCCTGGGATTTAACTCCATTTCTGAAGTGAAACACAAAGCAGAGTAAGCATCCATTGATCACACTGTGCTGCAGTGCCAGAAGCACGCTCTTGCTTTCCAGGGTCTCTAAGACAGCAGGAAATGTGAGTGTGATGAGAACAAAAGAAGGGTGTTCCCTACACATACGGACCATATCTCGTACAACTCTTATTCCGAAATTGATACAAAGCACAGGTCCTGTAACATCCAATGCTTGTCTGTTAAGGTGAGAACCGTGAGAGCTTCGTGAACGATGTAGATCGTTTGAGATGAAAAGTTATTGCCCTTACTTGAAACGAAGTCTTGCTTTTAGGAACACACAGAGCATGGAATATAACTCCATTTCTGAAGGGAAACACACAGCATAGTTCTCATCGATGGATCACACTCTGCTTTTGAGGAAGAAGCACGCTCTTGCATTCTAGAGTCTCTAAGACAGCAGAAAACGTGAGTGTGCTGAGACCAAAGAACGGTGGTTCCTACACATACGGACCATATTAGTCCAACTCTGCTTCTGAAACTGATAAAAAGCACTGGTCCTCTAACATCCAATGCTTGTCAGTTAAGATGAGAAACGTGTGAGCTTCGTGAACGATGTAGTTCGTTTGAGGTGAAAAGTACCTGCCCGTACCTGAAGCGAAGTTGTGCTTGTAGGAACACACAGAGCCTGGAATTTAACTCCATTTCTGAAGGGAAACACACAGCATAGTTCTCTTCGATGGATCACACTCTGCTTTAGAGCAAGTAGCATGCTCTTGCTTTCTAGAGTCTCTAAGAAAGCAAGAAACATGAGTTTGCTGAGAACAAATGAACGGTGTTTCCTACACATGCGGACCATATCTAGTCAAACTCTGCTTCTGAAACTGATACAAAGCACTGGTCCTCTAACATTCAATGCTTGTCAGTTAAGATGAGAAACGTGAGAGCTTCGTGAAAGATGTAGTTCTTTTGATCTGAAAAATGACTGCACTTACTTGAAAAGAAGTCTTGCTTGTAGGAAGACACAGAGCCTAGAATTTAACTCCATTTCTGAAGGAAAACACACAGCATAGTTCTCTTCGATGGATCACAGTCTGCTTTAGAGCAAGAAGCATGCTCTTGCTTTCTTGAGTCTCTAATACAGCCGGAACCTTGAGTGTGCTCAGAATAAAAGAACGGTGTTTCCTACACTTATGGGCCATATCTAGTTCAACTCTGCTTCTGAACCTGAAAGAAACCAGAGGTCCTCTAACATCCAATGCTTGTCAGTTAAGATGAGAAACGTGTGAGCTTCGTGAACTATGTTGTTCGTTTGAGCTGAAAAGTGACTGCCCTTACCTGAAACGAAGTCGTGCTTGTAGGAACACACAGAGCCTGGAATTTAACCCATTTCTGAATGGAAACACACAGCATTGTTCTCATTGATGGATCACACTCTGCTTTAGAGCCAGAAGCACGCTCTTGCTTTCCAGGGTCTCTAAGACAGCAGGAAATGTGAGTGTGATGAGAACAAAAGAACGGTGTTCCCTACACATACGGACCATATCTAGTACAACTCTGCCTCTGAAATTGATACAAAGCACAGGTCCTCTAAGATCCAATGCTTGTCAGTTAAGATGAGAAACGTGTGAGCTTCGTGAACGATGTAGATCGTTTGAGCTGAAATGTGACTGCCCTTACTTGAAACGAAGTCTTGCTTGTAGGAAGACACAGAGCCTGGAATATAACTCCATTTCTGAAGGGAAACACACAGCATAGTTCTCATCGATGGATCACACTCTGCTTTAGAGCAAGAAGCATGCTCTTGTACTAGAGTCTCTAATAGAGCAGGAAATTTGAGTGTGCTCAGAACAAAAGAACTGTATTTCCCACACATATGGGCCATATCTTGTTCAACTCTGCTTCTGAAACTGAAACAAACCACAGGTCCTCTAACTCCAATGCTTGTCAGTTAAGATGAGAATCGTGTGAGCTTCGTCAACGATGTAGTTCGTTTGAGCTGTAAAGTAACTGCCCTTACTTGAATCGATGTCTTCCTTGTAGGAAGACTCATAGCATGGGATTTAACTCCATTTCTGAAGTGAAACACACAACAGAGTTCTCATCCATTGATCACACTCTGCTTTAGAGCAAGAAGCCCGCCCTAACTTTCTAGATTCTCTAAGACAGCAAGAAACATGAGTTTGCTGAGAACAAATGGACGGTGTTTCCTGCACATAGGGACCATATCTAGTACAACTCTGCTTCTGAAACTGATACAAAGCACTGGTCCTCTAACATTCAAGGCTTGTCAGTTAAGATTAGAAACGTGTGAGCTTCGTGAACGATGTAGTTCTTTTGATCTGAAAAATGACTGCACTTACTTGAAATGAAGTCTTGCATGTAGGAAGACACAGAGCCTGGGATTTAACTCCATTTCTGAAGTGAAACGCACAACAGATTTCTTATCCATTGAACACACTCTGCTTTAGAGCATGAAGCAGGCCCTAACTTTCTAGAGTCTCTAAGAAACAAGAAACATGAGTTTGCTGAGAACAAATGAACGGTGTTTCCTACACATACGGACCATATGTAGTCCAACACTGCTTCTGAAACTGATACAAAGCACTGGTCCTCTAACATTCAATGCTTGTCAGTTAAGATGAGAAACCTGTGAGCTTCGTGAACGATGTAGTTCTTTTGATCTGAAAAATGACTGCACTTACTTGAAACGAAATCTTGCTTGTAGGAAGACACAGAGCCTGGAATTTAACTCCATTTCTGAAGGGAAACACACAGCATAGTTCTCTTCGATGGGTCACACTCTGCTTTAGAACAAGAAGCACGCTCTTGCTTTCTAGAGTCTCTAATACAGCCGGAACCTTGAGTGTGCTCAGAATAAAGAACGGTGTTTCCTACACATACGGACCATATCTAGTTCAACTCTGCTTCTGAGACTGAAACAAACCACAGGTCCTCTAACATCCAATGCTTGTCAGTTATCATGTGAAACGTGTGAGATTCCTGAATGATGTAGTTCATTTGTGATGTAAAGTAACTGCCCTTACCTGAAACGAATTCTTGCTTGTAGAAAGACTAAGATCCTGGGATTTAACTCCTTTTCTGAAGTGAAATACACAGCAGAGTTCTCATCCATTGATCACACTCTGCTTTAGAGCCAGAAGCACGCTCTTGCTTTCCAGGGTCTCTAAGACAGCAGAAAACGTGAGTGTTTTGAGAACAAAAGAACGGTGTTTCCTACACCTACGGACCATATCTAGTCCAACTCTGCTTCTGAAACTGATACAAAGCACAGGTCCTCTAACATCCAATGCTTGTCAGTTAAGATGAGAAAAGTGTGAGCTTCGTGAACGATGTAGTTCTTTTGATCTGAAAAATGACTGCACTTACTTGAAACGAAGTCTTGCTTGTAGGAAGACACAGAGCCTGGAATTTAACTCCATTTCTGAAGTGAAACACACAGCAGAGTTCTCATCCATTGATCACACTCTGCTTTAGAGCCAGAATCACGCTCTTGCTTTCCAGGGTCTCTAAGACAGCAGAAAACCTGCCTGTTTTGAGAACAAAAGAACGGTGGTTCCTACACATACGGACCATATCTAGTCCAACTCTGCTTCTGAAACTGATACAAAGCACTGGTTCTCTAACATCCAATGCTTGTCAGTTAAGATGAGAAATGTGTGAGCTTCGTGAACCATGTAGATCCTTTGAGCTGCAAAGTAACTGCTCTTACCTGAAACGAAGTCTTGCTTGTAGAAACACTCTGAGCATGGGATTTAACTCCATTTCTGAAGTGAAACACACAGCAGTGTTCTCATCCATTGATCACACTCTGCTGCAGTGCCTGAAGCACGCTCTTGCTTTCCAAGGTCTCTAAGACAGCAAGAAATGTGAATGTGATGAGAACAAAAGAAGGGTGTTCCCTACACATACGGACCATATCTAGTACAACTCTGCCTCTGAAATTGTTACAAAGCACAGGTCCTCTAACATCCAATGCTTGTCAGTTAAGGTGAGAAACGTGTGAGCTTCGTGAACGATGTAGATCGTTTGAGCTGAAAAGTGACTGCCCTTACTTGGAACGAAGTCTGGCTTGTAGGAAGACACAGACCCTGGAATATCACTCCATTTCTGAAGGGAAACATACAGCATAGTACTCATTGATGGATCACACTCTGGTTTAGAGCAAGAAGCACGCTCTTGCTTTCTAGATTCTCTAATAGAGAAGGAAACTTGAGTGTGCTCAGAATAAAAGAACTGTGTTTCCTACACATATGGGCCATATCTAGTTCAACTCTGCTTCTGAAACTGAAACAAACCAGAGATCCTCTAACATCCAATTCTTCTCAGTTAAGATGAGAAACATGTGAGCTCCGTGAACGATGGAGTTCGTTTGAGCTGTAAAGTAACTGCCCTTACTTGAATCGATGTCTTCCTTGTAGGAAGACTCAGAGCATGGGATTTAACTCCATTTCTGAAGTGAAACACACAGCAGACTTCTCATCCATTGATCACACTCTGCTTTAGAGCAAGAAGCGCGCTCTTGCTTTCTAGAGTCTCTAAGACAGCAGAAAACGTGAGTGTGCTGAGAAAAAAAGAAAGGTGGTTCCTACACTTACGGACCATATCTAGTCCAACTCTGCTTCTGAAACTGATACAAAGCACTGGTCCTCTAACATCCAATGCTTGTCAGTTAAGATGAGAAACGTGTGAGCTTCGTGAACGATGTAGTTCGTTTGAGGTGAAAAGTGACTGCCCTTACCTGAAACGAAGTCGTGCTTGTAGGAACACACAGAGCCTGGAATTTAACTCCATTTCTGAAGGGAAACACACAGCATAGTTCGCATCGATGGATCACACTCTGCTTTAGAGCAAGTAGCATGCTCTTGCTTTCTAGAGTCTCTAATACCGCAGAAAACGTGAGTGTGCTCAGAATAAAAGAACGGTGTTTCCTACACATACGGACCATATCTAGTTCAACTCTGCTTCTGAAACTGAAACAAACCAGAGGTCCTCTAACATCCAATGCTTCTCAGTTAAGATGGTAAACCTGAGCTTCGTGAACGATGGAGTTCGTTTGAGCTGTAAAGTAACTGCACTTACATGAAACGAATTCTTGCTTGTAGGATGACTCAGAGCCTGGGATTTAACTCCATTTCTCAAGAGAAACACACAACAGAGTTCTCATCCATTGATCACACTCTGCTTTAGAGCAAGAACCACGCCCTAACTTTCTAGAGTCTCTAAGACAGCAAGAAACATGAGTTTGCTGAGAACAAATGAACATTGTTTCCTGCACATAGGGACCATATCTAGTCCAAATCTGCTTCTGAAACTGATACAAAGCACTGGTCCTCTAACATTCCAGGCTTGTCAGTTAAGATGAGAAACATGTGATCTTCGTGAACGATGTAGTTCTTTTGATCTGAAAAATGACTGCACTTACTTGAAATGAAGTCTTGCTTGTAGGAAGACACAGAGCCTGGAATTTAACTCCATTTCTGAAGGGAAACACACAGCATAGTTCTCTTCGATGGATCACACTCTGCTTTAGAGCAAGAAGCACGCTCTTGCTTTCTAGAGTCTCTAATACAGCCGGAAACATGAGTGTGCTCAGAACAAAAGAACGGTGTTTCCTACACATACGGGCCATATCTCGTTCATCTCTGCTTCTGAAACTGAAAGAAACCTCAGGTCTTCTAACATCCAATGCTTGTCAGTTAAGATGAGAAACGTGTGAGCTTCGTGAACGATGTAGTTCGTTTGAGCAGTAAAGTAACTGCCCTTACCTGAAACGAAGTCTTGCTTGTAGGAAGACTCAGAGCCTGGGATTTAACTCCATTTCTGAAGTGAAACACACAGCAGAGTTCTCATCCATTGATCACATTCTGCTGCAGTGCCAGAAGCACGCCCTGGCTTTCCAGGGTCTCTAAGACAGCAGGAAATGTGAGTGTGATGAGAACAAAAGAAGGGTGTTCCCTACACATACAGACCATATCTAGTACAAGTCTGCCTCTGAAATTGATACAAAGCACAGGTCCTCTAACATCCAATGCTTGTCAGTTAAGATGAGAAAAGTGTGAGCTTCGTGAACGATGTAGATCGTTTCAGCTGAAAAGTGACCGCCCTTACTTGGAACGAAGTCTGGCTTGTAGGAAGACACAGACCCTGGAATACCACTCCATTTCTGAAGGGAAACATACAGCATAGTTCTCATCGATGGATCACACTCTGCTTTAGAGCAAGTAGCATGCTCTTGCTTTCTAGAGTCTCTAATAGAGAAGGAAACTTGAGTGTGCTCAGAATAAAAGAACTGTGTTTCCTACACATATGGGCCATATCTAGTTCAACTCTGCTTCTGAAACTGAAACAAACCAGAGATCCTCTAACATCCAATTCTTCTCAGTTAAGATGAGAAACGTGTGAGCTTCGTGAACGATGTAGTTCGTTTGAGGTGAAAAGTGACTGCCCTTACCTGAAACGAAGTCGTGCTTGTAGGAACACACAGAGCCTGGAATTTAACTCCATTTCTGAAGGGAAACACACAGCATAGTTCGCATCGATGGATCACACTCTGCTTTAGAGCAAGTAGCATGCTCTTGCTTTCTAGAGTCTCTAATACCGCAGAAAACGTGAGTGTGCTCAGAATAAAAGAACGGTGTTTCCTACACATACGGACCATATCTAGTTCAACTCTGCTTCTGAAACTGAAACAAACCAGAGGTCCTCTAACATCCAATGCTTCTCAGTTAAGATGGTAAACCTGAGCTTCGTGAACAATGGAGTTCGTTTGAGCTGTAAAGTAACTGCCCTTACATGAAACAAATTCTTGCTTGTAGGATGACTCAGAGCCTGGGATTTAACTCCATTTCTCAAGAGAAACACACAACAGAGTTCTCATCCATTGATCACACTCTGCTTTAGAGCAAGAACCACGCCCTAACTTTCTAGAGTCTCTAAGACAGCAAAAAACATGAGTTTGCTGAGAACAAATGAACATTGTTTCCTGCACATAGGGACCATATCTAGTCCAAATCTGCTTCTGAAACTGATACAAAGCACTGGTCATCTAACATTCCAGGCTTGTCAGTTAAGATGAGAAACGTGTGATCTTCGTGAACGATGTAGTTCTTTTGATCTGAAAAATGACTGCACTTACTTGAAATGAAGTCTTGCTTGTAGGAAGACACAGAGCCTGGAATTTAACTCCATTTCTGAAGGGAAACACACAGCATAGTTCTCTTCGATGGATCACACTCTGCTTTAGAGCAAGAAGCACGCTCTTGCTTTCTAGAGTCTCTAATACAGCCGGAAACATGAGTGTGCTCAGAACAAAGGCCATATCTCGTTCATCTCTGCTTCTGAAACTGAAAGAAACCTCAGGTCTTCTAACATCCAATGCTTGTCAGTTAAGATGAGAAACGTGTGAGCTTCGTGAACGATGTAGTTCGTTTGAGCTGTAAAGTAACTGCCCTTACTTGAATCGATGTCTTCCTTGTAGGAAGACTCATAGCATGGGATTTAACTCCATTTCTGAAGTGAAACACACAACAGAGTTCTCATCCATTGATCACACTCTGCTTTAGAGCAAGAAGCCCGCCCTAACTTTCTAGATTCTCTAAGACAGCAAGAAACATGAGTTTGCTGAGAACAAATGGACGGTGTTTCCTGCACATAGGGACCATATCTAGTACAACTCTGCTTCTGAAACTGATACAAAGCACTGGTCCTCTAACATTCAAGGCTTGTCAGTTAAGATTAGAAACGTGTGAGCTTCGTGAACGATGTAGTTCTTTTGATCTGAAAAATGACTGCACTTACTTGAAATGAAGTCTTGCATGTAGGAAGACACAGAGCCTGGGATTTAACTCCATTTCTGAAGTGAAACGCACAACAGATTTCTTATCCATTGAACACACTCTGCTTTAGAGCATGAAGCAGGCCCTAACTTTCTAGAGTCTCTAAGAAACAAGAAACATGAGTTTGCTGAGAACAAATGAACGGTGTTTCCTACACATACGGACCATATGTAGTCCAACACTGCTTCTGAAACTGATACAAAGCACTGGTCCTCTAACATTCAATGCTTGTCAGTTAAGATGAGAAACCTGTGAGCTTCGTGAACGATGTAGTTCTTTTGATCTGAAAAATGACTGCACTTACTTGAAACGAAATCTTGCTTGTAGGAAGACACAGAGCCTGGAATTTAACTCCATTTCTGAAGGGAAACACACAGCATAGTTCTCTTCGATGGGTCACACTCTGCTTTAGAACAAGAAGCACGCTCTTGCTTTCTAGAGTCTCTAATACAGCCGGAACCTTGAGTGTGCTCAGAATAAAGAACGGTGTTTCCTACACATACGGACCATATCTAGTTCAACTCTGCTTCTGAGACTGAAACAAACCACAGGTCCTCTAACATCCAATGCTTGTCAGTTATCATGTGAAACGTGTGAGATTCCTGAATGATGTAGTTCATTTGTGATGTAAAGTAACTGCCCTTACCTGAAACGAATTCTTGCTTGTAGAAAGACTAAGATCCTGGGATTTAACTCCTTTTCTGAAGTGAAATACACAGCAGAGTTCTCATCCATTGATCACACTCTGCTTTAGAGCCAGAAGCACGCTCTTGCTTTCCAGGGTCTCTAAGACAGCAGAAAACGTGAGTGTTTTGAGAACAAAAGAACGGTGTTTCCTACACCTACGGACCATATCTAGTCCAACTCTGCTTCTGAAACTGATACAAAGCACAGGTCCTCTAACATCCAATGCTTGTCAGTTAAGATGAGAAAAGTGTGAGCTTCGTGAACGATGTAGTTCTTTTGATCTGAAAAATGACTGCACTTACTTGAAACGAAGTCTTGCTTGTAGGAAGACACAGAGCCTGGAATTTAACTCCATTTCTGAAGTGAAACACACAGCAGAGTTCTCATCCATTGATCACACTCTGCTTTAGAGCCAGAATCACGCTCTTGCTTTCCAGGGTCTCTAAGACAGCAGAAAACCTGCCTGTTTTGAGAACAAAAGAACGGTGGTTCCTACACATACGGACCATATCTAGTCCAACTCTGCTTCTGAAACTGATACAAAGCACTGGTTCTCTAACATCCAATGCTTGTCAGTTAAGATGAGAAATGTGTGAGCTTCGTGAACCATGTAGATCCTTTGAGCTGCAAAGTAACTGCTCTTACCTGAAACGAAGTCTTGCTTGTAGAAACACTCTGAGCATGGGATTTAACTCCATTTCTGAAGTGAAACACACAGCAGTGTTCTCATCCATTGATCACACTCTGCTGCAGTGCCTGAAGCACGCTCTTGCTTTCCAAGGTCTCTAAGACAGCAAGAAATGTGAATGTGATGAGAACAAAAGAAGGGTGTTCCCTACACATACGGACCATATCTAGTACAACTCTGCCTCTGAAATTGTTACAAAGCACAGGTCCTCTAACATCCAATGCTTGTCAGTTAAGGTGAGAAACGTGTGAGCTTCGTGAACGATGTAGATCGTTTGAGCTGAAAAGTGACTGCCCTTACTTGGAACGAAGTCTGGCTTGTAGGAAGACACAGACCCTGGAATATCACTCCATTTCTGAAGGGAAACATACAGCATAGTACTCATTGATGGATCACACTCTGGTTTAGAGCAAGAAGCACGCTCTTGCTTTCTAGATTCTCTAATAGAGAAGGAAACTTGAGTGTGCTCAGAATAAAAGAACTGTGTTTCCTACACATATGGGCCATATCTAGTTCAACTCTGCTTCTGAAACTGAAACAAACCAGAGATCCTCTAACATCCAATTCTTCTCAGTTAAGATGAGAAACATGTGAGCTCCGTGAACGATGGAGTTCGTTTGAGCTGTAAAGTAACTGCCCTTACTTGAATCGATGTCTTCCTTGTAGGAAGACTCAGAGCATGGGATTTAACTCCATTTCTGAAGTGAAACACACAGCAGACTTCTCATCCATTGATCACACTCTGCTTTAGAGCAAGAAGCGCGCTCTTGCTTTCTAGAGTCTCTAAGACAGCAGAAAACGTGAGTGTGCTGAGAAAAAAAGAAAGGTGGTTCCTACACTTACGGACCATATCTAGTCCAACTCTGCTTCTGAAACTGATACAAAGCACTGGTCCTCTAACATCCAATGCTTGTCAGTTAAGATGAGAAACGTGTGAGCTTCGTGAACGATGTAGTTCGTTTGAGGTGAAAAGTGACTGCCCTTACCTGAAACGAAGTCGTGCTTGTAGGAACACACAGAGCCTGGAATTTAACTCCATTTCTGAAGGGAAACACACAGCATAGTTCGCATCGATGGATCACACTCTGCTTTAGAGCAAGTAGCATGCTCTTGCTTTCTAGAGTCTCTAATACCGCAGAAAACGTGAGTGTGCTCAGAATAAAAGAACGGTGTTTCCTACACATACGGACCATATCTAGTTCAACTCTGCTTCTGAAACTGAAACAAACCAGAGGTCCTCTATCATCCAATGCTTCTCAGTTAAGATGGTAAACCTGAGCTTCGTGAACGATGGAGTTCGTTTGAGCTGTAAAGTAACTGCACTTACATGAAACGAATTCTTGCTTGTAGGATGACTCAGAGCCTGGGATTTAACTCCATTTCTCAAGAGAAACACACAACAGAGTTCTCATCCATTGATCACACTCTGCTTTAGAGCAAGAACCACGCCCTAACTTTCTAGAGTCTCTAAGACAGCAAGAAACATGAGTTTGCTGAGAACAAATGAACATTGTTTCCTGCACATAGGGACCATATCTAGTCCAAATCTGCTTCTGAAACTGATACAAAGCACTGGTCCTCTAACATTCCAGGCTTGTCAGTTAAGATGAGAAACATGTGATCTTCGTGAACGATGTAGTTCTTTTGATCTGAAAAATGACTGCACTTACTTGAAATGAAGTCTTGCTTGTAGGAAGACACAGAGCCTGGAATTTAACTCCATTTCTGAAGGGAAACACACAGCATAGTTCTCTTCGATGGATCACACTCTGCTTTAGAGCAAGAAGCACGCTCTTGCTTTCTAGAGTCTCTAATACAGCCGGAAACATGAGTGTGCTCAGAACAAAAGAACGGTGTTTCCTACACATACGGGCCATATCTCGTTCATCTCTGCTTCTGAAACTGAAAGAAACCTCAGGTCTTCTAACATCCAATGCTTGTCAGTTAAGATGAGAAACGTGTGAGCTTCGTGAACGATGTAGTTCGTTTGAGCAGTAAAGTAACTGCCCTTACCTGAAACGAAGTCTTGCTTGTAGGAAGACTCAGAGCCTGGGATTTAACTCCATTTCTGAAGTGAAACACACAGCAGAGTTCTCATCCATTGATCACATTCTGCTGCAGTGCCAGAAGCACGCCCTGGCTTTCCAGGGTCTCTAAGACAGCAGGAAATGTGAGTGTGATGAGAACAAAAGAAGGGTGTTCCCTACACATACAGACCATATCTAGTACAAGTCTGCCTCTGAAATTGATACAAAGCACAGGTCCTCTAACATCCAATGCTTGTCAGTTAAGATGAGAAAAGTGTGAGCTTCGTGAACGATGTAGATCGTTTCAGCTGAAAAGTGACTGCCCTTACTTGGAACGAAGTCTGGCTTGTAGGAAGACACAGACCCTGGAATACCACTCCATTTCTGAAGGGAAACATACAGCATAGTTCTCATCGATGGATCACACTCTGCTTTAGAGCAAGTAGCATGCTCTTGCTTTCTAGAGTCTCTAATAGAGAAGGAAACTTGAGTGTGCTCAGAATAAAAGAACTGTGTTTCCTACACATATGGGCCATATCTAGTTCAACTCTGCTTCTGAAACTGAAACAAACCAGAGATCCTCTAACATCCAATTCTTCTCAGTTAAGATGAGAAACGTGTGAGCTTCGTGAACGATGTAGTTCGTTTGAGGTGAAAAGTGACTGCCCTTACCTGAAACGAAGTCGTGCTTGTAGGAACACACAGAGCCTGGAATTTAACTCCATTTCTGAAGGGAAACACACAGCATAGTTCGCATCGATGGATCACACTCTGCTTTAGAGCAAGTAGCATGCTCTTGCTTTCTAGAGTCTCTAATACCGCAGAAAACGTGAGTGTGCTCAGAATAAAAGAACGGTGTTTCCTACACATACGGACCATATCTAGTTCAACTCTGCTTCTGAAACTGAAACAAACCAGAGGTCCTCTAACATCCAATGCTTCTCAGTTAAGATGGTAAACCTGAGCTTCGTGAACAATGGAGTTCGTTTGAGCTGTAAAGTAACTGCCCTTACATGAAACAAATTCTTGCTTGTAGGATGACTCAGAGCCTGGGATTTAACTCCATTTCTCAAGAGAAACACACAACAGAGTTCTCATCCATTGATCACACTCTGCTTTAGAGCAAGAACCACGCCCTAACTTTCTAGAGTCTCTAAGACAGCAAAAAACATGAGTTTGCTGAGAACAAATGAACATTGTTTCCTGCACATAGGGACCATATCTAGTCCAAATCTGCTTCTGAAACTGATACAAAGCACTGGTCATCTAACATTCCAGGCTTGTCAGTTAAGATGAGAAACGTGTGATCTTCGTGAACGATGTAGTTCTTTTGATCTGAAAAATGACTGCACTTACTTGAAATGAAGTCTTGCTTGTAGGAAGACACAGAGCCTGGAATTTAACTCCATTTCTGAAGGGAAACACACAGCATAGTTCTCTTCGATGGATCACACTCTGCTTTAGAGCAAGAAGCACGCTCTTGCTTTCTAGAGTCTCTAATACAGCCGGAAACATGAGTGTGCTCAGAACAAAGGCCATATCTCGTTCATCTCTGCTTCTGAAACTGAAAGAAACCTCAGGTCTTCTAACATCCAATGCTTGTCAGTTAAGATGAGAAACGTGTGAGCTTCGTGAACGATGTAGTTCGTTTGAGCAGTAAAGTAACTGCCCTTACCTGAAACGAAGTCTTGCTTGTAGGAAGACTCAGAGCCTGGGATTTAACTCCATTTCTGAAGTGAAACACACAGCAGAGTTCTCATCCATTGATTACATTCTGCTGCAGTGCCAGAAGCACGCCCTGGCTTTCCAGGGTCTCTAAGACAGCAGGAAATGTGAGTGTGATGAGAACAAAAGAAGGGTGTTCCCTACACATACAGACCATATCTAGTACAACTCTGCCTCTGAAATTGATACAAAGCACAGGTCCTCTAACATCCAATGCTTGTCAGTTAAGATGAGAAAAGTGTGAGCTTCGTGAACGATGTAGATCGTTTCAGCTGAAAAGTGACTGCCCTTACTTGGAACGAAGTCTGGCTTGTAGGAAGACACAGACCCTGGAATACCACTCCATTTCTGAAGGGAAACATACAGCATAGTTCTCATCGATGGATCACACTCTGCTTTAGAGCAAGTAGCATGCTCTTGCTTTCTAGAGTCTCTAATAGAGAAGGAAACTTGAGTGTGCTCAGAATAAAAGAACTGTGTTTCCTACACATATGGGCCATATCTAGTTCAACTCTGCTTCTGAAACTGAAACAAACCAGAGATCCTCTAACATCCAATTCTTCTCAGTTAAGATGAGAAACGTGTGAGCTTCGTGAACGATGTAGTTCGTTTGAGGTGAAAAGTGACTGCCCTTACCTGAAACGAAGTCGTGCTTGTAGGAACACACAGAGCCTGGAATTTAACTCCATTTCTGAAGGGAAACACACAGCATAGTTCTCTTCAATGGGTCACACTCTGCTTTAGAGCAAGAAGCACGCTGTTGCTTTCTAGAATCTCTAATACAGTCGGAAACATGAGTGTGCTCAGAACAAAAGAAGGGTGTTTCCTGCACATACGGGCCATATCTCGTTCAACTCTGCTTCTGAAACTGAAAGAAACCTCAGGTCTTCTAACATCCAATGCTTGTCAGTTAAGATGAGAAACGTGTGAGCTTCGTGAACTATGTTGTTCGTTTGAGCTGAAAAGTGACTGCCCTTACCTGAAACGAAGTCGTGCTTGTAGGAACACACAGAGCCTGGAATTTAACCCATTTCTGAATGGAAACACACAGCATTGTTCTCATTGATGGATCACACTCTGCTTTAGAGCCAGAAGCACGCTCTTGCTTTCCAGGGTCTCTAAGACAGCAGGAAATGTGAGTGTGATGAGAACAAAAGAACGGTGTTCCCTACACATACGGACCATATCTAGTACAACTCTGCCTCTGAAATTGATACAAAGCACAGGTCCTCTAAGATCCAATGCTTGTCAGTTAAGATGAGAAACGTGTGAGCTTCGTGAACGATGTAGATCGTTTGAGCTGAAATGTGACTGCCCTTACTTGAAACGAAGTCTTGCTTGTAGGAAGACACAGAGCCTGGAATATAACTCCATTTCTGAAGGGAAACACACAGCATAGTTCTCATCGATGGATCACACTCTGCTTTAGAGCAAGAAGCATGCTCTTGTACTAGAGTCTCTAATAGAGCAGGAAATTTGAGTGTGCTCAGAACAAAAGAACTGTATTTCCCACACATATGGGCCATATCTTGTTCAACTCTGCTTCTGAAACTGAAACAAACCACAGGTCCTCTAACTCCAATGCTTGTCAGTTAAGATGAGAATCGTGTGAGCTTCGTCAACGATGTAGTTCGTTTGAGCTGTAAAGTAACTGCCCTTACTTGAATCGATGTCTTCCTTGTAGGAAGACTCATAGCATGGGATTTAACTCCATTTCTGAAGTGAAACACACAACAGAGTTCTCATCCATTGATCACACTCTGCTTTAGAGCAAGAAGCCCGCCCTAACTTTCTAGATTCTCTAAGACAGCAAGAAACATGAGTTTGCTGAGAACAAATGGACGGTGTTTCCTGCACATAGGGACCATATCTAGTACAACTCTGCTTCTGAAACTGATACAAAGCACTGGTCCTCTAACATTCAAGGCTTGTCAGTTAAGATTAGAAACGTGTGAGCTTCGTGAACGATGTAGTTCGTTTGAGCTGAAAAATGACTGCACTTACTTGAAATGAAGTCTTGCATGTAGGAAGACACAGAGCCTGGGATTTAACTCCATTTCTGAAGTGAAACGCACAACAGATTTCTTATCCATTGAACACACTCTGCTTTAGAGCATGAAGCAGGCCCTAACTTTCTAGAGTCTCTAAGAAACAAGAAACATGAGTTTGCTGAGAACAAATGAACGGTGTTTCCTACACATACGGACCATATGTAGTCCAACACTGCTGCTGAAACTGAAACAAACCAGAGGTCCTCTAACATCCAATGCTTCTCAGTGAAGATGGGAAACATGTGAGCTTCGTGAACGATGGAGTTCGTTTGAGCTGTAAAGTAACTGCCCTTACCTGAAACGAAGTCTTGCTTGTAGGATGACTCAGAGCCTGGGATTTAACTCCAATTCTGAAGTGAAAGACACAACAGAGTTCTCATCCATTGATCACACTCTACTTTAGAGCAAGAAGCACGCCCTAACATTCTAGAGTCTCTAAGACAGCAAGGAACATGAGTTTGCTGAGAACAAATAAACGGTGTTTCCTAAACATACGGACCATATCTAGTCCAACTCTGCTTCTGAAACTGATACAAAGCACTGGTCCTCTGACATTCAAGGCTTGTCATTTAAGATTAGAAACGTGTGAGCTTCGTGAACGATGTAGTTCTTTTGATCTTAAAAAATGACTGCACTTACTTGAAATGAAGTCTTGCTTGTAGGAAGACACAGAGCCTGGAATTTAACACCATTTCAGAAGGGAAACACACAGCATAGTTCTGTTCGATGGATCACACTCTGCTTTAGAGCAAGAAGCACGTTCTTACTTTCTAGAGTCTCTATTACAGCCGGAAACATGAGTGTGCTCAGAACAAAAAATGGTGTTTCCTACACATACGGGCCATATCTCGTTCAACTGTGCTTCTGAAACTGAAAGAAACCTCAGGTCTTCTAACATCCAATGCTTGTCAGTTAAGATGAGAAACATGTGAGCTTCGTGAACGATGGAGTTCTTTTGAGCTGTAAAGTAACTGCCCTTACCTGAAACGAAGTCTTGCTTGTAGGAAGACTCAGAGCCTGGGATGTAACTCCATATCTGAAGTGAAACACACAACAGAGTTCTCATCCATTGATCACACTCTGCTTTAGAGCAAGAATCACGCCCTAGCTTTCTAGAGTCATTAAGTCAGCAGTAAACTTGAGTTTGCTGAGAACAAATGAACGGTGTTTCCTACACATATGGACCATATCTAGTCAAACTCTGCTTCTGAAACTGATACAAAGCACTGGTCCTCTAATATTCAATGCATGTCAATTTAGATGAGAAACGTGTGAGCTTCGTGAACGATGTTGTTGATTTCAGCTGAAAAGTGACTGCCCTTACTTGAAACGAGGTCTTGTTAGTGGAAGACTCAGAGCCTGGGATTTAACTCAATTTCTGAATTGAAACACACAGCAGAGTTCTCATCCATTGATCACACTCTGCTTTAGAGCAAGAAGCACGCTCTTGCTTTCTAGATTCTCTAAGACCGCAGGTAACATGAGTGTGCCAAGAACAAAAGAACGGTATTTCCTACACATATGGACCATATCTAGTAAAACTCTGCTTTTGAAACTGATACAAAGCACTGGCCCTCTAACATCCGATGCTTGTCAGTTAAGATGAGAAACGTGTAAGATTCGTAAACGATGTAGTCCGTTTGAACTGTAAAGTAACTGCCCTTACCTGAAAGAAAGTCTTCCTTGTAGGAAGACTCAAAGCATGGGATTTAACTCCTTTTCTGAAGTGAAAAACACAACAAAGTTCTCATCGATGGATCACACTCTGCTTTACAGCAAGAAGCACGCCCTAACTTTCTAGAGTCTCTAAGACAGCAAGAAACATGAGTTTGCTGAGAACAAATGAACGGTGTTTCCTACACATACGGACCGTATGTAGTCCAACTCTGCCTCTGAAACTGATACAAAGCACTGGTCTTCTAATATTCAAAGCATGTCAGTTTAGATGAGAAACGTGTGAACTTCGTGAACGATGTTGTTGATTTCAGCTGAAAAGTGACTGCCCTTACTTGAAACGAGGTCTTGTTATTGGAAGACTCAGAGCCTGGGATTTAACTCCATTTCTGAAGTGAAACACACAGCAGAGTTCTCATCCATTGATCACACTCTGCTTTAGAGCAAGAAGCACGCTCTTGCTTTCTAGAGGCTCTAAGACAGCAGAAAACGTGAGTGTTTTGAGAACAAAAGAACGGTGGTTCCTACACATACGGACCATATCTAGTCCAACTCTGCTTCTGAAACTGATACAAAGCACTGGTTCTCTAACATCCAATGCTTGTCAGTTAAGATGAGAAACGTGTGAGCTTCGTGAACGATGTAGTTCGCTTGAGCAGTTAACTAACTGCCCATACCTGAAAAGATGTCTTGCTTGTAGGAAGACTCAGAGCCTGGGATTTAACTCCATTTCTGAAGTGAAACACACAGCAGAGTTCACATCCATTGATCACACACTGCTTTAGAGCTAGAGGCACGCTCTTGCATTCCAGGGTCTCTAAGACAGCAGGAAATGTGAGTCTGATGAGAACAAAAGAACGGTGTGCCCTACACATACGGACCATATCTAGTATAACTCTGCCTCTGAAATTGATACAAAGCACAGGTCCTCTAACATACAATGCTTGTCAGTTAAGATGAGAAACGTGTGAGCTTCTTGAAAGATGTAGATCGTTTGAGCTGAAGAGTGACTGCCCTTACTTGAAACGAAGTCTTGCTTGTAGGAAGACACAGAGCCTGGAATATAACTCCACTTCTGAAGGGAAACACACAGCAGAGTTCTCATCCATTGATCACACTCTGCTTTAGAGCAAGAAGCACGCTCTTGCTTTCAAGAGGCCCTAAGACAGCAGAAAACGTGAGTGTTTTGAGAACAAAGAACGGTGGTTCCTACACATACGGACCATATGTAGTCCAACTCTGCTTCTGAAACTGATACAAAGCACTGGTTCTCTAACATCCAATGCTTGTCAGTTAAGATGAGAAACGTGTGAGCTTTGTGAACGATGTTGTTTGTTTGAGCCGAAAAGTGACTGCCCTTACCTGAAACGAAGTCGTGCTTGTAGGAACACACAGCCTGGAATTTAACTCCATTTCTAAATGGAAACACACAGCATAGTTCTCATCGATGGATCACACTCTGCTTTAGAGCAAGAAGCACGCCCTAGCTTTCTAGAATCTCTAATGCAGCTGGAAACATGAGTGTGCTCAGAACAAAAATACGGTGTTTCCTACACATAAGGGCCATAT
Source organism: Onychomys leucogaster (assembly GCA_949786385.1). NCBI lineage: Eukaryota > Metazoa > Chordata > Mammalia > Rodentia > Cricetidae > Onychomys > Onychomys leucogaster. The sequence goes on from CATKUP010000056.1 coordinate 534,323, forward strand.
CTAGTTCAACTCTGCTTCTGAAACTGAAACAAACCACAGGTCCTCTAACATCGAATGCTTGTCAGTTAAGATGAGAAACGTGTGAGCTTCGTGAACGATGTAGATCCTTTGAGCTGTAAAGTAACTGCCCTTACCTGAAACGAAGTCTTGCTTGTAGAAACACTCAGAGCCTGGGATTTAACTCCAGTTCTGAAGGGAAACACACAGCAGAGTTCTCATCCATTGATCACACTCTGCTGCAGTGCCAGAAGCACGCTCTTGCTTTCCAGGGTCTCTAAGACAGCAGGAAATGTGAGTGTGATGAGAACAAAAGAAGGGTGTTCCCTACACATACGGACCATATCTAGTCCAACTCTGCCTCTGAAATTGATACAAAGCACAGGTCCTCTAACATCCAATGCTTGTCAGTTAAGGTGAGAAACGTGTGAGCTTCGTGAACGATGTAGTTTGTTTGAGCTGAAAAGTGACTGCCCTTACTTGAAACGAAGTCGTGCTTGTAGGAATACACAGCCTGGAATTTAACTCCATTTCTGAATTGAAACACACAGCATAGTTGTCATCGATGGATCACACTCTGCTTTAGAGCAAGAAGCTCACTCTTGCTTTCTAGAGTCTCTAAAACAGCAGGAAACTTGAGTGTGCTCTGAACAAAGAAGTGTGTTTCCCACACATAGGACCATATCTAGTTCAACTCTGCTTCTGAAACTGAAACAAACCAGAGGTCCTCTAACATCCAATGCTTTTCAGTTTAGATGAGAAACGTGTGAGCTTCGTGAACGATGTAGTTCGTTTGAGCTGTAAAGTATCTGCCCTTACTTGAATCGAAGTCTTCCTTGTAGGAAGACTCAGCGCATGGGATTTAACTCCATTTCAGAAGTGAAACACACAGCAGAGTTCTCATCCATTGATCACACTCTGCTTTAGAGCAAGAAGCACGCTCTTGCTTTCTAGAGTCTCTAAGACAGCAGAAAACGTGAGTGTGATGAGAACAAAAGAATGGTGGTTCCTACACATACGGACCATATCTAGTCCAACTCTGCTTCTGAAACTGATACAAAGCCCTGGTCCTCTAACATCCAATGCTTGTCAGTTAAGATGAGAAACGTGTGAGCTTCGTGAACCATGTAATTCGTTTGAGCTGAAAAATGCCTGCTTTACCTGAAAGGAAGTCGTGCTTGTAGGAACACACAGAGCCTGGAATTTAACTCCATTTCTGAAGGGAAACACACAGGATAGTTCTCATCGATGGATCACACTCTGCTTTAGAGCAAGAAGCACGCTCTTGCTTTCTTGAGTCTCTAATACAGCCTGACACGTGAGTGTGCTCAGAAGAAAAGAACAGGGTTTCGTACACATATGGGCCATATATAGTTCAATTCTGCTTCTGAAACTGAAACAAACCAGAGGTCCTCTAACACACAATGCTTCTCAGTTAAGATGAGAAACATGTGAGCTTCGTGAACGATGGAGTTCTTTTGAGCTGTAAAGTAACTGCCCTTACCTGAAACGAAGTCTTGCTTGTAGGAAGACTCAGAGCCTGGGATTTAACTCCATATCTGAAGTGAAACACACAACAGAGTTCTCATCCATTGATCACACTCTGCTTTAGAGCAAGAAGCACGCCCTAGCTTTCTAGAGTCATTAAGTCAGCAGTAAACTTGAGTTTGCTGAGAACAAATGAACGGTGTTTCCTACACATAAGGACCATATCTAGTCAAACTCTGCTTCTGAAACTGATACAAAGCACTGGTCCTCTAATATTCAATGCATGTCAGTTTAGATGAGAAACGTGTGAGCTTCATGAACGATGTTGTTGATTTCAGCTGAAAAGTGACTGCCCTTACTTGAAACGAGGTCTTGTTAGTGGAAGACTCAGAGCCTGGGATTTAACTCAATTTCGGAAGTGAAACACACAGCAGAGTTCTCATCCATTGATCACACTCTGCTTTAGAGCAAGAAGCACACTCTTGCTTTCTAGATTCTCTAAGACCGCAGGTAACATGTGTGTGCCAAGATCAAAAGAACGGTATTTCCTACACATATGGACCATATCTAGTAAAACTCTGCTTTTGAAACTGATACAAAGCACTAGCCCCCTAACATCCGATGCTTGTCATTTAAGATGAGAAACGTGTGAGATTCGTAAACGATGTAGTCCGTTTGAACTGTAAAGTAACTGCCCTTACCTGAAACAAAGTCTTCCTTGTAGGAAGACTCAGAGCATGGGATTTAACTCCTTTTCTGAAGTGAAACACACAACAGAGTTCTCATCGATGGATCACACTCTGCTTTAGAGCAAGAAGCACGCTCTTGCTTTCTCGATTCTCTAAGACAGCAGGAAACGTGAGTGTGCTCAGAACAAAAGAACGGTGTTTCCTACACACACGGACCATATCTAGTTCAACTGTGCTTCTGAAACTGAAACAAACAAACAGGTCCTCTAACATCCAATGCCTGTCAGTTAATGTGAGAAAAGTGTGAGCTTCGGGAGCTATGTAGTTTCTTTGAGCTGTAAAGCACCTGCCCTTACTTGAAACGAAGTCTTGCTTGTAGGAAGTCACAGAGCCTGGGATTTAACTCCATTTCTGAAGTGAAACACACAGCAGAGTTCTCATCCATTGATCATACTCTGCTTTAGAGCAAGAAGCACGCTCAAGGTTTCTACAGTCTCTAAGACAGCAGGAAACGTGAGTGTGCTGAGAACAAAAGAATGGTGTTTCCTACACATACGGACCATATCTAGTCAAACTCTGCTTCTGAAACTGATACAAAGCCGTCGTCCTCAAACATCCAAAGCTTGTCAGTTAATCTGAGAAACGTGTGAGCTTTGTGAACGATGTAGTTCGTTTGACCTCAAAAGTGACAACCCTTACCTGAAACAAAATCTTGCATGTAGGAAGACACAGAGTCTGGCATTTAACTCCATTTCTGAAGGGAAACACACAGCATAGTTCTCATCCATGGATCACACTCTGCTTTAGAGCAAGAAGAATGCTAATGCTTTCTAGACTCTCTAATGCAGCAGGAAATGTGAGTGTGCTCAGAACAAAAGAACGGTGTTTCCTACACACACGGACCGTATCTAGTTCAACTGTGCTTCTGAACCTGAAACAAACCACAGGTCCTCTAACATACAATGCTTGTCAGTTATCATGAGAAACATGTGAGCTTCGGAAACTATGTAGTTTCATTGAGCTGTAAAGTACCTGCCCTTACTTGAAACGAAGTCTTCCTTGTAGGAAGTCACAGAGCCTGGGATTTAACTGCATTTCTTAAGTGGAACACACAGCAGAGTTCTCATTCATTGATCACACTCTGCTTTAGAGCAAGAAGCACGCTCTTGCTTTCTCGATTCTCTAAGACAGCAGGAAACGCGAGGGTGCTGAAAACAAAAGTACGGTGTTTCATACACATACGGGACATATCTAGTCCAACGCTGCTTCGGAAAATGATACAAAGCACTGGTCCTCTAACAATCAATGCTTTTCAGTTAAGATGGGAATCGCGTTAGCTTAGTGAACGATGTAGTTCGTTGAGATGAAATGTGACTTCCATTACCTGAAACGAAGTCTTGCTTGTAGGAAGACACAGAGCCTGGGATTTAACTCCATTTCTGAAGTGGAACACACAGCACAGTTCTGATCCATTGATCACACTCTGCTTTAGAGCAAGAAGCACGGACTTGCTTTCTAGATTCTCTAAGACAGCAGGAATCGTGAGTGTGCTGAGAACAAAAGAACGGTGGTTCCTACACATACAGACCATATCTAGTCCAACTCTACCTCTGACATTGATACAAAGCACAGGTCCTCTCACATCCAATGCTTGTCATTTAAGATGAGAAGAGTGTGAGCTTCGTGAACGAAGTAGTTCGTTTGAGCTGAAAAGTGACTGCCTTGCCTGAAACGAAGTCTTGCTTGTAGGAAGACAAAGAGCCTGGCATTTAACTCCATTTCTGAAGGGAAACACACAGCATAGTTCTCATCCATGGATCACACTCTACTTTAGAGCAAGAAGAATGCTAATGCTTTCTAGAGTCTCTAATACAGCAGGAAATGTGAGTGTGCTCAGAACAAAAGAACAATGTTTCCTACACACAAGGACTGTATCTAGTTCAACTCTGCTTCTGAACCTGAAACAAACCACAGGTCCTCTAACATCCAGTGCTTGTCAGTTAACATGAGAAACGTGTGAGCTTCGGAAACTATGTAATTTCTTTGAGCTGTAAAGTACCTGCCCTTACTTGAAACGAAGTCTTGCTTGTAGGAAGTCACAGAGCCTGGGATTTAACTCCATTTCTTAAGGGAAACACACAGCACAGTTCTCATCCATGGATCACACTCTGCTTTAGAGCAAGAAGAATGCTATTGCTTTCTAGACTCTCTAATGCATCAGGAAACATGAGTGTGCTGAGAACAAAAGAATGGTGTTTCCTACACATACGGACCATATCTAGTTCAACTCCTCTTGTGAAATTGACACAAAGCACAGGTTCTGTAACATCCAATGCTTTTCAATTAAGACCAAGAAACGTGTGAGCTTCGTGTACGATGTAGTTCGTTTGACCTGTAAAGTAACTGCCCTTACCTGAAACGATGTCTTGATTGTAGGAAGACAGGAGCCTGGGATTTAACTCCATTTCTGAAGTGGAACACACAGCAGAGTTCTCATTCATTGATCACACTCTGCTTTAGAGCAAGAAGCACGCTCTTGCTTTCTAGAGTCTCTAAGAAAGCAGGAAACATGATTGTGCTGACAACAAAAGAATGGTGTTTCCTACACATACGGACCATATCTAGTCCAACTCTGCCTTGAAATTGATACAAAGCACAGGTCCTCTATCATCCAATGCTTGTCAGCTAACATGAGAATCGTGTGAGCTTTTTGAACGATGTAGTTCGTTTGAGCTCAAAAGTAACTGCCCTTACCTGAAATGAAGTGTTGCATGTAGGAAGACACAGAGCCTGGGGTTTAACTCCATTTCTGAAGTGGAACACACAGCACAGTTCTCATCCATTGATCACACTCTGCTTTAGAGTATAAAGCACTGTCTTGCTTTCTAGATATTCTACGACAGCAAAGAAACGTGAGTGTGCTGAGAACAAAAGAACTGTGGGTCATACACATACGGACCATTTCTAGTCCAACTCTGCCTCTGAAATTGATACAAAGCACTGGCCCTCTAACATCCAATGCTTGTTATTTAAGATGAGAAAGGTGTGAGGTTCGTGAATGATGTAGTTCGTTTGAGCTGAAAAGTTCCTGCCCTTACCTGAAATGAAGTCTTGCTTGTACGAAGACACAGAGCCTGGGATTTAACTCCAGTTCTGAAGGGAAACACACAGCATAGTTATCATCCATGGATCACACTCTGCTTTAGAACAGGAAGCACGCCCTTGCTTTCTAGAATCTCTAAGAAAGCAGGAAACATGAGTGTGCTGAGAACAAAAGAACAGTGTTTCCTACACATACAGACCATATCTAGTCCAACTCTGCCTCTGACATTGATACAAAGCACAGGTCCTCTAACATCCAATGCTTGTCATTTAAGATGAGAAAAGTGTGAGCATCGTGAACGAAGTAGTTCGTTTGAGCTGAAAAGTGACTGCCATTACCTGAAACGAAGTCTTGCTTGTAGGAAGACACAGAGCCTGGGATTTAACTCCATTTCTGAAGTGGAACACACAGCACAGTTCTGAACCATTGATCACACTCTGCTTTAGAGCAAGAAGCATGGACTTGCTTTCTAGATTCTCTAAGACAGCAGGAAACTTGAGTGTGCTGAGAACAAAAGAACGGTGGTTCCTACACATACAGACCATATCTAGTCCAACTCTGCCTCTGAAATTGAGACAAAGCACTGGTCCTCTAACATCCAATGCTTGTCATTCAAGATGAGAAACGTGTGAGCTTCGTGAATGATGTAGTTCGTTTGAGCTGAAAAGTGCCTGCCCTTACCTGAAATGAATTCTTGCTTGTAGGAAGACACAGAGCCTGGGATTTAACTCCAGTTCTGAAGGGAAACACCCAGCATAGTTATCATCCAAGGATCACACTCTGCTTTAGAGCAAGAAGAATGCTATTGCTTTCTAGACTCTCTAATGCATCAGGAAACGTGAGTTTGTTGAGAACAAAAGAACGGTGTTTCCTACACATACGGACCATATCTAGTTCAACTCCTCTTGTGAAACTGACACAAAGCACAGGTTCTGTAACATCCAATGGTTTTCAATTAAGACCAAGAAACGTGTGAGCTTCGTGTACGATGTAGAGCGTTTGACCTGTAAAGTAACTGCCCTTACCTGAAATGATGTCTTGATTGTAGGAAGACACAGAGCCTGGGATTTAACTCCATTTCTGAAGTGGAACACACAGCAGAGTTCTCATTCATTGATCACACTCTGCTTTAGAGCAAGAAGCACGCTCTTGCTTTCTAGAGTCTCTAAGAAAACAGGAAACGTGAGTGTGCTGAGAACAAAAGAACGGTGTTTCCTAAACATACGGACCATATCTAGTCCAACTCTGCCTTGAAATTGATACAAAGCACAGGTCCTGTAACATCCAATGCTTGTCATTTAAGATGAGAAAAGTGTGAGGTTCGCGAACGTAGTAGTTCGTTTGAGCTGAAAAGTGCCTGCCCTTACCTGAAACGAAGTCTTGCTTGTAGGAAGACCCAGAGCCTGGCATTTAACTCCATTTCTGAAGGGAAACACACAGCAGAGTTCTCATTCATTGATCACACTCTGCTTTAGAGCAAGAAGCACGCTCTTGCTTTCTCGATTCTCTAAGACAGCAGGAAACGTGAGTGTGCTCAGAACAAAAGAACGGTGTTTCCTACACACACGGACCATATCTACTTCAACTGTGCTTCTGAAACTGAAACAAACCACAGGTCCTCTAACATCCAGTGCCTGTCAGTTAACATGAGAAACGTGTGAGCTTCCGGAGCTATGTAGTTTCTTTGAGCTGTAAAGCACCTGCCCTTACTTGAAACGAAGTCTTGCTTGTAGGAAGTCACTGAGCCTGGGATTTAACTCCATTTCTGAAGTGAAACACACAGCAGAGTTCTCATCCATTGATCATACTCTGCTTTAGAGCAAGAAGCACGCTCAAGGTTTCTACAGTCTCTAAGACAGCAGGAAACGTGAGTGTGCTGAGAACAAAAGAATGGTGTTTCCTACACATACGGACCATATCTAGTCCAACTCTGCCTCTGACATTGATACAAATCACAGGTCCTGTAACATCCAATGCTTGTCATTTAAGATGAGAAAAGTGTGAGGTTCATGAACGAAGTAGTTCGTTTGAGCTGAAAAGTGACTGCCCTTATCTGAAACGAAGTCTTGCTTGTAGGAAGACACAGAGTCTGGCATTTAACTCCATTTCTGAAGGGAAACACACAGAATAGTTCTCATCCATGGATCACACTCTGCTTTAGAGCAAAAAGAATGCTAATGCTTTCTAGACTCTCTAATGCAGCAGGAAATGTGAGTGTGCTCAGAACAAAAGAACGGTGTTTCCTACACACACGGACCGTATCTAGTTCAACTGTGCTTCTGAACCTGAAACAAACCACAGGTCCTCTAACATACAATGCTTGTCAGTTAACATGAGAAACATGTGAGCTTCGGAAACTATGTAGTTTCATTGAGCTGTAAAGTACCTGCCCTTACTTGAAACGAAGTCTTACTTGTAGGAAGTCACAGAGGCTGGGATTTAACTCCATTTCTTAAGTGGAACACACAGCAGAGTTCTCATTCATTGATCACACTCTGCTTTAGAGCAAGAAGCACGCTCTTGCTTTCTCGATTCTCTAAGACAGCAGGAAACGTGAGGGTGCTGAAAACAAAAGTACGGTGTTTCATACACATACGGGACATATCTAGTCCAACTCTGCTTCGGAAAATGATACAAAGCACTGGTCCTCTAACATCTAATGCTTTTCAGTTAAGATGGGAAACGCGTTAGCTTAGTGAACGATGTAGTTCGTTGAGATGAAATGTGACTTCCCTTACCTGAAAGGAAGTCTTGCTTGTAGGAAGACACAGAGCCTGGGATTTAACTCCATTTCTGAAGTGGAACACACAGCACAGTTCTGATGAATTGATCACACTCTGCTTTAGAGCAAGAAGCACGGACTTGCTTTCTAGATTCTCTAAGACAGCAGGAATCGTGAGTGTGCAAAGAACAAAAGAACGGTGGTTCCTACACATACAGACCATATCTAGTCCAACTCTGCCTCTGACATTGATACAAAGCACAGGTCCTCTCACATCCAATGCTTGTCATTTTAGATGAGAAAAGTGTGAGCTTCGTGAACGAAGTAGTTCGTTTGAGCTGAAAAGTGAATGCCTTACCTGAAACGAAGTCTTGCTTGTAGGAAGACACAGAGCCTGGCATTTAACTCCATTTCTGAAGGGAAACACACAGCAGAGTTCTCATCCATTGATCACACTCTGCTTTAGAGCAAAAACTATGCTCTAGGTTTCTAGAGTCTCTAAGACAGCAGGAAACGTGAGTGTGCTGAGAACAAAAGAACGGTGTTTCCTACACACATGGACCCTATCTCTTTCAACTCTGCTTCTGAAACTGAAACAAACCACATGTCCTCTAACATCCAATGCTTGTCAGTTTACATGAGAAACGTGTGAGCTTCGGAAACTATGTAGTTTCTTTGAGCTGTAAAGTACCTGCCCTTACTTGAAACGAAGTCTTGCTTGTAGGAAGTCACAGAAACTGGGATTTAACTCCATTTCTGAAGTGAAACACACAGCAGAGTTCTCATCCATTGATCATACTCTGCTTTAGAGCAAGAAGCACGCTCTAGGTTTCTACAGTCTCTAAGACAGCAGGAAACATGAGTGTGCTGAGAACAAAAGAATGGTGTTTCCTACACATACGGACCATATCTAGTCAAACTCTGCTTCTGAAACTGATACAAAGCCGTCGTCCTCAAACATCCAAAGTTTGTCAGTTAAGCTGAGAAACGTGTGAGCTTTGTGAACGATGTAGTTCGTTTGACCTCAAAAGTGACAACCCTTACCTGAAACAAAATCTTGCATGTAGGAAGACACAGAGCCTGGGGTTTAACTCCATTTCTGAAGGGAAACAGACAGCAGAGTTCTCATCCATGGATCACACTCTGCTTTAGAGCAAGAAGAATGCTATTGCTTTCTAGACTCTCTAATGAATCAGGAAACGTGAGTGTGCTGAGAACAAAAGAACGGTGTTTCCTACACATACGGACCATATCTAGTTCAACTCCTCTTGTGAAACTGACACAAAGCACAGGTTCTGTAACATCCAATGCTTTTCAATTAAGACCAAGAAACGTGTGAGCATCGTGTACGATGTAGTTCGTTTGACCTGTAAAGTAACTGCCCTTACCTGAAACTATGTCTTGATTGTAGGAAGACACAGAGCCTGGGATTAAACTCCATTTCTGAAGTGGAACACACAGCACAGTTCTCATTCATTGATCACACTCTGCTTTAGAGCATGAAGCACTGACTTGCTTTCTAGATTCATTACGAGAGCAAAGAAACGTGAGTGTGCTGAGAACAAAAGAACTGTGGTTCCTACACATACCGACCGTTTCTAGTCCAACTCTGCCTCTGAAATTGATTCAAAGCACTGGCCCTCTAACATCCAATGCTTGTCATTTAAGATGAGAAACGTGTGAGCTTCGTGAATGATGTAGTTCATTTGAGCTGAAAAGTTACTGCCCTTACCTGAAACGAAGTCTTGCTTGTAGGAATACACAGAGCCTGGGATTTAACTCCAGTTCTGAAGGGAAACACACAGCATTGTTATCATCCATGGATCACACTCTGCTTTAGAGCAGGAAGCACGCCCTTGCTTTCTAGAATCTCTAAGAAAGTAGGAAACATGAGTGTGATGAGAAAAAAAGAACAGTGTTTCCTACACATACGGACCATATCTAGTCCAACTCTGCCTCTGACATTGATACAAAGCACAGGTCCTCTTACATCCAATGCTTGTCATTTAAGATGAGAAAAGTGTGAGCTTCGTGAACGAAGTAGTTCGTTTGAGCTGAAAAGTGACTGCCATTACCTGAAACGAAGTCTTGCTTGTAGGAAGACACAGAGCCTGGGATTTAACTCCATTTGTGAAGTGGAACACACAGCACAGTTCTGAACCATTGATCACACTCTGCTTTAGAGCAAGAAGCACGGACTTGCTTTCTAGAATCTCTAAGACAGCGGGAAACGTGAGTGTGCTGAGAACAAAAGAACGGTGGTTCCTACACATACAGACGATATCTAGTCCAACTCTGCCTCTGAAATTGAGACAAAGCACTGGTCCTCTAACATCCAATGCTTGTCATTTAAGATGAGAAACGTGTGAGCTTCGTGAATGATGTAGTTCGTTTGAGCTGAAAAGTGCCTGCCCTGACCTGAAATGAATTCTTGCTTGTAGGAAGACACAGAGCCTGGGATTTAACTCCATTTCTGAAGGGAAACACACAGCATAGTTATCATCCATGGATCACACTCTGCTTTAGAGCAAGAAGAATGCTATTGCTTTCTAGACTCTCTAATGCATCAGGAAACGTGAGTGTGCTGAGAACAAAAGAACGGTGTTTCCTACACATACGGACCATATCTAGTTCAACTCCTCTTGTGAAATTGACACAAAGCACAGGTTCTGTAACATCCAATGCTTTTCAATTAAGACCAAGAAGCTTGTGAGCTTCGTGTACGATGTAGTTCGTTTGACCTGTAAAGTAACTGCCCTTACCTGAAACGATGTCTTGATTGTAGGAAGACACAGAGCCTGGGATATAACTCCATTTCTGAAGTGGAACACACAGCAGAGTTCTCATTCATTGATCACACTCTGCTTTAGAGCAAGAAGCACGCTCTTGCTTTCTAGAGTCTCTAAGAAAGCAGGAAACATGAGTGTGCTGACAACAAAAGAATGGTGTTTCCTACACATACGGACCATATCTAGTCCAACTCTGCCTTGAAATTGATACAAAGCACAGGTCATCTATCATCCAATGCTTGTCAGCTAACATGAGAATCGTGTGAGCTTTTTGAACGATGTAGTTCGTTTGAGCTCAAAAGTAACTGCCCTTACCTGAAATGAAGTCTTGCATGTAGGAAGACACAGAGCCTGAGGTTTAACTCCATTTCTGAAGTGGAACACACAGCACAGTTCTCATCCATTGATCACACTCTGCTTTAGAGCATGAAGCACTGTCTTGATTTCTAGATTCTCTACGACAGCAAAGAAACGTGAGTGTGCTGAAAACAAATGAACTGTGTTTCCTACACATACGGACCATTTCTAGTCCAACTCTGCCTCTGAAATTGATACAAAGCACTGGCCCTCTAACATCCAATGCTTGTTATTTAAGATGAGAAACGTGTGAGCTTCGTGAATGATGTAGTTCGTTTGAGCTGAAAAGTTACTGCCCTTACCTGAAACGAAGTCTTGCTTCTAGGAAGACACAGAGCCTGGGATTTAACTCCAGTTCTGAAGGGAAACACACAGCATAGTTATCATCCATGGATCACACTCTGCTTTAGAGCAGGAAGCACGCCCTTGCTTTCTAGAATCTCTAAGAAAGCAGGAAACATGAGTGTGCTGAGAACAAAAGAACAGTGTTTCCTACACATACGGACCATATCTAGTCCAGCTCTGCCTCTGACATTGATACAAAGCACAGGTCCTCTAACATCCAATGCTTGTCATTTAAGATGAGAAAAGTGTGAGCTTTCGTGAACGAAGTAGTTCGTTTGAGCTGAAAAGTGACTGCCATTACCTGAAACAAAGTCTTGCTTGTAGGAAGACCCAGAGCCTGGGATTTAACTCCATTTCTGAAGTGGAACACACAGCACAGTTCTGAACCATTGATCACACTCTGCTTTAGAGCAAGAAGCACGGACTTGCTTTCTAGATTCTCTAAGACAGCAGGAAACGTGAGTGTGCTGAGAACAAAAGAACGGTGGTTCCTACACATACAGACGATATCTAGTCCAACTCTGCCTCTGAAATTGAGACAAAACACTGGTCCTCTAACATCCAATGCTTGTCATTCAAGATGAGAAACGTGTGAGCTTTCGTGAACGAAGTAGTTCGTTTGAGCTGAAAAGTGCCTGCCCTTACCTGAAATGAATTCTTGCATGTAGGAAGACACAGAGCCTGGGATATAACTCCAGTTCTGAAGGGAAACACACAGCATAGTTATCATCCATGGATCACACTCTGCTTTAGAGCAAGAAGAATGCTATTGCTTTCTAGACTCTCTAATGCATCAGGAAACGTGAGTGTGCTGAGAACAAAAGAACGGTGTTTCCTACACATACGGACCATATCTAGTTCAACTCCTCTTGTGAAACTGACACAAAGCACAGGTTCTGTAACATCCAATGCTTTTCAATTAAGACCAAGAAACGTGTGAGCTTCGTGTACGATGTAGTTCGTATGACCTGTAAAGTAACTGCCCTTACCTGAAACGATGTCTTGATTGTAGGAAGACACAGACCCTGGGATTTAACTCCATTTCTGAAGTGGAACACACAGGAGAGTTCTCATTCATTGATCACACTCTGCTTTAGAGCAAGAAGCACGCTCTTGCTTTCTAGAGTCTCTAAGAAAGCAGGAAACATGAGTGTGCTGACAACAAAAGAATGGTGTTTCCTACACATACGGACCATATCTAGTCCAACTCTGCCTTGAAATTGATACAAAGCACAGGTCCTCTATCATCCAATGCTTGTCAGCTAACATGAGAATCGTGTGAGCTTTGTGAACGATGTAGTTCGTTTGAGCTCAAAAGTAACTGCCCTTACCTGAAATGAAGTCTTGCATGTAGGAAGACACAGAGCCTGAGGTTTAACTCCATTTCTGAAGTGGAACACACAGCACAGTTCTCATCCATTGATCACACTCTGCTTTAGAGCATGAAGCACTGTCTTGCTTTCTAGGTTCTCTACGACAGCAAAGAAACGTTAGTGTGCTGAGAACAAAAGAACTGTGGTTCCTACACATACGGACCATTTCTAGTCCAACTCTGCCTCTGAAATTGATACAAAGCACTGGCCCTCTAACATCCAAAGCTTGTCATTTAAGATGAGATACGTGTGAGCTTTGTGAACGATGTAGTTCATTTGAGCTCAAAAGTGACTGCCCTTACCTGAAACGAAGTCTTGCATGTAGGAAGACACAGAGCCTGGGGTTTAACTCCATTTCTGAAGGGAAACACACAGCATAGTTCTCATCCATTGATCACACTCTGCTTTAGAGCAGGAAGCACGCCCTTGCTTTCTAGAATCTCTAAGAAAGCAGGAAACGTGAGTGTGCTGAGAACAAAAGAACAGTGTTTCCTACACATACGGACCATATCTAGTCCAACTCTGCCTCTGACATTGATACAAAGCACAGGTCCTCTCACATCCAATGCTTGTCATTTAAGATGAGAAAAGTGTGAGCTTCGTGAACGAAGTAGTTCGTTTGAGCTGAAAAGTGACTGCCTTACCTGAAACGAAGTCTTGCTTGTAGGAAGACACAGAGCCTTGCATTTAACTCCATTTCTGAAGGGAAACACACAGCATAGTTCTCATCCATGGATCACACTCTGCTTTAGAGCAAGAAGAATGCTAATGCTTTCTAGAGTCTCTAATCGAGCAGGAAACGTGAGTGTGCTCAGAAAAAAAGAACGGTGTTTCCTACACACACGGACCGTATCTAGTTCAACTCTGCTTATGAACCTGAAACAAACCACAGGTCCTCTAACATCCAATGCTTGTCAGTTAACATGAGAAACGTGTGAGCTTCGGAAACTATGTAGTTTCTTTGAGCTGTAAAGTACCTGCCCTTACTTGAAACGAAGTCTTGCTTGTAGGAAGTCACAGAGCCTGGTATTTAACTCCATTTCTTAAGGGAAACACACAGCAGAGTTCTCATTCATTGATCACACTCTGCTTTAGAGCAAGAAGCACGCTCTTGCTTTCTGGAGTCTCTAAGACAGCAGGAAACGTGAGTGTGCTCAGAACAACAGAACGGTGTTTCCTACACATAAGGACCATATCTAGTTCAAATTTGCTTCTGAAACTGATACAAACCAAAGGTCCTCTAACATCCAATGCTTGTCAGTTAAGATGAGAAACGTGTGACCTTCGTAAACTATGTAGTTCGTTTGAGCTGTAAAGTACCTGCCCTTACCTGAAACGAAGTCTTGCTTGTAGGAAGACTCAGAGCCTGAGATTTAACTCCATTTCTGAAGTGAAACACACAGCAGAGTTCTCATCCATTGATCACACTCTGCTTTAGAGCAAGAAGAATGCTAATGCTTTCTAGAGTCTCTAAAACAGCAGGAAACGTGAGTGTGCTCAGAACAAAAGAACGGTGTTTCCTACACACGCGGACTGTATCTAGTTCAACTCTGCTTCTGAAACTGAAACAAAACACAGGCCCTCTAACATCCATTGCTTGTCAGTTAACATGAGAAACTTGTGAGCTTCGGAAACTATGTAGTTTCTTTTAGCTGTAAATTACCTGCCCTTACTTGAAACGAAGTCTTGCTTGTAGGAAGTCACAGAGCCAGGGATTTAACTCCATTTCTAAAGTGAACCACACAGCAGAGTTCTCTTCCATTGATCACACTCTGCCTTAGAGCAAGAAGCATGCGCTAGCCTTCTAGAGTCTCTAAGACAGCAGGAAACGGGAGTGTGCTAAGAACAAAAGAATGGTGTTTCCTACACATATGGACCATATCTAGTCAAACTCTGCTTCTGAAAGTGATACAAAGCAGTGGTCCTCTAACATCCAAAGCTTGTCAGTTAAGCTGAGAAACGTGTGAGCTTTGTGAACGATGTAGTTCATTTGAGCTCAAAAGTGACTGCCCTTACCTGTAACGAAGTCTTGCATGTAGGAAGACACAGAGCCTGGGCTTTAACTCCATTTCTGAAGGGAAACACACAGCATAGTTCTCATCCATTGATCACACTCTGCTTTAGAGCAAGAAGAATGCTAATGCTTTCTAGAGTCTCTAAGAAAGCAGGAAACGTGAGTGTGCTGAGAACAAAAGAACGGTGATTACTACACATACGGACCATTTCTAGTCCAACTCTGCCTCTGAAATTGATACAAAGCACTGGTCCTCTAACATCCAATGCTTGTCATTTAAGATGAGAAATGTGTGAGCTTCATGAATGATGTAGTTCGTTTGAGCTGAAAAGTTCCTGCCCTTACCTGAAACGAAGTCTTTCTTGTAGGAAGACACAGAGCATGGGGTTTAACTCCATTTCTGAAGGGAAACACACAGCATAGTTCTCATCCATTGATCACACTCTGCTTTAGAGCAAGAAGCACGCTCTTGCTTTCTAGATTCTCTAAGAAAGCAGGAAACGTGAGTGTGCTGAGAACAAAAGAACGGTGTTTCCTACATATTCGGGACATATCTACTCCAACTCTGCTTCTGAAAATGATACAAAGAACTGGTCCTCTAACATCCAATGCTTTTCAGTTAAAATGGGAAACGTGTTAGCTTCGTGAACGATGTAGTTCGTTTGAGATGAAAAGTGACTTACCTTACCTGAAACGAAGTCTTGCTTGAAGGAAGACACAGAGCCCGGGATTTAACTCCATTTCTGAAGTGGAACACACAGCACAGTTCTGATCCATTGATCACACTCTGCTTTAGAACAAGAAGCACGGACTTGCTTTCTAGATTCTCTAAGACAGCAGGAAACGTGAGTGTGCTGAGAACAAAAGAACGGTGGTTCCTACACATACGGACCAATTCTAGTCCAACTCTGCCTCTGAAATTGATAGAAAGCACTGGTCTTCTAACATCCAATGCTTGTCATTTAAGATGAGAAACGTGTGAGATTCATGAATGATGTAGTTCGTTTGAGCTGAAAAGTTCCTGCCCTTACCTGAAACGAAGTCTTGCTTGTAGGAACACTCAGAGCCTGGGATTTAACTCCATTTCTGAAGTGAAATACAGCAGAGTTCTCATCCATTGATCACACTCTGCTTTAGAGCAAGAAGCACGCTCTTGCCTTCTAGAGTCTCTAATACAGCAGGAAACTTGAGTGTGCTCAGAACAAAAGAACGGTGTTTCCTACACATAAGGACCATATCTAGTTCAAATTTGCTTCTGAAACTGATACAAACCAGACGTCCTCTCATCCAATGCTTGTCAGTTAAGATGAGAAACGTGTGACCTTTGTGAACTATGTAGTTCGTTCGAGCTGTAAAGTACCTGCCCTTACCTGAAACGAAGTCTTGCTTGTAGGAAGACTCAGAGTCTGGGATTTAACTCCATTTCTGAAGTGAAACACACAGCAGAGTTCTCATCCATTGATCCCACTCTGCTTTAGAGCAAGAAGGACGCTCTAGGTTTCTAGAATCTCTAAGACAGCAGGAAACGTGAGTGTGCTGAGAACAAAAGAACGGTGTTTCCTACACATACGGACCATATCTAGTCAAACTCTGCTTCTGAAAGTGATACGAAGCAGTGGTCCTCAAACATCCAAAGCTTGTCAGTTAAGCTGAGAAACATGTGAGCTTTGTGAACGATGTAGTTCATTTGAGCTCAAAAGTGACTGCCCTTACCTGAAACGAAGTCTTGCATGTAGGAAGACACAGAGCCTGGGCTTTAACTCCATTTCTGAAGTGAAACACACAGCAGAGTTCTCATCCATTCATCACACTCTGCTTTAGAGCAAGAAGCACGCTCTAGGTTTCTAGAGTCTCTAATACAGCAGGAAACTTGAGTGTGCTCAGAACAACAGAACGGTGTTTCCTACACATAAGGACCATATCTAGTTCAAATTTGCTTCTGAAACTGATACAAACCAGAGGCCGTCTAACATCCAATGCTTGTCAATTAAGATGAGAAACGTGTGACCTTCGTAAACTATGTAGTTCGTTTGAGCTGTAAAGTACCTGCCCTTACCTGAAAGGAATTCTTGCTTGTAGGAAGACTCAGAGCCTGGGATTTAACTCCATTTCTGAAGTGAAACACACAGCAGTGTTCTCATCCATTGATCACACTCTGCTTTAGAGCAAGAAGAATGCTAATGCTTTCTAGAGTCTCTAATACAGCAGGAAAGGTAAGTGTGCTCAGAAGAAAAGAACGGTATTTCCTACACACACGGACCGTATCTAGTTCAACTCTGCTTCTGAAACTGAAACAAACCACAGGTCCTCTAACATCCAATGCTTGTCATTTAAGATGAGAAACGTGTGAGCTTCGTGAACGATGTAGTTCGTTTGAGATGAAAAGTGACTTACCTGACCTGAAACGAAGTCTTGCTTGAAGGAAGACACAGAGCCCGGGATTTAACTCCATTTCTGAAGTGGAACACACAGCACAGTTCTGATCCATTGATCACACTCTGCATTAGAAACAGAAGCACGGAATTGCTTTCTAGATTCTCTAAGACAGCAGGAAACGTGAGTGTGCTGAGAAAAAAAGAACGGTGATTCCTACACATACGGACCATTTCTAGTCCAACTCTGCCTCTGAAATTGATAAAAGCACTGGTCCTCTAACATCCAATGCTTGTCATTTAAGATGAGAAACGTGTGAGCTTCATGAATGATGTAGGTCGTTTGAGCTGAAAAGTTCCTGCCCTTACCCGAAACGAAGTCTTGCTTGTAGGAACACTCAGAGCCTGGGATTTAACTCCATTTCTGAAGTGAAACACAGCAGAGTTCTCATCCATTGATCATACTCTGCTTTAGAGCAAGAAGCACCCTCTTGCCTTCTAGAGTCTCTAATACAGCAGGAAACTTGAGTGTGCTCAGAACAAAAGAACGGTGTTTCCTACACATAAGGACCATATCTAGTTCAAATTTGCTTCTGAAACTGATACAAAGCAGAGGTCCTCAAACATCCAAAGCTTGTCAATTAAGCTGAGAAACGTGTGAGCTTTGTGAACGATGTAGTTCCTTTGAGCTCAAAAGTGACTGCACTTACCTGAAACGAAGTTTTGCTTGTAGGAAGACACAGAGCCTGGTATTTAACTCCATTTCTGAACTGAAACACACAGCAGAGTTCTCATCCATTGATCACACTCTGCTTTAGAGCAAGAAGCACACTCTAGGTTTCTAGAGTCTCTAAGACAGCAGGAAACGTGAGTGTGCTGAGAAAAAAAGAACGGTGTTTCCTACACATACGGACCATATCCAGTCCAACTCTGCTTCTGAAACTGATACAAAGCACTGGTCCTCTAACATCCAATGCTTGTCAGGTAACATGAGAAACGTGTTAGCTTCGTGAAGGATGTAGTTCGTTTGAGCTGTAAAGTAACTGCCCTTACCTGAAACGAAGTCTTTCTTGTAGGAACACTCAGAGCCTGGGATTTAACTCCATTTCTGAAGTGAAACACATCAGAGTTCTCCTCCATTGATCACACTCTGCTTTAGAGCAAGAAGCACGCTCTTGCCTTCTAGAGTCTCTAATTCAGCAGGAAACTTGAGTGTACTCAGAACAAAAGAACGGTGTTTCCTACACACGCGGACCGTACCTAGTTCAACTCTGCTTCTGAAACTGAAACAAACCACAGGTCCTCTAACATCCAATGCTTCTCAGTTAAGATGGGAAACGTGTTAGCTTCGTGAACGATGTAGTTCCTTTGAGCTCAAAAGTGACTGCCCTTACGTGAAACCAAGTCTTGCATGTAGGAAGACACAGAGCCTGGGGTTTAACTCCATTTCTGAAGGGAAACACACAGCATAGTTCTCATCCATTGATCACACTCTGCTTTAGAGCAAGAAGCACGCACTTGCTTTCTAGATTCTCTAAGACAGCAGGAAACGTGAGTGTGCTGAGAACGAGAGAACGGTGTTTCCTACACATACGGGACATATCTAGTCCAACTCTGCTTCTGAAAATGATACAAAGCACTGGTCCTCTAACATCCAATGCTTTTCAGTTAAGATGGGAAACGTGTTAGCTTCGTGAACAATGTAGTTCCTTTGAGCTGAAAAGTGACTTCCCTTACCTGAAACGAAGTCTTGCTTAAAGGAAGACACAGAGCCTGGGATTTAACCTCATTTATGAAGGGGAACACACAGCACAGTTCTGATCCATGGATCACACTCTGCTTTAGAACAAGAAGCACGGACTTGCTTTCTAGATTCTCTAAGACAGCAGGAAACGTGAGTGTGCTGAGAACAAAAGAACGGTGGTTCCTACACATACGGACCATTTCTAGTCCAACTCTGCCTCTGAAATTGATACTAAGCACTGGTCCTCTAACATCCAATGCTTGTCATTTAAGATGAGAAACGTGTGAGCTTCATGAATGATGTAGTTCGTTTGAGCTGAAAAGTTCCTGCCCTTACCTGAAACGAAGTCTTGCTTGTAGGAAGACACAGAGCCTGGGATTTAACTCCATTTCTGAACTGAAACACACAGCAGAGTTCTCATCCATTGATCACACTCTGCTTTAGAGCAAGAAGCACGCTCTAGGTTTCTAGAGTCTCTAAGACAGCAGGAAACGTGAGTGTGCTGAGAACAAAAGAACGGTGTTTCCTACACATACGGACCATATCCAGTCCAACTCTGCTTCTGAAACTGATACAAAGCACTGGTCCTCTAACATCCAATGCTTGTCAGCTAACATGAGAAACGTGTTAGCTTCGTGAAGGATGTAGTTCGTTTGAGCTGTAAAGTAACTGCCCTTACCTGAAACGAAGTCTTTCTTGTAGGAACACTCAGAGCCTGGGATTTAACTCCATTTCTGAAGTGAAACACATCAGAGTTCTCCTCCATTGATCACACTCTGCTTTAGAGCAAGAAGCATGCTCTTGCCTTCTAGAGTCTGTAATTCAGCAGGAAACTTGAGTGTGCTCAGAACAAAAGAACGGTGTTTCCTACACACGCGGACCTTACCTAGTTCAACTCTGCTTCTGAAACTGAAACAAACCACAGGTCCTCTAACATCCAATGCTTCTCAGTTAACATGAGAACGTGTGAGCTTCATGAACGATGTAGTTCGTTTGAGCTGAAAAGTTACTGCCCTTACCTGAAACGAAGTCTTGCTTGTAGGAAGACACAGAGCCTGGGATTTAACTCCATTTCTGAAGGGAAACACACAGCAGAGTTCTCATCCATTGATCCCACTCTGCTTTAGAGCAAGAAGGACACTCTAGGTTTCTAGAGTCTCTTAGACAGCAGGAAACGTGAATGTGCTGAGAACAAAAGAACGGTGTTTCCTACACATACGGGACATATCTAGTCCAACTCTGCTTCTGAAAATGATACAAAGCACTGGTCCTCTAACATCCAATGCTTTTCAGTTAAGATGGGAAACGTGTTAGCTTCGTGAACGATGTAGTTCGTTTGAGCTGAAAAGTGACTTCCCTTACTTGAAACGAAGTCTACTTGTAGGAAGACACAGAGCCTGGGGTTTAACTCCATTTCTGAAGTGAAACACATCAGAGTTCTCCTCCATTCATCACACTCTGCTTTAGAGCAAGAAGCACGCTCTAGGTTTCTAGAGTCTCTAATACAGCAGGAAACTTGAGTGTGCTCAGAACAAAAGAACGGTGTTTCCTACACACGCGGACCGTACCTAGTTCAACTCTGCTTCTGAAACTGAAACAAACCACAGGTCCTCTAACATCCAATGCTTCTCAGTTAACATGAGAACGTGTGAGCTTCATGAACGATGTAGTTCGTTTGAGCTGAAAAGT
This sequence comes from Onychomys leucogaster, assembly GCA_949786385.1. Classification (NCBI taxonomy): domain Eukaryota; kingdom Metazoa; phylum Chordata; class Mammalia; order Rodentia; family Cricetidae; genus Onychomys; species Onychomys leucogaster. The sequence goes on from CATKUP010000056.1 coordinate 555,005, forward strand.
GACTGCCCTTACCTGAAACGAAGTCTTGCTTGTAGGAAGACACAGAGCCTGGGATTTAACTCCATTTCTGAAGGGAAACACACAGCAGAGTTCTCATCCATTGATCCCACTCTGCTTTAGAGCAAGAAGGACACTCTAGGTTTCTAGAGTCTCTTAGACAGCAGGAAACGTGAATGTGCTGAGAACAAAAGAACGGTGTTTCCTACACATACGGGACATATCTAGTCCAACTCTGCTTCTGAAAATGATACAAAGCACTGGTCCTCTAACATCCAATGCTTTTCAGTTAAGATGGGAAACGTGTTAGCTTCGTGAACGATGTAGTTCGTTTGAGCTGAAAAGTGACTTCCCTTACTTGAAACGAAGTCTACTTGTAGGAAGACACAGAGCCTGGTATTTAACTCCATTTCTGAACTGAAACACACAGCAGAGTTCTCATCCATTGATCACACTCTGCTTTAGAGCAAGAAGCACACTCTAGGTTTCTAGAGTCTCTAAGACAGCAGGAAACGTGAGTGTGCTGAGAAAAAAAGAACGGTGTTTCCTACACATACGGACCATATCCAGTCCAACTCTGCTTCTGAAACTGATACAAAGCACTGGTCCTCTAACATCCAATGCTTGTCAGGTAACATGAGAAACGTGTTAGCTTCGTGAAGGATGTAGTTCGTTTGAGCTGTAAAGTAACTGCCCTTACCTGAAACGAAGTCTTTCTTGTAGGAACACTCAGAGCCTGGGATTTAACTCCATTTCTGAAGTGAAACACATCAGAGTTCTCCTCCATTGATCACACTCTGCTTTAGAGCAAGAAGCACGCTCTTGCCTTCTAGAGTCTCTAATTCAGCAGGAAACTTGAGTGTACTCAGAACAAAAGAACGGTGTTTCCTACACACGCGGACCGTACCTAGTTCAACTCTGCTTCTGAAACTGAAACAAACCACAGGTCCTCTAACATCCAATGCTTCTCAGTTAAGATGGGAAACGTGTTAGCTTCGTGAACGATGTAGTTCCTTTGAGCTCAAAAGTGACTGCCCTTACGTGAAACCAAGTCTTGCATGTAGGAAGACACAGAGCCTGGGGTTTAACTCCATTTCTGAAGGGAAACACACAGCATAGTTCTCATCCATTGATCACACTCTGCTTTAGAGCAAGAAGCACGCACTTGCTTTCTAGATTCTCTAAGACAGCAGGAAACGTGAGTGTGCTGAGAACGAGAGAACGGTGTTTCCTACACATACGGGACATATCTAGTCCAACTCTGCTTCTGAAAATGATACAAAGCACTGGTCCTCTAACATCCAATGCTTTTCAGTTAAGATGGGAAACGTGTTAGCTTCGTGAACAATGTAGTTCCTTTGAGCTGAAAAGTGACTTCCCTTACCTGAAACGAAGTCTTGCTTAAAGGAAGACACAGAGCCTGGGATTTAACCTCATTTATGAAGGGGAACACACAGCACAGTTCTGATCCATTGATCACACTCTGCTTTAGAACAAGAAGCACGGACTTGCTTTCTAGATTCTCTAAGACAGCAGGAAACGTGAGTGTGCTGAAAACAAAAGAACGGTGGTTCCTACACATACGGACCATTTCTAGTCCAACTCTGCCTCTGAAATTGATACTAAGCACTGGTCCTCTAACATCCAATGCTTGTCATTTAAGATGAGAAACGTGTGAGCTTCATGAATGATGTAGTTCGTTTGAGCTGAAAAGTTCCTGCCCTTACCTGAAACGAAGTCTTGCTTGTAGGAAGACACAGAGCCTGGGATTTAACTCCATTTCTGAACTGAAACACACAGCAGAGTTCTCATCCATTGATCACACTCTGCTTTAGAGCAAGAAGCACGCTCTAGGTTTCTAGAGTCTCTAAGACAGCAGGAAACGTGAGTGTGCTGAGAACAAAAGAACGGTGTTTCCTACACATACGGACCATATCCAGTCCAACTCTGCTTCTGAAACTGATACAAAGCAATGGTCCTCTAACATCCAATGCTTGTCAGCTAACATGAGAAACGTGTTAGCTTCGTGAAGGATGTAGTTCGTTTGAGCTGTAAAGTAACTGCCCTTACCTGAAACGAAGTCTTTCTTGTAGGAACACTCAGAGCCTGGGATTTAACTCCATTTCTGAAGTGAAACACATCAGAGTTCTCCTCCATTGATCACACTCTGCTTTAGAGCAAGAAGCATGCTCTTGCCTTCTAGAGTCTGTAATTCAGCAGGAAACTTGAGTGTGCTCAGAACAAAAGAACGGTGTTTCCTACACACGCGGACCTTACCTAGTTCAACTCTGCTTCTGAAACTGAAACAAACCACAGGTCCTCTAACATCCAATGCTTCTCAGTTAACATGAGAACGTGTGAGCTTCATGAACGATGTAGTTCGTTTGAGCTGAAAAGTTACTGCCCTTACCTGAAACGAAGTCTTGCTTGTAGGAAGACACAGAGCCTGGGATTTAACTCCATTTCTGAAGGGAAACACACAGCAGAGTTCTCATCCATTGATCCCACTCTGCTTTAGAGCAAGAAGGACACTCTAGGTTTCTAGAGTCTCTTAGACAGCAGGAAACGTGAATGTGCTGAGAACAAAAGAACGGTGTTTCCTACACATACGGGACATATCTAGTCCAACTCTGCTTCTGAAAATGATACAAAGCACTGGTCCTCTAACATCCAATGCTTTTCAGTTAAGATGGGAAACGTGTTAGCTTCGTGAACGATGTAGTTCGTTTGAGCTGAAAAGTGACTTCCCTTACTTGAAACGAAGTCTACTTGTAGGAAGACACAGAGCCTGGGGTTTAACTCCATTTCTGAAGTGAAACACATCAGAGTTCTCCTCCATTCATCACACTCTGCTTTAGAGCAAGAAGCACGCTCTAGGTTTCTAGAGTCTCTAATACAGCAGGAAACTTGAGTGTGCTCAGAACAAAAGAACGGTGTTTCCTACACACGCGGACCGTACCTAGTTCAACTCTGCTTCTGAAACTGAAACAAACCACAGGTCCTCTAACATCCAATGCTTCTCAGTTAACATGAGAACGTGTGAGCTTCATGAACGATGTAGTTCGTTTGAGCTGAAAAGTGACTGCCCTTACCTGAAACGAAGTCTTGCTTGTAGGAAGACACAGAGCCTGGGATTTAACTCCATTTCTGAAGGGAAACACACAGCAGAGTTCTCATCCATTGATCCCACTCTGCTTTAGAGCAAGAAGGACACTCTAGGTTTCTAGAGTCTCTTAGACAGCAGGAAACGTGAATGTGCTGAGAACAAAAGAACGGTGTTTCCTACACATACGGGACATATCTAGTCCAACTCTGCTTCTGAAAATGATACAAAGCACTGGTCCTCTAACATCCAATGCTTTTCAGTTAAGATGGGAAACGTGTTAGCTTCGTGAACGATGTAGTTCGTTTGAGCTGAAAAGTGACTTCCCTTACTTGAAACGAAGTCTACTTGTAGGAAGACACAGAGCCTGGGATTTAACTCCATTTCTGAAGTGAAACACACAGCAGAGTTCTCATCCATTCATCACACTCTGCTTTAGAGCAAGAAGCACGCTCTAGGTTTCTAGAGTCTCTAATACAGCAGGAAACTTGAGTGTGCTCAGAACAACAGAACGGTGTTTCCTACACATAAGGACCATATCTAGTTCAAATTTGCTTCTGAAACTGATACAAACCAGAGGCCCTCTAACATCCAATGCTTGTCAATTAAGATGAGAAACGTGTGACCTTCGTAAACTATGTAGTTCGCTTGAGCTGTAAAGTACCTGCCCTTACCTGAAAGGAATTCTTGCTTGTAGGAAGACTCAGAGCCTGGGATTTAACTCCATTTCTGAAGTGAAACACACAGCAGAGTTCTCATCCATTGATCACACTCTGCTTTAGAGCAAGAAGAATGCTAATGCTTTCTAGAGTCTCTAATACAGCAGGAAAGGTGAGTGTGCTCAGAAGAAAAGAACGGTATTTCCTACACACACGGACCGTATCTAGTTCAACTCTGCTTCTGAAACTGAAACAAACCACAGGTCCTCTAACATCCAATGCTTGTCATTTAAGATGAGAAACGTGTGAGCTTCGTGAACGATGTAGTTCGTTTGAGATGAAAAGTGACTTACCTGACCTGAAACGAAGTCTTGCTTGAAGGAAGACACAGAGCCCGGGATTTAACTCCATTTCTGAAGTGGAACACACAGCACAGTTCTGATCCATTGATCACACTCTGCATTAGAAACAGAAGCACGGAATTGCTTTCTAGATTCTCTAAGACAGCAGGAAACGTGAGTGTGCTGAGAAAAAAAGAACGGTGATTCCTACACATACGGACCATTTCTAGTCCAACTCTGCCTCTGAAATTGATACAAAGCACTGGTCCTCTAACATCCAATGCTTGTCATTTAAGATGAGAAACGTGTGAGCTTCATGAATGATGTAGGTCGTTTGAGCTGAAAAGTTCCTGCCCTTACCCGAAACGAAGTCTTGCTTGTAGGAACACTCAGAGCCTGGGATTTAACTCCATTTCTGAAGTGAAACACAGCAGAGTTCTCATCCATTGATCATACTCTGCTTTAGAGCAAGAAGCACCCTCTTGCCTTCTAGAGTCTCTAATACAGCAGGAAACTTGAGTGTGCTCAGAACAAAAGAACGGTGTTTCCTACACATAAGGACCATATCTAGTTCAAATTTGCTTCTGAAACTGATACAAAGCAGAGGTCCTCAAACATCCAAAGCTTGTCAATTAAGCTGAGAAACGTGTGAGCTTTGTGAACGATGTAGTTCCTTTGAGCTCAAAAGTGACTGCACTTACCTGAAACGAAGTTTTGCTTGTAGGAAGACACAGAGCCTGGTATTTAACTCCATTTCTGAACTGAAACACACAGCAGAGTTCTCATCCATTGATCACACTCTGCTTTAGAGCAAGAAGCACACTCTAGGTTTCTAGAGTCTCTAAGACAGCAGGAAACGTGAGTGTGCTGAGAAAAAAAGAACGGTGTTTCCTACACATACGGACCATATCCAGTCCAACTCTGCTTCTGAAACTGATACAAAGCACTGGTCCTCTAACATCCAATGCTTGTCAGGTAACATGAGAAACGTGTTAGCTTCGTGAAGGATGTAGTTCGTTTGAGCTGTAAAGTAACTGCCCTTACCTGAAACGAAGTCTTTCTTGTAGGAACACTCAGAGCCTGGGATTTAACTCCATTTCTGAAGTGAAACACATCAGAGTTCTCCTCCATTGATCACACTCTGCTTTAGAGCAAGAAGCACGCTCTTGCCTTCTAGAGTCTCTAATTCAGCAGGAAACTTGAGTGTACTCAGAACAAAAGAACGGTGTTTCCTACACACGCGGACCGTACCTAGTTCAACTCTGCTTCTGAAACTGAAACAAACCACAGGTCCTCTAACATCCAATGCTTCTCAGTTAAGATGGGAAACGTGTTAGCTTCGTGAACGATGTAGTTCCTTTGAGCTCAAAAGTGACTGCCCTTACGTGAAACCAAGTCTTGCATGTAGGAAGACACAGAGCCTGGGGTTTAACTCCATTTCTGAAGGGAAACACACAGCATAGTTCTCATCCATTGATCACACTCTGCTTTAGAGCAAGAAGCACGCACTTGCTTTCTAGATTCTCTAAGACAGCAGGAAACGTGAGTGTGCTGAGAACGAGAGAACGGTGTTTCCTACACATACGGGACATATCTAGTCCAACTCTGCTTCTGAAAATGATACAAAGCACTGGTCCTCTAACATCCAATGCTTTTCAGTTAAGATGGGAAACGTGTTAGCTTCGTGAACAATGTAGTTCCTTTGAGCTGAAAAGTGACTTCCCTTACCTGAAACGAAGTCTTGCTTAAAGGAAGACACAGAGCCTGGGATTTAACCTCATTTATGAAGGGGAACACACAGCACAGTTCTGATCCATTGATCACACTCTGCTTTAGAACAAGAAGCACGGACTTGCTTTCTAGATTCTCTAAGACAGCAGGAAACGTGAGTGTGCTGAGAACAAAAGAACGGTGGTTCCTACACATACGGACCATTTCTAGTCCAACTCTGCCTCTGAAATTGATACTAAGCACTGGTCCTCTAACATCCAATGCTTGTCATTTAAGATGAGAAACGTGTGAGCTTCATGAATGATGTAGTTCGTTTGAGCTGAAAAGTTCCTGCCCTTACCTGAAACGAAGTCTTGCTTGTAGGAAGACACAGAGCCTGGGATTTAACTCCATTTCTGAACTGAAACACACAGCAGAGTTCTCATCCATTGATCACACTATGCTTTAGAGCAAGAAGCACGCTCTAGGTTTCTAGAGTCTCTAAGACAGCAGGAAACGTGAGTGTGCTGAGAACAAAAGAACGGTGTTTCCTACACATACGGACCATATCCAGTCCAACTCTGCTTCTGAAACTGATACAAAGCACTGGTCCTCTAACATCCAATGCTTGTCAGCTAACATCAGAAACGTGTTAGCTTCGTGAAGGACGTAGTTCGTTTGAGCTGTAAAGTAACTGACCTTACCTGAAACGAAGTCTTTCTTGTAAGAACACTCAGAGCCTGGGATTTAACTCCATTTCTGAAGTGAAACACATCAGAGTTCTCCTCCATTGATCACACTCTGCTTTAGAGCAAGAAGCACGATCTTGCCTTCTAGAGTCTCTAATTCAGCAGGAAACTTGAGTGTACTCAGAACAAAAGAACGGTGTTTCCTACACACGCGGACCGTACCTAGTTCAACTCTGCTTCTGAAACTGAAACAAACCACAGGTCCTCTAACATCCAATGCTTCTCAGTTAACATGAGAATGTGTGAGCTTCGTGAACGATGTAGTTCGTTTGAGCTGAAAAGTTACTGCCCTTACCTGAAACGAAGTCTTTCTTGTAGGAAGACACAGAGCCTGGGATTTAACTCCATTTCTGAAGGGAAACACACAGCAGAGTTCTCATCCATTGATCCCACTCTGCTTTAGAGCAAGAAGGACACTCTAGGTTTCTAGAGTCTCTTAGACAGCAGGAAACGTGAATGTGCTGAGAACAAAAGAACGGTGTTTCCTACACATACGGGACATATCTAGTCCAACTCTGCTTCTGAAAATGATACAAAGCACTGGTCCTCTAACATCCAATGCTTTTCAGTTAAGATGGGAAACGTGTTAGCTTCGTGAACGATGTAGTTCGTTTGAGCTGAAAAGTGACTTCCCTTACTTGAAACGAAGTCTACTTGTAGGAAGACACAGAGCCTGGGATTTAACTCCATTTCTGAAGTGAAACACACAGCAGAGTTCTCATCCATTCATCACACTCTGCTTTAGAGCAAGAAGCACGCTCTAGGTTTCTAGAGTCTCTAATACAGCAGGAAACTTGAGTGTGCTCAGAACAACAGAACGGTGTTTCCTACACATAAGGACCATATCTAGTTCAAATTTGCTTCTGAAACTGATACAAACCAGAGGTCCTCTAACATCCAATGCTTGTCAGTTAAGATGAGAAACGTGTGACCTTCGTAAACTATGTAGTTCGTTTGAGCTGTAAAGTACCTGCCCTTACCTGAAAGGAAGTCTTGCTTGTAGGAAGACTCAGAGCCTGGGATTTAACTCCATTTCTGAAGTGAAACACACAGCAGAGTTCTCATCCATTGATCACACTCTGCTTTAGAGCAAGAAGAATGCTAATGCTTTCTAGAGTCTCTAATACAGCAGGAAACGTGAGTGTGCTCAGAAGAAAAGAACAGTGTTTCCTACACACGGACCGTATCTAGTTCAACTCTGCTTCTGAAACTGAAACAAACCACAGGTCCTCTAACATCCAATGCTTGTCAGTTAACATGAGAAACGTGTTAGCTTCGTGAACGATGTAGTTCGTTTGAGATGAAAAGTGACTTACCTGACCTGAAACGAAGTCTTGCTTGAAGGAAGACACGGAGCCCGGGATTTAACTCCATTTCTGAAGTGGAACACACAGCACAGTTCTGATCCATTGATCACACTCTGCTTTAGAACAAGAAGCACGGACTTGCTTTCTAGATTCTCTAAGACAGCAGGAAACGTGAGTGAGCTGAGAACAAAAGAACGGTGGTTCCTACACATACGGACCATTTCTAGTCCAACTCTGCCTCTGAAATTGATACAAAGCACTGGTCCTCTAACATCCAATGCTTTTCAGTTAAGATGGGAAACGTGTTAGCTTCGTGAACAATGTAGTTCCTTTGAGCTGAAAAGTGACTTCCCTTACCTGAAACGAAGTCTTGCTTAAAGGAAGACACAGAGCCTGGGATTTAACCTCATTTATGAAGGGGAACACACAGCACAGTTCTGATCCATTGATCACACTCTGCTTTAGAACAAGAAGCACGGACTTGCTTTCTAGATTCTCTAAGACAGCAGGAAACGTGAGTGTGCTGAGAACAAAAGAACGGTGGTTCCTACACATACGGACCATTTCTAGTCCAACTCTGCCTCTGAAATTGATACTAAGCACTGGTCCTCTAACATCCAATGCTTGTCATTTAAGATGAGAAACGTGTGAGCTTCATGAATGATGTAGTTCGTTTGAGCTGAAAAGTTCCTGCCCTTACCTGAAACGAAGTCTTGCTTGTAGGAAGACACAGAGCCTGGGATTTAACTCCATTTCTGAACTGAAACACACAGCAGAGTTCTCATCCATTGATCACACTCTGCTTTAGAGCAAGAAGCACGCTCTAGGTTTCTAGAGTCTCTAAGACAGCAGGAAACGTGAGTGTGCTGAGAACAAAAGAACGGTGTTTCCTACACATACGGACCATATCCAGTCCAACTCTGCTTCTGAAACTGATACAAAGCAATGGTCCTCTAACATCCAATGCTTGTCAGCTAACATGAGAAACGTGTTAGCTTCGTGAAGGATGTAGTTCGTTTGAGCTGTAAAGTAACTGCCCTTACCTGAAACGAAGTCTTTCTTGTAGGAACACTCAGAGCCTGGGATTTAACTCCATTTCTGAAGTGAAACACATCAGAGTTCTCCTCCATTGATCACACTCTGCTTTAGAGCAAGAAGCATGCTCTTGCCTTCTAGAGTCTGTAATTCAGCAGGAAACTTGAGTGTGCTCAGAACAAAAGAACGGTGTTTCCTACACACGCGGACCTTACCTAGTTCAACTCTGCTTCTGAAACTGAAACAAACCACAGGTCCTCTAACATCCAATGCTTCTCAGTTAACATGAGAACGTGTGAGCTTCATGAACGATGTAGTTCGTTTGAGCTGAAAAGTTACTGCCCTTACCTGAAACGAAGTCTTGCTTGTAGGAAGACACAGAGCCTGGGATTTAACTCCATTTCTGAAGGGAAACACACAGCAGAGTTCTCATCCATTGATCCCACTCTGCTTTAGAGCAAGAAGGACACTCTAGGTTTCTAGAGTCTCTTAGACAGCAGGAAACGTGAATGTGCTGAGAACAAAAGAACGGTGTTTCCTACACATACGGGACATATCTAGTCCAACTCTGCTTCTGAAAATGATACAAAGCACTGGTCCTCTAACATCCAATGCTTTTCAGTTAAGATGGGAAACGTGTTAGCTTCGTGAACGATGTAGTTCGTTTGAGCTGAAAAGTGACTTCCCTTACTTGAAACGAAGTCTACTTGTAGGAAGACACAGAGCCTGGGGTTTAACTCCATTTCTGAAGTGAAACACATCAGAGTTCTCCTCCATTCATCACACTCTGCTTTAGAGCAAGAAGCACGCTCTAGGTTTCTAGAGTCTCTAATACAGCAGGAAACTTGAGTGTGCTCAGAACAAAAGAACGGTGTTTCCTACACACGTGGACCGTACCTAGTTCAACTCTGCTTCTGAAACTGAAACAAACCACAGGTCCTCTAACATCCAATGCTTCTCAGTTAACATGAGAACGTGTGAGCTTCATGAACGATGTAGTTCGTTTGAGCTGAAAAGTGACTGCCCTTACCTGAAACGAAGTCTTGCTTGTAGGAAGACACAGAGCCTGGGATTTAACTCCATTTCTGAAGGGAAACACACAGCAGAGTTCTCATCCATTGATCCCACTCTGCTTTAGAGCAAGAAGGACACTCTAGGTTTCTAGAGTCTCTTAGACAGCAGGAAACGTGAATGTGCTGAGAACAAAAGAACGGTGTTTCCTACACATACGGGACATATCTAGTCCAACTCTGCTTCTGAAAATGATACAAAGCACTGGTCCTCTAACATCCAATGCTTTTCAGTTAAGATGGGAAACGTGTTAGCTTCGTGAACGATGTAGTTCGTTTGAGCTGAAAAGTGACTTCCCTTACTTGAAACGAAGTCTACTTGTAGGAAGACACAGAGCCTGGGATTTAACTCCATTTCTGAAGTGAAACACACAGCAGAGTTCTCATCCATTCATCACACTCTGCTTTAGAGCAAGAAGCACGCTCTAGGTTTCTAGAGTCTCTAATACAGCAGGAAACTTGAGTGTGCTCAGAACAACAGAACGGTGTTTCCTACACATAAGGACCATATCTAGTTCAAATTTGCTTCTGAAACTGATACAAACCAGAGGCCGTCTAACATCCAATGCTTGTCAATTAAGATGAGAAACGTGTGACCTTCGTAAACTATGTAGTTCGTTTGAGCTGTAAAGTACCTGCCCTTACCTGAAAGGAATTCTTGCTTGTAGGAAGACTCAGAGCCTGGGATTTAACTCCATTTCTGAAGTGAAACACACAGCAGTGTTCTCATCCATTGATCACACTCTGCTTTAGAGCAAGAAGAATGCTAATGCTTTCTAGAGTCTCTAATACAGCAGGAAAGGTAAGTGTGCTCAGAAGAAAAGAACGGTATTTCCTACACACACGGACCGTATCTAGTTCAACTCTGCTTCTGAAACTGAAACAAACCACAGGTCCTCTAACATCCAATGCTTGTCATTTAAGATGAGAAACGTGTGAGCTTCGTGAACGATGTAGTTCGTTTGAGATGAAAAGTGACTTACCTGACCTGAAACGAAGTCTTGCTTGAAGGAAGACACAGAGCCCGGGATTTAACTCCATTTCTGAAGTGGAACACACAGCACAGTTCTGATCCATTGATCACACTCTGCATTAGAAACAGAAGCACGGAATTGCTTTCTAGATTCTCTAAGACAGCAGGAAACGTGAGTGTGCTGAGAAAAAAAGAACGGTGATTCCTACACATACGGACCATTTCTAGTCCAACTCTGCCTCTGAAATTGATAAAAGCACTGGTCCTCTAACATCCAATGCTTGTCATTTAAGATGAGAAACGTGTGAGCTTCATGAATGATGTAGGTCGTTTGAGCTGAAAAGTTCCTGCCCTTACCCGAAACGAAGTCTTGCTTGTAGGAACACTCAGAGCCTGGGATTTAACTCCATTTCTGAAGTGAAACACAGCAGAGTTCTCATCCATTGATCATACTCTGCTTTAGAGCAAGAAGCACCCTCTTGCCTTCTAGAGTCTCTAATACAGCAGGAAACTTGAGTGTGCTCAGAACAAAAGAACGGTGTTTCCTACACATAAGGACCATATCTAGTTCAAATTTGCTTCTGAAACTGATACAAAGCAGAGGTCCTCAAACATCCAAAGCTTGTCAATTAAGCTGAGAAACGTGTGAGCTTTGTGAACGATGTAGTTCCTTTGAGCTCAAAAGTGACTGCACTTACCTGAAACGAAGTTTTGCTTGTAGGAAGACACAGAGCCTGGTATTTAACTCCATTTCTGAACTGAAACACACAGCAGAGTTCTCATCCATTGATCACACTCTGCTTTAGAGCAAGAAGCACACTCTAGGTTTCTAGAGTCTCTAAGACAGCAGGAAACGTGAGTGTGCTGAGAAAAAAAGAACGGTGTTTCCTACACATACGGACCATATCCAGTCCAACTCTGCTTCTGAAACTGATACAAAGCACTGGTCCTCTAACATCCAATGCTTGTCAGGTAACATGAGAAACGTGTTAGCTTCGTGAAGGATGTAGTTCGTTTGAGCTGTAAAGTAACTGCCCTTACCTGAAACGAAGTCTTTCTTGTAGGAACACTCAGAGCCTGGGATTTAACTCCATTTCTGAAGTGAAACACATCAGAGTTCTCCTCCATTGATCACACTCTGCTTTAGAGCAAGAAGCACGCTCTTGCCTTCTAGAGTCTCTAATTCAGCAGGAAACTTGAGTGTACTCAGAACAAAAGAACGGTGTTTCCTACACACGCGGACCGTACCTAGTTCAACTCTGCTTCTGAAACTGAAACAAACCACAGGTCCTCTAACATCCAATGCTTCTCAGTTAAGATGGGAAACGTGTTAGCTTCGTGAACGATGTAGTTCCTTTGAGCTCAAAAGTGACTGCCCTTACGTGAAACCAAGTCTTGCATGTAGGAAGACACAGAGCCTGGGGTTTAACTCCATTTCTGAAGGGAAACACACAGCATAGTTCTCATCCATTGATCACACTCTGCTTTAGAGCAAGAAGCACGCACTTGCTTTCTAGATTCTCTAAGACAGCAGGAAACGTGAGTGTGCTGAGAACGAGAGAACGGTGTTTCCTACACATACGGGACATATCTAGTCCAACTCTGCTTCTGAAAATGATACAAAGCACTGGTCCTCTAACATCCAATGCTTTTCAGTTAAGATGGGAAACGTGTTAGCTTCGTGAACAATGTAGTTCCTTTGAGCTGAAAAGTGACTTCCCTTACCTGAAACGAAGTCTTGCTTAAAGGAAGACACAGAGCCTGGGATTTAACCTCATTTATGAAGGGGAACACACAGCACAGTTCTGATCCATGGATCACACTCTGCTTTAGAACAAGAAGCACGGACTTGCTTTCTAGATTCTCTAAGACAGCAGGAAACGTGAGTGTGCTGAGAACAAAAGAACGGTGGTTCCTACACATACGGACCATTTCTAGTCCAACTCTGCCTCTGAAATTGATACTAAGCACTGGTCCTCTAACATCCAATGCTTGTCATTTAAGATGAGAAACGTGTGAGCTTCATGAATGATGTAGTTCGTTTGAGCTGAAAAGTTCCTGCCCTTACCTGAAACGAAGTCTTGCTTGTAGGAAGACACAGAGCCTGGGATTTAACTCCATTTCTGAACTGAAACACACAGCAGAGTTCTCATCCATTGATCACACTCTGCTTTAGAGCAAGAAGCACGCTCTAGGTTTCTAGAGTCTCTAAGACAGCAGGAAACGTGAGTGTGCTGAGAACAAAAGAACGGTGTTTCCTACACATACGGACCATATCCAGTCCAACTCTGCTTCTGAAACTGATACAAAGCACTGGTCCTCTAACATCCAATGCTTGTCAGCTAACATGAGAAACGTGTTAGCTTCGTGAAGGATGTAGTTCGTTTGAGCTGTAAAGTAACTGCCCTTACCTGAAACGAAGTCTTTCTTGTAGGAACACTCAGAGCCTGGGATTTAACTCCATTTCTGAAGTGAAACACATCAGAGTTCTCCTCCATTGATCACACTCTGCTTTAGAGCAAGAAGCATGCTCTTGCCTTCTAGAGTCTGTAATTCAGCAGGAAACTTGAGTGTGCTCAGAACAAAAGAACGGTGTTTCCTACACACGCGGACCTTACCTAGTTCAACTCTGCTTCTGAAACTGAAACAAACCACAGGTCCTCTAACATCCAATGCTTCTCAGTTAACATGAGAACGTGTGAGCTTCATGAACGATGTAGTTCGTTTGAGCTGAAAAGTTACTGCCCTTACCTGAAACGAAGTCTTGCTTGTAGGAAGACACAGAGCCTGGGATTTAACTCCATTTCTGAAGGGAAACACACAGCAGAGTTCTCATCCATTGATCCCACTCTGCTTTAGAGCAAGAAGGACACTCTAGGTTTCTAGAGTCTCTTAGACAGCAGGAAACGTGAATGTGCTGAGAACAAAAGAACGGTGTTTCCTACACATACGGGACATATCTAGTCCAACTCTGCTTCTGAAAATGATACAAAGCACTGGTCCTCTAACATCCAATGCTTTTCAGTTAAGATGGGAAACGTGTTAGCTTCGTGAACGATGTAGTTCGTTTGAGCTGAAAAGTGACTTCCCTTACTTGAAACGAAGTCTACTTGTAGGAAGACACAGAGCCTGGGGTTTAACTCCATTTCTGAAGTGAAACACATCAGAGTTCTCCTCCATTCATCACACTCTGCTTTAGAGCAAGAAGCACGCTCTAGGTTTCTAGAGTCTCTAATACAGCAGGAAACTTGAGTGTGCTCAGAACAAAAGAACGGTGTTTCCTACACACGCGGACCGTACCTAGTTCAACTCTGCTTCTGAAACTGAAACAAACCACAGGTCCTCTAACATCCAATGCTTCTCAGTTAACATGAGAACGTGTGAGCTTCATGAACGATGTAGTTCGTTTGAGCTGAAAAGTGACTGCCCTTACCTGAAACGAAGTCTTGCTTGTAGGAAGACACAGAGCCTGGGATTTAACTCCATTTCTGAAGGGAAACACACAGCAGAGTTCTCATCCATTGATCCCACTCTGCTTTAGAGCAAGAAGGACACTCTAGGTTTCTAGAGTCTCTTAGACAGCAGGAAACGTGAATGTGCTGAGAACAAAAGAACGGTGTTTCCTACACATACGGGACATATCTAGTCCAACTCTGCTTCTGAAAATGATACAAAGCACTGGTCCTCTAACATCCAATGCTTTTCAGTTAAGATGGGAAACGTGTTAGCTTCGTGAACGATGTAGTTCGTTTGAGCTGAAAAGTGACTTCCCTTACTTGAAACGAAGTCTACTTGTAGGAAGACACAGAGCCTGGTATTTAACTCCATTTCTGAACTGAAACACACAGCAGAGTTCTCATCCATTGATCACACTCTGCTTTAGAGCAAGAAGCACACTCTAGGTTTCTAGAGTCTCTAAGACAGCAGGAAACGTGAGTGTGCTGAGAAAAAAAGAACGGTGTTTCCTACACATACGGACCATATCCAGTCCAACTCTGCTTCTGAAACTGATACAAAGCACTGGTCCTCTAACATCCAATGCTTGTCAGGTAACATGAGAAACGTGTTAGCTTCGTGAAGGATGTAGTTCGTTTGAGCTGTAAAGTAACTGCCCTTACCTGAAACGAAGTCTTTCTTGTAGGAACACTCAGAGCCTGGGATTTAACTCCATTTCTGAAGTGAAACACATCAGAGTTCTCCTCCATTGATCACACTCTGCTTTAGAGCAAGAAGCACGCTCTTGCCTTCTAGAGTCTCTAATTCAGCAGGAAACTTGAGTGTACTCAGAACAAAAGAACGGTGTTTCCTACACACGCGGACCGTACCTAGTTCAACTCTGCTTCTGAAACTGAAACAAACCACAGGTCCTCTAACATCCAATGCTTCTCAGTTAAGATGGGAAACGTGTTAGCTTCGTGAACGATGTAGTTCCTTTGAGCTCAAAAGTGACTGCCCTTACGTGAAACCAAGTCTTGCATGTAGGAAGACACAGAGCCTGGGGTTTAACTCCATTTCTGAAGGGAAACACACAGCATAGTTCTCATCCATTGATCACACTCTGCTTTAGAGCAAGAAGCACGCACTTGCTTTCTAGATTCTCTAAGACAGCAGGAAACGTGAGTGTGCTGAGAACGAGAGAACGGTGTTTCCTACACATACGGGACATATCTAGTCCAACTCTGCTTCTGAAAATGATACAAAGCACTGGTCCTCTAACATCCAATGCTTTTCAGTTAAGATGGGAAACGTGTTAGCTTCGTGAACAATGTAGTTCCTTTGAGCTGAAAAGTGACTTCCCTTACCTGAAACGAAGTCTTGCTTAAAGGAAGACACAGAGCCTGGGATTTAACCTCATTTATGAAGGGGAACACACAGCACAGTTCTGATCCATTGATCACACTCTGCTTTAGAACAAGAAGCACGGACTTGCTTTCTAGATTCTCTAAGACAGCAGGAAACGTGAGTGTGCTGAGAACAAAAGAACGGTGGTTCCTACACATACGGACCATTTCTAGTCCAACTCTGCCTCTGAAATTGATACTAAGCACTGGTCCTCTAACATCCAATGCTTGTCATTTAAGATGAGAAACGTGTGAGCTTCATGAATGATGTAGTTCGTTTGAGCTGAAAAGTTCCTGCCCTTACCTGAAACGAAGTCTTGCTTGTAGGAAGACACAGAGCCTGGGATTTAACTCCATTTCTGAACTGAAACACACAGCAGAGTTCTCATCCATTGATCACACTATGCTTTAGAGCAAGAAGCACGCTCTAGGTTTCTAGAGTCTCTAAGACAGCAGGAAACGTGAGTGTGCTGAGAACAAAAGAACGGTGTTTCCTACACATACGGACCATATCCAGTCCAACTCTGCTTCTGAAACTGATACAAAGCACTGGTCCTCTAACATCCAATGCTTGTCAGCTAACATCAGAAACGTGTTAGCTTCGTGAAGGACGTAGTTCGTTTGAGCTGTAAAGTAACTGACCTTACCTGAAACGAAGTCTTTCTTGTAAGAACACTCAGAGCCTGGGATTTAACTCCATTTCTGAAGTGAAACACATCAGAGTTCTCCTCCATTGATCACACTCTGCTTTAGAGCAAGAAGCACGATCTTGCCTTCTAGAGTCTCTAATTCAGCAGGAAACTTGAGTGTACTCAGAACAAAAGAACGGTGTTTCCTACACACGCGGACCGTACCTAGTTCAACTCTGCTTCTGAAACTGAAACAAACCACAGGTCCTCTAACATCCAATGCTTCTCAGTTAACATGAGAATGTGTGAGCTTCGTGAACGATGTAGTTCGTTTGAGCTGAAAAGTTACTGCCCTTACCTGAAACGAAGTCTTTCTTGTAGGAAGACACAGAGCCTGGGATTTAACTCCATTTCTGAAGGGAAACACACAGCAGAGTTCTCATCCATTGATCCCACTCTGCTTTAGAGCAAGAAGGACACTCTAGGTTTCTAGAGTCTCTTAGACAGCAGGAAACGTGAATGTGCTGAGAACAAAAGAACGGTGTTTCCTACACATACGGGACATATCTAGTCCAACTCTGCTTCTGAAAATGATACAAAGCACTGGTCCTCTAACATCCAATGCTTTTCAGTTAAGATGGGAAACGTGTTAGCTTCGTGAACGATGTAGTTCGTTTGAGCTGAAAAGTGACTTCCCTTACTTGAAACGAAGTCTACTTGTAGGAAGACACAGAGCCTGGGATTTAACTCCATTTCTGAAGTGAAACACACAGCAGAGTTCTCATCCATTCATCACACTCTGCTTTAGAGCAAGAAGCACGCTCTAGGTTTCTAGAGTCTCTAATACAGCAGGAAACTTGAGTGTGCTCAGAACAACAGAACGGTGTTTCCTACACATAAGGACCATATCTAGTTCAAATTTGCTTCTGAAACTGATACAAACCAGAGGTCCTCTAACATCCAATGCTTGTCAGTTAAGATGAGAAACGTGTGACCTTCGTAAACTATGTAGTTCGTTTGAGCTGTAAAGTACCTGCCCTTACCTGAAAGGAAGTCTTGCTTGTAGGAAGACTCAGAGCCTGGGATTTAACTCCATTTCTGAAGTGAAACACACAGCAGAGTTCTCATCCATTGATCACACTCTGCTTTAGAGCAAGAAGAATGCTAATGCTTTCTAGAGTCTCTAATACAGCAGGAAACGTGAGTGTGCTCAGAAGAAAAGAACAGTGTTTCCTACACACGGACCGTATCTAGTTCAACTCTGCTTCTGAAACTGAAACAAACCACAGGTCCTCTAACATCCAATGCTTGTCAGTTAACATGAGAAACGTGTTAGCTTCGTGAACGATGTAGTTCGTTTGAGATGAAAAGTGACTTACCTGACCTGAAACGAAGTCTTGCTTGAAGGAAGACACGGAGCCCGGGATTTAACTCCATTTCTGAAGTGGAACACACAGCACAGTTCTGATCCATTGATCACACTCTGCTTTAGAACAAGAAGCACGGACTTGCTTTCTAGATTCTCTAAGACAGCAGGAAACGTGAGTGAGCTGAGAACAAAAGAACGGTGGTTCCTACACATACGGACCATTTCTAGTCCAACTCTGCCTCTGAAATTGATACAAAGCACTGGTCCTCTAACATCCAATGCTTTTCAGTTAAGATGGGAAACGTGTTAGCTTCGTGAACAATGTAGTTCCTTTGAGCTGAAAAGTGACTTCCCTTACCTGAAACGAAGTCTTGCTTAAAGGAAGACACAGAGCCTGGGATTTAACCTCATTTATGAAGGGGAACACACAGCACAGTTCTGATCCATTGATCACACTCTGCTTTAGAACAAGAAGCACGGACTTGCTTTCTAGATTCTCTAAGACAGCAGGAAACGTGAGTGTGCTGAGAACAAAAGAACGGTGGTTCCTACACATACGGACCATTTCTAGTCCAACTCTGCCTCTGAAATTGATACTAAGCACTGGTCCTCTAACATCCAATGCTTGTCATTTAAGATGAGAAACGTGTGAGCTTCATGAATGATGTAGTTCGTTTGAGCTGAAAAGTTCCTGCCCTTACCTGAAACGAAGTCTTGCTTGTAGGAAGACACAGAGCCTGGGATTTAACTCCATTTCTGAAGTGAAACACACAGCAGAGTTCTCATCCATTGATCACACTCTGCTTTAGAGCAAGAAGAATGCTAATGCTTTCTAGAGTCTCTAATACAGCAGGAAACGTGAGTGTGCTCAGAAGAAAAGAACAGTGTTTCCTACACACGGACCGTATCTAGTTCAACTCTGCTTCTGAAACTGAAACAAACCACAGGTCCTCTAACATCCAATGCTTGTCAGTTAACATGAGAAACGTGTTAGCTTCGTGAACGATGTAGTTCGTTTGAGATGAAAAGTGACTTACCTGACCTGAAACGAAGTCTTGCTTGAAGGAAGACACGGAGCCCGGGATTTAACTCCATTTCTGAAGTGGAACACACAGCACAGTTCTGATCCATTGATCACACTCTGCTTTAGAACAAGAAGCACGGACTTGCTTTCTAGATTCTCTAAGACAGCAGGAAACGTGAGTGAGCTGAGAACAAAAGAACGGTGGTTCCTACACATACGGACCATTTCTAGTCCAACTCTGCCTCTGAAATTGATACAAAGCACTGGTCCTCTAACATCCAATGCTTGTCAGTTAAGATGAGAAACGTGTGACCTTTGTGAACTATGTAGTTCTTTCGAGCTGTAAAGTACCTGCCCTTACCTGAAAGGAAGTCTTGCTTGTACGAAGACACAGAGCCTGGGATTTAACTCCATTTCTGAAGGGAAACACACAGCAGAGTTCTCATCCATTGATCCCACTCTGCTTTAGAGCAAGAAGGACGCTCTAGGTTTCTAGAATCTCTAAGACAGCAGGAAACGTGAGTGTGCTCAGAAGAAAAGAACGGTGTTTCCTACACACGCGTACCGTATCTAGTTCAACTCTGCTTCTGAAACTGAAACAAACTACAGGCCATCTAACATCCAATGCTTGTCAGTTAACATGAGGAACGTGTGAGCTTCGGAAACTATGTAGTTTCTTTTAGCTGTAAATTACCTGCCCTTACTTGAAACGAAGTCTTGCTTGTAGGAAGAAACAGAGCTTGGGATTTAACTCCATTTCTGAAGTGAAACACACAGCAGAGTTCTCATCCATTGATCCCACTCTGCTTTAGAGCAAGAAGGACGCTCTAGGTTTCTAGAATCTCTAAGACAGCAGGAAACGTGAGTGTGCTGAGAACAAAAGAATGTTGTTTCCTACACATACGGACCATATCTAGTCAAAATCTGCTTCTGAAACTGATACAAAGCAGAGGTCCTCAAACATCCAAAGCTTGTCAATTAAGCTGAGAAACATGTGAGCTTTGTGAACGATGTAGTTCCTTTGAGCTCAAAAGTGACTGCCCTTACGTGAAACGAAGTCTTGCATGTAGGAAGACACAGAGCCTGGGGTTTAACTCCATTTCTGAAGGGAAACACACAGCATAGTTCTCATCCATTGATCACACTCTGCTTTAGAGCAAGAAGCACGCACTTGCTTTCTAGATTCTCTAAGACAGCAGGAAACGTGAGTGTGCTTAGAACGAGAGAACGGTGTTTCCTACACATACGGGACATATCTAGTCCAACTCTGCTTCTGAAAATGATACAAAGCACTGGTCCTCTAACATCCAATGCTTTTCAGTTAAGATGGGAAACGTGTTAGCTTCGTGAACGATGTAGTTCCTTTGAGCTGAAAAGTGACTTCCCTTACCTGAAACGAAGTCTTGCTTAAAGGAAGACACAGAGCCTGGGATTTAACCTCATTTCTGAAGGGGAACACACAGCACAGTTGTGATCCATTGATCACACTCTGCTTTAGAACAAGAAGCACGGACTTGCTTTCTAGATTCTCTAAGACAGCAGGAAACGTGAGTGTGCTGAGAACAAAAGAACGGTGGTTCCTACACATACGGACCATTTCTAGTCCAACTCTGCCTCTGAAATTGATACTAAGCACTGGTCCTCTAACATCCAATGCTTGTCATTTAAGATGAGAAACGTGTGAGCTTCATGAATGATGTAGTTCGTTTGAGCTGAAAAGTTCCTGCCCTTACCTGAAACGAAGTCTTGCTTGTAGGAACACTCAGAGCCTGGGATTTAACTCCATTTCTGAAGTGAAACACAGCAGAGTTCTCATCCATTGATCATACTCTGCTTTAGAGCAAGAAGCACGCTCTTGCCTTCTAGAGTCTCTAATACAGCAGGAAACTTGAGTGTGCTCAGAACAAAAGAACGGTGTTTCCTACACATAAGGACCATATCTAGTTCAAATTTGCTTCTGAAACTGATACAAAGCAGAGGTCCTCAAACATCCAAAGCTTGTCAATTAAGCTGAGAAACGTGTGAGCTTTGTGAACGATGTAGTTCCTTTGAGCTCAAAAGTGACTGCACTTACCTGAAACGAAGTTTTGCTTGTAGGAAGACACAGAGCCTGGTATTTAACTCCATTTCTGAACTGAAACACACAGCAGAGTTCTCATCCATTGATCACACTCTGCTTTAGAGCAAGAAGCACGCTCTAGGTTTCTAGAGTCTCTAAGACAGCAGGAAACGTGAGTGTGCTGAGAACAAAAGAACGGTGTTTCCTACACATACGGACCATATCCAGTCCAACTCTGCTTCTGAAACTGATACAAAGCACTGGTCCTCTAACATCCAATGCTTGTCAGCTAACATGAGAAACGTGTTAGCTTCGTGAAGGATGTAGTTCGTTTGAGCTGAAAAGTAACTGCCCTTACCTGAAACGAAGTCTTTCTTGTAAGAACACTCAGAGCCTGGGATTTAACTCCATTTCTGAAGTGAAACACATCAGAGTTCTCCTCCATTGATCACACTCTGCTTTAGAGCAAGAAGCACGCTCTTGCCTTCTAGAGTCTCTAATTCAGCAGGAAACTTGAGTGTACTCAGAACAAAAGAACGGTGTTTCCTACACACGCGGACCGTACCTAGTTCAACTCTGCTTCTGAAACTGAAACAAACCGCAGGTCCTCTAACATCCAATGCTTCTCAGTTAACATGAGAATGTGTGAGCTTCGTGAACGATGTAGTTCGTTTGAGCTGAAAAGTTACTGCCCTTACCTGAAACGAAGTCTTGCTTGTAGGAAGACACAGAGCCTGGGATTTAACTCCATTTCTGAAGGGAAACACACAGCAGAGTTCTCATCCATTGATCCCACTCTGCTTTAGAGCCTGAAGGACACTCTAGGTTTCTAGAGTCTCTTAGACAGCAGGAAACGTGAATGTGCTGAGAACAAAAGAACGGTGTTTCCTACACATACGGACCATATCCAGTCCAACTCTGCTTCTGAAACTGATACAAAGCACTGGTCCTCTAACATCCAATGCTTGTCAGTTAAGATGAGAAACGTGTGACCTTCGTAAACTATGTAGTTCGTTTGAGCTGTAAAGTACCTGCCCTTACCTGAAAGGAAGTCTTGCTTGTAGGAAGACTCAGAGCCTGGGATTTAACTCCATTTCTGAAGTGAAACACACAGCAGAGTTCTCATCCATTGATCACACTCTGCTTTAGAGCAAGAAGAATGCTAATGCTTTCTAGAGTCTCTAATACAGCAGGAAACGTGAGTGTGCTCAGAAGAAAAGAACGGTGTTTCCTACACACACGGACCGTATCTAGTTCAACTCTGCTTCTGAAACTGAAACAAACCACAGGTCCTCTAACATCCAATGCTTGTCAGTTAACATGAGAAACGTGTTAGCTTCTTGAACGATGTAGTTCGTTTGAGATGAAAAGTGACTTACCTGACCTGAAACGAAGTCTTGCTTGAAGGAAGACACGGAGCCCGGGATTTAACTCCATTTCTGAAGTGGAACACACAGCACAGTTCTGATCCATTGATCACACTCTGCTTTAGAACAAGAAGCACGGACTTGCTTTCTAGATTCTCTAAGACAGCAGGAAACGTGAGTGAGCTGAGAACAAAAGAACGGTGGTTCCTACACATACGGACCATTTCTAGTCCAACTCTGCCTCTGAAATTGATACAAAGCACTGGT
This sequence comes from Onychomys leucogaster, assembly GCA_949786385.1. Lineage (NCBI taxonomy): Eukaryota > Metazoa > Chordata > Mammalia > Rodentia > Cricetidae > Onychomys > Onychomys leucogaster. The sequence continues at coordinate 577,505 of CATKUP010000056.1, forward strand.
CCTCTAACATCCAATGCTTGTCAGTTAAGATGAGAAACGTGTGACCTTTGTGAACTATGTAGTTCTTTCGAGCTGTAAAGTACCTGCCCTTACCTGAAAGGAAGTCTTGCTTGTACGAAGACACAGAGCCTGGGATTTAACTCCATTTCTGAAGGGAAACACACAGCAGAGTTCTCATCCATTGATCCCACTCTGCTTTAGAGCAAGAAGGACGCTCTAGGTTTCTAGAATCTCTAAGACAGCAGGAAACGTGAGTGTGCTCAGAAGAAAAGAACGGTGTTTCCTACACACGCGTACCGTATCTAGTTCAACTCTGCTTCTGAAACTGAAACAAACTACAGGCCATCTAACATCCAATGCTTGTCAGTTAACATGAGGAACGTGTGAGCTTCGGAAACTATGTAGTTTCTTTTAGCTGTAAATTACCTGCCCTTACTTGAAACGAAGTCTTGCTTGTAGGAAGAAACAGAGCTTGGGATTTAACTCCATTTCTGAAGTGAAACACACAGCAGAGTTCTCATCCATTGATCCCACTCTGCTTTAGAGCAAGAAGGACGCTCTAGGTTTCTAGAATCTCTAAGACAGCAGGAAACGTGAGTGTGCTGAGAACAAAAGAATGTTGTTTCCTACACATACGGACCATATCTAGTCAAAATCTGCTTCTGAAACTGATACAAAGCAGAGGTCCTCAAACATCCAAAGCTTGTCAATTAAGCTGAGAAACATGTGAGCTTTGTGAACGATGTAGTTCCTTTGAGCTCAAAAGTGACTGCCCTTACGTGAAACGAAGTCTTGCATGTAGGAAGACACAGAGCCTGGGGTTTAACTCCATTTCTGAAGGGAAACACACAGCATAGTTCTCATCCATTGATCACACTCTGCTTTAGAGCAAGAAGCACGCACTTGCTTTCTAGATTCTCTAAGACAGCAGGAAACGTGAGTGTGCTTAGAACGAGAGAACGGTGTTTCCTACACATACGGGACATATCTAGTCCAACTCTGCTTCTGAAAATGATACAAAGCACTGGTCCTCTAACATCCAATGCTTTTCAGTTAAGATGGGAAACGTGTTAGCTTCGTGAACGATGTAGTTCCTTTGAGCTGAAAAGTGACTTCCCTTACCTGAAACGAAGTCTTGCTTAAAGGAAGACACAGAGCCTGGGATTTAACCTCATTTCTGAAGGGGAACACACAGCACAGTTGTGATCCATTGATCACACTCTGCTTTAGAACAAGAAGCACGGACTTGCTTTCTAGATTCTCTAAGACAGCAGGAAACGTGAGTGTGCTGAGAACAAAAGAACGGTGGTTCCTACACATACGGACCATTTCTAGTCCAACTCTGCCTCTGAAATTGATACTAAGCACTGGTCCTCTAACATCCAATGCTTGTCATTTAAGATGAGAAACGTGTGAGCTTCATGAATGATGTAGTTCGTTTGAGCTGAAAAGTTCCTGCCCTTACCTGAAACGAAGTCTTGCTTGTAGGAACACTCAGAGCCTGGGATTTAACTCCATTTCTGAAGTGAAACACAGCAGAGTTCTCATCCATTGATCATACTCTGCTTTAGAGCAAGAAGCACGCTCTTGCCTTCTAGAGTCTCTAATACAGCAGGAAACTTGAGTGTGCTCAGAACAAAAGAATGGTGTTTCCTACACATAAGGACCATATCTAGTTCAAATTTGCTTCTGAAACTGATACAAAGCAGAGGTCCTCAAACATCCAAAGCTTGTCAATTAAGCTGAGAAACGTGTGAGCTTTGTGAACGATGTAGTTCCTTTGAGCTCAAAAGTGACTGCACTTACCTGAAACGAAGTTTTGCTTGTAGGAAGACACAGAGCCTGGTATTTAACTCCATTTCTGAACTGAAACACACAGCAGAGTTCTCATCCATTGATCACACTCTGCTTTAGAGCAAGAAGCACGCTCTAGGTTTCTAGAGTCTCTAAGACAGCAGGAAACGTGAGTGTGCTGAGAACAAAAGAACGGTGTTTCCTACACATACGGACCATATCCAGTCCAACTCTGCTTCTGAAACTGATACAAAGCACTGGTCCTCTAACATCCAATGCTTGTCAGCTAACATGAGAAACGTGTTAGCTTCGTGAAGGATGTAGTTCGTTTGAGCTGAAAAGTAACTGCCCTTACCTGAAACGAAGTCTTTCTTGTAAGAACACTCAGAGCCTGGGATTTAACTCCATTTCTGAAGTGAAACACATCAGAGTTCTCCTCCATTGATCACACTCTGCTTTAGAGCAAGAAGCACGCTCTTGCCTTCTAGAGTCTCTAATTCAGCAGGAAACTTGAGTGTACTCAGAACAAAAGAACGGTGTTTCCTACACACGCGGACCGTACCTAGTTCAACTCTGCTTCTGAAACTGAAACAAACCGCAGGTCCTCTAACATCCAATGCTTCTCAGTTAACATGAGAATGTGTGAGCTTCGTGAACGATGTAGTTCGTTTGAGCTGAAAAGTTACTGCCCTTACCTGAAACGAAGTCTTGCTTGTAGGAAGACACAGAGCCTGGGATTTAACTCCATTTCTGAAGGGAAACACACAGCAGAGTTCTCATCCATTGATCCCACTCTGCTTTAGAGCCTGAAGGACACTCTAGGTTTCTAGAGTCTCTTAGACAGCAGGAAACGTGAATGTGCTGAGAACAAAAGAACGGTGTTTCCTACACATACGGACCATATCCAGTCCAACTCTGCTTCTGAAACTGATACAAAGCACTGGTCCTCTAACATCCAATGCTTGTCAGTTAAGATGAGAAACGTGTGACCTTCGTAAACTATGTAGTTCGTTTGAGCTGTAAAGTACCTGCCCTTACCTGAAAGGAAGTCTTGCTTGTAGGAAGACTCAGAGTCTGGGACTTAACTCCATTTCTGAAGTGAAACACACAGCAGAGTTCTCATCCATTGATCCCACTCTGCTTTAGAGCAAGAAGGACGCTCTAGGTTTCTAGAATCTCTAAGACAGCAGGAAACGTGAGTGTGCTCAGAAGAAAAGAAGGGTGTTTCCTACACACGCGGACCGTATCTAGTTCAATTCTGCTTCTGAAACTGAAACAAACTACAGGCCCTCTAACATCCAATGCTTGTCAGTTAACATGAGAAACGTGTGAGCTTCGGAAACTATGTAGTTTCTTTTAGCTGTAAATTACCTGCCCTTACTTGAAACGAAGTCTTGCTTGTAGGAAGAATCAGAGCCTGGGATTTAACTCCATTTCTGAAGTGAAACACACAGCAGAGTTCTCATCCATTGATCACACTCTGCTTTAGAGCAAGAAGAATGCTAATGCTTTCTAGAGTCTCTAATACAGCAAGAAACGTGAGTGTGCTCAGAAGAAAAGAACGGTGTTTCCTACACACACGGACCGTATCTAGTTCAACTCTGCTTCTGAAACTGAAACAAACCACAGGTCCTCTAACATCCAATGCTTGTCAGTTAACATGAGAAACGTGTGAGCTTCGTGAACGATGTAGTTCGTTTGAGATGAAAAGTGACTTACCTGACCTGAAACGAAGTCTTGCTTGAAGGAAGACACAGAGCCCGGGATTTAACTCCATTTCTGAAGTGGAACACACAGCACAGTTCTGATCCATTGATCACACTCTGCTTTAGAACAAGAAGCACGGACTTGCTTTCTAGATTCTCTAAGACAGCAGGAAACGTGAGTGAGCTGAGAACAAAAGAACGGTGGTTCCTACACATACGGACCATTTCTAGTCCAACTCTGCCTCTGAAATTGATACAAAGCACTGGTCCTCTAACATCCAATGCTTGTCAGTTAAGATGAGAAACGTGTGACCTTTGTGAACTATGTAGTTCTTTCGAGCTGTAAAGTACCTGCCCTTACCTGAAAGGAAGTCTTGCTTGTACGAAGACACAGAGCCTGGGATTTAACTCCATTTCTGAAGGGAAACACACAGCAGAGTTCTCATCCATTGATCCCACTCTGCTTTAGAGCAAGAAGGACGCTCTAGGTTTCTAGAATCTCTAAGACAGCAGGAAACGTGAGTGTGCTCAGAAGAAAAGAACGGTGTTTCCTACACACGCGTACCGTATCTAGTTCAACTCTGCTTCTGAAACTGAAACAAACTACAGGCCATCTAACATCCAATGCTTGTCAGTTAACATGAGGAACGTGTGAGCTTCGGAAACTATGTAGTTTCTTTTAGCTGTAAATTACCTGCCCTTACTTGAAACGAAGTCTTGCTTGTAGGAAGAAACAGAGCTTGGGATTTAACTCCATTTCTGAAGTGAAACACACAGCAGAGTTCTCATCCATTGATCCCACTCTGCTTTAGAGCAAGAAGGACGCTCTAGGTTTCTAGAATCTCTAAGACAGCAGGAAACGTGAGTGTGCTGAGAACAAAAGAATGTTGTTTCCTACACATACGGACCATATCTAGTCAAAATCTGCTTCTGAAACTGATACAAAGCAGAGGTCCTCAAACATCCAAAGCTTGTCAATTAAGCTGAGAAACATGTGAGCTTTGTGAACGATGTAGTTCCTTTGAGCTCAAAAGTGACTGCCCTTACGTGAAACGAAGTCTTGCATGTAGGAAGACACAGAGCCTGGGGTTTAACTCCATTTCTGAAGGGAAACACACAGCATAGTTCTCATCCATTGATCACACTCTGCTTTAGAGCAAGAAGCACGCACTTGCTTTCTAGATTCTCTAAGACAGCAGGAAACGTGAGTGTGCTTAGAACGAGAGAACGGTGTTTCCTACACATACGGGACATATCTAGTCCAACTCTGCTTCTGAAAATGATACAAAGCACTGGTCCTCTAACATCCAATGCTTTTCAGTTAAGATGGGAAACGTGTTAGCTTCGTGAACGATGTAGTTCCTTTGAGCTGAAAAGTGACTTCCCTTACCTGAAACGAAGTCTTGCTTAAAGGAAGACACAGAGCCTGGGATTTAACCTCATTTCTGAAGGGGAACACACAGCACAGTTGTGATCCATTGATCACACTCTGCTTTAGAACAAGAAGCACGGACTTGCTTTCTAGATTCTCTAAGACAGCAGGAAACGTGAGTGTGCTGAGAACAAAAGAACGGTGGTTCCTACACATACGGACCATTTCTAGTCCAACTCTGCCTCTGAAATTGATACTAAGCACTGGTCCTCTAACATCCAATGCTTGTCATTTAAGATGAGAAACGTGTGAGCTTCATGAATGATGTAGTTCGTTTGAGCTGAAAAGTTCCTGCCCTTACCTGAAACGAAGTCTTGCTTGTAGGAACACTCAGAGCCTGGGATTTAACTCCATTTCTGAAGTGAAACACAGCAGAGTTCTCATCCATTGATCATACTCTGCTTTAGAGCAAGAAGCACGCTCTTGCCTTCTAGAGTCTCTAATACAGCAGGAAACTTGAGTGTGCTCAGAACAAAAGAACGGTGTTTCCTACACATAAGGACCATATCTAGTTCAAATTTGCTTCTGAAACTGATACAAAGCAGAGGTCCTCAAACATCCAAAGCTTGTCAATTAAGCTGAGAAACGTGTGAGCTTTGTGAACGATGTAGTTCCTTTGAGCTCAAAAGTGACTGCACTTACCTGAAACGAAGTTTTGCTTGTAGGAAGACACAGAGCCTGGTATTTAACTCCATTTCTGAACTGAAACACACAGCAGAGTTCTCATCCATTGATCACACTCTGCTTTAGAGCAAGAAGCACGCTCTAGGTTTCTAGAGTCTCTAAGACAGCAGGAAACGTGAGTGTGCTGAGAACAAAAGAACGGTGTTTCCTACACATACGGACCATATCCAGTCCAACTCTGCTTCTGAAACTGATACAAAGCACTGGTCCTCTAACATCCAATGCTTGTCAGCTAACATGAGAAACGTGTTAGCTTCGTGAAGGATGTAGTTCGTTTGAGCTGAAAAGTAACTGCCCTTACCTGAAACGAAGTCTTTCTTGTAAGAACACTCAGAGCCTGGGATTTAACTCCATTTCTGAAGTGAAACACATCAGAGTTCTCCTCCATTGATCACACTCTGCTTTAGAGCAAGAAGCACGCTCTTGCCTTCTAGAGTCTCTAATTCAGCAGGAAACTTGAGTGTACTCAGAACAAAAGAACGGTGTTTCCTACACACGCGGACCGTACCTAGTTCAACTCTGCTTCTGAAACTGAAACAAACCGCAGGTCCTCTAACATCCAATGCTTCTCAGTTAACATGAGAATGTGTGAGCTTCGTGAACGATGTAGTTCGTTTGAGCTGAAAAGTTACTGCCCTTACCTGAAACGAAGTCTTGCTTGTAGGAAGACACAGAGCCTGGGATTTAACTCCATTTCTGAAGGGAAACACACAGCAGAGTTCTCATCCATTGATCCCACTCTGCTTTAGAGCCTGAAGGACACTCTAGGTTTCTAGAGTCTCTTAGACAGCAGGAAACGTGAATGTGCTGAGAACAAAAGAACGGTGTTTCCTACACATACGGACCATATCCAGTCCAACTCTGCTTCTGAAACTGATACAAAGCACTGGTCCTCTAACATCCAATGCTTGTCAATTAAGATGAGAAACGTGTGACCTTCGTAAACTATGTAGTTCGTTTGAGCTGTAAAGTACCTGCCCTTACCTGAAAGGAAGTCTTGCTTGTAGGAAGACTCAGAGCCTGGGATTTAACTCCATTTCTGAAGTGAAACACACAGCAGAGTTCTCATCCATTGATCACACTCTGCTTTAGAGCAAGAAGAATGCTAATGCTTTCTAGAGTCTCTAATACAGCAGGAAACGTGAGTGTGCTCAGAAGAAAAGAACGGTGTTTCCTACACACACGGACCGTATCTAGTTCAACTCTGCTTCTGAAACTGAAACAAACCACAGGTCCTCTAACATCCAATGCTTGTCAGTTAACATGAGAAACGTGTGAGCTTCGTGAACGATGTAGTTCGTTTGAGATGAAAAGTGACTTACCTGACCTGAAACGAAGTCTTGCTTGAAGGAAGACACAGAGCCCGGGATTTAACTCCATTTCTGAAGTGGAACACACAGCACAGTTCTGATCCATTGATCACACTCTGCTTTAGAACAAGAAGCACGGACTTGCTTTCTAGATTCTCTAAGACAGCAGGAAACGTGAGTGTGCTGAGAACAAAAGAACGGTGGTTCCTACACATACGGACCATTTCTAGTCCAACTCTGCCTCTGACATTGATACAAAGAACAGGTGCTCTAACATCCAATGCTTGTCATTTAAGATGAGAAAAGTGTGAGCTTCGTGAATGAAGTAGTTCGTTTGAGCTGAAAAGTGACTACCCTTACTTGAAACGAAGTCTACTTGTAGGAAGACACAGAGCCTGGGATTTAACTCCATTTCTGAAGTGAAACACACAGCAGAGTTCTCATCCATTCATCACACTCTGCTTTAGAGCAAGAAGCACGCTCTAGGTTTCTAGAGTCTCTAATACAGCAGGAAACTTGAATGTGCTCAGAACAACAGAACGGTGTTTCCTACACATAAGGACCATATCTAGTTCAAATTTGCTTCTGAAACTGATACAAACCAGAGGTCCTCTAACATCCAATGCTTGTCAGTTAAGATGAGAAACGTGTGACCTTCGTAATCTATGTAGTTCGTTTGAGCTGTAAAGTACCTGCCCTTACCTGAAAGGAAGTCTTGCTTATAGGAAGACTCAGAGCCTGGGATTTAACTCCATTTCTGAAGTGAAACACACAGCAGAGTTCTCATCCATTGATCACACTCTGCTTTAGAGCAAGAAGAATGCTAATGCTTTCTCGAGTCTCTAATACAGCAGGAAACGTGAGTGTGCTCAGAAGAAAAGAACGGTGTTTCCTACACACACGGACCGTATCTAGTTCAACTCTGCTTCTGAAACTGAAACAAACCACAGGTCCTCTAACATCCAATGCTTGTCAGTTAACATGAGAAACGTGTGAGCTTCGGAAACTATGTAGTTTCTTTTAGCTGTAAATTACCTGCCCTTACTTGAAACGAAGTCTTGCTTGTAGGAAGAAACAGAGCCTGGGATTTAACTCCATTTCTGAAGTGAAACACACAGCAGAGTTCTCATCCATTGATCCAACTCTGCTTTAGAGCAAGAAGGACGCTCTAGGTTTCTAGAATCTCTAAGACAGCAGGAAACGTGAGTGTGCTGAGAACAAAAGAATGTTGTTTCCTACACATACGGACCATATCTAGTCAAACTCTGCTTCTGAAACTGATACAAAGCAGAGGTCCTCAAACATCCAAAGCTTGTCAATTAAGCTGAGAAACATGGGAGCTTTGTGAACGATATAGTTCCTTTGAGCTCAAAAGTGACTGCCCTTACGTGAAACGAAGTCTTGCATGTAGGAAGACACAGAGCCTGGGGTTTAACTCCATTTCTGAAGGGAAACAGACAGCATAGTTCTCATCCATTGATCACACTCTGCTTTAGAGCAAGAAGCACGCGCTTGCTTTCTAGATTCTCTAAGACAGCAGGGAAACGTGAGTGTGCTGAGAACGAGAGAACGGTGTTTCCTACACTTACGGGACATATCTAGTCCAACTCTGCTTCTGAAAATTATACAAAGCACTGGTCCTCTAACATCCAATGCTTTTCAGTTAAGATGGGAAACGTGTTAGCTTCGTGAACGATGTAGTTCCTTTGAGCTGAAAAGTGACTTCCCTTACCTGAAACGAAGTCTTGCTTAAAGGAAGACACAGAGCCTGGGATTTAACCTCTTTTCTGAAGGGGAACACACAGCACAGTTCTGATCCATTGATCACACTCTGCTTTAGAACAAGAAGCACGGACTTTCTTTCTAGATTCTCTAAGACAGCAGGAAACGTGAGTGTGCTGAGAACAAAAGAACGGTGGTTCCTACACATACAGACCATTTCTAGTCCAACTCTGCCTCTGAAATTGATACAAAGCACTGGTCCTCTAACATCCAATGCTTGTCATTTAAGATGAGAAACGTGTGAGCTTCATGAATGATGTAGTTCGTTTGAGCTGAAAAGTTCCTGCCCTTACCTGAAACGAAGTCTACTTGTAGGAAGACACAGAGCCTGGGATTTAACTCCATTTCTGAAGTGAAACACACAGCAGAGTTCTCATCCATTGATCACACTCTGCTTTAGAGCAAGAAGAATGCTAATGCTTTCTAGAGTCTCTAATACAGCAGGAAACGTGAGTGTGCTCAGAAGAAAAGAACGGTGTTTCCTACACACACGGACCGTATCTAGTTCAACTCTGCTTCTGAAACTGAAACAAACCACAGGTCCTCTAACATCCAATGCTTGTCATTTAAGATGAGAAACGTGTGAGCTTCATGAATGATGTAGTTCGTTGAGCTGAAAAGTTCCTGCCCTTACCTGAAACGAAGTCTTGCTTGTAGGAACACTCAGAGCCTGGGATTTAACTCCATTTCTGAAGTGAAACACAGCAGAGTTCTCATCCATTGATCATACTCTGCTTTAGAGCAAGAAGCACGCTCTTGCCTTCTAGAGTCTCTAATACAGCAGGAAACTTGAGCGTGCTCAGAACAAAAGAACGGTGTTTCCTACACATAAGGACCATATCTAGTTCAAATTTGCTTCTGAAACTGATACAAACCAGATGTCCTCTAACATCCAATGCTTGTCAGTTAAGATGAGAAACGTGTGACCTTTGTGAACTATGTAGTTCTTTCGAGCTGTAAAGTACCTGCCCATACCTGAAAGGAAGTCTTGCTTGTAGGAAGACTCAGAGTCTGGGATTTAACTCCATTTCTGAAGTGAAACACACAGCAGAGTTCTCATCCATTGATCCCACTCTGCTTTAGAGCAAGAAGGACGCTCTAGGTTTCTAGAATCTCTAAGACAGCAGGAAACGTGAGTGTGCTCAGAAGAAAAGAACGGTGTTTCCTACACACGCGGACCGTATCTAGTTCAACTCTGCTTCTGAAACTGAAACAAACTACAGGCCCTCTAACATCTAATGCTTGTCAGTTAACATGAGAAACGTGTGAGCTTCAGAAACTATGTAGTTTCTTTTAGCTGTAAATTACCTGCCCTTACTTGAAACGAAGTCTTGCTTGTAGGAAGAAACAGAGCCTGGGATTTAACTCCATTTCTGAAGTGAAACACACAGCAGAGTTCTCATCCATTGATCCCACTCTGCTTTAGAGCAAGAAGGACGCTCTAGGTTTCTAGAATCTCTAAGACAGCAGGAAACGTGAGTGTGCTGAGAACAAAAGAATGTTGTTTCCTACACATACGGACCATATCTAGTCAAACTCTGCTTCTGAAACTGATACAAAGCAGAGGTCCTCAAACATCCAAAGCTTGTCAATTAAGCTGAGAAACATGTGAGCTTTGTGAACGATGTAGTTCCTTTGAGCTCAAAAGTGACTGCCCTTACCTGAAACGAAGTCTTGCATGTAGGAAGACACAGAGCCTGGGGTTTAACTCCATTTCTGAAGGGAAACACACAGCATAGTTCTCATCCATTGATCACACTCTGCTTTAGAGCAAGAAGCACGCCCTTGCTTTCTAGATTCTCTAAGACAGCAGGAAACGTGAGTGTGCTGAGAACAAAAGAACGGTGGTTCCTACACATACAGACCATTTCTAGTCCAACTCTGCCTCTGAAATTGATACAAAGCACTGGTCCTCTAACATCCAATGCTTGTCAGTTAAGATGAGAAACGTGTGACCTTCGTAATCTATGTAGTTCGTTTGAGCTGTAAAGTACCTGCCCTTACCTGAAAGGAAGTCTTGCTTGTAGGAAGACTCAGAGTCTGGGATTTAACTCCATTTCTGAAGTGAAACACACAGCAGAGTTCTCATCCATTGATCCCACTCTGCTTTAGAGCAAGAAGGACGCTCTAGGTTTCTAGAATCTCTAAGACAGCAGGAAACGTGAGTGTGCTCAGAAGAAAAGAACGGTGTTTCCTACACACGCGGACCGTATCTAGTTCAACTCTGCTTCTGAAACTGAAACAAACTACAGGCCCTCTAACATCCAATGCTTGTCAGTTAACATGAGAAACGTGTGAGCTTCGGAAACTATGTAGTTTCTTTTAGCTGTAAATTACCTGCCCTTACTTGAAACGAAGTCTTGCTTGTAGGAAGACTCAGAGTCTGGGATTTAACTCCATTTCTGAAGTGAAACACACAGCAGAGTTCTCATCCATTGATCCCACTCTGCTTTAGAGCAAGAAGGACGCTCTAGGTTTCTAGAGTCTCTAAGACAGCAGGAAACGTGAGTGTGCTGAGAACAAAAGAACGGTGTTTCCTACACATACGGACCATATCCAGTCCAACTCTGCTTCTGAAACTGATACAAAGCACTGGTCCTCTATCATCCAATGCTTGTCAGCTAACATGAGAAACGTGTTAGCTTCGTGAAGGATGTAGTTTGTTTGAGCTGTAAAGTAACTGCCCTTACCTGAAAAGAAGTCTTTCTTGTAGGAACACTCAGAGCCTGGGATTTAACTCCATTTCTGAAGTGAAACACATCAGAGTTCTCCTCCATTGATCACACTCTGCTTTAGAGCAAGAAGCACGCTCTTGCCTTCTAGAGTCTCTAATTCAGCAGGAAATTTGAGTGTGCTCAGAATAAAAGAACGGTGTTTCCTACACACGCGGACCGTACCTAGTTCAACTCTGCTTCTGAAACTGAAACAAACCACAGGTCCTCTAACATCCAATGCTTCTCAGTTAACATGAGAACGTGTGAGCTTCATGAACGATGTAGTTCGTTTGAGCTGAAAAGTTACTGCCCTTACCTGAAACGAAGTCTTGCTTGTAGGAAGACACAGAGCCTGGGATTTAACTCCATTTCTGAAGGGAAACACACAGCAGAGTTCTCATCCATTGATCCCACTCTGCTTTAGAGCAAGAAGGACACTCTAGGTTTCTAGAGTCTCTTAGACAGCAGGAAACGTGAATGTGCTGAGAACAAAAGAACGGTGTTTCCTACACATACGGGACATATCTAGTTCAACTCTGCTTCTGAAACTGAAACAAACCACAGGTCCTCTAACATCCAATGCTTGTCAGTTAACATGATAAACGTGTGAGCTTCGTGAACGATGTAGTTCGTTTGAGATGAAAAGTGACTTACCAGACCTGAAACGAAGTCTTGCTTGAAGGAAGACACAGAGCCCGGGATTTAACTCCATTTCTGAAGTGGAACACACAGCACAGTTCTGATCCATTGATCACACTCTGCTTTAGAACAAGAAGCACGGACTTGCTTTCTAGATTCTCTAAGACAGCAGGAAACGTGAGTGTGCTGAGAACAAAAGAACGGTGGTTCCTACACATACGGACCATTTCTAGTCCAACTCTGCCTCTGAAATTGATACAAAGCACTGGTCCTCTAACATCCAATGCTTGTCATTTAAGATGAGAAACGTGTGAGCTTCATGAATGATGTAGTTCGTTTGAGCTGAAAAGTTCCTGCCCTTACCTGAAACGAAGTCTTGCTTGTAGGAACACTCAGAGCCTGGGATTTAACTCCATTTCTGAAGTGAAACACAGCAGAGTTCTCATCCATTGATCATACTCTGCTTTAGAGCAAGAAGCACGCTCTTGCCTTCTAGAGTCTCTAATACAGCAGGAAACTTGAGCGTGCTCAGAACAAAAGAACGGTGTTTCCTACACATAAGGACCATATCTAGTTCAAATTTGCTTCTGAAACTGATACAAACCAGACGTCCTCTAACATCCAATGCTTGTCAGTTAAGATGAGAAACGTGTGACCTTTGTGAACTATGTAGTTCTTTCGAGCTGTAAAAACCTGCCCTTACCTGAAAGGATGTCATGCTTGTAGGAAGACTCAGAGTCTGGGATTTAACTCCATTTCTGAAGTGAAACACACAGCAGAGTTCTCATCCATTGATCCCACTCTGCTTTAGAGCAAGAAGGACGCTCTAGGTTTCTAGAATCTCTAAGACAGCAGGAAACGTGAGTGTGCTCAGAAGAAAAGAACGGTGTTTCCTAAACACGCGGACCGTATCTAGTTCAACTCTGCTTCTGAAACTGAAACAAACTACAGGCCCTCTAACATCCAATGCTTGTCAGTTAACATGAGAAACGTGTGAGCTTCGGAAACTATGTAGTTTCTTTTAGCTGTAAATTACCTGCCCTTACTTGAAACGAAGTCTTGCTTGTAGGAAGAATCAGAGCTTGGGATTTAACTCCATTTCTGAAGTGAAACACACAGCAGAGTTCTCATCCATTGATCCCACTCTGCTTTAGAGCAAGAAGGACACTCTAGGTTTCTAGAATCTCTAAGACAGCAGGAAACGTGAGTGTGCTGAGAACAAAAGAATGTTGTTTCCTACACATACTGACCATATCTAGTCAAACTCTGCTTCTGAAACTGATACAAAGCAGAGGTCCTCAAACATCCAAAGCTTGTCAATTAAGCTGAGAAACATGTGAGCTTTGTGAACGATGTAGTTCCTTTGAGCTCAAAAGTGACTGCCCTTACCTGAAACGAAGTCTTGCATGTAGGAAGACACAGAGCCTGGGGTTTAACTCCATTTCTGAAGGGAAACACACTGCATAGTTCTCATCCATTGATCACACTCTGCTTTAGAGCAAGAAGCACGCGCTTGCTTTCCAGATTCTCTAAGACAGCAGGAAACGTGAGTGTGCTGAGAACAAAAGAACGGTGGTTCCTACACATACAGACCATTTCTAGTCCAACTCTGCCTCTGAAATTGATACAAAGCACTGGTCCTCTAACATCCAATGCTTGTCATTTAAGATGAGAAACGTGTGAGCTTCATGAATGATGTAGTTCGTTTGAGCTGAAAAGTTCCTGCCCTTACCTGAAACGAAGTCTTGCTTGTAGGAAGACACAGAGCCTGGGTTTTAACTCCAGTTCTGAAGTGAAACCCACAGCATAGTTATCATCCTAGGATCACTCTCTGCTTTAGAGCAAGAAGCTCGCCCTTGCTTTCTAGAGTCTCTAAGAAAGCAGGAAACTTGAGTTTGCAGAGAACAAAAGAACGGTGTTCCCTACACATACGAACCATATCTAGTCCAACTCTGCCTCTGACATTGATACAAAGAACAGGTGCTCTAACATCCAATGCTTGTCATTTAAGATGAGAAAAGTGTGACCTTCATGAATGAAGTAGTTCGTTTGAGCTGAAAAGTGACTACCCTTACTTGAAACGAAGTCTACTTGTAGGAAGACACAGAGCCTGGGATTTAACTCCATTTCTGAAGTGAAACACACAGCAGAGTTCTCATCCATTCATCACACTCTGCTTTAGAGCAAGAAGCACGCTCTAGGTTTCTAGAGTCTCTAATACAGCAGGAAACTTGAATGTGCTCAGAACAACAGAATGGTGTTTCCTACACATAAGGACCTTATCTAGTTCAAATTTGCTTCTGAAACTGATACAAACCAGAGGTCCTATAACATCCAATGCTTGTCAGTTAAGATGAGAAACGTGTGACCTTCGTAATCTATGTAGTTTGTTTGAGCTGTAAAGTACCTGCCCTTACCTGAAAGGAAGTCTTGCTTGTAGGAAGACTCAGAGCCTGGGATTTAACTCCATTTCTGAAGTGAAACACACAGCAGAGTTCTCATCCATTGATCACACTCTGCTTTAGAGCAAGAAGAATGCTAATGCTTTCTAGAGTCTCTAATACAGCAGGAAACGTGAGTGTGCTCAGAAGAAAAGAACGGTGTTTCCTACACACACGGACCGTATCTAGTTCAACTCTGCTTCTGAAACTGAAACAAACCACATGTCCTCTAACATCCAATGCTTGTCAGTTAACATGAGAAACGTGTGAGCTTCGTGAACGATGTAGTTCGTTTGAGATGAAAAGTGACTTACCTGACCTGAAACGAAGTCTTGCTTGAAGGAAGACACAGAGCCCAGGATTTAACTCCATTTCTGAAGTGGAACACACAGCACAGTTCTGATCCATTGATCACACTCTGCTTTAGAACAAGAAGCACGGACTTGCTGTCTAGATTCTCTAAGACAGCAGGAAACGTGAGTGTGCTGAGAACAAAAGAACGGTGGTTCCTTCACATACGGACCATTTCTAGTCCAACTCTGCCTCTGAAATTGATACTAAGCACTGGTCCTCTAACATCCAATGCTTGTCATTTAAGATGAGAAACGTGTGAGCTTCATGAATGATGTAGTTCTTTTGAGCTGAAAAGTTCCTGCCCTTACCTGAAACGAAGTCTTGCTTGTAGGAACACTCAGAGCCTGGGATTTAACTCCATTTCTGAAGTGAAACACAGCAGAGTTCTCATCCATTGATCATACTCTGCTTTAGAGCAAGAAGCACGCTCTTGCCTTCTAGAGTCTCTAATACAGCAGGAAACTTGAGTGTGCTCAGAACAAAAGAACGGTGTTTCCTACACTTAAGGACCATATATAGTTCAAATTTGCTTCTGAAACTAATACAAAGCAGAGGTCCTCAAATATCCAAAGCTTGTCAATTAAGCTGAGAAACGTGTGAGCTTTGTGAACGATGTAGTTCCTTTGAGCTCAAAAGTGACTGCACTTACCTGAAACGAAGTCTTGCTTGTAGGAAGACACAGAGCCTGGGATTTAACTCCATTTCTGAAGTGAAACACAGCAGAGTTCTCATCCATTGATCACACTCTGCTTTAGAGGAAGAAGCACGCTCTAGGTTTCTAGAGTCTCTAAGACAGCAGGAACCTTAGTGTGCTGAGAACAAAAGAACGGTGTTTCCTACACATACGGACCATATCCAGTCCAACTCTGCTTCTGAAACTGATACAAAGCACTGGTTCTCTATCATCCAATGCTTGTCAGCTAACATGAGAAACGTGTTAGCTTCGTGAAGGATGTAGTTTGTTTGAGCTTTAAAGTAACTGCCCTTACCTGAAACGAAGTCTTGCTTGTAGGAACACTCAGAGCCTGGGATTTAACTCCATTTCTGAAGTGAAACACAGCAGAGTTCTCATCCATTGATCATACTCTGCTTTAGAGCAAGAAGCATGCTCTTGCCTTCTAGATTCTCTAATACAGCAGGAAACTTGAGCGTGCTCAGAACAAAAGAACGGTGTTTCCTACACATAAGGACCATATCTAGTTCAAATTTGCTTCTGAAACTGATACAAACCAGACGTCCTCTAACATCCAATGCTTGTCAGTTAAGATGAGAAACGTGTGACCTTTGTGAACTATGTAGTTCTTTCGAGCTGTAAAAACCTGCCCTTACCTGAAAGGAAGTCTTGCTTGTAGGAAGACTCAGAGTCTGGGACTTAACTCCATTTCTGAAGTGAAACACACAGCAGAGTTCTCATCCATTGATCCCACTCTGCTTTAGAGCAAGAAGGACGCTCTAGGTTTCTAGAATCTCTAAGACAGCAGGAAACGTGAGTGTGCTCAGAAGAAAAGAAGGGTGTTTCCTACACACGCGGACCGTATCTAGTTCAATTCTGCTTCTGAAACTGAAACAAACTACAGGCCCTCTAACATCCAATGCTTGTCAGTTAACATGAGAAACGTGTGAGCTTCGGAAACTATGTAGTTTCTTTTAGCTGTAAATTACCTGCCCTTACTTGAAACGAAGTCTTGCTTGTAGGAAGAATCAGAGCCTGGGATTTAACTCCATTTCTGAAGTGAAACACACAGCAGAGTTCTCATCCATTGATCCCACTCTGCTTTAGAGCCAGAAGCACGCTCTAGGTTTCTAGAATCTCTAAGACAGCAGGAAACGTGAGTGTGCTGAGAACAAAAGAATGTTGTTTCCTACACATACGGACCATATCTAGTCAAAATCTGCTTCTGAAACTGATACAAAGCAGAGGTCCTCAAACATCCAAAGCTTGTCAATTAAGCTGAGAAACATGTGAGCTTTGTGAACGATGTAGTTCCTTTGAGCTCAAAAGTGACTGCCCTTACCTGAAACGAAGTCTTGCATGTAGGAAGACACAGAGCCTGGGGTTTAACTCCATTTCTGAAGGGAAACACACAGCATAGTTCTCATCCATTGATCACACTCTGCTTTAGAGCAAGAAGCACGCGCTTGCTTTCTAGATTCTCTAAGACAGCAGGAAACGTGAGTGTGCTGAGAACAAAAGAACGGTGGTTCCTACACATACAGACCATTTCTAGTCCAACTCTGCCTCTGAAATTGATACAAAGCACTGGTCCTCTAACATCCAATGCTTTTCAGTTAAGATGGGAAACGTGTTAGCTTCGTGAACGACGTAGTTCGTTTGAGCTGAAAAGTGACTTCCCTTACTTGAAACGAAGTCTACATGTAGGAAGACACAGAGCCTGGGATTTAACTCCATTTCTGAAGTGAAACACACAGCAGAGTTCTCATCCATTCATCACACTCTGCTTTAGAGCAAGAAGCACGCTCTAGGATTCTAGAGTCTCTAATACAGCAGGAAACTTGAGTGTGCTCAGAACAACAGAACGGTGTTTCCTACACACGGACCGTATCTAGTTCAACTCTGCTTCTGAAACTGAAACAAACCACAGGTCCTCTAACATCCAATGCTTGTCAGTTAACATGAGAAACGTGTGAGCTTCGTGAACGATGTAGTTCGTTTGAGATGAAAAGTGACTTACCTGACCTGAAACGAAGTCTTGCTTGAAGGAAGACACAGAGCCCGGGATTTAACTCCATTTCTGAAGTGGAACACACAGCACAGTTCTGATCCATTGATCACACTCTGCTTTAGAACAAGAAGCACGGACTTGCTTTCTAGATTCTCTAAGACAGCAGGAAACGTGAGTGTGCTGAGAACAAAAGAACGGTGGTTCCTACACATACGGACCATTTCTAGTCCAAATCTGCCTCTGAAATTGATACTAAGCACTGGTCCTCTAACATCCAATGCTTGTCATTTAAGATGAGAAACGTGTGAGCTTCATGAATGATGTAGTTCGTTTGAGCTGAAAAGTTCCTGCCCTTACCTGAAACGAAGTCTTGCTTGTAGGAACACTCAGAGCCTGGGATTTAACACCATTTCTGAAGTGAAACACAGCAGAGTTCTCATCCATTGATCATACTCTGCTTTAGAGCAAGAAGCACGCTCTTGCCTTCTAGAGTCTCTAATACAGCAGGAAACTTGAGTGTGCTCAGAACAAAAGAACGGTGTTTCCTACACATAAGGACCATATCTAGTTCAAATTTGCTTCTGAAACTGATACAAAGCAGAGGTCCTCAAACATCCAAAGCTTGTCAATTAAGCTGAGAAACGTGTGAGCTTTGTGAACGATGTAGCTCCTTTGAGCTCAAAAGTGACTGCACTTACCTGAAATGAAGTCTTGCTTGTAGGAAGACACAGAGCCTGGGATTTAACTCCATTTCTGAAGAGAAACACACAGCAGAGTTCTCATCCATTGATCACACTCTGCTTTAGAGCAAGAAGCACGCTCTAGGTTTCTAGAGTCTCTAAGACAGCAGGAAACGTGAGTGTGCTGAGAACAAAAGAACGGTGTTTCCTACACATACGGACCATATCCAGTCCAACTCTGCTTCTGAAACTGATACAAAGCATTGGTCCTCTATCATCCAATGCTTGTCAGATAACATGAGAAACGTGTTAGCTTCGTGAAGGATGTAGTTTGTTTGAGCTGTAAAGTAACTGCCCTTACCTGAAACGAAGTCTTTCTTGTAGGAACACTCAGAGCCTGGGATTTAACTCCATTTCTGAAGTGAAACACATCAGAGTTCTCCTCCATTGATCACACTCTGCTTTAGAGCAAGAAGCACGCTCTTGCCTTCTAGAGTCTCTAATTCAGCAGGAAACTTGAGTGTGCTCAGAATAAAAGAACGGGGTTTCCTACACACGCGGACCGTACCTAGTTCAACTCTGCTTCTGAAACTGAAACAAACCACAGGTCCTCTAACATCCAATGCTTCTCAGTTAACATGAGAACGTGTGAGCTTCATGAACGATGTAGTTCGTTTGAGCTGAAAAGGTACTGCCCTTACCTGAAACGAAGTCTTGCTTGTAGGAAGACACAGAGCCTGGGATTTAACTCCATTTCTGAAGGGAAACACACAGCAGAGTTCTCATCCATTGATCCCACTCTGCTTTAGAGCAAGAAGGACACTCTAGGTTTCTAGAGTCTCTTAGACATCAGGAAACGTGAATGTGCTGAGAACAAAAGTACGGTGTTTCCTACACATACGGGACATATCTAGTCCA
Source organism: Onychomys leucogaster (assembly GCA_949786385.1). Taxonomy (NCBI): domain Eukaryota; kingdom Metazoa; phylum Chordata; class Mammalia; order Rodentia; family Cricetidae; genus Onychomys; species Onychomys leucogaster. The sequence goes on from CATKUP010000056.1 coordinate 596,643, forward strand.
ACTCTGCTTCTGAAAATGATACAAAGCACTGGTCCTCTAACATCCAATGCTTTTCAGTTAAGATGGGAAACGTGTTAGCTTCGTGAACGATGTAGTTCGTTTGAGCTGAAAAGTGACTTCCCTTACTTGAAACGAAGTCTACTTGTAGGAAGACACAGAGCCTGGGATTTAACTCCATTTCTGAAGTGAAACACACAGCAGAGTTCTCATCCATTCATCACACTCTGCTTTAGAGCAAGAAGCACGCTCTAGGTTTCTAGAGTCTCTAATACAGCAGGAAAATTGAGTGTGCTCAGAACAACAGAACGGTGTTTCCTACACAAAAGGACCATATCTAGTTCAAATTTGCTTCTGAAACTGATACAAACCAGAGGTCCTCTAACATCCAATGCTTGTCAGTTAAGATGAGAAACGTGTGACCTTCGTAAACTATGTAGTTCGTTTGAGCTGTAAAGTACCTGCCCTTACCTGAAAGGAAGTCTTGCTTGTAGGAAGACTCAGAGCCTGGGACTTAACTCCATTTCTGAAGTGAAACACACAGCAGAGTTCTCATCCATTGATCACACTCTGCTTTAGAGCAAGAAGAATGCTAATGCTTTCTAGAGTCTCTAATACAGCAGGAAACGTGAGTGTGCTCAGAAGAAAAGAACGGTGTTTCCTACACACACGGACCGTATCTAGTTCAACTCTGCTTCTGAAACTGAAACAAACCACAGGTCCTCTAACATCCAATGCTTGTCAGTTAACATGAGAAACGTGTGAGCTTCGTGAACGATGTAGTTCGTTTGAGATGAAAAGTGACTTACCTGACCTGAAACGAAGTCTTGCTTGAAGGAAGACACAGAGCCCGGGATTTAACTCCATTTCTGAAGTGGAACACACAGCACAGTTCTGATCCATTGATCACACTCTGCTTTAGAACAAGAAGCACGGACTTGCTTTCTAGATTCTCTAAGACAGCAGGAAACGTGAGTGTGCTCAGAACAAAAGAACGGTGTTTCCTACACATAAGGACCATATCTAGTTCACATTTGCTTCTGAAACTGATACAAAGCAGAGGTCCTCAAACATCCAAAGCTTGTCAATTAAGCTGAGAAACGTGTGAGCTTTGTGAACGATGTAGTTCCATTGAGCTCAAAAGTGACTGCACTTACCTGAAACGAAGTCTTGCTTGTAGGAAGACACAGAGCCTGGGATTTAACTCCATTTCTGAAGGGAAACACACAGCAGAGTTCTCATCCATTGATCACACTCTGCTTTAGAGCAAGAAGCACGCTCTTGCCTTCTAGAGTCTCTAATTCAGCAGGAAATTTGAGTGTGCTCAGAATAAAAGAACGGTGTTTCCTACACACGCGGACCGTACCTAGTTCAACTCTGCTTCTGAAACTTAAACAAACCACAGGTCCTCTAACATCCAATGCTTCTCAGTTAACATGAGAACGTGTGAGCTTCATGAATGATGTAGTTCGTTTGAGCTGAAAAGTTACTGCCCTTACCTGAAACGAAGTCTTGCTTGTAGGAAGACACAGAGCCTGGGATTTAACTCCATTTCTGAAGGGAAACACACAGTAGAGTTCTCATCCATTGATCCCACTCTGCTTTAGAGCAAGAAGGACACTCTAGGTTTCTAGAGTCTCTTAGACAGCAGGATACGTGAATGTGCTGAGAACAAAAGAACGGTGTTTCCTACACATACGGGACATATCTAGTCCAACTCTGCTTCTGAAAATGATACAAAGCACTGGTCCTCTAACATCCAATGCTTTTCAGTTAAGATGGGAAACGTGTTAGCTTCGTAAACTATGTAGTTCCTTTGAGCTGAAAAGTGACTTCCCTTACTTGAAACGAAGTCTACATGTAGGAAGACACAGAGCCCGGGATTTAACTCCATTTCTGAAGTGAAACACACAGCAGAGTTCTCATCCATTCATAACACTCTGCTTTAGAGCAAGAAGCACGCTCTAGGATTCTAGAGTCTCTAATACAGCAGGAAACGTGAGTGTGCTCAGAAGAAAAGAACGGTGTTTCCTACACACACGGACCGTATCTAGTTCAACTCTGCTTCTGAAACTGAAACAAACCACATGTCCTCTAACATCCAATGCTTGTCAGTTAACATGAGAAACGTGTGAGCTTCGTGAACGATGTAGTTCGTTTGAGATGAAAAGTGACTTACCTGACCTGAAACGAAGTCTTGCTTGAAGGAAGACACAGAGCCCAGGATTTAACTCCATTTCTGAAGTGGAACACACAGCACAGTTCTGATCCATTGATCACACTCTGCTTTAGAACAAGAAGCACGGACTTGCTGTCTAGATTCTCTAAGACAGCAGGAAACGTGAGTGTGCTGAGAACAAAAGAACGGTGGTTCCTTCACATACGGACCATTTCTAGTCCAACTCTGCCTCTGAAATTGATACTAAGCACTGGTCCTCTAACATCCAATGCTTGTCATTTAAGATGAGAAACGTGTGAGCTTCATGAATGATGTAGTTCTTTTGAGCTGAAAAGTTCCTGCCCTTACCTGAAACGAAGTCTTGCTTGTAGGAACACTCAGAGCCTGGGATTTAACTCCATTTCTGAAGTGAAACACAGCAGAGTTCTCATCCATTGATCATACTCTGCTTTAGAGCAAGAAGCACGCTCTTGCCTTCTAGAGTCTCTAATACAGCAGGAAACTTGAGTGTGCTCAGAACAAAAGAACGGTGTTTCCTACACTTAAGGACCATATCTAGTTCAAATTTGCTTCTGAAACTAATACAAAGCAGAGGTCCTCAAATATCCAAAGCTTGTCAATTAAGCTGAGAAACGTGTGAGCTTTGTGAACGATGTAGTTCCTTTGAGCTCAAAAGTGACTGCACTTACCTGAAACGAAGTCTTGCTTGTAGGAAGACACAGAGCCTGGGATTTAACTCCATTTCTGAAGTGAAACACAGCAGAGTTCTCATCCATTGATCACACTCTGCTTTAGAGCAAGAAGCACGCTCTAGGTTTCTAGAGTCTCTAAGACAGCAGGAACCTTAGTGTGCTGAGAACAAAAGAACGGTGTTTCCTACACATACGGACCATATCCAGTCCAACTCTGCTTCTGAAACTGATACAAAGCACTGGTTCTCTATCATCCAATGCTTGTCAGCTAACATGAGAAACGTGTTAGCTTCGTGAAGGATGTAGTTTGTTTGAGCTGTAAAGTAACTGCCCTTACCTGAAACGAAGTCTTGCTTGTAGGAACACTCAGAGCCTGGGATTTAACTCCATTTCTGAAGTGAAACACAGCAGAGTTCTCATCCATTGATCATACTCTGCTTTAGAGCAAGAAGCATGCTCTTGCCTTCTAGATTCTCTAATACAGCAGGAAACTTGAGCATGCTCAGAACAAAAGAACGGTGTTTCCTACACATAAGGACCATATCTAGTTCAAATTTGCTTCTGAAACTGATACAAACCAGACGTCCTCTAACATCCAATGCTTGTCAGTTAAGATGAGAAACGTGTGACCTTTGTGAACTATGTAGTTCTTTCGAGCTGTAAAAACCTGCCCTTACCTGAAAGGAAGTCTTGCTTGTAGGAAGACTCAGAGTCTGGGACTTAACTCCATTTCTGAAGTGAAACACACAGCAGAGTTCTCATCCATTGATCCCACTCTGCTTTAGAGCAAGAAGGACGCTCTAGGTTTCTAGAATCTCTAAGACAGCAGGAAACGTGAGTGTGCTCAGAAGAAAAGAAGGGTGTTTCCTACACACGCGGACCGTATCTAGTTCAATTCTGCTTCTGAAACTGAAACAAACTACAGGCCCTCTAACATCCAATGCTTGTCAGTTAACATGAGAAACGTGTGAGCTTCGGAAACTATGTAGTTTCTTTTAGCTGTAAATTACCTGCCCTTACTTGAAACGAAGTCTTGCTTGTAGGAAGAATCAGAGCCTGGGATTTAACTCCATTTCTGAAGTGAAACACACAGCAGAGTTCTCATCCATTGATCCCACTCTGCTTTAGAGCCAGAAGCACGCTCTAGGTTTCTAGAATCTCTAAGACAGCAGGAAACGTGAGTGTGCTGAGAACAAAAGAATGTTGTTTCCTACACATACGGACCATATCTAGTCAAAATCTGCTTCTGAAACTGATACAAAGCAGAGGTCCTCAAACATCCAAAGCTTGTCAATTAAGCTGAGAAACATGTGAGCTTTGTGAACGATGTAGTTCCTTTGAGCTCAAAAGTGACTGCCCTTACCTGAAACGAAGTCTTGCATGTAGGAAGACACAGAGCCTGGGGTTTAACTCCATTTCTGAAGGGAAACACACAGCATAGTTCTCATCCATTGATCACACTCTGCTTTAGAGCAAGAAGCACGCGCTTGCTTTCTAGATTCTCTAAGACAGCAGGAAACGTGAGTGTGCTGAGAACAAAAGAACGGTGGTTCCTACACATACAGACCATTTCTAGTCCAACTCTGCCTCTGAAATTGATACAAAGCACTGGTCCTCTAACATCCAATGCTTTTCAGTTAAGATGGGAAACGTGTTAGCTTCGTGAACGACGTAGTTCGTTTGAGCTGAAAAGTGACTTCCCTTACTTGAAACGAAGTCTACATGTAGGAAGACACAGAGCCTGGGATTTAACTCCATTTCTGAAGTGAAACACACATCAGAGTTCTCATCCATTCATCACACTCTGCTTTAGAGCAAGAAGCACGCTCTAGGATTCTAGAGTCTCTAATACAGCAGGAAACTTGAGTGTGCTCAGAACAACAGAACGGTGTTTCCTACACACGGACCGTATCTAGTTCAACTCTGCTTCTGAAACTGAAACAAACCACAGGTCCTCTAACATCCAATGCTTGTCAGTTAACATGAGAAACGTGTGAGCTTCGTGAACGATGTAGTTCGTTTGAGATGAAAAGTGACTTACCTGACCTGAAACGAAGTCTTGCTTGAAGGAAGACACAGAGCCCGGGATTTAACTCCATTTCTGAAGTGGAACACACAGCACAGTTCTGATCCATTGATCACACTCTGCTTTAGAACAAGAAGCACGGACTTGCTTTCTAGATTCTCTAAGACAGCAGGAAACGTGAGTGTGCTGAGAACAAAAGAACGGTGGTTCCTACACATACAGACCATTTCTAGTCCAAATCTGCCTCTGAAATTGATACTAAGCACTGGTCCTCTAACATCCAATGCTTGTCATTTAAGATGAGAAACGTGTGAGCTTCATGAATGATGTAGTTCGTTTGAGCTGAAAAGTTCCTGCCCTTACCTGAAACGAAGTCTTGCTTGTAGGAACACTCAGAGCCTGGGATTTAACACCATTTCTGAAGTGAAACACAGCAGAGTTCTCATCCATTGATCATACTCTGCTTTAGAGCAAGAAGCACGCTCTTGCCTTCTAGAGTCTCTAATACAGCAGGAAACTTGAGTGTGCTCAGAACAAAAGAACGGTGTTTCCTACACATAAGGACCATATCTAGTTCAAATTTGCTTCTGAAACTGATACAAAGCAGAGGTCCTCAAACATCCAAAGCTTGTCAATTAAGCTGAGAAACGTGTGAGCTTTGTGAACGATGTAGTTCCTTTGAGCTCAAAAGTGACTGCACTTACCTGAAATGAAGTCTTGCTTGTAAGAAGACACAGAGCCTGGGATTTAACTCCATTTCTGAAGAGAAACACACAGCAGAGTTCTCATCCATTGATCACACTCTGCTTTAGAGCAAGAAGCACGCTCTAGGTTTCTAGAGTCTCTAAGACAGCAGGAAACGTGAGTGTGCTGAGAACAAAAGAACGGTGTTTCCTACACATACGGACCATATCCAGTCCAACTCTGCTTCTGAAACTGATACAAAGCATTGGTCCTCTATCATCCAATGCTTGTCAGATAACATGAGAAACGTGTTAGCTTCGTGAAGGATGTAGTTTGTTTGAGCTGTAAAGTAACTGCCCTTACCTGAAACGAAGTCTTTCTTGTAGGAACACTCAGAGCCTGGGATTTAACTCCATTTCTGAAGTGAAACACATCAGAGTTCTCCTCCATTGATCACACTCTGCTTTAGAGCAAGAAGCACGCTCTTGCCTTCTAGAGTCTCTAATTCAGCAGGAAACTTGAGTGTGCTCAGAATAAAAGAACGGGGTTTCCTACACACGCGGACCGTACCTAGTTCAACTCTGCTTCTGAAACTGAAACAAACCACAGGTCCTCTAACATCCAATGCTTCTCAGTTAACATGAGAACGTGTGAGCTTCATGAACGATGTAGTTCGTTTGAGCTGAAAAGGTACTGCCCTTACCTGAAACGAAGTCTTGCTTGTAGGAAGACACAGAGCCTGGGATTTAACTCCATTTCTGAAGGGAAACACACAGCAGAGTTCTCATCCATTGATCCCACTCTGCTTTAGAGCAAGAAGGACACTCTAGGTTTCTAGAGTCTCTTAGACATCAGGAAACGTGAATGTGCTGAGAACAAAAGTACGGTGTTTCCTACACATACGGGACATATCTAGTCCAACTCTGCTTCTGAAAATGATACAAAGCACTGGTCCTCTAACATCCAATGCTTTTCAGTTAAGATGGGAAACGTGTTAGCTTCATGAACGATGTAGTTCGTTTGAGCTGAAAAGTGACTTCCCTTACTTGAAACGAAGTCTACTTGTAGGAAGACACAGAGCCTGGGATTTAACTCCATTTCTGAAGTGAAACACACAGCAGAGTTCTCATCCATTCATCACACTCTGCTTTAGAGCAAGAAGCACGCTCTAGGTTTCTAGAGTCTCTAATACAGCAGGAAAATTGAGTGTGCTCAGAACAACAGAACGGTGTTTCCTACACAAAAGGACCATATCTAGTTCAAATTTGCTTCTGAAACTGATACAAACCAGAGGTCCTCTAACATCCAATGCTTGTCAGTTAAGATGAGAAACGTGTGACCTTCGTAAACTATGTAGTTCGTTTGAGCTGTAAAGTACCTGCCCTTACCTGAAAGGAAGTCTTGCTTTTAGGAAGACTCAGAGCCTGGGACTTAACTCCATTTCTGAAGTGAAACACACAGCAGAGTTCTCATCCATTGATCACACTCTGCTTTAGAGCAAGAAGAATGCTAATGCTTTCTAGAGTCTCTAATACAGCAGGAAACGTGAGTGTGCTCAGAAGAAAAGAACGGTGTTTCCTACACACACGGACCGTATCTAGTTCAACTCTGCTTCTGAAACTGAAACAAACCACAGGTCCTCTAACATCCAATGCTTGTCAGTTAACATGAGAAACGTGTGAGCTTCGTGAACGATGTAGTTCGTTTGAGATGAAAAGTGACTTACCTGACCTGAAACGAAGTCTTGCTTGAAGGAAGACACAGAGCCCGGGATTTAACTCCATTTCTGAAGTGGAACACACAGCACAGTTCTGATCCATTGATCACACTCTGCTTTAGAACAAGAAGCACGGACTTGCTTTCTAGATTCTCTAAGACAGCAGGAAACGTGAGTGTGCTCAGAACAAAAGAACGGTGTTTCCTACACATAAGGACCATATCTAGTTCAAATTTGCTTCTGAAACTGATACAAAGCAGAGGTCCTCAAACATCCAAAGCTTGTCAATTAAGCTGAGAAACGTGTGAGCTTTGTGAACGATGTAGTTCCTTTGAGCTCAAAAGTGACTGCACTTACCTGAAACGAAGTCTTGCTTGTAGGAAGACACAGAGCCTGGGATTTAACTCCATTTCTGAAGGGAAACACACAGCAGAGTTCTCATCCATTGATCACACTCTGCTTTAGAGCAAGAAGCACGCTCTTGCCTTCTAGAGTCTCTAATTCAGCAGGAAATTTGAGTGTGCTCAGAATAAAAGAACGGTGTTAACTACACACGCGGACCGTACCTAGTTCAACTCTGCTTCTGAAACTTAAACAAACCACAGGTCCTCTAACATCCAATGCTTCTCAGTTAACATGAGAACGTGTGAGCTTCATGAATGATGTAGTTCGTTTGAGCTGAAAAGTTACTGCCCTTACCTGAAACGAAGTCTTGCTTGTAGGAAGACACAGAGCCTGGGATTTAACTCCATTTCTGAAGGGAAACACACAGTAGAGTTCTCATCCATTGATCCCACTCTGCTTTAGAGCAAGAAGGACACTCTAGGTTTCTAGAGTCTCTTAGACAGCAGGATACGTGAATGTGCTGAGAACAAAAGAACGGTGTTTCCTACACATACGGGACATATCTAGTCCAACTCTGCTTCTGAAAATGATACAAAGCACTGGTCCTCTAACATCCAATGCTTTTCAGTTAAGATGGGAAACGTGTTAGCTTCGTAAACTATGTAGTTCCTTTGAGCTGAAAAGTGACTTCCCTTACTTGAAACGAAGTCTACATGTAGGAAGACACAGAGCCCGGGATTTAACTCCATTTCTGAAGTGAAACACACAGCAGAGTTCTCATCCATTCATAACACTCTGCTTTAGAGCAAGAAGCACGCTCTAGGATTCTAGAGTCTCTAATACAGCAGGAAACTTGAGTGTGCTCAGAACAACAGAACGGTGTTTCCTACACACACGGACCGTATCTAGTTCAACTCTGCTTCTGAAATTGATACTAAGCACTGGTCCTCTAACATCCAATGCTTGTCAGTTAACATGAGAAACGTGTGAGCTTCGTGAACGATGTAGTTCGTTTGAGATGAAAAGTGACTTACCTGACCTGAAACGAAGTCTTGCTTGAAGGAAGACACAGAGCCCGGGATTTAACTCCATTTCTGAAGTGGAACACACAGCACAGTTCTGATCCATTGATCACACTCTGCTTTAGAACAAGAAGCACGGACTTGCTTTCTAGATTCTCTAAGACAGCAGGAAACGTGAGTGTGCTGAGAACAAAAGAACGGTGGTTCCTACACATACGGACCATTTCTAGTCCAACTCTGCCTCTGAAATTGATACTAAGCACTGGTCCTCTAACATCCAATGCTTGTCATTTAAGATGAGAAACGTGTGAGCTTCATGAATGATGTAGTTCGTTTGAGCTGAAAACTTCCTGCCCTTACCTGAAACGAAGTCTTGCTTGTAGGAACACTCAGAGCCTGGGATTTAACTCCATTTCTGAAGTGAAACACAGCAGAGTTCTCATCCATTGATCATACTCTGCTTTAGAGCAAGAAGCACGGACTTGCTTTCTAGATTCTCTAAGACAGCAGGAAACGTGAGTGTGCTCAGAACAAAAGAACGGTGGTTCCTACACATACGGACCATATCCATTTCAACCCTGCTTCTGAAACTGATACAAAGCACTGGTCCTCTATCATCCAATGCTTGTCAGCTAACATGAGAAACGTGTTAGCTTCGTGAAGGATGTAGTTCGTTTGAGCTGTAAAGTAACTGCCCTACCCTGAAACGAAGTCTTTCTTGTAGGAACACTCAGAGCCTGGGATTAAACTCCATTTCTGAAGTGAAACACATCAGAGTTCTCCTCCATTGATCACACTCTGCTTTAGAGCAAGAAGCACGCTTTTGCCTTCTAGAGTCTCTAATTCAGCAGGAAATTTGAGTGTGCTCAGAATAAAAGAACGGTGTTTCCTACACACGCGGACCGTACCTAGTTCAACTCTGCTTCTGAAACTGAAACAAACCACAGGTCCTCTAACATCCAATGCTTCTCAGTTAACATGAGAACGTGTGAGCTTCATGAACGATGTAGTTCGTTTGAGCTGAAAAGTTACTGCCCTTACCTGAAACGAAGTCTTGCTTGTAGGAAGACACAGAGCCTGGGATTTAACTCCATTTCTGAAGGGAAACACACAGCAGAGTTCTCATCCATTGATCCCACTCTGCTTTAGAGCAAGAAGGACACTCTAGGTTTCTGGAGTCTCTTAGACAGCAGGAAACGTGAATGTGCTGAGAACAAAAGAACGGTGTTTCCTACACATACGGGACATATCTAGTCCAACTCTGCTTCTGAAAATGATACAAAGCACTGGTCCTCTAACATCCAATGCTTTTCAGTTAAGATGGGAAACGTGTTAGCTTCGTGAACGATGTAGTTCGTTTGAGCTGAAAAGTGACTTCCCTTACTTGAAACGAAGTCTACTTGTAGGAAGACACAGAGCCTGGGATTTAACTCCAATTCTGAAGTGAAACACACAGCAGAGTTGTCATCCATTCATCACACTCTGCTTTAGAGCAAGAAGCACGCTCTAGGTTTCTAGAGTCTCTAATACAGCAGGAAACTTGAGTGTGCTCAGAACAACAGAACGGTGTTTCCTACACATAAGGACCATATCTAGTTCAAATTTGCTTCTGAGACTGATACAAACCAGAGGTCCTCTAACATCCAATGCTTGTCAGTTAAGATGAGAAACGTGTGACCTTCGTAAACTATGTAGTTCCTTTGAGCTGTAAAGTACCTGCCCTTACCTGAAAGGAAGTCTTGCTTGTAGGAAGACTCAGAGCCTGGGATTTAACTCCATTTCTGAAGTGAAACACACAGCGGAGTTCTCATCCATTGATCACACTCTGCTTTAGAGCAAGAAGAATGCTAATGCTTTCTAGAGACTCTAATACAGCAGGAAACGTGAGTGTGCTCAGAACAACAGAACGGTGTTTCCTACACACACGGACCGTATCTAGTTCAACTCTGCTTCTGAAACTGAAACAAACCACAGGTCCTCTAACATCCAATGCTTGTCAGTTAACATGAGAAACGTGTGAGTTTCGTGAACGATGTAGTTCGTTTGAGATGAAAAGTGACTTACCTGACCTGAAACGAAGTCTTGCTTGAAGGAAGACACAGAGCCCGGGATTTAACTCCATTTCTGAAGTGGAACACACAGCACAGTTCTGATCCATTGATCACACTCTGCTTTAGAACAAGAAGCACGGACTTGCTTTCTAGATTCTCTAAGACAGCAGGAAACGTGAGTGTGCTGAGAACAAAAGAACGGTGTTTCCTACACATACGGACCATATCCAGTCCAACTCTGCTTCTGAAACTGATACAAAGCACTGGTCCTCTAACATCCAATGCTTGTCAGCTAACATGAGAAACGTGTTAGCTTCGTGAAGGATGTAGTTCGTTTGAGGTGTAAAGTAACTGCCCTTACCTGAAACGAAGTCTTTCTTGTAGGAACACTCAGAGCCTGGGATTTAACTCCATTTCTGAAGTGAAACACATCAGAGTTCTCCTCCATTGATCACACTCTGCTTTAGAGCAAGAAGCACGCTTTTGCCTTCTAGAGTCTCTAATTCAGCAGGAAATTTGAGTGTGCTCAGAATAAAAGAACGGTGTTTCCTACACACGCGTACCGTACCTAGTTCAACTCTGCTTCTGAAACTGAAACAAACCACAGGTCCTCTAACATCCAATGCTTCTCAGTTAACATGAGAACGTGTGAGCTTCATGAACGATGTAGTTCGTTTGAGCTGAAAAGTTACTGCCCTTACCTGAAACGAAGTCTTGCTTGTAGGAAGACACAGAACCTGGGATTTAACTCCATTTCTGAAGGGAAACACACAGCAGAGTTCTCATCCATTGATCCCACTCTGCTTTAGAGCAAGAAGGACACTCTAGGTTTCTAGAGTCTCTTAGACAGCAGGAAACGTGAATGTGCTGAGAACAAAAGAACGGTGTTTCCTACACATACGGGACATATCTAGTCCAACTCTGCTTCTGAAAATGATACAAAGCACTGGTCCTCTAACATCCAATGCTTTTCAGTTAAGATGGGAAACGTGTTAGCTTCGTGAACGATGTAGTTCGTTTGAGCTAAAAAGTGTCTTCCCTTACTTGAAACGAAGTCTACTTGTATGAAGACACAGAGCCTGGGATTTAACTCCATTTCTGAAGTGAAACACACAGCAGAGTTCTCATCCATTCATCACACTCTGCTTTAGAGCAAGAAGCACGCTCTAGGTTTCTAGAGTCTCTAATACAGCAGGAAACTTGAGTGTGCTCAGAACAACAGAACGGTGTTTCCTACACATAAGGACCATATCTAGTTCAAATTTGCCTCTGAAACTGATACAAACCAGAGGTCCTCTAACATCCAATGCTTGTCAGTTAAGATGAGAAACGTGTGACCTTCGTAAACTATGTAGTTCATTTGAGCTGTAAAGTACCTGCCCTTACCTGAAAGGAAGTCTTGCTTGTAGGAAGACTCAGAGCCTGGGATTTAACTCCATTTCTGAAGTGAAACACACAGCAGAGTTCTCATCCATTGATCACACTCTGCTTTAGAGCAAGAAGAATGCTAATGCTTTCTAGAGTCTCTAATACAGCAGGAAACGTGAGTGTGCTCAGAAGAAAAGAACAGTGTTTCCTACACACACGGACCGTATCTAGTTCAACTCTGCTTCTGAAACTGAAACAAACCACAGGTCCTCTAACATCCAATGCTTGTCAGTTAACATGAGAAACGTGTGAGCTTCGTGAACGATGTAGTTCGTTTGAGATGAAAAGTGACTTACCTGACCTGAAACGAAGTCTTGCTTGAAGGAAGACACAGAGCCCGGGATTTAACTCCATTTCTGAAGTGGAACACACAGCACAGTTCTGATCCATTGATCACACTCTGCTTTAGAACAAGAAGCACGGACTTGCTTTCTAGATTCTCTAAGACAGCAGGAAACGTGAGTGTGCTGAGAACAAATGAACGGTGGTTCCTACACATACGGACCATTTCTAGTCCAACTCTGCTTCTGAAATTGATACAAAGCACTGGTCCTCTAACATCCAATGCTTGTCATTTAAGATGAGAAACGTGTGAGCTTCATGAATGATGTAGTTCGTTTGAGCTGAAAAGTTCCTGCCCTTACCTGAAACGAAGTCTTGCTTGTTGGAACACTCAGAGCCTGGGATTTAACTCCATTTCTGAAGTGAAACACAGCAGAGTTCTCATCCATTGATCATACTCTGCTTTAGAGCAAGAAGCACGCTCTTGCCTTCTAGAGTCTCTAATACAGCAGGAAACTTGAGTGTGCTCAGAACAAAAGAACGGTGTTTCCTACACACAAGGACCATATCTATTTCAAATTTGCTTCTGAAACTGAAACAAACCACAGGCCCTCTAACATCCAATGCTTGTCAGTTAAGATGAGAAACGTGTGACCTTCGTGAACTATGTAGTTCTTTCGAGCTGTAAAGTACCTGCCCTTACCTGAAAGGAAGTCTTGCTTGTAGGAAGACTCAGAATCTGGGATTTAACTCCATTTCTGAAGTGAAACACACAGCAGAGTTCTCATCCATTGATCCCACTCTGCTTTAGAGCAAGAAGGACACTCTAGGTTTCTAGAATCTCTAAGAAATCAGGAAATGTGAGTGTGCTCAGAAGAAAAGAATGGTGTTTCCTACACTCGCGGAATGTATCTAGTTCAACTCTGCTTCTGAAACTGAAACAAACTACAGGCCCTCTAACATCCAATGCTTGTCAGTTAACATGAGAAACGTGTGAGCTTCCGAAACTATGTAGTTTCTTTTAGCTGTAAATTACCTGCCCTTACTTGAAACGAAGTCTTGCTTGTAGGAAGAAACAGAGCCTGGGATTTAACTCCATTTCTGAAGTGAAACACAGCAGAGTTCTCATCCATTGATCCCACTCTGCTTTAGAGCAAGTAGGACGCTCTAGGTTTCTAGAATCTCTAAGACAGCAGGAAACGTGAGTGTGCTGAGAACAAAAGAATGTTGTTTCCTACACATACGGACCATATCTAGTCAAACTCTGCTTCTGAAACTGATACAAAGCACGGGTCCTCTAACATCCAATGCTTGTCAGCTAACATGAGAAACGTGTTAGCTTCGTGAAGGATGTAGTTTCTTTGAGCTGTAAAGTAACTGCCCTTACCTGAAACGAAGTCTTTCTTGTAGGAACACTCAGAGCCTGGGATTTAACTCCATTTCTGAAGTGAAACACATCAGAGTTCTCCTCCATTGATCACACTCTGCTTTAGAGCAAGAAGCACGCTCTTGCCTTCTAGAGTCTCTAATTCAGCAGGAAACTTGAGTGTGCTCAGAATAAAAGAACAGTGTTTCCTACACACGCGGACCGTACCTAGTTCAACTCTGCTTCTGAAACTGAAACAAACCACAGGTCCTCTAACATCCAATGCTTGTCAGTTATGATGAGAAACGTGTCAGCTTCGTGAACGATGGAGTTCATTTGAGGTGTAAATTAACTGCCCTTACCTGAAACGAAGTCTTGTTGTAGGAAGACTCAGAGCCTGGGATTTAACTCCATTTCTGAAGGGAAACACACAACAGAGTTCTCATCCATTGATCACACTCTGCTTTAGAGCAAGAAGCACGCCGTAGCTTTCTAGAGTCTCTAAGACAGCAGGAATCTTGAGTTTGCTGAGAACAAATGAACGGTGTTTCCTACACATACAGGCCATATCTATTTCAAATCTGCTTCTGAAACTGATACAAAGCACTGGTCCTCTAACACCCGATGCTTGTTAGTTAACATGAGAAACCTGTGAGCTTCGTGGACCATGTAGTTCATTTGAGTTGAAAAGTGACTGCCCTTACCTGAAACGAAGTCTTGCTTGTAAAAAGACACAGAGCCTGTGGTTAAACTCCATTTCTGAAGGGAAACACACAACACAGTTCTCATACATGGATCACACTCGGCTTTAGAGCAAGAAGCACGCTCTTACTTTCTAGAATCTCTAATACCGCAGGAAACGTGTGTGTGTTCAGAAGAAAAGAATGGTGTTTCTTATACATACGGACCATATCTAGTTCAACTCTGCTTGTGAAACTGAAACAAACCACAGGTCCTCTAACATCCAATGCTTGTCAGTTATGATGAGAAACGTGTGAGCTTCATGAACGATGGAGTTCGTTTGAGCTGTAAAGTAACTGCCCTTACCTGAAGCGAACTCTTGCTTGTAGGCAGACTCAGAGCCTGGGATTTAACTCCATTTCTGAAGTGAAACACACAACAGAGTTCTGATCCATTGATCACACTCTGCTTTAGAGCAAGAAGCACGCCGTAGCTTTCTAGAGTCTCTAAGACAGCAGGAATCTTGAGTTTGCTGAGAACAAATGAACGGTGTTTCCTACATATACGGACCATATCTAGTCCAACTCTGCTTCTGAAACTGATACAAAGCATTGGTCCTCTAACATTCAATGCTTGTCAGTTAAGATGAGAAACTTGTGAGCATCGTGAACGATGTAGTTAGTTTGATCGGAAAAATGACTGCCCTTCCTTGAAACGAAGTCTAGCTTGTAGGAAGACACAGAGCCAGGAATTTATCTCCATTTCTAAAAGGGAAACACACAGCATAGTTCTCTTCGATTGGATCAGACTCTGCTTTAGAGCAAGAAGCACGCTCTTGCTTTCTAGATTCTCTAATACAGCCTGAAACGTGAGTGTGCTCAGAAGAAAAGAACGGGGTTTCCTACACATATGGGCCATATATAGTTCAATTCTGCTTCTGAAACTGAAGGAAACGACAGGTCCTCCAACATCCAGTGCTTGTCAGTTAAGATGAGAAACGTGTGAGCTTCGTGAACGATGTAGTTTGTTTGAGCTGTAAAGTAACTGCCCTTACCTGAAACGAAGTCTTGCTTGTAGGAAGATTCAAATCCTGGGATTTAACTCCATTTCTGAAGTGAAACACACAGCAGAGTTCTCATCGATGGATCACACTCTGCTTTAGAGCAAGAAGCATGCTCTTGCTTTCTAGAGTCTCTAATACCGCAGAAAACGTGAGTGTGCTCAGAATAAAAGTACGGTGTTTCCTATACATACGGACCATATCTAGTTCAATTCTGCTTCTGAAACTGAAACAAACCAGAGGTCCTCTAACATCCAAAGCTTCTCAGTTAAGATGAGAAACATGTGAGCTTCGTGAAGGATGGAGTTCGTTTGAGCTGTAAAGTAACTGCCCTTACCTGAAACGAAGTCTTGCTTGTAGGAAGACTCAGAGCCTGGGATTTAACTCCATTTCTGAAGTGAAACACACAACAGAGTTCTCATCCATTGATCACACTCTGCTTTAGAGCCAGACGCATGCCCTAGCTTTCTAGAGTCTCTAAGACAGCAAGAAATATGACTTGGCTGAGAACAAATGAACGGTGTTTCCTACACATACGGACCATATCTAGTCCAACTCTGCTTCTGAAACTGATACAAAGCACTGGTCCTCTGACATTCAATGCTTGTCAGTTAAGATGAGAAACGTGTGAGCTTCGTGAAGGATGCAGTTCTTTTGATTTGAAAAATGACTGCACTTACTTTAAAGGAAGTCTTGCTTGTAGAAAGACACAGAGCCTAAAATTTAAATCCATTTCTGAAGGGAAACACACAGCATAGTTCTCATCCATGGATCACACTCTCCTTTAGATCAAGAAGCACGCTCTTGCTTTCTAGAGTCTCTAAAACAGCAGGAAACTTGAGTGTGCTCAGAACAAAAAAAACGGTGTGTCCTACACATACGGGCCATATCTATTTCAACTCTCCTTCTGAAACTGATACAAAGCACTGGTCCTCTAACATCCGATGCTTGTCAGTTAACATGAGAAACGTGTGAGCTTTGTGAAGGATGTAGTTCTTTTGATCTGAAAAATGACTGCCCTTACTTGAAATGAAGTCTTGCTTGTAGGAAGACACAGAGCCTGGAATTTAACTCCATTTCTGAAGGGAAACACACAGCATAGTTCTTTTCGATGGATCAAACCCTGCTATAGAGCAAGAAGCACGCTCTTGCTTTCTAGAGTCTCTAATACAGCCGGAAATTTGAGTGAGCTCAGAACAACAGAACGGTGTTTCCTACACATACAGGCCATACCTAGTTCAACTCTGCTTCTGAAACTGATACAAACCACAGGTCCTCTAACATCCAATGCTTGTCAGTTAAGATGAGAAACGTGTGAGCTTCGTGAACGATGTAGTTCATTTGAGCTGTAAATTAACTGCCCTTACCTGAAACGAAGTCTTGTTGTAGGAAGACTCAGAGCCTGGGATTTAACTCCATTTCTGAAGGGAAACACACAACAGAGTTCTCATCCATTGATCACACTCTGCTTTAGAGCAAGAAGCACGCCGTAGCTTTCTAGAGTCTCTAAGACAGCAGGAATCTTGAGTTTGCTGAGAACAAATGAACGGTGTTTCCTACACATACAGGCCATATCTATTTCAACTCTGCTTCTGAAACTGATACAAAGCACTGGTCCTCTAACATCCGATGCTTGTTAGTTAACATGAGAAACCTGTGAGCTTCGTGGACCATGTAGTTCATTTGAGTTGAAAAGTGACTGCCCTTACCTGAAACGAAGTCTTGCTTGTAAAAAGACACAGAGCCTGTGGTTAAACTCCATTTCTGAAGGGAAACACACAACACAGTTCTCATACATGGATCACACTCTGCTTTAGAGCAAGAAGCACGCTCTTACTTTCTAGAATCTCTAATACCGCAGGAAACGTGTGTGTGTTCAGAAGAAAAGAATGGTGTTTCTTATACATACGGACCATATCTAGTTCAACTCTGCTTCTGAAACTGAAACAAACCACAGGTCCTCTAACATCCAATGCTTGTCAGTTATGATGAGAAACGTGTGAGCTTCGTGAACGATGGAGTTCGTTTGAGCTGTAAAGTAACTGCCCTTACCAGAAGCGAACTCTTGCTTGTAGGCAGACTCAAAGCCTGGGATTTAACTCCATTTCTGAAGTGAAACACACAACAGAGTTCTGATCCATTGATCACACTCTGCTTTAGAGCAAGAAGCACGCCGTAGCTTTCTAGAGTCTCTAAGACAGCAGGAATCTTGAGTTTGCTGAGAACAAATGAACGGTGTTTCCTACATATACGGACCATATCTAGTCCAACTCTGCTTCTGAAACTGATACAAAGCATTGGTCCTCTAACATTCAATGCTTGTCAGTTAAGATGAGAAACTTGTGAGCATCGTGAACGATGTAGTTAGTTTGATCGGAAAAATGACAGCCCATCCTTGAAACGAAGTCTAGCTTGTAGGAAGACACAGAGCCAGGAATTTATCTCCATTTCTAAAAGGGAAACACACAGCATAGTTCTCTTCGATTGGATCAGACTCTGCTTTAGAGCAAGAAGCACGCTCTTGCTTTCTAGATTCTCTAATACAGCCTGAAACGTGAGTGTGCTCAGAAGAAAGGAACGGGGTTTCCTACACATATGGGCCATATATAGTTCAATTCTGCTTCTGAAACTGAAGGAAACGACAGGTCCTCCAACATCCAGTGCTTGTCAGTTAAGATGAGAAACGTGTGAGCTTCGTGAACGATGTAGTTTGTTTGAGCTGTAAAGTAACTGCCCTTACCTGAAACGAAGTCTTGCTTGTAGGAAGATTCAAAGCCTGGGATTTAACTCCATTTCTGAAGTGAAACACACAGCAGAGTTCTCATCGATGGATCACACTCTGCTTTAGAGCAAGAAGCACGCTCTAGATTTCTAGAGTCTCTAATACAGCAGGAAAATTGAGTGTGCTCAGAACAACAGAACGGTGTTTCCTACACATAAGGACCATATCTAGTTCAAATTTGCTTCTGAGACTGATACAAACCAGAGGTCCTCTAACATCCAATGCTTGTCAGTTAAGATGAGAAACGTGTGACCTTCGTAAACTATGTAGTTCTTTTGAGCTGTAAAGTACCTGCCCTTACCTGAAAGGAAGTCTTGCTTGTAGGAAGACTCAGAGCCTGGGATTTAACTCCATTTCTGAAGTGAAACACACAGCAGAGTTCTCATCCATTGATCACACTCTGCTTTAGAGCAAGAAGAATGCTAATGCTTTCTAGAGTCTCTAATACAGCAGGAAACGTGAGTGTGCTCAGAAGAAAAGAACGGTGTTTCCTACACACACGGACCGTATCTAGTTCAACTCTGCTTCTGAAACTGAAACAAACCACAGGTCCTCTAACATCCAATGCTTGTCAGTTAACATGAGAAACGTGTGAGCTTCGTGAACGATGTAGTTCGTTTGAGATGAAAAGTGACTTACCTGACCTGAAACGAAGTCTTGCTTGAAGGAAGACACAGAGCCCGGGATTTAACTCCATTTCTGAAGTGGAACACACAGCACAGTTCTGATCCATTGATCACACTCTGCTTTAGAACAAGAAGCACGGACTTGCTTTCTAGATTCTCTAAGACAGCAGGAAACGTGAGTGTGCTCAGAACAAAAGAACGGTGTTTCCTACACATAAGGAACATATCTAGTTCAAATTTGCTTCTGAAACTGATACAAAGCAGAGGTCCTCAAACATCCAAAGCTTGTCAATTAAGCTGAGAAACGTGTGAGCTTTGTGAACGATGTAGTTCCTTTGAGCTCAAAAGTGACTGCACTTACCTGAAACGAAGTCTTGCTTGTAGGAAGACACAGAGCCTGGGATTTAACTCCATTTCTGAAGGGAAACACACAGCAGAGTTCTCATCCATTGATCACACTCTGCTTTAGAGCAAGAAGCACGCTCTAGGTTTCTAGAGTCTCTAAGACAGCAGGAAACGTGAGTGTGCTGAGAACAAAAGAACGGTGTTTCCTACACATACGGACCATATCCATTTCAACTCTGCTTCTGAAACTGATACAAAGCACTGGTCCTCTATCATCCAATGCTTGTCAGCTAACATGAGAAACGTGTTAGCTTCGTGAAGGATGTAGTTCGTTTGAGCTGTAAAGTAACTGCCCTACCCTGAAACGAAGTCTTTCTTGTAGGAACACTCAGAGCCTGGGATTAAACTCCATTTCTGAAGTGAAACACATCAGAGTTCTCCTCCATTGATCACACTCTGCTTTAGAGCAAGAAGCACGCTTTTGCCTTCTAGAGTCTCTAATTCAGCAGGAAATTTGAGTGTGCTCAGAATAAAAGAACGGTGTTTCCTACACACGCGGACCGTACCTAGTTCAACTCTGCTTCTGAAACTGAAACAAACCACAGGTCCTCTAACATCCAATGCTTCTCAGTTAACATGAGAACGTGTGAGCTTCATGAACGATGTAGTTCGTTTGAGCTGAAAAGTTACTGCCCTTACCTGAAACGAAGTCTTGCTTGTAGGAAGACACAGAGCCTGGGATTTAACTCCATTTCTGAAGGGAAACACACAGCAGAGTTCTCATCCATTGATCCCACTCTGCTTTAGAGCAAGAAGGACACTCTAGGTTTCTGGAGTCTCTTAGACAGCAGGAAACGTGAATGTGCTGAGAACAAAAGAACGGTGTTTCCTACACATACGGGACATATCTAGTCCAACTCTGCTTCTGAAAATGATACAAAGCACTGGTCCTCTAACATCCAATGCTTTTCAGTTAAGATGGGAAACGTGTTAGCTTCGTGAACGATGTAGTTCGTTTGAGCTGAAAAGTGACTTCCCTTACTTGAAACGAAGTCTACTTGTAGGAAGACACAGAGCCTGGGATTTAACTCCAATTCTGAAGTGAAACACACAGCAGAGTTCTCATCCATTCATCACACTCTGCTTTAGAGCAAGAAGCACGCTCTAGGTTTCTAGAGTCTCTAATACAGCAGGAAACTTGAGTGTGCTCAGAACAACAGAACGGTGTTTCCTACACATAAGGACCATATCTAGTTCAAATTTGCTTCTGAGACTGATACAAACCAGAGGTCCTCTAACATCCAATGCTTGTCAGTTAAGATGAGAAACGTGTGACCTTCGTAAACTATGTAGTTCCTTTGAGCTGTAAAGTACCTGCCCTTACCTGAAAGGAAGTCTTGCTTGTAGGAAGACTCAGAGCCTGGGATTTAACTCCATTTCTGAAGTGAAACACACAGCGGAGTTCTCATCCATTGATCACACTCTGCTTTAGAGCAAGAAGAATGCTAATGCTTTCTAGAGACTCTAATACAGCAGGAAACGTGAGTGTGCTCAGAACAACAGAACGGTGTTTCCTACACACACGGACCGTATCTAGTTCAACTCTGCTTCTGAAACTGAAACAAACCACAGGTCCTCTAACATCCAATGCTTGTCAGTTAACATGAGAAACGTGTGAGTTTCGTGAACGATGTAGTTCGTTTGAGATGAAAAGTGACTTACCTGACCTGAAACGAAGTCTTGCTTGAAGGAAGACACAGAGCCCGGGATTTAACTCCATTTCTGAAGTGGAACACACAGCACTGTTCTGATCCATTGATCACACTCTGCTTTAGAACAAGAAGCACGGACTTGCTTTCTAGATTCTCTAAGACAGCAGGAAACGTGAGTGTGCTGAGAACAAAAGAACGGTGTTTCCTACACATACGGACCATATCCAGTCCAACTCTGCTTCTGAAACTGATACAAAGCACTGGTCCTCTAACATCCAATGCTTGTCAGCTAACATGAGAAACGTGTTAGCTTCGTGAAGGATGTAGTTCGTTTGAGCTGTAAAGTAACTGCCCTTACCTGAAACGAAGTCTTTCTTGTAGGAACACTCAGAGCCTGGGATTTAACTCCATTTCTGAAGTGAAACACATCAGAGTTCTCCTCCATTGATCACACTCTGCTTTAGAGCAAGAAGCACGCTTTTGCCTTCTAGAGTCTCTAATTCAGCAGGAAATTTGAGTGTGCTCAGAATAAAAGAACGGTGTTTCCTACACACGCGGACCGTACCTAGTTCAACTCTGCTTCTGAAACTGAAACAAACCACAGGTCCTCTAACATCCAATGCTTCTCAGTTAACATGAGAACGTGTGAGCTTCATGAACGATGTAGTTCGTTTGAGCTGAAAAGTTACTGCCCTTACCTGAAACGAAGTCTTGCTTGTAGGAAGACACAGAGCCTGGGATTTAACTCCATTTCTGAAGGGAAACACACAGCAGAGTTCTCATCCATTGATCCCACTCTGCTTTAGAGCAAGAAGGACACTCTAGGTTTCTGGAGTCTCTTAGACAGCAGGAAACGTGAATGTGCTGAGAACAAAAGAACGGTGTTTCCTACACATACGGGACATATCTAGTCCAACTCTGCTTCTGAAAATGATACAAAGCACTGGTCCTCTAACATCCAATGCTTTTCAGTTAAGATGGGAAACGTGTTAGCTTCGTGAACGATGTAGTTCGTTTGAGCTGAAAAGTGACTTCCCTTACTTGAAACGAAGTCTACTTGTAGGAAGACACAGAGCCTGGGATTTAACTCCAATTCTGAAGTGAAACACACAGCAGAGTTGTCATCCATTCATCACACTCTGCTTTAGAGCAAGAAGCACGCTCTAGGTTTCTAGAGTCTCTAATACAGCAGGAAACTTGAGTGTGCTCAGAACAACAGAACGGTGTTTCCTACACATAAGGACCATATCTAGTTCAAATTTGCTTCTGAGACTGATACAAACCAGAGGTCCTCTAACATCCAATGCTTGTCAGTTAAGATGAGAAACGTGTGACCTTCGTAAACTATGTAGTTCCTTTGAGCTGTAAAGTACCTGCCCTTACCTGAAAGGAAGTCTTGCTTGTAGGAAGACTCAGAGCCTGGGATTTAACTCCATTTCTGAAGTGAAACACACAGCGGAGTTCTCATCCATTGATCACACTCTGCTTTAGAGCAAGAAGAATGCTAATGCTTTCTAGAGACTCTAATACAGCAGGAAACGTGAGTGTGCTCAGAACAACAGAACGGTGTTTCCTACACACACGGACCGTATCTAGTTCAACTCTGCTTCTGAAACTGAAACAAACCACAGGTCCTCTAACATCCAATGCTTGTCAGTTAACATGAGAAACGTGTGAGTTTCGTGAACGATGTAGTTCGTTTGAGATGAAAAGTGACTTACCTGACCTGAAACGAAGTCTTGCTTGAAGGAAGACACAGAGCCCGGGATTTAACTCCATTTCTGAAGTGGAACACACAGCACAGTTCTGATCCATTGATCACACTCTGCTTTAGAACAAGAAGCACGGACTTGCTTTCTAGATTCTCTAAGACAGCAGGAAACGTGAGTGTGCTGAGAACAAAAGAACGGTGTTTCCTACACATACGGACCATATCCAGTCCAACTCTGCTTCTGAAACTGATACAAAGCACTGGTCCTCTAACATCCAATGCTTGTCAGCTAACATGAGAAACGTGTTAGCTTCGTGAAGGATGTAGTTCGTTTGAGCTGTAAAGTAACTGCCCTTACCTGAAACGAAGTCTTTCTTGTAGGAACACTCAGAGCCTGGGATTTAACTCCATTTCTGAAGTGAAACACATCAGAGTTCTCCTCCATTGATCACACTCTGCTTTAGAGCAAGAAGCACGCTTTTGCCTTCTAGAGTCTCTAATTCAGCAGGAAATTTGAGTGTGCTCAGAATAAAAGAACGGTGTTTCCTACACACGCGTACCGTACCTAGTTCAACTCTGCTTCTGAAACTGAAACAAACCACAGGTCCTCTAACATCCAATGCTTCTCAGTTAACATGAGAACGTGTGAGCTTCATGAACGATGTAGTTCGTTTGAGCTGAAAAGTTACTGCCCTTACCTGAAACGAAGTCTTGCTTGTAGGAAGACACAGAACCTGGGATTTAACTCCATTTCTGAAGGGAAACACACAGCAGAGTTCTCATCCATTGATCCCACTCTGCTTTAGAGCAAGAAGGACACTCTAGGTTTCTAGAGTCTCTTAGACAGCAGGAAACGTGAATGTGCTGAGAACAAAAGAACGGTGTTTCCTACACATACGGGACATATCTAGTCCAACTCTGCTTCTGAAAATGATACAAAGCACTGGTCCTCTAACATCCAATGCTTTTCAGTTAAGATGGGAAACGTGTTAGCTTCGTGAACGATGTAGTTCGTTTGAGCTAAAAAGTGACTTCCCTTACTTGAAACGAAGTCTACTTGTATGAAGACACAGAGCCTGGGATTTAACTCCATTTCTGAAGTGAAACACACAGCAGAGTTCTCATCCATTCATCACACTCTGCTTTAGAGCAAGAAGCACGCTCTAGGTTTCTAGAGTCTCTAATACAGCAGGAAACTTGAGTGTGCTCAGAACAACAGAACGGTGTTTCCTACACATAAGGACCATATCTAGTTCAAATTTGCCTCTGAAACTGATACAAACCAGAGGTCCTCTAACATCCAATGCTTGTCAGTTAAGATGAGAAACGTGTGACCTTCGTAAACTATGTAGTTCGTTTGAGCTGTAAAGTACCTGCCCTTACCTGAAAGGAAGTCTTGCTTGTAGGAAGACTCAGAGCCTGGGATTTAACTCCATTTCTGAAGTGAAACACACAGCAGAGTTCTCATCCATTGATCACACTCTGCTTTAGAGCAAGAAGAATGCTAATGCTTTCTAGAGTCTCTAATACAGCAGGAAACGTGAGTGTGCTCAGAAGAAAAGAACAGTGTTTCCTACACACACGGACCGTATCTAGTTCAACTCTGCTTCTGAAACTGAAACAAACCACAGGTCCTCTAACATCCAATGCTTGTCAGTTAACATGAGAAACGTGTGAGCTTCGTGAACGATGTAGTTCGTTTGAGATGAAAAGTGACTTACCTGACCTGAAACGAAGTCTTGCTTGAAGGAAGACACAGAGCCCGGGATTTAACTCCATTTCTGAAGTGGAACACACAGCACAGTTCTGATCCATTGATCACACTCTGCTTTAGAACAAGAAGCACGGACTTGCTTTCTAGATTCTCTAAGACAGCAGGAAACGTGAGTGTGCTGAGAACAAATGAACGGTGGTTCCTACACATACGGACCATTTCTAGTCCAACTCTGCTTCTGAAATTGATACAAAGCACTGGTCCTCTAACATCCAATGCTTGTCATTTAAGATGAGAAACGTGTGAGCTTCATGAATGATGTAGTTCGTTTGAGCTGAAAAGTTCCTGCCCTTACCTGAAACGAAGTCTTGCTTGTTGGAACACTCAGAGCCTGGGATTTAACTCCATTTCTGAAGTGAAACACAGCAGAGTTCTCATCCATTGATCATACTCTGCTTTAGAGCAAGAAGCACGCTCTTGCCTTCTAGAGTCTCTAATACAGCAGGAAACTTGAGTGTGCTCAGAACAAAAGAACGGTGTTTCCTACACACAAGGACCATATCTATTTCAAATTTGCTTCTGAAACTGAAACAAACCACAGGCCCTCTAACATCCAATGCTTGTCAGTTAAGATGAGAAACGTGTGACCTTCGTGAACTATGTAGTTCTTTCGAGCTGTAAAGTACCTGCCCTTACCTGAAAGGAAGTCTTGCTTGTAGGAAGACTCAGAATCTGGGATTTAACTCCATTTCTGAAGTGAAACACACAGCAGAGTTCTCATCCATTGATCCCACTCTGCTTTAGAGCAAGAAGGACACTCTAGGTTTCTAGAATCTCTAAGAAATCAGGAAATGTGAGTGTGCTCAGAAGAAAAGAACGGTGTTTCCTACACTCGCGGAATGTATCTAGTTCAACTCTGCTTCTGAAACTGAAACAAACTACAGGCCCTCTAACATCCAATGCTTGTCAGTTAACATGAGAAACGTGTGAGCTTCCGAAACTATGTAGTTTCTTTTAGCTGTAAATTACCTGCCCTTACTTGAAACGAAGTCTTGCTTGTAGGAAGAAACAGAGCCTGGGATTTAACTCCATTTCTGAAGTGAAACACAGCAGAGTTCTCATCCATTGATCCCACTCTGCTTTAGAGCAAGTAGGACGCTCTAGGTTTCTAGAATCTCTAAGACAGCAGGAAACGTGAGTGTGCTGAGAACAAAAGAATGTTGTTTCCTACACATACGGACCATATCTAGTCAAACTCTGCTTCTGAAACTGATACAAAGCACGGGTCCTCTAACATCCAATGCTTGTCAGCTAACATGAGAAACGTGTTAGCTTCGTGAAGGATGTAGTTTCTTTGAGCTGTAAAGTAACTGCCCTTACCTGAAACGAAGTCTTTCTTGTAGGAACACTCAGAGCCTGGGATTTAACTCCATTTCTGAAGTGAAACACATCAGAGTTCTCCTCCATTGATCACACTCTGCTTTAGAGCAAGAAGCACGCTCTTGCCTTCTAGAGTCTCTAATTCAGCAGGAAACTTGAGTGTGCTCAGAATAAAAGAACGGTGTTTCCTACACACGCGGACCGTACCTAGTTCAACTCTGCTTCTGAAACTGAAACAAACCACAGGTCCTCTAACATCCAATGCTTGTCAGTTATGATGAGAAACGTGTCAGCTTCGTGAACGATGGAGTTCGTTTGAGGTGTAAATTAACTGCCCTTACCTGAAACGAAGTCTTGTTGTAGGAAGACTCAGAGCCTGGGATTTAACTCCATTTCTGAAGGGAAACACACAACAGAGTTCTCATCCATTGATCACACTCTGCTTTAGAGCAAGAAGCACGCCGTAGCTTTCTAGAGTCTCTAAGACAGCAGGAATCTTGAGTTTGCTGAGAACAAATGAACGGTGTTTCCTACACATACAGGCCATATCTATTTCAAATCTGCTTCTGAAACTGATACAAAGCACTGGTCCTCTAACATCCGATGCTTGTTAGTTAACATGAGAAACCTGTGAGCTTCGTGGACCATGTAGTTCATTTGAGTTGAAAAGTGACTGCCCTTACCTGAAACGAAGTCTTGCTTGTAAAAAGACACAGAGCCTGTGGTTAAACTCCATTTCTGAAGGGAAACACACAACACAGTTCTCATACATGGATCACACTCGGCTTTAGAGCAAGAAGCACGCTCTTACTTTCTAGAATCTCTAATACCGCAGGAAACGTGTGTGTGTTCAGAAGAAAAGAATGGTGTTTCTTATACATACGGACCATATCTAGTTCAACTCTGCTTGTGAAACTGAAACAAACCACAGGTCCTCTAACATCCAATGCTTGTCAGTTATGATGAGAAACGTGTGAGCTTCATGAACGATGGAGTTCGTTTGAGCTGTAAAGTAACTGCCCTTACCTGAAGCGAACTCTTGCTTGTAGGCAGACTCAGAGCCTGGGATTTAACTCCATTTCTGAAGTGAAACACACAACAGAGTTCTCATCCATTGATCACACTCTGCTTTAGAGCAAGAAGCACGCCGTAGCTTTCTAGAGTCTCTAAGACAGCAGGAATCTTGAGTTTGCTGAGAACAAATGAACGGTGTTTCCTACATATACGGACCATATCTAGTCCAACTCTGCTTCTGAAACTGATACAAAGCATTGGTCCTCTAACATTCAATGCTTGTCAGTTAAGATGAGAAACTTGTGAGCATCGTGAACGATGTAGTTAGTTTGATCGGAAAAATGACTGCCCTTCCTTGAAACGAAGTCTAGCTTGTAGGAAGACACAGAGCCAGGAATTTATCTCCATTTCTAAAAGGGAAACACACAGCATAGTTCTCTTCGATTGGATCAGACTCTGCTTTAGAGCAAGAAGCACGCTCTTGCTTTCTAGATTCTCTAATACAGCCTGAAACGTGAGTGTGCTCAGAAGAAAAGAACGGGGTTTCCTACACATATGGGCCATATATAGTTCAATTCTGCTTCTGAAACTGAAGGAAACGACAGGTCCTCCAACATCCAGTGCTTGTCAGTTAAGATGAGAAACGTGTGAGCTTCGTGAACGATGTAGTTTGTTTGAGCTGTAAAGTAACTGCCCTTACCTGAAACGAAGTCTTGCTTGTAGGAAGATTCAAATCCTGGGATTTAACTCCATTTCTGAAGTGAAACACACAGCAGAGTTCTCATCGATGGATCACACTCTGCTTTAGAGCAAGAAGCATGCTCTTGCTTTCTAGAGTCTCTAATACCGCAGAAAACGTGAGTGTGCTCAGAATAAAAGTACGGTGTTTCCTATACATACGGACCATATCTAGTTCAATTCTGCTTCTGAAACTGAAACAAACCAGAGGTCCTCTAACATCCAATGCTTCTCAGTTAAGATGAGAAACATGTGAGCTTCGTGAAGGATGGAGTTCGTTTGAGCTGTAAAGTAACTGCCTTTACCTGAAACGAAGTCTTGCTTGTAGGAAGACTCAGAGCCTGGGATTTAACTCCATTTCTGAAGTGAAACACACAACAGAGTTCTCATCCATTGATCACACTCTGCTTTAGAGCCAGAAGCATGCCCTAGCTTTCTAGAGTCTCTAAGACAGCAAGAAATATGACTTTGCTGAGAACAAATGAACGGTGTTTCCTACACATACGGACCATATCTAGTCCAACTCTGCTTCTGAAACTGATACAAAGCACTGGTCCTCTGACATTCAATGCTTGTCAGTTAAGATGAGAAACGTGTGAGCTTCGTGAAGGATGCAGTTCTTTTGATTTGAAAAATGACTGCACTTACTTTAAAGGAAGTCTTGCTTGTAGAAAGACACAGAGCCTAAAATTTAAATCCATTTCTGAAGGGAAACACACAGCATAGTTCTCATCCATGGATCACACTCTCCTTTAGATCAAGAAGCACGCTCCTGCTTTCTAGAGTCTCTAAAACAGCAGGAAACTTGAGTGTGCTCAGAACAAAAAAAACGGTGTGTCCTACACATACGGGCCATATCTATTTCAACTCTGCTTCTGAAACTGATACAAAGCACTGGTCCTCTAACATCCGATGCTTGTCAGTTAACATGAGAAACGTGTGAGCTTTGTGAAGGATGTAGTTCTTTTGATCTGAAAAATGACTGCCCTTACTTGAAATGAAGTCTTGCTTGTAGGAAGACACAGAGCCTGGAATTTAACTCCATTTCTGAAGGGAAACACACAGCATAGTTCTTTTCGATGGATCAAACCCTGCTATAGAGCAAGAAGCACGCTCTTGCTTTCTAGAGTCTCTAATACAGCCGGAAATTTGAGTGAGCTCAGAACAACAGAACGGTGTTTCCTACACATACAGGCCATACCTAGTTCAACTCTGCTTCTGAAACTGATACAAACCACAGGTCCTCTAACATCCAATGCTTGTCAGTTAAGATGAGAAACGTGTGAGCTTCGTGAACGATGTAGTTCATTTGAGCTGTAAATTAACTGCCCTTACCTGAAACGAAGTCTTGTTGTAGGAAGACTCAGAGCCTGGGATTTAACTCCATTTCTGAAGGGAAACACACAACAGAGTTCTCATCCATTGATCACACTCTGCTTTAGAGCAAGAAGCACGCCGTAGCTTTCTAGAGTCTCTAAGACAGCAGGAATCTTGAGTTTGCTGAGAACAAATGAACGGTGTTTCCTACACATACAGGCCATATCTATTTCAACTCTGCTTCTGAAACTGATACAAAGCACTGGTCCTCTAACATCCGATGCTTGTTAGTTAACATGAGAAACCTGTGAGCTTCGTGGACCATGTAGTTCATTTGAGTTGAAAAGTGACTGCCCTTACCTGAAATGAAGTCTTGCTTGTAAAAAGACACAGAGCCTGTGGTTAAACTCCATTTCTGAAGGGAAACACACAACACAGTTCTCATACATGGATCACACTCTGCTTTAGAGCAAGAAGCACGCTCTTACTTTCTAGAATCTCTAATACCGCAGGAAACGTGTGTGTGTTCAGAAGAAAAGAATGGTGTTTCTTATACATACGGACCATATCTAGTTCAACTCTGCTTCTGAAACTGAAACAAACCACAGGTCCTCTAACATCCAATGCTTGTCAGTTATGATGAGAAACGTGTGAGCTTCGTGAACGATGGAGTTCGTTTGAGCTGTAAAGTAACTGCCCTTACCAGAAGCGAACTCTTGCTTGTAGGCAGACTCAAAGCCTGGGATTTAACTCCATTTCTGAAGTGAAACACACAACAGAGTTCTGATCCATTGATCACACTCTGCTTTAGAGCAAGAAGCACGCCGTAGCTTTCTAGAGTCTCTAAGACAGCAGGAATCTTGAGTTTGCTGAGAACAAATGAACGGTGTTTCCTACATATACGGACCATATCTAATCCAACTCTGCTTCTGAAACTGATACAAAGCATTGGTCCTCTAACATTCAATGCTTGTCAGTTAAGATGAGAAACTTGTGAGCATCGTGAACGATGTAGTTAGTTTGATCGGAAAAATGACAGCCCATCCTTGAAACGAAGTCTAGCTTGTAGGAAGACACAGAGCCAGGAATTTATCTCCATTTCTAAAAGGGAAACACACAGCATAGTTCTCTTCGATTGGATCAGACTCTGCTTTAGAGCAAGAAGCACGCTCTTGCTTTCTAGATTCTCTAATACAGCCTGAAACGTGAGTGTGCTCAGAAGAAAGGAACGGGGTTTCCTACACATATGGGCCATATATAGTTCAATTCTGCTTCTGAAACTGAAGGAAACGACAGGTCCTCCAACATCCAGTGCTTGTCAGTTAAGATGAGAAACGTGTGAGCTTCGTGAACGATGTAGTTTGTTTGAGCTGTAAAGTAACTGCCCTTACCTGAAACGAAGTCTTGCTTGTAGGAAGATTCAAAGCCTGGGATTTAACTCCATTTCTGAAGTGAAACACACAGCAGAGTTCTCATCGATGGATCACACTCTGCTTTAGAGCAAGAAGCATGCTCTTGCTTTCTAGAGTCTCTAATACCGCAGAAAACGTGAGTGTGCTCAGAATAAAAGTACGGTGTTTCCTATACATACGGACCATATCTAGTTCAATTCTGCTTCTGAAACTGAAACAAACCAGAGGTCCTCTAACATCCAATGCTTGTCAGGTAAGATGAGAAACGTGTGAGCTTCGTGAACGATGTAGTTCGTTTGAGCAGAAGAGTGACTGTCCTTACCTGAAACGAAGTCTTGCTTGTAGGGAGACTCAGAGCCTGGGATTTAACTCCATTTCTGAAGGGAAACACACAGCAGAGTTCTCATTCATTTATCACACTGTGCTTTAGAGCTAGAAGCACGCTCTTGCTTTCCAGGGTCTCTAAGAATGCAGGAAATGTGAGTGTGATGAGAACAAAAGAACGTTGTTCCCTACACATATGGACCATATCTAGTACAACTCTGCCTCTGAAATTGATACAAAGCACAGGTCCTATAACATCCAATGCTTGTCTGTTAAGATGAGAAACGTGTGAGCTTCGTGAACGATATAGATCGTTTGAGCTGAAGAGGGACAGCCCTTACTTGAAACGAAGTCTTGCTTGTAGGAAGACACAGAGCCTGGAATTTAACTCCATTTCTGAAGGGAAACACACGGCATAGTTCTCATCGATGGATCACATTCTGCTTTAGAGCAAGTAGCATGCTCTTGATTTCTAGATTCTCTAATACCTCAGAAAACGTGAGAGTGCTCAGAAGAAAAGAATGGTGTTTCCTATACATATGGGCCATATCTAGTCCAACTCTGCTTCTGAAACTGATACAAAGCCCTGGTCCTCTAACATCCAATGCTTGTCAGTTAAGATGAGAAACGTGTGAGCTTCGTGAACCATGTAATTCGTTTGAGCTGAAAAGTGACTGCCCTTACCTGAAAAGAAGTCGTGCTTGTAGGAACACACAGAGCCTGGAATTTAACTCCATTTCTGAAGGGAAACACACGGCATAGTTCTCATCGATGGATCACACTCTGCTTTAGAGCAAGTAGCATGCCCTTGCTTTCTAGATTCTCTAATACCTCAGAAAACGTGAGTGTGCTCAGAAGAAAAGAATGGTGTTTCCTATACATACGGACCATATCTAGTTCAACTGTGCTTCAGAAACTGAAACAAACCAGAGGTCCTCTAACAACCAATGCTTCTCAGTTAAGATGAGAAACATGTGAGCTTCGTGAACGATGGTGTTCGTTTGAGCTGTAAAGTAATTGCCCTTACCTGAAACGAAGTCTTGCTTGTAGGAAAACTCAGAGCCTGGGACTTAACTCCATTTCTGAAGTGAAACACACAACAGAGTTCTCATCCATTGATCACACTCTGCTTTAGATCAAGAAGCACGCCCTAGCTTTCTAGAGTCTCTAAGACAGCAAGAAACATGAGTTTGCTGAGAACAAATGAACGGTGTTTCCTACACATACGGACCATATCTAGTCCAACTCTGCTTCTGAAACTGATACAAAGCCCTGGTCCTCTAACATTCAAGGCTTGTCAGTTAAGATTAGAAACGTGTGAGCTTTGTGAACGATGTTGTTCTTTTAATCTGAAAAATGACTGCACCTACTTGAAATGAAGTCTTGCTTGTAGGAAGACACAGAGCCTGGAATTTAACTCCATTTCTGAAGGGAAACACACAGCATAGTTCTCTTCGATGGATCACAGTCTGCTTTAGAGCAAGAAGCACGCTCTTGCTTTCTAGAGTGTCTAATACAGCCGGAAACATGAGTGTGCTCAGTACAAAAGAACGGTGTTTCCTACACATACGCGCCATATCTCGTTCAACTCTGCTTCTGAAACTGAAACAAACCACAGGTCCTCTAACATCCAATGCTTGTCAGTTAAGATGAGAAACGTGTGAGCTTCATGAACGATGTAGTTCGTTTGAGCAGTAAAGTAACTGCCCTTACCTGAAACGAAGTCTTGCTTGTAGGAAGACTCAGAGCCTGGGATTTAACTCCATTTCTGAAGTGAAACACACAGCAGAGTTCTCATCCATTGATCACACTCTGCTTTAGAGCCAGAAGCACACTCTTGCTTTCCAGGGTCTCTAAGACAGCAGGAAATGTGAGTGTGATGAGAACAAAAGAAGGGTGTTCCCTATACGTACAGACCATATCTACTCCAAATCTGCCTCTGAAATTGATACAAAGCACAGGTCCTCTAACATCCAATGCTTATCATTTAAGATGAGAAACGTGTGAGCTTCGTGAACGATGGAGATCGTTTGAGCAGAAGAGTGACTGCCCTTACTTGAAATGAAGTCTTGCTTGTACGAAGACACAGAGCCTGGAATATAACTCCATTTCTGAAGGGAAACACACAGCATAGTTCTCATCGATGGATCACAGTCTGCTTTAGAGCAAGAAGTACGCTCTTGCTTTCTAGAGTCTCTAAAACAGCAGGAAACTTGAGTGTGCTCAGAACAAAAGAAGTGTGTTTCCTACACATAGGGCCATATCTAGTTCAACTCTGCTTCTGAAACTGAAACAAACCATAGGTCCTCTAACATCCAATGCTTGTCAGTTTAGATGAGAAACGTGTGAGCTTCGTGAATGATGTAGATTGTTTGAGCTGTAAAGTAACTGCCCTTACTTGAATTGAAGTCTTCCTTGTAGGAAGACTCAGAGCATGGGATTTAACTCCATTTCTGAAGGGAAACACACAGCATAGTTCTCATCGATGGATCACATTCTGCTTTAGAGCAAGTAGCATGCTCTTGATTTCTAGATTCTCTAATACCTCAGAAAACGTGAGAGTGCTCAGAAGAAAAGAATGGTGTTTCCTATACATATGGACCATATCTAGTTCAACTCTGCTTCTGAAACTGAAACAAACCACAGGTCCTCTAACATCCAATGCTTGTCAGTTATGATGAGAAACGTGTGAGCTTCGTGAACGATGGAGTTCGTTTGAGCTGTAAAGTAACTGCCCTTACCAGAAGCGAACTCTTGCTTGTAGGCAGACTCAAAGCCTGGGATTTAACTCCATTTCTGAAGTGAAACACACAACAGAGTTCTGATCCATTGATCACACTCTGCTTTAGAGCAAGAAGCACGCCGTAGCTTTCTAGAGTCTCTAAGACAGCAGGAATCTTGAGTTTGCTGAGAACAAATGAACGGTGTTTCCTACATATACGGACCATATCTAATCCAACTCTGCTTCTGAAACTGATACAAAGCATTGGTCCTCTAACATTCAATGCTTGTCACTTAAGATGAGAA
Source organism: Onychomys leucogaster (assembly GCA_949786385.1). Taxonomy (NCBI): domain Eukaryota; kingdom Metazoa; phylum Chordata; class Mammalia; order Rodentia; family Cricetidae; genus Onychomys; species Onychomys leucogaster. The sequence continues at coordinate 630,275 of CATKUP010000056.1, forward strand.
ACTTGTGAGCATCGTGAACGATGTAGTTAGTTTGATCGGAAAAATGACAGCCCATCCTTGAAACGAAGTCTAGCTTGTAGGAAGACACAGAGCCAGGAATTTATCTCCATTTCTAAAAGGGAAACACACAGCATAGTTCTCTTCGATTGGATCAGACTCTGCTTTAGAGCAAGAAGCACGCTCTTGCTTTCTAGATTCTCTAATACAGCCTGAAACGTGAGTGTGCTCAGAAGAAAGGAACGGGGTTTCCTACACATATGGGCCATATATAGTTCAATTCTGCTTCTGAAACTGAAGGAAACGACAGGTCCTCCAACATCCAGTGCTTGTCAGTTAAGATGAGAAACGTGTGAGCTTCGTGAACGATGTAGTTTGTTTGAGCTGTAAAGTAACTGCCCTTACCTGAAACGAAGTCTTGCTTGTAGGAAGATTCAAAGCCTGGGATTTAACTCCATTTCTGAAGTGAAACACACAGCAGAGTTCTCATCGATGGATCACACTCTGCTTTAGAGCAAGAAGCATGCTCTTGCTTTCTAGAGTCTCTAATACCGCAGAAAACGTGAGTGTGCTCAGAATAAAAGTACGGTGTTTCCTATACATACGGACCATATCTAGTTCAATTCTGCTTCTGAAACTGAAACAAACCAGAGGTCCTCTAACATCCAATGCTTGTCAGGTAAGATGAGAAACGTGTGAGCTTCGTGAACGATGTAGTTCGTTTGAGCAGAAGAGTGACTGTCCTTACCTGAAACGAAGTCTTGCTTGTAGGGAGACTCAGAGCCTGGGATTTAACTCCATTTCTGAAGGGAAACACACAGCAGAGTTCTCATTCATTTATCACACTGTGCTTTAGAGCTAGAAGCACGCTCTTGCTTTCCAGGGTCTCTAAGAATGCAGGAAATGTGAGTGTGATGAGAACAAAAGAACGTTGTTCCCTACACATATGGACCATATCTAGTACAACTCTGCCTCTGAAATTGATACAAAGCACAGGTCCTATAACATCCAATGCTTGTCTGTTAAGATGAGAAACGTGTGAGCTTCGTGAACGATATAGATCGTTTGAGCTGAAGAGGGACAGCCCTTACTTGAAACGAAGTCTTGCTTGTAGGAAGACACAGAGCCTGGAATTTAACTCCATTTCTGAAGGGAAACACACGGCATAGTTCTCATCGATGGATCACATTCTGCTTTAGAGCAAGTAGCATGCTCTTGATTTCTAGATTCTCTAATACCTCAGAAAACGTGAGAGTGCTCAGAAGAAAAGAATGGTGTTTCCTATACATATGGGCCATATCTAGTCCAACTCTGCTTCTGAAACTGATACAAAGCCCTGGTCCTCTAACATCCAATGCTTGTCAGTTAAGATGAGAAACGTGTGAGCTTCGTGAACCATGTAATTCGTTTGAGCTGAAAAGTGACTGCCCTTACCTGAAAAGAAGTCGTGCTTGTAGGAACACACAGAGCCTGGAATTTAACTCCATTTCTGAAGGGAAACACACGGCATAGTTCTCATCGATGGATCACACTCTGCTTTAGAGCAAGTAGCATGCCCTTGCTTTCTAGATTCTCTAATACCTCAGAAAACGTGAGTGTGCTCAGAAGAAAAGAATGGTGTTTCCTATACATACGGACCATATCTAGTTCAACTGTGCTTCAGAAACTGAAACAAACCAGAGGTCCTCTAACAACCAATGCTTCTCAGTTAAGATGAGAAACATGTGAGCTTCGTGAACGATGGTGTTCGTTTGAGCTGTAAAGTAATTGCCCTTACCTGAAACGAAGTCTTGCTTGTAGGAAAACTCAGAGCCTGGGACTTAACTCCATTTCTGAAGTGAAACACACAACAGAGTTCTCATCCATTGATCACACTCTGCTTTAGATCAAGAAGCACGCCCTAGCTTTCTAGAGTCTCTAAGACAGCAAGAAACATGAGTTTGCTGAGAACAAATGAACGGTGTTTCCTACACATACGGACCATATCTAGTCCAACTCTGCTTCTGAAACTGATACAAAGCCCTGGTCCTCTAACATTCAAGGCTTGTCAGTTAAGATTAGAAACGTGTGAGCTTTGTGAACGATGTTGTTCTTTTAATCTGAAAAATGACTGCACCTACTTGAAATGAAGTCTTGCTTGTAGGAAGACACAGAGCCTGGAATTTAACTCCATTTCTGAAGGGAAACACACAGCATAGTTCTCTTCGATGGATCACAGTCTGCTTTAGAGCAAGAAGCACGCTCTTGCTTTCTAGAGTGTCTAATACAGCCGGAAACATGAGTGTGCTCAGTACAAAAGAACGGTGTTTCCTACACATACGCGCCATATCTCGTTCAACTCTGCTTCTGAAACTGAAACAAACCACAGGTCCTCTAACATCCAATGCTTGTCAGTTAAGATGAGAAACGTGTGAGCTTCATGAACGATGTAGTTCGTTTGAGCAGTAAAGTAACTGCCCTTACCTGAAACGAAGTCTTGCTTGTAGGAAGACTCAGAGCCTGGGATTTAACTCCATTTCTGAAGTGAAACACACAGCAGAGTTCTCATCCATTGATCACACTCTGCTTTAGAGCCAGAAGCACACTCTTGCTTTCCAGGGTCTCTAAGACAGCAGGAAATGTGAGTGTGATGAGAACAAAAGAAGGGTGTTCCCTATACGTACAGACCATATCTACTCCAAATCTGCCTCTGAAATTGATACAAAGCACAGGTCCTCTAACATCCAATGCTTATCATTTAAGATGAGAAACGTGTGAGCTTCGTGAACGATGGAGATCGTTTGAGCAGAAGAGTGACTGCCCTTACTTGAAATGAAGTCTTGCTTGTACGAAGACACAGAGCCTGGAATATAACTCCATTTCTGAAGGGAAACACACAGCATAGTTCTCATCGATGGATCACAGTCTGCTTTAGAGCAAGAAGTACGCTCTTGCTTTCTAGAGTCTCTAAAACAGCAGGAAACTTGAGTGTGCTCAGAACAAAAGAAGTGTGTTTCCTACACATAGGGCCATATCTAGTTCAACTCTGCTTCTGAAACTGAAACAAACCATAGGTCCTCTAACATCCAATGCTTGTCAGTTTAGATGAGAAACGTGTGAGCTTCGTGAATGATGTAGATTGTTTGAGCTGTAAAGTAACTGCCCTTACTTGAATTGAAGTCTTCCTTGTAGGAAGACTCAGAGCATGGGATTTAACTCCATTTCTGAAGGGAAACACACAGCATAGTTCTCATCGATGGATCACATTCTGCTTTAGAGCAAGTAGCATGCTCTTGATTTCTAGATTCTCTAATACCTCAGAAAACGTGAGAGTGCTCAGAAGAAAAGAATGGTGTTTCCTATACATATGGACCATATCTAGTTCAACTCTGCTTCTGAAACTGAAAGAAACCAGAGGTCCTCTAACATCCAATGCTTCTCAGTTAAGATGAGAAACATGTGAGCTTCGTGAACGATGGTGTTCGTTTGAGCTGTAAAGTAACTGCCCTTACCTGAAACGAGTCTTGCTTGTAGGAAAACTCAGAGCCTGGGATTTAACTCCATTTCTGAAGTGAAACACACAACAGAGTTCTCATCCATTGATCACACTCTGCTTTAGAGCAAGAAGCACGCCCTAGCTTTCTAGAGTCTGTAAGACAGCAAGAAACATGAGTTTGCTGAGAACAAATGAACGGTGTTTCCTACACATACGGACCATATCTAGTCCAACTCTGCTTCTGAAACTGATAAAAAGCACTGGTCCTCTAACATTCAAGGCTTGTCAGTTAAGATTAGAAACGTGTGAGCTTCGTGAACGATGTAGTTCTTTTAATCTGAAAAATGACTGCACTTGCTTGAAACGAAGTCTTGCTTGTAGGAAGACACAGACCCTGGAATTTAACTCCATTTCTGAAGGGAAGCACACAGCATAGTTCTCTTCGATGGATCACACTCTGCTTTAGAGCAAGAAGCACCCTCTTGCTTTCTAGAGTCTCTAACACAGCCGGAAACATGAGTGTGCTCAGAACAAAAGAAAGGTGTTTCCTACACATACGGACCATATCTCGTTCAACTCTGCTTCTGAAACTGAAACAAACCACAGGTCCTCTAACATCCAATGCTTGTCAGTTAAGATGAGAAACGTGTGAGCTTCGTGAACGATGTAGTTCGTTTGAGCAGAAGAGTGACTGTCCTTACCTGAAACGAAGTCTTGCTTGTAGGGAGACTCAGAGCCTGGGATTTAACTCCATTTCTGAAGGGAAACACACAGCAGAGTTCTCATTCATTGATCACACTGTGCTTTAGAGCTAGAAGCACGCTCTTGCTTTCCAGGGTCTCTAAGAATGCAGGAAATGTGAGTGTGATGAGAACAAAAGAACGTTGTTCCCTACACATACGGACCATAACTAGTACAACTCTGCTTCTGAAATTGATACAAAGCACAGGTCCTATAACATCCAATGCTTGTCTGTTAAGATGAGAAACGTGTGAGCTTCGTGAACGATGTAGATCGTTTGAGCTGAAGAGGGACAGCCCTTACTTGAAACGAAGTCTTGCTTGTAGAAAGACACAGAGCCTGGAATATAACTCCATTTCTGAAGGGAAACACACAGCATAGTTCTCATCCATGGATCACACTCTGCTCTAGAACTAGAAGCACGCTCTTGCTTTCTAGAGTCTCTAATACAGCAGGAAACTTGAGTGTGCTCAGAACAAAATAACTGTGTTTCCTACACATATGGGCCATATCTAGTCCAACTCTGCTTCTGAAACTGATACAAAGCCCTGGTCCTCTAACATCCAATGCTTGTCAGTTAAGATGAGAAACGTGTGAGCTTCGTGAACCATGTAATTCGTTTGAGCTGAAAAGTGACTGCCCTTACCTGAAAAGAAGTCGTGCTTGTAGGAACACACAGAGCCTGGAATTTAACTCCATTTCTGAAGGGAAACACACGGCATAGTTCTCATCGATGGATCACACTCTGCTTTAGAGCAAGTTGCATGCCCTTGCTTTCTAGATTCTCTAATACCTCAGAAAACGTGAGTGTGCTCAGAAGAAAAGAATGGTGTTTCCTATACATACGGACCATATCTAGTTCAACTGTGCTTCAGAAACTGAAACAAACCAGAGGTCCTCTAACATCCAATGCTTCTCAGTTAAGATGAGAAACATGTGAGCTTCGTGAACGATGGTGTTCGTTTGAGCTGTAAAGTAACTACCCTTACCTGAAACGAAGTCTTGCTTGTAGGAAAACTCAGAGCCTGGGACTTAACTCCATTTCTGAAGTGAAACACACAACAGAGTTCTCATCCATTGATCACACTCTGCTTTAGATCAAGAAGCACGCCCTAGCTTTCTAGAGTCTCTAAGACAGCAAGAAACATGAGTTTGCTGAGAACAAATGAACGGTGTTTCCTACACATACGGACCATATCTAGTCCAACTCTGCTTCTGAAACTGATACAAAGCCCTGGTCCTCTAACATTCAAGGCTTGTCAGTTAAGATTAGAAACGTGTGAGCTTCGTGAACGATGTTGTTCTTTTAATCTGAAAAGTGACTGCACTTACTTGAAATGAAGTCTTGCTTGTAGGAAGACACAGAGCCTGGAATTTAACTCCATTTCTGAAGGGAAACACACAGCATAGTTCTCTTCGATGGATCACAGTCTGCTTTAGAGCAAGAAGCACGTTCTTGCTTTCTAGAGTGTCTAATACAGCCGGAAACATGAGTGTGCTCAGTACAAAAGAACGGTGTTTCCTACACATATGGGCCATATCTCGTTCAACTCTGCTTCTGAAACTGAAACAAACCACAGGTCCTCTAACATCCAATGCTTGTCAGTTAAGATGAGAAACGTGTGAGCTTCATGAACGATGTAGTTCGTTTGAGCAGTAAAGTAACTGCCCTTACCTGAAACGAAGTCTTGCTTGTAGGAAGATTCAGAGCCTGGGATTTAACTCCATTTCTGAAGTGAAACACACAGCAGAGTTCTCATCCATTGATCACACTCTGCTTTAGAGCCAGAAGCACACTCTTGCTTTCCAGGGTCTCTAAGACAGCAGGAAATGTGAGTGTGATGAGAACAAAAGAAGGGTGTTCCCTATACGTACAGACCATATCTACTCCAAATCTGCCTCTGAAATTGATACAAAGCACAGGTCCTCTAACATCCAATGCTTATCATTTAAGATGAGAAACGTGTGAGCTTCGTGAACGATGGAGATCGTTTGAGCAGAAGAGTGACTGCCCTTACTTGAAATGAAGTCTTGCTTGTACGAAGACACAGAGCCTGGAATATAACTCCATTTCTGAAGGGAAACACACAGCATAGTTCTCATCGATGGATCACACTCTGCTTTAGAGCAAGAAGCACGCTCTTGCTTTCTAGAGTCTCTAAAACAGCAGGAAACTTGAGTGTGCTCAGAACAAAAGAAGTGTGTTTCCTACACATAGGGCCATATCTAGTTCAACTCTGCTTCTGAAACTGAAACAAACCATAGGTCCTCTAACATCCAATGCTTGTCAGTTTAGATGAGATACGTGTGAGCTTCGTGAACGATGTAGTTTGTTTGAGCTGTAAAGTAACTGCCCTTACTTGAATTGAAGTCTTCCTTGTAGGAAGACTCAGAGCATGGGATTTAACTCCATTTCTGAAGGGAAACACACAGCATAGTTCTCATCGATGGATCACATTCTGCTTTAGAGCAAGTAGCATGCTCTTGATTTCTAGATTCTCTAATACCTCAGAAAACGTGAGAGTGCTCAGAAGAAAAGAATGGTGTTTCCTATACATACGGACCATATCTAGTTCAACTCTGCTTCTGAAACTGAAAGAAACCAGAGGTCCTCTAACATCCAATGCTTCTCAGTTAAGATGAGAAACATGTGAGCTTCGTGAACGATGGTGTTCGTTTGAGCTGTAAAGTAACTGCCCTTACCTGAAACGAGTCTTGCTTGTAGGAAAACTCAGAGCCTGGGATTTAACTCCATTTCTGAAGTGAAACACACAACAGAGTTCTCATCCATTGATCACACTCTGCTTTAGAGGAAGAAGCACGCCCTAGCTTTCTAGAGTCTGTAAGACAGCAAGAAACATGAGTTTGCTGAGAACAAATGAACGGTGTTTCCTAGACATACGGACCATATCTAGTCCAACTCTGCTTCTGAAACTGATACAAAGCACTGGTCCTCTAACATTCAAGGCTTGTCAGTTAAGATTAGAAACGTGTGAGCTTCGTGAACGATGTAGTTCTTTTAATCTGAAAAATGACTGCACTTTCTTGAAACAAAGTCTTGCTTGTAGGAAGACACAGACCCTGGAATTTAACTCCATTTCTGAAGGGAAGCACACAGCATAGTTCTCATCGATGGATCACACTCTGCTTTAGAGCAAGAAGCACGCTCTTGCTTTCTAGAGTCTCTAAAACAGCAGGAAACTTGAGTGTGCTCAGAACAAAAGAAGTGTGTTTCCTACACATAGGGCCATATCTAGTTCAACTCTGCTTCTGAAACTGAAACAAACCATAGGTCCTCTAACATCCAATGCTTGTCAGTTTAGATGAGATACGTGTGAGCTTCGTGAACGATGTAGTTTGTTTGAGCTGTAAAGTAACTGCCCTTACTTGAATTGAAGTCTTCCTTGTAGGAAGACTCAGAGCATGGGATTTAACTCCATTTCTGAAGGGAAACACACAGCATAGTTCTCATCGATGGATCACATTCTGCTTTAGAGCAAGTAGCATGCTCTTGATTTCTAGATTCTCTAATACCTCAGAAAACGTGAGAGTGCTCAGAAGAAAAGAATGGTGTTTCCTAAACATACGGACCATATCTAGTTCAACTCTGCTTCTGAAACTGAAAGAAACCAGAGGTCCTCTAACATCCAATGCTTCTCAGTTAAGATGAGAAACATGTGAGCTTCGTGAACGATGGTGTTCGTTTGAGCTGTAAAGTAACTGCCCTTACCTGAAACGAGTCTTGCTTGTAGGAAAACTCAGAGCCTGGGATTTAACTCCATTTCTGAAGTGAAACACACAACAGAGTTCTCATCCATTGATCACACTCTGCTTTAGAGCAAGAAGCACGCCCTAGCTTTCTAGAGTCTGTAAGACAGCAAGAAACATGAGTGTGCTCAGAACAAAAGAAAGGTGTTTCCTACACATACGTACCATATCTCGTTCAACTCTGCTTCTGAAACTGAAACAAACCACAGGTCCTCTAACATCCAATGCTTGTCAGGTAAGATGAGAAACGTGTGAGCTTCGTGAACGATGTAGTTCGTTTGAGCAGAAGAGTGACTGTCCTTACCTGAAACGAAGTCTTGCTTGTAGGGAGACTCAGAGCCTGGGATTTAACTCCATTTCTGAAGGGAAACACACAGCAGAGTTCTCATTCATTGATCACACTGTGCTTTAGAGCTAGAAGCACGCTCTTGCTTTCCAGGGTCTCTAAGAATGCAGGAAATGTGAGTGTGATGAGAACAAAAGAACGTTGTTCCCTACACATACGGACCATATCTAGTACAACTCTGCCTCTGAAATTGATACAAAGCACAGGTCCTATAACATCCAATGCTTGTCTGTTAAGATGAGAAACGTGTGAGCTTCGTGAACGATGTAGATCGTTTGAGCTGAAGAGGGACAGCCCTTACTCTAAACGAAGTCTTGCTTGTAGGAAGACACAGAGCCTGGAATATAACTCCATTTCTGAAGGGAAACACACGGCATAGTTCTCATCGATGGATCACATTCTGCGTTAGAGCAAGTAGCATGCTCTTGATTTCTAGATTCTCTAATACCTCAGAAAACGTGAGAGTGCTCAGAAGAAAAGAATGGTGTTTCCTATACATATGGGCCATATCTAGTCCAACTCTGCTTCTGAAACTGATACAAAGCCCTGGGCCTCTAACATCCAATGCTTGTCAGTTAAGATGAGAAACGTGTGAGCTTCGTGAACCATGTAATTCGTTTGAGCTGAAAAGTGACTGCCCTTACCTGAAAAGAATTCGTGCTTGTAGGAACACACAGAGCCTGGAATTTAACTCCATTTCTGAAGGGAAACACACGGCATAGTTCTCATCGATGGATCACACTCTGCTTTAGAGCAAGTAGCATGCCCTTGCTTTCTAGATTCTCTAAAACCTCAGAAAACGTGATTGTGCTCAGAAGAAAAGAATAGTGTTTCCTATACATACGGACCATATCTAGTTCAACTGTGCTTCAGAAACTGAAACAAACCAGAGGTCCTCTAACATCCAATGCTTCTCAGTTAAGATGAGAAACATGTGAGCTTTGTGAACGATGGTGTTCGTTTGAGCTGTAAAGTAACTGCCCTTACCTGAAACGAAGTCTTGCTTGTAGGAAAACTCAGAGCGTGGGACTTAACTCTATTTCTGAAGTGAAACACACAACAGAGTTCTCATCCATTGATCACACTCTGCTTTAGATCAAGAAGCACGCCCTAGCTTTCTAGAGTCTCTAAGACAGCAAGAAACATGAGTTTGCTGAGAACAAATGAACGGTGTTTCCTACACATACGGACCATATCTAGTCCAACTCTGCTTCTGAAACTGATACAAAGCCCTGGTCCTCTAACATTCAAGGCTTGTCAGTTAAGATTAGAAACGTGTGAGCTTCGTGAACGATGTTGTTCTTTTAATCTGAAAAGTGACTGCACTTACTTGAAATGATGTCTTGCTTGTAGGAAGACACAGAGCCTGGAATTTAACTCCATTTCTGAAGGGAAACACACAACATAGTTCTCTTCGATGGATCACAGTCTGCTTTAGAGCAAGAAGCACGCTCTTGCTTTCTAGAGTATCTAATACAGCCGGAAACATGAGTGTGCTCAGTACAAAAGAACGGTGTTTCCTACACATACGGGCCATATCTCGTTCAACTCTGCTTCTGAAACTGAAACAAACCACAGGTCCTCTAACATCCAATGCTTGTCAGTTAAGATGAGAAACGTGTGAGCTTCATGAACGATGTAGTTCTTTTAAGCAGTAAAGTAACTGCCCTTACCTGAAACGAAGTCTTGCTTGTAGGAAGACTCAGAGCCTGGGATTTAACTCCATTTCTGAAGTGAAACACACAGCAGAGTTCTCATCCATTGATCACACTCTGCTTTAGAGCCAGAAGCACACTCTTGCTTTCCAGGGTCTCTAAGACAGCAGGAAATGTGAGTGTGATGAGAACAAAAGAAGGGTGTTCCCTATACGTACAGACCATATCTACTCCAAATCTGCCTCTGAAATTGATACAAAGCACAGGTCCTCTAACATCCAATGCTTATCATTTAAGATGAGAAACGTGTGAGCTTCGTGAACGATGGAGATCGTTTGAGCAGAAGAGTGACTGCCCTTACTTGAAATGAAGTCTTGCTTGTACGAATACACAGAGCCTGGAATATAACTCCATTTCTGAAGGGAAACACACAGCATAGTTCTCATCGATGGATCACACTCTGCTTTAGAGCAAGAAGCACGCTCTTGCTTTCTAGAGTCTCTAAAACAGCAGGAAACTTGAGTGTGCTCAGAACAAAAGAAGTGTGTTTCCTACACATAGGGCCATATCTAGTTCAACTCTGCTTCTGAAACTGAAACAAACCATAGGTCCTCTAACATCCAATGCTTGTCAGTTTAGATGAGATACGTGTGAGCTTCGTGAACGATGTAGTTTGTTTGAGCTGTAAAGTAACTGCCCTTACTTGAATTGAAGTCTTCCTTGTAGGAAGACTCAGAGCATGGGATTTAACTCCATTTCTGAAGGGAAACACACAGCATAGTTCTCATCGATGGATCACATTCTGCTTTAGAGCAAGTAGCATGCTCTTGATTTCTAGATTCTCTAATACCTCAGAAAACGTGAGAGTGCTCAGAAGAAAAGAATGGTGTTTCCTAAACATACGGACCATATCTAGTTCAACTCTGCTTCTGAAACTGAAAGAAACCAGAGGTCCTCTAACATCCAATGCTTCTCAGTTAAGATGAGAAACATGTGAGCTTCATGAACGATGGTGTTCGTTTGAGCTGTAAAGTAACTGCCCTTACCTGAAACGAGTCTTGCTTGTAGGAAAACTCAGAGCCTGGGATTTAACTCCATTTCTGAAGTGAAACACACAACAGAGTTCTCATCCATTGATCACACTCTGCTTTAGAGCAAGAAGCACGCCCTAGCTTTCTAGAGTCTGTAAGACAGCAAGAAACATGAGTTTGCTGAGAACAAATGAACGGTGTTTCCTACACATACGGACCATATCTAGTCCAACTCTGCTTCTGAAACTGATACAAAGCACTGGTCCTCTAACATTCAAGGCTTGTCAGTTAAGATTAGAAACGTGTGAGCTTCGTGAACGTTGTAGTTCTTTTAATCTGAAAAATGACTGCACTTGCTTGAAACGAAGTCTTGCTTGTAGGAAGACACAGACCCTGGAATTTAACTCCATTTCTGAAGGGAAGCACACAGCATAGTTCTCTTCGATGGATCACACTCTGCTTTAGAGCAAGAAGCACCCTCTTGCTTTCTAGAGTCTCTAACACAGCCGGAAACATGAGTGTGCTCAGAACAAAAGAAAGGTGTTTCCTACACATACGGACCATATCTCGTTCAACTCTGCTTCTGAAACTGAAACAAACCACAGGTCCTCTAACATCCAATGCTTGTCAGTTAAGATGAGAAACGTGTGAGCTTCGTGAACGATGTAGTTCGTTTGAGCAGAAGAGTGACTGTCCTTACCTGAAACGAAGTCTTGCTTGTAGGGAGACTCAGAGCCTGGGATTTAACTCCATTTCTGAAGGGAAACACACAGCAGAGTTCTCATTCATTGATCACACTGTGCTTTAGAGCTAGAAGCACGCTCTTGCTTTCCTGGGTCTCTAAGAATGCAGGAAATGTGAGTGTGATGAGAACAAAAGAACGTTGTTCCCTACACATAGGGACCATATCTAGTACAACTCTGCCTCTGAAATTGATACAAAGCACAGGTCCTATAACATCCAATGCTTGTCTGTTAAGATGAGAAACGTGTGAGCTTCGTGAACGATGTAGATCGTTTGAGCTGAAGAGGGACAGCCCTTACTTGAAACGAAGTCTTGCTTGTAGGAAGACACAGAGCCTGGAATATAACTCCATTTCTGAAGGGAAACACACAGCATAGTTCTCATCCATGGATCACACTCTGCTTTAGAACAAGAAGCACGCTCTTGCTTTCTAGAGTCTCTAATACCTCAGAAAACGTGAGAGTGCTCAGAAGAAAAGAACAGTGTTTCCTATACATACGGACCATATCTAGTTCAACTCTGCTTCTGAAACTGAAACAAACCAGAGGTCCTCTAACATCCAATGCTTGTCAGTTAAGATGAGAAACGTGTGAGCTTCGTGAACCATGTAATTCGTTTGAGCTGAAAAGTGACTGCCCTTACCTGAAAAGAAGTCGTGCTTGTAGGAACACACAGAGCCTGGAATTTAACTCCATTTCTGAAGGGAAACACACGGCATAGTTCTCATCGATGGATCACACTCTGCTTTAGAGCAAGTAGCATGCCCTTGCTTTCTAGATTCTCTAATACCTCAGAAAACGTGAGTGTGCTCAGAAGAAAAGAATGGTGTTTCCTATACATACGGACCATATCTAGTTCAACTGTGCTTCAGAAACTGAAACAAACCAGAGGTCCTCTAACAACCAATGCTTCTCAGTTAAGATGAGAAACATGTGAGCTTCGTGAACGATGGTGTTCGTTTGAGCTGTAAAGTAATTGCCCTTACCTGAAACGAAGTCTTGCTTGTAGGAAAACTCAGAGCCTGGGACTTAACTCCATTTCTGAAGTGAAACACACAACAGAGTTCTCATCCATTGATCACACTCTGCTTTAGATCAAGAAGCACGCCCTAGCTTTCTAGAGTCTCTAAGACAGCAAGAAACATGAGTTTGCTGAGAACAAATGAACGGTGTTTCCTACACATACGGACCATATCTAGTCCAACTCTGCTTCTGAAACTGATACAAAGCCCTGGTCCTCTAACATTCAAGGCTTGTCAGTTAAGATTAGAAACGTGTGAGCTTCGTGAACGATGTTGTTCTTTTAATCTGAAAAGTGACTGCACTTACTTGAAATGAAGTCTTGCTTGTAGGAAGACACAGAGCCTGGAATTTAACTCCATTTCTGAAGGGAAAAACACAACATAGTTCTCTTCGATGGATCACAGTCTGCTTTAGAGCAAGAAGCACGCTCTTGCTTTCTAGAGTATCTAATACAGCCGGAAACATGAGTGTGCTCAGTACAAAAGAACGGTGTTTCCTACACATACGGGCCATATCTCGTTCAACTCTGCTTCTGAAACTGAAACAAACCACAGGTCCTCTAACATCCAATGCTTGTCAGTTAAGATGAGAAACGTGTGAGCTTCATGAACGATGTAGTTCTTTTAAGCAGTAAAGTAACTGCCCTTACCTGAAACGAAGTCTTGCTTGTAGGAAGACTCAGAGCCTGGGATTTAACTCCATTTCTGAAGTGAAACACACAGCAGAGTTCTCATCCATTGATCACACTCTGCTTTAGAGCCAGAAGCACACTCTTGCTTTCCAGGGTCTCTAAGACAGCAGGAAATGTGAGTGTGATGAGAACAAAAGAAGGGTGTTCCCTATACGTACAGACCATATCTACTCCAAATCTGCCTCTGAAATTGATACAAAGCACAGGTCCTCTAACATCCAATGCTTATCATTTAAGATGAGAAACGTGTGAGCTTCGTGAACGATGGAGATCGTTTGAGCAGAAGAGTGACTGCCCTTACTTGAAATGAAGTCTTGCTTGTACGAATACACAGAGCCTGGAATATAACTCCATTTCTGAAGGGAAACACACAGCATAGTTCTCATCGATGGATCACACTCTGCTTTAGAGCAAGAAGCACGCTCTTGCTTTCTAGAGTCTCTAAAACAGCAGGAAACTTGAGTGTGCTCAGAACAAAAGAAGTGTGTTTCCTACACATAGGGCCATATCTAGTTCAACTCTGCTTCTGAAACTGAAACAAACCATAGGTCCTCTAACATCCAATGCTTGTCAGTTTAGATGAGATACGTGTGAGCTTCGTGAACGATGTAGTTTGTTTGAGCTGTAAAGTAACTGCCCTTACTTGAATTGAAGTCTTCCTTGTAGGAAGACTCAGAGCATGGGATTTAACTCCATTTCTGAAGGGAAACACACAGCATAGTTCTCATCGATGGATCACATTCTGCTTTAGAGCAAGTAGCATGCTCTTGATTTCTAGATTCTCTAATACCTCAGAAAACGTGAGAGTGCTCAGAAGAAAAGAATGGTGTTTCCTAAACATACGGACCATATCTAGTTCAACTCTGCTTCTGAAACTGAAAGAAACCAGAGGTCCTCTAACATCCAATGCTTCTCAGTTAAGATGAGAAACATGTGAGCTTCGTGAACGATGGTGTTCGTTTGAGCTGTAAAGTAACTGCCCTTACCTGAAACGAGTCTTGCTTGTAGGAAAACTCAGAGCCTGGGATTTAACTCCATTTCTGAAGTGAAACACACAACAGAGTTCTCATCCATTGATCACACTCTGCTTTAGAGCAAGAAGCACGCCCTAGCTTTCTAGAGTCTGTAAGACAGCAAGAAACATGAGTTTGCTGAGAACAAATGAACGGTGTTTCCTACACATACGGACCATATCTAGTCCAACTCTGCTTCTGAAACTGATACAAAGCCCTGGTCCTCTAACATTCAAGGCTTGTCAGTTAAGATTAGAAACGTGTGAGCTTCGTGAACGTTGTAGTTCTTTTAATCTGAAAAATGACTGCACTTGCTTGAAACGAAGTCTTGCTTGTAGGAAGACACAGACCCTGGAATTTAACTCCATTTCTGAAGGGAAGCACACAGCATAGTTCTCTTCGATGGATCACACTCTGCTTTAGAGCAAGAAGCACCCTCTTGCTTTCTAGAGTCTCTAACACAGCCGGAAACATGAGTGTGCTCAGAACAAAAGAAAGGTGTTTCCTACACATACGGACCATATCTCGTTCAACTCTGCTTCTGAAACTGAAACAAACCACAGGTCCTCTAACATCCAATGCTTGTCAGTTAAGATGAGAAACGTGTGAGCTTCGTGAACGATGTAGTTCGTTTGAGCAGAAGAGTGACTGTCCTTACCTGAAACGAAGTCTTGCTTGTAGGGAGACTCAGAGCCTGGGATTTAACTCCATTTCTGAAGGGAAACACACAGCAGAGTTCTCATTCATTGATCACACTGTGCTTTAGAGCTAGAAGCACGCTCTTGCTTTCCTGGGTCTCTAAGAATGCAGGAAATGTGAGTGTGATGAGAACAAAAGAACGTTGTTCCCTACACATAGGGACCATATCTAGCACAACTCTGCCTCTGAAATTGATACAAAGCACAGGTCCTATAACATCCAATGCTTGTCTGTTAAGATGAGAAACGTGTGAGCTTCGTGAACGATGTAGATCGTTTGAGCTGAAGAGGGACAGCCCTTACTTGAAACGAAGTCTTGCTTGTAGGAAGACACAGAGCCTGGAATATAACTCCATTTCTGAAGGGAAACACACAGCATAGTTCTCATCCATGGATCACACTCTGCTTTAGAACAAGAAGCACGCTCTTGCTTTCTAGAGTCTCTAATACCTCAGAAAACGTGAGAGTGCTCAGAAGAAAAGAACAGTGTTTCCTATACATACGGACCATATCTAGTTCAACTCTGCTTCTGAAACTGAAACAAACCAGAGGTCCTCTAACATCCAATGCTTGTCAGTTAAGATGAGAAACGTGTGAGCTTCGTGAACCATGTAATTCGTTTGAGCTGAAAAGTGACTGCCCTTACCTGAAAAGAAGTCGTGCTTGTAGGAACACACAGAGCCTGGAATTTAACTCCATTTCTGAAGGGAAACACACGGCATAGTTCTCATCGATGGATCACACTCTGCTTTAGAGCAAGTAGCATGCCCTTGCTTTCTAGATTCTCTAATACCTCAGAAAACGTGAGTGTGCTCAGAAGAAAAGAATGGTGTTTCCTATACATACGGACCATATCTAGTTCAACTGTGCTTCAGAAACTGAAACAAACCAGAGGTCCTCTAACAACCAATGCTTCTCAGTTAAGATGAGAAACATGTGAGCTTCGTGAACGATGGTGTTCGTTTGAGCTGTAAAGTAATTGCCCTTACCTGAAACGAAGTCTTGCTTGTAGGAAAACTCAGAGCCTGGGACTTAACTCCATTTCTGAAGTGAAACACACAACAGAGTTCTCATCCATTGATCACACTCTGCTTTAGATCAAGAAGCACGCCCTAGCTTTCTAGAGTCTCTAAGACAGCAAGAAACATGAGTTTGCTGAGAACAAATGAACGGTGTTTCCTACACATACGGACCATATCTAGTCCAACTCTGCTTCTGAAACTGATACAAAGCCCTGGTCCTCTAACATTCAAGGCTTGTCAGTTAAGATTAGAAACGTGTGAGCTTTGTGAACGATGTTGTTCTTTTAATCTGAAAAATGACTGCACCTACTTGAAATGAAGTCTTGCTTGTAGGAAGACACAGAGCCTGGAATTTAACTCCATTTCTGAAGGGAAACACACAGCATAGTTCTCTTCGATGGATCACAGTCTGCTTTAGAGCAAGAAGCACGCTCTTGCTTTCTAGAGTGTCTAATACAGCCGGAAACATGAGTGTGCTCAGTACAAAAGAACGGTGTTTCCTACACATACGCGCCATATCTCGTTCAACTCTGCTTCTGAAACTGAAACAAACCACAGGTCCTCTAACATCCAATGCTTGTCAGTTAAGATGAGAAACGTGTGAGCTTCATGAACGATGTAGTTCGTTTGAGCAGTAAAGTAACTGCCCTTACCTGAAACGAAGTCTTGCTTGTAGGAAGACTCAGAGCCTGGGATTTAACTCCATTTCTGAAGTGAAACACACAGCAGAGTTCTCATCCATTGATCACACTCTGCTTTAGAGCCAGAAGCACACTCTTGCTTTCCAGGGTCTCTAAGACAGCAGGAAATGTGAGTGTGATGAGAACAAAAGAAGGGTGTTCCCTATACGTACAGACCATATCTACTCCAAATCTGCCTCTGAAATTGATACAAAGCACAGGTCCTCTAACATCCAATGCTTATCATTTAAGATGAGAAACGTGTGAGCTTCGTGAACGATGGAGATCGTTTGAGCAGAAGAGTGACTGCCCTTACTTGAAATGAAGTCTTGCTTGTACGAATACACAGAGCCTGGAATATAACTCCATTTCTGAAGGGAAACACACAGCATAGTTCTCATCGATGGATCACAGTCTGCTTTAGAGCAAGAAGTACGCTCTTGCTTTCTAGAGTCTCTAAAACAGCAGGAAACTTGAGTGTGCTCAGAACAAAAGAAGTGTGTTTCCTACACATAGGGCCATATCTAGTTCAACTCTGCTTCTGAAACTGAAACAAACCATAGGTCCTCTAACATCCAATGCTTGTCAGTTTAGATGAGAAACGTGTGAGCTTCGTGAATGATGTAGATTGTTTGAGCTGTAAAGTAACTGCCCTTACTTGAATTGAAGTCTTCCTTGTAGGAAGACTCAGAGCATGGGATTTAACTCCATTTCTGAAGGGAAACACACAGCATAGTTCTCATCGATGGATCACATTCTGCTTTAGAGCAAGTAGCATGCTCTTGATTTCTAGATTCTCTAATACCTCAGAAAACGTGAGAGTGCTCAGAAGAAAAGAATGGTGTTTCCTAAATATACGGACCATATCTAGTTCAACTCTGCTTCTGAAACTGAAAGAAACCAGAGGTCCTCTAACATCCAATGCTTCTCAGTTAAGATGAGAAACATGTGAGCTTCGTGAACGATGGTGTTCGTTTGAGCTGTAAAGTAACTGCCCTTACCTGAAACGAGTCTTGCTTGTAGGAAAACTCAGAGCCTGGGATTTAACTCCATTTCTGAAGTGAAACACACAACAGAGTTCTCATCCATTGATCACACTCTGCTTTAGAGCAAGAAGCACGCCCTAGCTTTCTAGAGTCTGTAAGACAGCAAGAAACATGAGTTTGCTGAGAACAAATGAACGGTGTTTCCTACACATACGGACCATATCTAGTCCAACTCTGCTTCTGAAACTGATAAAAAGCACTGGTCCTCTAACATTCAAGGCTTGTCAGTTAAGATTAGAAACGTGTGAGCTTCGTGAACGATGTAGTTCTTTTAATCTGAAAAATGACTGCACTTGCTTGAAACGAAGTCTTGCTTGTAGGAAGACACAGACCCTGGAATTTAACTCCATTTCTGAAGGGAAGCACACAGCATAGTTCTCTTCGATGGATCACACTCTGCTTTAGAGCAAGAAGCACCCTCTTGCTTTCTAGAGTCTCTAACACAGCCGGAAACATGAGTGTGCTCAGAAAAAAAGAAAGGTGTTTCCTACACATACGGACCATATCTCGTTCAACTCTGCTTCTGAAACTGAAACAAACCACAGGTCCTCTAACATCCAATGCTTGTCAGTTAAGATGAGAAACGTGTGAGCTTCGTGAACGATGTAGTTCGTTTGAGCAGAAGAGTGACTGTCCTTACCTGAAACGAAGTCTTGCTTGTAGGGAGACTCAGAGCCTGGGATTTAACTCCATTTCTGAAGGGAAACACACAGCAGAGTTCTCATTCATTGATCACACTGTGCTTTAGAGCTAGAAGCACGCTCTTGCTTTCCAGGGTCTCTAAGAATGCAGGAAATGTGAGTGTGATGAGAACAAAAGAACGTTGTTCCCTACACATACAGACCATAACTAGTACAACTCTGCTTCTGAAATTGATACAAAGCACAGGTCCTATAACATCCAATGCTTGTCTGTTAAGATGAGAAACGTGAGAGCTTCGTGAACGATGTAGATCGTTTGAGCTGAAGAGGGACAGCCCTTACTTGAAACGAAGTCTTGCTTGTAGAAAGACACAGAGCCTGGAATATAACTCCATTTCTGAAGGGAAACACACAGCATAGTTCTCATCCATGGATCACACTCTGCTCTAGAACTAGAAGCACGCTCTTGCTTTCTAGAGTCTCTAATACAGCAGGAAACTTGAGTGTGCTCAGAACAAAATAACTGTGTTTCCTACACATATGGGCCATATCTAGTCCAACTCTGCTTCTGAAACTGATACAAAGCCCTGGTCCTCTAACATCCAATGCTTGTCAGTTAAGATGAGAAACGTGTGAGCTTCGTGAACCATGTAATTCGTTTGAGCTGAAAAGTGACTGCCCTTACCTGAAAAGAAGTCGTGCTTGTAGGAACACACAGAGCCTGGAATTTAACTCCATTTCTGAAGGGAAACACACGGCATAGTTCTCATCGATGGATCACACTCTGCTTTAGAGCAAGTTGCATGCCCTTGCTTTCTAGATTCTCTAATACCTCAGAAAACGTGAGTGTGCTCAGAAGAAAAGAATGGTGTTTCCTATACATACGGACCATATCTAGTTCAACTGTGCTTCAGAAACTGAAACAAACCAGAGGTCCTCTAACATCCAATGCTTCTCAGTTAAGATGAGAAACATGTGAGCTTCGTGAACGATGGTGTTCGTTTGAGCTGTAAAGTAACTGCCCTTACCTGAAACGAAGTCTTGCTTGTAGGAAAACTCAGAGCCTGGGACTTAACTCCATTTCTGAAGTGAAACACACAACAGAGTTCTCATCCATTGATCACACTCTGCTTTAGATCAAGAAGCACGCCCTAGCTTTCTAGAGTCTCTAAGACAGCAAGAAACATGAGTTTGCTGAGAACAAATGAACGGTGTTTCCTACACATACGGACCATATCTAGTCCAACTCTGCTTCTGAAACTGATACAAAGCCCTGGTCCTCTAACATTCAAGGCTTGTCAGTTAAGATTAGAAACGTGTGAGCTTCGTGAACGATGTTGTTCTTTTAATCTGAAAAGTGACTGCACTTACTTGAAATGAAGTCTTGCTTGTAGGAAGACACAGAGCCTGGAATTTAACTCCATTTCTGAAGGGAAACACACAGCATAGTTCTCTTCGATGGATCACAGTCTGCTTTAGAGCAAGAAGCACGTTCTTGCTTTCTAGAGTGTCTAATACAGCCGGAAACATGAGTGTGCTCAGTACAAAAGAACGGTGTTTCCTACACATATGGGCCATATCTCGTTCAACTCTGCTTCTGAAACTGAAACAAACCACAGGTCCTCTAACATCCAATGCTTGTCAGTTAAGATGAGAAACGTGTGAGCTTCATGAACGATGTAGTTCGTTTGAGCAGTAAAGTAACTGCCCTTACCTGAAACGAAGTCTTGCTTGTAGGAAGATTCAGAGCCTGGGATTTAACTCCATTTCTGAAGTGAAACACACAGCAGAGTTCTCATCCATTGATCACACTCTGCTTTAGAGCCAGAAGCACACTCTTGCTTTCCAGGGTCTCTAAGACAGCAGGAAATGTGAGTGTGATGAGAACAAAAGAAGGGTGTTCCCTATACGTACAGACCATATCTACTCCAAATCTGCCTCTGAAATTGATACAAAGCACAGGTCCTCTAACATCCAATGCTTATCATTTAAGATGAGAAACGTGTGAGCTTCGTGAACGATGGAGATCGTTTGAGCAGAAGAGTGACTGCCCTTACTTGAAATGAAGTCTTGCTTGTACGAAGACACAGAGCCTGGAATATAACTCCATTTCTGAAGGGAAACACACAGCATAGTTCTCATCGATGGATCACACTCTGCTTTAGAGCAAGAAGCACGCTCTTGCTTTCTAGAGTCTCTAAAACAGCAGGAAACTTGAGTGTGCTCAGAACAAAAGAAGTGTGTTTCCTACACATAGGGCCATATCTAGTTCAACTCTGCTTCTGAAACTGAAACAAACCATAGGTCCTCTAACATCCAATGCTTGTCAGTTTAGATGAGATACGTGTGAGCTTCGTGAACGATGTAGTTTGTTTGAGCTGTAAAGTAACTGCCCTTACTTGAATTGAAGTCTTCCTTGTAGGAAGACTCAGAGCATGGGATTTAACTCCATTTCTGAAGGGAAACACACAGCATAGTTCTCATCGATGGATCACATTCTGCTTTAGAGCAAGTAGCATGCTCTTGATTTCTAGATTCTCTAATACCTCAGAAAACGTGAGAGTGCTCAGAAGAAAAGAATGGTGTTTCCTATACATACGGACCATATCTAGTTCAACTCTGCTTCTGAAACTGAAAGAAACCAGAGGTCCTCTAACATCCAATGCTTCTCAGTTAAGATGAGAAACATGTGAGCTTCGTGAACGATGGTGTTCGTTTGAGCTGTAAAGTAACTGCCCTTACCTGAAACGAGTCTTGCTTGTAGGAAAACTCAGAGCCTGGGATTTAACTCCATTTCTGAAGTGAAACACACAACAGAGTTCTCATCCATTGATCACACTCTGCTTTAGAGGAAGAAGCACGCCCTAGCTTTCTAGAGTCTGTAAGACAGCAAGAAACATGAGTTTGCTGAGAACAAATGAACGGTGTTTCCTAGACATACGGACCATATCTAGTCCAACTCTGCTTCTGAAACTGATACAAAGCACTGGTCCTCTAACATTCAAGGCTTGTCAGTTAAGATTAGAAACGTGTGAGCTTCGTGAACGATGTAGTTCTTTTAATCTGAAAAATGACTGCACTTTCTTGAAACAAAGTCTTGCTTGTAGGAAGACACAGACCCTGGAATTTAACTCCATTTCTGAAGGGAAGCACACAGCATAGTTCTCTTCGATGGATCACACTCTGCTTTAGAGCAAGAAGCACCCTCTTGCTTTCTAGAGTCTCTAACACAGCCGGAAACATGAGTGTGCTCAGAACAAAAGAAAGGTGTTTCCTACACATACGTACCATATCTCGTTCAACTCTGCTTCTGAAACTGAAACAAACCACAGGTCCTCTAACATCCAATGCTTGTCAGGTAAGATGAGAAACGTGTGAGCTTCGTGAACGATGTAGTTCGTTTGAGCAGAAGAGTGACTGTCCTTACCTGAAACGAAGTCTTGCTTGTAGGGAGACTCAGAGCCTGGGATTTAACTCCATTTCTGAAGGGAAACACACAGCAGAGTTCTCATTCATTGATCACACTGTGCTTTAGAGCTAGAAGCACGCTCTTGCTTTCCAGGGTCTCTAAGAATGCAGGAAATGTGAGTGTGATGAGAACAAAAGAACGTTGTTCCCTACACATACGGACCATATCTAGTACAACTCTGCCTCTGAAATTGATACAAAGCACAGGTCCTATAACATCCAATGCTTGTCTGTTAAGATGAGAAACGTGTGAGCTTCGTGAACGATGTAGATCGTTTGAGCTGAAGAGGGACAGCCCTTACTCTAAACGAAGTCTTGCTTGTAGGAAGACACAGAGCCTGGAATATAACTCCATTTCTGAAGGGAAACACACGGCATAGTTCTCATCGATGGATCACATTCTGCTTTAGAGCAAGTAGCATGCTCTTGATTTCTAGATTCTCTAATACCTCAGAAAACGTGAGAGTGCTCAGAAGAAAAGAATGGTGTTTCCTATACATATGGGCCATATCTAGTCCAACTCTGCTTCTGAAACTGATACAAAGCCCTGGGCCTCTAACATCCAATGCTTGTCAGTTAAGATGAGAAACGTGTGAGCTTCGTGAACCATGTAATTCGTTTGAGCTGAAAAGTGACTGCCCTTACCTGAAAAGAAGTCGTGCTTGTAGGAACACACAGAGCCTGGAATTTAACTCCATTTCTGAAGGGAAACACACGGCATAGTTCTCATCGATGGATCACACTCTGCTTTAGAGCAAGTAGCATGCCCTTGCTTTCTAGATTCTCTAAAACCTCAGAAAACGTGATTGTGCTCAGAAGAAAAGAATAGTGTTTCCTATACATACGGACCATATCTAGTTCAACTGTGCTTCAGAAACTGAAACAAACCAGAGGTCCTCTAACATCCAATGCTTCTCAGTTAAGATGAGAAACATGTGAGCTTTGTGAACGATGGTGTTCGTTTGAGCTGTAAAGTAACTGCCCTTACCTGAAACGAAGTCTTGCTTGTAGGAAAACTCAGAGCCTGGGACTTAACTCTATTTCTGAAGTGAAACACACAACAGAGTTCTCATCCATTGATCACACTCTGCTTTAGATCAAGAAGCACGCCCTAGCTTTCTAGAGTCTCTAAGACAGCAAGAAACATGAGTTTGCTGAGAACAAATGAACGGTGTTTCCTACACATACGGACCATATCTAGTCCAACTCTGCTTCTGAAACTGATACAAAGCCCTGGTCCTCTAACATTCAAGGCTTGTCAGTTAAGATTAGAAACGTGTGAGCTTCGTGAACGATGTTGTTCTTTTAATCTGAAAAGTGACTGCACTTACTTGAAATGAAGTCTTGCTTGTAGGAAGACACAGAGCCTGGAATTTAACTCCATTTCTGAAGGGAAACACACAACATAGTTCTCTTCGATGGATCACAGTCTGCTTTAGAGCAAGAAGCACGCTCTTGCTTTCTAGAGTATCTAATACAGCCGGAAACATGAGTGTGCTCAGTACAAAAGAACGGTGTTTCCTACACATACGGGCCATATCTCGTTCAACTCTGCTTCTGAAACTGAAACAAACCACAGGTCCTCTAAAATCCAATGCTTGTCAGTAAAGATGAGAAACGTGTGAGCTTCATGAACGATGTAGTTCTTTTAAGCAGTAAAGTAACTGCCCTTACCTGAAACGAAGTCTTGCTTGTAGGAAGACTCAGAGCCTGGGATTTAACTCCATTTCTGAAGTGAAACACACAGCAGAGTTCTCATCCATTGATCACACTCTGCTTTAGAGCCAGAAGCACACTCTTGCTTTCCAGGGTCTCTAAGACAGCAGGAAATGTGAGTGTGATGAGAACAAAAGAAGGGTGTTCCCTATACGTACAGACCATATCTACTCCAAATCTGCCTCTGAAATTGATACAAAGCACAGGTCCTCTAACATCCAATGCTTATCATTTAAGATGAGAAACGTGTGAGCTTCGTGAACGATGGAGACCGTTTGAGCAGAAGAGTGACTGCCCTTACTTGAAATGAAGTCTTGCTTGTACGAATACACAGAGCCTGGAATATAACTCCATTTCTGAAGGGAAACACACAGCATAGTTCTCATCGATGGATCACACTCTGCTTTAGAGCAAGAAGCACACTCTTGCTTTCTAGAGTCTCTAAAACAGCAGGAAACTTGAGTGTGCTCAGAACAAAAGAAGTGTGTTTCCTACACATAGGGCCATATCTAGTTCAACTCTGCTTCTGAAACTGAAACAAACCATAGGTCCTCTAACATCCAATGCTTGTCAGTTTAGATGAGATACGTGTGAGCTTCGTGAACGATGTAGTTTGTTTGAGCTGTAAAGTAACTGCCCTTACTTGAATTGAAGTCTTCCTTGTAGGAAGACTCAGAGCATGGGATTTAACTCCATTTCTGAAGGGAAACACACAGCATAGTTCTCATCGATGGATCACATTCTGCTTTAGAGCAAGTAGCATGCTCTTGATTTCTAGATTCTCTAATACCTCAGAAAACGTGAGAGTGCTCAGAAGAAAAGAATGGTGTTTCCTAAACATACGGACCATATCTAGTTCAACTCTGCTTCTGAAACTGAAAGAAACCAGAGGTCCTCTAACATCCAATGCTTCTCAGTTAAGATGAGAAACATGTGAGCTTCGTGAACGATGGTGTTCGTTTGAGCTGTAAAGTAACTGCCCTTACCTGAAACGAGTCTTGCTTGTAGGAAAACTCAGAGCCTGGGATTTAACTCCATTTCTGAAGTGAAACACACAACAGAGTTCTCATCCATTGATCACACTCTGCTTTAGAGCAAGAAGCACGCCCTAGCTTTCTAGAGTCTGTAAGACAGCGAGAAACATGAGTTTGCTGAGAACAAATGAACGGTGTTTCCTACACATACGGACCATATCTAGTCCAACTCTGCTTCTGAAACTGATAAAAAGCACTGTTCCTCTAACATTCAAGGCTTGTCAGTTAAGATTAGAAACGTGTGAGCTTCGTGAACGTTGTAGTTCTTTTAATCTGAAAAATGACTGCACTTGCTTGAAACGAAGTCTTGCTTGTAGGAAGACACAGACCCTGGAATTTAACTCCATTTCTGAAGGGAAGCACACAGCATAGTTCTCTTCGATGGATCACACTCTGCTTTAGAGCAAGAAGCACCCTCTTGCTTTCTAGAGTCTCTAACACAGCCGGAAACATGAGTGTGCTCAGAACAAAAGAAAGGTGTTTCCTACACATACGGACCATATCTCGTTCAACTCTGCTTCTGAAACTGAAACAAACCACAGGTCCTCTAACATCCAATGCTTGTCAGTTAAGATGAGAAACGTGTGAGCTTCGTGAACGATGTAGTTCGTTTGAGCAGAAGAGTGACTGTCCTTACCTGAAACGAAGTCTTGCTTGTAGGGAGACTCAGAGCCTGGGATTTAACTCCATTTCTGAAGGGAAACACACAGCAGAGTTCTCATTCATTGATCACACTGTGCTTTAGAGCTAGAAGCACGCTCTTGCTTTCCTGGGTCTCTAAGAATGCAGGAAATGTGAGTGTGATGAGAACAAAAGAACGTTGTTCCCTACACATAGGGACCATATCTAGTACAACTCTGCCTCTGAAATTGATACAAAGCACAGGTCCTATAACATCCAATGCTTGTCTGTAAGATGAGAAACGTGTGAGCTTCGTGAACGATGTAGATCGTTTGAGCTGAAGAGGGACAGCCCTTAATTGAAACGAAGTCTTGCTTGTAGGAAGACACAGAGCCTGGAATATAACTCCATTTCTGAAGGGAAACACACAGCATAGTTCTCATCCATGGATCACACTCTGCTTTAGAACAAGAAGCACGCTCTTGCTTTCTAGAGTCTCTAATACCTCAGAAAACGTGAGAGTGCTCAGAAGAAAAGAACAGTGTTTCCTATACATACGGACCATATCTAGTTCAACTCTGCTTCTGAAACTGAAACAAACCAGAGGTCCTCTAACATCCAATGCTTCTCAGTTAAGATGAGAATCATGTGAGCTTCGTGAACGATGGTGTTCGTTTGAGCAGTAAAGTAACTGCCCTTACCTGAAACGAAGTCTTGCTTGTAGGAAAACTCAGAGCCTGCGATTTAACTCCATTTCTGAAGTGAAACACACAACAGAGTTCTCATCCATTGATCACACTCTGCTTTAGATCAAGAAGCACGCCCTAGCTTTCTAGAGTCTCTAAGACAGCAAGAAACATGAGTTTGCTGAGAACAAATGAACGGTGTTTCCTACAAATACGGACCATATCTAGTCCAACTCTGCTTCTGAAACTGATACAAAGCCCTGGTCCTCTACATTCAAGGCTTGTCAGTTAAGATTAGAAACGTGTGAGCTTTGTGAACGATGTTGTTCTTTTAATCTGAAAATGACTGCACTTACTTGAAATGAAGTCTTGCTTGTAGGAAGACACAGCCTGGAATTTAACTCCATTTCTGAAGGGAAACACACAGCATAGTTCTCTTCGATGGATCACAGTCTGCTTTAGAGCAAGAAGCACGCTCTTGCTTTCTAGAGTCTCTAATACAGCCAGAAACATGAGTGTGCTCAGGACAAAAGAACGGTGTTTCCTACACATACGGGCCATATCTCCTTCAACTCTGCTTCTGAAACTGAAACAAACCAGAGGTCCTCTAACATCCAATGCTTGTCAGGTAAGATGAGAAACGTGTGAGCTTCGTGAACGATGTAGTTCGTTTGAGCAGTAAAGTAACTGCCCTTACCTGAAACGAAGTCTTGCTTGTAGCAAGACTCAGAGCCTGGGATTTAACTCCATTTCTGAAGTGAAACACACAGCAGAGTTCTCATCCTTTGATCACACTCTGCTGCAGTGCCAGAAGCACGCTCTTGCTTTCCAGGGTCTCAAAGAGAGCAGGAAATGTGAGTGTGATGAGAACAAAAGAAGGGTGTTCCCTATACATACAGACCATATCTAGTACAACTCTGCCTCTGAATTTGATACAAAGCACAGGTCCTCTAACATCCAATGCTTGTCAGTTAAGATGAGAAACATGTGAGCTTTGTGAACGATGTAGTTCGTTTGAGCTATAAAGTAACTGCCCTTACTTGAATCGATGTCATCCTTGTAGGAAGACTCAGAGCATGGGATTTAACTCCATTTCTGAAGTGAAACACACAGCAGAGTTCTCATCCTTTGATCACACTCTGCTTTAGAGCCAGAAGCACACTCTTGCTTTCCAGGGTCTCTAAGACAGCAGGAAATGTGAGTGTGATGAGAACAAAAGAAGGGTGTTCCCTATACGTACAGACCATATCTACTCCAAATCTGCCTCTGAAATTGATACAAAGCACAGGTCCTCTAACATCCAATGCTTCTCATTTAAGATGAGAAACATGTGAGCTTCGTGAACGATGGAGATCGTTTGAGCAGAAGAGTGACTGCCCTTACTTGAAATGAAGTCTTGCTTGTAGGGAGACTCAGAGCCTGGGATTTAACACCATTTCTGAAGGGAAACACACAGCAGAGTTCTCATTCATTGATCACACTGTGCTTTAGAGCTAGAAGCACGCTCTTGCTTTCCTGGGTCTCTAAGAATGCAGGAAATGTGAGTGTGATGAGAACAAAAGAACGTTGTTCCCTACACATAGGGACCATATCTAGTACAACTCTGCCTCTGAAATTGATACAAATCACAGGTCCTATAACATCCAATGCTTGTCTGTTAAGATGAGAAACGTGTGAGCTTCGTGAACGATGTAGATCGTTTGAGCTGAAGAGGGACAGCCCTTACTTGAAACGAAGTCTTGCTTGTAGGAAGACACAGAGCCTGGAATATAACTCCATTTCTGAAGGGAAACACACAGCATAGTTCTCATCCATGGATCACACTCTGCTTTAGAACAAGAAGCACGCTCTTGCTTTCTAGAGTCTCTAATACCTCAGAAAACGTGAGAGTGCTCAGAAGAAAAGAACAGTGTTTCCTATACATACGGACCATATCTAGTTCAACTCTGCTTCTGAAACTGAAACAAACCAGAGGTCCTCTAACATCCAATGCTTCTCAGTTAAGATGAGAAACATGTGAGCTTCGTGAACGATGGTGTTCGTTTGAGCTGTAAAGTAACTGCCCTTACCTGAAACGAAGTCTTGCTTGTAGGAAAACTCAGAGCCTGCGATTTAACTCCATTTCTGAAGTGAAACACACAACAGAGTTCTCATCCATTGATCACACTCTGCTTTAGAGCAAGAAGCACGCCCTAGCTTTCTAGAGTCTCTAAGACAGCAAGAAACATGAGTTTGCTGAGAACAAATGAACGGTGTTTCCTACAAATACGGACCATATCTAGTCCAACTCTGCTTCTGAAACTGATACAAAGCCCTGATCCTCTACATTCTAGGCTTGTCTGTTAAGATTAGAAACGTGTGAGCTTTGTGAACGATGTTGTTCTTTTAATCTGAAAAATGACTGCACTTACTTGAAATGAAGTCTTGCTTGTAGGAAGACACAGCCTGGAATTTAACTCCATTTCTGAAGGGAAACACACAGCATAGTTCTCTTCGATGGATCACAGTCTGCTTTAGAGCAAGAAGCACGCTCTTGCTTTCTAGAGTCTCTAATACAGCCAGAAACATGAGTGTGCTCAGGACAAAAGAACGGTGTTTCCTACACATACGGGCCATATCTCCTTCAACTCTGCTTCTGAAACTGAAACAAACCAGAGGTCCTCTAACATCCAATGCTTGTCAGGTAAGATGAGAAACGTGTGAGCTTCGTGAACGATGTAGTTCGTTTGAGCAGTAAAGTAACTGCCCTTACCTGAAACGAAGTCTTGCTTGTAGCAAGACTCAGAGCCTGGGATTTAACTCCATTTCTGAAGTGAAACACACAGCAGAGTTCTCATCCATTGATCACACTCTGCTGCAGTGCCAGAAGCACGCTCTTGCTTTCCAGGGTCTCAAAGAGAGCAGGAAATGTGAGTGAGATGAGAACAAAAGAAGGGTGTTCCCTATACATACAGACCATATCTAGTACAACTCTGCCTCTGAATTTGATACAAAGCACAGGTCCTCTAACATCCAATGCTTGTCAGTTAAGATGAGAAACATGTGAGCTTTGTGAACGATGTAGTTCGTTTGAGCTATAAAGTAACTGCCCTTACTTGAATCGATGTCATCCTTGTATGAAGACTCAGAGCATGGGATTTAACTCCATTTCTGAAGTGAAACACACAGCAGAGTTCTCATCCTTTGATCACACTCTGCTTTAGAGCCAGAAGCACACTCTTGCTTTCCAGGGTCTCTAAGACAGCAGGAAATGTGAGTGTGATGAGAACAAAAGAAGGGTGTTCCCTATACGTACAGACCATATCTACTCCAAATCTGCCTCTGAAATTGATACAAAGCACAGGTCCTCTAACATCCAATGCTTCTCATTTAAGATGAGAAACATGTGAGCTTCGTGAACGATGGAGATCGTTTGAGCAGAAGAGTGACTGCCCTTACTTGAAATGAAGTCTTGCTTGTAGGGAGACTCAGAGCCTGGGATTTAACTCCATTTCTGAAGGGAAACACACAGCAGAGTTCTCATTCATTGATCACACTGTGCTTTAGAGCTAGAAGCACGCTCTTGCTTTCCAGGGTCTCTAAGAATGCAGGAAATGTGAGTGTGATGAGAACAAAAGAACGTTGTTCCCTACACATACGGACCATATCTAGTACAACTCTGCCTCTGAAATTGATACAAAGCACAGGTCCTATAACATCCAATGCTTGTCTGTTAAGATGAGAAACGTGTGAGCTTCGTGAACGATGTAGATCATTTGAGCTGAAGAGGGACAGCCCTTACTTGAAACGAAGTCTTGCTTGTAGGAAGAAACAGAGCCAGGAATATAACTCCATTTCTGAAGGGAAACACACAGCATAGTTCTCATCGATGGTCACACTCTGCTTTAGAGCAAGAAGCACTTTCTTGCTTTCTAGAGTCTCTAATACAGCAGGAAACTTGAGTGTGCTCAGAACAAAAGAACTGTGTTTCCTACACATGGGGCCATATCTAGTTCAACTCTGCTTCTGAAACTGAAACAAACCACAGGTCCTCTAACATCCAATGCTTGTCAGTTATGATGAGAAACGTGTGAGCTTCGTGAACGATGGTGTTCGTTTGAGCTGTAAAGTAACTGCCCTTACCTGAAATGAACTCTTGCTTGTAGGCAGACTCAGAGCCTGGGATTTAACTCCATTTCTGAAGTGAAACACACAACAGAGTTCTCATCCATTGATCACACTCTGCTTTAGAGCCAGAAGCACGCTCTTGCTTTCCAGGGTCTCTAAGACCGCAGGAAATGTGAGTCTGATGAGAACAAAGGAACGGTGTGCCCTACACATACGGACCATATCTAGTACAACTCTGCCTCTGAAATTGATACAAAGCACAGGTCCTCTAACATCCGATGCTTGTCAGTTAAGATGAGAAACGTGTGAGCTTCTTGAAAGATGTAGATCGTTTGAGCTGAAGAGTGACTGCCCTTTCTTGAAACGAAATCTTGCTTGTAGGATGGCACAGAGCCTGGAATATAACTCCATTTCTGAAGTGAAACACACAGCAGAGTTCTCATCCATTGATCACACTCTGCTTTAGAGCCAGAAGCACGCTCTTGCTTTCCAGGGTCTCTAAGACAGCAGGAAATGTGAGTGTGATGAGAACAAAAGAAGGGTGTTCCCTATACGTACAGACCATATCTAGTACAAATCTGCCTCTGAAATTGATACAAAGCACAGGTCCTCTAACATCCAATGCTTGTCATTTAAGATGAGAAACGTGTGAGCTTCGTGAACGATGGAGATCGTTTGAGCTGAAGAGTGACTGCCCTTACTTGAAACGAAGTCTTGCTTGTAGGAAGACACAGAGCCTGGAATACAACTCCATTTCTGAAGGGAAACACACAGCATAGTTCTAATCGATGGATCACACTCTGCTTTAGTGTAAGAAGCTCGCTCTTGCTTTCTAGAGTCTCTAAAACAGCAGGAAACTTGAGTGTGCTCAGAACAAAAGAAGTGTGTTTCCTACACATAGGGCCATATCTAGTTCAACTCTGCTTCTGAAACTGAAACAAACCAGAGGTCCTCTAACATCCAATGCTTGTCAGTTTAGATGAGAAACGTGTGAGCTTCGTGAACGATGTAGTTCGTTTGAGCTGTAAAGTAATTGCCCTTACTTGAATCGATGTCTTCCATGTAGGAAGACTCAGACCATGGGATTTAACTCCATTTCAGAAGTGAAAGACACAGCAGAGTTCTCATCCATTGATCACACTCTGCTTTAGAGCAAGAAGCACGCTCTTTCTTTCTAGAGTCTCTAAGACAGCAGAAAACGTGAGTGTGATGAGAACAAAAGAATGGTGGTTCCTACACATACGGAACATATCTAGTCCAACTCTGCTTCTGAAACTGATACAAAGCCCTGGTCCTCTAACATCCAATGCTTGTCAGTTAAGATGAGAAACGTGTGAGCTTCGTGAACCATGTAATTCGTTTGAGCTGAAAAGTGACTGCCCTTACCTGAAAAGAAGTCGTGCCTGTAGGAACACACAGAGCCTGGAATTTAACTCCATTTCTGAAGGGAAACACACAGCATAGTTCTCTTCGATGGATCACAGTCTGCTTTGGAGCAAGAAGCACGCTCTTGCTTTCTAGAGTGTCTAATACAGCCGGAAACATGAGTGTGCTCAGTACAAAAGAACGGTGTTTCCTACATATACGGGCCATATCTCGTTCAACTCTGCTTCTGAAACTGAAACAAACCACATGTCCTCTAACATCCAATGCTTGTCAGTTAAGATGAGAAACGTGTGAGCTTCATGAACGATGTAGTTCGTTTGATCAGAAAAATGACTGCCCTTCCTTGAAACGAAGTCTAGCTTGTAGGAAGACACAGAGCCAGGAATTTATCTCCATTTCTAAAAGGGAAACACACAGCATAGTTCTCTTCGATTGGATCAGACTCTGCTTTAGAGCAAGAAGCATGCTCTTGCTTTCTAGATTCTCTAATACAGCCTGAAACGTGAGTGTGCTCAGAAGAAAAGAACGGGGATACCTACTCATAGGGGCCATATATAGTTCAATTCTGCTTCTGAAACTGAAGGAAACGACAGGTCCTCCATAATCCAGTGCTTGTCATTTAAGATGAGAAACGTGTGAGCTTCGTGAACGATGTAGTTTGTTTGAGCTGTAAAGTAACTGCCCTTACCTGAAACGAAGTCTTGCTTGTAGGAAGATTCAAAGCCTGGGACTTAACTCGATTTCTGAAGTGAGACACACAGCAGAGTTCTCATCCATGGATCACACTCTCCTTTAGAGCCATAAGCAGGCTCTTGCTTTCCAGGGTCTCTAAGACAGCAGGAAATGTGAGTGTGATGAGAACAAAAGAACGGTGTTACTACACATACGGACCATATCTAGTACAACTCTGCCTCTGAAATTGATACAAAGCACAGGTCCTCTAACATCCAATTCTTGTCAGTTAAGATGAGAAACGTGTGAGCTTCCTGAACGATGTAGATCGTTTGAGCTGAAGAGGGACAACCCTTACTTGAAACGAAGTCTTGCTTGTAGGAAGACACAGAGCCAGGAATATAACTCTATTTCTGAAGGGAAACACACAGCATAGTTCTCATCGATGGATCACACTCTGCTTTAGAGCAAGAAGCACTTTCTTGCTTTCTAGAGTCTCTAATACAGCAGGAAACTTGAGTGTGCTCAGAACAAAAGAACTGTGTTTCCTACACATAGGGCCATATCTAGTTCAACTCTGCTTCTAAAACTGAAACAAACCACAGGTCCTCTAACATCCAATGCTTGTCAGTTATGATGAGAAACGTGTGAGCTTCGTGAACGATGGAGTTCGTTTGAGCTGTAAAGTAACTGCCCTTACCTGAAACGAACTATTGCTTGTAGGCAGACTCAGAGCCTGGGATTTAACTCCATTTCTGAAGTGAAACACACAACAGAGTTCTCATCCATTGATCACACTCTGCTTTAGAGCAAGAAGCATGCCGTAGCTTTCTAGAGTCTCTAAGACAGCGGGAATCTTGAGTTTGCTGAAAACAAATGAATGGTGTTTCCTACATATACGGACCATATCTAGTCCAACTCTGCTTCTGAAACTGATACAAAGCATTGGTCCTCTAACATTCAATGCTTGTCAGTTAAGATGAGAAACGTGTGAGCTTTGTGAATGATGTTGTTCAATTCAGCTCTAAAGTAACCGCCCTTACCTGAAACGAAGTCTTGCTTGTAGGAAGACTCAGAGCCTGGGATTTAACTCCATTTCTGAAGGGAAACACACAACAGAGTTCTCATCCATTGATCACACTCTGCTTTAGAGCAAGAAGCACGCCATAGCTTTCTAGAATCTCTAAGACAGCAGGAATCTTGAGTTTGCTGAGAACAAATGAACGGTGTTTCCTACACATACAGGCCATATCTATTTCAACTCTGCATCTGAAACTGATACAAAGCACTGGTCCTCTAACATCCCATGCTTGTCAATTAACATGAGAAACCTGTGAGCTTCGTGAGCCATGTAGTTCGTTTGAGTTGAAAAGTGACTGCCCTTACCTGAAACGAAGCCTTTCTTGTATAAAGACACAGAGCCTGTGGTTAAACTCCATTTCTGAAGGGAAACACACAACACAGTTCTCATACATGGATCACACTCTGCTTTAGAGCAAGAAGCACGCTCTTACTTTCTAGAATCTCTAATACCGCAGGAAACGTGTGTGTGTTCAGAAGAAAAGATGGTGTTTCTTATACACACAGACCATATCTAGTTCAACTCTGCTTCTGAAACTGAAACAAACCACAGGTCCTCTAACATCCAATGCTTGTCAGTTATGATGAGAAACGTGTGAGCTTCGTGAACGATGGAGTTCGTTTGAGCTGTAAAGTAACTGCCCTTACCTGAAACGAGTCTTGCTTGTAGGAAAACTCAGAGCCTGGGATTTAAATCCATTTCTGAAGTGAAACACACAACAGAGTTCTCATCCATTGATCACACTCTGCTTTAGAGCAAGAAGCACGCCGTAGCTTTCTAGAGACTCTAAGACAGCAGGAATCTTGAGTTTGCTGAGAACAAATGAACGGTGTTTCCTACATATACGGACCATATCTAGTCCAACTCTGCTTCTGAAACTGATACAAAGCACTGGTCCTCTAACATTCAATGCTTGTCAGTTAAGATGAGAAACTTGTGAGCATCGTGAACGATGTAGTTCGTTTGATCAGAAAAATGACTGCCCTTCCTTGAAACGAAGTCTAGCTTGTAGGAAGACACAGAGCCAGGAATTTATCTCCATTTCTAAAAGGGAAACACACAGCATAGTTCTCTTCGATTGGATCAGACTCTGCTTTAGAGCAAGAAGCACGCTCTTGCTTTCTAGATTCTCTAATACAGCCTGAAAGTGAGTGTGCTCAGAAGAAAAGAACGGGGTTTCCTACACATATGGGCCATATATAGTTCAATTCTGCTTCTGAAACTGAAGGAAACGACAGGTCCTCCAACATCCAGTGCTTGTCAGTTAAGATGAGAAACGTGTGAGCTTCGTGAACGATGTAGTTTGTTTGAGCTGTAAAGTAACTGCCCTTACCTGAAACGAAGTCTTGCTTGTAGGAAGAATCAAAGCCTGGGATTTAACTCCATTTCTGAAGTGAAACACACAGCAGAGTTCTCATCGATGGACCACACTCTGCTTTAGAGCAAGAAGCATGCTCTTGCTTTCTAGAGTCTCTAATACCGCAGAAAACGTGACTGTGCTCAGAATAAAAGTACGGAGTTTCCTATACATACGGACCATATCTAGTTCAATTCTGCTTCTGAAACTGAAACAAACCAGAGGTCCTCTAACATCCAATGCTTCTCAGTTAAGATGAGAAACATGTGAGCTTCGTGAAGGATGGACTTCGTTTGAGCTGTAAAGTAACTGCCCTTACCTGAAACGAAGTCTTGCTTGTAGGAAGACTCAGAGCCTGGGATTTAACTCCATTTCTGAAGTGAAACACACAGCAGAGTTCTCATCCATTGATCACACTCTGCATTAGAGCCAGAAGCACGCTCTTGCTTTCCAGGGTCTCTAAGAGAGCAGGAAATGTGAGTGTGATGAGAACAAAAGAACCGAGGTCCCTACACATACAGACCATATCTAGTACAACTCTGCCTTGAAATTGATACAAAGCACACGTCCTCTAACATCCAATGCTTGTCAGTTAAGATGAGAAATGTGTTAGCTTCATGAACGATGCAAATCGTTTGAGCTGAATAGTGACTGCCCTTACTTAAAACGAAGTCTTGCTTGTAGCAACACACAGAGCCTGGAATTTAACTCCATTTCTGAAGGGAAACACACAGCATAGTTCTCATCGATGGATCACACTCTGCTTTAGAGCAAGAAGCACGCTCTTGCTTTCTAGAGTCTCTCTTACAGCCGGAAACGTGAGTGTGCTCAGAACAAAAGAACGGTGTTTCCTACACATACGGACCATATCTAGTACAACTCTGCCTCTGAAATTGATACAAATCACAGGTCCTCTAACATCCAATGCTTGTCAGTTAAGATGAGAAACATGTGAGCTTCGTGAATGATGTAGTTCGTTTGAGCTGTAAAGTAACTGCCCTTACCTGAAACAAAGTCTTGCTTGTAGGAAGACTCAGAGACTGGGATTTAACTCCATTTCTGAAGTGAAACACACAGCAGAGTTCTTATCCATTGATCACACTCTGCTTTACGTCCAGAATCACGCTCTTGCTTTCCAGGATCTATAAGACAGCAGGAAATGTGAGTGTGATGAGAACAAAAGAACGGTGTTCCCTACACATACAGACCATATCTAGTACAACTCTGCCTCTGAAATTGATACAAATCACAGGTCCTCTAACATCCAATGCTTGTCAGTTAAGATGAGAAACGTGTTAGCTTCGTGAACGATGTAGTTCGTTTGAGCTGAAAAGTGACTGCCCTTACCTGAAACGAAGTCTTGCTTGTAGGAACACACAGAGCCTGGTATTTAACTCCATTTCTGAAGGGAAACACACAGCGTAGTTCTCATCGATGGATCACACTCTGCTTTAGAGCAAGAAGCATGCTCTTGCTTTCTAGAGTCTCTAATACCGCAGGAAACGTGAGTGTGCTCA
Organism: Onychomys leucogaster; assembly: GCA_949786385.1. Lineage (NCBI taxonomy): Eukaryota > Metazoa > Chordata > Mammalia > Rodentia > Cricetidae > Onychomys > Onychomys leucogaster. The sequence continues at coordinate 666,490 of CATKUP010000056.1, forward strand.
GAAGAAAAGAACGGTGATTCCGATACATACATACCATATCTAGTTCAACTGTGCTTCTGAAACTGAAACAAACCAGAGGTCCTCTAACATCCAATGCTTCTCAGTTTTGATGAGAAACTTGTGAGCTTCGTGAACGATGGAGTTATCTTGAGCTGTGAAGTAACTGCCCTTACCTGAAACGAAGTCTTGCTTGTAGGAAGACTCAGAGCCTGGAATTTAACTCCATTTCTGAAGTGAAATACACAGCAGAGTTCTCATCCATTGATCACACTCTGCTTTAGAGCCAGAATCACGCTCTTGCTTTCCAGAGTCTCTAAGACAGCAGGAAATGTGAGTGTGAAGAGAACAAAAAACGGTGTTTCCTACACATAGGGACCATATCTAGTCCAACTCTCCTTCTGAAACTGATACAAAGCACTAGTCCTCTAACATCCAATGCTTGTCATTTAAGATGAGAAACGTGTTAGCTTCGTGAACGATGTAGCTCGTTTGAGCTGAAAAATGACTGCCCTTACTTGAAACCAAGTCTTGCTTGTAGGAAGACACAGAGCCAGGAATTTAACTCCATTTCTGAAGGGAAACACACAGCATAGTTCTCTTCCATGGATCACACTCTGCTTTAGAGCAAGAAGCACGCTCTTGCTTTCTAGAGTCTCTATTACAACCGGAAACGTGAGTGTGCTCAGAAGAAAAGAACAGTGTTTACTACACATATGGGCCATATCTAGATCAACTCTGCTTCTGAAGCTGAAACAAACCACAGGTCCTCTAACATCCAATGCTTGTCAGTTTAGATGAGAAACGTGTGAGCTTTGTGAACGATGGAGTTCGTTTGAGCTGTAAAGTAACTGCCCTTACCTGGAACAATGTCTTGCTTGTAGGAAGACTCAGAGCCTGGGATTTAACTCCATTTCTGAAGTGAAACAGACAACAGAGTTCTCATCCATTGATCACACTCTGCTTTAGAGCAAGAAGCACGCACTAGCTTTCTAGAGTCTCGAAGACAGCAAGAAACATGAGTTTGCTGAGAACAAATGAACAGTGTTTCCTGCACATACGGACCATATCTAGTCCAACTCTGCTTCTGAAACTGATACAAAGCACTGGTCCTCTAACATTCAATGCTTGTCAGTTAAGATGAGAAATGTGTGAGCTTCGTGAACGATGTAGTTCCTTTGATCTGAAAAACGACTGCACTTACTTGAAACGAAGTCTTGCTTGTAGGAAGACACAGAGCCAGGAATTTAACTCCATTTCTGAAGGTAAACACACAGCATAGTTCTGTTCGATGGATCACACTCTGCTTTAGAGCAAGAAGCACGCTCTTGCTTTCTAGAGTCTCTAATACACCGAAAAACATGTGTGTGCTCAGAACATAAGAAAGGAGTTTCCTACACATACGGGCCATATCTAGTTCAACTCTGCTTCTGAAACTACAACAAACCACAGGTCCTCTAACATCCAATGCTTGTCAGTTAAGATGAGAAATGTGTGAGCTTCGTGAACGATGTAGTTCGTTTGAGCTGTAAAGTAACTGCCCTTACCTGAAACGAAGTCTTGCTTGTAGGAAGACTCAGAGCCTGGGATTTAACTAAGTTTCTGAAGTGAAACACACAGCAGAGTTCTCATCCATTGATCACACTCTGTTTTAGAGCCAGAATCACGCTCTTGCTTTCCAGAGTCTCTATGAGAGCAGGAAATGTGAGTGTGATGAGAACAAAAGAACGGTGGTCCCTACACATACGGACCATATCTAGTACAACTCTGCATTGAAATTGATACAAAGCACAGGTCCTCTAACATCCAATGCTTGTCAGTTAAGATGAGAAACGTGTTAGCTTCGTCAACGATGTAGTTCGTTTGAGCTGAAAAGTGACTGCCCTTACCTGAAACGAAGTCTTGCTTGTAGGAACACACAGAGCCTGGAATTTAACTCCATTTCTGAAGGGAAACACACAAAATAGTTCTCATCGATGGATCACACTCTGCTGTAGAGCAAGAAGCATGCTCTTGCTTTCTAGAGTCTCTAATACCGCAGGAAACGTGAGTGTGCTCAGAAGAAAAGAACGGTGATTCCGATACATACGTACCATATCTAGTTCAACTCTGCTTCTGAAACTGAAACAAACCAGAGGTCCTCTAACATCCAATGCTTCTCAGATAAGATGAGAAACATGTGAGCTTCGTTTACGATGGAGTTATTTTTAGCTGTGAAGTAACTGCCCTTACCTGAAACGAACTCTTGCTTGTAGGAAGACTCAGAGCCTGGGATTTAACTCCATTTCTGAAGTGAAACACACAACAAAGTTCTCATCCATTGATCACACTCTGCTTTAGAGGAAGAAGCACGCCCTAGCTTTCTAGAGTCTCTAAGACAGCAAGAAACATGAGTTTGCTGAGAACAAATGAATGGTGTTTCCTGCACATAGGGATCATATCTAGTCCAACTCTGCTTCTGAAACTGATACAAAGCACTGGTCCTCTAACATTCAATGCTTGTCAGTTAAGATGAGAAATGTGTGAGCTTCGTGAACGATGTAGTTCATTTGATCTGAAAAACGACTGCACTTACTTGAAACGAAGTCTTGCTTGTAGGAAGACACAGAGCATGGAATTTAACTCCATTTCTGAAGGGAAACACACAGCATAGTTCTCTTCGATGGATCACACTCTGCTTTAAAGCAAGAAGCACGCTCTTGCTTTCTAGAGTCTCTAATACACCCAGAAACTTGTGTGTGCTCAGAACATAAGAACGGAGTTTCCTACACATACAGGCCATATATAGTTCAACTCTGCTTCTGAAACTGAAACAAACCACAGGTCCTCTAACATCCGAAGCTTGACAGTTAAGATGAGAAATATGTGAGCTTCGTGAACGATGGAGTTATTTTGAGCTGTGAAGTAACTGCGCTTACCTGAAACGAAGTCTTGCTTGTAGGAAGACTCAGAGCCTGGAATTTAACTCCATTTCTGAAGTGAAATACACAGCAGAGTTCTCATCCATTGATCACACTCTGCTTTAGAACCAGAATCACGCTATTGCTTTCCAGAGTCTCTAAGACAGCAGGAAATGTGAGTGTGATGAGACCAAAGAACAGTGTTTCCTACACATAGGGATCATATCTAGTCCAACTGTCCTTCTGAAACTGACACAAAGCACTGGTCCTCTAACATCCAATGCTTGTCATTTAAGATGAGAAACGTGTTAGCTTCGTGAACGATGTAGCTCGTTTGAGCTGAAAAATGACTACCCTTACTTGAAACGAAGTCTTGCTTGTAGGAAGACACAGAGCCAGGAATTTAACTCCATTTCTGAAGGGAAACACACAGCATAGTTCTCTTCGATGGATCACACTCTGCTTTAGAGCAATAAGCACGCTCTTGCTTTCTAGAGTCTCTAATACACCCAAAAACTTGTGTGTGCTCAGAACATAAGAAAGGAGTTTCCTACACATACGGGCCATATCTAGTTCAACTCTGCTTCTGAAACTACAACAAACCACAGGTCCTCTAACATCCAATGCTTGTCAGTTAAGATGAGAAATGTGTGAGCTTCGTGAACGATGTAGTTCGTTTGAGCTGTAAAGTAACTGCCCTTACCTGAAACGAAGTCTTGCTTGTAGGAAGACTCAGAGCCTGGGATTTAACTCCATTTCTGAAGTGAAACACACAGCAGAGTTCTCATCCATTGATCAAACTCTGTTTTAGAGCCAGAATCACGCTCTTGCTTTCCAGGGTCTCTAAGACAGCAGGAAATGTGAGTGTGATGAGAACAAAAGAAAGGTGTTCCTTACACATACAGACCATATCTAGTACAACTCTGCCTTGAAATTGATACAAAGCACAGGACCTCTAACATCCAATGCTTGTCAGTTAAGATGAGAAACGTGTTAGCTTCGTCAACGATGTAGTTCGTTTGAGCTGAAAAGTGACTGACCTTACCTGAAACGAAGTCTTGCTTGTAGGAACACACAGAGCCTGGAATTTAACTCCATTTCTGAAGGGAAACACACAGCATACTTCTCATCGATGGATCACACTCTGCTTTAGAGCAAGAAGCATGCTCTTGCTTTCTAGAGTCTCTAATAACGCAAGAAACGTGAGTGTGCTCAGAAGAAAAGAATGGTGATTCCGATATATACGTACAATATCTAGTTCAACTCTGCTTCTGAAACTGAAACAAACCAGAGGTCCTCTAACATCCAATGCTTCTCAGTTAAGATGAGAAACATGTGAGCTTCGTGAACGATGGAGTTATTTTGAGCTGTGAAGTAACTGCCCTTACCTGAAACGAAGTCTTGCTTGTACAAGACTCAGAGCCTGGGATTTAACTCCATTTCTGAAGTGAAACACACAACAGAGTTCTCATCCATTGATCACACTCTGCTTTAGAGCAAGAAGCACGCCCTAGCTTTCTAGAGTCTCTAAGACAGCAAGAAACATGCGTTTGCTGAGAACAAATGAATGGTGTTTCCTGCACATAGGGATCATATCTAGTCCAACTCTGCTTCTGAAACTGATACAAAGCACTGGTCCTCTAACATTCAATGCTTGTCAGTTAAGATGAGAAACGTGTGAGCTTCGTGAACGATGTAGTTCCTTTGAGCTGTAAAGTAACTGCCCTTACCTGAAACAAATTCTTGCTTGTAGGAAGACTCAGAGCCTGGAATTTAACTCCATTTCTGAAGTGAAATACACAGCAGAGTTCTCATCCATTGATCACACTCTGCTTCAGTGCCAGAAGCACGCTCTTACTTTCCAGGGTCTCTAAGACAGCAGGAAATGTGAGTGTGATGAGAACAAAAGAACAGTGTTTCCTACACATAGGGATCATATCTAGTCCAACTCTCCTTCTGAAACTGATACAAAGCACTGGTCCTCTAACATCCAATGCTTGTCATTTAAGATGAGAAACGTGTTAGCTTCGTGAACGATGTAGCTCATTTGAGCTGAAAAATGACTACCCTTACTTGAAACGAAGTCTTGCTTGTAGGAAGACACCGAGCCAGGAATTTAACTCCATATCTGAAGGGAAACACATAGCATAGTTCTCTTCGATGGATCACACTCTGCTTTAGAGCAAGAAACACGCTCTTGCTTTCTAGAGTCTCTCTTACAGCCGGAAACGTGATTGTGCTCAGAAGAAAAGAACGGTGTTTCCTAACATATGGGCCATATCTAGATCCACTCTGCTTCTGGAACTGAAACAAACCACAGGTCCTCTAACATCCAATGCTTGTCAGTTTAGATGAGAAACGTGTGAGCTTCGTGAACGATGTAGTTCCTTTGAGCTGTAAAGTAACTGCCCTTACCTGAAACAAAGTCTTGCTTGTAGGAAGACTCAGATCCTGGGATTTAACTCCATTTCTGAAGTGAAACAGACAACAGAGTTCTCATCCATTGATCACACTCTGCTTTAGAGCAAGAAGCACGCCCTAGCTTTCTGAGTCTCAAAGACAGCAAGAAATATGAGTTTGCTGAGAACAAATGAACAGAGTTTCCTGCACATAGGGACCATATCTAGTCCAACTCTGCTTCTGAAACTGATACAACCACTGGTCCTCTAACATTCAATGCTTGTCAGTTAAGATGAGAAATGTGTGAGCTTCGTGAATGATGTAGTTCCTTTGATCTGAAAAACGACTGCACTTACTTGAAACGAAGTCTTGCTTGTAGGAAGACACAGAGCCTGGAATTTAACTCCATTTCTGAAATGAAACACACAGCATAGTTCTGTTCGATGGATCACACTCTGCTTTAGAGCAATAAGCACGCTCTTGCTTTCTAGAGTCTCTAATACACCCAAAAACTTGTGTGTGCTCAGAACATAAGAAAGGAGTTTCCTACACATACGGGCCATATCTAGTTCAACTCTGCTTCTGAAACTACAACAAACCACAGGTCCTCTAACATCCAATGCTTGTCAGTTAAGATGAGAAATGTGTGAGCTTCGTGAACGATGTAGTTCGTTTGAGCTGTAAAGTAACTGCCCTTACCTGAAACGAAGTCTTGCTTGTAGGAAGACTCAGAGCCTGGGATATAACTACATTTCTGAAGTGAAACACACAGCAGAGTTCTCATCCATTGATCACACTCTGTTTTAGAGCCAGAATCACGCTCTTGCTTTCCAGATTCTCTATGAGAGCAGGAAATGTGAGTGTGATGAGAACAAAAGAACGGTGGTACCTACACATACGGACCATATCTAGTACAACTCTGCCTTGAAATTGATACAAAGCACAGGTCCTCTAACATCCAATGCTTGTCAGTTAAGATGAGAAACGTGTTAGCTTCGTCAACAATGTAGTTCGTTTGAGCTGAAAAATGACTGTCCTTACTTGAAACGAAGTCTTGCTTGTAGGAAGACACAGAGCCTGGAATTTAACTCCATTTCTGAAAGGAAACACACAGCATAGTTCTCTTCGACGGAACACACTCTGCTTTAGAGCAAGAAGCACGCTCTTGCTTTCTAGAGTCTCTAATACAGCAGGAAATTGAGTGTGCTCAGAACAAAAGAACTGTGTTTCCTACACATATGGGCCATTTATAGTTCAACTCTGCTTCTGAAACTGAAACAAACCACAGGTCCTCTAACATCCGAAGCTTGTAAGTTAAGATGAGAAACATGTGAGCTTCGTGAATGATGTAGTTCGTTTGAGCTGTAAAGTAACTGCCCTTACCTGAAACGAAGTCTTGCTTGTAGGAAGACACAGAGCCTGGGATTTAACTCCATTTCTGAAGTGAAACACACAGCAGAGTTCTCATCCATTGATCACACTCTGCATTAGAGCCAGAAGCACGCTCTTGCTTTCCAGGGTCTCTAAGACAGCAGGAAATGTGAGTGTGATGAGAACAAAAGAACGGTGGTCCCTACACATACGGACCATATCTAGTACAACTCTGCCTTGAAATTGATACAAAGCACAGGTCCTCTAACATCCAATGCATGTCAGTTAAGATGAGAAACGTGTGAGCTTCGTGAATGATGTAGTTCGTTTGAGCTGTAAAGGGACTGCCCTTACCTGAAACGAAGTCTTGCTTGTAGGAAGACTCAGAGCCTGGGATTTGACTCCATTTCTGAAGTGAAACACACAGCAGAGTTCTTATCCATTGATCATACTCTGCTTTAGAGCCAGAAGCACGCTCTAGCTTTCCAGAATCTCTAAGACAGCCGGAAACGTGAGTGTGATGAGAAGAAAAGAACGGTGTTTCCTACACATATGGGCCATATATAGTTCAACGCTGCTTCTGAAACTGAAACAAATCACAGGTCCTCTAACATCCAAAGCTTGTCAGTTTAGATGAGAAACGTGTGAGCTTTGTGAACGATGTAGTTCCTTTGAGCTGTAAAGTAACTGCCCTTACCTGAAACAAAGTCTTGCTTGTAGGAAGATTTAGAGCCTGGGATTTAACTCCATTTCTGAAGTGAAACACACAGCAGAGTTCTCATCGATGGATCACACTCTGCTTTAGAGAAAGAAGCATGCTCTTGCTTTTTAGAGTCTCTAATACCGCAGGAAACGTGAGTGTGCTCAGAACAAAAGAACTGTGTTTCCTACACATATGGGCCATATCTAGTCCAACTCTCCTTCTGAAACTTATACAAAGAACTGGTCCTCCAACATACAATGCTTGTCATTTAAGATGAGAAACGTGTTAGCTTCGTGAAACATGTAGTTCGTTTGAGCTGAAAAATGACTGCCCTTACTTGAAACGAAGTCTTGCTTGTAGGAAGACACAGAGCCTGGAATTTAACTCCATTTCTGAAGGGAAACCACAGGATAGTTCTCATCGATGGATCACACTCTGCTATAGAGCAAGAAGCATGCTCTTGCTTTCTAGAGTCTCTAATACAGCAGGAAAATTGAGTGTGCTCAGAACAAAAGAACTGTGTTTCCTACACATATGGGCCATATATAGTTCAACTCTGCTTCTGAAACTGAAACAAACCACAGGACCTCTAACATCCAATGCTTGTCAATTAAGATGAGAAACGTGTGAGTTTCGTGAATGATGTAGTTCGTTTGAGCTGTAAAGTAACTGCCCTTACCTGAAACGAAGTCTTGCTTGTAGGAAGACTCAGAGCCTGGGATTGAACTCCATTTCTGATGTGAAACACACAGCAGAGTTCTCATCCATTGATCACACTCTGCTTTAGAGCCAGAAGCACGCTCTTGCTTTCCAGAGTCTCTAAGACAGCCGGAAACGTGAGTGTGATGAGAAGAAAAGAACGGTGTTTCCTACACATATGGGCCATATATAGTTCAACTCTGCTTCTGATACTGAAACAAACCACAGTTCCTCTAACATCCAATGCTTGTCAGTTTAGATGAGAAACGTGTGAGCTTGGTGAACGATGTAGTTCGTTTGAGCTATAAAGTAAGTGCCCTTACCTGAAACGAAGTCTTGCTTGTAGGAAGATTCAGAGCCTGGGATTTAACTCCATTTCTGAAGTGAAACACACAGCAGAGTTCTCATCCATTGATCACACTCTGCTTTAGATCCAGAATCACGCTATTGCTTTCCAGGATCTATAAGACAGCAGGAAATGTGAGTGTGATGAGAACAAAAGAACGGAGTTCCCTACACATACGGACCATATCTAGTACAATTCTGCCTCTGAAATTGATACAAAGCACAGGTCCTCTAACATTCAATGCTTGTCAGTTAAGATGAGAAACGTGTTAGCTTCATGAACGATGTAGATCGTTTGAGCTGAAAAGTGACTGCCATTACTTGAAACGAAGTCTTGCTTGTAGGAACACACAGAGCCTGGGATTTAACTCCACTTCTGAAGTGAAACACACAGCAGAGTTCTCATACATTGATCACACTCTGCTTTAGAGCCTGAATCAAGCTCTTGCTTTCCAGAGTCTCTAAGACAGCAAGAAATGTGAGTGTGATGAGAACAAAAGAACGGTGTTTCCTACACACAGGGACCATATCTATTCCAACTCTCTTTCTGAAACTGATACAAAGCACTGGTCCTCTAATATCCAATGCTTGTCATTTAAGATGAGAAACGTGTTAGCTTCGTGAACGATGTAGTTCGTTAGAGCTTACCAGTGACTGCCCTTACATGAAACGAAGTCCTGCTTGTAGGAACACAAAGAGCCAGGAATTTAACTCCATTTCTGAAGGGAAACACACAGCATAGTTCTCTTCGATGGATCACACTCTGCTTTAGAGCAAGAAGCACGCTCTTGCTTTCTAGAGTCTCTAATACACCCAGAAACATAAGTGTGCTCACAACAAAAGAACGGAGTTTCCTACACATACGGGCCATATTTATTTCAACTCTGCTTCTGAAACTGAAACAAACCACAGGTCCTCTAACATCCAATGATTGTCAGTTAAGATGAGAAACGTGTTAGCTTCATGAACGATGTAGATCGTTTGAGCTGAAAAGTGACTGCCCTTACTTGAAACGAAGTCTTGCTTGTAGGAACACACAGAGCCTGGAATTTAACTCCTATTCTGAAGGGAAACACACAGCATAGTTCTCAGCGATGGATCACACTCTGCTTTAGAGCAAGAAGCACGCTCTTGCTTTCTAGAGTCTCTAATACAGCAGGAAACTTGAGTGTGCTCAGAAGAAAAGAACGGTGTTTCAGATACATACAGACCATATCTAGTTCAACTCTGCTTCTGAAACTGAAACAAACCAGAGGTCCTCTAACATCCAATGCTTCTCAGTTAAGATGAGAAACATGTGAGCTTTGTGAACGATGAAGTTCTTTTGAGCTGTAAAGTAACTGCCCTTACCTGAAACGAAGTCTTGCTTGTAGGAAGAATAAGAGCCTGGGATTTAACTCCATTTCTGAAGTGAAACACACAACAGAGTTCTCATCCATTGATCACACTCTGCTTTAGAGCAAGAAGCACGCCCTAGCTTTCTAGACTCTCTAAGACAGCAAGAAACATGAGTTTGCTGAGAACAAATGAACGGTGTTTCCTGCACATAGGGACCATATCTAGTTCAACTCTTCTTCTGAAACTGATACAAAGCACTGGTCCTCTAACATTCAATGCTTGTCAGTTAAGATGAGAAATGTGTGAGCTTCGTGAAGGATGTAGTTCCTTTGATCCCAAAAAAGACTGCACTTACTTGAAACGAAGTCTTGCTTGTTGGAAGACACAGAGCCTGGAATTTAACTCCATTTCTGAAGGGAAACACACAGCATAGTTCTCTTCGATGGATCACACTCTGCTTTAGAGCAAGAAGCACCCTCTTGCTTTCTAGAGTCTCTAATACAGCAGGAAACTTGTGTGTGCTCAGTACAAAAGAACTGTGTTTCCTACACATAGGGACCATATCTATTCCAACTCTCTTTCTGAAACTGATACAACGCACTGGTACTCTAACATCCAATGCTTGTCATTGAAGATGAGAAACATGTTAGCTTCGTGAACGATGTAGTTCGGTACAGCTGAACAGAGTTTCCTACACATAAGGGCCATATCTATTTCAACTCTGCTTCTGAAACTGAAACAAACCACAGGTCCTCTAACATCCAATGCTTGTCAGTTAAGATGAGAAACGTGTGAGCTTCGTGAACGATGTAGTTCATTTGAGCTGTAAAGTAACTGCCCTTACCTGAAACGAAGTCTTGCTTGTAGGAAGACTCAGACCCTGGGATTTAACTCCATTTCTGAAGTGAAACACACAGCAGAGTTCTCATCCATTGATCACACTCTGCTTTAGAGCCAGAATCACGCTCTTCCTTTCCAGAGTCTCTAAGAAAGCAGGAAATGTGAGTGTGATGAGAACAAAAGAACGGTGTTTCCTACACATGGGGACCATGTCTAGTCCAACTCTCCTTCTGAAACTGATACAAAGCACTGGTCCTCTAACATCCAATGCTTCTCAGTTAAGATGAGAAACGTGTGAGCTTCGTGAATGATGTAGTTCTTTTGAGCAGAAAAGTGACTGCCCTTACCTGAAACGAAGTCTTGCTTGTAGGAAGACTCAGAGCCTGGGATTTAACTCCATTTCTGAAGTGAAACACACAGCAGAGTTCTCATCCATTGATCACACTCTGCTTTAGAGCCATAATCACGCTCTTGCTTTCCAGAGTCTCTAAGACAGCAGGAAATGTGAGTGTGATGAGAACAAAAGAACGGTGTTTCCTACAAATAGAGACCATATCAATTCCAACTCTGTTTCTGAAACTGATACAAAGCACTGGTCCTCTAACATCCAATGCTTGTCATTTAAGATGAGAAACGTGTTAGCTTCGTGAACGATGTTGTCCATTAGAGCTGAACAGTGACTACCCTTACCTAAACGAAGTCGTGCTTGTAGTAACACACAGAGCCAGGAATTTAACTCCATTTCTGAAGGGAAACACACAGCATAGTTCTCATTGATGGATCACACTCTGCTTTAGAGCAAGAAGCATGCTCTTGCTTTCTAGAGTCTCTAATACCCCAGGAAACGTGAGTGTGCTCAGAAGAAAAGAACGGTGTTACTGATACATACGGACCATATCTAGTTCAACTCTGCTTCTGAAACTGAAACAAACCAGAGGTCCTCTAACATCCAATGCTTCCAAGTTAAGGTGAGAAACATGTGAGCTTTGTGAACGATGGAGTTCTTTTGAGCTGTAAAGTAACTGCCCTTACCTGAAACGAAATCTTGCTTGTAGGAAGACTCAGAGCCTGGGATGAACTCCATTTCTGAAGTGAAACACACAACAGAGTTCTCATCCATTGATAACACTCTGCTTTAGAGCAAGAAGCACGCCCTAGCTTTCTAGAGTCTCTAAGACAGCAAGAAACATGAGTTTGCTGAGAACAAATGAACGGTGTTTGCTACACATACGGACCATATCTGGTCCAACTCTGCTTCTGAAACTGATACAAAGCACTGGTCCTCTGACATTCAATGCTTGTCAGTTAAGATGAGAAACGTGTGAGGTTCATGAAGGACGTAGTTCTTTTGATCTGAAAAATGACTGCACTTACTTGAAACGAAGTCTTGCTTGGTGGAAGACTCAGAGCCTGGGATTTAACTCCATTTCTGAAGTGAAACACACAGCAGAGTTCTCATCCATTGTTCGCACTCTGCTTTAGAGCCAGAATCACGCTCTTGCTTTCCAGAGTCTCTAAGACAGCAGAAAATGTGAGTGTGATGAGAACAAAAGAACAGTGTTTCCTACACATAAGGACCATATCTATTCCAAATCTCTTTCTGAAACTGATACAAAGCACTGGTCCTCTAACATCCAATGCTTGTCATTTAAGATGAGAAACGTGTTAGCTTCGTGAAAGATGTTGTCCGTTAGAGCTGAACAGTGACTGCCCTTACCTAAACGAAGTCGTGCTTGTAGGAACACACAGAGCCTGGAATTGAACTCCATTTCTGAAGGGAAACACACAGCATAGTTCTCTTCGATGGATCACACTCTGCTTTAGAGCAAGAAGCAAGTTCTTGCTTTCTAGAGTCTCTAAGACAGCAGGAAACTTGAGTGAGCTCTGAACAAAAGAACAGTGTTTTCTACACATACGGGCCATTTCTAGTTCAACTCTGCTTCTGAAACTGAAACAAACCACAGGTCATCAAACATCCAATGCTTGTCAGGTAAGATGAGAATCGTGGGAGCTTCGTGAACGATGTAGTTCGTTTGAGCTGTAAAGTGACTGCCCTTACTTGAAATGAATTCTTGCTTGTAGGAAGACTCAGAGCATGGGATTTAACTCCATTTCTGAAGTGAAACACACAGCAGAGTTCTCATCGATGGATCACACTCTGCTTTTGAGCAAGAAGCATGCTCTTGCTTTCTAGAGTCTCTAATACCGCAGGAAACGTGAGTGTGCTCAGAATAAAAGAACGGTGTTTCCAATACATACGGACCATATCTAGTTCAACTCTGCTTCTGAAACTGAAACAAACCAGAGGTCCTCTAACATCCAATGCATCTCAGTTAAGATGAGAAACATGTGAGCTTCGTGAACGATGGTGTTCTTTTGAGCTGTAAAGTAACTGCCCTTACCTAAAACAAAGTCTTGCTTGTAGGAAGACTCAGAGCCTGGGATTTAACTCCATTTCTGAATTGAAACACACAACAGAGTTCTCATCCATTGATCACACTCTGCTTTAGAGCAAGAAGCACGCCCTAGCTTTCTAGAGTCTCTAAGACAGCAAGAAACATGAGTTTGCTGAGAACAAATGAACGGTGTTTCCTACACATACGGACCATATCTAGTCCAACTCTGCTTCTGAAACTGATACAAAGCACTGGTCCTCTGACATTCAATGCTTGTCAGTTAAGATGAGAAACGTGTGAGCTTCGTGAAGGACGTTGGTCTTTTGATCTGAAAAATGACTGCCCTTACTTGAAACGAAGTCTTGCTTGTAGGAAGACTAAGAGGCTGGGATTTAACTCCATTTCTGAAGTGAAACACACAACAGAGTTCTCATCCATTGATCACAATCTGCTTTAGAGCAAGAAGCATGCTCTTGCTTTCTAGAGTCTCTAATACAGCAGGAAACGTGAGTGTGCTCAGAAGAAAAGAACCGTGTTTCCGATACATACGGACCATATCTGGTCCAACTCTGCTTCTGAAACTGATACAAACCTCTGCTCCTCTAACATCAAATGCTTCTCAGTTAAGATGTGAAACCTGTGAGCTTCGTGAACGATGTAGTTCCTTTGAGCTCAAACGTGACTGCCCTTACCGTAAACGAAGTCTTGCTTGTAGGAAGACACAGAGCCTGGGATTTAACTCCATTTCTGAAGGGAACATACAACACAGTTCTCATCCATGGATCACACTCTGCTTTAGAGCAAGAAGCACGCTATTGCTTTCTATATTCTGTAATAGAGCAGGAAACTTGAGTGTGCTCAGAACAAAAGAACTGTGTTTCCTACACATATGGGCCATATCTAGTTCAACTCTGCTTCTGAAACTGAAACAAACCACAGGTCCTCTAAAATCCAATGCTTGTCAGTTAAGATGAGAATCATGTGAGCTTCATGAACGATGTAGTTCATTTGAGCTGTAAAGTGACTGCCCTTACCTGAAACGAAGTCTTGCTTTTAGGAAGACTCAGAGCCTGGGATTTAACTCCATTTCTGAAGTGAAACACACAACAGAGTTCTCATCCATTGTTCACACTCTGCTTTAGAGCAAGAAGCACGCCCTAGCATTCTAGATTCTCTAAGACAGCAGGAAAGTTGAGTTTGCTGAGAACAAATGAATGGTGTTTCCTTCACATACAGACCTTATCTAGTCCAACTCTGCTTCTGAAACTGATACAAAGCACTAGTCCTCTAACATTCAATGCTTGTCAGTTAAGATGAGAAACGTGTGAGCTTCGTGAACGATGTAGATTGTTTGAGCTGAAAAGTGACTGCCCTTACTTGAAACGAAGTCGTGCTTGTAGGAACACACAGAGCCTGGAATTTAACTCCATTTCTGAAGGGAAACACACAGCATAGTTCTCTTCGAAGGATCACACTCTGCTTTAGAGCCAGAAGCACGTTCTTGCTTTCCAGGGTCTCTAAGACAGCAGGAAATGTGAGTGTGATGAGAACAAAAGAACGGTGTTCCCTACACATACAGAGCATATCTAGTACAACTCTGCCTCTGAAATTGATACAAAGCACCGGTCCTCTAACATCCAATGCTTCCCAGTTAACATGAAAAACGTGTGAGCTTCGTGAACGATGTACTTCGTTTAAGCTGAAAAGTGCCTGCCCTTACCTGAAACGAAGTCGTGCTTGTAGGAACACACAGAGCCTGGAATTTAACTCCATTTCTGAAGGGAAACACAGAGCACAGTTCTCATTGATGGATCACACTCTGCTTTAGATCAAGAAGCATGCTCTTTCTTTCTAGAGTCTCTAATACCGCAGGAAACGTGACTGTGCTCAGAAGAAAAGAACGGTGTTTCCCATACTTACGGACCATATCTAGTTCAACTCTGCTTCTGAAACTTAAACAAACCAGAGGTCCTCTAACATCCAATGTTTCTCAGTTAAGATGAGAAACATGTGAGCTTCGTGAATGATGGAGTTCGTTTGAGCTGTAAAGTAACTGCCCTTACCTGAAACGAAGTCTTGCTTGTAGGAAGACACAGAGCCTGGGATTTAACTCCATTTCTGAAGGGAAACACACAGCATAGTTCTCTTCCTTAGATCACACTCTGCTTTAGAGCAAGTAGCACGCACTTTCTTTCTAGATTTTCTAATACAGCAGGAAACGTGAGTGTGCTCAGAACAAATGAACGGTGTTTCCTACACATACGGACCATATCTAGTCCAACTCTGCTGCTGAAAATGATACAAAGCACTGGTCCTCTAACATCCATGCTTGTTAGTTAAGACGCGAAACGTGTGTGCTTCGTGAACGATGTAGTTCGTTTGAGCTTAAAAGTTACTGCCCTTACTTGAAAGGAAGTCTTTCTTGTAGGAAGACACAGAGCCTGGTATTTAAGTCCATTTCCGAAGGTAAACACACAGCATAGTTCTCATCCATGGATCACACTCTGCTTTAGAGCAAGGAGCACGCTCTAGCATTCTAGAGTCTCTAAAACAGCAGGAAATGTGAGTGTGATGAGAACAAAAGAACGGTGTCCCCTACACATACAGAGCATATCTAGTACAACTCTGCCTCTGAAATTGATACAAAGCACAGGTCCTCTAAAATCCAATGCTTGTCAGTTAAGATGAAAAACGTGTGAGCTTCGTGAACGATGTTGTTCGTTTAAGCTGAAAAGTGCCTGCCCTTACATGAAACGAAGTCGTACTTGTAGGAACACACAGAGCCTGGAATTTAACTCCATTTCTGAAGGGATACACAGAGCACAGTTCTCATTAATGGATCACACTCTTCTTTAGAGCAAGAAGCATGCTCTTGCTTTCTAGAGCCTCTAATACTGCAGGAAACGTGACTGTGCTCAGAAGAAAAGAACGGTGTTTCCCATACGTACAGACCATATCTAGTTCAACTCTGCTTCTGAAACTGAAACAAACCGGAGGTCCTCTAACGTCCAATGTTTCTCAGTTAAGATGAGAAACATGTGAGCTTCGTGAATGATGGAGTTCGTTTGAGCTGTAAAGTAACTGCCCTTATTTGAATCGAATTCTTCCTTGTAGGAAGACTCAGAGCATGGGATTTAACTCCATTTCTGAAGTGAAACACACAGCAGAGTTCTCATCCATAGATCACACTCTGCTTTAGAGCAAGAAGCAAGCTCTTGCTTTCTAGAGTCTCTAAGACAGCAGGAAACTTGAGTGAGCTCAGAACAAAAGAACAGTGTTTTCTACGCATACGGGCCATTTCTAGTTCAACTCTGCTTCTGAAACTGAAACAAATCACAGGTCATCAAACATCCAATGCTTGTCAGTTAAGTAGAGAAACGTGTGAGCTTTGTGAACGATGTTGTTCGTTTCAGCTGTAAAGTAACTGCCCCTACTTGAAACGAAGTCTTGCTTGTAGGAAGACTCAGAGCCTGGGATTTAACTACATTTCTGAAGGGAAACACACAGCAGAGTTCTCATATATAGATCAGACTCTGCTTTAGAGCAAGAAGCACGCTCTTGCTTTCTAGAGTCTCTAAGACAGCAGGAAACATGAGTGTGCTGAGAACAAAAGAATGGTGTTCCCTACACATACGGACCATATCGAGTACAACTCGGCCTCTGAAATTGATACAAAGCACAGGTCCTCTAACATCCAATGCTTGTCATTAAAGATGAGAAACGTGTGAGCTTCGTGAACCATGTAGTTCGTTTCAGCTGAAAAGTGACTGCCCTTACCTGAAACGAAGTAGTGCTTGTAGGAAGACAAAGAACCTGGAATTTAACTCCATTTCTGAAGGGAAACACAGCATAGTTCTCATCCATGGATCACACTCTGCTTTAGAGCAAGAAGCACGCTCTTGCTTTCTAGAGTCTCTAATACAGCAGGAAACTTGAGTGTGCTCAGAACAAAAAAACTGTGTTTCCTACACATACGGGCCATATCTAGTTCAACTCTGCTTCTGAAACTGAAACACAGCACTGGTCCTCTAACATCCGATGCTTGTAAGTTAAGATGAGAAACGTGTGAGCTTCGTGAACGATGTAGTTCATTTGAGCTGAAAAGTGACTGCCCTTACTTGAAACGAAGAGGTGCCTGTAGGAACACACAGAGCCTGGAATTTAACTCCATTTCTGAAGGGAAACACACAGCATAGTTCTCTTCGATGGATCACACTCTGCTTTAGAGCAAGAAGCACGCTCTTGCTTTCTAGAATCTCTAATACAACAGGAAACTTGAGTGTGCTCAGAACAACAGAACTGTGTGTCCTACACATATGGGCCATATCTAGTTCAACTCTGCTTCTGAAACTGAAACAAACCAGAGGTCCTCTAACATCCAATGTTTCTCAGTTAAGATGAGAATCGTGGGAGCTTCGTGAATGATGGAGTTCGTTTTAGCTGTAAGGTAACTGCCCTTACCTGAAACGAAGTCTTGCTTGTAGGAAGACTCAGAGCCTGGGATTTAACTCCATTTCTGAAGTGAAACACACAACAGAGTTCTCATCCATTGATCACACACTGCTTTAGAGCAAGAAGCACGCCCTAGCATTCTAGAGTCTCTAAGACAGCAGGAAACTTGAGTTTGCTGAGAACAAATGAACGGTGTATCCTACACATACAGACCATATCTAGTCCAACTCTGCTTCTGAAACTGATACAAAGCACTGGTCCTCTAACATTCAATGCTTGTCAGTTAAGATGAGAAACTTGTGAGCTTCGTGAACGATGTAGATCGTTTGAGCTGAAAAGTGACTGCCCTTACTTGAAACGAAGTCTTGCTTGTAGGAAGACACAGAGCCTGGAATATAACTCCATTTCTGAAGCGAAACACAGAGCATAGTTCTCATCGATGGATCACAGTCTGCTTTAGAGCAAGAAGCATGCTCTTGCTTTCTAGAGTCTCTAATACTGCAGGAAACGTGACTGTGCTCAGAAGAAAAGAACGGTGTTTCCCATACGTACGGACCATATCTAGTTCAACTCTGCTTCTGAAACTGAAACAAACCAGAGGTCCTCTAACATCCAATGTTTCTCAGTTAAGATAAGAAACATGTGAGCTTCGTGAATGATGGAGTTCGTTTGAGCTGTAAAATAACTGCCCTTATTTGAATCGAATTCTTCCTTGGAGGAAGACTCAGAGCATCGGATTTAACTCCATTTCTGAAGTGAAACACACAGCAGAGTTCTCATCCATAGATCACACTCTGCTTTAGAGCAAGAAGCACGCTCTTGCATTCTAGAGTCTCTAATACAGCAGGAAACGTGAGTGTGCTCAGAACAAATGAACGGTGTTTCCTACACATACGGACCATATCTAGTCAGACTCTGCTGCTGAAAATGATACAAAGCACTGGTCCTCTAACATCCATGCTTGTCAGTTTAGATGCGAAACGTGTGAGCTTCGTGAACGATGTAGTTCGTTTGAGCTGAAAAGTGACTGCCCTTACTTGAAAGGAAGTCTTTCTTGTAGGAAGCCACAGAGCCTGGAATTTAACTCCATTTCTGAAGGGAAACACACAGCACAGTTCTCATTGATGGATCACACTCTGCTTCAGAGCAAGAAGCATGCTCTTGCTTTCTAGAGTCTCTAAAACCGCAGGAAACGTGAGTGTGATGAGAATAAAAGAACGTTGTTCCCTACACATACGGACCATATCTAGTACAACTCTGCCTCTGAAATTGATACAAAGCACAGGTCCTCTAACATCCAATGCTTGTCAGTTAAGATGAGAAACGTGTGAGCTTCGTGAACGATGTAGATCGTTTGAGCTCTAAAGTAACTGCCCTTACCTGAAACGAAGTCTTGCTTGTAGGAAGACTCAGAGCCTGGGATTTAACTCCATTTCTGAAGTGAAACACACAACAGAGTTCTCATCCATTGATCACACTCTGCTTTAGAGCAAGAAGCACGCCCTAGCATTCTAGAGTCTCTAACACAGCAGGAAACTTGAGTTTGCTGAGAAAAAATGAACGGTGTTTCCTACACACACAGACCATATTTAGTCCAACTCTGCTTCTGAAACTGATACAAAGCACTGGTCCTCTAACATTCAATGCTTGTCAGTTAAGATGAGAAACTTGTGAGCTTTGTGAACGATGTAGATCGTTTGAGCTGAAAAGTGACTGCCCTTACTTGAAACGAAGTCTTGCTTGTAGGAAGACACAGAGCCTGGAATATAACTCCATTTCTGAAGCGAAACACAGAGCATAGTTCTCATCGATGGATCACACTCTGCTTTAGAGCAAGAAGCACGCTCTTGCTTTCTAGAGTCTCTAATACAGCAGGAAACTTGAGTGAGCTCAGAACAAAAGAACAGTGTTTTCTACACATACGGGCCATTTCTAGTTCAGCTCTGGTTCTGAAACTGAAATAAACCACAGGTCATCAAACATCCAATGCTTTTCAGTTAAGTAGAGAAACGTGTGAGCTTTGTGAACGATGTTGTCCGTTTCAGCTGTAAAGTAACTGCCCTTACCTGAAATGAAGTCTTGCTTGTAGGAAGACTCAGAGCTTGGGATTTAACTCCATTTCTGAAGGGAAACACACAGCAGAGTTCTCATATATAGATCACAATCTGCGTTAGAGCAAGAAGCACACTCTTGCTTTCTAGAGTCTCTAAGACAGCAGGAAACATGAGTGTGCCGAGAAGAAAAGAACGGTGTTTCCTACACATACGGACCATATCTAGTCCAATTCTGCTTCTGAAACTGATACAAAGCACTGGTCTTCTAACATCCAATGCTTGTCATTTAAGATGAGAAACGTGTGAGCTTCGTGAACGATGTAGTTCGTTTGAGCTGAATAGTGACTGCCCTTACCTAAAACGAAGTCTTGATTGTATGAAGACACAGAGTCTGGAGTTTAACTCCATTTATGAAGGGAAACACACAACAAAGTTCTCATCGATGGATCACACTCTGCGTTAGAGCAAGAAGCACGCTCTTGCTTTCTAGAGTCTCTAATACCGCAGGAAACGTGAGAGTGCTCACAAGAAAAGAACAGTGTTTGCTACACATACGGACCATATCTAGTTCAACTCGGCTTCTGAAACTGAAAGAAACCAGAGGTCCTCTAACATCCAATGCTTGTCAGTTAAGATGAGAAACGTGTGAGCTTCGTGAATGATGTAGTTTTTTGAGCTGTAAATTAACTGCCCTTACCTGAAATGAAATCTTGCTTGTAGGAAGACACAGAGCCTGGGATTTAACTCCATTTCTGAAGGGAAACACAAATCATAGTTCTCATCCATTGATCACACTCTGCTTTAGAGCAACAAGCACGCTCTTGCTTTCTAGAGTCTCTAATACAGCAGGAAACGTGAGTGTGCTCAGAAGAATAGGACGGTTTTTCCTATACATAAGGACCATATCTAGTTCAACTCTGCTTGAAATTGATAGAAAGCAAAGGTCCTCTAACATCCAATGCTTCTCAGTTAAGATGAGAAACATGAGAGCTTCGTGAACGAGGGTGTTAGTTTGAGCTGTAAAGTAACTGCCCTTACCTGAAACGAATTCTTGCTTGTAGGAAGACTCAGAGCCTGGGATTTAACTCCATTTCTGAAGTGAAACACACAGCATAGTTCTCATCCATTGATCACACTCTGCTTTAGAGCAAGAAGCATGCCCTAGCTTTCTAGAGTCTCCAAGACAGCAGGAAACATGAGTGTGCTGAGAACAAAAGAATGGTGTTCCCTACACATACGGACCATATCTAGTACAACTCTGCCTGTGAAACAGATACAAAGCACAGGTCCTCTAACATCCAATGCTTGTCATTAAAGATGAGAAACGTGTGAGCTTCGTGAACCGTGTAGTTCGTTTCAGCTGAAAAGTGACTGCCCTTACCTGAAACGAAGTAGTGCTTGTAGGAAGACACAGAGCCTGGGATTTAACTCCATTTCTGAAGGGAAACACACAGAATAGTTATCTTCCTTAGATCCCACTCTGCTTTAGAGCAAGAAGCAAGCACTTGCTTTCTAGATTCTCTAATACAGCAGGAAACTTGAGTGTGCTCAGAACAAAAGAACGGTGTTTCCTACACATTAGGACCAGATCTAGTTCAACTCTCCTTCTGAAACTGAAACAATCCACAGGTCCTCTAACATCCAATGCTTGTCAGTTAAGGTGAGAAACGTGTGAGCTTCGTGAAGGATGTAGTTCGTTTGAGCTGTAAAGAAACTGCCCTTACCTGATTCGAAGTAATGCATGTAGGAAGACTCACAGCATGGGATTTAACTGCATTTCAGAAGTGAAACACACAGCAGAGTTCTCATCCATTGATCACACTCTTCTTTAGAGCAAGAAGCACGCTCTTGCTTTCTAGAGTCTCTAAGACAGCAGTTAACATGAGTGTGCCAAGAAAAAAAGAACGTTCTTTCCTACACATACGGACCATATCTAGTCCAACTCTGCTTCTGAAACTGATACAAAGCACTGGTCCTCTAACATCCAATACTTCTCAGTTAAGATGAGAAACATGTGAGCTTCGTGAATGAGGGTGTTAGTTTGAGCTGTAAAGTAACTGCCCTTACCTGAAAAGAATTCTTGCTTGTAGGAAGACTCAGAGCCTGGGATTAAACTCCATTTCTGAAGTGAAACACACAGCAGAGATCTCATCCATTGATCACACTCTGCTTTAGAGCCAGAACAACGCTGTTGCTTTCCAGAGTCTCTAAGATACCAGGAAATGTGAGTGTGATGAGAACAAAAGAACGGTGGTTCCTACACATACGGACCATATCTAGTACAACTCTGCTTCTGAAACTGATACAAAGCACTGGTCCTCTAACATCCAATGCTTATCAGTTAAGATGAGAAACGTGTGAGCTTCGTGAACGATGTAGTTCGTTTGAGCTGAAAAGTGACTGCCCTTACCTGAAACGAACTCGTGCTTGTAGGAAAACACAGAGCCTGAAATTTAACTCCATTTCTGAAGGGAAACACACAGCACAGTTCTCTTCGATGGATCACACTCTGCTTTAGAGCAAGAAGCACGCTCTTGCTTTCTAGAGTCTCTAATACAGCCGGAAACTTGAGTGTGCTCAGAACAAAATAACGGTGTTTCCTACACATACAGGCCATATCTAGTTCAACTCTGCTTCTGAAACAGAAACAAACCACAGGTCTTCTAACATCCAATGCTTGTCAGTTAAGATGAGAAACGTGTGAGCTTCGTGAACGATTTAGACCGTTTGAGCTGAAAAGTGACTGCCCTTACCTGAAACGATGTCGTGCTTGTAGGCACACACAGAGCCTGGAATTTAACTCCATTTCTGAAGGGAAACACACAGCACAGTTCTCATTGATGGATCACACTCTGCTTCAGAGCAAGAAGCATGCTCTTGCTTTCTAGAGTCTCTAATACCGCACGAAACGTGAGTGTGATGAGAACAAAAGAACGTTGTTCCCTACACATACGGACCATATCAAGTACAACTCTGCCTCTGAAATTGATACAAAGCACAGGTCCTCTAACATCCAATGCTTGTCAGTTAAGATGAGAAACGTGTGAGCTTTGTGAATGATGTAGATCGTTTGAGCTGTAAAGTAACTGCCCTTACCTGAAACGAAGTCTTGCTTGTAGGAAGACTCAGAGCCTGGGATTTAACTCCATTTCTGAAGTGAAACACACAACAGAGTTCTCATCCATTGATCACACTCTGCTTTAGAGCAAGAAGCACACTCTTGCTTTCTAGAGTCTCTAAGACAGCAGGAAACATGAGTGTGCTGAGAACAAAAGAATGGTGTTCCCTACACATACGGACCATATCTAGTACAACTCAGCCTCTGAAATTGATACAAAGCACAGGTCCTCTAACATCCAATGCTTTTCATTAAAGATGAGTATCGTGTGAGCTTCGTGAACTGTGTAGTTCGTTTCAGCTGAACAGTGACTGCCCTTACCTGAAACGAAGTAGTGCTTGTAGGAAGACACAGAGCATGGGATTTACCTCCATTTCTGAAGTGAAACACACAACAGAGTTCTCATCCATTGATCAAACTCTGCTTTAGAGCAAGAAGCACGCCCTAGCATTCTAGAGTCTCTAACACAGCAGGAAACATGAGTTTGTTGAGAACAAATGGACGGTGTTTCCTACACATACAGACCACATCTAGTCCAACTCTGCTTCTGAAACTGATACAAAGCACTGGTCCTCTAACATTCAATGCTTGTCAGTTAAGATGAGAAACTTGTGAGCTTCGTGAACGATGTAGTTCGTTTGAGCTGAAAAGTGACTGCCCTTACTTGAAACGAAGTCTTGCTTGTAGGAAGACACAGAGCCTGGAATATAACTCCATTTCTGAAGCGAAACACAGAGCATAGTTCTCATCGAAGGATCACACTCTGCTTTAGAGCAAGAAGCACGCTCTTGCTTTCTAGAGTCTCTAATACAGCAGGAAACTTGAGTGAGCTCAGAACAAAAGAACAGTGTTTTCTACACATACAGGCCATTTCTAGTTCAGCTCTGCTTCTGAAACTGAAACAAACCACAGGTCATCAAACATCCAATGCTTGTCAGTTAAGTAGAGAAACGTGTGAGCTTTGTGAACGATGTTGTTCGTTTCAGCTGTAAAGTAACTGCCCTTACCTGAAAGGAAGTCTTGCTTGTAGGAAGACTCAGAGCCTTGGATTTAACTCCATTTCTGAAGGGAAACACACAGCAGAGTTCTCATATATAGGTCACAATCTGCGTTAGAGCACGAAGCACACTCTTGCTTTCTAGAGTCTCTAAGACAGCAGGAAACATGAGTGTGCTGAGAACAAAAGAATGGTGTTCCCTACACATATGGACCATATCTAGAACAACTCAGCCTCTGAAATTGATACAAAGCACAGGTTCTCTAACATCCACTGCTTTTCATTAAAGATGAGTAACCTGTGAGCTTCGTGAACTGTGTAGTTCGTTTCAGCTGAACAGTGACTGCCCTTACCTGAAACGAAGTAGTGCTTGTAGGAAGACACAGAGCATGGGATTTACCTCCATTTCTGAAGAGAAACAGACAGCATAGTTCCCTTCCTTAGATCACACTCTGCTTTAGAGCAAGAAGCATGCACTTTCTTTCTAGATTCTCTAATACAGCAGGAAACGTGAGTGTGCTCAGAACAAATGAACGGTGTTTCCTACACATACGGACCATATCTAGTCCAACTCTGCTGCTGAAAATGATACAAAGCACTGGTCCTCTAACATCCATGCTTGTCAGTTAAGATGCGAAACGTGTGAGCTTCGTGAACGATGTAGTTCGTTTGAGCTGAAAAGTTACTGCCCTTACCTGAAACGAAGTCTTGCTTGTAGGAAGACTCAGAGCTTGGGATTTAACTCCATTTCTGAAGGGAAACACACAGCAGAGTTCTCATATATAGATCACACTCTGCGTTAGAGCAAGAAGCACACTCTTGCTTTCTAGAGTCTCTAAGACAGCAGGAAACATGAGTGTGCTGAGAAGAAAAGAACGGTGTTTCCTACACATACGGACCATATCTAGTCCAATTCTGCTTCTGAAACTGATACAAAGCACTGGTCATCTAACATCCAATGCTTGTCATTTAAGATGAGAAACGTGTGAGCTTCGTGAACGATGTAGTTCCTTTGAGCTGAATAGTGACTGCCCTTAACTAAAACGAAGTCTTGATTGTATGAATACACAGAGCCTGGAGTTTAACTCCATTTATGAAGGGAAACAGACAACACAGTTCTCATCGATGGATCACACTCTGCGTTAGAGCAAGAAGCACGCTCTTGCTGTCTAGATTCTCTAATACAGCAGGAAACGTGAGTGTGCTCAGAACAAATGAACGGTGTTTCCTACACACACGGACCATATCTAGTCCAACTCTGCTGCTGAAAATGATACAAAGCACTGGTCCTCTAACATCCATGCTTGTCAGTTAAGATGCGAAACGTGTGAGCTTCGTGAACGATGTAGTTCGTTTGAGCTGAAAAGTTACTGCCCTTACTTGAAAGGAAGACTTTCTTGTAGGAAGACACAGAGCCTGGTATTTAAATCCATTTCTGAAGGTAAACACACAGCATAGTTCTCATCCATGGATCACACTCTGCTTTAGAGCAAGGAGCATGCTCTAGCATTCTAGAGTCTCTAAGACAGCAGGAAACGTGAGTATGCTGAGAAGAAAAGAACGGTGTTTCCTAAACATACGGACCATATCTAGTCCAATTCTGCTTCTGAAACTGATACAAAGCACTGGTCTTCTAACATCCAATGCTTGTCATTTAAGATGAGAAACGTGTGAGCTTTGTGAACGATGTAGTTCGTTTGAGCTGAATAGTGACTGCCCTTACCTAAAACGAAGTCTTGATTGTATGAAGACACAGAGTCTGGAGTTTAACTCCATTTATGAAGGGAAACACACAACACTGTTCTCATCGATGGATCACACTCTGCGTTAGAGCAAGAGGCACGCTCTTGCTTTCTAGATTCTCTAATACCGCAGGAAACGTGAGTGTGCTCACAAGAAAAGAACAGTGTTTCCTACACATACGGACCATATCTAGTTCAACTCGGCTTCTGAAACTGAAAGAAACCAGAGGTCCTCTAACATCCAATGCTTGTCAGTTAAGATGAGAAACGTGTGAGCTTCGTGAACGATGTAGTTTTTTGAGCTGTAAATTAACTGCCCTTACCTGAAATGAAATCTTGCTTGTAGGAAGACACAGAGCCTGGGATTTAACTCCATTTCTGAAGGGAAACACAAAGCATAGTTCTCATCCATTGATAACACTCTGCTTTAGAGCAACAAGCACGCTCTTGCTTTCTAGAGTCTCTAATACAGCAGGAAACGTGAGTGTGCTCAGAAGAATAGGACGGTTTTTCCTATATAAGGACCATATCTAGTTCAACTCTGCTTGAAATTGATAGAAAGCACTGGTCCTCTAACATCCAATGCTTATCAGTTAAGATGAGAAACGTGTGAGCTTCCTGAACGATGTAGTTCTTTTGAGCTGAAAAGTGACTGCCCTTACCTGAAACGAATTCGTGATTGTTGGAACTCACAGAGCCTGGAATTTAACTCCATTTCTGAAGGGAAACACACAGCATAGTTCTCTTCGATGGATCACACTCTGCTTTAGAGCAAGAAGCACGCTCTTGCTTTCTAGAGTCTCTAATACAGCCGGAAACTTGAGTGTGCTCAGAACAAAATAACGGTGTTTCCTACACATACAGGCCATATCTAGTTCAACGCTGCTTCTGAAACAGAAACAAACCACAGGTCCTCTAACATCCAATGCTTGTCAGTTAAGATGAGAAACGTGTGAGCTTCGTGAACGATGTAGTCCGTTTAAGCTGAAAAGCGACTGCCCTTACCTGAAACGAAGTCGTGCTTGTAGGCACACACAGAGCCTGGAATTTAACTCCATTTCTGAAGGGAAACACACAGCACAGTTCTCATTGATGGATCACACTCTGCTTCAGAGCAAGAAGCATGCTCTTGCTTTCTAGAGTCTCTAAAACCGCAGGAAACGTGAGTGTGATGAGAATAAAAGAACGTTGTTCCCTACACATACGGACCATATCTAGTACAACTCTGCCTCTGAAATTGATACAAAGCACAGGTCCTCTAACATCCAATGCTTGTCAGTTAAGATGAGAAACGTGTGAGCTTCGTGAACGATGTAGATCGTTTGAGCTGTAAAGTAACTGCCCTTACCTGAAACGAAGTCTTGCTTGTAGGAAGACTCAGAGCCTGGGATTTAACTCCATTTCCGAAGTGAAACACACAACAGAGTTCTCATCCATTGATCACACTCTGCTTTAGAGCAAGAAGCACGCCCTAGCATTCTAGAGTCTCTAACACAGCAGGAAACTTGAGTTTGCTGAGAACAAATGAACGGTGTTTCCTACACACACAGACCATATTTAGTCCAACTCTGCTTCTGAAACTGATACAAAGCACTGGTCCTCTAACATTCAATGCTTGTCAGTTAAGATGAGAAACTTGTGAGCTTCGTGAACGATGTAGATCGTTTGAGCTGAAAAGTGACTGCCCTTACTTGAAACGAAGTCTTGCTTGTAGGAAGACACAGAGCCTGGAATATAACTCCATTTCTGAAGCGAAACACAGAGCATAGTTCTCATCGATGGATCACACTCTGCTTTAGAGCAAGAAGCACGCTCTTGCTTTCTAGAGTCTCTAATACAGCAGGAAACTTGAGTGAGCTCAGAACAAAAGAACAGTGTTTTCTACACATACGGGCCATTTCTAGTTCAGCTCTGGTTCTGAAACTGAAACAAACCACAGGTCATCAAACATCCAATGCTTTTCAGTTAAGTAGAGAAACGTGTGAGCTTTGTGAACGATGTTGTCCGTTTCAGCTGTAAAGTAACTGCCCTTACCTGAAATGAAGTCTTGCTTGTAGGAAGACTCAGAGCTTGGGATTTAACTCCATTTCTGAAGGGAAACACACAGCAGAGTTCTCATATATAGATCACAATCTGCGTTAGAGCAAGAAGCACACTCTTGCTTTCTAGAGTCTCTAAGACAGCAGGAAACATGAGTGTGCCGAGAAGAAAAGAACGGTGTTTCCTACACATACGGACCATATCTAGTCCAATTCTGCTTCTGAAACTGATACAAAGCACTGGTCTTCTAACATCCAATGCTTGTCATTTAAGATGAGAAACGTGTGAGCTTCGTGAACGATGTAGTTCGTTTGAGCTGAATAGTGACTGCCCTTACCTAAAACGAAGTCTTGATTGTATGAAGACACAGAGTCTGGAGTTTAACTCCATTTATGAAGGGAAACACACAACAAAGTTCTCATCGATGGATCACACTCTGCGTTAGAGCAAGAAGCACGCTCTTGCTTTCTAGAGTCTCTAATACCGCAGGAAACGTGAGAGTGCTCACAAGAAAAGAACAGTGTTTGCTACACATACGGACCATATCTAGTTCAACTCGGCTTCTGAAACTGAAAGAAACCAGAGGTCCTCTAACATCCAATGCTTGTCAGTTAAGATGAGAAACGTGTGAGCTTCGTGAATGATGTAGTTTTTTGAGCTGTAAATTAACTGCCCTTACCTGAAATGAAATCTTGCTTGTAGGAAGACACAGAGCCTGGGATTTAACTCCATTTCTGAAGGGAAACACAAAGCATAGTTCTCATCCATTGATAACACTCTGCTTTAGAGCAACAAGCACGCTCTTGCTTTCTAGAGTCTCTAATACAGCAGGAAACGTGAGTGTG
Organism: Onychomys leucogaster; assembly: GCA_949786385.1. Classification (NCBI taxonomy): domain Eukaryota; kingdom Metazoa; phylum Chordata; class Mammalia; order Rodentia; family Cricetidae; genus Onychomys; species Onychomys leucogaster. The sequence goes on from CATKUP010000056.1 coordinate 694,727, forward strand.
CTCAGAAGAATAGGACGGTTTTTCCTATACATAAGGACCATATCTAGTTCAACTCTGCTTGAAATTGATAGAAAGCAAAGGTCCTCTAACATCCAATGCTTCTCAGTTAAGATGAGAAACATGTGAGCTTCGTGAACGAGGGTGTTAGTTTGAGCTGTAAAGTAACTGCCCTTACCTGAAACGAATTCTTGCTTGTAGGAAGACTCAGAGCCTGGGATTTAACTCCATTTCTGAAGTGAAACACACAGCATAGTTCTCATCCATTGATCACACTCTGCTTTAGAGCAAGAAGCATGCCCTAGCTTTCTAGAGTCTCTAAGACACCAGGAAACTTGAGTTTGCTGTGAACAAATGAACGGTGTTTCCTACACATACGGACCATATCTAGTCCAACTCTGCTTCTGAAACTGATACAAAGCACTGGTCCTCTAACATCCAATGCTTATCAGTTAAGATGAGAAACGTGTGAGCTTCGTGAACGATGTAGTTCTTTTGAGCTGAAAAGTGACTGCCCTTACCTGAAACGAATTCGTGATTGTAGGAACACACAGAGCCTGGAATTTAACTCCATTTCTGAAGGGAAACACACAGCATAGTTCTCTTCGATGGATCACACTCTGCTTTAGAGCAAGAAGCACGCTCTTGCTTTCTAGAGTCTCTAATACAGCCGGAAACTTGAGTGTGCTCAGAACAAAATAACGGTGTTTCCTACACATACAGGCCATATCTAGTTCAACTCTGCTTCTGAAACAGAAACAAACCACAGGTCCTCTAACATCCAATGCTTGTCAGTTAAGATGAGAAACGTGTGAGCTTCGTGAACGATGTAGTCTGTTTAAGCTGAAAAGTGACTGCCCTTACCTGAAACGAAGTCGTGCTTGTAGGCACACACAGAGCCTGGAATTTAACTCAATTTCTGAAGGGAAACACACAGCACAGTTCTCATTGATGGATCACACTCTGCTTCAGAGCAAGAAGCATGCTCTTGCTTTCTAGAGTCTCTAAAACCGCAGGAAACGTGAGTGTGATGAGAATAAAAGAACGTTGTTCCCTACACATACGGACCATATCTAGTACAACTCTGCCTCTGAAATTGATACAAAGCACAAGTCCTCTAACATCCAATGCTTGTCAATTAAGATGAGAAATGTGTGAGCTTCGTGAACAATGTAGATCGTTTGAGCTGTAAAGTAACTGCCCTTACCTGAAACGAAGTCTTGCTTGTAGGAAGACTCAGAGCCTGGGATTTAACTCCATTTCTGAAGTAAAACACACAACAGAGTTCTCATCCATTGATCACACTCTGCTTTAGAGCAAGAAGCACGCCCTAGCATTCTAGAGTCTCTAACACAGCAGGAAACTTGAGTTTGCTGAGAACAAATGAACGGTGTTTCCTACACATACAGACCATATTTAGTCCAACTCTGCTTCTGAAACTGATACAAAGCACTGGTCCTCTAACATTCAATGCTTGTCAGTTAAGATGAGAAACTTGTGAGCTTCGTGAACGATGTAGATCGTTTGAGCTGGAAAGTGACTGCCCTTACTTGAAACGAAGTCTTGCTTGTAGGAAGACACAGAGCCTGGTATATAACTCCATTTCTGAAGCGAAACACAGAGCATAGTTCTCATCAATGGATCACACTCTGCTTTAGAGCAAGAAGCACGCTCTTGCTTCCTAGAGTCTCTAATACAGCAGGAAACTTGAGTGAGCTCAGAACAAAAGAACAGTGTTTTCTACACATACGGGCCATTTCTAGTTCAGCTCTGGTTCTGAAACTGAAACAAACCACAGGTCATCAAACATCCAATGCTTTTCAGTTAAGTAGAGAAACGTGTGAGCTTTGTGAACGATGTTGTCCGTTTCAGCTGTAAAGTAACTGCCCTTACCTGAAACGAAGTCTTGCTTGTAGGAAGACTCAGAGCTTGGGATTTAACTCCATTTCTGAAGGGAAACACACAGCAGAGTTCTCATATATAGATCACACTCTGCGTTAGAGCAAGAAGCACACTCTTGCTGTCTAGAGTCTCTAAGACAGCAGGAAACATGAGTGTGCTGAGAAGAAAAGAACGGTGTTTCCTACACATACGGACCATATCTAGTCCATTTCTGCTTCTGAAACTGATACAAAGCACTGGTCTTCTAACATCCAATGCTTGTCATTTAAGATGAGAAACATGTGAGCTTCGTGAACGATGTAGTTCATTTGAGCTGAATAGTGACTGCCCTTACCTAAAACGAAGTCTTGATTGTATGAATACACAGAGCCTGGTATTTAAATCCATTTCTGAATGTAAACACACAGCATAGTTCTCATCCATGGATCACACTCTGTTTTAGAGCAAGGAGCACGCTCTAGCATTCTAGATTCTCTAAGACAGCAGGAAACGTAAGTATGCTGAGAAGAAAAGAACGGTGTTTCCTACACATACGGACCATATCTAGTCCAATTCTGCTTCTAAAACTGATACAAAGCACTGGTCTTCTAACATCCAATGCTTGTCATTTAAGATGAGAAACGTGTGAGCTTCGTGAACGATGTAGTTCGTTTGAGCTGAATAGTGACTGCCCTTACCTAAAACGAAGTCTTGATTGTATGAAGACACAGAGTCTGGAGTTTAACTCCATTTATGAAGGGAAACACACAACAAAGTTCTCATCGATGGATCACACTCTGCGTTCGAGCAAGAAGCACGCTCTTGCTTTCTAGATTCTCTAATACCGCAGGAAACGTGAGAGTGCTCACAAGAAAAGAACAGTGTTTGCTACACATACGGACCATATCTAGTTCAACTCGGCTTCTGAAACTGAAAGAAACCAGAGGTCCTCTAACATCCAATGCTTGTCAGTTAAGATGAGAAACGTGTGAGCTTCGTGAACGATGTAGTTTTTTGAGCTGTAAATTAACTGCCCTTACCTGAAATGAAATCTTGCTTGTAGGAAGACAAAGAGCCTGGGATTTAACTCCATTTCTGAAGGGAAACACAAAGCATAGTTCTCATCCATTGATCACACTCTGCTTTAGAGCAACAAGCACGCTCTTGCTTTCTAGAGTCTCTAATACAGCAGGAAACGTGAGTGTGCTCAGAAAAATAGGACGGTTTTTCCTATACATAAGGACCATATCTAGTTCAACTCTGCTTGAAATTGATAGAAAGCAAAGGTCCTCTAACATCCAATGCTTCTCAGTTAAGATGAGAAACATGTGAGCTTTGTGAACGAGGGTGTTAGTTTGAGCTGTAAAGTAACTGCCCTTACCTGAAACGAATTCTTGCTTGTAGGAAGACTCAGAGCCTGGGATTTAACTCCATTTCTGAAGGGAAACACACAGCATAGTTCTCATCCATTGATCACACTCTGCTTTAGAGCAAGAAGCATGCCCTAGCTTTCTAGAGTCTCTAAGACACCAGGAAACTTGAGTTTGCTGAGAACAAATGAACGGTGTTTCCTACACATACGGACCATATCTAGTCCAACTCTGCTTCTGAAACTGATACAAAGCACTGGTCCTCTAACATCCAATGCTTATCAGTTAAGATGAGAAACGTGTGAGCTTCGTGAACGATGTAGTTCTTTTGAGCTGAAAAGTGACTGCCCTTACCTGAAACGAATTCGTGATTGTAGGAACACACAGAGCCTGGAATTTAACTCCATTTCTGAAGGGAAACACACAGCATAGTTCTCTTCGATGGATCACACTCTGCTTTAGAGCTAGAAGCACGCTCTTGCTTTCTAGAGTCACTAATACAGCCGGAAACTTGAGTGTGCTCAGAACAAAATAACGGTGTTTCCTACACATACAGGCCATATCTAGTTCAACTCTGCTTCTGAAACAGAAACAAACCACAGGTCCTCTAACATCCAATGCTTGTCAGTTAAGATGAGAAACGTGTGAGCTTCGTGAACGATGTAGTCCGTTTAAGCTGAAAAGTGACTGCCCTTACCTGAAACGATGTCGTGCTTGTAGGCACACACAGAGCCTGGAATTTAACTCCATTTCTGAAGGGAAACACACAGCACAGTTCTCATTGATGGATCACACTCTGCTTCAGAGCAAGAAGCATGCTCTTGCTTTCTAGAGTCTCTAAAACCGCAGGAAACGTGAGTGTGATGAGAATAAAAGAACGTTGTTCCCTACACATACGGACCATATCTAGTACAACTCTGCCTCTGAAATTGATACAAAGCACAAGTCCTCTAACATCCAATGCTTGTCAGTTAAGATGAGAAACGTGTGAGCTTCGTGAACGATGTAGATCGTTTGAGCTGTAAAGTAACTGCCCTTACCTGAAACGAAGTCTTGCTTGTAGGAAGACTCAGAGCCTGGGATTTAACTCCATTTCTGAAGTAAAACACACAACAGAGTTCTCATCCATTGATCACACTCTGCTTTAGAGCAAGAAGCACGCCCTAGCATTCTAGAGTCTCTAACACAGCAGGAAACTTGAGTTTGCTGAGAACAAATGAACGGTGTTTCCTACACATACAGACCATATTTAGTCCAACTCTGCTTCTGAAACTGATACAAAGCACTGGTCCTCTAACATTCAATGCTTGTCAGTTAAGATGAGAAACTTGTGAGCTTCGTGAACGATGTAGATCGTTTGAGCTGAAAAGTGACTGCCCTTACTTGAAACGAAGTCTTGCTTGTAGGAAGACACAGAGCCTGTAATATAACTCCATTTCTGAAGCGAAACACAGAGCATAGTTCTCATCGATGGATCACACTCTGCTTTAGAGCAAGAAGCACCCTCTTGCTTTCTAGAGTCTCTAATACAGCAGGAAACTTGAGTGAGCTCAGAACAAAAGAACAGTGTTTTCTACACATACGGGCCATTTCTAGTTCAGCTCTGGGTCTGAAACTGAAATAAACCACAGGTCATCAAACATCCAATGCTTGTCAGTTAAGATGAGAAACGTGTGAGCTTTGTGAACGATGTTGTCCTTTTCAGCTGTAAAGTAACTGCCCTTACCTGAAACGAAGTCTTGCTTGTAGGAAGACTCAGAGCTTGGGATTTAACTCCATTTCTGAAGGGAAACACACAGCAGAGTTCTCATATATAGATCACACTCTGCGTTAGAGCAAGAAGCACACTCTTGCTTTCTAGAGTCTCTAAGACAGCAGGAAACATGAGTGTGCTGAGAAGAAAAGAACGGTGTTTCCTACACATACGGACCATATCTAGTCCAATTCTGCTTCTGAAACTGATACAAAGCACTGGTCTTCTAACATCCAATGCTTGTCATTTAAGATGAGAAACATGTGAGCTTCGTGAACGATGTAGTTCATTTGAGCTGAATAGTGACTGCCCTTACCTAAAACGAAGTCTTGATTGTATGAATACACAGAGCCTGGTATTTAAATCCATTTCTGAATGTAAACACACAGCATAGTTCTCATCCATGGATCACACTCTGTTTTAGAGCAAGGAGCACGCTCTAGCATTCTAGAGTCTCTAAGACAGCAGGAAACGTAAGTATGCTGAGAAGAAAAGTCGTTGTTTCCTACACATACGGACCATATCTAGTCCAATTCTGCTTCTGAAACTGATACAAAGCACTGGTCTTCTAACATCCAATGCTTGTCATTTAAGATGAGAAACGTGTGAGCTTCGTGAACGATGTAGTTCGTTTGAGCTGAATAGTGACTGCCCTTACCTAAAACGAAGTCTTGATTGTATGAAGACACAGAGTCTGGAGTTTAACTCCATTTATGAAGGGAAACACACAACAAAGTTCTCATCGATGGATCACACTCTGCGTTAGAGCAAGAAGCACACTCTTGCTTTCTAGATTCTCTAATACCGCAGGAAACGTGAGAGTGCTCACAAGAAAAGAACAGTGTTTGCTACACATACGGACCATATCTAGTTCAACTCGGCTTCTGAAACTGAAAGAAACCAGAGGTCCTCTAACATCCAATGCTTGTCAGTTAAGATGAGAAACGTGTGAGCTTCGTGAACGATGTAGTTTTTTGAGCTGTAAATTAACTGCCCTTACCTGAAATGAAATCTTGCTTGTAGGAAGACACAGAGCCTGGGATTTAACTCCATTTCTGAAGGGAAACACAAAGCATAGTTCTCATCCATTGATCACACTCTGCTTTAGAGCAACAAGCACGCTCTTGCTTTCTAGAGTCTCTAATACAGCAGAAAACGTGAATGTGCTCAGAAGGATAGGACGGTTTTTCCTATACATAAGGACCATATCTAGTTCAACTCTGCTTGAAATTGATAGAAAGCAAAGGTCCTCTAACATCCAATGCTTCTCAGTTAAGATGAGAAACATGTGAGCTTCGTGAACGAGGGTGTTAGTTTGAGCTGTAAAGTAACTGCCCTTACCTGAAACGAATTCGTGCTTGTAGGAACACACAGAGCCTAGAATTAAACTCCATTTCTGAAGGGAAACACACAGCATAGTTCTCTTCGATGGATCACACTCTGCTTCAGAGCAAGAAGCATGCTCTTGCATTCTAGAGTCTCTAAAACCGCAGGAAACGTGAGTGTGATGAGAACAAAAGAATGTTGTTCCCTACACATACGGACCATATCTAGTACAACTCTGCCTCTGAAATTGATACAAAGCACAGGTCCTCTAACATCCAATGCTTGTCATTTACGATGAGAAACGTGTGAGCTTCGTGAACGATGTAGATCGTTTGAGCTGTAAAGTATCTGCCCTTACCTGAAACGAAGTCTTGCTTGTAGGAAGACTCAGAGCCTGGGATTTAACTCCATTTCTGAAGTGAAACACACAACAGAGTTCTCATCCACTGATCACACTCTGCTTTAGAGCAAGAAGCACGCCCTAGCATTCTAGATTCTCTAACACAGCAGTAAACTTGAGTTTGCTGTGAACAAATGAACGGTGTTTCCTACACATACAGACCATATCTAGTCCAACTCTGCTTCTGACACTGATACAAAGCACTGGTCCTCTAACATTCAATGCTTGTCAGTTAAGATGAGAAACTTGTGAGCTTCGTGAACGATGTAGATCGTTTGAGCTGAAAAGTGACTGCCCTTACTTGAAACGCAGTCTTGCTTGTAGGAAGACACAGAGCCTGGAATATAACTCCATTTCTGAAGCGAAACACAGAGCATAGTTCTCATCGATGGATCACAGTCTGCTTTAGAGCAAGAAGCACGCTCTTGCTTTCTAGAGTCTCTAATACAGCAGGAAACTTGAGTGAGCTCAGAACAAAAGAACAGTGTTTTCTACACATACGGGCCATTTCTAGTTCAGCTCTGGTTCTGAAACTGAAACAAACCACAGGTCATCAAACATCCAATGCTTGTCTGTTAAGTAGAGAAACGTGTGAGCTTTGTGAACGATGTTGTCCGTTTCAGCTGTAAAGTAACTGCCCTTACCTGAAACGAAGTCTTGCTTGTAGGAAGACTCAGAGCTTGGGATTTAACTCCATTTCTGATGGGAAACACACAGCAGAGTTCTCATATATAGATCACACTCTGCGTTAGAGCAAGAAGCACACTCTTGCTTTCTAGAGTCTCTAAGACAGCAGGAAAAATGAGTGTGCTGAGAAGAAAAGAACGGTGTTTCCCACACATACGGACCATATCTAGTCCAATTCTGCATCTGAAACTGATACAAAGCACTGGTCTTCTAACATCCAATGCTTGTCATTTAAGATGAGAAATGTGTGAGCTTCGTGAACGATGTAGTTCATTTGAGCTGAATAGTGACTGCCCTTACCTGAAACGAAGTCGTGCTTATAGGAACACACAGAGCCTGGAATTTAACTCCATGTCTGAAGGGAAACACACAGCATAGTTCTCTTCGATGGATCACACTCTGCTTTAGAGCAAGAAGCACGCTCTTGTTTTCTAGAGTCTCTAATACAGCCGGAAACTTGAATGTGCTCAGAACAATATAACGGTGTTTCCTACACGTACAGGCCATATCTAGTTCAACTCTGCTTCTGAAACAGAAACAAACCACAGGTCCTCTAACATCCAATGCTTGTCAGTTAAGATGAGAAACGTGTGAGCTTCGTGAACGATGTAGTTCGGTTAAGAGGAAAAGTGACTGCCCTTACCTGAAAGGAAGTCGTGCTTGTAGGCACACACAGAGCCTGGAATTTAACTCCATTTCTGAAGGGAAACACACAGCACAGTTCTCATTGATGGATCACACTCTGCTTCAGAGCAAGAAGCATGCTCTTGCTTTCTAGAGTCTCTAAAACCGCAGGAAACGTGAGTGTGGTGAAAACAAAAGAACGTTGTTCCCTACACATATGGACCATATTTAGTACAACTCTCCCTCTGAAATTGATACAAAGCACAGGTCCTCTAACATCCAATGCTTGTCAGTTAAGATGAGAAACATGTGAGCTTCGTGAACGATGTAGATCGTTTGAGCTGAAAAGTGACTGCCCTTACTTGAAACGAAGTCTTGCTTGTAGGAAGACACAGAGCCTGGAATATAACTCCATTTCTGAAGCGAAACACAGAGCATAGTTCTCATTGATGGATCACACTCTGCTTTAGAGCAAGAAGCACGCTCTTGCTTTCTAGAGTCTCTAATACAGCAGGAAACTTGAGTGTGCTCAGAACAAAATAACTGTGTTTCCTACACATATGGGCCATATCTAGTTCAACTCTGCTTCTGAAACTGAAAGAAACCACAGGTCCTCTAACATCCAATGCTTGTCAGTTAAGATGAGAATCGTGTGAGCTTTGTGAACGATGTAGCTCGTTTGAGCTATAAAGTAACTGCCCTTATTTGAATCGAAGTCTTCCTTGTAGGAAGACACAGAGCCTGGAATTTAACTCCATTTCTGAAGGGAAACACACAGCATAGTTCTCATCCATGGATCACACTTTGCTTTATAGCAAGAAACACGCTCTTTCTTTCAAGAATCTCTAATACCACAGGAAAGGTGAGTGTGCTCAAATAAAAGAACGGTGTTTTCTATACATACGGACCATATCTAGTTCAACTCTGCTTCTGAAACTGAAACAAACCAGAGGTCCTCTAACATCCATTGTTTCTCAGTTAAGATGAGAAACATGTGAGCTTCGTGAACGATGTAGATCGTTTGAGCTGTAAAGTAACTGCCCTTACCTGAAACGAAGTCTTGCTTGTAGGAAGACTCAGAGCCTGGGATTTAACTCCATTTCTGAAGTGAAACACACAACAGAGTTCTCATCCACTGATCACACTCTGCTTTAGAGCAAGAAGCACGCCCTACCATTCTAGAGTCTCTAACACAGCAGGAAACTTGAGTTTGCTGTGAACAAATGAATGGTGTTTCCTACACATACAGACCATATCTAGTCCAACTCTGCTTCTGAAACTGATACAAAGCACTTGTCCTCTAACATTCAATGCTTGTCAGTTAAGATGAGAAACTTGTGAGCTTCGTGAACGATGTAGATCGTTTGAGCTGAAAAGTGACTGCCCTTACTTGAAACGAAGTCTTGCTTGGAGGAAGACACAGAGCCTGGAATATAACTCCATTTCTGAAGCGAAACACAGAGCATAGTTATCATCGATGGATCACACTCTGCTTTAGAGCAAGAAGCACGCTCTTGCTTTCTAGAGTCTCTAATACAGCAGGAAACTTGAGTGAGCTCAGAACAAAAGAACAGTGTTTTCTACACATACGGGCCATTTCTAGTTCAGCTCTGGTTCTGAAACTGAAACAAACCACAGGTCATCAAACATCCAATGCTTGTCAGTTAAGTAGAGAAACGTGTGAGCTTTGTGAACAATGTTGTCCGTTTCAGCTGTAAAGTAACTGCCCTTACCTGAAACGAAGTCTTGCTTGTAGGAAGACTCAGAGCTTGGGATTTAACTCCATTTCTGAAGGGAAACACACAGCAGAGTTCTCATATATAGATCACACTCTGCGTTAGAGCAAGAAGCACACTCTTGCTTTCTAGAGTCTCTAAGACAGCAGGAAACATGAGTGTGCTGAGAAGAAAAGAACGGTGTTTCCCACACATACGGACCATATCTAGTCCAATTCTGCATCTGAGACTGATACAAAGCACTGGTCTTCTAACATCCAATGCTTGTCATTTAAGATGAGAAACGTGTGAGCTTCGTGAACTATGTAGTTCATTTGAGCTGAATGGTGACTGCCCTTACCTGAAACGAAGTCGTGCTTATAGGAACACACAGAGCCTGGAATTTAACTCCATGTCTGAAGGGAAACACACAGCATAGTTCTCTTCGATGGATCACACTCTGCTTTAGAGCAAGAAGCACGCTCTTGCTTTCTAGAGTCTCTAATACAGCCGGAAACTTGAATGTGCTCAGAACAAAATAACGGTGTTTCCTACACGTACAGGCCATATCCAGTTCAACTCTGCTTCTGAAACCGAAACAAACCACAGGTCCTCTAACATCCAATGCTTGTCAGTTAAGATGAGAAACGTGTGAGCTTCGTGAACGATGTAGTTCGTTTAAGAGGAAAAGTGACTGCCCTTACCTGAAAGGAAGTAGTACTTGTAGGCACACACAGAGCCTGGAATTTAATTCCATTTCTGAAGGGAAACACACAGCACAGTTCTCATTGATGGATCACACTCTGCATCAGAGCAAGAAGCATGCTCTTGCTTTCTAGAGTCTCTAAAACCGCAGGAAACGTGAGTGTGGTGAAAACAAAAGAACGTTGTTCCCTACACATACGGACCATATTTAGTACAACTCTCCCTCTGAAATTGATACAAAGCACAGGTCCTCTAACATCCAATGCTTGTCAGTTAAGATGAGAAACGTGTGAGCTTCGTGAACGATGTAGATCGTTTGAGCTGAAAAGTGACTGCCCTTACTTGAAACGAAGTCTTGCTTGTAGGAAGACACAGAGCCTGGAATATAACTCCATTTCTGAAGCGAATCACAGAGCATAGTTCTCATCGATGGATCACACTCTGCTTTAGAGCAAGAAGCACGCTCTTGCTTTCTAGAGTCTCTAATACAGCAGGAAACTTGAGTGTGCTCAGAACAAAAGAACTGTGTTTCCTACACATATGGGCCATATCTAGTTCAACTCTGCTTCTGAAACTGAAAGAAACCACAGGTCCTCTAACATCCAATGCTTGTCAGTTAAGATGAGAATCGTGTGAGCTTTGTGAACGATGTAGCTCGTTTGAGCTATAAAGTAACTGCCCTTATTTGAATCGAAGTCTTCCTTGTAGGAAGACACAGAGCCTGGAATTTAACTCCATTTCTGAAGGGAAACACACAGCATAGTTCTCATCCATGGATCACACTTTGCTTTATAGCAAGAAACACGCTCTTTCTTTCAAGAATCTCTAATACCACAGGAAACGTGAGTGTGCTCAGAATAAAAGAACGGTGTTTTCTATACATACGGACCATATCTAGTTCAACTCTGCTTCTGAAACTGAAACAAACCAGAGGTCCTCTAACATCCATTGCTTCTCAGTTAAGATGAGAAACATGTGAGCTTCGTGAACGATGGTGATTGTTTGAGCTGTAAAATAACTGCCCTTACCTGAAACGAAGTCTTGCTTGTAGGAAGACTCAGAGCCTGGGATTTAACTCCATTTCTGAAGTGAAACACACAACAGAGTTCCCCTCCATTGATCACACTCTGCTTTAGAGCAAAATGCACGCCCTAGCTTTCTAGAGTCTCTAAGACACCAGGAAACTTGAGTTTGCTGAGAACAAATGAATGGCGTTTCCTACACATACGGACCATATCTAGTCCAACTATGCTTCTGAAACTGACACAAAGCACTGGTCCTCTAACATTCAATGCTTGTCAGTTTAGATGAGAAACGTGTGAGCTTCGTGAGCGATGTAGTTCGTTTGAGGTGAAAAGTGACTGCCCTTACTTGAAAAGAGGTCTTGCTTGTAGGAAGACTCAGAGCCTGGGATTTAACTCCATTTCTGAGGTGAAACGCACAGCAGAGTTCCAATCCATGGATCTCTCTCTGCTTTAGAACAAGAAGCATGCTCTTGCTTTCTAGAGTCTCTAATACAGCAGGAAAATTGAGTGAGCTCAGAAAAAAAGAACGGTGTTTCCTACACATACGGACCATATCTACTACAACTCTGCCTCTGAAATTGATACAAAGCAGAGGTCCTCTAACATCCAATGCTTGTCATTGAAGATGAGAAATGTGTGAGCTTCGTGAATGTTGTAGTTCGTTTGAACATAAAAGTGACTGCCCTTACCTTAAACGAAGTCTTATTTGTAGGAAGACTCAGAGCCTGTTATTTAACTCCATTTCTGAAGTGAAACACAAAGCAGAGTTCTCATCCATTGATCACACTCTGCTTTAGAGCCAGTAGCACGCTCTTGCTTTCTAGAGTCTTTAAGACAGCAGAAAACGTGAGTGTGCTGAGACAAAAGAACGGTGGTTCCTACACATACGGACCATATCTAGTCTAACTCTGGTTCTGAAACTGATACAAAGCACTGGTCCGCTAACATCCAATGCTTGTCAGTTAAGATGAGAAACGTGTGATCTTCGTGAACGATGTAGTTCGTTTGAGCTGAAAAGTGACTGCCCTTACTTGAAACGAAGTATTGCATGTAGGAAGACACAGAGCCTGGAATTTAACTCCATTTCTGAAGGGAAACACACAGCATAGTTCTCATCGATGGATCACACTCTGCTTTAGAGCAAGAAGCATGCTCTTGCTTTCTAGATTCTCTAATACAGCTGGAAATTTGAGTGTGCTCAGAAAAAAAGAACGGTGTTTCCTACACATACGGGCCATATCTAGTTCATCTCTGCTTCTGAAACTGAAACAAACCACAGGTCCTCTAACATCCAATGCTTGTCAGTTAAGATGAGAAACGTGTGAGCTTGGTGAACGATGTAGTTAGTTTGAGCAGTAAAGTAACTTCCCTTACATTAAACGAAGTCTTGCTTGTAGGAAGACTCAGAGCCTGGGATTTAACTCGATTTCTGAAGTGAAACACACAGCAGATTTCTCATCTATTTATCACTCTCTGCTTTAGAGCCAGAAGCATGCTCTTGCTTTCCAGGGTCTCTAAGACAGCAGGAAATGTGATTGTGATGAGAACAAAAGAACGGTGTTCCCTACACATACGGACCATATCTAGTACAAGTCTGCCTTGAAATTGATACAAAGCACAGGTCCTCTAACATCGAATGCTTGTCAGTTAAGATGAGAAACGTGTGAGCTTCGTGAACAATGTAGATCGTTTGAGCTGAAAAGGGACTAACCTTACTTGAAACGAAGTTTGCTTGTAGGAAGACACAGAGCCTGGAATATAAGTCCATTTCTGAAGGGAAACACACAGCAGAGTTCTCATCCATTGATCACACTCTCCTTTAGAGCAAGAAGCACGCTCTTGTTTTCCTGAGTCTCTAATACAGCAGGAAACGTGAGTGTGCTCAGAAGAAAAGAACGGTGTTTCCTATACATACGGACCATACCTAGTTCAACTCTGCTACTGAAGCTGAAACAAACCAGAGGTCCTCTATCATCCAATGCTTCTCAGTTAAGATGAGAAACATGTGAGCTTCTTGAAAGATGGAGTTCTTTTGAGCTGTAAAGTAACTGCCCTTACCTGAAACAAAGTCTTGCTTGTAGGAAGATACAGAGCCTGGGATTTAACTCCATTTCTGAAGTGAAACACACAACAGAGTTCTCATCCATTGATCACACTCTGCTTTAGAGCAAGAAGCACGCACTTGCTTTCTAGAGTCTCTAAGACAGCAGGTAACATGAGTGTGCCAAGAACAAAAGAACGTTGTTTCCTACACATATGGACCATATCTCGTCCAACTCTGCTTCTGAAAATGATACAAAGCACTGGTCCTCTAACATCCGATGCTTGTCAGTTAAGATGAGAAACGTGTGAGCTTCGTAAACGATGTATTTCGTTTGAGCTGTAAAGTAACTGCCCTTACCTGAAACGAAGTCTTGCTTCTAGGAAAACTCAGAGCCTGTGATTTAACTCCATTTCTGAAGTGAAACACACAGCAGAGTTCTCATCCATTGATCACACTCTGCTTTAGAGCCAGAAGCTTGCTCTTGCTTTCTAGAGTCTTTAAGACAGCAGAAAAAGTGAGTGTACTGAGAACAAAAGAACGGTGGTTCCTACACATACGGTCCATATCTAGTCCAACTCTGCCTCTGAAACTGATACAAAGCACTGGTCCTGTAAGATCCAATGCTTGCCAGTTAAGATGAGAAACGTGTGATCTTCGTGAACGATGTAGTTCGTTTGAGCTGAAAAGTGACTGCCCGTACCTGAAACGAAATGGTGCTTGTAGGAACACACAGAGCCTGGAATTTAACTCCATTTCTGATGGGAAACACACAGCATAGTTCTCATCGATGGATCACACTCTGCTTTAGAGCAAGAAGCATGCTCTTGCTTTCTAGGGTCTCTAATACCACAGGAAACGTGAGTGTGCTCAGAAGAAAAGAACGGTGTTTCCTATACATACGGACCATATCTAGTTCAACTCTGCTACTGAAGCTGAAACAAACCAGAGGTCCTCTATCATCCAATGCTTCTCAGTAAAGATGAGAAACATGTGAGCTTCGTGAACGATGTAGTTCGTTTGAGCTGAAAAGTGACTGCCCTTACCTGAAACGAAGTCGTGCTTGTAGGAACACACAGAGTCTGGAATTTAACTCCATTTCTAAAAGGAAACACACCGCATAGTTCTTATTGATGGATCACACTCTGCTTTAGAGCAAGAAGCATGCTCTTCCTTTCTAGAGTCTCTAAGACAGCAGGTAACATGAGTGTGCAAAGAACAAAAGAACGTTGTTTCCTACACATATGGACCATATCTAGTTCAACTCTGCTTCTGAAATTGAAACAAACCACAGGACCTCTAACATCGAGTGCTTGTCAGTTAAGATGAGAAACGTGTGAGCTTCGTGAACTATGTAGTTTGTTTGAGCTGCAAAGTAACTGCCCTTACCTGAAACGAAGTCTTGCTTGTAGAAAGACTCAGAGCCTGGGATTTAACTCCATTTCTGAAGTGAAACACACAGCAGAGTTCTCATCCATTGATCACACACTGCTTTAGAGCCAGAAGCAAGCTCTTGCTTTCCAGGGTCTCTAAGACAGCAGGGAACGTGAGTGTGAGGAGAACAAAAGAACGGTGTTCCCTACACATACGGACCATATCCAGTACAACTCTGCCTCTGAAATTGATACAAAGCACATGTCCTCTAACATCCAATGCTTGTCAGTTAAGATGAGAAACGTGTGAGCTTCAAGAACGATGTAGATCATTTGAGCTGAAAAGTGACTGCCCTTACTTGAAACGAAGTATTGCATGTAGGAAGACATAGAGCCTGGAATATAACACCATTTCTGAAGGGAAACACACAGCATAGTTCTCATCGATGGATCAAACTCTGCTTTAGAGCAAGAAGCACACTCTTGCTTTCTAGAGTCTCTAATACAGCAGGAAACTTGAGTGTGCTCAGAACAAAAGAACTGTGTTTCCTACACATATGGGCCATATCTAGTTCAACTCTGCTACTGAAGCTGAAACAAACCAGAGGTCCTCTATCATCCAATGCTTCTCAGTTAAGATGAGAAACATGTGAGCTTCTTGAAAGATGGAGTTCTTTTGAGCTGTAAAGTAACTGCCCTTACCTGAAACAAAGTCTTGCTTGTAGGAAGATTCAGAACCTGGGATTTAACTCCATTTCTGAAGTGAAACACACAACAGAGTTCTCATCCATTGATCACACTCTGCTTTAGATCAAGAAGCACGCCCTAGCTTTCTAGAGTCTCTTAGACAGCAGGAAACTTGAGTTTCCTGAGAACAAATGAACGGTGTTTCCTACACATATGGACCATATCTAGTCCAACTCTGCTTCTGAAACTAATACAAAGCACTGGTCCTCTAACATCCGATGCTTGTCAGTTAAGATGAGAAATGTGTGAGCTTAGTGAACGATGTAGTTCATTTGAGCTGTAAAGTAACTGCCCTTACCTGAAACGAAGTCTTGCTTGTAGGAAGACTCAGAGCCTGTGATTAAACTACATTTCTGAAGTGAAACACACAGCAGAGTTCTCATCCATTGATCACACTCTGCTTTAGAGCCAGAAGCACGCTCTTGTTTTCCAGAGTCTCTAAGACAGCAGGAAATATGAGTGTGATGAGAACAAAAGAACGGTGTTCCCTACACATACGGACAATATCTAGTACAACTCTGCCACTGAAATTGATACAAAGCACAGGTCCTCTAACATCCAATGCTTGTCAGTTAAGATTAAAATCGTGTGAGCTTCGTGAACGATGTAGTTCGTTTGAGCTGAGAAGTAACTGCCCTTACTTGAATCGAAGTCTTCCTTTTAGGAAGACTCAGAGCCTGGGATTTAACTCCATTTCTGAAGTGAAACACACAGCAGAGTTCTCATTCATTGATCACACTCTGCTTTAGACCAAGAAGCACGCTCTTGCTTTCTAGAGTCTTTAAGAGAGCAGAAAATGTAAGTGTACTGAGAACAAAAGAACTGTGGTTCCTACACATACGGACCATATCTAGTCCAACTCTGCTTCTGAAACTGATACAAAGCACTGGTCCTCTAACATCCAATGCTTGTCAGTTAAGATGAGAATCATGTGAGCTTCGTGAACGATGTAGTTCGTTTGAGCTGAAAAGTGACTGCCCTTACCTGAAACGAAGTCGTGCTTTTAGGAACACACAGAGTCTGGAATTTAACTCCATTTCTAAAAGGAAACACGCAGCATAGTTCTTATTGATGGATCACACTCTGCTTTAGAGCAAGAAGCATGCTCTTCCTTTCTAGAGTCTCTAAGACAGCAGGTAACATGAGTGTGCAAAGAACAAAAGAACGTTGTTTCCTACACATATGGACCATATCTAGTTCAACTCTGCTTCTGAAATTGAAACAAACCACAGGTCCTCTAACATCGAATGCTTCTCAGTTAAGATGAGAAACATGTGAGCTTCTTGAAAGATGGAGTTCTTTTGAGCTGTAAAGTAACTGCCCTTACCTGAAACAAAGTCTTGCTTGTAGGAAGATTCAGAACCTGGGATTTAACTCCATTTCTGAAGTGAAACACACAACAGAGTTCTCATCCATTGATCACACTCTGCTTTAGATCAAGAAGCATGCCCTAGCTTTCTAGAGTCTCTTAGACAGCAGGAAACTGGAGTTTCCTGAGAACAAATGAACGGTGTTTCCTACACATACGGACCATATCTAGTCCAACTCTGCTTCTGAAACTAATACAAAGCACTGGTCCTCTAACATCCGATGCTTGTCAGTTAAGATGAGAAACGTGTGAGCTTAGTGAACGATGTAGTTCATTTGAGCTGTAAAGTAACTGCCCTTACCTGAAACGAAGTCTTGCTTGTAGGAAGACTCAGAGCCTGTGATTAAACTACATTTCTGAAGTGAAACACACAGCAGAGTTCTCATCCATTGATCACACTCTGCTTTAGAGGCAGAAGCACGCTCTTGTTTTCCAGAGTCTCTAAGACAGCAGGAAATATGAGTGTGATGAGAACAAAAGAACAGTGTTCCCTACACATACGGACAATATCTAGTACAACTCTGCCACTGAAATTGATACAAAGCACAGGTCCTCTAACATCCAATGCTTGTCAGTTAAGATTAAAATCGTGTGAGCTTTGTGAACGATGTAGTTCGTTTGAGGTGAGAAGTAACTGCCCTTACTTGAATCGATGTCTTCCTTGTAGGAAGACTCAGAGCCTGGGATTTAACTCCATTTCTGAAGTGAAACACACAGCAGAGTTCTCATTCATTGATCACACTCTGCTTTAGACCAAGAAGCACGCTCTTGCTTTCTAGAGTCTTTAAGACAGCAGAAAACGTGAGTGTACTGAGAACAAAAGAACTGTGGTTCCTACACATACGGACCATATCTAGTCCAACTCTGCTTCTGAAACTGATACAAAGCACTGGTCCTCTAACATACAATGCTTGTCAGTTAAGATGAGAAACATGTGAGCTTCGTGAACGATGTAGTTCGTTTGAGCTGAAAAGTGACTGCCCTTACCTGAAACGAGTCGTGCTTGTAGGAACACACAGAGTCTGGAATTTAACTCCATTTCTAAAAGGAAACACACAGCATAGTTCTTATTGATGGGTCACACTCTGCTTTAGAGCAAGAAGCATGCTCTTCCTTTCTAGAGTCTCTAAGACAGCAGGTAACATGAGTGTGCAAAGAACAAAAGAACGTTGTTTCCTACACATATGGACCATATCTAGTTCAACTCTGCTTCTGAAATTGAAACAAACCACAGGTCCTCTAACATCGAATGCTTGTCAGTTAAGATGAGAAACGTGTGAGCTTCGTGAACGATGTAGTTAGTTTGAGCATTAAAGTAACTTCCCTTACATTAAACGAAGTCTTGCTTGTAGGAAGACTCAGAGCCTGGGATTTAACTCGATTTCTGAAGTGAAACACACAGCAGATTTCTCATCTATTTATCACTCTCTGCTTTAGAGCCAGAAGCATGCTCTTGCTTTCCAGGGACTCTAAGACAGCAGGAAATGTGATTGTGATGAGAACAAAAGAACGGTGTTCCCTACACATACGGACCATATCTAGTACAAGTCTGCCTTGAAATTGATACAAAGCACAGGTCCTCTAACATCGAATGCTTGTCAGTTAAGATGAGAAACGTGTGAGCTTTGTGAACAATGTAGATCGTTTGAGCTGAAAAGGGACTAACCTTACTTGAAACGAAGTCTTGCTTGTAGGAAGACACAGAGCCTGGAATATAACTCCATTTCTGAAGTGAAACACACAGCAGAGTTCTCATCCATTGATCACACTCTCCTTTAGAGCAAGAAGCACGCTCTTGTTTTCCTGAGTCTCTAATACAGCAGGAAACGTGAGTGTGCTCAGAAGAAAAGAACGGTGTTTCCTATACATACGGACCATATCTAGTTCAACTCTGCTACTGAAGCTGAAACAAACCAGAGGTCCTCTATCATCCAATGCTTCTCAGTTAAGATGAGAAATATGTGAGCTTCTTGAAAGATGGAGTTCTTTTGAGCTGTAAAGTAACTGCCCTTACCTGAAACAAAGTCTTGCTTATAGGAAGATTCAGAGGCTGGGATTTAACTCCATTTCTGAAGTGAAACACACAACAGAGTTCTCATCCATTGATCACACTCTGCTTTAGAGCAAGAAGCACGCACTTGCTTTCTAGAGTCTCTAAGACAGCAGGTAACATGAGTGTGCCAAGAACAAAAGAACGTTGTTTCCTACACATATGGACCATATCTAGTCCAACTCTGCTTCTGAAAATGATACAAAGCACTGGTCCTGTAAGATCCAATGCTTGCCAGTTAAGATGAGAAACGTGTGAGCTTTGTGAACAATGTAGTTCGTTTGAGCTGAAAAGTGACTGCCCTTACCTGAAACGAAGTGCTGCTTGTAGGAACACACAGAGCCTGGAATTTAACTCCATTTCTGATGGGAAACACACAGCATAGTTCTCATCGATGGATCACACTCTGCTTTAGAGCAAGAAGCATGCTCTTGCTTTCTAGGGTCTCTAATACCGCAGGAAACGTGAGTGTGCTCAGAAGAAAAGAACGGTGTTTCCTATACATACGGACCATATCTAGTTCAACTCTGCTACTGAATCTGAAACAAACCAGAGGTCCTCTATCATCCAATGCTTCTCAGTTAAGATGAGAAACATGTGAGCTTCTTGAAAGATGGAGTTCTTTTGAGCTGTAAAGTAACTGCCCTTACCTGAAACAAAGTCTTGCTTGTAGGAAGATTCAGAGCTGGGATTTAACTCCATTTCTGAAGTGAAACACACAACAGAGTTCTCATCCATTGATCACACTCTGCTTTAGATCAAGAAGCACGCCCTAGCTTTCTAGAGTCTCTTAGACAGCAGGAAACTTGAGTTTCCTGAGAACAAATGAACGGTGTTTCCTACACATACGGACCATATCTAGTCCACCTCTGCTTCTGAAACTGATACAAAGCACTGGTCCTCTAACATCCGATGCTTGTCAGTTAAGATGAGAAACGTGTGAGCTTAGTGAACGATGTAGTTCGTTTGAGCTGAAAAGTGACTGCCCTTACCTGAAACGAAGTCGTGCTTGTAGGAACACACAGAGTCTGGAATTTAACTCCATTTCTAAAAGGAAACACACCGCATAGTTCTTATTGATGGATCACACTCTGCTTTAGAGCAAGAAGCATGCTCTTCCTTTCTAGAGTCTCTAAGACAGCAGGTAACATGAGTGTGCAAAGAACAAAAGAACTGTGTTCCTACACATATGGGCCATATCTAGTTCAACTCTGCTTCTGAAACTGAAACAAACCAGAGGTCCTCTAACATCCAATGCTTGTCAGGTAAGATGAGAAACGTTTGAGCTTCGTTAACGATGTAGTTCGTTTGAGCTGAAAAGTGACTGCCCTTACCTGAAACGAAGTCGTGTTTGTAGGAACACACAGAGCCTGGAATTTAACTCCATTTCTGAAGGGAAACACACAGCATAGTTCTCATCGATGGATCACACTCTGCTTTAGAGCAAGAAGCACGCTCTTGCTTTCTAGTCTCTAATACCACAGGAAAAGTGAGTGTGCTCAGAACAAAAGAACTGTGTTTCCTACAAATATGGGCCATATCTAGTTCAACTCTGCTTCTGAAACTGAAACAAACCAGAGGTCCTCTATCATCCAATGCTTGTCAGTTAAGATGAGAATCGTGTGAGCTTCGTGAACGATGTAGGTCGTTTGAGCTGTAAAGTAACTGCCCTTACTTGGATCGATGTCTTCCTTGTAGGAAGACTCAGAGCATGGGATTTAACTCCATTTCTGAAGTGAAACACACAGCAGAGTTCTCATCCATTGATCACACTCTGCTTTAGAGCCAGAAGCATGCTCTTGCTTTCCAGGGTCTCTAAGACTGCAGGAAATGTGAGTGTGATGAAAACAAACGAACGGTGTTCCCTACACATACAGACCATATGTAATACAACTCTGCCTCTGAAATTGATACAAAGCACAGGTCCTCTATGATCCAATGCTTGTCAGTTAAGATGTGAAACGTGTGAGCTTTGTGAACAATGTAGTTCGTTTGAGCTGAAAAGTGACTGCCCTTACCTGAAACGAAGTGGTGCTTGTAGGAACACACAGAGCCTGGAATTTAACTCCATTTCTGATGGGAAACACACAGCATAGTTCTCATCGATGGATCACACTCTGCTTTAGAGCAAGAAGCATGCTCTTGCTTTCTAGGGTCTCTAATACCGCAGGAAACGTGTGTGTGCTCAGAAGAAAAGAACGGTGTTTCCTATACATACGGACCATATCTAGTTCAACTCTACTACTGAAGCTGAAACAAACCAGAGGTCCTCTATCATCCAATGCTTCTCAGTTAAGATGAGAAACATGTGAGCTTCTTGAAAGATGGAGTTCTTTTGAGCTGTAAAGTAACTGCCCTTACCTGAAACAAAGTCTTGCTTGTAGGAAGATTCAGAGCCTGGGATTTAACTCCATTTCTGAAGTGAAACACACAACAGAGTTCTCATCCATTGATCACACTCTGCTTTAGATCAAGAAGCACGCCCTAGCTTTCTAGAATCTTTAAGACAGCAGAAAACGTGAGTGTGCTGAGACAAAAGAACGGTGGTTCCTACACATACGGTCCATATCTAGTCTAACTCTGGTTCTGAAACTGATACAAAGCACTGGTCCGCTAACATCCAATGCTTGTCAGTTAAGATGAGAAACGTGTGATCTTCGTGAACGATGTAGTTCGTTTGAGCTGAAAAGTGACTGCCCTTACTTGAAACGAAGTATTGCATGTAGGAAGACACAGAGCCTGGAATTTAACTCCATTTCTGAAGGGAAACACACAGCATAGTTCTCATCGATGGATCACACTCTGCTTTAGAGCAAGAAGCACGCTCTTGCTTTCCAGATTCTCTAATACAGCTGGAAACTTGAGTGTGCTCAGAAAAAAAGAACGGTGTTTCCTACACATACGGGCCATATCTAGTTCATCTCTGCTACTGAAACTGAAACAAACCACAGGTCCTCTAACATCCAATGCTTGTCAGTTAAGATGAGAAACGTGTGATCTTCGTGAACGATGTAGTTCGTTTGAGCAGTAAAGTAATTTCCCTTACATTAAACGAAGTCTTGCTTGTAGGAAGACTCAGAGCCTGGGATTTAACTCGATTTCTGAAGTGAAACACACAGCAGATTTCTCATCTATTTATCACTCTCTGCTTTAGAGCCAGAAGCATGCTCTTGCTTTCCAGGGTCTCTAAGACAGCAGGAAATGTGATTGTGATGAGAACAAAAGAACGGTGTTCCCTACACATACGGACCATATCTAGTACAAGTCTGCCTTGAAATTGATACAAAGCACAGGTCCTCTAACATCGAATGCTTGTCAGTTAAGATGAGAAACGTGTGAGCTTCGTGAACAATGTAGATCGTTTGAGCTGAAAAGGGACTAACCTTACTTGAAACGAAGTTTGCTTGTAGGAAGACACAGAGCCTGGAATATAACTCCATTTCTGAAGGGAAAAACACAGCAGAGTTCTCATCCATTGATCACACTCTCCTTTAGAGCAAGAAGAACGCTCTTGTTTTCCTGAGTCTCTAATAGAGCAGGAAACGTGAGTGTGCTCAGAAGAAAAGAACGGTGTTTCCTATACATACGGACCATATCTAGTTCAACTCTGCTACTGAAGGTGAAACAAACCAGAGGTCCTCTATCATCCAATGCTTCTCAGTTAAGATGAGAAACATGTGAGCTTCTTGAAAGATGGAGTTCTTTTGAGCTGTAAAGTAACTGCCCTTACCTGAAACAAAGTCTTGCTTGTAGGAAGATTCAGAGCCTGGGATTTAACTCCATTTCTGAAGTGAAACACACAACAGAGTTCTCATCCATTGATCACACTCTACTTTAGAGCAAGAAGCACGCACTTGCTTTCTAGAGTCTCTAAGACAGCAGGTAACATGAGTGTGCCAAGAACAAAAGAACGTTGTTTCCTACACATATGGACCATATCTAGTCCAACTCTGCTTCTGAAAATGATACAAAGCACTGTTCCTCTAACATCCGATGCTTGTCAGTTAAGATGAGAAACGTGTGAGCTTCGTAAACGATGTATTTCGTTTGAGCTGTAAAGTAACTGCCCTTACCTGAATAGAATTCTTGCTTCTAGGAAAACTCAGAGCCTGTGATTTAACTCCATTTCTGAAGTGAAACACACAGCAGAGTTCTCATCCATTGATCACACTCTGCTTTAGAGCCAGAAGCACGCTCTTGCTTTCTAGAGTCTTTAAGACAGCAGAAAAAGTGAGTGCACTGAGAACAAAAGAACGGTGGTTCCTAAACATACGGTCCATATCTAGTCCAACTCTGCCTCTGAAACTGATACAAAGCACTGGTCTTGTAAGATCCATTGCTTGCCAGTTAAGATGAGAAACGTGTGAGCTTTGTGAACAATGTAGTTCGTTTGAGCTGAAAAGTGACTGCCCTTACCTGAAACGAAGTGGTGCTTGTAGGAACACACAGAGCCTGGAATTTAACTCCATTTCTGATGGGAAACACACAGCATAGTTCTCATCGATGGATCACACTCTGCTTTAGAGCAAGAAGCATGCTCTTGCTTTCTAGGGTCTCTAATACCACAGGAAACGTGAGTGTGCTCAGAAGAAAAGAACTGTGTTTCCTATACATACGGACGATATCTAGTTCAACTCTGCTACTGAAGCTGAAACAAAGCAGAGGTCCTCTATCATCCAATGCTTCTCAGTTAAGATGAGAAACATGTGAGCTTCTTGAAAGATGGAGTTCTTTTGAGCTGTAAAGTAACTGCCCTTACCTGAAACGAAGTCTTGCTTGTAGGAAGACTCAGAGCCTGTGATTAAACTACATTTCTGAAGTGAAACACACAGCAGAGTTCTCATCCATTGATCATACTCTGCTTTAGAGCCAGAAGCACACTCTTGCTTTCCAGAGTCTCTAAGACAGCAGGAAATTTGAGTGTGATGAGAACAAAAGAACGGTGTTCCCTACACATACGGACAATATCTAGTACAACTCTGCCACTGAAATTGATACAAAGCACAGGTCCTCTAACATCCAATGCTTGTCAGTTAAGATTAAAATCGTGTGAGCTTCGTGAACGATGTAGTTCGTTTGAGCTGAGAAGTAACTGCCCTTACTTGAATCGAAGTCTTCTTTTTACGAAGACTCAGAGCCTGGGATTTAACTCCATTTCTGAAGGGAAACACACAGCATAGTTCTCTTCGATGGATCACTCTCTGCTTTAGAGCAAGAAGCACGCTCTTGCTTTCTAGAGTCTCTAATACAGCCGGAAACTTGAGTGAGCTCAGAACAAAAGAACTGTGTTTCCTACACATACTGGACATATCAAGTTCAACTCTGCTTCGGAACCTGAAACAAACCACAGGCCCTCTAACATCCAATGCTTGTCAGTTAAGATGAGAAACGTGTGAGCTTCGTGAACGATGTAGTTCGTTTGAGCTGTAAAGTAACTCTCCTTACCTGAAACGAAGTCTTGCTTGTAGGAAGACTCAGAGCCTGGGATTTAACTCCATTTCTGAAGTGAAACACACAGCAGAGTTCTCATCCATTGATCACACTCTGCTTTAGAGCCAGAAGCACGCTCTTGCTTTCCAGGGTCTCTAAGACAGCAGGAAATGTGAGTGTAATGAGAACAAAAGAACGGTGTTCCCTACACATACGGACCATATCTAGTACAACTCTGCCTCTGAAATTGATACAAAGCACAGGTCCTCTAAGATCCAATGCTTGTCAGTTAAGATGAGAAACGTGTGAGCTTCGTGAACAATGTAGATCGTTTGAGCTGGAAAGTGACTGCCCTTACTTGAAACGAAGTCTTGCTTCTAGAAAGACACAGAGCCTGGAATATAACTCCATTTCTGAAGGGAAACACACAGCATAGTTCTCATCGATGGATCACCCTCTGCTTTAGAGCAAGAAGCATGCTCTTGATTTCTAGAGTCTCTAATACAGCAGGAAACATGAGTGTCCTCAGAACAAAAGAACTGTGTTTCCTACACATAGGGCCATATCTAGTTCAACTCTGCTTCTGAAACTGAAACAAACCACAGGTCCTCTAACATCCAATGCTTGTCAGTTTAGATGAAAAAACGTGTGATCTTTGTGAACGATGTAGTTCATTTGAGCTGAAAACTGACTGCCCTTACTTGAATGAAGTCTTGCATGTAGGAAGACTCAGAACATGGGATTTAGCTCCATTTCTGAAGTGAAACACACAGCATAGTTCTCATCGATGGATCACACTCTGCTTTAGAGCAAGAAGCCTGCTCTTTCTTTCTAGAGTCTCTAATACCGCAGGAAACGTGAGTGTGATGAAAACAAAAGAACGGTGTTACCTACACATACAGGCCATATCTAGTTCAACTCTGCTTCTGAAACTGATACAAAGCACTGGTACTCTATCATTCAATGCTTGTCAGTTAAGATGAGAAACGTGTGAGCTTCGTGAACGATGTAGTTCCTTTGATCTGAAAAATGACTGCACTTACTTGAAACGAAGTCTTGCTTGTAGGAAGACAAAGAGCCTGGAATTTAACTCCATTTCTGAAGGGAAACACACAGCATAGTTCTCTTCGATGGATCACACTCTGCTTTAGAGCAAGAGCACGTTCTTGCTTTCTAGAGTCTCTAATACATTCGGAAACTTGAGTGTGCTCAGAACAAAAGAACTGTGTTTCCTACACATACTGGCCATATCAAGTTCAACTCTGCTTCGGAACCTGAAACAAACCACAGGTCCTCTCACATCCAATGCTTGTCAGTTAAGATGAGAAACGTGTGAGCTTCATGAACGATGTAGTTCGTTTGAGCTGTAAAGTAACTGCCCTTACCTGAAACGAAGTCTTGCTTGTAGGAAGACTCAGAGCCTGGAATATAACTCCATTTCTGAAGGGAAACACACAGCATAGTTCTCATCGATGGATCAACCTCTGCTTTAGAGCACGAAGCATGCTCTTGCTTTCTAGAGTCTCTAATACAGCAGGAAACTTGAGTGTCCTCAGAACAAAAGAACTGTGTTTCCTACACACAGGGCCATATCTAGTTCAACTCTGCTTCTGAAACTGAAACAAACCACAGGTCCTCTAACATCCAATGCTTGTCAGTTTAGATGAAAAAGCATGTGATCTTTGTGAACGATGTAGTTCATTTGAGCTGAAAAGTGACTGCACTTACTTGAATGAAGTCTTGCTTGTAGGAAGACTCAGAGCATGGGATTTAACTCCATTTCTGAAGTGAAACACACAGCATAGTTCTCAACGATGGATCACACTCTGCTTTAGAGCAAGAAGCCTGCTCTTTCTTTCTAGAGTCTCTAATACCGCAGGAAAAGTGAGTGTGCTCAGAACAAAAGAACAGTGTTTCCTACACATACAGGCCATATCTAGTTCAACTCTGCTTCTGAAACTGATACAAAGCACTGGTACTCTAACATTCAATGCTTGTAAGTTAAGATGAGAAACGTGTGAGCTTTGTGAACGATGTAGTTCCTTTGATCTGAAAAATGACTGCACTTACTTGAAACGAAGTCTTGCTTGTATGAAGACAAAGAGCCTGGAATTTAACTCCATTTCTGAAGGGAAACACACAGCATAGTTCTCTTCGATGGATCACACTCTGCTTTAGAGCAAGAGCACGCTCTTGCTTTCTAGAGTCTCTAATACAGTCGGAAACTTGAGAGTGCTCAGAACAAAAGAACGGTGTTTCCTACACAACGGGCCACATCTAGTTCAACTCTGCTTCTGAACCTGAAACAAACCACAGGTCGTCTAACATCCAATGCTTGTCAGTTAAGATGAGAAACGTGTGAGCTTCGTGAACGATGTAGTTTGTTTGCGCTGTAAAGTAACTGCCCTTACCTGAAACGAATTCTTGCTTGTAGAAAGACTCAGCGCCTGGGATTTAACTCCATTTCTGAAGTGAAACACAGAGCAGAGTTCTCATCCATGGATCACACTCTGCTTTAGAGCCAGAAGCACGCTCTTGCTTTCCAGGGTCTCTAAGACAGCAGGAAATGTGAGTGTGATGAAAACAAAAGAACGGTGTTACCTACACACACGGACCATATCTAGTACAACTCTGCCTCTGAAATTGATACAAAGCACAGGTCCTCTAAGATCCAATGCTTGTCAGTTAAGATGAGAAACGTGTGAGCTTCGTGAACGATGTAGATCGTTTGAGCTGAAAAGTGACTGCACTTACTTGAAACGAAGTCTTGCTTGTAGGAAGACACAGAGCCTGGAATATAACTCCATTTCTGAAGGGAAACACACAGCATAGTTCTCATCGATGGATCACACTCTGCTTTAGAGCAAGAAGCACGCTCTTGCTTTCTAGAGTCTCTAATAGAGCAGGAAACATGAGTGTGCTCACAACAAAAGAACTGTGTTTCCTACACATATGGGCCATATCTAGTTCAACTCTGCTTCTGAAACTGAAACAAACCACAGGTCCTCTAACATCCAATGCTAGTCAGTTAAGATGAGAAACGTGTGAGCTTCGTGAACGATCTAGTTCGTTTGAGCAGTAAAGTAACTGCCCATACCTGAAACGAAGTCTTGCTTGTAGGAAGACTCCAAGCCTGGGATTTAACTCCATTTCTGAAGTGAAACACACAGCAGAGTTCTCATCCATTGATCACACTGTGCTTTAGAGCTAGAAGCATGCTCTTGCTTTCCAGGGTCTCTAAGACTGCAGGAAATGTGAGTGTGATGAGAACAAAAGAACGGTGTGCCCTACACATACGGATCATATCTAGTACAACTCTGCCTCTGAAATTGATACAAAGCACAGGTCCTCTAACATCCAATGCTTGTCAGTTAAGATGAGAAACGTGTGCCCTTTGTGAACGATGTAGATCGTTTGAGCTGAAGAGTGACTGCCCTTACTTGAAACGAAGTCTTGCTTGTAGGAAGACACAGAGCCTGGAATATAACTCCATTTCTGAAGGGAAACACACAGCATAGTTCTCATCGATGGATCACACTCTGCTTTAGAGCAAGAAGCACGCTCTTGCTTTCTAGAGTCTCTAATACAGCAGGAAACTTGAGTGTCCTCAGAACAAAAGAACTGTGTTTCCTACACATAGGGCCATATCTAGTTCAACTCTGCTTCTGAAACTGAAACAAACCACAGGTCCTCTAACATCCAATGCTTGTCAGTTTAGATGAGAAACGTGTGATCTTTGTGAACGATGTAGTTTGTTTGTGCTGAAAAGTGTCTGCCCTTACTTGAATGAAGTCTTGCTTGTAGGAAGACTCAGAGCATGGGATTGAACTCCATTTCTGAAGTGAAACACACAGCATAGTTCTCATCGATGGATCACACTCTGCTTTAGAGCAAGAAGCATGCTCTTTCTTTCTAGAGTCTCTAATACCACAGGAAACGTGAGTGTGCTCAGAACAAAAGAACAGTGTTTCCTACACATACAGGCCATATCTAGTTCAACTCTGCTTCTGAAACTGATACAAAGCACTGGTACTCTAACATTCAATGCTTGTCAGTTAAGATGAGAAACGTGTGAGCTTCGTGAACGATGTAGTTCCTTTGATCTGAAAAATGACTGCACTTACTTGAAACGAAGTCTTGATTGTAGGAAGACAAAGAGCCTGGAATTTAACTCCATTTCTCACGGGAAACACACAGCATAGTTCTCTTCGATGGATCACACTCTGCTTTAGAGCAAGAGCACGCTCTTGCTTTCTAGAGTCTCTAAGACAGCAGGAAATGTGAGTGTGATGAAAACAAAAGAACGGTGTTACCTACACACACGGACCATATCTAGTACAACTCTGCCTCTGAAATTGATACAAAGCACAGGTCCTCTAAGATCCAATGCTTGTCAGTTAAGATGAGAAACGTGTGAGCTTCGTGAACGATGTAGATCGTTTGAGCTAAAAAGTGACTGCCCTTACTTGAAACGAAGTCTTGCATGTAGGAAGACACAGAGCCTGGAATATAACTCCATTTCTGAAGGGAAACACACAGCATAGTTCTCATCGATGGATCACACTCTGCTTTAGAGCAAGAAGCACGCTCTTGCTTTCTAGAGTCTCTAATAGAGCAGGAAACATGAGTGTGCTCAGAACAAAAGAACTGTGTTTCCTACACATATGGGCCATATCTAGTTCAACTCTGCTTCTGAAACTGAAAGAAACCACAGGTCCTCTAACATCCAATGCTTGTCAGTTAAGATGAGAAACGTGTGAGCTTCGTGAATGATGTAGTTCATTTGAGCAGTAAAGTAACTGCCCATACCTGAAACGAAGTCTTGCTTGTAGGAAGACTCCGAGCCTGGGATTTAACTCCATTTCTGATGTGAAACACACAGCAGAGTTCTCATCCATTGATCACACTGTGCTTTAGAGCTAGAAGCACGCTCTTGCTTTCCAGGGTCTCTAAGAGTGCAGGAAATGTGAGTGTGATGAGAACAAAAGAATGGTGTGCCCTACACATATGGATCATATCTAGTACAACTCTGCCTCTGAAATTGATACAAAGCACAGGTCCTCTAACATCCAATGCTTGTCAGTTAAGATGAGAAACGTGTGCCCTTTGTGAACGATGTAGATCGTTTGAGCTGA
Organism: Onychomys leucogaster; assembly: GCA_949786385.1. Classification (NCBI taxonomy): domain Eukaryota; kingdom Metazoa; phylum Chordata; class Mammalia; order Rodentia; family Cricetidae; genus Onychomys; species Onychomys leucogaster. Next base: position 724,355 of record CATKUP010000056.1, read on the forward strand.
AGAATGACTGCCCTTACTTGAAACGAAGTCTTGCTTGTAGGAAGACAAAGAGCCTGGAATTTAACTCCATTTCTGAAGGGAAACACACAGCATAGTTCTCTTCGATGGATCACACTCTGCTTTAGGGCAAGAGCACGCTCTTGCTTTCTAGAGTCTCTAATACAGTTGGAAACTTGAGTGTGCTCAGAACAAAAGAACTGTGTTTCCTACACATAGAGCCATATCTAGTTCAACTCTGCTTCTGAAACTGAAACAAACCACAGGTCCTCTAACATCCAATGCTTGTCAGTTAAGATGAGAAACGTGTGAGCTTCGTGAACTATGTAGTTCGTTTGAGCTGTAAAGTAACTGCCCTTACCTGAAACGAAGTCTTGCTTGTAGGAAGACTCAGAGCCTGGGATTTAACTCCATTTCTGAAGTGAAACACACAGCAGAGTTCTCATCCATTGATCACACTCTGCTTTAGAGCCAGAAGCACGCTCTTGCTTTCCAGGGTCTCTAAGACAGCAGGAAATGTGAGTGTGATGAAAACAAAAGAACGGTGTTACCTACACACACGGACCATATCTAGTACAACTCTGCCTCTGAAATTGATACAAAGCACAGGTCCTCTAAGATCCAATGCTTGTCAGTTATGATGAGAAACGTGTGAGCTTCGTGAATGATGTAGTTCGTTTGAGCAGTAAAATAACTGCCCATACCTGAAACGAAGTCTTGCTTGTAGGAAGACTCCGAGCCTGGGATTTAACTCCATTTCTGAAGTGAAACACACAGCAGAGTTCTCATCCATTGATCACACTGTGCTTTAGAGCTAGAAGCACGCTCTTGCTTTCCATGGTCTCTAAGGCTGCAGGAAATGTGAGTGTGATGAGAACAAAAGAACGGTGTGCCCTACACATACGGATCATATCTAGTACAACTCTGCCTCTGAAATTGATACAAAGCACAGGTCCTCTAACATCCAATGCTTGTCAGTTAAGATGAGAAACGTGTGATCTTCGTGAACGATGTAGTTCGTTTGAGCTGAAAAGTGTCTGCCCTTACTTGAATGAAGTCTTGCTTGTAGGAAGACTCAGAGCATGGGATTTAACCCCATTTCTGAAGTGAAACACACAGCATAGTTCTCATCGATGGATCACACTCTGCTTTAGAGCAAGGAGCATGCTCTTTCTTTCTAGAGTCTCTAATACCGCAGGAAACGTGAGTGTGCTCAGAACAAAAGAACAGTGTTTCCTACACATACAGGCCATATCTAGTTCAACTCTGCTTCTGAAACTGATACAAAGCACTGGTCCTCTAACATCCAATGCTTGTCAGTTAAGATGAGAAACGTGTGAGCTTCGTGAACGATGTAGTTCGTATGAGCTGTAAAGTAACTGCCCTTACCTGAAACGAAGTCTTGCTTGTAGGAAGACTCAGAGCCTGGGATATAACTACATTTCTGAAGTGAAACACACAGCAGAGTTCTCATCCATTGATCACACTCTGCTTTAGAGCCAGAAGCACGCACTTGCTTTCCAGAGTCTCTAAGACAGCAGGAAAAGTGAGTGTGCTCAGAAGAAAAGAACGGTGTTTCCTATACATACGGACAATATCTAGTTCAACTCTGCTTCTGAAACTGAAACAAACCTGAGGTCCTCTAACATCCAATGCTTGTCAGTTAAGATGAGACACATGTGAGCTTCGGGAACGATGGAGTTCGTTTGAGCTGTAAAGTAACTGCCCTTACCTGAAACGAATTCTTGCTTGTAGAAAGTCTCAGAGCCTGGGATTTAACTCCATTTGTGAAGTGAAACACAGAGCTGAGTTCTCATCCATTGATCACACTCTGCTTTAGAGCCAGAAGCACGCTCTTGCTTTCCAGGGTCTCTAAGACAGCAGGAAATGTGAGTGTGATGAAAACAAAAGAACGGTGTTACCTTCAACACGGACCATATCTAGTACAACTCTGCCTCTGAAATTGATACAAAGCACAGGTCCTCTAAGATCCAATGCTTGTCAGTTAAGATGAGAAACATGTGAGCTTCGTGAACGATGTAGATCGTTTGAGCTGAAAAGTGACTGCCCTTATTTGAAACGAAGTCTTACTTGTAGGAAGACACAGAGCCTGGAATATAACTCCATTTCTGAAGGGAAACACACAGCATAGTTCTCATCGATGGATCACACTCTGCTTTAGAGCAAGAAGCATGCTCTTGCTTTCTAGAGTCTCTAATACAGCAGGAAACTTGAGTGTCCTCAGAACAAAAGAACTGTGTTTCCTACACCTAGGGCCATATCTAGTTCAACTCTGCTTCTGAAACTGAAACAAACCACAGGTCCTCTAACATCCAATGCTTGTCAGTTTAGATGAGAAACGTGTGATCTTCGTGAACGATGTAGTTCATTTGAGCTGAAAAGTGACTGCCCTTACTTGAATGAAGTCTTGCTTGTAGGAAGACTCAGAGCATGGGATTTAACTCCATTTCTGAAGTGAAACACACAGCATAGTTCTCATCGATGGATCACACTCTGCTTTAGAGCAAGAAGCATGCTCTTTCTTTCTATAGTCTCTAATACCGCAGGAAACGTGAGTGTGCTCAGAACAAAAGAACAGTGTTTCCTACACATACAGGCCATATCTAGTTCAACTCTGCTTCTGAACCTGATACAAAGCACTGGTACTCTAACATTCAATGCTTGTCAGTTAAGATGAGAAACGTGTGAGCTTCATGAACGATGTAGTTCCTTTGATCTGAAAAATGACTGCACTTACTTGAAACGAAGTCTTGCTTGTAGGAAGACAAAGAGCCTGGAATTTAACTCCATTTCTGAAGGGAAACACACAGCATAGTTCTCTTCGATGGATCACACTCTGCTTTAGGGCAAGAGCACGCTCTTGCTTTCTAGAGTCTCTAATACAGTTGGAAACTTGAGTGTGCTCAGAACAAAAGAACTGTGTTTCCTACACATAGAGCCATATCTAGTTCAACTCTGCTTCTGAAGTTGAAACAAACCACAGGTCCTCTAACATCCAATGCTTGTCAGTTAAGATGAGAAACGTGTGAGCTTCGTGAACTATGTAGTTCGTTTGAGCTGTAAAGTAACTGCCCTTACCTGAAACGAAGTCTTGCTTGTAGGAAGACTCAGAGCCTGTAATTTAACTCCATTTCTGAAGTGAAACACACAGCAGAGTTCTTATCCATTGATCACACTCTGCTTTAGAGCCAGAAGCACGCTCTTGCTTTCCAGGGTCTCTAAGACAGCAGGAAATGTGAGTGTGATGAAAACAAAAGAACGGTGTTACCTACACACACGGGCCACATCTAGTACAACTCTGCCTCTGAAATTGATACAAAGCACAGGTCCTCTAAGATCCAATGCTTGTCAGTAAAGATGAGAAACGTGTGAGCTTCGTGAACGATGTAGATCGTTCGAGCTGAAAAGTGACTGCCCTTACTTGAAACGAAGTCTTGCTTGTAGAAAGACACAGAGCCTGGAATATAACTCCATTTCTGAAGGGAAACACACAGCATAGTTCTCATCGATGGATCACACTCTGCTTTAGAGCAAGAAGCACGCTCTTGCTTTCTAGAGTCTCTAATAGAGCAGGAAACATGAGTGTGCTCAGAACAAAAGAACTGGGTTTCCTACACATATGGGCCATATCTAGTTCAACTCTGCTTCTGAAACTGAAACAAACCACAGGTCCTCTAACATCCAATGCTTGTCAGTTAAGATGAGAAACGTGTGAGCTTCGTGAATGATGTAGTTCGTTTGAGCAGTAAAGTAACTGCCCATACCTGAAACGAAGTCTTGCTTGTAGGAAGACTCCGAGCCTGGGATTTAACTCCATTTCTGAAGTGAAACACACAGTAGAGTTCTCATCCATTGATCACACTCTGCTTTAGAGCCAGAAGCACGCTCTTGCTTTCCAGGGTCTCTAAGACAGCAGGAAATGTGAGTGTGATGAAAACAAAAGAATGGTGTTACCTACACACACGGACCATATCTAGTACAACTCTGCCTCTGAAATTGATACAAAGCACAGGTCCTCTAAGATCCAATGCTTGTCAGTTATGATGAGAAACGTGTGAGCTTCGTGAATGATGTAGTTCGTTTGAGCAGTAAAATAACTGCCCATACCTGAAACGAAGTCTTGCTTGTAGGAAGACTCCGAGCCTGGGATTTAACTACATTTCTGAAGTGAAACACACAGCAGAGTTCTCATCCATTGATCACACTCTGCTTTAGAGCCAGAAGCACGCTCTTGCTTTCCAGGGTCTCTAAGACAGCAAGAAATGTGAGTGTGATGAAAACAAAAGAACGGTGTTACCTACACACACGGACCATATCTAGTATAACTCTGCCTCTGAAATTGAAACAAAGTACAGGTCCTCTAAGATCCAATGCTTGTCAGTTAAGATGAGAAACGTGTGAGCTCCGTGAACGATGTACATCGTTTGGGCTGAAAAGTGACTGCCCTTACTTGAAATGAAGTCTTGCTTGTAGGAAGACAGAGAGCCTGGAATATAACTCCATTTCTGAAGGGAAACACACAGCATAGTTCTCATCGATGGATCACACTCTGCTTTAGAGCAAGAAGCATGCTCTTGCTTTCTAGAGTCTCTAATACAGCAGGAAACTTGAGTGTCCTCAGAACAAAAGAACTGTGTTTATTACACCTAGGGCCATATCTAGTTCAACTCTGCTTCTGAAACTGAAACAAACAACAGGTCCTCTAACATCCAATGCTTGTCAGTTTAGATGAGAAACGTGTGATCTTCGTGAACGATGTAGTTCATTTGAGCTGAAAAGTGACTGCCCTTACTTGAATGAAGTCTTGCTTGTAGGAAGACTCAGAGCATGGGATTTAACTCCATTTCTGAAGTGAAACACACAGCATAGTTCTCATCGATGGATCACACTCTGCTTTAGAGCAAGAAGCATGCTCTTTCTTTCTATAGTCTCTAATACCGCAGGAAACGTGAGTGTGCTCAGAACAAAAGAACAGTGTTTCCTACACATACAGGCCATATCTAGTTCAACTCTGCTTCTGAACCTGATACAAAGCACTGGTACTCTAACATTCAATGCTTGTCAGTTAAGATGAGAAACGTGTGAGCTTCGTGAACGATGTAGTTCCTTTGATCTGAAAAATGACTGCACTTACTTGAAACGAAGTCTTGCTTGTAGGAAGACAAAGAGCCTGGAATTTAACTCCATTTCTGAAGGGAAACACACAGCATAGTTCTCTTCGATGGATCACACTCTGCTTTAGGGCAAGAGCACGCTCTTGCTTTCTAGAGTCTCTAATACAGTTGGAAACTTGAGTGTGCTCAGAACAAAAGAACTGTGTTTCCTACACATAGAGCCATATCTAGTTCAACTCTGCTTCTGAAATTGAAACAAACCACAGGTCCTCTAACATCCAATGCTTGTCAGTTAAGATGAGAAACGTGTGAGCTTCGTGAACTATGTAGTTCGTTTGAGCTGTAAAGTAACTGCCCTTACCTGAAACGAAGTCTTGCCTGTAGGAAGAATCAGAGCCTGTAATTTAACTCCATTTCTGAAGTGAAACACACAGCAGAGTTCTTATCCATTGATCACACTCTGCTTTAGAGCCAGAAGCACGCTCTTGCTTTCCAGGGTCTCTAAGACAGCAGGAAATGTGAGTGTGATGAAAACAAAAGAACGGTGTTACCTACACACACGGGCCACATCTAGTACAACTCTGCCTCTGAAATTGATACAAAGCACAGGTCCTCTAAGATCCAATGCTTGTCAGTAAAGATGAGAAACGTGTGAGCTTCGTGAACGATGTAGATCGTTTGAGCTGAAAAGTGACTGCCCTTACTTGAAACGAAGTCTTGCTTGTAGAAAGACACAGAGCCTGGAATATAACTCCATTTCTGAAGGGAAACACACAGCATAGTTCTCATCGATGGATCACACTCTGCTTTAGAGCAAGAAGCACGCTCTTGCTTTCTAGAGTCTCTAATAGAGCAGGAAACATGAGTGTGCTCAGAACAAAAGAACTGGGTTTCCTACACATATGGGCCATATCTAGTTCAACTCTGCTTCTGAAACTGAAACAAACCACAGGTCCTCTAACATCCAATGCTTGTCAGTTAAGATGAGAAACGTGTGAGCTTCGTGAATGATGTAGTTCGTTTGAGCAGTAAAGTAACTGCCCATACCTGAAACGAAGTCTTGCTTGTAGGAAGACTCCGAGCCTGGGATTTAACTCCATTTCTGAAGTGAAACACACAGCAGAGTTCTCATCCATTGATCACACTCTGTTTAGAGACAGAAGCACGCTCTTGCTTTCCAGGGTCTCTAAGACAGCAGGAAATGTGAGTGTGATGAAAACAAAAGAATGGTGTTACCTACACACACGGACCATATCTAGTACAACTCTGCCTCTGAAATTGATACAAAGCACAGGTCCTCTAAGATCCAATGCTTGTCAGTTATGATGAGAAACGTGTGAGCTTCGTGAATGATGTAGTTCGTTTGAGCAGTAAAATAACTGCCCATACCTGAAACGAAGTCTTGCTTGTAGGAAGACTCCGAGCCTGGGATTTAACTACATTTCTGAAGTGAAACACACAGCAGAGTTCTCATCCATTGATCACACTGTGCTTTAGAGCTAGAAGCACGCTCTTGCTTTCCATGGTCTCTAAGGCTGCAGGAAATGTGAGTGTGATGAGAACAAAAGAACGGTGTGCCCTACACATACGGATCATATCTAGTACAACTCTGCCTCTGAAATTGATACAAAGCACAGGTCCTCTAACATCCAATGCTTGTCAGTTAAGATGAGAAACGTGTGATCTTTGTGAACGATGTAGTTCGTTTGAGCTGAAAAGTGTCTGCCCTTACTTGAATGAAGTCTTGCTTGTAGGAAGACTCAGAGCATGGGATTTAACCCCATTTCTGAAGTGAAACACACAGCATAGTTCTCATCGATGGATCACACTCTGCTTTAGAGCAAGGAGCATGCTCTTTCTTTCTAGAGTCTCTAATACCGCAGGAAACGTGAGTGTGCTCAGAACAAAAGAACAGTGTTTCCTACACATACAGGCCATATCTAGTTCAACTCTGCTTCTGAAACTGATACAAAGCACTGGTCCTCTAACATCCAATGCTTGTCAGTTAAGATGAGAAACGTGTGAGCTTCGTGAACGATGTAGTTCGTTTGAGCTGTAAAGTAACTGCCCTTACCTGAAACGAAGTCTTGCTTGTAGGAAGACTCAGAGCCTGGGATTTAACTACATTTCTGAAGTGAAACACACAGCAGAGTTCTCATCCATTGATCACACTCTGCTTTAGAGCCAGAAGCACGCACTTGCTTTCCAGAGTCTCTAAGACAGCAGGAAAAGTGAGTGTGCTCAGAAGAAAAGAACGGTGTTTCCTATACATACGGACAATATCTAGTTCAACTCTGCTTCTGAAACTGAAACAAACCAGAGGTCCTCTAACATCCAATGCTTGTCAGTTAAGATGAGACACATGTGAGCTCTGGGAACGATGGAGTTCGTTTGAGCTGTAAAGTAACTGCCCTTACCTGAAATGAATTCTTGCTTGTAGAAAGTCTCAGAGCCTGGGATTTAACTCCATTTGTGAAGTGAAACACAGAGCTGAGTTCTCATCCATTGATCACACTCTGCTTTAGAGCCAGAAGCACGCTCTTGCTTTCCAGGGTCTCTAAGACAGCAGGAAATGTGAGTGTGATGAAAACAAAAGAACGGTGTTACCTTCAACACGGACCATATCTAGTACAACTCTGCCTCTGAAATTGATACAAAGCACAGGTCCTCTAAGATCCAATGCTTGTCAGTTAAGATGAGAAACATGTGAGCTTCGTGAACGATGTAGATCGTTTGAGCTGAAAAGTGACTGCCCTTATTTGAAACGAAGTCTTACTTGTAGGAAGACACAGAGCCTGGAATATAACTCCATTTCTGAAGGGAAACACACAGCATAGTTCTCATCGATGGATCACACTCTGCTTTAGAGCAAGAAGCATGCTCTTGCTTTCTAGAGTCTCTAATACAGCAGGAAACTTGAGTGTCCTCAGAACAAAAGAACTGTGTTTCCTACACCTAGGGCCATATCTAGTTCAACTCTGCTTCTGAAACTGAAACAAACCACAGGTCCTCTAACATCCAATGCTTGTCAGTTTAGATGAGAAACGTGTGATCTTCGTGAACGATGTAGTTCATTTGAGCTGAAAAGTGACTGCCCTTACTTGAATGAAGTCTTGCTTGTAGGAAGACTCAGAGCATGGGATTTAACTCCATTTCTGAAGTGAAACACACAGCATAGTTCTCATCGATGGATCACACTCTGCTTTAGAGCAAGAAGCATGCTCTTTCTTTCTATAGTCTCTAATACCGCAGGAAACGTGAGTGTGCTCAGAACAAAAGAACAGTGTTTCCTACACATACAGGCCATATCTAGTTCAACTCTGCTTCTGAACCTGATACAAAGCACTGGTACTCTAACATTCAATGCTTGTCAGTTAAGATGAGAAACGTGTGAGCTTCGTGAACGATGTAGTTCCTTTGATCTGAAAAATGACTGCACTTACTTGAAACGAAGTCTTGCTTGTAGGAAGACAAAGAGCCTGGAATTTAACTCCATTTCTGAAGGGAAAAACACAGCATAGTTCTCATCGATGGATCACACTCTGCTTTAGAGCAAGAAGCATGCTCTTGCTTTCTAGAGTCTCTAATACAGCAGGAAACTTGAGTGTCCTCAGAACAAAAGAACTGTGTTTCCTACACCTAGGGCCATATCTAGTTCAACTCTGCTTCTGAAACTGAAACAAACCACAGGTCCTCTAACATCCAATGCTTGTCAGTTTAGATGAGAAACGTGTGATCTTCGTGAACGATGTAGTTCATTTGAGCTGAAAAGTGACTGCCCTTACTTGAATGAAGTCTTGCTTGTAGGAAGACTCAGAGCCTGGAATTTAACTCCATTTCTGAAGGGAAACACACAGCATAGTTCTCTTTGATGGATCACACTCTGCTTTAGGGCAAGAGCACGCTCTTGCTTTCTAGAGTCTCTAATACAGTTGGAAACTTGAGTGTGCTCCGAACAAAAGAACGGTGTTTCCTACACATAGAACCATATCTAGTTCAACTCTGCTTCTGAAATTGAAACAAACCACAGGTCCTCTAACATCCAATGCTTGTCAGTTAAGATGAGAAACGTGTGAGCTTCGTGAACTATGTAGTTCGTTTGAGCTGTAAAGTAACTGCCCTTACCTGAAACGAAGTCTTGCTTGTAGGAAGACTCAGAGCCTGGGATTTAACTCCATTTCTGAAGTGAAACACACAGCAGAGTTCTCATCCATTGATCACACTCTGCTTTAGAGCCAGAAGCACGCTCTTGCTTTCCAGGGTCTCTAAGACAGCAGGAAATGTGAGTGTGATGAAAACAAAAGAACGGTGTTACCTACACACACGGACCATATCTAGTACAACTCTGCCTCTGAAATTGATACAAAGCACAGGTCCTCTAAGATCCAATGCTTGTCAGTTAAGATGAGAAACGTGTGAGCTTCGTGAACGATGTAGATCGTTTGAGCTGATAAGTGACTGCCCTTACTTGAAACGAAGTCTTGCTTGTAGGAAGACACAGAGCCTGGAATATAACTCCATTTCTGAAGGTAAACACACAGCATAGTTCTCATCGATGGATCACACTCTGCTTTAGAGCAAGAAGCACGCTCTTGCTTTCTAGCGTCTCTAATAGAGCAGGAAACTTGAGTGTGCTCAGAACAAAAGAACTGTGTTTCCTACACATATGGGCCATATCTAGTTCAACTCTGCTTCTGAAACTGAAACCAACCAGAGGTCCTCTAACATCCAATGCTTGTCAGTTAAGATGAGAAACGTGTGAGCTTCGTGAACGATGTAGTTCGTTTGAGCAGTAAAGTAACTGCCCATACCTGAAACGAACTCTTGCTTGTAGGAAAACTCCAAGCTTGGGATTTAACTCCATTTCTGAAGTGAAACACACAGCAGAGTTCTCATCCATTGATCACACTGTGCTTTAGAGCTAGAAGCACGCTCTTGCTTTCCAGGGTCTCTAAGACTGCAGGAAACGTGAGTGTGATGAGAACAAAAGAACGGTGTGCCCTACACATACGGATCATATCTAGTACAACTCTGCCTCTGAAATTGATACAAAGCACAGGTCCTCTAACATCCAATGCTTGTCAGTTTAGATGAGAAACGTGTGATCTTCGTGAATGATGTAGTTCGTTTGAGCTGAAAAGTGACTGCCCTTACTTGAATGAAGTCTTGCTTGTAGGAAGACTCAGAGCATGGGATTTAACTCCATTTCTGAAGTGAAACACACAGCATAGTTCTCATCGATGGATCACACTCTGCTTTAGAACAAGAAGCATGCTCTTTCTTTCTAGAGTCTCTAATACTGCAGGAAACGTGAGTGTGCTCAGAACAAAAGAACAGTGTTTCCTACACATACAGGCCATATCTAGTTCAACTCTGCTTCTGAAACTGATACAAAGCACTGGTACTCTAACATTCAATGCTTGTCAGTTAAGATGAGAAACGTGTGAGCTTCGTGAACGATGTAGTTCCTTTGATCTGAAAAATGACTGCACTTACTTGAAACGACGTCTTGCTTGTAGGAAGACAATGAACCTGGAATTTAACTCCATTTCTGAAGGGAAACACACAGAATAGTTCTCTTCGATGGATCACACTCTGCTTTAGAGCAAGAGCACGCTCTTGCTTTCTAGAGTCTCTAATACAGTTGGAAACTTGAGTGTGCTCCGAACAAAAGAACGGTGTTTCCTACACATAGAACCATATCTAGTTCAACTCTGCTTCTGAAATTGAAACAAACCACAGGTCCTCTAACATCCAATGCTTGTCAGTTAAGATGAGAAACGTGTGAGCTTCGTGAACTATGTAGTTCATTTGAGCTGTAAAGTAACTGCCCTTACCTGAAACGAAGTCTTGCTTGTAGGAAGACTCAGAGCCTGGGATTTAACTCCATTTCTGAAGTGAAACACACAGCAGAGTTCTCATCCATTGATCACACTCTGCTTTAGAGCCAGAAGCACGCTCTTGCTTTCCAGGGTCTCTAAGACAGCAGGAAATGTGAGTGTGATGAAAACAAAAGAACGGTGTTACCTACACACACGGACCATATCTAGTACAACTCTGCCTCTGAAATTGATAAAAAGCACAGGTCCTCTAAGATCCAATGCTTGTCAGTTATGATGAGAAACGTGTGAGCTTCGTGAATGATGTAGTTCGTTTGAGCAGTAAAATAACTGCCCATACCTGAAACGAAGTCTTGCTTCTAGGAAGACTCCAAGCCTGGGATTTAACTCCATTTCTGAAGTGAAACACACAGCAGAGTTCTCATCCATTGATCACACTGTGCTTTAGAGCTAGAAGCACGCTCTTGCTTTCCATGGTCTCTAAGGCTGCAGGAAATGTGAGTGTGATGAGAACAAAAGAACGGTGTGCCCTACACATATGGATCATATCTAGTACAACTCTGCCTCTGAAATTGATACAAAGCACAGGTCCTCTAACATCCAATGCTTGTCAGTTAAGATGAGAAACGTGTGCCCTTTGTGAACAATGTAGATCGTTTAGCTGAAGAGTGACTGCCCTTACTTGACACGAAGTCTTGCTTGTAGGAAGACACAGAGCCTGGAATATAACTCCATTTCTGAAGGGAAATACACAGCATAGTTCTCATCGATGGATCACACTCTGCTTTAGAGCAAGAAACACGCTCTTGCTTTCTAGAGTCTCTAATACAGCAGGAAACTTGAGTGTCCTCAGAACAAAAGAACTGTGTTTCCTACACATAGGGCCATGTCTAGTTCAACTCTGCTTCTGAAACTGAAACAAACCACAGGTCCTCTAACATCCAATGCTTGTCAGTTTAGATGAGAAACGTGTGATCTTCGTGAACGATGTAGTTCGTTTGAGCTGAAAAGTGTCTGCCCTTACTTGACTGAAGTCTTGCTTGTAGGAAGACTCAGAGCATGGGACTTTACCCCATTTCTGAAGTGAAACACACAGCATAGTTCTCATCGATGGATCACACTCTGCTTTAGAGCAAGGATCATGCTCTTTCTTTCTAGAGTCTCTAATACCGCAGGAAACGTGAGTGTGCTCAGAACAAAAGAACAGTGTTTCCTACACATACAGGCCATATCTAGTTCAACTCTGCTTCTGAACCTGATACAAAGCACTGGTACTCTAACATTCAATGCTTGTCAGTTAAGATGAGAAACGTGTGAGCTTCGTGAACGATGTAGTTCCTTTGATCTGAAAAATGACTGCACTTACTTGAAACGAAGTCTTGCTTGTAGGAAGACAAAGAGCCTGGAATTTAACTCCATTTCTGAAGGGAAACACACAGCATAGTTCTCTTCGATGGATCACACTCTGCTTTAGGGCAAGAGCACGCTCTTGCTTTCTAGAGTCTCTAATACAGTTGGAAACTTGAGTGTGCTCAGAACAAAAGAACTGTGTTTCCTACACATAGAGCCATATCTAGTTCAACTCTGCTTCTGAAATTGAAACAAACCACAGGTCCTCTAACATCCAATGCTTGTCAGTTAAGATGAGAAACGTGTGAGCTTCGTGAACTATGTAGTTCGTTTGAGCTGTAAAGTAACTGCCCTTACCTGAAACGAAGTCTTGCCTGTAGGAAGAATCAGAGCCTGTAATTTAACTCCATTTCTGAAGTGAAACACACAGCAGAGTTCTTATCCATTGATCACACTCTGCTTTAGAGCCAGAAGCACGCTCTTGCTTTCCAGGGTCTCTAAGACAGCAGGAAATGTGAGTGTGATGAAAACAAAAGAACGGTGTTACCTACACACACGGGCCACATCTAGTACAACTCTGCCTCTGAAATTGATACAAAGCACAGGTCCTCTAAGATCCAATGCTTGTCAGTAAAGATGAGAAACGTGTGAGCTTCGTGAACGATGTAGATCGTTTGAGCTGAAAAGTGACTGCCCTTACTTGAAACGAAGTCTTGCTTGTAGAAAGACACAGAGCCTGGAATATAACTCCATTTCTGAAGGGAAACACACAGCATAGTTCTCATCGATGGATCACACTCTGCTTTAGAGCAAGAAGCACGCTCTTGCTTTCTAGAGTCTCTAATAGAGCAGGAAACATGAGTGTGCTCAGAACAAAAGAACTGGGTTTCCTACACATATGGGCCATATCTAGTTCAACTCTGCTTCTGAAACTGAAACAAACCACAGGTCCTCTAACATCCAATGCTTGTCAGTTAAGATGAGAAACGTGTGAGCTTCGTGAATGATGTAGTTCGTTTGAGCAGTAAAGTAACTGCCCATACCTGAAACGAAGTCTTGCTTGTAGGAAGACTCCGAGCCTGGGATTTAACTCCATTTCTGAAGTGAAACACACAGCAGAGTTCTCATCCATTGATCACACTCTGTTTAGAGACAGAAGCACGCTCTTGCTTTCCAGGGTCTCTAAGACAGCAGGAAATGTGAGTGTGATGAAAACAAAAGAATGGTGTTACCTACACACACGGACCATATCTAGTACAACTCTGCCTCTGAAATTGATACAAAGCACAGGTCCTCTAAGATCCAATGCTTGTCAGTTATGATGAGAAACGTGTGAGCTTCGTGAATGATGTAGTTCGTTTGAGCAGTAAAATAACTGCCCATACCTGAAACGAAGTCTTGCTTGTAGGAAGACTCCGAGCCTGGGATTTAACTACATTTCTGAAGTGAAACACACAGCAGAGTTCTCATCCATTGATCACACTGTGCTTTAGAGCTAGAAGCACGCTCTTGCTTTCCATGGTCTCTAAGGCTGCAGGAAATGTGAGTGTGATGAGAACAAAAGAACGGTGTGCCCTACACATACGGATCATATCTAGTACAACTCTGCCTCTGAAATTGATACAAAGCACAGGTCCTCTAACATCCAATGCTTGTCAGTTAAGATGAGAAACGTGTGATCTTTGTGAACGATGTAGTTCGTTTGAGCTGAAAAGTGTCTGCCCTTACTTGAATGAAGTCTTGCTTGTAGGAAGACTCAGAGCATGGGATTTAACCCCATTTCTGAAGTGAAACACACAGCATAGTTCTCATCGATGGATCACACTCTGCTTTAGAGCAAGGAGCATGCTCTTTCTTTCTAGAGTCTCTAATACCGCAGGAAACGTGAGTGTGCTCAGAACAAAAGAACAGTGTTTCCTACACATACAGGCCATATCTAGTTCAACTCTGCTTCTGAAACTGATACAAAGCACTGGTCCTCTAACATCCAATGCTTGTCAGTTAAGATGAGAAACGTGTGAGCTTCGTGAACGATGTAGTTCGTTTGAGCTGTAAAGTAACTGCCCTTACCTGAAACGAAGTCTTGCTTGTAGGAAGACTCAGAGCCTGGGATTTAACTACATTTCTGAAGTGAAACACACAGCAGAGTTCTCATCCATTGATCACACTCTGCTTTAGAGCCAGAAGCACGCACTTGCTTTCCAGAGTCTCTAAGACAGCAGGAAAAGTGAGTGTGCTCAGAAGAAAAGAACGGTGTTTCCTATACATACGGACAATATCTAGTTCAACTCTGCTTCTGAAACTGAAACAAACCAGAGGTCCTCTAACATCCAATGCTTGTCAGTTAAGATGAGACACATGTGAGCTCTGGGAACGATGGAGTTCGTTTGAGCTGTAAAGTAACTGCCCTTACCTGAAATGAATTCTTGCTTGTAGAAAGTCTCAGAGCCTGGGATTTAACTCCATTTGTGAAGTGAAACACAGAGCTGAGTTCTCATCCATTGATCACACTCTGCTTTAGAGCCAGAAGCACGCTCTTGCTTTCCAGGGTCTCTAAGACAGCAGGAAATGTGAGTGTGATGAAAACAAAAGAACGGTGTTACCTTCAACACGGACCATATCTAGTACAACTCTGCCTCTGAAATTGATACAAAGCACAGGTCCTCTAAGATCCAATGCTTGTCAGTTAAGATGAGAAACATGTGAGCTTCGTGAACGATGTAGATCGTTTGAGCTGAAAAGTGACTGCCCTTATTTGAAACGAAGTCTTACTTGTAGGAAGACACAGAGCCTGGAATATAACTCCATTTCTGAAGGGAAACACACAGCATAGTTCTCATCGATGGATCACACTCTGCTTTAGAGCAAGAAGCATGCTCTTGCTTTCTAGAGTCTCTAATACAGCAGGAAACTTGAGTGTCCTCAGAACAAAAGAACTGTGTTTCCTACACCTAGGGCCATATCTAGTTCAACTCTGCTTCTGAAACTGAAACAAACCACAGGTCCTCTAACATCCAATGCTTGTCAGTTTAGATGAGAAACGTGTGATCTTCGTGAACGATGTAGTTCATTTGAGCTGAAAAGTGACTGCCCTTACTTGAATGAAGTCTTGCTTGTAGGAAGACTCAGAGCATGGGATTTAACTCCATTTCTGAAGTGAAACACACAGCATAGTTCTCATCGATGGATCACACTCTGCTTTAGAGCAAGAAGCATGCTCTTTCTTTCTATAGTCTCTAATACCGCAGGAAACGTGAGTGTGCTCAGAACAAAAGAACAGTGTTTCCTACACATACAGGCCATATCTAGTTCAACTCTGCTTCTGAACCTGATACAAAGCACTGGTACTCTAACATTCAATGCTTGTCAGTTAAGATGAGAAACGTGTGAGCTTCGTGAACGATGTAGTTCCTTTGATCTGAAAAATGACTGCACTTACTTGAAACGAAGTCTTGCTTGTAGGAAGACAAAGAGCCTGGAATTTAACTCCATTTCTGAAGGGAAAAACACAGCATAGTTCTCATCGATGGATCACACTCTGCTTTAGAGCAAGAAGCATGCTCTTGCTTTCTAGAGTCTCTAATACAGCAGGAAACTTGAGTGTCCTCAGAACAAAAGAACTGTGTTTCCTACACCTAGGGCCATATCTAGTTCAACTCTGCTTCTGAAACTGAAACAAACCACAGGTCCTCTAACATCCAATGCTTGTCAGTTTAGATGAGAAACGTGTGATCTTCGTGAACGATGTAGTTCATTTGAGCTGAAAAGTGACTGCCCTTACTTGAATGAAGTCTTGCTTGTAGGAAGACTCAGAGCCTGGAATTTAACTCCATTTCTGAAGGGAAACACACAGCATAGTTCTCTTTGATGGATCACACTCTGCTTTAGGGCAAGAGCACGCTCTTGCTTTCTAGAGTCTCTAATACAGTTGGAAACTTGAGTGTGCTCCGAACAAAAGAACGGTGTTTCCTACACATAGAACCATATCTAGTTCAACTCTGCTTCTGAAATTGAAACAAACCACAGGTCCTCTAACATCCAATGCTTGTCAGTTAAGATGAGAAACGTGTGAGCTTCGTGAACTATGTAGTTCGTTTGAGCTGTAAAGTAACTGCCCTTACCTGAAACGAAGTCTTGCTTGTAGGAAGACTCAGAGCCTGGGATTTAACTCCATTTCTGAAGTGAAACACACAGCAGAGTTCTCATCCATTGATCACACTCTGCTTTAGAGCCAGAAGCACGCTCTTGCTTTCCAGGGTCTCTAAGACAGCAGGAAATGTGAGTGTGATGAAAACAAAAGAACGGTGTTACCTACACACACGGACCATATCTAGTACAACTCTGCCTCTGAAATTGATACAAAGCACAGGTCCTCTAAGATCCAATGCTTGTCAGTTAAGATGAGAAACGTGTGAGCTTCGTGAACGATGTAGATCGTTTGAGCTGATAAGTGACTGCCCTTACTTGAAACGAAGTCTTGCTTGTAGGAAGACACAGAGCCTGGAATATAACTCCATTTCTGAAGGTAAACACACAGCATAGTTCTCATCGATGGATCACACTCTGCTTTAGAGCAAGAAGCACGCTCTTGCTTTCTAGCGTCTCTAATAGAGCAGGAAACTTGAGTGTGCTCAGAACAAAAGAACTGTGTTTCCTACACATATGGGCCATATCTAGTTCAACTCTGCTTCTGAAACTGAAACCAACCAGAGGTCCTCTAACATCCAATGCTTGTCAGTTAAGATGAGAAACGTGTGAGCTTCGTGAACGATGTAGTTCGTTTGAGCAGTAAAGTAACTGCCCATACCTGAAACGAACTCTTGCTTGTAGGAAAACTCCAAGCTTGGGATTTAACTCCATTTCTGAAGTGAAACACACAGCAGAGTTCTCATCCATTGATCACACTGTGCTTTAGAGCTAGAAGCACGCTCTTGCTTTCCAGGGTCTCTAAGACTGCAGGAAACGTGAGTGTGATGAGAACAAAAGAACGGTGTGCCCTACACATACGGATCATATCTAGTACAACTCTGCCTCTGAAATTGATACAAAGCACAGGTCCTCTAACATCCAATGCTTGTCAGTTTAGATGAGAAACGTGTGATCTTCGTGAATGATGTAGTTCGTTTGAGCTGAAAAGTGACTGCCCTTACTTGAATGAAGTCTTGCTTGTAGGAAGACTCAGAGCATGGGATTTAACTCCATTTCTGAAGTGAAACACACAGCATAGTTCTCATCGATGGATCACACTCTGCTTTAGAACAAGAAGCATGCTCTTTCTTTCTAGAGTCTCTAATACTGCAGGAAACGTGAGTGTGCTCAGAACAAAAGAACAGTGTTTCCTACACATACAGGCCATATCTAGTTCAACTCTGCTTCTGAAACTGATACAAAGCACTGGTACTCTAACATTCAATGCTTGTCAGTTAAGATGAGAAACGTGTGAGCTTCGTGAACGATGTAGTTCCTTTGATCTGAAAAATGACTGCACTTACTTGAAACGACGTCTTGCTTGTAGGAAGACAATGAACCTGGAATTTAACTCCATTTCTGAAGGGAAACACACAGAATAGTTCTCTTCGATGGATCACACTCTGCTTTAGAGCAAGAGCACGCTCTTGCTTTCTAGAGTCTCTAATACAGTTGGAAACTTGAGTGTGCTCCGAACAAAAGAACGGTGTTTCCTACACATAGAACCATATCTAGTTCAACTCTGCTTCTGAAATTGAAACAAACCACAGGTCCTCTAACATCCAATGCTTGTCAGTTAAGATGAGAAACGTGTGAGCTTCGTGAACTATGTAGTTCATTTGAGCTGTAAAGTAACTGCCCTTACCTGAAACGAAGTCTTGCTTGTAGGAAGACTCAGAGCCTGGGATTTAACTCCATTTCTGAAGTGAAACACACAGCAGAGTTCTCATCCATTGATCACACTCTGCTTTAGAGCCAGAAGCACGCTCTTGCTTTCCAGGGTCTCTAAGACAGCAGGAAATGTGAGTGTGATGAAAACAAAAGAACGGTGTTACCTACACACACGGACCATATCTAGTACAACTCTGCCTCTGAAATTGATAAAAAGCACAGGTCCTCTAAGATCCAATGCTTGTCAGTTATGATGAGAAACGTGTGAGCTTCGTGAATGATGTAGTTCGTTTGAGCAGTAAAATAACTGCCCATACCTGAAACGAAGTCTTGCTTCTAGGAAGACTCCAAGCCTGGGATTTAACTCCATTTCTGAAGTGAAACACACAGCAGAGTTCTCATCCATTGATCACACTGTGCTTTAGAGCTAGAAGCACGCTCTTGCTTTCCATGGTCTCTAAGGCTGCAGGAAATGTGAGTGTGATGAGAACAAAAGAACGGTGTGCCCTACACATATGGATCATATCTAGTACAACTCTGCCTCTGAAATTGATACAAAGCACAGGTCCTCTAACATCCAATGCTTGTCAGTTAAGATGAGAAACGTGTGCCCTTTGTGAACAATGTAGATCGTTTAGCTGAAGAGTGACTGCCCTTACTTGACACGAAGTCTTGCTTGTAGGAAGACACAGAGCCTGGAATATAACTCCATTTCTGAAGGGAAATACACAGCATAGTTCTCATCGATGGATCACACTCTGCTTTAGAGCAAGAAACACGCTCTTGCTTTCTAGAGTCTCTAATACAGCAGGAAACTTGAGTGTCCTCAGAACAAAAGAACTGTGTTTCCTACACATAGGGCCATGTCTAGTTCAACTCTGCTTCTGAAACTGAAACAAACCACAGGTCCTCTAACATCCAATGCTTGTCAGTTTAGATGAGAAACGTGTGATCTTCGTGAACGATGTAGTTCGTTTGAGCTGAAAAGTGTCTGCCCTTACTTGACTGAAGTCTTGCTTGTAGGAAGACTCAGAGCATGGGACTTTACCCCATTTCTGAAGTGAAACACACAGCATAGTTCTCATCGATGGATCACACTCTGCTTTAGAGCAAGGATCATGCTCTTTCTTTCTAGAGTCTCTAATACCGCAGGAAACGTGAGTGTGCTCAGAACAAAAGAACAGTGTTTCCTACACATACAGGCCATATCTAGTTCAACTCTGCTTCTGAAACTGATACAAAGCACTGGTCCTCTAACATCCAATGCTTGTCGGTTAAGATGAGAAACGTGTGAGCTTCGTGAACGATGTAGTTCCTTTGATCTGAAAAATGACTGCACTTACTTGAAACGAAGTCTTGCTTGTAGGAAGACAAAGAGCCTGGAATTTAACTCCATTTCTGAAGGGAAACACACAGCATAGTTCTCTTCGATGGATCACACTCTGCTTTAGAGCAAGAGCACGCTCTTGCTTTCTAGAGTCTCTAATACAGTTGGAAACTTGAGTGTGCTAAGAACAAAAGAACGGTGTTTCCTACACATACGGGCCACATCTAGTTCAACTCTGCTTCTGAACCTGAAACAAACCACAGGTCCTCTAACATCCATTGCTTGTCAGTTAAGATGAGAAACGTGTGAGCTTCGTGAACGATGTAGTTTTTGTTTGAGCTGTAAAGTAACTGCCCTTACCTGAAACGAATTCTTGCTTGTAGAAAGTCTCAGAGCCTGGGATTTAACTCCATTTGTGAAGTGAAACACAGAGCTGAGTTCTCATCCATTGATCACACTCTGCTTTAGAGCCAGAAGCACGCTCTTGCTTTCCAGGGTCTCTAAGACAGCAGGAAATGTGAGTGTGATGAAAACAAAAGAACGGTGTTACCTACAACACGGACCATATCTAGTACAACTCTGCCTCTGAAATTGATACAAAGCACAGGTCCTCTAAGATCCAATGCTTGTCAGTTAAGATGAGAAACGTGTGAGCTTCGTGAACGATGTAGATCGTTTGAGCTGAAAAGTGACTGCCCTTACTTGAAACGAAGTCTTGCTTGTAGGAAGACACAGAGCCTGGAATATAACTCCATTTCTGAAGGTAAACACACAGCATAGTTCTCATCGATGGATCACACTCTGCTTTAGAGCAAGAAGCACGCTCTTGCTTTCTAGCGTCTCTAATAGAGCAGGAAACTTGAGTGTGCTCAGAACAAAAGAACTGTGTTTCCTACACATATGGGCCATATCTAGTTCAACTCTGCTTCTGAAACTGAAACCAACCAGAGGTCCTCTAACATCCAATGCTTGTCAGTTAAGATGAGAAACGTGTGAGCTTCGTGAACGATGTAGTTCGTTTGAGCAGTAAAGTAACTGCCCATACCTGAAACGAACTCTTGCTTGTAGGAAAACTCCAAGCTTGGGATTTAACTCCATTTCTGAAGTGAAACACACAGCAGAGTTCTCATCCATTGATCACACTGTGCTTTAGAGCTAGAAGCACGCTCTTGCTTTCCAGGGTCTCTAAGACTGCAGGAAACGTGAGTGTGATGAGAACAAAAGAACGGTGTGCCCTACACATACGGATCATATCTAGTACAACTCTGCCTCTGAAATTGATACAAAGCACAGGTCCTCTAACATCCAATGCTTGTCAGTTTAGATGAGAAACGTGTGATCTTCGTGAACGATGTAGTTCGTTTGAGCTGAAAAGTGACTGCCCTTACTTGAATGAAGTCTTGCTTGTAGGAAGACTCAGAGCATGGGATTTAACTCCATTTCTGAAGTGAAACACACAGCATAGTTCTCATCGATGGATCACACTCTGCTTTAGAACAAGAAGCATGCTCTTTCTTTCTAGAGTCTCTAATACTGCAGGAAACGTGAGTGTGCTCAGAACAAAAGAACAGTGTTTCCTACACATACAGGCCATATCTAGTTCAACTCTGCTTCTGAAACTGATACAAAGCACTGGTACTCTAACATTCAATGCTTGTCAGTTAAGATGAGAAACGTGTGAGCTTCGTGAACGATGTAGTTCCTTTGATCTGAAAAATGACTGCACTTACTTGAAACGACGTCTTGCTTGTAGGAAGACAATGAACCTGGAATTTAACTCCATTTCTGAAGGGAAACACACAGAATAGTTCTCTTCGATGGATCACACTCTGCTTTAGAGCAAGAGCACGCTCTTGCTTTCTAGAGTCTCTAATACAGTTGGAAACTTGAGTGTGCTCAGAACAAAAGAACGGTGTTTCCTACACATACGGGCCACATCTAGTTCAACTCTGCTTCTGAACCTGAAACAAACCACAGGTCCTCTAACATCCATTGCTTGTCAGTTAAGATGAGAAACGTGTGAGCTTCGTGAACGATGTAGTTTTTGTTTGAGCTGTAAAGTAACTGCCCTTACCTGAAACGAATTCTTGCTTGTAGAAAGTCTCAGAGCCTGGGATTTAACTCCATTTGTGAAGTGAAACACAGAGCTGAGTTCTCATCCATTGATCACACTCTGCTTTAGAGCCAGAAGCACGCTCTTGCTTTCCAGGGTCTCTAAGACAGCAGGAAATGTGAGTGTGATGAAAACAAAAGAACGGTGTTACCTACAACACGGACCATATCTAGTACAACTCTGCCTCTGAAATTGATACAAAGCACAGGTCCTCTAAGATCCAATGCTTGTCAGTTAAGATGAGAAACATGTGAGCTTCGTGAACGATGTAGATCGTTTGAGCTGAAAAGTGACTGCCCTTACTTGAAACGAAGTCTTGCTTGTAGGAAGACACAGAGCCTGGAATATAACTCCATTTCTGAAGGGAAACACACAGCATAGTTCTCATCGATGGATCACACTCTGCTTTAGAACATGAAGCATGCTCTTGCTTTCTAGAGTCCCTAATACAGCAGGAAACTTGAGTGTCCTCAGAACAAAAGAACTGTGTTTCCTACACCTAGGGCCATATCTAGTTCAACTCTGCTTCTGAAACTGAAACAAACCACAGGTCCTCTAACATCCAATGCTTGTCAGTTTAGATGAGAAACGTGTGAGCTTCGTGAACGATGTAGTTCCTTTGATCTGAAAAATGACTGCACTTACTTGAAACGAAGTGTTGCTTGTAGGAAGACAAAGAGCCTGGAATTTAACTCCATTTCTGAAGGGAAACACACAGAATAGTTCTCTTCGATGGATCACACTCTGCTTTAGAGCAAGAGCACGCTCTTGCTTTCTAGAGTCTCTAATACAGCCGGAAACTTGAGTGTGCTCAGAACAAAAGAACGGTGTTTCCTACACATACGGGCCATATCTAGTTCAACTCTGCTTCTGAACCTGAAAAAAAACCACAGGTCCTCTAACATCCAATGCTTGTCAGTTAAGATGAGAAACGTGTGAGCTTCGTGAACGATGTAGTTGTTTGAGCTGTAAAGTAACTGCCCTTACCTGAAATGAAGTCTTGCTTGTAGGAAGACTCAGAGCCTGGGATTTAACTCCATTTCTGAAGTGAAACACACAGCAGAGTTCTCATCCATTGATCACACTCTGCTTTAGAGCCAGAAGCACGCTCTTGCTTTCCAGGGTCTCTAAGACAGCAGGAAATGTGAGTGTGATGAAAACAAAAGAACGGTGTTACTTACACACACGGACCATATCTAGTACAACTCTGCCTCTGAAATTGATACAAAGCACAGGTCCTCTAAGATCCAATGCTTGTCAGTTATGATGAGAAACGTGTGAGCTTCGTGAATGATGTAGTTCGTTTGAGCAGTAAAATAACTGCCCATACCTGAAACGAAGTCTTGCTTGTAGGAAGACTCCGAGCCTGGGATTTAACTCCATTTCTGAAGTGAAACACACAGCAGAGTTCTCATCCATTGATCACACTGTGCTTTAGAGCTAGAAGCACGCTCTTGCTTTCCATGGTCTCTAAGGCTGCAGGAAATGTGAGTGTGATGAGAACAAAAGAACGGTGTGCCCTACACATACGGATCATATCTAGTACAACTCTGCCTCTGAAATTGATACAAAGCACAGGTCCTCTAACATCCAATGCTTGTCAGTTAAGATGAGAAACGTGTGATCTTCGTGAACGATGTAGTTCGTTTGAGCTGAAAAGTGTCTGCCCTTACTTGAATGAAGTCTTGCTTGTAGGAAGACTCAGAGCATGGGATTTAACCCCATTTCTGAAGTGAAACACACAGCATAGTTCTCATCGATGGATCACACTCTGCTTTAGAGCAAGGAGCATGCTCTTTCTTTCTAGAGTCTCTAATACCGCAGGAAACGTGAGTGTGCTCAGAACAAAAGAACAGTGTTTCCTACACATACAGGCCATATCTAGTTCAACTCTGCTTCTGAAACTGATACAAAGCACTGGTCCTCTAACATCCAATGCTTGTCAGTTAAGATGAGAAACGTGTGAGCTTCGTGAACGATGTAGTTCGTTTGAGCTGTAAAGTAACTGCCCTTACAAGAAACGAAGTCTTGCTTGTAGGAAGACTCAGAGCCTGGGATTTAACTACATTTCTGAAGTGAAACACACAGCAGAGTTCTCATCCATTGATCACACTCTGCTTTAGAGCCAGAAGCACGCACTTGCTTTCCAGAGTCTCTAAGACAGCAGGAAAAGTGAGTGTGCTCAGAAGAAAAGAACGGTGTTTCCTATACATACGGACAATATCTAGTTCAACTCTGCTTCTGAAACTGAAACAAACCAGAGGTCCTCTAACATCCAATGCTTGTCAGTTAAGATGAGACACATGTGAGCTTCGGGAACGATGGAGTTCGTTTGAGCTGTAAAGTAACTGCCCTTACCTGAAACGAATTCTTGCTTGTAGAAAGTCTCAGAGCTTGGGATTTAACTCCATTTGTGAAGTGAAACACAGAGCTGAGTTCTCATCCATTGATCACACTCTGCTTTAGAGCCAGAAGCACGCTCTTGCTTTCCAGGGTCTCTAAGACAGCAGGAAATGTGAGTGTGATGAAAACAAAAGAACGGTGTTACCTACAACATGGACCATATCTAGTACAACTCTGCCTCTGAAATTGATACAAAGCACAGGTCCTCTAAGATCCAATGCTTGTCAGTTAAGATGAGAAACATGTGAGATTCGTGAACGATGTAGATCGTTTGAGCTGAAAAGTTACTGCCCTTACTTGAAACGAATTCTTACTTGTAGGAAGACACAGAGCCTGGAATATAACTCCATTTCTGAAGGGAAACACACAACATAGTTCTCATCGATGGATCACACTCTGCTTTAGAGCAAGAAGCATGCTCTTGCTTTCTAGAGTCTCTAATCAGCAGGAAACTTGAGTGTCCTCAGAACAAAAGAACTGTGTTTCCTACACCTAGGGCCATATCTAGTTCAACTCTGCTTCTGAAACTGAAACAAACCACAGGTCCTCTAACATCCAATGCTTGTCAGTTTAGATGAGAAACGTGTGATCTTCGTGAACGATGTAGTTCATTTGAGCTGAAAAGTGACTGCCCTTACTTGAATGAAGTCTTGCTTGTAGGAAGACTCAGAGCATGGGATTTAACTCCATTTCTGAAGTGAAACACACAGCATAGTTCTCATCGATGGATCACACTCTGCTTTAGAGCAAGAAGCATGCTCTTTCTTTCTATAGTCTCTAATACCGCAGGAAACGTGAGTGTGCTCAGAACAAAAGAACAGTATTTCCTACACATACAGGCCATATCTAGTTCAACTCTGCTTCTGAACCTGATACAAAGCACTGGTACTCTAACATTCAATGCTTGTCAGTTAAGATGAGAAACGTGTGAGCTTCGTGAACGATGTAGTTCCTTTGATCTGAAAAATGACTGCACTTACTTGAAACGAAGTCTTGCTTGTAGGAAGACAAAGAGCCTGGAATTTAACTCCATTTCTGAAGGGAAACACACAGCATAGTTCTCTTTGATGGATCACACTCTGCTTTAGGGCAAGAGCACGCTCTTGCTTTCTAGAGTATCTAATACAGTTGGAAACTTGAGTGTGCTCAGAACAAAAGAACGGTGTTTCCTACATATAGAACCATATCTAGTTCAACTCTGCTTCTGAAATTGAAACAAACCACAGGTCCTCTAACATCCAATGCTTGTCAGTTAAGATGAGAAACGTGTGAGCTTCGTGAACTATGTAGTTCGTTTGAGCTGTAAAGTAACTGCCCTTACCTGAAACGAAGTCTTGCTTGTAGGAAGACTCAGAGCCTGGGATTTAACTCCATTTCTGAAGTGAAACACACAGCAGAGTTCTCATCCATTGATCACACCCTGCTTTAGAGCCAGAAGCACGCTCTTGCTTTCCAGGGTCTCTAAGACAGCAGGAAATGTGAGTGTGATGAAAACAAAAGAACGGTGTTACCTACACACACGGACCATATCTAGTACAACTCTGCCTCTGAAATTGATAAAAAGCACAGGTCCTCTAAGATCCAATGCTTGTCAGTTATGATGAGAAACGTGTGAGCTTCGTGAATGATGTAGTTCGTTTGAGCAGTAAAATAACTGCCCATACCTGAAACGAAGTCTTGCTTCTAGGAAGACTCCAAGCCTGGGATTTAACTCCATTTCTGAAGTGAAACACACAGCAGAGTTCTCATCCATTGATCACACTGTGCTTTAGAGCTAGAAGCACGCTCTTGCTTTCCATGGTCTCTAAGGCTGCAGGAAATGTGAGTGTGATGAGAACAAAAGAACGGTGTGCCCTACACATATGGATCATATCTAGTACAACTCTGCCTCTGAAATTGATACAAAGCACAGGTCCTCTAACATCCAATGCTTGTCAGTTAAGATGAGAAACGTGTGCCCTTTGTGAACAATGTAGATCGTTTTAGCTGAAGAGTGACTGCCCTTACTTGACACGAAGTCTTGCTTGTAGGAAGACACAGAGCCTGGAATATAACTCCATTTCTGAAGGGAAACACACAGCATAGTTCTCATCGATGGATCACACTCTGCTTTAGAGCAAGAAACACGCTCTTGCTTTCTAGAGTCTCTAATACAGCCGGAAACTTGAGTGTCCTCAGAACAAAAGAACTGTGTTTCCTACACATAGGGCCATGTCTAGTTCAACTCTGCTTCTGAAACTGAAACAAACCACAGGTCCTCTAACATCCAATGCTTGTCAGTTTAGATGAGAAACGTGTGATCTTCGTGAACGATGTAGTTCGTTTGAGCTGAAAAGTGTCTGCCCTTACTTGACTGAAGTCTTGCTTGTAGGAAGACTCAGAGCATGGGACTTTACCCCATTTCTGAAGTGAAACACACAGCATAGTTCTCATCGATGGATCACACTCTGCTTTAGAGCAAGGATCATGCTCTTTCTTTCTAGAGTCTCTAATACCGCAGGAAACGTGAGTGTGCTCAGAACAAAAGAACAGTGTTTCCTACACATACAGGCCATATCTAGTTCAACTCTGCTTCTGAAACTGATACAAAGCACTGGTCCTCTAACATCCAATGCTTGTCAGTTAAGATGAGAAACGTGTGAGCTTCGTGAACGATGTAGTTCCTTTGATCTGAAAAATGACTGCACTTACTTGAAACGAAGTCTTGCTTGTAGGAAGACAAAGAGCCTGGAATTTAACTCCATTTCTGAAGGGAAACACACAGCATAGTTCTCTTCGATGGATCACACTCTGCTTTAGAGCAAGAGCATGCTCTTGCTTTCTAGAGTCTCTAATACAGTTGGAAACTTGAGTGTGCTCAGAACAAAAGAACGGTGTTTCCTACACATACGGGCCACATCTAGTTCAACTCTGCTTCTGAACCTGAAACAAACCACAGGTCCTCTAACATCCATTGCTTGTCAGTTAAGATGAGAAACGTGTGAGCTTCGTGAACGATGTAGTTTTTGTTTGAGCTGTAAAGTAACTGCCCTTACCTGAAACGAATTCTTGCTTGTAGAAAGTCTCAGAGCCTGGGATTTAACTCCATTTGTGAAGTGAAACACAGAGCTGAGTTCTCATCCATTGATCACACTCTGCTTTAGAGCCAGAAGCACGCTCTTGCTGTCCAGGGTCTCTAAGACAGCAGGAAATGTGAGTGTGATGAAAACAAAAGAACGGTGTTACCTACAACACGGACCATATCTAGTACAACTCTGCCTCTGAAATTGATACAAAGCACAGGTCCTCTAAGATCCAATGCTTGTCAGTTAAGATGAGAAACGTGTGAGCTTCGTGAACGATGTAGATCGTTTGAGCTGAAAAGTGACTGCCCTTACTTGAAACGAAGTCTTGCTTGTAGGAAGACACAGAGCCTGGAATATAACTCCATTTCTGAAGGTAAACAGACAGCATAGTTCTCATCGATGGATCACACTCTGCTTTAGAGCAAGAAGCACGCTCTTGCTTTCTAGAGTCTCTAATAGAGCAGGAAACTTGAGTGTGCTCAGAACAAAAGAACTGTGTTTCCTACACATATGGGCCATATCTAGTTCAACTCTGCTTCTGAAACTGAAACCAACCAGAGGTCCTCTAACATCCAATGCTTGTCAGTTAAGATGAGAAACGTGTGAGCTTCGTGAACGATGTAGTTCGTTTGAGCAGTAAAGTAACTGCCCATACCTGAAACGAACTCTTGCTTGTAGGAAAACTCCAAGCCTGGGATTTAACTCCATTTCTGAAGTGAAACACACAGCAGAGTTCTCATCCATTGATCACACTGTGCTTTAGAGCTAGAAGCACGCTCTTGCTTTCCAGGGTCTCTAAGACTGCAGGAAACGTGAGTGTGATGAGAACAAAAGAACGGTGTGCCCTACACATACGGATCATATCTAGTACAACTCTGCCTCTGAAATTGATACAAAGCACAGGTCCTCTAACATCCAATGCTTGTCAGTTTAGATGAGAAACGTGTGATCTTCGTGAACGATGTAGTTCGTTTGAGCTGAACAGTGACTGCCCTTACTTGAATGAAGTCTTGCTTGTAGGAAGACTCAGAGCATGGGATTTAACTCCATTTCTGAAGTGAAACACACAGCATAGTTCTCATCGATGGATCACACTCTGCTTTAGAACAAGAAGCATGCTCTTTCTTTCTAGAGTCTCTAATACTGCAGGAAACGTGAGTGTGCTCAGAACAAAAGAACAGTGTTTCCTACACATACAGGCCATATCTAGTTCAACTCTGCTTCTGAAACTGATACAAAGCACTGGTACTCTAACATTCAATGCTTGTCAGTTAAGATGAGAAACGTGTGAGCTTCGTGAACGATGTAGTTCCTTTGATCTGAAAAATGACTGCACTTACTTGAAACGACGTCTTGCTTGTAGGAAGACAATGAACCTGGAATTTAACTCCATTTCTGAAGGGAAACACACAGAATAGTTCTCTTCGATGGATCACACTCTGCTTTAGAGCAAGAGCACGCTCTTGCTTTCTAGAGTCTCTAATACAGTTGGAAACTTGAGTGTGCTCAGAACAAAAGAACGGTGTTTCCTACACATACGGGCCACATCTAGTTCAACTCTGCTTCTGAACCTGAAACAAACCACAGGTCCTCTAACATCCATTGCTTGTCAGTTAAGATGAGAAACGTGTGAGCTTCGTGAACGATGTAGTTTTTGTTTGAGCTGTAAAGTAACTGCCCTTACCTGAAACGAATTCTTGCTTGTAGAAAGTCTCAGAGCCTGGGATTTAACTCCATTTGTGAAGTGAAACACAGAGCTGAGTTCTCATCCATTGATCACACTCTGCTTTAGAGCCAGAAGCACGCTCTTGCTTTCCAGGGTCTCTAAGACAGCAGGAAATGTGAGTGTGATGAAAACAAAAGAACGGTGTTACCTACAACACGGACCATATCTAGTACAACTCTGCCTCTGAAATTGATACAAAGCACAGGTCCTCTAAGATCCAATGCTTGTCAGTTAAGATGAGAAACATGTGAGCTTCGTGAACGATGTAGATCGTTTGAGCTGAAAAGTGACTGCCCTTACTTGAAACGAAGTCTTGCTTGTAGGAAGACACAGAGCCTGGAATATAACTCCATTTCTGAAGGGAAACACACAGCATAGTTCTCATCGATGGATCACACTCTGCTTTAGAGCAAGAAGCATGCTCTTGCTTTCTAGAGTCTCTAATACAGCAGGAAACTTGAGTGTCCTCAGAACAAAAGAACTGTGTTTCCTACACCTAGGGCCATATCTAGTTCAACTCTGCTTCTGAAACTGAAACAAACCACAGGTCCTCTAACATCCAATGCTTGTCAGTTTAGATGAGAAACGTGTGAGCTTCGTGAGCGATGTAGTTCCTTTGATCTGAAAAATGACTGCACTTACTTGAAACGAAGTCTTGCTTGTAGGAAGACAAAGAGCCTGGAATTTAACTCCATTTCTGAAGGGAAACAAACAGAATAGTTCTCTTCGATGGATCACACTCTGCTTTAGAGCAAGAGCACGCTCTTGCTTTCTAGAGTCTCTAATACAGCCGGAAACTTGAGTGTGCTCAGAACAAAAGAACGGTGTTTCCTACACATACGGGCCATATCTAGTTCAACTCTGCTTCTGAACCTGAAAAAAAACCACAGGTCCTCTAACATCCAATGCTTGTCAGTTAAGATGAGAAACGTGTGAGCTTCGTGAACGATGTAGTTGTTTGAGCTGTAAAGTAACTGCCCTTACCTGAAACGAAGTCTTGCTTGTAGGAAGACTCAGAGCCTGGGATTTAACTCCATTTCTGAAGTGAAACACACAGCAGAGTTCTCATCCATTGATCACACTGTGCTTTAGAGCTAGAAGCACGCTCTTGCTTTCCAGGGTCTCTAAGACTGCAGGAAACGTGAGTGTGATGAGAACAAAAGAACGGTGTGCCCTACACATACGGATCATATCTAGTAAAACTCTGACTCTGAAATTGATACAAAGCACAGGTCCTCTAACATCCAATGATTGTCAGTATAGATGAGAAACGTGTGATCTTCGTGAACGATGTAGTTCGTTTGAGCTGAAAAGTGACTGCCCTTACTTGAATGAAGTCTTGCTTGTAGGAAGACTCAGAGCATGGGATTTAACTCCATTTCTGAAGTGAAACACACAGCATAGTTCTCATCGATGGATCACACTCTGCTTTAGAACAAGAAGCATGCTCTTTCTTTCTAGAGTCTCTAATACTGCAGGAAACGTGAGTGTGCTCAGAACAAAAGAACAGTGTTTCCTACACATACAGGCCATATCTAGTTCAACTCTGCTTCTGAAACTGATACAAAGCACTGGTACTCTAACATTCAATGCTTGTCAGTTAAGATGAGAAACGTGTGAGCTTCGTGAACGATGTAGTTCCTTTGATCTGAAAAATGACTGCACTTACTTGAAACGACGTCTTGCTTGTAGGAAGACAATGAACCTGGAATTTAACTCCATTTCTGAAGGGAAACACACAGAATATTTCTCTTTGATGGATCACACTCTGCTTTAGAGCAAGAGCACGCTCTTGCTTTCTAGAGTCTCTAATACAGTTGGAAACTTGAGTGTGCTCAGAACAAATGAACGGTGTTTCCTACACATACGGGCCACATCTAGTTCAACTCTGCTTCTGAACCTGAAACAAACCACAGGTCCTCTAACATCCATTGCTTGTCAGTTAAGATGAGAAACGTGTGAGCTTCGTGAACGATGTAGTTTTTGTTTGAGCTGTAAAGTAACTGCCCTTACCTGAAACGAATTCTTGCTTGTAGAAAGTCTCAGAGCCTGGGATTTAACTCCATTTGTGAAGTGAAACACAGAGCTGAGTTCTCATCCATTGATCACACTCTGCTTTAGAGCCAGAAGCACGCTCTTGCTTTCCAGGGTCTCTAAGACAGCAGGAAATGTGAGTGTGATGAAAACAAAAGAACGGTGTTACCTACAACACGGACCATATCTAGTACAACTCTGCCTCTGAAATTGATACAAAGCACAGGTCCTCTAAGATCCAATGCTTGTCAGTTAAGATGAGAAACATGTGAGCTTCGTGAACGATGTAGATCGTTTGAGCTGAAAAGTGACTGCCCTTACTTGAAACGAAGTCTTGCTTGTAGGAAGACACAGAGCCTGGAATATAACTCCATTTCTGAAGGTAAACACACAGCATAGTTCTCATCGATGGATCACACTCTGCTTTAGAGCAAGAAGCATGCTCTTGCTTTCTAGAGTCTCTAATACAGCAGGAAACTTGAGTGTCCTCAGAACAAAAGAACTGTGTTTCCTACACCTAGGGCCATATCTAGTTCAACTCTGCTTCTGAAACTGAAACAAACCACAGGTCCTCTAACATCCAATGCTTGTCAGTTTAGATGAGAAACGTGTGAGCTTCGTGAACGATGTAGTTCCTTTGATCTGAAAAATGACTGCACTTACTTGAAACGAAGTCTTGCTTGTAGGAAGACTCAGAGCATGGGATTTAACTCCATTTCTGAAGTGAAACACACAGCATAGTTCTCATCGATGGATCACACTCTGCTTTAGAACAAGAAGCATGCTCTTTCTTTCTAGAGTCTCTAATACTGCAGGAAACGTGAGTGTGCTCAGAACAAAAGAACAGTGTTTCCTACACATACAGGCCATATCTAGTTCAACTCTGCTTCTGAAACTGATACAAAGCACTGGTACTCTAACATTCAATGCTTGTCAGTTAAGATGAGAAACGTGTGAGCTTCGTGAACGATGTAGTTCCTTTGATCTGAAAAATGACTGCACTTACTTGAAACGACGTCTTGCTTGTAGGAAGACAATGAACCTGGAATTTAACTCCATTTCTGAAGGGAAACACACAGAATAGTTCTCTTCGATGGATCACACTCTGCTTTAGAGCAAGAGCACGCTCTTGCTTTCTAGAGTCTCTAATACAGTTGGAAACTTGAGTGTGCTCAGAACAAAAGAACGGTGTTTCCTACACATACGGGCCACATCTAGTTCAACTCTGCTTCTGAACCTGAAACAAACCACAGGTCCTCTAACATCCATTGCTTGTCAGTTAAGATGAGAAACGTGTGAGCTTCGTGAACGATGTAGTTTTTGTTTGAGCTGTAAAGTAACTGCCCTTACCTGAAACGAATTCTTGCTTGTAGAAAGTCTCAGAGCCTGGGATTTAACTCCATTTGTGAAGTGAAACACAGAGCTGAGTTCTCATCCATTGATCACACTCTGCTTTAGAGCCAGAAGCACGCTCTTGCTTTCCAGGGTCTCTAAGACAGCAGGAAATGTGAGTGTGATGAGAACAAAAGAACGGTGTTACCTACAACACGGACCATATCTAGTACAACTCTGCCTCTGAAATTGATACAAAGCACAGGTCCTCTAAGATCCAATGCTTGTCAGTTAAGATGAGAAACATGTGAGCTTCGTGAACGATGTAGATCGTTTGAGCTGAAAAGTGACTGCCCTTACTTGAAACGAAGTCTTGCTTGTAGGAAGACACAGAGCCTGGAATATAACTCCATTTCTGAAGGGAAACACACAGCATAGTTCTCATCGATGGATCACACTCTGCTTTAGAGCAAGAAGCATGCTCTTGCTTTCTAGAGTCTCTAATACAGCAGGAAACTTGAGTGTCCTCAGAACAAAAGAACTGTGTTTCCTACACCTAGGGCCATATCTAGTTCAACTCTGCTTCTGAAACTGAAACAAACCACAGGTCCTCTAACATCCAATGCTTGTCAGTTTAGATGAGAAACGTGTGAGCTTCGTGAACGATGTAGTTCCTTTGATCTGAAAAATGACTGCACTTACTTGAAACGAAGTCTTGCTTGTAGGAAGACAAAGAGCCTGGAATTTAACTCCATTTCTGAAGGGAAACACACAGAATAGTTCTCTTCGATGGATCACACTCTGCTTTAGAGCAAGAGCACGCTCTTGCTTTCTAGAGTCTCTAATACAGCCGGAAACTTGAGTGTGCTCAGAACAAAAGAACGATGTTTCCTACACATACGGGCCATATCTAGTTCAACTCTGCTTCTGAACCTGAAAAAAAACCACAGGTCCTCTAACATCCAATGCTTGTCAGTTAAGATGAGAAACGTGTGAGCTTCGTGAACGATGTAGTTGTTTGAGCTGTAAAGTAACTGCCCTTACCTGAAACGAAGTCTTGCTTGTAGGAAGACTCAGAGCCTGGGATTTAACTCCATTTCTGAAGTGAAACACACAGCAGAGTTCTCATCCATTGATCACACTCTGCTTTAGAGCCAGAAGCACGCTCTTGCTTTCCAGGGTCTCTAAGACAGCAGGAAATGTGAGTGTGATGAAAACAAAAGAACGGTGTTACCTACACACACGGACCATATCTAGTACAACTCTGCCTCTGAAATTGATACAAAGCACAGGTCCTCTAAGATCCAATGCTTGTCAGTTAAGATGAGAAACGTGTGAGCTTCGTGAACGATGTAGATCGTTTGAGCTGAAAAGTGACTGCCCTTACTTGAAACGAAGTCTTGCTTGTAGGAAGACACAGAGCCTGGAATATAACTCCATTTCTGAAGGGAAACACACAGCATAGTTCTCATCGATGGATCACACTCTGCTTTAGAGCAAGAAACACGCTCTTGCTTTCTAGAGTCTCTAATAGAGCAGGAAACTTGAGTGTGCTCAGAACAAAAGAACTGTGTTTCCTACACATATGGGCCATATCTAGTTCAACTCTGCTTCTGAAACTGAAACCAACCAGAGGTCCTCTAACATCCAATGCTTGTCAGTTAAGATGAGAAACGTGTGAGCTTCGTGAACAATGTAGTTCGTTTGAGCAGTAAAGTAACTGCCCATACCTGAAACGAAGTCTTGCTTGTAGGAAGACTCAGAGCCTGGGATTTAACTCCATTTCTGAAGTGAAACACACAGCAGAGTTCTCATCCATTGATCACACTGTGCTTTAGAGCTAGAAGCACGCTCTTGCTTTCCAGGGTCTCTAAGACTGCAGGAAACGTGAGTGTGATGAGAACAAAAGAACGGTGTGCCCTACACATACGGATCATATCTAGTAAAACTCTGACTCTGAAATTGATACAAAGCACAGGTCCTCTAACATCCAATGATTGTCAGTATAGATGAGAAACGTGTGATCTTCGTGAACGATGTAGTTCGTTTGAGCTGAAAAGTGACTGCCCTTACTTGAATGAAGTCTTGCTTGTAGGAAGACTCAGATCATGGGATTTAACTCCATTTCTGAAGTGAAACACACAGCATAGTTCTCATCGATGGATCACACTCTGCTTTAGAACAAGAAGCATGCTCTTTCTTTCTAGAGTCTCTAATACTGCAGGAAACGTGAGTGTGCTCAGAACAAAAGAACAGTGTTTCCTACACATACAGGCCATATCTAGTTCAACTCTGCTTCTGAAACTGATACAAAGCACTGGTACTCTAACATTCAATGCTTGTCAGTTAAGATGAGAAACGTGTGAGCTTCGTGAACGATGTAGTTCCTTTGATCTGAAAAATGACTGCACTTACTTGAAACGACGTCTTGCTTGTAGGAAGACAATGAACCTGGAATTTAACTCCATTTCTGAAGGGAAACACACAGAATAGTTCTCTTTGATGGATCACACTCTGCTTTAGAGCAAGAGCACGCTCTTGCTTTCTAGAGTCTCTAATACAGTTGGAAACTTGAGTGTGCTCAGAACAAATGAACGGTGTTTCCTACACATACGGGCCACATCTAGTTCAACTCTGCTTCTGAACATGAAACAAACCACAGGTCCTCTAACATCCATTGCTTGTCAGTTAAGATGAGAAACGTGTGAGCTTCGTGAACGATGTAGTTTTTGTTTGAGCTGTAAAGTAACTGCCCTTACCTGAAACGAATTCTTGCTTGTAGAAAGTCTCAGAGCCTGGGATTTAACTCCATTTGTGAAGTGAAACACAGAGCTGAGTTCTCATCCATTGATCACACTCTGCTTTAGAGCCAGAAGCACGCTCTTGCTTTCCAGGGTCTCTAAGACAGCAGGAAATGTGAGTGTGATGAAAACAAAAGAACGGTGTTACCTACAACACGGACCATATCTAGTACAACTCTGCCTCTGAAATTGATACAAAGCACAGGTCCTCTAAGATCCAATGCTTGTCAGTTAAGATGAGAAACATGTGAGCTTCGTGAACGATGTAGATCGTTTGAGCTGAAAAGTGACTGCCCTTACTTGAAACGAAGTCTTGCTTGTAGGAAGACACAGAGCCTGGAATATAACTCCATTTCTGAAGGGAAACACACAGCATAGTTCTCATCGATGGATCACACTCTGCTTTAGAGCAAGAAGCATGCTCTTGCTTTCTAGAGTCTCTAATACAGCAGGAAAATTGAGTGTCCTCAGAACAAAAGAACTGTGTTTCCTACACCTAAGGCCATATCTAGTTCAACTCTGCTTCTGAAACTGAAACAAACCACAGGTCCTCTAACATCCAATGCTTGTCAGTTTAGATGAGAAACGTGTGAGCTTCGTGAACGATGTAGTACCTTTGATCTGAAAAATGACTGCACTTACTTGAAACGAAGTCTTGCATGTAGGAAGACAAAGAGCCTGGAATTTAACTCCATTTCTGAAGGGAAACACACAGAATAGTTCTCTTCGATGGATCACACTCTGCTTTAGAGCAAGAGCACGCTCTTGCTTTCTAGAGTCTCTAATGCAGCAGGAAACTTGAGTGTCCTCAGAACAAAAGAACTGTGTTTCCTACACATAGGGCCATATCTAGTTCAACTCTGCTTCTGAAACTGAAACAAACCACAGGTCCTCTAACATCCAATGCTTGTCAGTTTAGATGAGCAACGTGTGATCTTCGTGAATGATGTAGTTCATTTGAGCTTAAAAGTGACTGCCCTTACTTGAATGAAGTCTTGCTTGTAGGAAGACTCAGAGCATGGGATTTAACTCCATTTCTGAAGTGAAACACACAGCATAGTTCTCATCGATGGATCACACTCTGCTTTAGAGCAAGAAGCATGCTCTTTCTTTCTAGAGTCTCTTATACCGCAGGAAACGTGAGTGTGCTCAGAACAAAAGAACAGTGTTTCCTACACATACAGGCCATATCTAGTTCAACTCTGCTTCTGAACCTGATACAAAGCACTGGTACTCTAACATTCAATGCTTGTCAGTTAAGATGAGAAACGTGTGAGCTTCGTGAACGATGTAGTTTTTGTTTGAGCTGTAAAGTAACTGCCCTTACCTGAAACGAATTCTTGCTTGTAGAAAGTCTCAGAGGCTGGGATTTAACTCCATTTGTGAAGTGAAACACACAGCAGAGTTCTCATCCATTGATCACACTCTGCTTTAGAGCCAGAAGCACGCTCTTGCTTTCCAGGGTCTCTAAGAAAGCAGGAAATGTGAGTGTGATGAAAACAAAAGAACGGTGTTACCTACAAACACAGACCATATCTAGTACAACTCTGCCTCTGAAATTGATAAAAAGCACAGGTCCTCTAAGATCCAATGCATGTCAGTTATGATGAGAAACGTGTGAGCTTCGTGAATGATGTAGTTCGTTTGAGCAGTAAAATAACTGACCATACCTGAAACGAAGTCTTGCTTCTAGGAAGACTCCGAGCCTGGGATTTAACTCCATTTCTGAAGTGAAACACACAGCAGAGTTCTCATCCATTGATCACACTGTGCTTTAGAGCTAGAAGCACGCTCTTGCTTTCCATGGTCTCTAAGGCTGCAGGAAATGAGAGTGTGATGAGAACAAAAGAACGGTGTGCCCTACACATACGGATCATATCTAGTACAACTCTGCCTCTGAAATTGATACAAAGCACAGGTCCTCTAACATCCAATGCTTGTCAGTTAAGATGAGAAACATGTGAGCTTCGTGAACGATGTAGATCGTTTGAGCTGAAAAGTGACTGCCCTTACTTGAAACGAAGTCTTGCTTGTAGGAAGACACAGAGCCTGGAATATAACTCCATTTCTGAAGGGAAACACACAGCATAGTTCTCATCGATGGATCACACTCTGCTTTAGAGCAAGAAGCACGCTCTTTCTTTCTAGAGTCTCTAATAGAGCAGGAAACTTGAGTGTGCTCAGAACAAAAGAACTGTGTTTCCTACACATATGGGCCATATCTGGTTCAACTCTGCTTCTGAAACTGAAAAAAACCAGAGGTCCTCTAACATCCAATGCTTGTCAGTTAAGATGAGAAACGTGTGAGCTTCGTGATCAATGTAGTTCGTTTGAGCAGTAAAGTAACTGCCCATACCTGAAACGAAGTCTTGCTTGTAGGAAGACTCCGAGCCTGGTTTTTAACTCCATTTCTGAAGTGAAACACACAGCAGAGTTCTCATCCATTGATCACACTGTGCTTTAGAGCTAGAAGCACGCTCTTGCTTTCCAGGGTCTCTAAGACTGCAGGAAATGTAAGTGTGAGGAGAACAAAAGAACGGTGTGCCCTACACATACGGATCATATCTAGTACAACTCTGCCTCTGAAATTGATACAAAGCACAGGTCCTCTAACATCCAATGCTTGTCAGTTAAGATGAGAAACGTGTGCCCTTTGTGAACGATGTAGATCGTTTGAGCTGAAGAGTGACTGCCCTTACTTGAAACGAAGTCTTGCTTGTAGGAAGACACAGAGCCTGGAATATAACTCCATTTCTGAAGGGAAACACACAGCATAGTTCTCATCGATGGATCACACTCTGCTTTAGAGCAAGAAGCATGCTCTTGCTTTCTAGAGTCTCTAATACAGCAGGAAACTTGAGTGTCCTCAGAACAAAAGAACTGTGTTTCCTACACCTAGGGCCATATCTAGTTCAACTCTGCTTCTGAAACTGAAACAAACCACAGGTCCTCTAACATCCAATGCTTGTCAGTTTAGATGAGAAACATGTGATCTTCGTGAACGATGTAGTTCGTTTGAGCTGAAAAGTGTCTGCCCTTACTTGAATGAAGTCTTGCTTGTAGGAAGACTCAGAGCATGGGATTTAACTCCATTTCTGAAGTGAAACACACAGCATAGTTCTCATCGATGGATCACACTCTGCTTTAGAGCAAGAAGCATGCTCTTTCTTTCTAGAGTCTCTAATACCGCAGGAAACGTGAGTGTGCTCAGAACAAAGAACAGTGTTTCCTACACATACAGGCCATATCTAGTTCAACTCTGCTTCAGAAACTGATACAAAGCACTGGTCCTCTAACATTCAATGCTTGTCAGTTAAGATGAGAAACGTGTGAGCTTCGTGAACGATGTAGTTCCTTTGATCTGAAAAATGACTGCACTTACTTGAAACGAAGTCTTGCTTGTAGGAAGACAAAGAGCCTGGAATTTAACTCCATTTCTGAAGGGAAACACACAGAATAGTTCTCATCGATGGATCACACTCTGCTTTAGAGCAAGAGCACGCTCTTGCTTTCTAGAGTCTCTAATACAGCCGGAAACTTGAGTGTGCTCAGAACAAAAGAACTGTGTTTCCTATACATACGGGCCATATCTAGTTCAACTCTGCTTCTGAACGTGAAACAAACCACAGGTCCACTAACATCCAATCCTTGTCAGTTAAGATGAGAAACGTGTGAGCTTCGTGAACGATGTAGTTCGTTTGAGCTGTAAAGTAACTGCCCTTACTTGAAACGAAGTCTTGCTTGTAGGAAGACTCAGAGCCTGGGATTTAACTCCATTTCTGAAGTGAAACACAGAGCTGAGTTCTCATCCATTGATCACACTCTGCTTTAGAGCCAGAAGCACGCTCTTGCTTTCCAGAGTCTCTAAGACAGCAGGAAATGTGAGTGTGATAAAAAAAAGAACGGTGTTACCTACAACACGGACCATATCAAGTACAACTCTGCCTCTGAAATTGATACAAAGCACAGGTCCTCTAAGATCCAATGCTTGTCAGTTAAGATGAGAAACATGTGAGCTTCGTGAACGATGTAGATCGTTTGAGCTGAAAAGTGACTGCCCTTACTTGAAACGAAGTCTTACTTGTAGGAAGACACAGAACCTGGAATATAACTCCATTTCTGAAGGGAAACACACAGCATAGTTCTCATCGATGGATCACACTCTGCTTTAGAGCAAGAAGCATGCT
Source organism: Onychomys leucogaster (assembly GCA_949786385.1). Taxonomy (NCBI): domain Eukaryota; kingdom Metazoa; phylum Chordata; class Mammalia; order Rodentia; family Cricetidae; genus Onychomys; species Onychomys leucogaster. Next base: position 763,524 of record CATKUP010000056.1, read on the forward strand.
CTTGCTTTCTAGAGTCTCTAATACAGCAGGAAACTTGAGTGTCCTCAGAACAAAAGAACTGTGTTTACTACACCTAGGGCCATATCTAGTTCAACTCTGCTTCTGAAACTGAAACAAACCACAGGTCCTCTAACATCCAATGCTTGTCAGTTTAGATGAGAAACGTGTGAGCTTCGTGAACGATGTAGTTCCTTTGATCTGAAAAATGACTGCACTTACTTGAAACGAAGTCTTGCTTGTAGGAAGACAAAGAGCCTGGAATTTAACTCCATTTCTGAAGGGAAACACACAGCATAGTTCTCTTTGATGGATCACACTCTGCTTTAGAGCAAGAGCACGCTCTTGCTTTCTAGAGTCTCTAATAGAGTTGGAAACTTGAGTGTGCTCAGAACAAAAGAACGGTGTTTCCTACACATACGGGCCACATCTAGTTCAACTCTGCTTCTGAACCTGAAACAAACCACAGGTCCTCTAACATCCATTGCTTGTCAGTTAAGATGAGAAACGTGTGAGCTTCGTGAACGATGTAGTTTTTGTTTGAGCTGTAAAGTAACTGCCCTTACCTGAAACGAATTCTTGCTTGTAGAAAGTCTCAGAGCCTGGGATTTAACTCCATTTGTGAAGTGAAACACAGAGCTGAGTTCTCATCCATTGATCACACTCTGCTTTAGAGCCAGAAGCACGCTCTTGCTTTCCAGGGTCTCTAAGACAGCAGGAAATGTGAGTGTGATAAAAACAAAAGAACGGTGTTACCTACAACACGGACCATATCTAGTACAACTCTGCCTCTGAAAATGATACAAAGCACAGGTCCTCTAAGATCCAATGCTTGTCAGTTAAGATGAGAAACATGTGAGCTTCGTGAACGATGTAGATCGTTTGAGCTGAAAAGTGACTGCCCTTACTTGAAACGAAGTCTTGCTTGTAGGAAGACACAGAGCCTGGAATATAACTCCATTTCTGAAGGGAAACACACAGCATAGTTCTCATCGATGGATCACACTCTGCTTTAGAGCAAGAAGCACGCTCTTTCTTTCTAGAGTCTCTAATAGAGCAGGAAACTTGAGTGTGCTCAGAACAAAAGAACTGTGTTTCCTACACATATGGGCCATATCTGGTTCAACTCTGCTTCTGAAACTGAAAAAAACCAGAGGTCCTCTAACATCCAATGCTTGTCAGTTAAGATGAGAAACGTGTGAGCTTCGTGATCAATGTAGTTCGTTTGAGCAGAAAAGTAACTGCCCATACCTGAAAAGAAATCTTGCTTGTAGGAAGACTCCGAGCCTGGTTTTTAACTCCATTTCTGAAGTGAAACACACAGCAGAGTTCTCATCCATTGATCACACTGTGCTTTAGAGCTAGAAGCACGCTCTTGCTTTCCAGGGTCTCTAAGACTGCAGGAAATGTAAGTGTGAGGAGAACAAAAGAACGGTGTGCCCTACACATACGGATCATATCTAGTACAACTGTGCCTCTGAAATTGATACAAAGCACAGGTCCTCTAACATCCAATGCTTGTCAGTTAAGATGAGAAACGTGTGCCCTTTGTGAACGATGTAGATCGTTTGAGCTGAAGAGTGACTGCCCTTACTTGAAACGAAGTCTTGCTTGTAGGAAGACACAGAGCCTGGAATATAACTCCATTTCTGAAGGGAAACACACAGCATAGTTCTCATCGATGGATCACACTCTGCTTTAGAGCAAGAAGCATGCTCTTGCTTTCTAGAGTCTCTAATACAGCAGGAAACTTGAGTGTCCTCAGAACAAAAGAACTGTGTTTCCTACACCTAGGGCCATATCTAGTTCAACTCTGCTTCTGAAACTGAAACAAACCACAGGTCCTCTAACATCCAATGCTTGTCAGTTTAGATGAGAAACGTGTGATCTTCGTGAACGATGTAGTTCGTTTGAGCTGAAAAGTGTCTGCCCTTACTTGAATGAAGTCTTGCTTGTAGGAAGACTCAGAGCATGGGATTTAACTCCATTTCTGAAGTGAAACACACAGCATAGTTCTCATCGATGGATCACACTCTGCTTTAGAGCAAGAAGCATGCTCTTTCTTTCTAGAGTCTCTAATACCGCAGGAAACGTGAGTGTGCTCAGAACAAAGAACAGTGTTTCCTACACATACAGGCCATATCTAGTTCAACTCTGATTCAGAAACTGATACAAAGCACTGGTCCTCTAACATTCAATGCTTGTCAGTTAAGATGAGAAACGTGTGAGCTTCGTGAACGATGTAGTTCCTTTGATCTGAAAAATGACTGCACTTACTTGAAACGAAGTCTTGCTTGTAGGAAGACTCCGAGCCTGGTTTTTAACTCCATTTCTGAAGTGAAACACACAGCAGAGTTCTCATCCATTGATCACACTGTGCTTTAGAGCTAGAAGCACGCTCTTGCTTTCCAGGGTCTCTAAGACTGCAGGAAATGTAAGTGTGAGGAGAACAAAAGAACGGTGTGCCCTACACATACGGATCATATCTAGTACAACTGTGCCTCTGAAATTGATACAAAGCACAGGTCCTCTAACATCCAATGCTTGTCAGTTAAGATGAGAAACGTGTGCCCTTTGTGAACGATGTAGGTCGTTTGAGCTGAAGAGTGACTGCCCTTACTTGAAACGAAGTCTTGCTTGTAGGAAGACACAGAGCCTGGAATATAACTCCATTTCTGAAGGGAAACACACAGCATAGTTCTCATCGATGGATCACACTCTGCTTTAGAGCAAGAAGCATGCTCTTGCTTTCTAGAGTCTCTAATACAGCAGGAAACTTGAGTGTCCTCAGAACAAAAGAACTGTGTTTCCTACACCTAGGGCCATATCTAGTTCAACTCTGCTTCTGAAACTGAAACAAACCACAGGTCCTCTAACATCCAATGCTTGTCAGTTTAGATGAGAAACGTGTGATCTTCGTGAACGATGTAGTTCGTTTGAGCTGAAAAGTGTCTGCCCTTACTTGAATGAAGTCTTGCTTGTAGGAAGACTCAGAGCATGGGATTTAACTCCATTTCTGAAGTGAAACACACAGCATAGTTCTCATCGATGGATCACACTCTGCTTTAGAGCAAGAAGCATGCTCTTTCTTTCTAGAGTCTCTAATACAGCCGGAAACTTGAGTGTGCTCAGAACAAAAGAACTGTGTTTCCTACACATACGGGCCATATCTAGTTCAACTCTGCTTCTGAACCTGAAACAAACAACAGGTCCACTAACATCCAATCCTTGTCAGTTAAGATGAGAAACGTGTGAGCTTCGTGAACGATGTAGTTCGTTTGAGCTGTAAAGTAACTGCCCTTACTTGAAACGAAGTCTTGCTTGTAGGAAGACTCAGAGCCTGGGATTTAACTCCATTTCTGAAGTGAAACACAGAGCTGAATTCTCATCCATTGATCACACTCTGCTTTAGAGCCAGAAGCACGCTCTTGCTTTCCAGAGTCTCTAAGACAGCAGGAAATGTGAGTGTGATGAAAAAAAAGAACGGTGTTACCTACAACACGGACCATATCTAGTACAACTCTGCCTCTGAAATTGATACAAAGCACAGGTCCTCTAAGATCCAATGCTTGTCAGTTAAGATGAGAAACGTGTGCCCTTTGTGAACGATGTAGATCATTTGAGCTGAAAAGTGACTGCCCTTACTTGAAACGAAGTCTTGCTTGTAGGAAGACACAGCCTGGAATATAACTCCATTTCTGAAGGGAAACACACAGCATAGTTCTCATCGATGGATCACACTCTGCTTTAGAGCAAGAAGCACGCTCTTGCTTTCTAGAGTCTCTAATAGAGCAGGAAACTTGAGTGTGTTCAGAACAAAAGAACTGAGTTTCCTACACATATGGGCCATATCTAGTTCAACTCTGCTTCTGAAACTGAAACAAACCAGAGGTCCTCTAACATCCAATGCTTGTCAGTTAAGATGAGAAACGTGTGAGCTTCGTGAACGATGTAGTTCGTTTGAGCAGTAAAGTAACTGCCCATACCTGAAACGAAGTCTTGCTTGTAGGAAGACTCCGAGCTTGGGATTTACCTCCATTTCTGAACTGAAACACACAGCAGAGTTCTCATCCATTGATCACACTGTGCTTTAGAGCTAGAAGCACGCTCTTGCTTTCCAGGGTCTCTAAGACTGCAGGAAATGTGAGTGTGATGAGAACAAAAGAACGGTGTGCCCTACACATACGGATCATATCTAGTACAACTCTGCCTCTGAAATTGATACAAAGCACAGGTCCTCTAACATCCAATGCTTGTCAGTTAAGATGAGAAACGTGTGCCCTTTGTGAACGATGTAGTTCGTTTGAGCTGAAAAGTGTCTGCCCTTACTTGAATGAAGTCTTGCTTGTAGGAAGACTCAGAGCATGGGATTTAACTCCATTTCTGAACTGAAACACACAGCAGAGTTCTCATCCATTGATCACACTCTGCTTTAGAGCCAGAAGCACGCACTTGCTTTCCAGAGTCTCTAAGACAGCAGGAAAAGTGAGTGTGCTCAGAAGAAAAGAACGGTGTTTCCTATACATACAGACAATATCTAGTTCAACTCTGCTTCTGAAACTGAAACAAACCAGAGGTCCTCTAACATCCAATGCTTGTCAGTTAAGATGAGAAACGTGTGAGCTTCGTGAACGATGTAGTTCGTTTGAGCAGTAAAGTAACTGCCCATACCTGAAACGAAGTCTTGCTTGTAGGAAGACTCAGATCCTGGGATTTAACTCCATTTCTGAAGTGAAACACACAGCAGAGTTCTCATCCATTGATCACACTGTGCTTTAGAGCTAGAAGCACGCTCTTGCTTTCCAGGGTCTCTAAGACTGCAGGAAATGTGAGTGTGATGAGAACAAAAGAACGGTGTGCCCTACACATACGCATCATATCTAGTACAACTCTGCCTCTGAAATTGATACAAAGCACAGGTCCTCTAACATCCAATGCTTGTCAGTTAAGATGAGAAACGTGTGCCCTTTGTGAACGATGTAGATCATTTGAGCTGAAGAGTGACTGCCCTTACTTGAAACGAAGTCTTGCTTGTAGGAAGACACAGAGCCTGGAATAAAACTCCATTTCTGAAGGGAAACACACAGCATAGTTCTCATCGATGGATCACACTCTGCTTTAGAACAAGAAGCATGCTCTTTCTTTCTAGAGTCTCTAATACTGCAGGAAACCTGAGTGTGCTCAGAACAAAAGAACAGTGTTTCCTACACATACAGGCCATATCTAGTTCAACTCTGCTTCTGAAACTGACACAAAGCAATGGTACTCTAACATTCAATGCTTGTCAGTTAAGATGAGAAACGTGTGAGCTTCGTGAACGATGTAGTTCCTTTGATCTGAAAAATGACTGCACTTACTTGAAACGAAGTCTTGCTTGTAGGAAGAAAAGAGCCTGGAATTTAACTCGATTTCTGAAGGGAAACACACAGAATAGTTCTCGTCGATGGATCACACTCTGCTTTAGAGCCAGAAGCACGCTCTTGCTTTCCAGGGTCTCTAAGACAGCAAGAAATGTGAGTGTGATGAAAACAAAAGAACGGTGTTACCTACACACAGGGACCATATCTAGTACAACTCTGCCTCTGAAATTGATACAAAGCACAGGTCCTCTAAGATCCAATGCTTGTCAGTTAAGATGAGAAACGTGTGAGCTTCGTGAACGATGTAGTTCGTTTGAGCAGTAAAGTAACTGCCCATACCTGAAACGAAGTCTTGCTTGTAGGAAGACTCCGAGCCTGGGATTTAACTCCATTTCTGAAGTGAAACACACAGCATAGTTCTCATTGATGGATCACACTCTGCTTTAGAGTAAGAAGCATGCTCTTTCTTTCTAGAGTCTCTAATACCGCAGGAAACGTGAGTGTGCTCAGAACAAAAGAACAGTGTTTCCTACACATACAGGCCATATCTAGTTCAACTCTGCCTCTGAAATTGATACAAAGCACAGGTCCTCTAACATCCAATGCTTGTCAGTTTAGATGAGAAACGTGTGATCTTCGTGAACGATGTAGTTCGTTTGAGCTGAAAAGTGACTGCCCTTACTTGAAACGAAGTCTTGCTTGTAGGAAGACACAGAGCCTGGAATATAACTCCATTTCTGAAGGGAAACACACAGCATAGTTCTCATCGATGGATCACACTCTGCTTTAGAGCAAGAAGCACGCTCTTGCTTTCTAGAGTCTCTAATACAGCAGGAAACTTGAGTGTCCTCAGAACAAAAGAACTGTGTTTCCTACACATAGGGCCATGTCTAGTTCAACTCTGCTTCTGAAACTGAAACAAACCACAGGTCCTCTAACATCCAATGCTTGTCAGTTTAGATCAGAAACGTGTGATCTTCGTGAACGATGTAGTTCGTTTGAGCTGAAAAGTGTCTGCCCTTACTTGAATGAAGTCTTGCTTGTAGGAAGACTCAGAGCATGGGATTTAACCCCATTTCTGAAGTGAAACACACAGCATAGTTCTCATCGATGGATCACACTCTGCTTTAGAGCAAGTAGCATGCTCTTTCTTTCTAGAGTCTCTAATACCGCAGGAAAAGTGAGTGTGCTCAGAACAAAACAACAGTGTTTCCTACACATACAGGCCATATCTAGTTCAACTCTGCTTCTGAAAATGATACAAAGCACAGGTCCTCTAACATCCAATGCTTGTCAGTTAAGATGAGAAACGTGTGAGCTTCGTGAACGATGTAGTTCGTTTGAGCTGTAAAGTAACTGCCCTTACCTGAAACGAAGTCTTGCTTGTAGGAAGAATCAGAGCCTGGGATTTAACTCCATTTGTGAAGTGAAACACAGAGCTGAGTTCTCATCCATTCATCACACTCTGCTTTAGAGCCAGAAGCACGCTCTTGCTTTCCAGGGTCTCTAAGACAGCAGGAAATGTGAGTGTGATGAAAACAAAAGAACGGTGTTACCTACAACACGGACCATATCTAGTACAACTCTGCCTCTGAAATTGATACAAAGCACAGGTCCTCTAAGATCCAATGCTTGTCAGTTAAGATGAGAAACATGTGAGCTTCGTGAACGATGTAGATCGTTTGAGCTGAAAAGTGACTGCCCTTACTTGAAACGAAGTCTTGCTTGTAGGAAGACACAGAGCCTGGAATATAACTCCATTTCTGAAGGGAAACACACAGCATAGTTCTCATCGATGGATCACACTCTGCTTTAGAGCAAAAAGCATGCTCTTGCTTTCTAGAGTCTCTAATACAGCAGGAAACTTGAGTGTCCTCAGAACAAAAGAACTGTGTTTCCTACACCTAAGGCCATATCTAGTTCAACTCTGCTTCTGAAACTGAAACAAACCACAGGTCCTCTAACATCCAATGCTTGTCAGTTTAGATGAGAAACGTGTGAGCTTCGTGAACGATGTAGTACCTTTGATCTGAAAAATGACTGCACTTACTTGAAACGAAGTCTTGCATGTAGGAAGACAAAGAGCCTGGAATTTAACTCCATTTCTGAAGGGAAACACACAGAATAGTTCTCTTCGATGGATCACACTCTGCTTTAGAGCAAGAGCACGCTCTTGCTTTCTAGAGTCTCTAATACAGCCGGAAACTTGAGTGTGCTCAGAACAAAAGAACGGTGTTTCCTACACATACGGGCCATATCTAGTTCAACTCTGCTTCTGAACCTGAAACAAACCACAGGTCCTCTAACATCCAATGCTTGTCAGTTAAGATGAGAAACGTGTGAGCTTCGTGAACGATGTAGTTGTTTGAGCTGTAAAGTAACTGCCCTTACCTGAAACGAAGTCTTGCTTGTAGGAAGACTCAGAGCCTGGGATTTAACTCCATTTCTGAAGTGAAACACACAGCAGAGTTCTCATCCATTGATCACACTCTGCTTTAGAGCCAGAAGCACGCTCTTGCTTTCCAGGGTCTCTAAGACAGCAGGAAATGTGAGTGTGATGAAAACAAAAGAACGGTGTTACCTACACACAAGGACCATATCTAGTACAACTCTGCCTCTGAAATTGATACAAAGCACAGGTCCTCTAAGATCCAATGCTTGTCAGTTAAGATGAGAAACGTTTGAGCTTCGTGAACGATGTAGATCGTTTGAGCTGAAAAGTGACTGCCCTTACTTGAAACGAAGTCTTGCTTGTAGGAAGACACAGAGCCTGGAATATAACTCCATTTCTGAAGGGAAACACACAGCATAGTTCTCATCGATGGATCACACTCTGCTTTAGAGCAAGAAGCACGCTCTTGCTTTCTAGAGTCTCTAATACAGCAGGAAACTTGAGTGTGCTCAGAACAAAAGAACTGTGTTTCCTACACATATGGGCCATATCTAGTTCAACTCTGCTTCTGAAACTGAAACCAACCAGAGGTCCTCTAACATCCAATGCTTGTCAGTTAAGATGAGAAACGTGTGAGCTTCGTGAACGATGTAGTTCGTTTGAGCAGTAAAGTAACTGCCCATACCTGAAACGAAGTCTTGCTTGTAGGAAAACTCCAAGCCTGGGATTTAACTCCATTTCTGAAGTGAAACACACAGCAGAGTTCTCATCCATTGATCACACTGTGCTTTAGAGCTAGAAGCACGCTCTTGCTTTCCAGGGTCTCTAAGACTGCAGGAAACGTGAGTGTGATGAGAACAAAAGAACGGTGTGCCCTACACATACGGATCATATCTAGTACAACTCTGCCTCTGAAATTGATACAAAGCACAGGTCCTCTAACATCCAATGCTTGTCAGTTAAGATGAGAAACGTGTGATCTTCGTGAACGATGTAGTTCGTTTGAGCTGAAAAGTGACTGCCCTTACTTGAATGAAGTCTTGCTTGTAGGAAGACTCAGAGCATGGGATTTAACTCCATTTCTGAAGTGAAACACACAGCATAGTTCTCATCGATGGATCACACTCTGCTTTAGAACAAGAAGCATGCTCTTTCTTTCTAGAGTCTCTAATACTGCAGGAAACGTGAGTGTGCTCAGAACAAAAGAACAGTGTTTCCTACACATACAGGCCATATCTAGTTCAACTCTGCTTCTGAAACTGATACAAAGCACTGGTACTCTAACATTCAATGCTTGTCAGTTAAGATGAGAAACGTGTGAGCTTCGTGAACGATGTAGTTCCTTTGATCTGAAAAATGACTGCACTTACTTGAAACGACGTCTTGCTTGTAGGAAGACAATGAACCTGGAATTTAACTCCATTTCTGAAGGGAAACACACAGAATAGTTCTCTTCGATGGATCACACTCTGCTTTAGAGCAAGAGCACGCTCTTGCTTTCTAGAGTCTCTAATACAGTTGGAAACTTGAGTGTGCTCAGAACAAAAGAACGGTGTTTCCTACACATACGGGCCACATCTAGTTCAACTCTGCTTCTGAACCTGAAACAAACCACAGGTCCTCTAACATCCATTGCTTGTCAGTTAAGATGAGAAACGTGTGAGCTTCGTGAACGATGTAGTTTTTGTTTGAGCTGTAAAGTAACTGCCCTTACCTGAAACGAATTCTTGCTTGTAGAAAGTCTCAGAGCCTGGGATTTAACTCCATTTGTGAAGTGAAACACAGAGCTGAGTTCTCATCCATTGATCACACTCTGCTTTAGAGCCAGAAGCACGCTCTTGCTTTCCAGGGTCTCTAAGACAGCAGGAAATGTGAGTGTGATGAAAACAAAAGAACGGTGTTACCTACAACACGGACCATATCTAGTACAACTCTGCCTCTGAAATTGATACAAAGCACAGGTCCTCTAAGATCCAATGCTTGTCAGTTAAGGTGAGAAACATGTGAGCTTCGTGAACGATGTAGATCGTTTGAGCTGAAAAGTGACTGCCCTTACTTGAAAAGAAGTCTTGCTTGTAGGAAGACACAGAGCCTGGAATATAACTCCATTTCTGAAGGGAAACACACAGCATAGTTCTCATCGATGGATCACACTCTGCTTTAGAGCAAGAAGCATGCTCTTGCTTTCTAGAGTCTCTAATACAGCAGGAAACTTGAGTGTCCTCAGAACAAAAGAACTGTGATTCCTACACCTAGGGCCATATCTAGTTCAACTCTGCTTCTGAAACTGAAACAAACCACAGGTCCTCTAACATCCAATGCTTGTCAGTTAAGATGAGAAACGTGTGAGCTTCGTGAACGATGTAGTTGTTTGAGCTGTAAAGTAACTGCCCTTACCTGAAACGAAGTCTTGCTTGTAGGAAGACTCAGAGCCTGGGATTTAACTCCATTTCTGAAGTGAAACACACAGCAGAGTTCTCATCCATTGATCACACTCTGCTTTAGAGCCAGAAGCACGCTCTTGCTTTCCAGGGTCTCTAAGACAGCAGGAAATGTGAGTGTGATGAAAACAAAAGAACGGTGTTACCTACACACACGGACCATATCTAGTACAACTCTGCCTCTGAAATTGATACAAAGCACAGGTCCTCTAAGATCCAATGCTTGTCAGTTAAGATGAGAAACGTGTGAGCTTCGTGAACGATGTAGATCGTTTGAGCTGAAAAGTGACTGCCCTTACTTGAAACGAAGTCTTGCTTGTAGGAAGACACAGAGCCTGGAATATAACTCCATTTCTGAAGAGAAACACACAGCATAGTTCTCATCGATGGATCACACTCTGCTTTAGAGCAAGAAGCACGCTCTTGCTTTCTAGAGTCTCTAATACAGCAGGAAACTTGAGTGTCCTCAGAACAAAAGAACTGTGTTTCCTACACATAGGGCTATATCTAGTTCAACTCTGCTTCTGAAACTGAAAAAAACCAGAGGTCCTCTAACATCCAATGCTTGTCAGTTAAGATGAGAAACGTGTGAGCTTCGTGATCGATGTAGTTCGTTTGAGCAGAAAACTAACTGCCCATACCTGAAACGAAGTCTTGCTTGTAGGAAGACTCCGAGCCTGGTTTTTAACTCCATTTCTGAACTGAAACACACAGCAGAGTTCTCATCCATTGATCACACTGTGCTTTAGAGCTAGAAGCACGCTCTTGCTTTCCAGGGTCTCTAAGACTGCAGGAAATGTAAGTGTGAGGAGAACAAAAGAACTGTGTGCCCTACACATACGGATCATATCTAGTACAACTCTGCCTCTGAAATTGATACAAAGCACAGGTACTCTAACATCCAATGCTTGTCAGTTAAGATGAGAAACGTGTGCCCTTTGTGAACGATGTAGATCGTTTGAGCTGAAGAGTGACTACCCTTACTTGAAACGAAGTCTTGCTTGTAGGAAGACACAGAGCCTGGAATATAACTCCATTTCTGAAGGGAAACACACAGCATAGTTCTCATCGATGGATCACACTCTGCTTTAGAGCAAGAAGCATGCTCTTGCTTTCTAGAGTCTCTAATACAGCAGGAAACTTGAGTGTCCTCAGAACAAAAGAACTGTGTTTCCTACACCTAGGGCCATATCTAGTTCAACTCTGCTTCTGAAACTGAAACAAACCACAGGTCCTCTAACATCCAATGCTTGTCAGTTTAGATGAGAAACGTGTGATCTTCGTGAACGATGTAGTTCGTTTGAGCTGAAAAGTGTCTGCCCTTACTTGAATGAAGTCTTGCTTGTAGGAAGACTCAGAGCATGGGATTTTACTCCATTTCTGAAGTGAAACACACAGCATAGTTCTCATCGATGGATCACACTCTGCTTTAGAGCAAGAAGCATGCTCTTTCTTTCTAGAGTCTCTAATACCGCAGGAAACGTGAGTGTGCTCAGAACAAAGAACAGTGTTTCCTACACATACAGGCCATATCTAGTTCAACTCTGCTTCAGAAACTGATACAAAGCACTGGTCCTCTAACATTCAATGCTTGTCAGTTAAGATGAGAAACGTGTGAGCTTCGTGAACGATGTAGTTCCTTTGATCTGAAAAATGACTGCACTTACTTGAAACGAAGTCTTGCTTTTAGGAAGACAAAGAGCCTGGAATTTAACTCCATTTCTGAAGGGAAACACACAGAATAGTTCTCATCGATGGATCACACTCTGCTTTAGAGCAAGAGCACGCTCTTGCTTTCTAGAGTCTCTAATACAGCCGGAAACTTGAGTGTGCTCAGAACAAAAGAACTGTGTTTCCTATACATACGGGCCATATCTAGTTCAACTCTGCTTCTGAACCTGAAACAAACCACAGGTCCACTAACATCCAATCCTTGTCAGTTAAGATGAGAAACGTGTGAGCTTCGTGAACGATGTAGTTCGTTTGAGCTGTAAAGTAACTGCCCTTACTTGAAACGAAGTCTTGCTTGTAGGAAGACTCAGAGCCTGGGATTTAACTCCATTTCTGAAGTGAAACACAGAGCTGAGTTCTCATCCATTGATCACACTCTGCTTTAGAGCCAGAAGCACGCTCTTGCTTTCCAGAGTCTCTAAGACAGCAGGAAATGTGAGTGTGATGAAAAAAAGAACGGTGTTACCTACAACACGGACCATATCTAGTACAACTCTGCCTCTGAAATTGATACAAAGCACAGGTCCTCTAAGATCCAATGCTTGTCAGTTAAGGTGAGAAACATGTGAGCTTCGTGAACGATGTAGATCGTTTGAGCTGAAAAGTGACTGCCCTTACTTGAAAAGAAGTCTTGCTTGTAGGAAGACACAGAGCCTGGAATATAACTCCATTTCTGAAGGGAAACACACAGCATAGTTCTCATCGATGGATCACACTCTGCTTTAGAGCAAGAAGCATGCTCTTGCTTTCTAGAGTCTCTAATACAGCAGGAAACTTGAGTGTCCTCAGAACAAAAGAACTGTGATTCCTACACCTAGGGCCATATCTAGTTCAACTCTGCTTCTGAAACTGAAACAAACCACAGGTCCTCTAACATCCAATGCTTGTCAGTTAAGATGAGAAACGTGTGAGCTTCGTGAACGATGTAGTTGTTTGAGCTGTAAAGTAACTGCCCTTACCTGAAACGAAGTCTTGCTTGTAGGAAGACTCAGAGCCTGGGATTTAACTCCATTTCTGAAGTGAAACACACAGCAGAGTTCTCATCCATTGATCACACTCTTGCTTTCCAGGGTCTCTAAGACTGCAGGAAATGTGAGTGTGATGAGAACAAAAGAACGGTGTGCCCTACACATACGGATCATATCTAGTACAACTCTGCCTCTGAAATTGATACAAAGCACAGGTCCTCTAACATCCAATGCTTGTCAGTTAAGATGAGAAACGTGTGCCCTTTGTGAACGATGTAGTTCGTTTGAGCTGAAAAGTGTCTGCCCTTACTTGAATGAAGTCTTGCTTGTAGGAAGACTCAGAGCATGGGATTTAACTCCATTTTTGAAGTGAAACACACAGCATAGTTCTCATCGATGGATCACACTCTGCTTTAGAGCAAGAAGCATGCTCTTTCTTTCTAGTGTCTCTAATACCGCAGGAAACGTGAGTGTGCTCAGAACAAAGAACAGTGTTTCCTACACATACAGGCCATATCTAGTTCAACTCTGCTTCAGAAACTGATACAAAGCACTGGTCCTCTAACATTCAATGCTTGTCAGTTAAGATGGGAAACGTGTGAGCTTCGTGAACGATGTAGTTCCTTTGATCTGAAAAATGACTGCACTTACTTGAAATGAAATCTTGCTTGTAGGAAGACAAAGATCCTGGAATTTAACTCCATTTCTGAAGTGAAACACACAGCAGAGTTCTCATCCATTGATCACACTCTGCTTTAGAGCCAGAAGCACGCACTTGCTTTCCAGAGTCTCTAAGACAGCAGGAAAAGTGAGTGTGCTCAGAAGAAAAGAACGGTGTTTCCTATACATACAGACAATATCTAGTTCAACTCTGCTTCTGAAACTGAAACAAACCAGAGGTCCTCTAACATCCAATGCTTGTCAGTTAAGATGAGAAACGTGTGAGCTTCGTGAACGATGTAGTTCGTTTGAGCATTAAGTAACTGCCCATACCTGAAACGAAGTCTTGCTTGTAGGAAGACTCAGATCCTGGGATTTAACTCCATTTCTGAACTGAAACACACAGCAGAGTTCTCATCCATTGATCACACTGTTCTTTAGAGCTAAAAGCACGCTCTTGCTTTCCAGGGTCTCTAAGACTGCAGGAAATGTGAGTGTGATGAGAACAAAAGAACGGTGTGCCCTACACATACGGATCATATCTAGTACAACTCTGCCTCTGAAATTGATACAAAGCACAGGTCCTCTAACATCCAATGCTTGTCAGTTAAGATGAGAAACGTGTGCCCTTTGTGAACGATGTAGATCATTTGAGCTGAAGAGTGACTGCCCTTACTTGAAACGAAGTCTTGCTTGTAGGAAGACACAGAGCCTGGAATAAAACTCCATTTCTGAAGGGAAACACACAGCATAGTTCTCATCGATGGATCACACTCTGCTTTAGAACAAGAAGCACGCTCTTGCTTTCTAGAGTCTCTAATACAGCCGGAAACTTGAGTGTCCTCAGAACAAAAGAACTGTGTTTCCTACACATAGAGCCATATCTAGTTCAACTCTGCTTCTGAAACTGAAACAATCCACAGGTCCTCTAACATCCAATGCTTGTCAGTTTAGATGAGAAACGTGTGATCTTCGTGAACGACATAGTTCATTTGAGCTGAAAAGTGACTGCCCTTACTTGAATGAAGTCTTGCTTGTAGGAAGACTCAGAGCATGGGATTTAACTCCATTTCTGAAGTGAAACACACAGCATAGTTCTCATCGATGGATCACACTCTGCTTTAGAGCAAGAAGCATGCTCTTTCTTTCTAGAGTCTCTAATACTGCAGGAAACCTGAGTGTGCTCAGAACAAAAGAACAGTGTTTCCTACACATACAGGCCATATCTAGTTCAACTCTGCTTCTGAAACTGATACAAAGCAATGGTACTCTAACATTCAATGCTTGTCAGTTAAGATGAGAAACGTGTGAGCTTCGTGAACGATGTAGTTCCTTTGATCTGAAAAATGACTGCACTTACTTGAAACGAAGTCTTGCTTGTAGGAAGAAAAGAGCCTGGAATTTAACTCGATTTCTGAAGGGAAACACACAGAATAGTTCTCATCGATGGATCACACTCTGCTTTAGAGCCAGAAGCACGCTCTTGCTTTCCAGGGTCTCTAAGACAGCAAGAAATGTGAGTGTGATGAAAACAAAAGAACGGTGTTACCTACACACACGGACCATATCTAGTACAACTCTGCCTCTGAAATTGATACAAAGCACAGGTCCTCTAAGATCCAATGATGGTCAGTTAAGATGAGAAACGTGTGAGCTTCGTGAACGATGTAGTTCGTTTGAGCAGTAAAGTAACTGTCCATACCTGAAACGAAGTCTTGCTTGTTGGAAGACTCCGAGCCTGGGATTTAACTCCATTTCTGAAGTGAAACACATAGCAGAGTTCTCATCCATTGATCACACTGTGCTTTAGAGCTAGAAGCACGCTCTTGCTTTCCATGGTCTCTAAGGCTGCAGGAAATGTGAGTGTGATGAGAACAAAAGAACGGTGTTACCTACACACACGGACCATATCTAGTACAAGGCTGCCTCTGAAATTGATACAAAGCACAGGTCTTCTAAGATCCAATGCTTGTCAGTTAAGATGAGAAACGTGTGAGCTCCATGAACAATGTAGATCCTTTGAGCTGAAAAGTGACTGCCCTTACTTGAAATGAAGTCTTGCTTGTAGGAAGACAGAGAGCCTGGAATATAACTCCATTTCTGAAGGGAAACACAGAGCATAGTTCTCATCGATGGATCACACTCTGCTTTAGAGCAAGAAGCACGCTCTTGCTTTCTAGAGTCTCTAATACAGCAGGAAACTTGAGTGTCCTCAGAACAAAAGAACTGTGTTTCCTACACATAGGGCCATATCTAGTTCAACTCTGCTTCTGAAACTGAAACAAACCACAGGTCCTCTAACATCCAATGCTTGCCAGTTTAGATGAGAAACGTGTGATCTTCGTGAACGATGTAGTTCATTTGAGCTGAAAAGTGACTGCCCTTACTTGAATGAAGTCTTGCTTGTAGGAAGACTCAGAGCATGGGATTTAACTCCATTTCTGAAGTGAAACACACAGCATAGTTCTCATTGATGGATCACACTCTGCTTTAGAGCAAGAAGCATGCTCTTTCTTTCTAGAGTCTCTAATACCGCAGGAAACGTGAGTGTGCTCGGAACAAAAGTACAGTGTTTCCTACACATACAGGCCATATCTAGTTCAACTCTGCTTCTGAACCTGATACAAAGCACTGGTACTCTAACATTCAATGCTTGTCAGTTAAGATGAGAAACGTGTGAGCTTCGTGAACGATGTAGTTCCTTTGACCTGAAAAATGACTGCACTTACTTGAAACGAAGTCTTGCTTGTAGGAAGACAAAGAGCCTGGAATTTAACTCCATTTCTGAAGGGAAACACACAGCATAGTTCTCTTCGATGGATCACACTCTGCTTTAGAGCAAGAGCACGCTCTTGCTTTCTAGATTCTCTAATACAGTTGGAAACTTGAGTGTGCTCAGAACAAAAGAACGGTGTTTCCTACACATACGGGCCACATCTAGTTCAACTCTGCTTCTGAACCTGAAACAAACCACAGGTCCTCTAACATCCATTGCTTGTCAGTTAAGATGAGAAACGTGTGAGCTTCGTGAACGATGTAGTTTTTGTTTGAGCTGTAAAGTAACTGCCCTTACCTGAAACGAAGTCTTGCTTGTAGAAAGTCTCAGAGCCTGGGATTTAACTCCATTTGTGAAGTGAAACACAGAGCTGAGTTCTCATCCATTGATCACACTCTGGTTTAGAGCCAGAAGCACGCTCTTGCTTTCCAGGGTCTCTAAGACAGCAGGAAATGTGAGTGTGATGAAAACAAAAGAATGGTGTTACCTACAACACGGACCATATCTAGTACAACTCTGCCTCTGAAATTGATACAAAGCACAGGTCCTCTAAGATCCAATGCTTGTCAGTTAAGATGAGAAACATGTGAGCTTCGTGAACGATGTAGATCGTTTGAGCTGAAAAGTGACTGCCCTTACTTGAAACGAAGTCTTGCTTGTAGGAAGACACAGAGCCTGGAATATAACTCCATTTCTGAAGGGAAACACACAGCATAGTTCTCATCGATGGATCACACTCTGCTTTAGAGCAAGAAGCACGCTCTTGCTTTCTAGAGTCTCTAATACAGCAGGAAACTTGAGTGTCCTCAGAACAAAAGAACTGTGTTTCCTACACATAGGGCCATGTCTAGTTCAACTCTGCTTCTGAAACTGAAACAAACCACAGGTCCTCTAACATCCAATGCTTGTCAGTTTAGATGAGAAATGTGTGATCTTCGTGAACGATGTAGTTCGTTTGAGCTGAAAAGTGTCTGCCCTTACTTGACTGAAGTCTTGCTTGTAAGAAGAATCAGAGCCTGGGATTTAACTACATTTCTGAAGTGAAACACACAGCAGAGTTCGCATCCATTGATCACACTCTGCTTTAGAGCCAGAAGCACGCACTTGCTTTCCAGAGTCTGTAAGACAGCAGGAAAAGTGAGTGTGCTCAGAAGAAAAGAACGGTGTTTCCTATACATAGGGACAATATCTAGTTCAACTCTGCTTCTGAAACTGAAACAAACCAGAGGTCCTCTAACATCCAATGCTTGTCAGGTAAGATGAGACACATGTGAGCTTCGGGAATGATGGAGTTCGTTTGAGCTGTAATGTAACTGCCCTTACCTGAAACGAAGTCTTGCTTGTAGGAAGACTCAGAGCCTGGGTTTAACTCCATTTATGAAGTGAAACACACAGCAGAGTTCTCATCCATTGATCACACTCTGCTTTAGAGCCAGAAGCACGCTCTTGCTTTCCAGGCTCTATAAGACAGCAAGAAATGTGAGTGTGATGAAAACAAAAGAACGGTGTTACCTACACACACGGACCATATCTAGTAAAAGGCTGACTCTGAAATTGATACAAAGCACAGGTCCTCTAAGATCCAATGCTTGTCAGTTAAGATGAGAAACGTGTGAGCTCCGTGAACGACGTAGATCCTTTGAGCTGAAGAGTGACTGCCCTTACTTGAAATGAAGTCTTGCTTGTAGGAAGACAGAGAGCATGGAATATAACTCCATTTCTGAAGGGAAACACACAGCATAGTTCTCATCGATGGATCACACTCTGCATTAGAGCAAGAAGCACGCTCTTGCTTTCTAGAGTCTCTAATACAGCAGGAAACTTGAGTGTCTTCAGAACAAAAGAACTGTGTTTCCTACACATACAGGCCATATCTAGTTCAACTTTGCTTCTGAAACTGAAACAAACCACAGGTCCTCTAACATCCAATGCTTGTCAGTTTAGATGAGAAACGTGTGATCTTCGTGAACGATGTAGTTCATTTGAGCTGAAAAGTGACTGCCCTTACTTGAATGAAGTCTTTCTTTTAGGAAGACTCAGAGCCTGGGATTTAACTACATTTCTGAAGTGAAACACACAGCAGAGTTCTCACCCATTGATCACACTCTGCTTTAGAGCCAGAATCATGCACTTGCTTTCCAGAGTCTCTAAGACAGCAGGAAAAGTGAGTGTGCTCAGAAGAAAAGAACGGTGTTTCCTATACATACAGACAATATCTAGTTCAACTCTGCTTCTGAACCTGAAACAAACCAGAGGTCCTCTAACATCCAATGCTTGTCAGTTAAGATGAGAAACGTGTGAGCTTCGTGAACGATGTAGTTCGTTTGAGCAGTAAAGTAACTGCCCATACCTGAAACGAAGTCTTGCTTGTAGGAAGACTCAGATCCTGGGATTTAACTCCATTTCTGAAGTGAAACACACAGCAGAGTTCTCATCCATTGATCACACTGTGCTTTAGAGCTAGAAGCACGCTCTTGCTTTCCAGGGTCTCTAAGACTGCAGGAAATGTGAGTGTGATGAGAACAAAGGAACGGTGTGCCCTACACATACGGATCATATCTAGTACAACTCTGCCTCTGAAATTGATACAAACCAGAGGTCCTCTAACATCCAATGCTTGTCAGTTAAGATGAGAAACGTGTGCCCTTTGTGAACGATGTAGATCATTTGAGCTGAAGAGTGCCTGCCCTTACTTGAAACGAAGTCTTGCTTGTAGGAAGACACAGAGCCTGGAATAAAACTCCATTTCTGAAGGGAAACACACAGCATAGTTCTCATCAATGGATCACACTCTGCTTTAGAGCAAGAAGCATGCTCTTTCTTTCTAGAGTCTCTAATACTGCAGGAAACGTGAGTGTGCTCAGAACAAAAGAACAGTGTTTCCTACACATACAGGCCATATCTAGTTCAACTCTGCTTCTGAAACTGATACAAAGCAATGGTACTCTAACATTCAATGCTTGTCAGTTAAGATGAGAAACGTGTGAGCTTCGTGAACGATGTAGTTCCTTTGATCTGAAAAATGACTGCACTTACTTGAAACGAAATCTTGCTTGTAGGAAGACAAAGAGCCTGGAATTTAACTCCATTTCTGAAGGGAAACACACAGAATAGTTCTCTTTGATGGATCACACTCTGCTTTAGAGCAAGAGCACGCTCTTGCTTTCTAGAGTCTCTAATCCAGCCAGAAACTTGAGTGTGCTCAGAACAAAAGAACGGTGTTTCCTACACATACGGGCCATATCTAGTTCAACTGTGCTTCGGAACCTGAAACAAACCACAGGTCCTCTAACATCCAATGCTTGTCAGTTAAGATGAGAAACGTGTGAGCTTCGTGAACGATGTAGTTCCTTTGAGCTGTAAAGTAACTGCCCTTACCTGAAACGAAGTCTTGATTGTAGGAAGACTCAGAGCCTGGGATTTAACTCCATTTCTGAAGTGAAACACACAGCAGAGTTCTCATCCATTGATCACACTCTGCTTTAGAGCCAGAAGCACGCACTTGCTTTCCAGAGTCTCTAAGACAGCAGGAAAAGTGAGTGTGCTCAGAAGAAAAGAAAGGTGTTTCCTACACCTAGGGCCATATCTAGTTCAACTCTGCTTCTGAAACTGAAACAAACCACAGGTCCTCTAACATCCAATGCTTGTCAGTTTAGATGAGAAACGTGTGATCTTCGTGAACGATGTAGTTCGTTTGAGCTGAAAAGTGTCTGCCCTTACTTGAATGAAGTCTTGCTTGTAGGAAGACTCAGAGCATGGGATTTAACTCCATTTCTGAAGTGAAACACACAGCATAGTTCTCATCGATGGATCACACTCTGCTTTAGAGCAAGAAGCATGCTCTTTCTTTCTAGAGTCTCTAATACCGCAGGAAACGTGAGTGTGCTCAGAACAAAGAACAGTGTTTCCTACACATACAGGCCATATCTAGTTCAACTCTGCTTCTGAAACTGATACAAAGCACTGGTCCTCTAACATTCAGTGCTTGTCAGTTAAGATGAGAAACGTGTGAGCTTCGTGAACGATGTAGTTCCTTTGATCTGAAAAATGACTGCACTTACTTCAAACGAAGTCTTGCTTGTAGGAAGACAAAGAGCCTGGAATTTAACTCCATTTCTGAAGTGAAACACACAGCAGAGTTCTCATCCATTGAACACACTCTGCTTTAGAGCCAGAAGCACGCACTTGCTTTCCAGAGTCTCTAAGACAGCAGGAAAATTGAGTGTGCTCAGAAGAAAAGAACGGTGTTTCCTATACATACGGACAATATCTAGTTCAACTCTGCTTCTGAAACTGAAACAAACCAGAGGTCCTCTAACATCCAATGCTTGTCAGTTAAGATGAGACACATGTGAGCTTCGGTAACGATGGAGTTCATTTGAGCTGTAAATTAACTGCCCTTACCTTAAATGAAGTCTTGCTTGTAGGAAGACTCAGAGCCTGGGTTTAACTCCATTTCTGAAGTGAAACACAGAGCAGAGTTCTCATCCATTGATCACACTCTGCTTTAGAGCCAGAAGCACGCTCTTGCTTTCCAGGGTCTCTAAGAATGCAGGAAATGTGAGTGTGATGAGAACAAAAGAACGGTGTGCCCTACACATACGGATCATATCTAGTACAACTCTGCCTCTGAAATTGATACAAAGCACAGGTCCTCTAACATCCAATGCTTGTCAGTTAAGATGAGAAACGTGTGCCCTTTGTGAACGATGTAGATGGTTTGAGCTGAAGAGTGACTGCCCTTACTTGAAACGAAGTCTTGCTTGTAGGAAGACACAGAGCCTGGAATAAAACTCCATTTCTTGAGGGAAACACACAGCATAGTTCTCATCGATGGATCACACTCTGCTTTAGAACAAGAAGCACGCTGTTGCTTTCTAGAGTCTCTAATACAGCCGGAAACTTGAGTGTCCTCAGAACAAAAGAACTGTGTTTCCTACACATAGAGCCATATCTAGTTCAACTCTGCTTCTGAAACTGAAACAAACCACAGGTCCTCTAACATCCAATGCTTGTCAGTTTAGATGAGAAACGTGTGATCTTCATGAACGATGTAGTTCGTTTGAGCTGAGAAGTGACTGCCCTTACTTGAATGAAGTCTTGCTTGTAGGAAGACTCAGAGCATGGGATTTAACTCCATTTCTGAAGTGAAACACACAGCATAGTTCTCATCGATGGATCACACTCTGCTTTAGAGCAAGAAGCATGCTCTTTCTTTCTAGAGTCTCTAATACTGCAGGAAACGTGAGTGTGCTCAGAAAAAAAGAACAGTGTTTCCTACACATACAGGCCATATCTAGTTCAACTCTGCTTCTGAACCTGATACAAAGCACTGGTACTCTAACATTCAATGCTTGTCAGTTAAGATGAGAAACGTGTGAGGTTCGTGAACGATGTAGTTCCTTTGATCTGAAAAATGACTGCACTTACTTGAAACGAAGTCTTGCTTGTAGGAAGACAAAGAGCCTGGAATTTAACTCCATTTCTGAAGGGAAACACACAGAATAGTTCTCTTCGATGGATCACTCTCTGCTTTAGAGCAAGAGCACGCTCTTCCTATCCAGAGTCTCTAAGACAGCAAGAAACATGAGTTTGCTGAGAACAAATGAACGGCGTTTCCTACACATACGGACCATATCTAGTCCAACTCTGCTTCTGAAACTGATACAAAGCACTGGTCCTCTAACATTCAATGCTTGTCAGTTAAGATGAGAAACGTTTGAGCTTCGTGAACGATGTAGTTCTTTTGCTCTAAAAAATGACTGCACTTACTTGAAACGAAGTCTTGCATGTAGGAAGACAAAGAGACTGGAATTTAACTCCATTTCTGAAGGGAAACACACAGAATAGTTCTCTTGGATGGATCACACTCTGCTTTAGATCAAGAAGCACGCTCTTGCTTTCTAGAGTCTCTAATAGAGCAGGAAACTTGAGTGTGCTCAGAACAAAAGAACTGTGTTTCCTACACATATGGGCCATATCTTGTTCAACTCTGCTTCGGAAACTGAAATAAACCAGAGGTCCTCTAACATCCAATGCTTGTCAGTTAAGATGAGAATCGTGTGAGCTTCGTGAACGATGTAGTTCGTTTGAGCTGTAAAGTAACTGCCCTTACTTGAAACGATGTCTTCCTTGTAGGAAGACTCAGAGCATGGGATTTAACTCCATTTCTAAGTGAAACACACAGCAGAGTTCTCATCCATTGATCACACTCTGCTTTAGAGCAAGAAGCACGCCCTAGCTTTCTAGAGTCTCTAATAGAGCAGGAAACATGAGTGTGCTCAGAACAAAAGAACGGTGTTTCCTACACATACGGGCCATATCTAGTTTAACTCTGCTTCTGAAACTGAAACAAACCACAGGTCCTCTAACATCCAATGCTTGTCATTTAAGATGAGAAACGTGTGAGCTTCGTAAACGATGTAGTTCGTTTGAGCTGTAAAGTAACTGCCTTTACCTGAAACGAAGTCTTGCTTGTAGGAAGACTCAGAGGCTGGGATTTAACTCCATTTCTGAAGTGAAACACACAACAGAGTTCTCATCCATTGATCACACTCTGCTTTAGAGCAAGAAGCACGCCCTAACTTTCTAGAGTCTCTAATACAGCCGGAAACTTGAGTGTGCTCAGAACAAAAGAACGGTGTTTCCTACACATAAGGGCCATATCAAGTTCAACTCTGCTTCTAAACCTGAAACAAACCACAGGTCGTCTAACATCCAACGCTTCTCAGTTAAGATGAGAAACATGTGAGCTTCAGGAACGTGGAGTTCATTTGAGCTTTAAAGTAACTGCCCTTACCTGAAACGAAGTCTTGCTTGTAGGAAGACTCAGAGGCTGGGATTTAACTCCATTTCTGAAGTGAACACACAACAGAGTTCTCATCCATTGATCACACTCTGCTTTAGAGCAAGAAGCACGCCCTAACTTTCTAGAGTCTCTAAGAAAGCAACAAACATGAGTTTGCTGAGAACAAATGAACGGTGTTTCCTACACATACGCACCATATATAGTCCAACTCTGCTTCTGAACCTGAAACAAACCACAGGTCCTCTAACATCCAATGCTTGTCAGTAAAGATGAGAAACGTGTGAGCTTTGTGAACGATGTTGTTCGTTTGAGCAGTAAAGTAACTGCCCTTACCTGAAACGAAGTCTTGCTTGTAGGAAGACTCAGAGCCTGGGATTTAACTCCATTTCTGAAGTGAAACACACAGCAGAGTTCTCATCCATTGATCACACTGTGCTTTAGAGCTAGAAGCACGCTCTTTCTTTCCAGGGTCTCTAAGACTGCAGGAAATGTGAGTGTGATGAGAACAAAAGAACGGTTTGCCCTACACATACGGATCATATCTAGTACAATTCTGCCTCTGAAATTGATACAAAGCACAGGTCCTCTAACATCCAATGCTTGTCAGTTAAGATGAGAAACGTGTGCCCTTTGTGAACGATGTAGATCAATTGAGCTGAAGAGTGACTGCCCTTACTTGAAACGAAGTCTTGCTTGTAGGAAGACACAGAGCCTGGAATATAACTCCATTTCTGAAGGGAAACACACAGCATAGTTCTCATCGATGGATCACACTCTGCTTTAGAGCAAGAAGCACGCTCTTGCTTTCTAGAATCTCTAATACAGCAGGAAACTTGAGTGTCCTCAGAACAAAAGAACTGTGTTTCCTACACATAGGGCCATATCTAGTTCAACTCTGCTTCTGAAACTGAAACAAATCACAGGTCCTCTAACATCCAATGCTTGTCAGTTTAGATGAGAAACGTGTGATCTTTGTGAACGATGTAGTTCGTTTGAGCTGAAAAGTGACTGCACTTACTTGAATGAAGTCTTGCTTGTAGTAAGACTCAGAGCATGGGATTTTACTCCATTTCTGAAGTGAAACACACAGCATAGTTCTCATCGATGGAACACACTCTGCTTTAGTGCAAGAAGCATGCTCTTTCTTTCTAGAGTCTCTAATACCGCAGGAAACGTGAGTGTGCTCAGAACAAAAGAACAGTGTTTCCTACACATACAGGCCATATCTACTTCAACTCTGCTTCTGAAACTGATACAAAGCACTGGTACTCTAACATTCAATGCTTGTCAGTTAAGATGAGAAACGTGTGAGCTCGTGAACGATGTAGTTCGTTTGAGCAGTAAAGTAACTGCCCTTACCTGAAACGAAGTCTTGCTTGTAGAAAGACTCAGAGGCTGGGATTTAACTCCATTTCTGAAGTGAAACACACAACAGAGTTCTCATCCATTGATCACACTCTGCTTTAGAGCAAGAAGCACGCCCTAACTTTCTAGAGTCTCTAAGACAGCAAGAAACATGAGTTTGCTGAGAACAAATGAACGGTGTTTCCTACACATACGGACCATATCTAGTCCAACTCTGCTTCTGAAACTGATACAAAGCACTGGTCCTCTAACATTCAATGCTTGTCAGTTAAAATGAGAAACGTGTGAGCTTCGTGAACGATGTAGTTCCTTTGATCTGAAAAATGACTGCACTTACTTGAAATGAAGTCTTCCTTGTAGGAAGACAAATAGCCTGGAATTTAACTCCATTTCTGAATGGAAACACACAGCATAGTTCCCTTCGATGGATCACACTCTGCTTTAGAGCAAGAGCACGCTCTTTCTTTCTAGAGTCTCTAATACAGCCGGAAACTTGAGTGTGCTCAGAACAAAAGAACGGTGTTTACTACACATACGGGCCATGTCTAGTTCAACTCTGCTTCTGAACCTGAAAAAAACCACAGGTCCTCTAACATCCAATGCTTGTCAGTTAAGATGAGAAACGTGTGAGCTTCGTGAACGATGTAGTTCATTTGAGCAGTAAAGTAACTGCCCTTACCTGAAACGAATTCTTGCTTGTAGAAAGACTCAGAGCCTGGGATTTAACTCCATTTCTGAAGTGAAACACACAACAGAGTTCTCATCCATTGATCACACTCTGCTTTAGAGCAAGAAGCACGCCCTAACTTTCTAGAGTCTCTAAGACAGCAAGAAACATGAGTTTGCTGAGAACAAATGAACGGTGTTTCCTACACATACGGACCATATCTAGTCCAACTCTGCTTCTGAAACTGAAACAAACCACAGATCCTCTAACATCCAATGCTTGTCAGTTTAGATGAGAAACGTGTGATCTTCGTGAACGATGTAGTTCGTTTGAGCTGAGAAGTGACTGCCCTTACTTGAATGAAGTCTTGCTTGTAGGAAGACTCAGAGCATGGGATTTAACTCCATTTCTGAAGTGAAACACACAGCATAGTTCTCATCGATGGATCACACTCTGCTTTAGAACAAGAAGCATGCTCTTTATTTCTAGAGTCTCTAATACTGCAGGAAACGTGAGTGTGCTCAGAACAAAAGAACAGTGTTTCCTACACATACAGGCCATATCTAGTTCAACTCTGCTTCTGAAACTGATACAAAGCACTGGTACTCTAACATTCAATGCTTGTCAGTTAAGATGAGAAACGTGTGAGGTTCGTGAACGATGTAGTTCCTTTGATCTGAAAAATGACTGCACTTACTTGAAACGAAGTCTTGCTTGTAGGAAGACAAAGAGCCTGGAATTTAACTCCATTTCTGAAGGGAAACACACAGAATAGTTCTCTTCGATGGATCACTCTCTGCTTTAGAGCAAGAGCACGCTCTTGCTTTCTAGAGTCTCTAAGACAGCAAGAAACATGAGTTTGCTGAGAACAAATGAACGGTGTTTCCTACACATACAGACCATATCTAGTCCAACTCTGCTTCTGAAACTGATACAAAGCACTGGTCCTCTAACATTCAATGCTTGTCAGTTAAGATGAGAAACGTGTGAGCTTCGTGAACGATGTAGTTCTTTTGCTCTAAAAAATGACTGCACTTACTTGAAACGAAGTCTTGCATGTAGGAAGACAAAGAGACTGGAATTTAACTCCATTTCTGAAGGGAAACACACAGAATAGTTCTCTTCGATGGATCACACTCTGCTTTAGAGCAAGAAGCACGCTCTTGCTTTCTAGAGTCTCTAATAGAGCAGGAAACTTGAGTGTGCTCAGAACAAAAGAACTGTGTTTCCTACACATATGGGCCATATCTTGTTCAACTCTGGTTCTGAAACTGAAATAAACCAGAGGTCCTCTAACATCCAATGCTTGTCAGTTAAGATGAGAATCGTGTGAGCTTCGTGAAAAATGTAGTTCGTTTGAGCTGTAAAGTAACTGCCCTTACTTGAAACGATGTCTTCCTTGTAGGAAGACTCAGAGCATGGGATTTAACTCCATTTCTGAAGTGAAACACACAGCAGAGTTCTCATCCATTGATCACACTCTGCTTTAGAGCAAGAAGCACGCCCTAGCTTTCTAGAGTCTCTAATAGAGCAGGAAACATGAGTGTGCTCAGAAGAAAAGAACGGTGTTTCCTACACATACGGGCCATATCTAGTTTAACTCTGCTTCTGAAACTGAAACAAACCACAGGTCCTCTAACATCCAATGCTTGTCAGTTAAGATGAGAAACGTATGAGCTTCGTGAACGATGTAGTTCGTTTGAGCAATAAAGTAACTGCCCATACCTGAAACGAAGTCTTGCTTGTAGGAAGACTCCGAGCCTGGGATTTAACTCCATTGCTGAAGTGAAACACACAAGAGTTCTCATCCATTGATCACACTGTGCTTTAGAGCTAGAAGCATGCTCTTGCTTTCCAGGGTCTCTAAGACTGCAGGAAATGTGAGTGTGATGAGAACAAAAGAACGGTGTGCCCTACACATACGGATCATATCTAGTACAACTCTGCCTCTGAAATTGATACAAAGCACAGGTCCTCTAACATCCAATGCTTGTCAGTTAAGATGAGAAACGTGTGCCCTTTGTGAACGATGTAGATCGTTTGAGCTGAAGAGTGACTGCCCTTACTTGAAACGAAGTCTTGCTTGTAGGAAGATACAGAGCCTGGAATATAACTCCATTTCTGAAGGGAAACACACAGCATAGTTCTCATCGATGGATCACACTCTGCTTTAGAGCAAGAAGCATGCTCTTGCTGTCTAGAGTCTCTAATACAGCAGGAAATTTGAGTGTCCTCAGAACAAAATAACTGTGTTTCCTACACATAGGGCCATATCTAGTCCAA
This sequence comes from Onychomys leucogaster, assembly GCA_949786385.1. NCBI lineage: Eukaryota > Metazoa > Chordata > Mammalia > Rodentia > Cricetidae > Onychomys > Onychomys leucogaster. The sequence continues at coordinate 790,972 of CATKUP010000056.1, forward strand.
CTCTGCTTCTGAAACTGAAACAAACCACAGGTCCTCTAACATCCAATGCTTGTCACTTTAGATGAGAAACGTGTGATCTTCGTGAAGGATGTAGTTTGTTTGAGCTGAAAAGTGACTGCCCTTACTTGAATGAAGTCTTGCATGTAGGAAGACTCAGAGCCTGGGATTTAACTCCATTTCTGAAGTGAAAAACATAACAGAGTTCTCATCCATTGATCACACTCTGATTTAGAGCAAGAAGGACGCCCTAGCTTTCTAGAGTCTCTCACTCAGCAGGAACCTTGAGTTTGCTGAGAACAAATGAACGGTGTTTCCTGCACATATGGACCATATCTAGTCCAACTCTGCTTCTAAAACTGATACAAAGCACTGGTCCTCTAACATTCAATGCTTGTCAGTTTAGATGAGAAACATGTAAGCTTCGTCAACGATTTTGTTCGTTTGAGCTGAAAAGTGACTGCCCTTACTTGAAACGAGGTCTTGCTAGTGGAAGACTCAGAGCCTGGGATTTAACTCCATTTCTGAAGTGAAACACACAGCAGAGTTCTCATCCATTGATCACACTCTGCTTTAGAGCAAGAAGCACGATCTTGCTTTATAGAGTCTCTAAGACAGCAGGTAACATGAGTGTGCCAAGAACAAAAGAACGGTGTTTCCTACACATATGGACCATATCTAGTCCAACTCTGCTTCTGAAACTGATAGAAACACTGGTCCTCTAACATCCGATGCTTGTCAGTTAAGATGAGAAACGTGTGAGCTTCGTAAACGATGTAGTTCGTTTGAGCTGTAAAGTAACAGCCCTTACCTGAAACAAAGTCTTGCTTGGAAGGAAGACTCAGAGCCTGGGATTTAACTCCATTTCTGAAGTGAAACACACAGCAGAGTTCTCATCCAATGTTCCCACTCTGCTTTAGAGCCAGAAGCACGCACTTGCTTTCCAGAGTCTCTAAGACAGCAGGAAATGTGAGTGTGCTCAGAAGAAAAGAACGGTGTTTCCTATACATAGGGACAATATCTAGTTCAACTCTGCTTCTGAAACTGAAACAAACCAGAGGTCCTCTAACATCCAATGCTTCTCAGTTAAGATGAGAAAAGTGTGAGCTTCGTGAACGATGGAGTTCGTTTGAGCTGTAAAGTAACTGCCTTTACCTGAAACGAAGTCTTGCTTGTAGGAAGACTCAGAGGCTGGGATTTAACTCCATTTCTGAAGTGAAACACACAACAGAGTTCTCATCCATTGATCACACTCTGCTTTAGAGCAAGTAGCACGCCCTAACTTTCTAGAGGCTCTAATACAGCCGGAAACTTGAGTGTGCTCAGAACAAAAGAACGGTGTTTCCTACACATAAGGGCCATATCAAGTTCAACTCTGCTTCTAAACCTGAAACAAACCACAGGTCGTCTAACATCCAACGCTTCTCAGTTAAGATGAGAAACATGTGAGCTTCAGGAAAGTGGAGTTCATTTGAGCTTTAAAGTAACTGCCCTTACCTGAAACGAAGTCTTGCTTGTAGGAAGACTCAGAGGCTGGGATTTAACTCCATTTCTGAAGTGAACACACAACAGAGTTCTCATCCATTGATCACACTCTGCTTTAGAGCAAGAAGCACGCCCTAACTTTCTAGAGTCTCTAAGAAAGCAAAAAACATGAGTTTGCTGAGAACAAATGAACGGTGTTTCCTACACATACGCACCATATCTAGTCCAACTCTGCTCCTGAACCTGAAACAAACCACAGGTCCTCTAACATCCAATGCTTGTCAGTAAAGATGAGAAACGTGTGAGCTTTGTGAACGATGTTGTCCGTTTGAGCTGAAAAGTGACTGCCCTTACCTGAAACGAAGTCGTGCTTGTAGGAACACACAGAGCCTGGAATTTAACCCATTTCTGAAGGGAAAGACACAGCATTGTTCTCATCGATGGATCACACTCTGCTTTAGAGCCAGAAGCACGCTCTTGCTTTCCAGGGTCTCTAAGACAACAGAAAATGTGAGTGTGATGAGAACAAAAGAACGGTGTTCCCTACACATACGGACCATATCGAGTAAAACTCTGCCTCTGAAATTGATACACAGCACAGTTCCTCTAAGATCCAATGCTTGTCAGTTAAGATGAGAAACGTGTGAGCTTTCGTGAACGATGTAGATCGTTTGAGCTGAAAAGTGACTGCCCTTAATTGAAACGAAGTCTTGCTTGTAGGAAGACACAGAGCCTGGAATATAACTCCATTTCTGAAGGGAAACACACAGCATAGTTCTCATCGATGGATCACACTCTGCTTTAGAGCAAGAAGCACGCTCTTGCTTTCTAGAGTATCTAATGGAGCAGGAAACTTGAGTGTGCTCAGAACAAAAGAACTGTGTTTCCTACACATATGGGCCATATCTAGTTCAACTCTGCTTCTGAAACTGAAACAAACCACAGGTCCTCTAACATCCAATGCTTGTCAGTTAAGATGAGAAACGTGTGAGCTTCGTGAACCATGTAGTTCGTTTGAGCAGTAAAGTAACTGCCCTTACCTGAAACGAAGTCTTGCTTGTAGGAAGACTCAGAGCCTGGGATTTAACTCCATTTCTGAAGTGAAACACACAGCAGAGTTCTCATCCATTGATCACACTGTGCTTTAGAGCTAGAAGCACGCTCTTTCTTTCCAGGGTCTCTAAGACTGCAGGAAATGTGAGTGTGATGAGAACAAAAGAACGGTGTGCCCTACACATACGGATCATATCTAGTACAACTCTGCCTCTGAAATTGATACAAAGCACAGGTCCTCTAACATCCAATGCTTGTCAGTTAAGATGAGTAACGTGTGCCCTTTGTGAACGATGTAGATCAATTGAGCTGAAGAGTGACTGCCCTTACTTGAAACGAAGTCTTGCTTGTAGGAAGACACAGAGCCTGGAATATAACTCCATTTCTGAAGGGAAACACACAGCATAGTTCTCATCAATGGATCACACTCTGCTTTAGAGCAAGAAGCACGCTCTTGCTTTCTAGAATCTCTAATACAGCAGGAAACTTGAGTGTCCTCAGAACAAAAGAACTGTGTTTCCTACACATAGGGCCATATCTTGTTCAACTCTGCTTCTGAAACTGAAACAAATCACAGGTCCTCTAACATCCAATGCTTGTCAGTTTAGATGAGAAACGTGTGATCTTCGTGAACGATGTAGTTCGTTTGAGCTGAAAAATGACTGCACTTACTTGAATGAAGTCTTGCTTGTAGGAAGACTCAGAGCATGGGATTTTACTCCATTTCTGAAGTGAAACACACAGCATAGTTCTCATCGATGGATCACACTCCGCTTTAGAGCAAGAAGCATGCTCTTTCTTTCTAGAGTCTCTAATACCGCAGGAAACGTGAGTGTGCTCAGAACAAAAGAACAGTGTTTCCTACACATACAGGCCATATCTAGTTCAACTCTGCTTCTGAAACTGATACAAAGCACTGGTACTCTAACATTCAATGCTTGTCAGTTAAGATGAGAAACGTGTGAGCTTCGTGAACGATGTAGTTCCTTTGATCTGAAAAATGACTGCACTTACTTGAAATGAAGTCTTCCTTGTAGGAAGACAAATAGCCTGGAATTTAACTCCATTTCTGAATGGAAACACACAGCATAGTTCCCTTCGATGGATCACACTCTGCTTTAGAGCAAGAGCACGCTCTTGCTTTCTAGAGTCTCTAATACAGCCGGAAACTTGAGTGTGCTCAGAACAAAAGAACGGTGTTTACTACACATACGGGCCATGTCTAGTTCAACTCTGCTTCTGAACCTGAAAAAAACCACAGGTCCTCTAACATCCAATGCTTGTCAGTTAAGATGAGAAACGTGTGAGCTTCGTGAACGATGTAGTTCATTTGAGCAGTAAAGTAACTGCCCTTACCTGAAACGAATTCTTGCTTGTAGAAAGACTCAGAGCCTGGGATTTAACTCCATTTCTGAAGTGAAACACACAACAGAGTTCTCATCCATTGATCACACTCTGCTTTAGAGCAAGAAGCACGCCCTAACTTTCTAGAGTCTCTAAGACAGCAAGAAACATGAGTTTGCTGAGAACAAATGAACGGTGTTTCCTACACATACGGACCATATCTAGTCCAACTCTGCTTCTGAAACTGAAACAAACCACAGATCCTCTAACATCCAATGCTTGTCAGTTTAGATGAGAAACGTGTGATCTTCGTGAACGATGTAGTTCGTTTGAGCTGAGAAGTGACTGCCCTTACTTGAATGAAGTCTTGCTTGTAGGAAGACTCAGAGCATGGGATTTAACTCCATTTCTGAAGTGAAACACACAGCATAGTTCTCATCGATGGATCACACTCTGCTTTAGAGCAAGAAGCATGCTCTTTATTTCTAGAGTCTCTAATACTGCAGGAAACGTGAGTGTGCTCAGAACAAAAGAACAGTGTTTCCTACACATACAGGCCATATCTAGTTCAACTCTGCTTCTGAAACTGATACAAAGCACTGGTACTCTAACATTCAATGCTTGTCAGTTAAGATGAGAAACGTGTGAGGTTCGTGAACAATGTAGTTCCTTTGATCTGAAAAATGACTGCACTTACTTGAAACGAAGTCTTGCTTGTAGGAAGACAAAGAGCCTGGAATTTAACTCCATTTCTGAAGGGAAACACACAGAATAGTTCTCTTCGATGGATCACTCTCTGCTTTAGAGCAAGAGCACGCTCTTGCTTTCTAGAGTCTCTAAGACAGCAAGAAACATGAGTTTGCTGAGAACAAATGAACGGTGTTTCCTACACATACAGACCATATCTAGTCCAACTCTGCTTCTGAAACTGATACAAAGCACTGGTCCTCTAACATTCAATGCTTGTCAGTTAAGATGAGAAACGTGTGAGCTTCGTGAACGATGTAGTTCTTTTGCTCTAAAAAATGACTGCACTTACTTGAAACGAAGTCTTGCATGTAGGAAGACAAAGAGACTGGAATTTAACTCCATTTCTGAAGGGAAACACACAGAATAGTTCTCTTCGATGGATCACACTCTGCTTTAGAGCAAGAAGCACGCTCTTGCTTTCTAGAGTCTCTAATAGAGCAGGAAACTTGAGTGTGCTCAGAACAAAAGAACTGTGTTTCCTACACATATGGGCCATATCTTGTTCAACTCTGGTTCTGAAACTGAAATAAACCAGAGGTCCTCTAACATCCAATGCTTGTCAGTTAAGATGAGAATCGTGTGAGCTTCGTGAAAAATGTAGTTCGTTTGAGCTATAAAGTAACTGCCCTTACTTGAAACGATGTCTTCCTTGTAGGAAGACTCAGAGCATGGGATTTAACTCCATTTCTGAAGTGAAACACACAGCAGAGTTCTCATCCATTGATCACACTCTGCTTTAGAGCAAGAAGCACGATCTTGCTTTATAGAGTCTCTAAGACAGCAGGTAACATGAGTGTGCCAAGAACAAAAGAACGGTGTTTCCTACACATATGGACCATATCTAGTCCAACTCTGCTTCTGAAACTGATGTAAACACTGGTCCTCTAACATCCGATGCTTGTCAGTTAAGATGAGAAACGTGTGAGCTTCGTAAACGATGTAGTTCGTTTGAGCTGTAAAGTAACAGCCCTTACCTGAAACAAAGTCTTGCTTTAAGGAAGACTCAGAGCCTGGGATTTAACTCCATTTCTGAAGTGAAACACACAGCAGAGTTCTCATCCAATGTTCCCACTCTGCTTTAGAGCCAGAAGCACGCACTTGCTTTCCAGAGTCTCTAAGACAGCAGGAAATGTGAGTGTGCTCAGAAGAAAAGAACGGTGTTTCCTATACATAGGGACAATATCTAGTTCAACTCTGCTTCTGAAACTGAAACAAACCAGAGGTCCTCTAACATCCAATGCTTCTCAGTTAAGATGAGAAAAGTGTGAGCTTCGTGAACGATGGAGTTCGTTTGAGCTGTAAAGTAACTGCCTTTACCTGAAACGAAGTCTTGCTTGTAGGAAGACTCAGAGGCTGGGATTTAACTCCATTTCTGAAGTGAAACACACAACAGAGTTCTCATCCATTGATCACACTCTGCTTTAGAGCAAGAAGCACGCCCTAACTTTCTAGAGGCTCTAATACAGCCGGAAACTTGAGTGTGCTCAGAACAAAAGAACGGTGTTTCCTACACATAAGGGCCATATCAAGTTCAACTCTGCTTCTAAACCTGAAACAAACCACAGGTCGTCTAACATCCAACGCTTCTCAGTTAAGATGAGAAACATGTGAGCTTCAGGAACGTGGAGTTCATTTGAGCTTTAAAGTAACTGCCCTTACCTGAAACGAAGTCTTGCTTGTAGAAAGACTCAGAGGCTGGGATTTAACTCCATTTCTGAAGTGAACACACAACACAGTTCTCATCCATTGATCACACTCTGCTTTAGAGCAAGAAGCAGGCCCTAACTTTCTAGAGTCTCTAAGAAAGCAAAAAACATGAGTTTGCTGAGAACAAATGAACGGTGTTTCCTACACATACGCACCATATCTAGTCCAACTCTGCTTCTGAACCTGAAACAAACCACAGGTCCTCTAACATCCAATGCTTGTCAGTAAAGATGAGAAACGTGTGAGCTTTGTGAACGATGTTGTCCGTTTGAGCTGAAAAGTGACTGCCCTTACCTGAAATGAAGTCGTGCTTGTAGGAACACACAGAGCCTGGAATTTAACCCATTTCTGAAGGGAAAGACACAGCATTGTTCTCATAGATGGATCACACTCTGCTTTAGAGCCAGAAGCACGCTCTTGCTTTCCAGGGTCTCTAAGACAGCAGGAAATGTGAGTGTGATGAGAACAAAAGAACGGTGTTCCCTACACATACGGACCATATCTAGTAAAACTCTGCCTCTGAAATTGATACACAGCACAGTTCCTCTAAGATCCAATGCTTGTCAGTTAAGATGAGAAACGTGTGAGCTTTCGTGAACGATGTAGATCGTTTGAGCTGAAAAGTGACTGCCCTTAATTGAAACGAAGTCTTGCTTGTAGGAAGACACAGAGCCTGGAATATAACTCCATTTCTGAAGGGAAACACACAGCATAGTTCTCATCGATGGATCACACTCTGCTTTAGAGCAAGAAGCACGCTCTTGCTTTCTAGAGTATCTAATGGAGCAGGAAACTTGAGTGTGCTCAGAACAAAAGAACTGTGTTTCCTACACATATGGGCCATATCTAGTTCAACTCTGCTTCTGAAACTGAAACAAACCACAGGTCCTCTAACATCCAATGCTTGTCAGTTAAGATGAGAAACGTGTGAGCTTCGTGAACCATGTAGTTCGTTTGAGCAGTAAAGTAACTGCCCTTACCTGAAACGAAGTCTTGCTTGTAGGAAGACTCAGAGCCTGGGATTTAACTCCATTTCTGAAGTGAAACACACAGCAGAGTTCTCATCCATTGATCACACTGTGCTTTAGAGCTAGAAGCACGCTCTTTCTTTCCAGGGTCTCTAAGACTGCAGGAAATGTGAGTGTGATGAGAACAAAAGAACGGTGTGCCCTACACATACGGATCATATCTAGTACAACTCTGCCTCTGAAATTGATACAAAGCACAGGTCCTCTAACATCCAATGCTTGTCAGTTAAGATGAGTAACGTGTGCCCTTTGTGAACGATGTAGATCAATTGAGCTGAAGAGTGACTGCCCTTACTTGAAACGAAGTCTTGCTTGTAGGAAGACACAGAGCCTGGAATATAACTCCATTTCTGAAGGGAAACACACAGCATAGTTCTCATCAATGGATCACACTCTGCTTTAGAGCAAGAAGCACGCTCTTGCTTTCTAGAGTCTCTAATACAGCAGGAAACTTGAGTGTCCTCAGAACAAAAGAACTGTGTTTCCTACACATAGGGCCATATCTAGTTCAACTCTGCTTCTGAAACTGAAACAAATCACAGGTCCTCTAACATCCAATGCTTGTCAGTTTAGATGAGAAACGTGTGATCTTCGTGAACGATGTAGTTCGTTTGAGCTGAAAAGTGACTGCACTTACTTGAATGAAGTCTTGCTTGTAGGAAGACTCAGAGCATGGGATTTTACTCCATTTCTGAAGTGAAACACACAGCATAGTTCTCATCGATGGATCACACTCTGCTTTAGAGCAAGAAGCATGCTCTTTCTTTCTAGAGTCTCTAATACCGCAGGAAACGTGAGTGTGCTCAGAACAAAAGAACAGTGTTTCCTACACATACAGGCCATATCTAGTTCAACTCTGCTTCTGAAACTGATACAAAGCACTGGTACTCTAACATTCAATGCTTGTCAGTTAAGATGAGAAACGTGTGAGCTTCGTGAACGATGTAGTTCCTTTGATCTGAAAAATGACTGCACTTACTTGAAATGAAGTCTTCCTTGTAGGAAGACAAATAGCCTGGAATTTAACTCCATTTCTGAATGGAAACACACAGCATAGTTCCCTTCGATGGATCACACTCTGCTTTAGAGCAAGAGCACGCTCTTGCTTTCTAGAGTCTCTAATACAGCCGGAAACTTGAGTGTGCTCAGAACAAAAGAACGGTGTTTACTACACATACGGGCCATGTCTAGTTCAACTCTGCTTCTGAACCTGAAAAAAACCACAGGTCCTCTAACATCCAATGCTTGTCAGTTAAGATGAGAAACGTGTGAGCTTCGTGAACGATGTAGTTCATTTGAGCAGTAAAGTAACTGCCCTTACCTGAAACGAATTCTTGCTTGTAGAAAGACTCAGAGCCTGGGATTTAACTCCATTTCTGAAGTGAAACACACAACAGAGTTCTCATCCATTGATCACACTCTGCTTTAGAGCAAGAAGCACGCCCTAACTTTCTAGAGTCTCTAAGACAGCAAGAAACATGAGTTTGCTGAGAACAAATGAACGGTGTTTCCTACACATACGGACCATATCTAGTCCAACTCTGCTTCTGAAACTGAAACAAACCACAGATCCTCTAACATCCAATGCTTGTCAGTTTAGATGAGAAACGTGTGATCTTCGTGAACGATGTAGTTCGTTTGAGCTGAGAAGTGACTGCCCTTACTTGAATGAAGTCTTGCTTGTAGGAAGATACAGAGCCTGGGATTTAACTCCATTTCTGAAGTGAAACACACAGCATAGTTCTCATCGATGGATCACACTCTGCTTTAGAGCAAGAAGCATGCTCTTTATTTCTAGAGTCTCTAATACTGCAGGAAACGTGAGTGTGCTCAGAACAAAAGAACAGTGTTTCCTACACATACAGGCCATATCTAGTTCAACTCTGCTTCTGAAACTGATACAAAGCACTGGTACTCTAACATTCAATGCTTGTCAGGTAAGATGAGAAACGTGTGAGGTTCGTGAACGATGTAGTTCCTTTGATCTGAAAAATGACTGCACTTACTTGAAACGAAGTCTTGCTTGTAGGAAGACAAAGAGCCTGGAATTTAACTCCATTTCTGAAGGGAAACACACAGAATAGTTCTCTTCGATGGATCACTCTCTGCTTTAGAGCAAGAGCACGCTCTTGCTTTCTAGAGTCTCTAAGACAGCAAGAAACATGAGTTTGCTGAGAACAAATGAACGGTGTTTCCTACACATACAGACCATATCTAGTCCAACTCTGCTTCTGAAACTGATACAAAGCACTGGTCCTCTAACATTCAATGCTTGTCAGTTAAGATGAGAAACGTGTGAGCTTCGTGAACGATGTAGTTCTTTTGCTCTAAAAAATGACTGCACTTACTTGAAACGAAGTCTTGCATGTAGGAAGACAAAGAGACTGGAATTTAACTCCATTTCTGAAGGGAAACACACAGAATAGTTCTCTTCGATGGATCACACTCTGCTTTAGAGCAAGAAGCACGCTCTTGCTTTCTAGAGTCTCTAATAGAGCAGGAAACTTGAGTGTGCTCAGAACAAAAGAACTGTGTTTCCTACACATATGGGCCATATCTTGTTCAACTCTGGTTCTGAAACTGAAATAAACCAGAGGTCCTCTAACATCCAATGCTTGTCAGTTAAGATGAGAATCGTGTGAGCTTCGTGAAAAATGTAGTTCGTTTGAGCTGTAAAGTAACTGCCCTTACTTGAAACGATGTCTTCCTTGTAGGAAGACTCAGAGCATGGGATTTAACTCCATTTCTGAAGTGAAACACACAGCAGAGTTCTCATCCATTGATCACACTCTGCTTTAGAGCAAGAAGCACGCCCTAGCTTTCTAGAGTCTCTAATAGAGCAGGAAACATGAGTGTGCTCAGAAGAAAAGAACGGTGTTTCCTACACATACGGGCCATATCTAGTTTAACTCTGCTTCTGAAACTGAAACAAACCACAGGTCCTCTAACATCCAATGCTTGTCAGTTAAGATGAGAAACGTGTGAGCTTCATGAACGATGTAGTTCGTTTGAGCAATAAAGTAACTGCCCATACCTGAAACGAAGTCTTGCTTGTAGGAAGACTCCGAGCCTGGGATTTAACTCCATTGCTGAAGTGAAACACACAAGAGTTCTCATCCATTGATCACACTGTGCTTTAGAGCTAGAAGCATGCTCTTGCTTTCCAGGGTCTCTAAGACTGCAGGAAATGTGAGTGTGATGAGAACAAAAGAACGGTGTGCCCTACACATACGGATCATATCTAGTACAACTCTGCCTCTGAAATTGATACAAAGCACAGGTCCTCTAACATCCAATGCTTGTCAGTTAAGATGAGAAACGTGTGCCCTTTGTGAACGATGTAGATCGTTTGAGCTGAAGAGTGACTGCCCTTACTTGAAACGAAGTCTTGCTTGTAGGAAGATACAGAGCCTGGAATATAACTCCATTTCTGAAGGGAAACACACAGCATAGTTCTCATCGATGGATCACACTCTGCTTTAGAGCAAGAAGCATGCTCTTGCTGTCTAGAGTCTCTAATACAGCAGGAAATTTGAGTGTCCTCAGAACAAAATAACTGTGTTTCCTACACATAGGGCCATATCTAGTCCAACTCTGCTTCTGAAACTGAAACAAACCACAGGTCCTCTAACATCCAATGCTTGTCACTTTAGATGAGAAACGTGTGATCTTCGTGAAGGATGTAGTTTGTTTGAGCTGAAAAGTGACTGCCCTTACTTGAATGAAGTCTTGCATGTAGGAAGACTCAGAGCCTGGGATTTAACTCCATTTCTGAAGTGAAAAACATAACAGAGTTCTCATCCATTGATCACACTCTGATTTAGAGCAAGAAGGACGCCCTAGCTTTCTAGAGTCTCTCACTCAGCAGGAACCTTGAGTTTGCTGAGAACAAATGAACGGTGTTTCCTACACATATGGACCATATCTAGTCCAACTCTGCTTCTAAAACTGATACAAAGCACTGGTCCTCTAACATTCAATGCTTGTCAGTTTAGATGAGAAACATGTAACCTTCGTCAACGATTTTGTTCGTTTGAGCTGAAAAGTGACTGCCCTTACTTGAAACGAGGTCTTGCTAGTGGAAGACTCAGAGCCTGGGATTTAACTCCATTTCTGAAGTGAAACACACAGCAGAGTTCTCATCCATTGATCACACTCTGCTTTAGAGCAAGAAGCACGATCTTGCTTTATAGAGTCTCTAAGACAGCAGGTAACATGAGTGTGCCAAGAACAAAAGAACGGTGTTTCCTACACATATGGACCATATCTAGTCCAACTCTGCTTCTGAAACTGATAGAAACACTGGTCCTCTAACATCCGATGCTTGTCAGTTAAGATGAGAAACGTGTGAGCTTCGTAAACGATGTAGTTCGTTTGAGCTGTAAAGTAACAGCCCTTACCTGAAACAAAGTCTTGCTTGGAAGGAAGACTCAGAGCCTGGGATTTAACTCCATTTCTGAAGTGAAACACACAGCAGAGTTCTCATCCAATGTTCCCACTCTGCTTTAGAGCCAGAAGCACGCACTTGCTTTCCAGAGTCTCTAAGACAGCAGGAAATGTGAGTGTGCTCAGAAGAAAAGAACGGTGTTTCCTATACATAGGGACAATATCTAGTTCAACTCTGCTTCTGAAACTGAAACAAACCAGAGGTCCTCTAACATCCAATGCTTCTCAGTTAAGATGAGAAAAGTGTGAGCTTCGTGAACGATGGAGTTCGTTTGAGCTGTAAAGTAACTGCCTTTACCTGAAACGAAGTCTTGCTTGTAGGAAGACTCAGAGGCTGGGATTTAACTCCATTTCTGAAGTGAACACACAACAGAGTTCTCATCCATTGTTCACACTCTGCTTTAGAGCAAGAAGCACGCCCTAACTTTCTAGAGTCTCTAAGAAAGCAAAAAACATGAGTTTGCTGAGAACAAATGAACGGTGTTTCCTACACATACGCACCATATCTAGTCCAACTCTGCTTCTGAACCTGAAACAAACCACAGGTCCTCTAACATCCAATGCTTGTCAGTAAAGATGAGAAACGTGTGAGCTTTGTGAACGATGTTGTCCGTTTGAGCTGAAAAATGACTGCCCTTACCTGAAACGAAGTCGTGCTTGTAGGAACACACAGAGCCTGGAATTTAACCCATTTCTGAAGGGAAAGACACAGCATTGTTCTCATCGATGGATCACACTCTGCTTTAGAGCCAGAAGCACGCTCTTGCTTTCCAGGGTCTCTAAGACAGCAGGAAATGTGAGTGTGATGAGAACAAAAGAACGGTGTTCCCTACACATACGGACCATATCTAGTAAAACTCTGCCTCTGAAATTGATACACAGCACAGTTCCTCTAAGATCCAATGCTTGTCAGTTAAGATGAGAAACGTGTGAGCTTTCGTGAACGATGTAGATCGTTTGAGCTGAAAAGTGACTGCCCTTAATTGAAACGAAGTCTTGCTTGTAGGAAGACACAGAGCCTGGAATATAACTCCATTTCTGAAGGGAAACACACAGCATAGTTCTCATCGATGGATCACACTCTGCTTTAGAGCAAGAAGCACGCTCTTGCTTTCTAGAGTATCTAATGGAGCAGGAAACTTGAGTGTGCTCAGAACAAAAGAACTGTGTTTCCTACACATATGGGCCATATCTAGTTCAACTCTGCTTCTGAAACTGAAACAAACCACAGGTCCTCTAACATCCAATGCTTGTCAGTTAAGATGAGAAACGTGTGAGCTTCGTGAACGATGTAGTTCGTTTGAGCAGTAAAGTAACTGCCCTTACCTGAAACGAAGTCTTGCTTGTAGGAAGACTCAGAGCCTGGGATTTAACTCCATTTCTGAAGTGAAACACACAGCAGAGTTCTCATCCATTGATCACACTGTGCTTTAGAGCTAGAAGCACGCTCTTTCTTTCCAGGGTCTCTAAGACTGCAGGAAATGTGAGTGTGATGAGAACAAAAGAACGGTGTGCCCTACACATACGGATCATATCTAGTACAACTCTGCCTCTGAAATTGATACAAAGCACAGGTCCTCTAACATCCAATGCTTGTCAGTTAAGATGAGTAACGTGTGCCCTTTGTGAACGATGTAGATCAATTGAGCTGAAGAGTGACTGCCCTTACTTGAAACGAAGTCTTGCTTGTAGGAAGACACAGAGCCTGGAATATAACTCCATTTCTGAAGGGAAACACACAGCATAGTTCTCATCAATGGATCACACTCTGCTTTAGAGCAAGAAGCACGCTCTTGCTTTCTAGAGTCTCTAATACAGCAGGAAACTTGAGTGTCCTCAGAACAAAAGAACTGTGTTTCCTACACATAGGGCCATATCTAGTTCAACTCTGCTTCTGAAACTGAAACAAATCACAGGTCCTCTAACATCCAATGCTTGTCAGTTTAGATGAGAAACGTGTGATCTTCGTGAACGATGTAGTTCGTTTGAGCTGAAAAGTGACTGCACTTACTTGAATGAAGTCTTGCTTGTAGGAAGACTCAGAGCATGGGATTTTACTCCATTTCTGAAGTGAAACACACAGCATAGTTCTCATCGATGGATCACACTCTGCTTTAGAGCAAGAAGCATGCTCTTTCTTTCTAGAGTCTCTAATACCGCAGGAAACGTGAGTGTGCTCAGAACAAAAGAACAGTGTTTCCTACACATACAGGCCATATCTAGTTCAACTCTGCTTCTGAAACTGATACAAAGCACTGGTACTCTAACATTCAATGCTTGTCAGTTAAGATGAGAAACGTGTGAGCTTCGTGAACGATGTAGTTCCTTTGATCTGAAAAATGACTGCACTTACTTGAAATGAAGTCTTCCTTGTAGGAAGACAAATAGCCTGGAATTTAACTCCATTTCTGAATGGAAACACACAGCATAGTTCCCTTCGATGGATCACACTCTGCTTTAGAGCAAGAGCACGCTCTTGCTTTCTAGAGTCTCTAATACAGCCGGAAACTTGAGTGTGCTCAGAACAAAAGAACGGTGTTTACTACACATACGGGCCATGTCTAGTTCAACTCTGCTTCTGAACCTGAAAAAAACCACAGGTCATCTAACATCCAATGCTTGTCAGTTAAGATGAGAAACGTGTGAGCTTCGTGAACGATGTAGTTCATTTGAGCAGTAAAGTAACTGCCCTTACCTGAAACGAATTCTTGCTTGTAGAAAGACTCAGAGCCTGGGATTTAACTCCATTTCTGAAGTGAAACACACAACAGAGTTCTCATCCATTGATCACACTCTGCTTTAGAGCAAGAAGCACGCCCTAACTTTCTAGAGTCTCTAAGACAGCAAGAAACATGAGTTTGCTGAGAACAAATGAACGGTGTTTCCTACACATATGGACCATATCTAGTCCAACTCTGCTTCTGAAACTGAAACAAACCACAGATCCTCTAACATCCAATGCTTGTCAGTTTAGATGAGAAACGTGTGATCTTCGTGAACGATGTAGTTCCTTTGAGCTGAGAAGTGACTGCCCTTACTTGAATGAAGTCTTGCTTGTAGGAAGACTCAGAGCATGGGATTTAACTCCATTTCTGAAGTGAAACACACAGCATAGTTCTCATCGATGGATCACACTCTGCTTTAGAGCAAGAAGCATGCTCTTTATTTCTAGAGTCTCTAATACTGCAGGAAACGTGAGTGTGCTCAGAACAAAAGAACAGTGTTTCCTACACATACAGGCCATATCTAGTTCAACTCTGCTTCTGAAACTGATACAAAGCACTGGTACTCTAACATTCAATGCTTGTCAGTTAAGATGAGAAATGTGTGAGCTTCGTGAACGATGTAGTTCTTTTGCTCTAAAAAATGACTGCACTTACTTGAAACGAATTCTTGCATGTAGGAAGACAAAGAGACTGGAATTTAACTCCATTTCTGAAGGGAAACACACAGAATAGTTCTCTTCGATGGATCACAATCTGCTTTAGAGCAAGAAGCACGCTCTTGCTTTCTAGAGTCTCTAATAGAGCAGGAAACTTGAGTGTGCTCAGAACAAAAGAACTGTGTTTCCTACACATATGGGCCATATCTTGTTCAACTCTGGTTCTGAAACTGAAATAAACCAGAGGTCCTCTAACATCCAATGCTTGTCAGTTAAGATGAGAATCGTGTGAGCTTCGTGAAAAATGTAGTTCGTTTGAGCTGTAAAGTAACTGCCCTTACTTGAAACGATGTCTTCCTTGTAGGAAGACTCAGAGCATGGGATTTAACTCCATTTCTGAAGTGAAACACACAGCAGAGTTCTCATCCATTGATCACACTCTGCTTTAGAGCAAGAAGCACGCCCTAGCTTTCTAGAGTCTCTAATAGAGCAGGAAACATGAGTGTGCTCAGAAGAAAAGAACGGTGTTTCCTACACATACGGGCCATATCTAGTTTAACTCTGCTTCTGAAACTGAAACAAACCACAGGTCCTCTAACATCCAATGCTTGTCAGTTAAGATGAGAAACGTGTGAGCTTCGTGAACGATGTAGTTCGTTTGAGCAATAAAGTAACTGCCCAAACCTGAAACGAAGTCTTGCTTGTAGGAAGACTCCGAGCCTGGGATTTAACTCCATTGCTGAAGTGAAACACACAAGAGTTCTCATCCATTGATCACACTGTGCTTTAGAGCTAGAAGCATGCTCTTGCTTTCCAGGGTCTCTAAGACTGCAGGAAATGTGAGTGTGATGAGAACAAAAGAACGGTGTGCCCTACACATACGGATCATATCTAGTACAACTCTGCCTCTGAAATTGATACAAAGCACAGGTCCTCTAACATCCAATGCTTGTCAGTTAAGATGAGAAACGTGTGCCCTTTGTGAACGATGTAGATCGTTTGAGCTGAAGAGTGACTGCCCTTACTTGAAACGAAGTCTTGCTTGTAGGAAGATACAGAGCCTGGAATATAACTCCATTTCTGAAGGGAAACACACAGCATAGTTCTCATCGATGGATCACACTCTGCTTTAGAGCATGAAGCATGCTCTTGCTGTCTAGAGTCTCTAATACAGCAGGAAATTTGAGTGTCCTCAGAACAAAATAACTGTGTTTCCTACACATAGGGCCATATCTAGTCCAACTCTGCTTCTGAAACTGAAACAAACCACAGGTCCTCTAACATCCAATGCTTGTCACTTTAGATGAGAAACGTGTGATCTTCGTGAAGGATGTAGTTTGTTTGAGCTGAAAAGTGACTGCCCTTACTTGAATGAAGTCTTGCATGTAGGAAGACTCAGAGCCTGGGATTTAACTCCATTTCTGAAGTGAAAAACATAACAGAGTTCTCATCCATTGATCACACTCTGATTTAGAGCAAGAAGGACGCCCTAGCTTTCTAGAGTCTCTCACTCAGCAGGAACCTTGAGTTTGCTGAGAACAAATGAACGGTGTTTCCTACACATATGGACCATATCTAGTCCAACTCTGCTTCTAAAACTGATACAAAGCACTGGTCCTCTAACATTCAATGCTTGTCAGTTTAGATGAGAAACATGTAAGCTTCGTCAACGATTTTGTTCGTTTGAGCTGAAAAGTGACTGCCCTTACTTGAAACGAGGTCTTGCTAGTGGAAGACTCAGAGCCTGGGATTTAACTCCATTTCTGAAGTGAAACACACAGCAGAGTTCTCATCCATTGATCACACTCTGCTTTAGAGCAAGAAGCACGCCCTAGCTTTCTAGAGTCTCTAATAGAGCAGGAAACATGAGTGTGCTCAGAAGAAAAGAACGGTGTTTCCTACACATACGGGCCATATCTAGTTTAACTCTGCTTCTGAAACTGAAACAAACTACAGGTCCTCTAACATCCAATGCTTGTCAGTTAAGATGAGAAACGTGTGAGCTTCGTGAACGATGTAGTTCGTTTGAGCAATAAAGTAACTGCCCATACCTGAAACGAAGTCTTGCTTGTAGGAAGACTCCGAGCCTGGGATTTAACTCCATTGCTGAAGTGAAACACACAAGAGTTCTCATCCATTGATCACACTGTGCTTTAGAGCTAGAAGCATGCTCTTGCTTTCCAGGGTCTCTAAGACTGCAGGAAATGTGAGTGTGATGAGAACAAAAGAACGGTGTGCCCTACACATACGGATCATATCTAGTACAACTCTGCCTCTGAAATTGATACAAAGCACAGGTCCTCTAACATCCAATGCTTGTCAGTTAAGATGAGAAACGTGTGCCCTTTGTGAACGATGTAGATCGTTTGAGCTGAAGAGTGACTGCCCTTACTTGAAACGAAGTCTTGCTTGTAGGAAGATACAGAGCCTGGAATATAACTCCATTTCTGAAGGGAAACACACAGCATAGTTCTCATCGATGGATCACACTCTGCTTTAGAGCAAGAAGCATGCTCTTGCTGTCTAGAGTCTCTAATACAGCAGGAAATTTGAGTGTCCTCAGAACAAAATAACTGTGTTTCCTACACATAGGGCCATATCTAGTCCAACTCTGCTTCTGAAACTGAAACAAACCACAGGTCCTCTAACATCCAATGCTTGTCACTTTAGATGAGAAACGTGTGATCTTCGTGAAGGATGTAGTTTGTTTGAGCTGAAAAGTGACTGCCCTTACTTGAATGAAGTCTTGCATGTAGGAAGACTCAGAGCCTGGGATTTAACTCCATTTCTGAAGTGAAAAACATAACAGAGTTCTCACCCATTGATCACACTCTGATTTAGAGCAAGAAGGACGCCCTAGCTTTCTAGAGTCTCTCACTCAGCAGGAACCTTGAGTTTGCTGAGAACAAATGAACGGTGTTTCCTACACATATGGACCATATCTAGTCCAACTCTGCTTCTAAAACTGATACAAAGCACTGGTCCTCTAACATTCAATGCTTGTCAGTTTAGATGAGAAACATGTAAGCTTCGTCAACGATTTTGTTCGTTTGAGCTGAAAAGTGACTGCCCTTACTTGAAACGAGGTCTTGCTAGTGGAAGACTCAGAGCCTGGGATTTAACTCCATTTCTGAAGTGAAACACACAGCAGAGTTCTCATCCATTGATCACACTCTGCTTTAGAGCAAGAAGCACGATCTTGCTTTATAGAGTCTCTAAGACAGCAGGTAACATGAGTGTGCCAAGAACAAAAGAACGGTGTTTCCTACACATATGGACCATATCTAGTCCAACTCTGCTTCTGAAACTGATAGAAACACTGGTCCTCTAACATCCGATGCTTGTCAGTTAAGATGAGAAACGTGTGAGCTTCGTAAACGATGTAGTTCGTTTGAGCTGTAAAGTAACAGCCCTTACCTGAAACAAAGTCTTGCTTGGAAGGAAGACTCAGAGCCTGGGATTTAACTCCATTTCTGAAGTGAAACACACAGCAGAGTTCTCATCCAATGTTCCCACTCTGCTTTAGAGCCAGAAGCACGCACTTGCTTTCCAGAGTCTCTAAGACAGCAGGAAATGTGAGTGTGCTCAGAAGAAAAGAACGGTGTTTCCTATACATAGGGACAATATCTAGTTCAAATCTGCTTCTGAAACTGAAACAAACCAGAGGTCCTCTAACATCCAATGCTTCTCAGTTAAGATGAGAAAAGTGTGAGCTTCGTGAACGATGGAGTTCGTTTGAGCTGTAAAGTAACTGCCTTTACCTGAAACGAAGTCTTGCTTGTAGGAAGACTCAGAGGCTGGGATTTAACTCCATTTCTGAAGTGAACACACAACAGAGTTCTCATCCATTGTTCACACTCTGCTTTAGAGCAAGAAGCACGCCCTAACTTTCTAGAGTCTCTAAGAAAGCAAAAAACATGAGTTTGCTGAGAACAAATGAACGGTGTTTCCTACACATACGCACCATATCTAGTCCAACTCTGCTTCTGAACCTGAAACAAACCACAGGTCCTCTAACATCCAATGCTTGTCAGTAAAGATGAGAAACGTGTGAGCTTTGTGAACGATGTTGTCCGTTTGAGCTGAAAAATGACTGCCCTTACCTGAAACGAAGTCGTGCTTGTAGGAACACACAGAGCCTGGAATTTAACCCATTTCTGAAGGGAAAGACACAGCATTGTTCTCATCGATGGATCACACTCTGCTTTAGAGCCAGAAGCACGCTCTTGCTTTCCAGGGTCTCTAAGACAGCAGGAAATGTGAGTGTGATGAGAACAAAAGAACGGTGTTCCCTACACATACGGACCATATCTAGTAAAACTCTGCCTCTGAAATTGATACACAGCACAGTTCCTCTAAGATCCAATGCTTGTCAGTTAAGATGAGAAACGTGTGAGCTTTCGTGAACGATGTAGATCGTTTGAGCTGAAAAGTGACTGCCCTTAATTGAAACGAAGTCTTGCTTGTAGGAAGACACAGAGCCTGGAATATAACTCCATTTCTGAAGGGAAACACACAGCATAGTTCTCATCGATGGATCACACTCTGCTTTAGAGCAAGAAGCACGCTCTTGCTTTCTAGAGTATCTAATGGAGCAGGAAACTTGAGTGTGCTCAGAACAAAAGAACTGTGTTTCCTACACATATGGGCCATATCTAGTTCAACTCTGCTTCTGAAACTGAAACAAACCACAGGTCCTCTAACATCCAATGCTTGTCAGTTAAGATGAGAAACGTGTGAGCTTCGTGAACCATGTAGTTCGTTTGAGCAGTAAAGTAACTGCCCTTACCTGAAACGAAGTCTTGCTTGTAGGAAGACTCAGAGCCTGGGATTTAACTCCATTTCTGAAGTGAAACACACAGCAGAGTTCTCATCCATTGATCACACTGTGCTTTAGAGCTAGAAGCACGCTCTTTCTTTCCAGGGTCTCTAACACTGCAGGAAATGTGAGTGTGATGAGAACAAAAGAACGGTGTGCCCTACACATACGGATCATATCTAGTACATCTCTGCCTCTGAAATTGATACAAAGCACAGGTCCTCTAACATCCAATGCTTGTCAGTTAAGATGAGTAACGTGTGCCCTTTGTGAACGATGTAGATCAATTGAGCTGAAGAGTGACTGCCCTTACTTGAAACGAAGTCTTGCTTGTAGGAAGACACAGAGCCTGGAATATAACTCCATTTCTGAAGGGAAACACACAGCATAGTTCTCATCGATGGATCACACTCTGCTTTAGAGCAAGAAGCACGCTCTTGCTTTCTAGAGTCTCTAATACAGCAGGAAACTTGAGTGTCCTCAGAACAAAAGAACTGTGTTTCCTACACATAGGGCCATATCTAGTTCAACTCTGCTTCTGAAACTGAAACAAATCACAGGTCCTCTAACATCCAATGCTTGTCAGTTTAGATGAGAAACGTGTGATCTTCGTGAACGATGTAGTTCGTTTGTGCTGAAAAGTGACTGCACTTACTTGAATGAAGTCTTGCTTGTAGGAAGACTCAGAGCATGGGATTTTACTCCATTTCTGAAGTGAAACACACAGCATAGTTCTCATCGATGGATCACACTCTGCTTTAGAGCAAGAAGCATGCTCTTTCTTTCTAGAGTCTCTAATACCGCAGGAAACGTGAGTGTGCTCAGAACAAAAGAACAGTGTTTCCTACACATACAGGCCATATCTAGTTCAACTCTGCTTCTGAAACTGATACAAAGCACTGGTACTCTAACATTCAATGCTTGTCAGTTAAGATGAGAAACGTGTGAGCTTCGTGAACGATGTAGTTCCTTTGATCTGAAAAATGACTGCACTTACTTGAAATGAAGTCTTCCTTGTAGGAAGACAAATAGCCTGGAATTTAACTCCATTTCTGAATGGAAACACACAGCATAGTTCCCTTCGATGGATCACACTCTGCTTTAGAGCAAGAGCACGCTCTTGCTTTCTAGAGTCTCTAATACAGCCGGAAACTTGAGTGTGCTCAGAACAAAAGAACGGTGTTTACTACACATACGGGCCATGTCTAGTTCAACTCTGCTTCTGAACCTGAAAAAAACCACAGGTCCTCTAACATCCAATGCTTGTCAGTTAAGATGAGAAACGTGTGAGCTTCGTGAACGATGTAGTTCATTTGAGCAGTAAAGTAACTGCCCTTACCTGAAACGAATTCTTGCTTGTAGAAAGACTCAGAGCCTGGGATTTAACTCCATTTCTGAAGTGAAACACACAACAGAGTTCTCATCCATTGATCACACTCTGCTTTAGAGCAAGAAGCACGCCCTAACTTTCTAGAGTCTCTAAGACAGCAAGAAACATGAGTTTGCTGAGAACAAATGAACGGTGTTTCCTACACATACGGACCATATCTAGTCCAACTCTGCTTCTGAAACTGAAACAAACCACAGATCCTCTAACATCCAATGCTTGTCAGTTTAGATGAGAAACGTGTGATCTTCGTGAACGATGTAGTTCGTTTGAGCTGAGAAGTGACTGCCCTTACTTGAATGAAGTCTTGCTTGTAGGAAGACTCAGAGCATGGGATTTAACTCCATTTCTGAAGTGAAACACACAGCATAGTTCTCATCGATGGATCACACTCTGCTTTAGAGCAAGAAGCATGCTCTTTATTTCTAGAGTCTCTAATACTGCAGGAAACGTGAGTGTGCTCAGAACAAAAGAACAGTGTTTCCTACACATACAGGCCATATCTAGTTCAACTCTGCTTCTGAAACTGATACAAAGCACTGGTACTCTAACATTCAATGCTTGTCAGTTAAGATGAGAAACGTGTGAGGTTCGTGAACGATGTAGTTCCTTTGATCTGAAAAATGACTGCACTTACTTGAAACGAAGTCTTGCTTGTAGGAAGACAAAGAGCCTGGAATTTAACTCCATTTCTGAAGGGAAACACACAGAATAGTTCTCTTCGATGGATCACTCTCTGCTTTAGAGCAAGAGCACGCTCTTGCTTTCTAGAGTCTCTAAGACAGCAAGAAACATGAGTTTGCTGTTAACAAATGAACGGTGTTTCCTACACATACAGACCATATCTAGTCCAACTCTGCTTCTGAAACTGATACAAAGCACTGGTACTCTAACATTCAATGCTTGTCAGTTAAGATGAGAAACGTGTGAGGTTCGTGAACGATGTAGTTCCTTTGATCTGAAAAATGACTGCACTTACTTGAAACGAAGTCTTGCTTGTAGGAAGACAAAGAGCCTGGAATTTAACTCCATTTCTGAAGGGAAACACACAGAATAGTTCTCTTCGATGGATCACTCTCTGCTTTAGAGCAAGAGCACGCTCTTGCTTTCTAGAGTCTCTAAGACAGCAAGAAACATGAGTTTGCTGAGAACAAATGAACGGTGTTTCCTACACATACAGACCATATCTAGTCCAACTCTGCTTCTGAAACTGATACAAAGCACTGGTCCTCTAACATTCAATGCTTGTCAGTTAAGATGAGAAATGTGTGAGCTTCGTGAACGATGTAGTTCTTTTGCTCTAAAAAATGACTGCACTTACTTGAAACGAATTCTTGCATGTAGGAAGACAAAGAGACTGGAATTTAACTCCATTTCTGAAGGGAAACACACAGAATAGTTCTCTTCGATGGATCACACTCTGCTTTAGAGCAAGAAGCACGCTCTTGCTTTCTAGAGTCTCTAATAGAGCAGGAAACTTGAGTGTGCTCAGAACAAAAGAACTGTGTTTCCTACACATATGGGCCATATCTTGTTCAACTCTGGTTCTGAAACTGAAATAAACCAGAGGTCCTCTAACATCCAATGCTTGTCAGTTAAGATGAGAATCGTGTGAGCTTCGTGAAAAATGTAGTTCGTTTGAGCTGTAAAGTAACTGCCCTTACTTGAAACGATGTCTTCCTTGTAGGAAGACTCAGAGCATGGGATTTAACTCCATTTCTGAAGTGAAACACACAGCAGAGTTCTCATCCATTGATCACACTCTGCTTTAGAGCAAGAAGCACGCCCTAGCTTTCTAGAGTCTCTAATAGAGCAGGAAACATGAGTGTGCTCAGAAGAAAAGAACGGTGTTTCCTACACATACGGGCCATATCTAGTTTAACTCTGCTTCTGAAACTGAAACAAACCACAGGTCCTCTAACATCCAATGCTTGTCAGTTAAGATGAGAAACGTGTGAGCTTCGTGAACGATGTAGTTCGTTTGAGCAATAAAGTAACTGCCCATACCTGAAACGAAGTCTTGCTTGTAGGAAGACTCCGAGCCTGGGATTTAACTCCATTGCTGAAGTGAAACACACAAGAGTTCTCATCCATTGATCACACTGTGCTTTAGAGCTAGAAGCATGCTCTTGCTTTCCAGGGTCTCTAAGACTGCAGGAAATGTGAGTGTGATGAGAACAAAAGAACGGTGTGCCCTACACATACGGATCATATCTAGTACAACTCTGCCTCTGAAATTGATACAAAGCACAGGTCCTCTAACATCCAATGCTTGTCAGTTAAGATGAGAAACGTGTGCCCTTTGTGAACGATGTAGATCGTTTGAGCTGAAGAGTGACTGCCCTTACTTGAAACGAAGTCTTGCTTGTAGGAAGATACAGAGCCTGGAATATAACTCCATTTCTGAAGGGAAACACACAGCATAGTTCTCATCGATGGATCACACTCTGCTTTAGAGCATGAAGCATGCTCTTGCTGTCTAGAGTCTCTAATACAGCAGGAAATTTGAGTGTCCTCAGAACAAAATAACTGTGTTTCCTACACATAGGGCCATATCTAGTCCAACTCTGCTTCTGAAACTGAAACAAACCACAGGTCCTCTAACATCCAATGCTTGTCACTTTAGATGAGAAACGTGTGATCTTCGTGAAGGATGTAGTTTGTTTGAGCTGAAAAGTGACTGCCCTTACTTGAATGAAGTCTTGCATGTAGGAAGACTCAGAGCCTGGGATTTAACTCCATTTCTGAAGTGAAAAACATAACAGAGTTCTCATCCATTGATCACACTCTGATTTAGAGCAAGAAGGACGCCCTAGCTTTCTAGAGTCTCTCACTCAGCAGGAACCTTGAGTTTGCTGAGAACAAATGAACGGTGTTTCCTACACATATGGACCATATCTAGTCCAACTCTGCTTCTAAAACTGATACAAAGCACTGGTCCTCTAACATTCAATGCTTCTCAGTTTAGATGAGAAACTTGTAAGCTTCGTCAACGATTTTGTTCGTTTGAGCTGAAAAGTGACTGCCCTTACTTGAAACGAGGTCTTGCTAGTGGAAGACTCAGAGCCTGGGATTTAACTCCATTTCTGAAGTGAAACACACAGCAGAGTTCTCATCCATTGATCACACTCTGCTTTAGAGCAAGAAGCACGCCCTAGCTTTCTAGAGTCTCTAATAGAGCAGGAAACATGAGTGTGCTCAGAAGAAAAGAACGGTGTTTCCTACACATACGGGCCATATCTAGTTTAACTCTGCTTCTGAAACTGAAACAAACCACAGGTCCTCTAACATCCGATGCTTGTCAGTAAAGATGAGAAACGTGTGAGCTTCGTGAACGATGTAGTTCGTTTGAGCAATAAAGTAACTGCCCATACCTGAAACGAAGTCTTGCTTGTAGGAAGACTCCGAGCCTGGGATTTAACTCCATTGCTGAAGTGAAACACACAAGAGTTCTCATCCATTGATCACACTGTGCTTTAGAGCTAGAAGCATGCTCTTGCTTTCCAGGGTCTCTAAGACTGCAGGAAATGTGAGTGTGATGAGAACAAAAGAACGGTGTGCCCTACACATACGGATCATATCTAGTACAACTCTGCCTCTGAAATTGATACAAAGCACAGGTCCTCTAACATCCAATGCTTGTCAGTTAAGATGAGAAACGTGTGCCCTTTGTGAACGATGTAGATCGTTTGAGCTGAAGAGTGACTGCCCTTACTTGAAACGAAGTCTTGCTTGTAGGAAGATACAGAGCCTGGAATATAACTCCATTTCTGAAGGGAAACACACAGCATAGTTCTCATCGATGGATCACACTCTGCTTTAGAGCAAGAAGCATGCTCTTGCTGTCTAGAGTCTCTAATACAGCAGGAAATTTGAGTGTCCTCAGAACAAAATAACTGTGTTTCCTACACATAGGGCCATATCTAGTCCAACTCTGCTTCTGAAACTGAAACAAACCACAGGTCCTCTAACATCCAATGCTTGTCACTTTAGATGAGAAACGTGTGATCTTCGTGAAGGATGTAGTTTGTTTGAGCTGAAAAGTGACTGCCCTTACTTGAATGAAGTCTTGCATGTAGGAAGACTCAGAGCCTGGGATTTAACTCCATTTCTGAAGTGAAAAACATAACAGAGTTCTCATCCATTGATCACACTCTGATTTAGAGCAAGAAGGACGCCCTAGCTTTCTAGAGTCTCTCACTCAGCAGGAACCTTGAGTTTGCTGAGAACAAATGAACGGTGTTTCCTACACATATGGACCATATCTAGTCCAACTCTGCTTCTAAAACTGATACAAAGCACTGGTCCTCTAACATTCAATGCTTGTCAGTTTAGATGAGAAACATGTAACCTTCGTCAACGATTTTGTTCGTTTGAGCTGAAAAGTGACTGCCCTTACTTGAAACGAGGTCTTGCTAGTGGAAGACTCAGAGCCTGGGATTTAACTCCATTTCTGAAGTGAAACACACAGCAGAGTTCTCATCCATTGATCACACTCTGCTTTAGAGCAAGAAGCACGATCTTGCTTTATAGAGTCTCTAAGACAGCAGGTAACATGAGTGTGCCAAGAACAAAAGAACGGTGTTTCCTACACATATGGACCATATCTAGTCCAACTCTGCTTCTGAAACTGATAGAAACACTGGTCCTCTAACATCCGATGCTTGTCAGTTAAGATGAGAAACGTGTGAGCTTCGTAAACGATGTAGTTCGTTTGAGCTGTAAAGTAACAGCCCTAACCTGAAACAAAGTCTTGCTTGGAAGGAAGACTCAGAGCCTGGGATTTAACTCCATTTCTGAAGTGAACACACAACAGAGTTCTCATCCATTGTTCACACTCTGCTTTAGAGCAAGAAGCACGCCCTAACTTTCTAGAGTCTCTAAGAAAGCAAAAAACATGAGTTTGCTGAGAACAAATGAACGGTGTTTCCTACACATACGCACCATATCTAGTCCAACTCTGCTTCTGAACCTGAAACAAACCACAGGTCCTCTAACATCCAATGCTTGTCAGTAAAGATGAGAAACGTGTGAGCTTTGTGAACGATGTTGTCCGTTTGAGCTGAAAAATGACTGCCCTTACCTGAAACGAAGTCGTGCTTGTAGGAACACACAGAGCCTGGAATTTAACCCATTTCTGAAGGGAAAGACACAGCATTGTTCTCATCGATGGATCACACTCTGCTTTAGAGCCAGAAGCACGCTCTTGCTTTCCAGGGTCTCTAAGACAGCAGGAAATGTGAGTGTGATGAGAACAAAAGAACGGTGTTCCCTACACATACGGACCATATCTAGTAAAACTCTGCCTCTGAAATTGATACACAGCACAGTTCCTCTAAGATCCAATGCTTGTCAGTTAAGATGAGAAACGTGTGAGCTTTCGTGAACGATGTAGATCGTTTGAGCTGAAAAGTGACTGCCCTTAATTGAAACGAAGTCTTGCTTGTAGGAAGACACAGAGCCTGGAATATAACTCCATTTCTGAAGGGAAACACACAGCATAGTTCTCATCGAAGGATCACACTCTGCTTTAGAGCAAGAAGCACGCTCTTGCTTTCTAGAGTATCTAATGGAGCAGGAAACTTGAGTGTGCTCAGAACAAAAGAACTGTGTTTCCTACACATATGGGCCATATCTAGTTCAACTCTGCTTCTGAAACTGAAACAAACCACAGGTCCTCTAACATCCAATGCTTGTCAGTTAAGATGAGAAACGTGTGAGCTTCGTGAACCATGTAGTTCGTTTGAGCAGTAAAGTAACTGCCCTTACCTGAAACGAAGTCTTGCTTGTAGGAAGACTCAGAGCCTGGGATTTAACTCCATTTCTGAAGTGAAACACACAGCAGAGTTCTCATCCATTGATCACACTGTGCTTTAGAGCTAGAAGCACGCTCTTTCTTTCCAGGGTCTCTAACACTGCAGGAAATGTGAGTGTGATGAGAACAAAAGAACGGTGTGCCCTACACATACGGATCATATCTAGTACAACTCTGCCTCTGAAATTGATACAAAGCACAGGTCCTCTAACATCCAATGCTTGTCAGTTAAGATGAGTAACGTGTGCCCTTTGTGAACGATGTAGATCAATTGAGCTGAAGAGTGACTGCCCTTACTTGAAACGAAGTCTTGCTTGTAGGAAGACACAGAGCCTGGAATATAACTCCATTTCTGAAGGGAAACACACAGCATAGTTCTCATCAATGGATCACACTCTGCTTTAGAGCAAGAAGCACGCTCTTGCTTTCTAGAGTCTCTAATACAGCAGGAAACTTGAGTGTCCTCAGAACAAAAGAACTGTGTTTCCTACACATAGGGCCATATCTAGTTCAACTCTGCTTCTGAAACTGAAACAAATCACAGGTCCTCTAACATCCAATGCTTGTCAGTTTAGATGAGAAACGTGTGATCTTCGTGAACGATGTAGTTCGTTTGTGCTGAAAAGTGACTGCACTTACTTGAATGAAGTCTTGCTTGTAGGAAGACTCAGAGCATGGGATTTTACTCCATTTCTGAAGTGAAACACACAGCATAGTTCTCATCGATGGATCACACTCTGCTTTAGAGCAAGAAGCATGCTCTTTCTTTCTAGAGTCTCTAATACCGCAGGAAACGTGAGTGTGCTCAGAACAAAAGAACAGTGTTTCCTACACATACAGGCCATATCTAGTTCAACTCTGCTTCTGAAACTGATACAAAGCACTGGTACTCTAACATTCAATGCTTGTCAGTTAAGATGAGAAACGTGTGAGCTTCGTGAACGATGTAGTTCCTTTGATCTGAAAAATGACTGCACTTACTTGAAATGAAGTCTTCCTTGTAGGAAGACAAATAGCCTGGAATTTAACTCCATTTCTGAATGGAAACACACAGCATAGTTCCCTTCGATGGATCACACTCTGCTTTAGAGCAAGAGCACGCTCTTGCTTTCTAGAGTCTCTAATACAGCCGGAAACTTGAGTGTGCTCAGAACAAAAGAACGGTGTTTACTACACATACGGGCCATGTCTAGTTCAACTCTGCTTCTGAACCTGAAAAAAACCACAGGTCCTCTAACATCCAATGCTTGTCAGTTAAGATGAGAAACGTGTGAGCTTCGTGAACGATGTAGTTCATTTGAGCAGTAAAGTAACTGCCCTTACCTGAAACGAATTCTTGCTTGTAGAAAGACTCAGAGCCTGGGATTTAACTCCATTTCTGAAGTGAAACACACAACAGAGTTCTCATCCATTGATCACACTCTGCTTTAGAGCAAGAAGCACGCCCTAACTTTCTAGAGTCTCTAAGACAGCAAGAAACATGAGTTTGCTGAGAACAAATGAACGGTGTTTCCTACACATACGGACCATATCTAGTCCAACTCTGCTTCTGAAACTGAAACAAACCACAGATCCTCTAACATCCAATGCTTGTCAGTTTAGATGAGAAACGTGTGATCTTCGTGAACGATGTAGTTCGTTTGAGCTGAGAAGTGACTGCCCTTACTTGAATGAAGTCTTGCTTGTAGGAAGACTCAGAGCATGGGATTTAACTCCATTTCTGAAGTGAAACACACAGCATAGTTCTCATCGATGGATCACACTCTGCTTTAGAGCAAGAAGCATGCTCTTTATTTCTAGAGTCTCTAATACTGCAGGAAACGTGAGTGTGCTCAGAACAAAAGAACAGTGTTTCCTACACATACAGGCCATATCTAGTTCAACTCTGCTTCTGAAACTGATACAAAGCACTGGTACTCTAACATTCAATGCTTGTCAGTTAAGATGAGAAACGTGTGAGGTTCGTGAACGATGTAGTTCCTTTGATCTGAAAAATGACTGCACTTACTTGAAACGAAGTCTTGCTTGTAGGAAGACAAAGAGCCTGGAATTTAACTCCATTTCTGAAGGGAAACACACAGAATAGTTCTCTTCGATGGATCACTCTCTGCTTTAGAGCAAGAGCACGCTCTTGCTTTCTAGAGTCTCTAAGACAGCAAGAAACATGAGTTTGCTGAGAACAAATGAACGGTGTTTCCTACACATACAGACCATATCTAGTCCAACTCTGCTTCTGAAACTGATACAAAGCACTGGTCCTCTAACATTCAATGCTTGTCAGTTAAGATGAGAAATGTGTGAGCTTCGTGAACGATGTAGTTCTTTTGCTCTAAAAAATGACTGCACTTACTTGAAACGAATTCTTGCATGTAGGAAGACAAAGAGACTGGAATTTAACTCCATTTCTGAAGGGAAACACACAGAATAGTTCTCTTCGATGGATCACACTCTGCTTTAGAGCAAGAAGCACGCTCTTGCTTTCTAGAGTCTCTAATAGAGCAGGAAACTTGAGTGTGCTCAGAACAAAAGAACTGTGTTTCCTACACATATGGGCCATATCTTGTTCAACTCTGGTTCTGAAACTGAAATAAACCAGAGGTCCTCTAACATCCAATGCTTGTCAGTTAAGATGAGAATCGTGTGAGCTTCGTGAAAAATGTAGTTCGTTTGAGCTGTAAAGTAACTGCCCTTACTTGAAACGATGTCTTCCTTGTAGGAAGACTCAGAGCATGGGATTTAACTCCATTTCTGAAGTGAAACACACAGCAGAGTTCTCATCCATTGATCCACTCTGCTTTAGAGCAAGAAGCACGCCCTAGCTTTCTAGAGTCTCTAATAGAGCAGGAAACATGAGTGTGCTCAGAAGAAAAGAACGGTGTTTCCTACACATACGGGCCATATCTAGTTTAACTCTGCTTCTGAAACTGAAACAAACCACAGGTCCTCTAACATCCAATGCTTGTCAGTTAAGATGAGAAACGTGTGAGCTTCGTGAACGATGTAGTTCGTTTGAGCAATAAAGTAACTGCCCATACCTGAAACGAAGTCTTGCTTGTAGGAAGACTCCGAGCCTGGGATTTAACTCCATTGCTGAAGTGAAACACACAAGAGTTCTCATCCATTGATCACACTGTGCTTTAGAGCTAGAAGCATGCTCTTGCTTTCCAGGGTCTCTAAGACTGCAGGAAATGTGAGTGTGATGAGAACAAAAGAACGGTGTGCCCTACACATACGGATCATATCTAGTACAACTCTGCCTCTGAAATTGATACAAAGCACAGGTCCTCTAACATCCAATGCTTGTCAGTTAAGATGAGAAACGTGTGCCCTTTGTGAACGATGTAGATCGTTTGAGCTGAAGAGTGACTGCCCTTACTTGAAACGAAGTCTTGCTTGTAGGAAGATACAGAGCCTGGAATATAACTCCATTTCTGAAGGGAAACACACAGCATAGTTCTCATCGATGGATCACACTCTGCTTTAGAGCATGAAGCATGCTCTTGCTGTCTAGAGTCTCTAATACAGCAGGAAATTTGAGTGTCCTCAGAACAAAATAACTGTGTTTCCTACACATAGGGCCATATCTAGTCCAACTCTGCTTCTGAAACTGAAACAAACCACAGGTCCTCTAACATCCAATGCTTGTCACTTTAGATGAGAAACGTGTGATCTTCGTGAAGGATGTAGTTTGTTTGAGCTGAAAAGTGACTGCCCTTACTTGAATGAAGTCTTGCATGTAGGAAGACTCAGAGCCTGGGATTTAACTCCATTTCTGAAGTGAAAAACATAACAGAGTTCTCATCCATTGATCACACTCTGATTTAGAGCAAGAAGGACGCCCTAGCTTTCTAGAGTCTCTCACTCAGCAGGAACCTTGAGTTTGCTGAGAACAAATGAACGGTGTTTCCTACACATATGGACCATATCTAGTCCAACTCTGCTTCTAAAACTGATACAAAGCACTGGTCCTCTAACATTCAATGCTTGTCAGTTTAGATGAGAAACATGTAAGCTTCGTCAACGATTTTGTTCATTTGAGCTGAAAAGTGACTGCCCTTACTTGAAACGAGGTCTTGCTAGTGGAAGACTCAGAGCCTGGGATTTAACTCCATTTCTGAAGTGAAACACACAGCAGAGTTCTCATCCATTGATCACACTCTGCTTTAGAGCAAGAAGCACGCCCTAGCTTTCTAGAGTCTCTAATAGAGCAGGAAACATGAGTGTGCTCAGAAGAAAAGAACGGTGTTTCCTACACATACGGGCCATATCTAGTTTAACTCTGCTTCTGAAACTGAAACAAACCACAGGTCCTCTAACATCCAATGCTTGTCAGTTAAGATGAGAAACGTGTGAGCTTCGTGAACGATGTAGTTCGTTTGAGCAATAAAGTAACTGCCCATACCTGAAACGAAGTCTTGCTTGTAGGAAGACTCCGAGCCTGGGATTTAACTCCATTGCTGAAGTGAAACACACAAGAGTTCTCATCCATTGATCACACTGTGCTTTAGAGCTAGAAGCATGCTCTTGCTTTCCAGGGTCTCTAAGACTGCAGGAAATGTGAGTGTGATGAGAACAAAAGAACGGTGTGCCCTACACATACGGATCATATCTAGTACAACTCTGCCTCTGAAATTGATACAAAGCACAGGTCCTCTAACATCCAATGCTTGTCAGTTAAGATGAGAAACGTGTGCCCTTTGTGAACGATGTAGATCGTTTGAGCTGAAGAGTGACTGCCCTTACTTGAAACGAAGTCTTGCTTGTAGGAAGATACAGAGCCTGGAATATAACTCCATTTCTGAAGGGAAACACACAGCATAGTTCTCATCGATGGATCACACTCTGCTTTAGAGCAAGAAGCATGCTCTTGCTGTCTAGAGTCTCTAATACAGCAGGAAATTTGAGTGTCCTCAGAACAAAATAACTGTGTTTCCTACACATAGGGCCATATCTAGTCCAACTCTGCTTCTGAAACTGAAACAAACCACAGGTCCTCTAACATCCAATGCTTGTCACTTTAGATGAGAAACGTGTGATCTTCGTGAAGGATGTAGTTTGTTTGAGCTGAAAAGTGACTGCCCTTACTTGAATGAAGTCTTGCATGTAGGAAGACTCAGAGCCTGGGATTTAACTCCATTTCTGAAGTGAAAAACATAACAGAGTTCTCATCCATTGATCACACTCTGATTTAGAGCAAGAAGGACGCCCTAGCTTTCTAGAGTCTCTCACTCAGCAGGAACCTTGAGTTTGCTGAGAACAAATGAACGGTGTTTCCTACACATATGGACCATATCTAGTCCAACTCTGCTTCTAAAACTGATACAAAGCACTGGTCCTCTAACATTCAATGCTTGTCAGTTTAGATGAGAAACATGTAACCTTCGTCAACGATTTTGTTCGTTTGAGCTGAAAAGTGACTGCCCTTACTTGAAACGAGGTCTTGCTAGTGGAAGACTCAGAGCCTGGGATTTAACTCCATTTCTGAAGTGAAACACACAGCAGAGTTCTCATCCATTGATCACACTCTGCTTTAGAGCAAGAAGCACGATCTTGCTTTATAGAGTCTCTAAGACAGCAGGTAACATGAGTGTGCCAAGAACAAAAGAACGGTGTTTCCTACACATATGGACCATATCTAGTCCAACTCTGCTTCTGAAACTGATAGAAACACTGGTCCTCTAACATCCGATGCTTGTCAGTTAAGATGAGAAACGTGTGAGCTTCGTAAACGATGTAGTTCGTTTGAGCTGTAAAGTAACAGCCCTTACCTGAAACAAAGTCTTGCTTGGAAGGAAGACTCAGAGCCTGGTATTTAACTCCATTTCTGAAGTGAAACACACAGCAGAGTTCTCATCCAATGTTCCCACTCTGCTTTAGAGCCAGAAGCACGCACTTGCTTTCCAGAGTCTCTAAGACAGCAGGAAATGTGAGTGTGCTCAGAAGAAAAGAACGGTGTTTCCTATACATAGGGACAATATCTAGTTCAACTCTGCTTCTGAAACTGAAACAAACCAGAGGTCCTCTAACATCCAATGCTTCTCAGTTAAGATGAGAAAAGTGTGAGCTTCGTGAACGATGGAGTTCGTTTGAGCTGTAAAGTAACTGCCTTTACCTGAAACGAAGTCTTGCTTGTAGGAAGACTCAGAGGCTGGGATTTAACTCCATTTCTGAAGTGAACACACAACAGAGTTCTCATCCATTGTTCACACTCTGCTTTAGAGCAAGAAGCACGCCCTAACTTTCTAGAGTCTCTAAGAAAGCAAAAAACATGAGTTTGCTGAGAACAAATGAACGGTGTTTCCTACACATACGCACCATATCTAGTCCAACTCTGCTTCTGAACCTGAAACAAACCACAGGTCCTCTAACATCCAATGCTTGTCAGTAAAGATGAGAAACGTGTGAGCTTTGTGAACGATGTTGTCCGTTTGAGCTGAAAAATGACTGCCCTTACCTGAAACGAAGTCGTGCTTGTAGGAACACACAGAGCCTGGAATTTAACCCATTTCTGAAGGGAAAGACACAGCATTGTTCTCATCGATGGATCACACTCTGCTTTAGAGCCAGAAGCACGCTCTTGCTTTCCAGGGTCTCTAAGACAGCAGGAAATGTGAGTGTGATGAGAACAAAAGAACGGTGTTCCCTACACATACGGACCATATCTAGTAAAACTCTGCCTCTGAAATTGATACACAGCACAGTTCCTCTAAGATCCAATGCTTGTCAGTTAAGATGAGAAACGTGTGAGCTTTCGTGAACGATGTAGATCGTTTGAGCTGAAAAGTGACTGCCCTTAATTGAAACGAAGTCTTGCTTGTAGGAAGACACAGAGCCTGGAATATAACTCCATTTCTGAAGGGAAACACACAGCATAGTTCTCATCGATGGATCACACTCTGCTTTAGAGCAAGAAGCACGCTCTTGCTTTCTAGAGTATCTAATGGAGCAGGAAACTTGAGTGTGCTCAGAACAAAAGAACTGTGTTTCCTACACATATGGGCCATATCTAGTTCAACTCTGCTTATGAAACTGAAACAAACCACAGGTCCTCTAACATCCAATGCTTGTCAGTTAAGATGAGAAACGTGTGAGCTTCGTGAACCATGTAGTTCGTTTGAGCAGTAAAGTAACTGCCCTTACCTGAAACGAAGTCTTGCTTGTAGGAAGACTCAGAGCCTGGGATTTAACTCCATTTCTGAAGTGAAACACACAGCAGAGTTCTCATCCATTGATCACACTGTGCTTTAGAGCTAGAAGCACGCTCTTACTTTCCAGGGTCTCTAAGACTGCAGGAAATGTGAGTGTGATGAGAACAAAAGAACGGTGTGCCCTACACATACGGATCATATCTAGTACAACTCTGCCTCTGAAATTGATACAAAGCACAGGTCCTCTAACATCCAATGCTTGTCAGTTAAGATGAGTAACGTGTGCCCTTTGTGAACGATGTAGATCAATTGAGCTGAAGAGTGACTGCCCTTACTTGAAACGAAGTCTTGCTTGTAGGAAGACACAGAGCCTGGAATATAACTCCATTTCTGAAGGGAAACACACAGCATAGTTCTCATCGATGGATCACACTCTGCTTTAGAGCAAGAAGCACGCTCTTGCTTTCTAGAGTCTCTAATACAGCAGGAAACTTGAGTGTCCTCAGAACAAAAGAACTGTGTTTCCTACACATAGGGCCATATCTAGTTCAACTCTGCTTCTGAAACTGAAACAAATCACAGGTCCTCTAACATCCAATGCTTGTCAGTTTAGATGAGAAACGTGTGATCTTCGTGAACGATGTAGTTCGTTTGAGCTGAAAAGTGACTGCACTTACTTGAATGAAGTCTTGCTTGTAGGAAGACTCAGAGCATGGGATTTTACTCCATTTCTGAAGTGAAACACACAGCATAGTTCTCATCGATGGATCACACTCTGCTTTAGAGCAAGAAGCATGCTCTTTCTTTCTAGAGTCTCTAATACCGCAGGAAACGTGAGTGTGCTCAGAACAAAAGAACAGTGTTTCCTACACATACAGGCCATATCTAGTTCAACTCTGCTTCTGAAACTGATACAAAGCACTGGTACTCTAACATTCAATGCTTGTCAGTTAAGATGAGAAACGTGTGAGCTTCGTGAACGATGTAGTTCCTTTGATCTGAAAAATGACTGCACTTACTTGAAATGAAGTCTTCCTTGTAGGAAGACAAATAGCCTGGAATTTAACTCCATTTCTGAATGGAAACACACAGCATAGTTCCCTTCGATGGATCACACTCTGCTTTAGAGCAAGAGCACGCTCTTGCTTTCTAGAGTCTCTAATACAGCCGGAAACTTGAGTGTGCTCAGAACAAAAGAACGGTGTTTACTACACATACGGGCCATGTCTAGTTCAACTCTGCTTCTGAACCTGAAAAAAACCACAGGTCCTCTAACATCCAATGCTTGTCAGTTAAGATGAGAAACGTGTGAGCCTCGTGAACGATGTAGTTCATTTGAGCAGTAAAGTAACTGCCCTTACCTGAAACGAAGTCTTGCTTGTAGGAAGACTCCGAGCCTGGGATTTAACTCCATTTCTGAAGTGAAACACACAACAGAGTTCTCATCCATTGATCACACTCTGCTTTAGAGCAAGAAGCACGCCCTAACTTTCTAGAGTCTCTAAGACAGCAAGAAACATGAGTTTGCTGAGAACAAATGAACGGTGTTTCCTACACATACAGACCATATCTAGTCCAACTCTGCTTCTGAAACTGATACAAAGCACTGGTCCTCTAACATTCAATGCTTGTCAGTTAAGATGAGAAACGTGTGAGCTTTCGTGAACGATGTAGATCGTTTGAGCTGAAAAGTGACTGCCCTTAATTGAAACGAAGTCTTGCTTGTAGGAAGACACAGAGCCTGGAATATAACTCCATTTCTGAAGGGAAACACACAGCATAGTTCTCATCGATGGATCACACTCTGCTTTAGAGCAAGAAGCACGCTCTTGCTTTCTAGAGTATCTAATGGAGCAGGAAACTTGAGTGTGCTCAGAACAAAAGAACTGTGTTTCCTACACATATGGGCCATATCTAGTTCAACTCTGCTTCTGAAACTGAAACAAACCACAGGTCCTCTAACATCCAATGCTTGTCAGTTAAGATGAGAAACGTGTGAGCTTCGTGAACCATGTAGTTCGTTTGAGCAGTAAAGTAACTGCCCTTACCTGAAACGAAGTCTTGCTTGTAGGAAGACTCAGAGCCTGGGATTTAACTCCATTTCTGAAGTGAAACACACAGCAGAGTTCTCATCCATTGATCACACTGTGCTTTAGAGCTAGAAGCACGCTCTTACTTTCCAGGGTCTCTAAGACTGCAGGAAATGTGAGTGTGATGAGAACAAAAGAACGGTGTGCCCTACACATACGGATCATATCTAGTACAACTCTGCCTCTGAAATTGATACAAAGCTCAGGTCCTCTAACATCCAATGCTTGTCAGTTAAGATGAGTAACGTGTGCCCTTTGTGAACGATGTAGATCAATTGAGCTGAAGAGTGACTGCCCTTACTTGAAACGAAGTCTTGCTTGTAGGAAGACACAGAGCCTGGAATATAACTCCATTTCTGAAGGGAAACACACAGCATAGTTCTCATCGATGGATCACACTCTGCTTTAGAGCAAGAAGCACGCTCTTGCTTTCTAGAGTCTCTAATACAGCAGGAAACTTGAGTGTCCTCAGAACAAAAGAACTGTGTTTCCTACACATAGGGCCATATCTAGTTCAACTCTGCTTCTGAAACTGAAACAAATCACAGGTCCTCTAACATCCAATGCTTGTCAGTTTAGATGAGAAACGTGTGATCTTCGTGAACGATGTAGTTCGTTTGAGCTGAAAAGTGACTGCACTTACTTGAATGAAGTCTTGCTTGTAGGAAGACTCAGAGCATGGGATTTTACTCCATTTCTGAAGTGAAACACACAGCATAGTTCTCATCGATGGATCACACTCTGCTTTAGAGCAAGAAGCATGCTCTTTCTTTCTAGAGTCTCTAATACCGCAGGAAACGTGAGTGTGCTCAGAACAAAAGAACAGTGTTTCCTACACATACAGGCCATATCTAGTTCAACTCTGCTTCTGAAACTGATACAAAGCACTGGTACTCTAACATTCAATGCTTGTCAGTTAAGATGAGAAACGTGTGAGCTTCGTGAACGATGTAGTTCCTTTGATCTGAAAAATGACTGCACTTACTTGAAATGAAGTCTTCCTTGTAGGAAGACAAATAGCCTGGAATTTAACTCCATTTCTGAATGGAAACACACAGCATAGTTCCCTTCGATGGATCACACTCTGCTTTAGAGCAAGAGCACGCTCTTGCTTTCTAGAGTCTCTAATACAGCCGGAAACTTGAGTGTGCTCAGAACAAAAGAACGGTGTTTACTACACATACGGGCCATGTCTAGTTCAACTCTGCTTCTGAACCTGAAAAAAACCACAGGTCCTCTAACATCCAATGCTTGTCAGTTAAGATGAGAAACGTGTGAGCCTCGTGAACGATGTAGTTCATTTGAGCAGTAAAGTAACTGCCCTTACCTGAAACGAAGTCTTGCTTGTAGGAAGACTCCGAGCCTGGGATTTAACTCCATTTCTGAAGTGAAACACACAACAGAGTTCTCATCCATTGATCACACTCTGCTTTAGAGCAAGAAGCACGCCCTAACTTTCTAGAGTCTCTAAG
Organism: Onychomys leucogaster; assembly: GCA_949786385.1. Taxonomy (NCBI): domain Eukaryota; kingdom Metazoa; phylum Chordata; class Mammalia; order Rodentia; family Cricetidae; genus Onychomys; species Onychomys leucogaster. The sequence goes on from CATKUP010000056.1 coordinate 828,895, forward strand.
ACAGCAAGAAACATGAGTTTGCTGAGAACAAATGAACGGTGTTTCCTACACATACAGACCATATCTAGTCCAACTCTGCTTCTGAAACTGATACAAAGCACTGGTCCTCTAACATTCAATGCTTGTCAGTTAAGATGAGAAAAGTGTGAGCTTCGTGAACGATGTAGTTCTTTTGATCTGAAAAATGACTACACTTATTTGAAAACAAGTCTTGCTTGTAGGAAGACAAAGAGCCTAGAATTTAACTCCATTTCTGAAGGGAAACACACAGCATACTTCTCTTCGATGGATCACACTCTGCTTTAGAGCAAGAAGCACGCTCTTGCTTTCTAGAGTCTCTAATACAGCCGGAAACTTGAGTGTGCTCAGAACAAAAGAACGGTGTTTCCTACACATACGGGCCACATCTAGTTCAACTCTGCTTCTGAACCTGAAACAAACCACAGGTCCTCTAACATCCAATGCTTGTCAGTTAAGATGAGAAATGTGTGAGCTTCGTGAACGATGTAGTTTGTTTGAGCTGTAAAGTAACTGCCCTTACCTGAAACGAATTCTTGCTTGTAGAAAGACTCAGAGCCTGGGATTTAACTCCATTTCTGAAGTGAAACACACAGCAGAGTTCTCTTCCATTGATCACACTCTGCTTTAGAGCCAGAAGCATGCACTTGCTTTCCAGGGTCTCTAAGACAGCAGAAAATGTGAGTGTGATGAGAGCAAAAGAACAGTGTTTCCTACACATACAGGCCATATCTACTTCAACTCTGCTTCTGAAACTGATACAAAGCACTGGTACTCTAACATTCAATGCTTGTCAGTTAAGATGAGAAACGTGTGAGCCTTGTGAACGATGTAGTTCCTTTGATCTGAAAAATGACTGCACTTACTTGAAATGAAGTCTTGCTTGTAGGAAGACAAAGAGCCTGGAATTTAACTCCATTTCTGAATGGAAACACACAGTATAGTTCTCTTCGATGGATCACACTCGCCTTTAGAGCAAGAGCACGCTCATGCTTTCTAGAGTCTCTAATACAGCCGGAAACTTGAGTGTGCTCAGAACAAAAGAACGGTGTTTCCTACACATACGGGCCATATCTAGTTCAACTCTGCTTCTGAACCTGAAAAAAACCACAGGTCCTCTAACATTCAATGCTTGTCAGTTAAGATGAGAAACGTGTGAGCTCGTGAATGATGTAGTTCGTTTGAGCAGTAAAGTAACTGCCCTTACCTGAAACGAAGTCTTGCTTGTAGAAAGACTCAGAGGCTGGGATTTAACTCCATTTCTGAAGTGAAACACACAACAGAGTTCTCATCCATTGATCACACTCTGCTTTAGAGCAAGAAGCACGCCCTAACTTTCTAGAGTCTCTAAGACAGCAAGAAACATGAGTTTGCTGAGAACAAATGAACGGTGTTTCCTACACATACGGACCATATCTAGTCCAACTCTGCTTCTGAAACTGATACAAAGCACTGGTCCTCTAACATTCAATGCTTGTCAGTTAAAATGAGAAACGTGTGAGCTTCGTGAACGATGTAGTTCTTTTGATCTGAAAAATGACTACACTTACTTGAAACCAAGTCTTGCTTGTAGGAAGACAAACAGCCTAGAATTTAACTCCATTTCTGAAGGGAAACACACAGCATACTTCTCTTCGATGGATCACACTCTGCTTTAGAGCAAGAAGCACGCTCTTGCTTTCTAGAGTCTCTAATACAGCCGGAAACTTGAGTGTGCTCAGAACAAAAGAACGGTGTTTCCTACACATAATGGCCACATCTAGTTAAACTCTGCTCCTGAACCTGAAACAAACCACAGGTCCTCTAACATCCAATGCTTGTCAGTTAAGATGAGAAACGTGTGCCCTTTGTGAACGATGTAGATCAATTGAGCTGAAGAGTGACTGCCCTTACTTGAAACGAAGTCTTGCTTGTAGGAAGACACAGAGCCTGGAATAAAACTCCATTTCTGAGGGGAAACACACAGCATAGTTCTCATCGATGGATCACACTCTGATTTAGAGCAAGAAGCACGCTCTTGCTTTCTAGAGTCTCTAATACAGCAGGAAACTTGAGTGTCCTCAGACCAAAAGAACTGTGTTTCCTACACATAGAGCCATATCTAGTTCAACTCTGCTTCTGAAACTGAAACAAACCACAGATCCTCTAACATCCAATGCTTGTCAGTTTAGATGAGAAACGTGTGATCTTCGTGAACGATGTAGTTCGTTTGAGCTGAGAAGTGACTGCCCTTACTTGAATGAAGTCTTGCTTGTAGGAAGACTCAGAGCATGGGATTTAACTCCATTTCTGAAGTGAAACACACAGCATAGTTCCCTTCGATGGATCACACTCTGCTTTAGAGCAAGAGCACGCTCTTGCTTTCTAGAGTCTCTAATACAGCCGGAAACTTGAGTGTGCTCAGAACAAAAGAACGGTGTTTACTACACATACGGGCCATGTCTAGTTCAACTCTGCTTCTGAACCTGAAAAAAACCACAGGTCCTCTAACATCCAATGCTTGTCAGTTAAGATGAGAAACGTGTGAGCTTCGTGAACGATGTAGTTCATTTGAGCAGTAAAGTAACTGCCCTTACCTGAAACGAAGTCTTGCTTGTAGGAAGACTCAGAGCCTGGGATTTAACTCCATTTCTGAAGTGAAACACACAACAGAGTTCTCATCCATTGATCACACTCTGCTTTAGAGCAAGAAGCACGCCCTAACTTTCTAGAGTCTCTAAGACAGCAAGAAACATGAGTTTGCTGAGAACAAATGAACGGTGTTTCCTACACATACGGACCATATCTATTCCAACTCTGCTTCTGAAACTGATACAAAGCACTGGTCCTCTAACATTCAATGCTTGTCAGTTAAGATGAGAAAAGTGTGAGCTTCGTGAATGATGTAGTTCTTTTGATCTGAAAAATGACTACACTTATTTGAAAACAAGTCTTGCTTGTAGGAAGACAAAGAGCCTAGAATTTAACTCCATTTCTGAAGGGAAACACACAGCATACTTCTCTTCGATGGATCACACTCTGCTTTAGAGCAAGAAGCACGCTCTTGCTTTCTAGAGTCTCTAATACAGCCGGAAAATTGAGTGTGCTCAGAACAAAAGAACGGTGTTTCCTACACATACGGGCCACATCTAGTTCAACTCTGCTTCTGAACCTGAAACAAACCACAGGTCCTCTAACATCCAATGCTTGTCAGTTAAGATGAGAAATGTGTGAGCTTCGTGAACGATGTAGTTTGTTTGAGCTGTAAAGTAACTGCCCTTACCTGAAACGAATTCTTGCTTGTAGAAAGACTCAGAGCCTCGGATTTAACTCCATTTCTGAAGAGAAACACAAAGCAGAGTTCTCTTCCATTGATCACACTCTGCTTTAGAGCAAGAAGCATGCACTTCCTTTCCAGGGTCTCTAAGACAGCAGAAAATGTGAGTGTGATGAGAGCAAAAGAACAGTGTTTCCTACACATACAGGCCATATCTACTTCAACTCTGCTTCTGAAACTGATACAAAGCACTGGTACTCTAACATTCAATGCTTGTCAGTTAAGATGAGAAACGTGTGAGCTTCGTGAACGATGTAGTTCCTTTGATCTGAAAAATGACTGCACTTACTTGAAATGAAGTCTTGCTTGTAGGAAGACAAAGAGCCTGGAATTTAACTCCATTTCTGAATGGAAACACACAGCATAGTTCTCTTCGATGGATCACACTCGGCTTTAGAGCAAGAGCACGCTCATGCTTTCTAGAGTCTCTAATACAGCAGGAAACTTGAGTGTGCTCAGAACAAAAGAACGGTGTTTCCTACACATACGGGCCATATCTAGTTCAACTCTGCTTCTGAACCTGAAAAAAACCACAGGTCCTCTAACATCCAATGCTTGTCAGTTAAGATGAGAAACGTGTGAGCTCGTGAACGATGTAGTTCGTTTGAGCAGTAAAGTAACTGCCCTTACCTGAAACGAAGTCTTGCTTGTAGGAAGACTCAGAGGCTGGGATTTAACTCCATTTCTGAAGTGAAACACACAACAGAGTTCTCATCCATTGATCACACTCTGCTTTAGAGCAAGAAGCACGCCCTAACTTTCTAGAGTCTCTTAGACAGCAAGAAACATGAGTTTGCTGAGAACAAATGAACGGTGTTTCCTACACATACAGACCATATCTAGTCCAACTCTGCTTCTGAAACTGATACAAAGCACTGGTCCTCTAACATTCAATGCTTGTCAGTTAAGATGAGAAAAGTGTGAGCTTCGTGAACGATGTAGTTCTTTTGATCTGAAAAATGACTACACTTATTTGAAAACAAGTCTTGCTTGTAGGAAGACAAAGAGCCTAGAATTTAACTCCATTTCTGAAGGGAAACACACAGCATACTTCTCTTCGATGGATCACACTCTGCTTTAGAGCAAGAAGCACGCTCTTGCTTTCTAGAGTCTCTAATACAGCCGGAAACTTGAGTGTGCTCAGAACAAAAGAACGGTGTTTCCTACACATACGGGCCACATCTAGTTCAACTCTGCTTCTGAACCTGAAACAAACCACAGGTCCTCTAACATCCAATGCTTGTCAGTTAAGATGAGAAATGTGTGAGCTTCGTGAACGATGTAGTTTGTTTGAGCTGTAAAGTAACTGCCCTTACCTGAAACGAATTCTTGCTTGTAGAAAGACTCAGAGCCTGGGATTTAACTCCATTTCTGAAGAGAAACACACAGCAGAGTTCTCTTCCATTGATCACACTCTGCTTTAGAGCCAGAAGCATGCACTTGCTTTCCAGGGTCTCTAAGACAGCAGAAAATGTGAGTGTGATGAGAGCAAAAGAACAGTGTTTCCTACACATACAGGCCATATCTACTTCAACTCTGCTTCTGAAACTGATACAAAGCACTGGTACTCTAACATTCAATGCTTGTCAGTTAAGATGAGAAACGTTTGAGCCTTGTGAACGATGTAGTTCCTTTGATCTGAAAAATGACTGCACTTACTTGAAATGAAGTCTTGCTTGTAGGAAGACAAAGAGCCTGGAATTTAACTCCATTTCTGAATGGAAACACACAGTATAGTTCTCTTCGATGGATCACACTCGGCTTTAGAGCAAGAGCACGCTCATGCTTTCTAGAGTCTCTAATACAGCCGGAAACTTGAGTGTGCTCAGAACAAAAGAACGGTGTTTCCTACACATACGGGCCATATCTAGTTCAACTCTGCTTCTGAACCTGAAAAAAACCACAGGTCCTCTAACATCCAATGCTTGTCAGTTAAGATGAGAAACGTGTGCCCTTTGTGAACGATGTAGATCAATTGAGCTGAAGAGTGACAGCCCTTACTTGAAACGAAGTCTTGCTTGTAGGAAGACACAGAGCCTGGAATAAAACTCCATTTCTGAGGGGAAACACACAGCATAGTTCTCATCGATGGATCACACTCTGATTTAGAGCAAGAAGCACGCTCTTGCTTTCTAGAGTCTCTAATACAGCAGGAAACTTGAGTGTCCTCAGAACAAAAGAACTGTGTTTCCTACACATAGAGCCATATATAGTTCAACTCTGCTTCTGAAACTGAAACAAACCACAGATCCTCTAACATCCAATGCTTGTCAGTTTAGATGAGAAACGTGTGATCTTCGTGAACGATGTAGTTCGTTTGAGCTGAGAAGTGACTGCCCTTACTTGAATGAAGTCTTGCTTGTAGGAAGACTCAGAGCATGGGATTTAACTCCATTTCTGAAGTGAAACACACAGCATAGTTCCCTTCGATGGATCACACTCTGCTTTAGAGCAAGAGCACGCTCTTGCTTTCTAGAGTCTCTAATACAGCCGGAAACTTGAGTGTGCTCAGAACAAAAGAACGGTGTTTACTACACATACGGGCCATGTCTAGTTCAACTCTGCTTCTGAACCTGAAAAAAACCACAGGTCCTCTAACATCCAATGCTTGTCAGTTAAGATGAGAAACGTGTGAGCTTCGTGAACGATGTAGTTCATTTGAGCAGTAAAGTAACTGCCCTTACCTGAAACGAAGTCTTGCTTGTAGGAAGACTCAGAGCCTGGGATTTAACTCCATTTCTGAAGTGAAACACACAACAGAGTTCTCATCCATTGATCACACTCTGCTTTAGAGCAAGAAGCACGCCCTAACTTTCTAGAGTCTCTAAGACAGCAAGAAACATGAGTTTGCTGAGAACAAATGAACGGTGTTTCCTACACATACGGACCATATCTAGTCCAACTCTGCTTCTGAAACTGATACAAAGCACTGGTCCTCTAACATTCAATGCTTGTCAGTTAAGATGAGAAAAGTGTGAGCTTCGTGAACGATGTAGTTCTTTTGATCTGAAAAATGACTACACTTATTTGAAAACAAGTCTTGCTTGTAGGAAGACAAAGAGCCTAGAATTTAACTCCATTTCTGAAGGGAAACACACAGCATACTTCTCTTCGATGGATCACACTCTGCTTTAGAGCAAGAAGCACGCTCTTGCTTTCTAGAGTCTCTAATACAGCCGGAAACTTGAGTGTGCTCAGAACAAAAGAACGGTGTTTCCTACACATACGGGCCACATCTAGTTCAACTCTGCTTCTGAACCTGAAACAAACCACAGGTCCTCTAACATCCAATGCTTGTCAGTTAAGATGAGAAATGTGTGAGCTTCGTGAACGATGTAGTTTGTTTGAGCTGTAAAGTAACTGCCCTTACCTGAAACGAATTCTTGCTTGTAGAAAGACTCAGAGCCTGGGATTTAACTCCATTTCTGAAGAGAAACACACAGCAGAGTTCTCTTCCATTGACACACTCTGCTTTAGAGCCAGAAGCATGCACTTCCTTTCCAGGGTCTCTAAGACAGCAGAAAATGTGAGTGTGATGAGAGCAAAAGAACAGTGTTTCCTACACATACAGGCCATATCTACTTCAACTCTGCTTCTGAAACTGATACAAAGCACTGGTACTCTAACATTCAATGCTTGTCAGTTAAGATGAGAAACGTGTGAGCCTTGTGAACGATGTAGTTCCTTTGATCTGAAAAATGACTGCACTTACTTGAAATGAAGTCTTGCTTGTAGGAAGACAAAGAGCCTGGAATTTAACTCCATTTCTGAATGGAAACACACAGTATAGTTCTCTTCGATGGATCACACTCGGCTTTAGAGCAAGAGCACGCTCATGCTTTCTAGAGTCTCTAATACAGCCGGAAACTTGAGTGTGCTCAGAACAAAAGAACGGTGTTTCCTACACATACGGGCCATATCTAGTTCAACTCTGCTTCTGAACCTGAAAAAAACCACAGGTCCTCTAACATCCAATGCTTGTCAGTTAAGATGAGAAACGTGTGCCCTTTGTGAACGATGTAGATCAATTGAGCTGAAGAGTGACTGCCCTTACTTGAAACGAAGTCTTGCTTGTAGGAAGACACAGAGCCTGGAATAAAACTCCATTTCTGAGGGGAAACACACAGCATAGTTCTCATCGATGGATCACACTCTGATTTAGAGCAAGAAGCACGCTCTTGCTTTCTAGAGTCTCTAATACAGCAGGAAACTTGAGTGTCCTCAGAACAAAAGAACTGTGTTTCCTACACATAGAGCCATATATAGTTCAACTCTGCTTCTGAAACTGAAACAAACCACAGATCCTCTAACATCCAATGCTTGTCAGTTTAGATGAGAAACGTGTGATCTTCGTGAACGATGTAGTTCGTTTGAGCTGAGAAGTGACTGCCCTTACTTGAATGAAGTCTTGCTTGTAGGAAGACTCAGAGCATGGGATTTAACTCCATTTCTGAAGTGAAACACACAGCATAGTTCCCTTCGATGGATCACACTCTGCTTTAGAGCAAGAGCACGCTCTTGCTTTCTAGAGTCTCTAATACAGCCGGAAACTTGAGTGTGCTCAGAACAAAAGAACGGTGTTTACTACACATACGGGCCATGTCTAGTTCAACTCTGCTTCTGAACCTGAAAAAAACCACAGGTCCTCTAACATCCAATGCTTGTCAGTTAAGATGAGAAACGTGTGAGCTTCGTGAACGATGTAGTTCATTTGAGCAGTAAAGTAACTGCCCTTACCTGAAACGAAGTCTTGCTTGTAGGAAGACTCAGAGCCTGGGATTTAACTCCATTTCTGAAGTGAAACACACAACAGAGTTCTCATCCATTGATCACACTCTGCTTTAGAGCAAGAAGCACGCCCTAACTTTCTAGAGTCTCTAAGACAGCAAGAAACATGAGTTTGCTGAGAACAAATGAACGGTGTTTCCTACACATACGGACCATATCTAGTCCAACTCTGCTTCTGAAACTGATACAAAGCACTGGTCCTCTAACATTCAATGCTTGTCAGTTAAGATGAGAAAAGTGTGAGCTTCGTGAACGATGTAGTTCTTTTGATCTGAAAAATGACTACACTTATTTGAAAACAAGTCTTGCTTGTAGGAAGACAAAGAGCCTAGAATTTAACTCCATTTCTGAAGGGAAACACACAGCATACTTCTCTTCGATGGATCACATTCTGCTTTAGAGCAAGAAGCACGCTCTTGCTTTCTAGAGTCTCTAATACAGCCGGAAACTTGAGTGTGCTCAGAACAAAAGAACGGTGTTTCCTACACATACGGGCCACATCTAGTTCAACTCTGCTTCTGAACCTGAAACAAACCACAGGTCCTCTAACATCCAATGCTTGTCAGTTAAGATGAGAAATGTGTGAGCTTCGTGAACGATGTAGTTTGTTTGAGCTGTAAAGTAACTGCCCTTACCTGAAACGAATTCTTGCTTGTAGAAAGACTCAGAGCCTGGGATTTAACTCCATTTCTGAAGAGAAACACACAGCAGAGTTCTCTTCCATTGATCACACTCTGCTTTAGAGCCAGAAGCATGCACTTCCTTTCCAGGGTCTCTAAGACAGCAGAAAATGTGAGTGTGATGAGAGCAAAAGAACAGTGTTTCCTACACATACAGGCCATATCTACTTCAACTCTGCTTCTGAAACTGATACAAAGCACTGGTACTCTAACATTCAATGCTTGTCAGTTAAGATGAGAAACGTGTGAGCTTCGTGAACGATGTAGTTCTTTTGCTCTAAAAAATGACTGCACTTACTTGAAACGAAGTCTTGCATGTAGGAAGACAAAGAGACTGGAATTTAACTCCATTTCTGAAGGGAAACACACAGAATAGTTCTCTTCGATGGATCACACTCTGCTTTAGAGCAAGAAGCACGCTCTTGCTTTCTAGAGTCTCTAATAGAGCAGGAAACTTGAGTGTGCTCAGAACAAAAGAACTGTGTTTCCTACACATATGGGCCATATCTTGTTCAACTCTGGTTCTGAAACTGAAATAAACCAGAGGTCCTCTAACATCCAATGCTTGTCAGTTAAGATGAGAATCGTGTGAGCTTCGTGAACGATGTAGTTCGTTTGAGCTGTAAAGTAACTGCCCTTACTTGAAACGATGTCTTCCTTGTAGGAAGACTCAGAGCATGGGATTTAACTCCATTTCTGAAGTGAAACACACAGCAGAGTTCTCATCCATTGATCGCACTCTGCTTTAGAGCAAGAAGCACGCCCTAGCTTTCTAGAGTCTCTAATAGAGCAGGAAACATGAGTGTGCTCAGAACAAAAGAACGGTGTTTCCTACTCATACGGGCCATATCTAGTTTAACTCTGCTTCTGAAACTGAAACAAACCACAGGTCCTCTAACATCCAATGCTTGTCAGTTAAGATGAGAAACGTGTGAGCTTCGTGAACGATGTAGTTCGTTTGAGCAATAAAGTAACTGCCCATACCTGAAACGAAGTCTTGCTTGTAGGAAGACTCCGAGCCTGGGATTTAACTCCATTGCTGAAGTGAAACACACAAGAGTTCTCATCCATTGATCACACTGTGCTTTAGAGCTAGAAGCATGCTCTTGCTTTCCAGGGTCTCTAAGACTGCAGGAAATGTGAGTGTGATGAGAACAAAAGAACGGTGTGCCCTACACATACGGATCATATCTAGTACAACTCTGCCTCTGAAATTGATACAAAGCACAGGTCCTCTAACATCCAATGCTTGTCAGTTAAGATGAGAAACGTGTGCCCTTTGTGAACGATGTAGATCGTTTGAGCTGAAGAGTGACTGCCCTTACTTGAAACGAAGTCTTGCTTGTAGGAAGACACAGAGCCTGGAATATAACTCCATTTCTGAAGGGAAACACACAGCATAGTTCTCATCGATGGATCACACTCTGCTTTAGAGCAAGAAGCATGCTCTTGCTGTCTAGAGTCTCTAATACAGCAGGAAATTTGAGTGTCCTCAGAACAAAATAACTGTGTTTCCTACACATAGGGCCATATCTAGTCCAACTCTGCTTCTGAAACTGAAACAAACCACAGGTCCTCTAACATCCAATGCTTGTCACTTTAGATGAGAAACGTGTGATCTTCGTGAAGGATGTAGTTTGTTTGAGCTGAAAAGTGACTGCCCTTACTTGAATGAAGTCTTGCATGTAGGAAGACTCAGAGCCTGGGATTTAACTCCATTTCTGAAGTGAAAAACATAACAGAGTTCTCACCCATTGATCACACTCTGATTTAGAGCAAGAAGGACGCCCTAGCTTTCTAGAGTCTCTCACTCAGCAGGAACCTTGAGTTTGCTGAGAACAAATGAACGGCGTTTCCTACACATATGGACCATATCTAGTCCAACTCTGCTTCTAAAACTGATACAAAGCACTGGTCCTCTAACATTCAATGCTTGTCAGTTTAGATGAGAAACATGTAACCTTCGTCAACGATTTTGTTCGTTTGAGCTGAAAAGTGACTGCCCTTACTTGAAACGAGGTCTTGCTAGTGGAAGACTCAGAGCCTGGGATTTAACTCCATTTCTGAAGTGAAACACACAGCAGAGTTCTCATCCATTGATCACACTCTGCTTTAGAGCAAGAAGCACGATCTTGCTTTATAGAGTCTCTAAGACAGCAGGTAACATGAGTGTGCCAAGAACAAAAGAACAGTGTTTCCTACACATATGGACCATATCTAGTCCAACTCTGCTTCTGAAACTGATAGAAACACTGGTCCTCTAACATCCGATGCTTGTCAGTTAAGATGAGAAACTTGTGAGCTTCGTAAACGATGTAGTTCGTTTGAGCTGTAAAGTAACAGCCCTTACCTGAAACAAAGTCTTGCTTGGAAGGAAGACTCAGAGCCTGGGATTTAACTCCATTTCTGAAGTGAAACACACAGCAGAGTTCTCATCCAATGTTCCCACTCTGCTTTAGAGCCAGAAGCACACACTTGCTTTCCAGAGTCTCTAAGACAGCAGGAAATGTGAGTGTGCTCAGAAGAAAAGAACGGTGTTTCCTATACATAGGGACAATATCTAGTTCAACTCTGCTTCTGAAACTGAAACAAACCAGAGGTCCTCTAACATCCAATGCTTCTCAGTTAAGATGAGAAAAGAGTGAGCTTCGTGAACGATGGAGTTCGTTTGAGCTGTAAAGTAACTGCCTTTACCTGAAACGAAGTCTTGCTTGTAGGAAGACTCAGAGGCTGGGATTTAACTCCATTTCTGAAGTGAACACACAACAGAGTTCTCATCCATTGATCACACTCTGCTTTAGAGCAAGAAGCACGCCCTAACTTTCTAGAGTCTCTAAGAAAGCAAAAAACATGAGTTTGCTGAGAACAAATGAACGGTGTTTCCTACACATACGCACCATATCTAGTCCAACTCTGCTTCTGAACCTGAAACAAACCACAGGTCCTCTAACATCCAATGCTTGTCAGTAAAGATGAGAAACGTGTGAGCTTTGTGAACGATGTTGTCCGTTTGAGCTGAAAAGTGACTGCCCTTACCTGAAACGAAGTCGTGCTTGTAGGAACACACAGAGCCTGGAATTTAACCCATTTCTGATGGGAAAGACACAGCATTGTTCTCATCGATGGATCACACTCTGCTTTAGAGCCAGAAGCACGCTCTTGCTTTCCAGGGTCTCTAAGACAGCAGGAAATGTGAGTGTGATGAGAACAAAAGAACGGTGCTCCCTACACATACGGACCATATCTAGTAAAACTCTGCCTCTGAAATTGATACACAGCACAGTTCCTCTAAGATCCAATGCTTGTCAGTTAAGATGAGAAACGTGTGAGCTTTCGTGAACGATGTAGATCGTTTGAGCTGAAAAGTGACTGCCCTTAATTGAAACGAAGTCTTGCTTGTAGGAAGACACAGAGCCTGGAATATAACTCTATTTCTGAAGGGAAACACACAGCATAGTTCTCATCGATGGATCACACTCTGCTTTAGAGCAAGAAGCACGCTCTTGCTTTCTAGAGTATCTAATGGTGCAGGAAACTTGAGTGTGCTCAGCACAAAAGAACTGTGTTTCCTACACTTATGGGCCATATCTAGTTCAACTCTGCTTCTGAAACTGAAACAAACCACAGGTCCTCTAACATCCAATGCTTGTCAGTTAAGATGAGAAACGTGTGAGCTTCGTGAACCATGTAGTTCGTTTGAGCAGTAAGTAACTGCCCTTACCTGAAACGAAGTCTTGCTTGTAGGAAGACTCAGAGCCTGGGATTTAACTCCATTTCTGAAGTGAAACACACAGCAGAGTTCTCATCCATTGATCACACTCGGCTTTAGAGCAAGAGCACGCTCATGCTTTCTAGAGTCTCTAATACAGCCGGAAACTTGAGTGTGCTCAGAACAAAAGAACGGTGTTTCCTACACATACGGGCCATATCTAGTTCAACTCTGCTTCTGAACCTGAAAAAAACCACAGGTCCTCTAACATCCAATGCTTGTCAGTTAAGATGAGAAACGTGTGCCCTTTGTGAACGATGTAGATCAATTGAGCTGAAGAGTGACTGCCCTTACTTGAAACGAAGTCTTGCTTGTAGGAAGACACAGAGCCTGGAATAAAACTCCATTTCTGAGGGGAAACACACAGCATAGTTCTCATCGATGGATCACACTCTGATTTAGAGCAAGAAGCACGCTCTTGCTTTCTAGAGTCTCTAATACAGCAGGAAACTTGAGTGTCCTCAGAACAAAAGAACTGTGTTTCCTACACATAGAGCCATATATAGTTCAACTCTGCTTCTGAAACTGAAACAAACCACAGATCCTCTAACATCCAATGCTTGTCAGTTTAGATGAGAAACGTGTGATCTTCGTGAACGATGTAGTTCGTTTGAGCTGAGAAGTGACTGCCCTTACTTGAATGAAGTCTTGCTTGTAGGAAGACTCAGAGCATGGGATTTAACTCCATTTCTGAAGTGAAACACACAGCATAGTTCCCTTCGATGGATCACACTCTGCTTTAGAGCAAGAGCACGCTCTTGCTTTCTAGAGTCTCTAATACAGCCGGAAACTTGAGTGTGCTCAGAACAAAAGAACGGTGTTTACTACACATACGGGCCATGTCTAGTTCAACTCTGCTTCTGAACCTGAAAAAAACCACAGGTCCTCTAACATCCAATGCTTGTCAGTTAAGATGAGAAACGTGTGAGCTTCGTGAACGATGTAGTTCATTTGAGCAGTAAAGTAACTGCCCTTACCTGAAACGAAGTCTTGCTTGTAGGAAGACTCAGAGCCTGGGATTTAACTCCATTTCTGAAGTGAAACACACAACAGAGTTCTCATCCATTGATCACACTCTGCTTTAGAGCAAGAAGCACGCCCTAACTTTCTAGAGTCTCTAAGACAGCAAGAAACATGAGTTTGCTGAGAACAAATGAACGGTGTTTCCTACACATACGGACCATATCTAGTCCAACTCTGCTTCTGAAACTGATACAAAGCACTGGTCCTCTAACATTCAATGCTTGTCAGTTAAGATGAGAAAAGTGTGAGCTTCGTGAACGATGTAGTTCTTTTGATCTGAAAAATGACTACACTTATTTGAAAACAAGTCTTGCTTGTAGGAAGACAAAGAGCCTAGAATTTAACTCCATTTCTGAAGGGAAACACACAGCATACTTCTCTTCGATGGATCACACTCTGCTTTAGAGCAAGAAGCACGCTCTTGCTTTCTAGAGTCTCTAATACAGCCGGAAACTTGAGTGTGCTCAGAACAAAAGAACGGTGTTTCCTACACATACGGGCCACATCTAGTTCAACTCTGCTTCTGAACCTGAAACAAACCACAGGTCCTCTAACATCCAATGCTTGTCAGTTAAGATGAGAAATGTGTGAGCTTCGTGAACGATGTAGTTTGTTTGAGCTGTAAAGTAACTGCCCTTACCTGAAACGAATTCTTGCTTGTAGAAAGACTCAGAGCCTGGGATTTAACTCCATTTCTGAAGAGAAACACACAGCAGAGTTCTCTTCCATTGATCACACTCTGCTTTAGAGCCAGAAGCATGCACTTCCTTTCCAGGGTCTCTAAGACAGCAGAAAATGTGAGTGTGATGAGAGCAAAAGAACAGTGTTTCCTACACATACAGGCCATATCTACTTCAACTCTGCTTCTGAAACTGATACAAAGCACTGGTACTCTAACATTCAATGCTTGTCAGTTAAGATGAGAAACGTGTGAGCTTCGTGAACGATGTAGTTCTTTTGCTCTAAAAAATGACTGCACTTACTTGAAACGAAGTCTTGCATGTAGGAAGACAAAGAGACTGGAATTTAACTCCATTTCTGAAGGGAAACACACAGAATAGTTCTCTTCGATGGATCACACTCTGCTTTAGAGCAAGAAGCACGCTCTTGCTTTCTAGAGTCTCTAATAGAGCAGGAAACTTGAGTGTGCTCAGAACAAAAGAACTGTGTTTCCTACACATATGGGCCATATCTTGTTCAACTCTGGTTCTGAAACTGAAATAAACCAGAGGTCCTCTAACATCCAATGCTTGTCAGTTAAGATGAGAATCGTGTGAGCTTCGTGAACGATGTAGTTCGTTTGAGCTGTAAAGTAACTGCCCTTACTTGAAACGATGTCTTCCTTGTAGGAAGACTCAGAGCATGGGATTTAACTCCATTTCTGAAGTGAAACACACAGCAGAGTTCTCATCCATTGATCGCACTCTGCTTTAGAGCAAGAAGCACGCCCTAGCTTTCTAGAGTCTCTAATAGAGCAGGAAACATGAGTGTGCTCAGAACAAAAGAACGGTGTTTCCTACTCATACGGGCCATATCTAGTTTAACTCTGCTTCTGAAACTGAAACAAACCACAGGTCCTCTAACATCCAATGCTTGTCAGTTAAGATGAGAAACGTGTGAGCTTCGTGAACGATGTAGTTCGTTTGAGCAATAAAGTAACTGCCCATACCTGAAACGAAGTCTTGCTTGTAGGAAGACTCCGAGCCTGGGATTTAACTCCATTGCTGAAGTGAAACACACAAGAGTTCTCATCCATTGATCACACTGTGCTTTAGAGCTAGAAGCATGCTCTTGCTTTCCAGGGTCTCTAAGACTGCAGGAAATGTGAGTGTGATGAGAACAAAAGAACGGTGTGCCCTACACATACGGATCATATCTAGTACAACTCTGCCTCTGAAATTGATACAAAGCACAGGTCCTCTAACATCCAATGCTTGTCAGTTAAGATGAGAAACGTGTGCCCTTTGTGAACGATGTAGATCGTTTGAGCTGAAGAGTGACTGCCCTTACTTGAAACGAAGTCTTGCTTGTAGGAAGACACAGAGCCTGGAATATAACTCCATTTCTGAAGGGAAACACACAGCATAGTTCTCATCGATGGATCACACTCTGCTTTAGAGCAAGAAGCATGCTCTTGCTGTCTAGAGTCTCTAATACAGCAGGAAATTTGAGTGTCCTCAGAACAAAATAACTGTGTTTCCTACACATAGGGCCATATCTAGTCCAACTCTGCTTCTGAAACTGAAACAAACCACAGGTCCTCTAACATCCAATGCTTGTCACTTTAGATGAGAAACGTGTGATCTTCGTGAAGGATGTAGTTTGTTTGAGCTGAAAAGTGACTGCCCTTACTTGAATGAAGTCTTGCATGTAGGAAGACTCAGAGCCTGGGATTTAACTCCATTTCTGAAGTGAAAAACATAACAGAGTTCTCACCCATTGATCACACTCTGATTTAGAGCAAGAAGGACGCCCTAGCTTTCTAGAGTCTCTCACTCAGCAGGAACCTTGAGTTTGCTGAGAACAAATGAACGGCGTTTCCTACACATATGGACCATATCTAGTCCAACTCTGCTTCTAAAACTGATACAAAGCACTGGTCCTCTAACATTCAATGCTTGTCAGTTTAGATGAGAAACATGTAACCTTCGTCAACGATTTTGTTCGTTTGAGCTGAAAAGTGACTGCCCTTACTTGAAACGAGGTCTTGCTAGTGGAAGACTCAGAGCCTGGGATTTAACTCCATTTCTGAAGTGAAACACACAGCAGAGTTCTCATCCATTGATCACACTCTGCTTTAGAGCAAGAAGCACGATCTTGCTTTATAGAGTCTCTAAGACAGCAGGTAACATGAGTGTGCCAAGAACAAAAGAACAGTGTTTCCTACACATATGGACCATATCTAGTCCAACTCTGCTTCTGAAACTGATAGAAACACTGGTCCTCTAACATCCGATGCTTGTCAGTTAAGATGAGAAACTTGTGAGCTTCGTAAACGATGTAGTTCGTTTGAGCTGTAAAGTAACAGCCCTTACCTGAAACAAAGTCTTGCTTGGAAGGAAGACTCAGAGCCTGGGATTTAACTCCATTTCTGAAGTGAAACACACAGCAGAGTTCTCATCCAATGTTCCCACTCTGCTTTAGAGCCAGAAGCACACACTTGCTTTCCAGAGTCTCTAAGACAGCAGGAAATGTGAGTGTGCTCAGAAGAAAAGAACGGTGTTTCCTATACATAGGGACAATATCTAGTTCAACTCTGCTTCTGAAACTGAAACAAACCAGAGGTCCTCTAACATCCAATGCTTCTCAGTTAAGATGAGAAAAGAGTGAGCTTCGTGAACGATGGAGTTCGTTTGAGCTGTAAAGTAACTGCCTTTACCTGAAACGAAGTCTTGCTTGTAGGAAGACTCAGAGGCTGGGATTTAACTCCATTTCTGAAGTGAACACACAACAGAGTTCTCATCCATTGATCACACTCTGCTTTAGAGCAAGAAGCACGCCCTAACTTTCTAGAGTCTCTAAGAAAGCAAAAAACATGAGTTTGCTGAGAACAAATGAACGGTGTTTCCTACACATACGCACCATATCTAGTCCAACTCTGCTTCTGAACCTGAAACAAACCACAGGTCCTCTAACATCCAATGCTTGTCAGTAAAGATGAGAAACGTGTGAGCTTTGTGAACGATGTTGTCCGTTTGAGCTGAAAAGTGACTGCCCTTACCTGAAACGAAGTCGTGCTTGTAGGAACACACAGAGCCTGGAATTTAACCCATTTCTGATGGGAAAGACACAGCATTGTTCTCATCGATGGATCACACTCTGCTTTAGAGCCAGAAGCACGCTCTTGCTTTCCAGGGTCTCTAAGACAGCAGGAAATGTGAGTGTGATGAGAACAAAAGAACGGTGCTCCCTACACATACGGACCATATCTAGTAAAACTCTGCCTCTGAAATTGATACACAGCACAGTTCCTCTAAGATCCAATGCTTGTCAGTTAAGATGAGAAACGTGTGAGCTTTCGTGAACGATGTAGATCGTTTGAGCTGAAAAGTGACTGCCCTTAATTGAAACGAAGTCTTGCTTGTAGGAAGACACAGAGCCTGGAATATAACTCTATTTCTGAAGGGAAACACACAGCATAGTTCTCATCGATGGATCACACTCTGCTTTAGAGCAAGAAGCACGCTCTTGCTTTCTAGAGTATCTAATGGTGCAGGAAACTTGAGTGTGCTCAGCACAAAAGAACTGTGTTTCCTACACTTATGGGCCATATCTAGTTCAACTCTGCTTCTGAAACTGAAACAAACCACAGGTCCTCTAACATCCAATGCTTGTCAGTTAAGATGAGAAACGTGTGAGCTTCGTGAACCATGTAGTTCGTTTGAGCAGTAAGTAACTGCCCTTACCTGAAACGAAGTCTTGCTTGTAGGAAGACTCAGAGCCTGGGATTTAACTCCATTTCTGAAGTGAAACACACAGCAGAGTTCTCATCCATTGATCACACTCGGCTTTAGAGCAAGAGCACGCTCATGCTTTCTAGAGTCTCTAATACAGCCGGAAACTTGAGTGTGCTCAGAACAAAAGAACGGTGTTTCCTACACATACGGGCCATATCTAGTTCAACTCTGCTTCTGAACCTGAAAAAAACCACAGGTCCTCTAACATCCAATGCTTGTCAGTTAAGATGAGAAACGTGTGCCCTTTGTGAACGATGTAGATCAATTGAGCTGAAGAGTGACTGCCCTTACTTGAAACGAAGTCTTGCTTGTAGGAAGACACAGAGCCTGGAATAAAACTCCATTTCTGAGGGGAAACACACAGCATAGTTCTCATCGATGGATCACACTCTGATTTAGAGCAAGAAGCACGCTCTTGCTTTCTAGAGTCTCTAATACAGCAGGAAACTTGAGTGTCCTCAGAACAAAAGAACTGTGTTTCCTACACATAGAGCCATATATAGTTCAACTCTGCTTCTGAAACTGAAACAAACCACAGATCCTCTAACATCCAATGCTTGTCAGTTTAGATGAGAAACGTGTGATCTTCGTGAACGATGTAGTTCGTTTGAGCTGAGAAGTGACTGCCCTTACTTGAATGAAGTCTTGCTTGTAGGAAGACTCAGAGCATGGGATTTAACTCCATTTCTGAAGTGAAACACACAGCATAGTTCCCTTCGATGGATCACACTCTGCTTTAGAGCAAGAGCACGCTCTTGCTTTCTAGAGTCTCTAATACAGCCGGAAACTTGAGTGTGCTCAGAACAAAAGAACGGTGTTTACTACACATACGGGCCATGTCTAGTTCAACTCTGCTTCTGAACCTGAAAAAAACCACAGGTCCTCTAACATCCAATGCTTGTCAGTTAAGATGAGAAACGTGTGAGCTTCGTGAACGATGTAGTTCATTTGAGCAGTAAAGTAACTGCCCTTACCTGAAACGAAGTCTTGCTTGTAGGAAGACTCAGAGCCTGGGATTTAACTCCATTTCTGAAGTGAAACACACAACAGAGTTCTCATCCATTGATCACACTCTGCTTTAGAGCAAGAAGCACGCCCTAACTTTCTAGAGTCTCTAAGACAGCAAGAAACATGAGTTTGCTGAGAACAAATGAACGGTGTTTCCTACACATACGGACCATATCTAGTCCAACTCTGCTTCTGAAACTGATACAAAGCACTGGTCCTCTAACATTCAATGCTTGTCAGTTAAGATGAGAAAAGTGTGAGCTTCGTGAACGATGTAGTTCTTTTGATCTGAAAAATGACTACACTTATTTGAAAACAAGTCTTGCTTGTAGGAAGACAAAGAGCCTAGAATTTAACTCCATTTCTGAAGGGAAACACACAGCATACTTCTCTTCGATGGATCACACTCTGCTTTAGAGCAAGAAGCACGCTCTTGCTTTCTAGAGTCTCTAATACAGCCGGAAACTTGAGTGTGCTCAGAACAAAAGAACGGTGTTTCCTACACATACGGGCCACATCTAGTTCAACTCTGCTTCTGAACCTGAAACAAACCACAGGTCCTCTAACATCCAATGCTTGTCAGTTAAGATGAGAAATGTGTGAGCTTCGTGAACGATGTAGTTTGTTTGAGCTGTAAAGTAACTGCCCTTACCTGAAACGAATTCTTGCTTGTAGAAAGACTCAGAGCCTGGGATTTAACTCCATTTCTGAAGAGAAACACACAGCAGAGTTCTCTTCCATTGATCACACTCTGCTTTAGAGCCAGAAGCATGCACTTCCTTTCCAGGGTCTCTAAGACAGCAGAAAATGTGAGTGTGATGAGAGCAAAAGAACAGTGTTTCCTACACATACAGGCCATATCTACTTCAACTCTGCTTCTGAAACTGATACAAAGCACTGGTACTCTAACATTCAATGCTTGTCAGTTAAGATGAGAAACGTGTGAGCTTCGTGAACGATGTAGTTCTTTTGCTCTAAAAAATGACTGCACTTACTTGAAACGAAGTCTTGCATGTAGGAAGACAAAGAGACTGGAATTTAACTCCATTTCTGAAGGGAAACACACAGAATAGTTCTCTTCGATGGATCACACTCTGCTTTAGAGCAAGAAGCACGCTCTTGCTTTCTAGAGTCTCTAATAGAGCAGGAAACTTGAGTGTGCTCAGAACAAAAGAACTGTGTTTCCTACACATATGGGCCATATCTTGTTCAACTCTGGTTCTGAAACTGAAATAAACCAGAGGTCCTCTAACATCCAATGCTTGTCAGTTAAGATGAGAATCGTGTGAGCTTCGTGAACGATGTAGTTCGTTTGAGCTGTAAAGTAACTGCCCTTACTTGAAACGATGTCTTCCTTGTAGGAAGACTCAGAGCATGGGATTTAACTCCATTTCTGAAGTGAAACACACAGCAGAGTTCTCATCCATTGATCGCACTCTGCTTTAGAGCAAGAAGCACGCCCTAGCTTTCTAGAGTCTCTAATAGAGCAGGAAACATGAGTGTGCTCAGAACAAAAGAACGGTGTTTCCTACTCATACGGGCCATATCTAGTTTAACTCTGCTTCTGAAACTGAAACAAACCACAGGTCCTCTAACATCCAATGCTTGTCAGTTAAGATGAGAAACGTGTGAGCTTCGTGAACGATGTAGTTCGTTTGAGCAATAAAGTAACTGCCCATACCTGAAACGAAGTCTTGCTTGTAGGAAGACTCCGAGCCTGGGATTTAACTCCATTGCTGAAGTGAAACACACAAGAGTTCTCATCCATTGATCACACTGTGCTTTAGAGCTAGAAGCATGCTCTTGCTTTCCAGGGTCTCTAAGACTGCAGGAAATGTGAGTGTGATGAGAACAAAAGAACGGTGTGCCCTACACATACGGATCATATCTAGTACAACTCTGCCTCTGAAATTGATACAAAGCACAGGTCCTCTAACATCCAATGCTTGTCAGTTAAGATGAGAAACGTGTGCCCTTTGTGAACGATGTAGATCGTTTGAGCTGAAGAGTGACTGCCCTTACTTGAAACGAAGTCTTGCTTGTAGGAAGACACAGAGCCTGGAATATAACTCCATTTCTGAAGGGAAACACACAGCATAGTTCTCATCGATGGATCACACTCTGCTTTAGAGCAAGAAGCATGCTCTTGCTCTCTAGAGTCTCTAATACAGCAGGAAATTTGAGTGTCCTCAGAACAAAATAACTGTGTTTCCTACACATAGGGCCATATCTAGTCCAACTCTGCTTCTGAAACTGAAACAAACCACAGGTCCTCTAACATCCAATGCTTGTCACTTTAGATGAGAAACGTGTGATCTTCGTGAAGGATGTAGTTTGTTTGAGCTGAAAAGTGACTGCCCTTACTTGAATGAAGTCTTGCATGTAGGAAGACTCAGAGCCTGGGATTTAACTCCATTTCTGAAGTGAAAAACATAACAGAGTTCTCACCCATTGATCACACTCTGATTTAGAGCAAGAAGGACGCCCTAGCTTTCTAGAGTCTCTCACTCAGCAGGAACCTTGAGTTTGCTGAGAACAAATGAACGGCGTTTCCTACACATATGGACCATATCTAGTCCAACTCTGCTTCTAAAACTGATACAAAGCACTGGTCCTCTAACATTCAATGCTTGTCAGTTTAGATGAGAAACATGTAACCTTCGTCAACGATTTTGTTCGTTTGAGCTGAAAAGTGACTGCCCTTACTTGAAACGAGGTCTTGCTAGTGGAAGACTCAGAGCCTGGGATTTAACTCCATTTCTGAAGTGAAACACACAGCAGAGTTCTCATCCATTGATCACACTCTGCTTTAGAGCAAGACGCACGATCTTGCTTTATAGAGTCTCTAAGACAGCAGGTAACATGAGTGTGCCAAGAACAAAAGAACGGTGTTTCCTACACATATGGACCATATCTAGTCCAACTCTGCTTCTGAAACTGATAGAAACACTGGTCCTCTAACATCCGATGCTTGTCAGTTAAGATGAGAAACTTGTGAGCTTCGTAAACGATGTAGTTCGTTTGAGCTGTAAAGTAACAGCCCTTACCTGAAACAAAGTCTTGCTTGGAAGGAAGACTCAGAGCCTGGGATTTAACTCCATTTCTGAAGTGAAACACACAGCAGAGTTCTCATCCAATGTTCCCACTCTGCTTTAGAGCCAGAAGCACGCACTTGCTTTCCAGAGTCTCTAAGACAGCAGGAAATGTGAGTGTGCTCAGAAGAAAAGAACGGTGTTTCCTATACATAGGGACAATATCTAGTTCAACTCTGCTTCTGAAACTGAAACAAACCAGAGGTCCTCTAACATCCAATGCTTCTCAGTTAAGATGAGAAAAGAGTGAGCTTCGTGAACGATGGAGTTCGTTTGAGCTGTAAAGTAACTGCCTTTACCTGAAACGAAGTCTTGCTTGTAGGAAGACTCAGAGGCTGGGATTTAACTCCATTTCTGAAGTGAACACACAACAGAGTTCTCATCCATTGATCACACTCTGCTTTAGAGCAAGAAGCACGCCCTAACTTTCTAGAGTCTCTAAGAAAGCAAAAAACATGAGTTTGCTGAGAACAAATGAACGGTGTTTCCTACACATACGCACCATATCTAGTCCAACTCTGCTTCTGAACCTGAAACAAACCACAGGTCCTCTAACATCCAATGCTTGTCAGTAAAGATGAGAAACGTGTGAGCTTTGTGAACGATGTTGTCCGTTTGAGCTGAAAAGTGACTGCCCTTACCTGAAACGAAGTCGTGCTTGTAGGAACACACAGAGCCTGGAATTTAACCCATTTCTGATGGGAAAGACACAGCATTGTTCTCATCGATGGATCACACTCTGCTTTAGAGCCAGAAGCACGCTCTTGCTTTCCAGGGTCTCTAAGACAGCAGGAAATGTGAGTGTGATGAGAACAAAAGAACGGTGCTCCCTACACATACGGACCATATCTAGTAAAACTCTGCCTCTGAAATTGATACACAGCACAGTTCCTCTAAGATCCAATGCTTGTCAGTTAAGATGAGAAACGTGTGAGCTTTCGTGAACGATGTAGATCGTTTGAGCTGAAAAGTGACTGCCCTTAATTGAAACGAAGTCTTGCTTGTAGGAAGACACAGAGCCTGGAATATAACTCTATTTCTGAAGGGAAACACACAGCATAGTTCTCATCGATGGATCACACTCTGCTTTAGAGCAAGAAGCACGCTCTTGCTTTCTAGAGTATCTAATGGTGCAGGAAACTTGAGTGTGCTCAGAACAAAAGAACTGTGTTTCCTACACTTATGGGCCATATCTAGTTCAACTCTGCTTCTGAAACTGAAACAAACCACAGGTCCTCTAACATCCAATGCTTGTCAGTTAAGATGAGAAACGTGTGAGCTTCGTGAACCATGTAGTTCGTTTGAGCAGTAAGTAACTGCCCTTACCTGAAACGAAGTCTTGCTTGTAGGAAGACTCAGAGCCTGGGATTTAACTCCATTTCTGAAGTGAAACACACAGCAGAGTTCTCATCCATTGATCACACTGTGCTTTAGAGCTAGAAGCACGCTCTTGCTTTCCAGGGTCTCTAAGACTGCAGGAAATGTGAGTGTGATGAGAACAAAAGAACGGTGTGCCCTACACATACGGATCATATCTAGTACAACTCTGCCTCTGAAATTGATACAAAGCACAGGTCCTCTAACATCCAATGCTTGTCAGTTAAGATGAGTAACGTGTGCCCTTTGTGAACGATGTAGATCAATTGAGCTGAAGAGTGACTGCCCTTACTTGAAACGAAGTCTTGCTTGTAGGAAGACACAGAGCCTGGAATATAACTCCATTTCTGAAGGAAAACACACAGCATAGTTCTCATCGATGGATCACACTCTGCTTTAGAGCAAGAAGCACGCTCTTGCTTTCTAGAGTCTCTAATACAGCAGGAAACTTGAGTGTCCTCAGAACAAAAGAACTGTGTTTCCTACACATAGGGCCATATCTAGTTCAACTCTGCTTCTGAAACTGAAACAAATCACAGGTCCTCTAACATCCAATGCTTGTCAGTTTAGATGAGAAACGTGTGATCTTCGTGAACGATGTAGTTCGTTTGAGCTGAAAAGTGACTGCACTTACTTGAATGAAGTCTTGCTTGTAGGAAGACTCAGAGCATGGGATTTTACTCCATTTCTGAAGTGAAACACACAACAGAGTTCTCATCCATTGATCACACTCTGCTTTAGAGCAAGAAGCACGCCCTAACTTTCTAGAGTCTCTAAGACAGCAAGAAACATGAGTTTGCTGAGAACAAATGAACGGTGTTTCCTACACATACGGACCATATCTAGTCCAACTCTGCTTCTGAAACTGATACAAAGCACTGGTCCTCTAACATTCAATGCTTGTCAGTTAAGATGAGAAAAGTGTGAGCTTCGTGAACGATGTAGTTCTTTTGATCTGAAAAATGACTACACTTATTTGAAAACAAGTCTTGCTTGTAGGAAGACAAAGAGCCTAGAATTTAACTCCATTTCTGAAGGGAAACACACAGCATACTTCTCTTCGATGGATCACACTCTGCTTTAGAGCAAGAAGCACGCTCTTGCTTTCTAGAGTCTCTAATACAGCCGGAAACTTGAGTGTGCTCAGAACAAAAGAACGGTGTTTCCTACACATACGGGCCACATCTAGTTCAACTCTGCTTCTGAACCTGAAACAAACCACAGGTCCTCTAACATCCAATGCTTGTCAGTTAAGATGAGAAATGTGTGAGCTTCGTGAACGATGTAGTTTGTTTGAGCTGTAAAGTAACTGCCCTTACCTGAAACGAATTCTTGCTTGTAGAAAGACTCAGAGCCTGGGATTTAACTCCATTTCTGAAGAGAAACACACAGCAGAGTTCTCTTCCATTGATCACACTCTGCTTTAGAGCCAGAAGCATGCACTTCCTTTCCAGGGTCTCTAAGACAGCAGAAAATGTGAGTGTGATGAGAGCAAAAGAACAGTGTTTCCTACACATACAGGCCATATCTACTTCAACTCTGCTTCTGAAACTGATACAAAGCACTGGTACTCTAACATTCAATGCTTGTCAGTTAAGATGAGAAACGTGTGAGCTTCGTGAACGATGTAGTTCTTTTGCTCTAAAAAATGACTGCACTTACTTGAAACGAAGTCTTGCATGTAGGAAGACAAAGAGACTGGAATTTAACTCCATTTCTGAAGGGAAACACACAGAATAGTTCTCTTCGATGGATCACACTCTGCTTTAGAGCAAGAAGCACGCTCTTGCTTTCTAGAGTCTCTAATAGAGCAGGAAACTTGAGTGTGCTCAGAACAAAAGAACTGTGTTTCCTACACATATGGGCCATATCTTGTTCAACTCTGGTTCTGAAACTGAAATAAACCAGAGGTCCTCTAACATCCAATGCTTGTCAGTTAAGATGAGAATCGTGTGAGCTTCGTGAACGATGTAGTTCGTTTGAGCTGTAAAGTAACTGCCCTTACTTGAAACGATGTCTTCCTTGTAGGAAGACTCAGAGCATGGGATTTAACTCCATTTCTGAAGTGAAACACACAGCAGAGTTCTCATCCATTGATCGCACTCTGCTTTAGAGCAAGAAGCACGCCCTAGCTTTCTAGAGTCTCTAATAGAGCAGGAAACATGAGTGTGCTCAGAACAAAAGAACGGTGTTTCCTACTCATACGGGCCATATCTAGTTTAACTCTGCTTCTGAAACTGAAACAAACCACAGGTCCTCTAACATCCAATGCTTGTCAGTTAAGATGAGAAACGTGTGAGCTTCGTGAACGATGTAGTTCGTTTGAGCAATAAAGTAACTGCCCATACCTGAAACGAAGTCTTGCTTGTAGGAAGACTCCGAGCCTGGGATTTAACTCCATTGCTGAAGTGAAACACACAAGAGTTCTCATCCATTGATCACACTGTGCTTTAGAGCTAGAAGCATGCTCTTGCTTTCCAGGGTCTCTAAGACTGCAGGAAATGTGAGTGTGATGAGAACAAAAGAACGGTGTGCCCTACACATACGGATCATATCTAGTACAACTCTGCCTCTGAAATTGATACAAAGCACAGGTCCTCTAACATCCAATGCTTGTCAGTTAAGATGAGAAACGTGTGCCCTTTGTGAACGATGTAGATCGTTTGAGCTGAAGAGTGACTGCCCTTACTTGAAACGAAGTCTTGCTTGTAGGAAGACACAGAGCCTGGAATATAACTCCATTTCTGAAGGGAAACACACAGCATAGTTCTCATCGATGGATCACACTCTGCTTTAGAGCAAGAAGCATGCTCTTGCTGTCTAGAGTCTCTAATACAGCAGGAAATTTGAGTGTCCTCAGAACAAAATAACTGTGTTTCCTACACATAGGGCCATATCTAGTCCAACTCTGCTTCTGAAACTGAAACAAACCACAGGTCCTCTAACATCCAATGCTTGTCACTTTAGATGAGAAACGTGTGATCTTCGTGAAGGATGTAGTTTGTTTGAGCTGAAAAGTGACTGCCCTTACTTGAATGAAGTCTTGCATGTAGGAAGACTCAGAGCCTGGGATTTAACTCCATTTCTGAAGTGAAAAACATAACAGAGTTCTCACCCATTGATCACACTCTGATTTAGAGCAAGAAGGACGCCCTAGCTTTCTAGAGTCTCTCACTCAGCAGGAACCTTGAGTTTGCTGAGAACAAATGAACGGCGTTTCCTACACATATGGACCATATCTAGTCCAACTCTGCTTCTAAAACTGATACAAAGCACTGGTCCTCTAACATTCAATGCTTGTCAGTTTAGATGAGAAACATGTAACCTTCGTCAACGATTTTGTTCGTTTGAGCTGAAAAGTGACTGCCCTTACTTGAAACGAGGTCTTGCTAGTGGAAGACTCAGAGCCTGGGATTTAACTCCATTTCTGAAGTGAAACACACAGCAGAGTTCTCATCCATTGATCACACTCTGCTTTAGAGCAAGAAGCACGATCTTGCTTTATAGAGTCTCTAAGACAGCAGGTAACATGAGTGTGCCAAGAACAAAAGAACGGTGTTTCCTACACATATGGACCATATCTAGTCCAACTCTGCTTCTGAAACTGATAGAAACACTGGTCCTCTAACATCCGATGCTTGTCAGTTAAGATGAGAAACTTGTGAGCTTCGTAAACGATGTAGTTCGTTTGAGCTGTAAAGTAACAGCCCTTACCTGAAACAAAGTCTTGCTTGGAAGGAAGACTCAGAGCCTGGGATTTAACTCCATTTCTGAAGTGAAACACACAGCAGAGTTCTCATCCAATGTTCCCACTCTGCTTTAGAGCCAGAAGCACGCACTTGCTTTCCAGAGTCTCTAAGACAGCAGGAAATGTGAGTGTGCTCAGAAGAAAAGAACGGTGTTTCCTATACATAGGGACAATATCTAGTTCAACTCTGCTTCTGAAACTGAAACAAACCAGAGGTCCTCTAACATCCAATGCTTCTCAGTTAAGATGAGAAAAGAGTGAGCTTCGTGAACGATGGAGTTCGTTTGAGCTGTAAAGTAACTGCCTTTACCTGAAACGAAGTCTTGCTTGTAGGAAGACTCAGAGGCTGGGATTTAACTCCATTTCTGAAGTGAACACACAACAGAGTTCTCATCCATTGATCACACTCTGCTTTAGAGCAAGAAGCACGCCCTAACTTTCTAGAGTCTCTAAGAAAGCAAAAAACATGAGTTTGCTGAGAACAAATGAACGGTGTTTCCTACACATACGCACCATATCTAGTCCAACTCTGCTTCTGAACCTGAAACAAACCACAGGTCCTCTAACATCCAATGCTTGTCAGTAAAGATGAGAAACGTGTGAGCTTTGTGAACGATGTTGTCCGTTTGAGCTGAAAAGTGACTGCCCTTACCTGAAACGAAGTCGTGCTTGTAGGAACACACAGAGCCTGGAATTTAACCCATTTCTGATGGGAAAGACACAGCATTGTTCTCATCGATGGATCACACTCTGCTTTAGAGCCAGAAGCACGCTTTTGCTTTCCAGGGTCTCTAAGACAGCAGGAAATGTGAGTGTGATGAGAACAAAAGAACGGTGCTCCCTACACATACGGACCATATCTAGTAAAACTCTGCCTCTGAAATTGATACACAGCACAGTTCCTCTAAGATCCAATGCTTGTCAGTTAAGATGAGAAACGTGTGAGCTTTCGTGAATGATGTAGATCGTTTGAGCTGAAAAGTGACTGCCCTTAATTGAAACGAAGTCTTGCTTGTAGGAAGACACAGAGCCTGGAATATAACTCTATTTCTGAAGGGAAACACACAGCATAGTTCTCATCGATGGATCACACTCTGCTTTAGAGCAAGAAGCACGCTCTTGCTTTCTAGAGTATCTAATGGTGCAGGAAACTTGAGTGTGCTCAGAACAAAAGAACTGTGTTTCCTACACTTATGGGCCATATCTAGTTCAACTCTGCTTCTCAAACTGAAACAAACCACAGGTCCTCTAACATCCAATGCTTGTCAGTTAAGATGAGAAACGTGTGAGCTTCGTGAACCATGTAGTTCGTTTGAGCAGTAAGTAACTGCCCTTACCTGAAACGAAGTCTTGCTTGTAGGAAGACTCAGAGCCTGGGATTTAACTCCATTTCTGAAGTGAAACACACAGCAGAGTTCTCATCCATTGATCACACTGTGCTTTAGAGCTAGAAGCACGC
Source organism: Onychomys leucogaster (assembly GCA_949786385.1). NCBI lineage: Eukaryota > Metazoa > Chordata > Mammalia > Rodentia > Cricetidae > Onychomys > Onychomys leucogaster. The sequence continues at coordinate 857,630 of CATKUP010000056.1, forward strand.
TCTTTCTTTCCAGGGTCTCTAAGACTGCAGGAAATGTGAGTGTGATGAGAACAAAAGAACGGTGTGCCCTACACATACGGATCATATCTAGTACAACTCTGCCTCTGAAATTGATACAAAGCACAGGTCCTCTAACATCCAATGCTTGTCAGTTAAGATGAGTAACGTGTGCCCTTTGTGAACGATGTAGATCAATTGAGCTGAAGAGTGACTGCCCTTACTTGAAACGAAGTCTTGCTTGTAGGAAGACACAGAGCCTGGAATATAACTCCATTTCTGAAGGAAAACACACAGCATAGTTCTCATCGATGGATCACACTCTGCTTTAGAGCAAGAAGCACGCTCTTGCTTTCTAGAGTCTCTAATACAGCAGGAAACTTGAGTGTCCTCAGAACAAAAGAACTGTGTTTCCTACACATAGGGCCATATCTAGTTCAACTCTGCTTCTGAAACTGAAACAAATCACAGGTCCTCTAACATCCAATGCTTGTCAGTTTAGATGAGAAACGTGTGATCTTCGTGAACGATGTAGTTCGTTTGAGCTGAAAAGTGACTGCACTTACTTGAATGAAGTCTTGCTTGTAGGAAGACTCAGAGCATGGGATTTTACTCCATTTCTGAAGTGAAACACACAACAGAGTTCTCATCCATTGATCACACTCTGCTTTAGAGCAAGAAGCACGCCCTAACTTTCTAGAGTCTCTAAGACAGCAAGAAACATGAGTTTGCTGAGAACAAATGAACGGTGTTTCCTACACATACGGACCATATCTAGTCCAACTCTGCTTCTGAAACTGATACAAAGCACTGGTCCTCTAACATTCAATGCTTGTCAGTTAAGATGAGAAAAGTGTGAGCTTCGTGAACGATGTAGTTCTTTTGATCTGAAAAATGACTACACTTATTTGAAAACAAGTCTTGCTTGTAGGAAGACAAAGAGCCTAGAATTTAACTCCATTTCTGAAGGGAAACACACAGCATACTTCTCTTCGATGGATCACACTCTGCTTTAGAGCAAGAAGCACGCTCTTGCTTTCTAGAGTCTCTAATACAGCCGGAAACTTGAGTGTGCTCAGAACAAAAGAACGGTGTTTCCTACACATACGGGCCACATCTAGTTCAACTCTGCTTCTGAACCTGAAACAAACCACAGGTCCTCTAACATCCAATGCTTGTCAGTTAAGATGAGAAATGTGTGAGCTTCGTGAACGATGTAGTTTGTTTGAGCTGTAAAGTAACTGCCCTTACCTGAAACGAATTCTTGCTTGTAGGAAGACTCAGAGCCTGGGATTTAACTCCATTTCTGAAGAGAAACACACAGCAGAGTTCTCTTCCATTGATCACACTCTGCTTTAGAGCCAGAAGCATGCACTTCCTTTCCAGGGTCTCTAAGACAGCAGAAAATGTGAGTGTGATGAGAGCAAAAGAACAGTGTTTCCTACACATACAGGCCATATCTACTTCAACTCTGCTTCTGAAACTGATACAAAGCACTGGTACTCTAACATTCAATGCTTGTCAGTTAAGATGAGAAACGTGTGAGCTTCGTGAACGATGTAGTTCTTTTGCTCTAAAAAATGACTGCACTTACTTGAAACGAAGTCTTGCATGTAGGAAGACAAAGAGACTGGAATTTAACTCCATTTCTGAAGGGAAACACACAGAATAGTTCTCTTCGATGGATCACACTCTGCTTTAGAGCAAGAAGCACGCTCTTGCTTTCTAGAGTCTCTAATAGAGCAGGAAACTTGAGTGTGCTCAGAACAAAAGAACTGTGTTTCCTACACATATGGGCCATATCTTGTTCAACTCTGGTTCTGAAACTGAAATAAACCAGAGGTCCTCTAACATCCAATGCTTGTCAGTTAAGATGAGAATCGTGTGAGCTTCGTGAACGATGTAGTTCGTTTGAGCTGTAAAGTAACTGCCCTTACTTGAAACGATGTCTTCCTTGTAGGAAGACTCAGAGCATGGGATTTAACTCCATTTCTGAAGTGAAACACACAGCAGAGTTCTCATCCATTGATCGCACTCTGCTTTAGAGCAAGAAGCACGCCCTAGCTTTCTAGAGTCTCTAATAGAGCAGGAAACATGAGTGTGCTCAGAACAAAAGAACGGTGTTTCCTACTCATACGGGCCATATCTAGTTTAACTCTGCTTCTGAAACTGAAACAAACCACAGGTCCTCTAACATCCAATGCTTGTCAGTTAAGATGAGAAACGTGTGAGCTTCGTGAACGATGTAGTTCGTTTGAGCAATAAAGTAACTGCCCATACCTGAAACGAAGTCTTGCTTGTAGGAAGACTCCGAGCCTGGGATTTAACTCCATTGCTGAAGTGAAACACACAAGAGTTCTCATCCATTGATCACACTGTGCTTTAGAGCTAGAAGCATGCTCTTGCTTTCCAGGGTCTCTAAGACTGCAGGAAATGTGAGTGTGATGAGAACAAAAGAACGGTGTGCCCTACACATACGGATCATATCTAGTACAACTCTGCCTCTGAAATTGATACAAAGCACAGGTCCTCTAACATCCAATGCTTGTCAGTTAAGATGAGAAACGTGTGCCCTTTGTGAACGATGTAGATCGTTTGAGCTGAAGAGTGACTGCCCTTACTTGAAACGAAGTCTTGCTTGTAGGAAGACACAGAGCCTGGAATATAACTCCATTTCTGAAGGGAAACACACAGCATAGTTCTCATCGATGGATCACACTCTGCTTTAGAGCAAGAAGCATGCTCTTGCTGTCTAGAGTCTCTAATACAGCAGGAAATTTGAGTGTCCTCAGAACAAAATAACTGTGTTTCCTACACATAGGGCCATATCTAGTCCAACTCTGCTTCTGAAACTGAAACAAACCACAGGTCCTCTAACATCCAATGCTTGTCACTTTAGATGAGAAACGTGTGATCTTCGTGAAGGATGTAGTTTGTTTGAGCTGAAAAGTGACTGCCCTTACTTGAATGAAGTCTTGCATGTAGGAAGACTCAGAGCCTGGGATTTAACTCCATTTCTGAAGTGAAAAACATAACAGAGTTCTCACCCATTGATCACACTCTGATTTAGAGCAAGAAGGACGCCCTAGCTTTCTAGAGTCTCTCACTCAGCAGGAACCTTGAGTTTGCTGAGAACAAATGAACGGCGTTTCCTACACATATGGACCATATCTAGTCCAACTCTGCTTCTAAAACTGATACAAAGCACTGGTCCTCTAACATTCAATGCTTGTCAGTTTAGATGAGAAACATGTAACCTTCGTCAACGATTTTGTTCGTTTGAGCTGAAAAGTGACTGCCCTTACTTGAAACGAGGTCTTGCTAGTGGAAGACTCAGAGCCTGGGATTTAACTCCATTTCTGAAGTGAAACACACAGCAGAGTTCTCATCCATTGATCACACTCTGCTTTAGAGCAAGAAGCACGATCTTGCTTTATAGAGTCTCTAAGACAGCAGGTAACATGAGTGTGCCAAGAACAAAAGAACGGTGTTTCCTACACATATGGACCATATCTAGTCCAACTCTGCTTCTGAAACTGATAGAAACACTGGTCCTCTAACATCCGATGCTTGTCAGTTAAGATGAGAAACTTGTGAGCTTCGTAAACGATGTAGTTCGTTTGAGCTGTAAAGTAACAGCCCTTACCTGAAACAAAGTCTTGCTTGGAAGGAAGACTCAGAGCCTGGGATTTAACTCCATTTCTGAAGTGAAACACACAGCAGAGTTCTCATCCAATGTTCCCACTCTGCTTTAGAGCCAGAAGCACGCACTTGCTTTCCAGAGTCTCTAAGACAGCAGGAAATGTGAGTGTGCTCAGAAGAAAAGAACGGTGTTTCCTATACATAGGGACAATATCTAGTTCAACTCTGCTTCTGAAACTGAAACAAACCAGAGGTCCTCTAACATCCAATGCTTCTCAGTTAAGATGAGAAAAGAGTGAGCTTCGTGAACGATGGAGTTCGTTTGAGCTGTAAAGTAACTGCCTTTACCTGAAACGAAGTCTTGCTTGTAGGAAGACTCAGAGGCTGGGATTTAACTCCATTTCTGAAGTGAACACACAACAGAGTTCTCATCCATTGATCACACTCTGCTTTAGAGCAAGAAGCACGCCCTAACTTTCTAGAGTCTCTAAGAAAGCAAAAAACATGAGTTTGCTGAGAACAAATGAACGGTGTTTCCTACACATACGCACCATATCTAGTCCAACTCTGCTTCTGAACCTGAAACAAACCACAGGTCCTCTAACATCCAATGCTTGTCAGTAAAGATGAGAAACGTGTGAGCTTTGTGAACGATGTTGTCCGTTTGAGCTGAAAAGTGACTGCCCTTACCTGAAACGAAGTCGTGCTTGTAGGAACACACAGAGCCTGGAATTTAACCCATTTCTGATGGGAAAGACACAGCATTGTTCTCATCGATGGATCACACTCTGCTTTAGAGCCAGAAGCACGCTCTTGCTTTCCAGGGTCTCTAAGACAGCAGGAAATGTGAGTGTGATGAGAACAAAAGAACGGTGCTCCCTACACATACGGACCATATCTAGTAAAACTCTGCCTCTGAAATTGATACACAGCACAGTTCCTCTAAGATCCAATGCTTGTCAGTTAAGATGAGAAACGTGTGAGCTTTCGTGAACGATGTAGATCGTTTGAGCTGAAAAGTGACTGCCCTTAATTGAAACGAAGTCTTGCTTGTAGGAAGACACAGAGCCTGGAATATAACTCTATTTCTGAAGGGAAACACACAGCATAGTTCTCATCGATGGATCACACTCTGCTTTAGAGCAAGAAGCACGCTCTTGCTTTCTAGAGTATCTAATGGTGCAGGAAACTTGAGTGTGCTCAGAACAAAAGAACTGTGTTTCCTACACTTATGGGCCATATCTAGTTCAACTCTGCTTCTGAAACTGAAACAAACCACAGGTCCTCTAACATCCAATGCTTGTCAGTTAAGATGAGAAACGTGTGAGCTTCGTGAACCATGTAGTTCGTTTGAGCAGTAAGTAACTGCCCTTACCTGAAACGAAGTCTTGCTTGTAGGAAGACTCAGAGCCTGGGATTTAACTCCATTTCTGAAGTGAAACACACAGCAGAGTTCTCATCCATTGATCACACTGTGCTTTAGAGCTAGAAGCACGCTCTTTCTTTCCAGGGTCTCTAAGACTGCAGGAAATGTGAGTGTGATGAGAACAAAAGAACGGTGTGCCCTACACATACGGATCATATCTAGTACAACTCTGCCTCTGAAATTGATACAAAGCACAGGTCCTCTAACATCCAATGCTTGTCAGTTAAGATGAGTAACGTGTGCCCTTTGTGAACGATGTAGATCAATTGAGCTGAAGAGTGACTGCCCTTACTTGAAACGAAGTCTTGCTTGTAGGAAGACACAGAGCCTGGAATATAACTCCATTTCTGAAGGAAAACACACAGCATAGTTCTCATCGATGGATCACACTCTGCTTTAGAGCAAGAAGCACGCTCTTGCTTTCTAGAGTCTCTAATACAGCAGGAAACTTGAGTGTCCTCAGAACAAAAGAACTGTGTTTCCTACACATAGGGCCATATCTAGTTCAACTCTGCTTCTGAAACTGAAACAAATCACAGGTCCTCTAACATCCAATGCTTGTCAGTTTAGATGAGAAACGTGTGATCTTCGTGAACGATGTAGTTCGTTTGAGCTGAAAAGTGACTGCACTTACTTGAATGAAGTCTTGCTTGTAGGAAGACTCAGAGCATGGGATTTTACTCCATTTCTGAAGTGAAACACACAGCATAGTTCTCATCGATGGATCACACTCTGCTTTAGAGCAAGAAGCATGCTCTTTCTTTCTAGAGTCTCTAATACCGCAGGAAACGTGAGTGTGCTCAGAACAAAAGAACAGTGTTTCCTACACATACAGGCCATATCTAGTTCAACTCTGCTTCTGAAACTGATACAAAGCACTGGTACTCTAACATTCAATGCTTGTCAGTTAAGATGAGGTACGTGTGAGCTTCGTGAACGATGTAGTTCCTTTGATCTGAAAAATGACTGCACTTACTTGAAATGAAGTCTTCCTTGTAGGAAGACAAATAGCCTGGAATTTAACTCCATTTCTGAATGGAAACACACAGCATAGTTCCCTTCGATGGATCACACTCTGCTTTAGAGCAAGAGCACGCTCTTGCTTTCTAGAGTCTCTAATACAGCCGGAAACTTGAGTGTGCTCAGAACAAAAGAACGGTGTTTACTACACATACGGGCCATGTCTAGTTCAACTCTGCTTCTGAACCTGAAAAAAACCACAGGTCCTCTAACATCCAATGCTTGTCAGTTAAGATGAGAAACGTGTGAGCTTCGTGAACGATGTAGTTCATTTGAGCAGTAAAGTAACTGCCATTACCTGAAACGAAGTCTTGCTTGTAGGAAGACTCAGAGGCTGGGATTTAACTCCATTTCTGAAGTGAAACACACAACAGAGTTCTCATCCATTGATCACACTCTGCTTTAGAGCAAGAAGCACGCCCTAACTTTCTAGAGTCTCTAAGACAGCAAGAAACATGAGTTTGCTGAGAACAAATGAACGGTGTTTCCTACACATACGGACCATATCTAGTCCAACTCTGCTTCTGAAACTGATACAAAGCACTGGTCCTCTAACATTGAAGGCTTGTCAGTTAAGATGAGAAAAGTGTGAGCTTCGTGAACGATGTAGTTCTTTTGATCTGAAAAATGACTACACTTATTTGAAAACAAGTCTTGCTTGTAGGAAGACAAAGAGCCTAGAATTTAACTCCATTTCTGAAGGGAAACACACAGCATACTTCTCTTCAATGGATCACACTCTGCTTTAGAGCAAGAAGCATGCTCTTGCTTACTAGAGTCTCTAATACAGCCGGAAACTTGAGTGTTCTCAGAACAAAAGAACGGTGTTTCCTACACATACGGGCCACATCTAGTTCAACTCTGCTTCTGAACCTGAAACAAACCACAGGTCCTCTAACATCCAATGCTTGTCAGTTAAGATGAGAAATGTGTGAGCTTCGTGAACGATGTAGTTTGTTTGAGCTGTAAAGTAACTGCCCTTACCTGAAACGAATTCTTGCTTGTAGAAAGACTCAGAGCCTGGGATTTAACTCCATTTCTGAAGTGAAACACACAGCAGAGTTCTCATCCATTGATCACACTCTGCTTTCGAGCCAGAAGCATGCTCTTGCTTTCCAGGGTCTCTAAGAGAGCAGGACATGTGCGTGTGATGAAAACAAAAGAACGGTGTTCCCTACACATACGGACCATATCTAGTACAACTCTGCCTCTGAAATTGATACAAAGCACAGGTCCTCTAACATCCAATGCTTGTCAGTTAAGATGAGAAACGTGTGAGCTTCGTGAACGATGTAGATCGTTTGAGCTGAAGAGTGACTGCCCTTACTTGAAACGAAGTCTTGCTTGTAGAAAGACACAGAGCCTGGAATATAACTCTATTTCTGAAGGGAAACACAGAGCATAGTTCTCATCGATGGATCACACTCTGCTTTAGAACAAGAAGCACGCTCTTGCTTACTAGAGTCTCTAATACAGCAGGAAACTTGAGTGTCCTCAGAACAAAAGAACTGTGTTTCCTACACATAGGGCCATATCTAGTTAAACTCTGCTTCTGAAACTGAAACAACCCACAGGTCCTCTAACATGCAATGCTTGTCAGTTAAGATGAGAAACGTGTGAGCTTCTTGAATGATGTAGTTCGTTTGAGCTGATAAGTGACTGCCCTTACTTGAATGAAGTCTTGCTTTTAGGAAGACTCAGAGCATGGTATTTAACTCCATTTCTGAAGTGAAACACACAGCATATTACTCATCTATGGATCACACTCTGCTTTAGAGCAAGAAGCATGTTCTTGCTTTCTAGAGTCTCTAATACCGCAGGAAACATGAGTGTGCTCAGTACAAAAGAACGGTGTTTCCTACACATACGGGCCATATCTAGTTCAACTCTGCTTCTGAAACTGAAACAAACCACAGGTGCTCTAACATCCAATGCTTGTCAGTTAAGATGAGAAACGTGTGAGCTTCGTGAATGATGTAGTTCGTTTGAGCTGTAAAGTAACTGCCCTTACCTGAAACGAATTCTTGCTTGTAAAAAGACTCAGAGCCTGGGATTTAACTCCATTTCTGAAGTGAAACACACAGCAGAGTTCTCATCCATTGATCACACTCTGCTTCAGTGCCAGAAGCACGCTCTTACTTTCCAGGGTCTCTAAGACAGCAGGAAATGTGAGTGTGATGAGAACAAAAGAACGGTGGTTCCTACACATACAGACCATATCTAGTCCAACTCTGCTTCTGAAACTGATACAAAGCACTGGTCCTCTAAGATCCAATGCTTGACAGTTAAGATGAAAAACGTGTGAGCTTCGTGAATGAAGTAGTTCGTTTGAGCTGAAAAGTGACTGCCCATACCTGAAACGAAGTCGTGCTTGTAGGAACACACAGAGCCTGGAATTTAACCCATTTCTGAAGGGAAACCCAGAGCATTGTTCTCATCGATGGATCACACTCTGCTTTAGAGCAAGAAGCACGCTCTTGCTTTCTAGAGTCTCTAATACAGCGGGAAACTTGAGTACGCTCAGAACAAAAGAACTGTGTCTCCCACACATATGGGCCATATCTAGTTCAACTGTGCTTCTGAAACTGAAACAAACCACAGGTCCTCTAACATCCAATGCTTCTCAGTTAAGATGAGAAACATGTGAGCTTTGTGAACGATGTTGTTTCTTTGAGATGAAAAGTGACTGCCCTTACCTGAAAGGAAGTCATGCTTTTAGGAACACACAGAGCCTGGAATTTAACCCATTTATGAAGGGAAACACACAGCATAGTTCTCATTGATGGATCACACTCTGTTTTAGAGCAAGAAGCACGCTCTTGCTTTCTAGAGTCTCTAAGACAGCAGAAAACGAGAGTGTTTTGAGAACAAAAGAACGGTGGTTCCTACACATACGGACCATATCTAGTCTAACTCTGCTTCTGAAACTGATACAAAGCACTGGTTCTCTACCATCCAATGCTTGTCAGTTAAGATGAGAAACGTGTGAGCTTCGTGAATGATGTAGTTCGTTTGAGCTGAAAATGAAAGCCCTTACCTGAAAGGATGTCGTGCTTGTAAGAACACACAGAGCCTGGAATTTAACTCCATTTCTGAATGGAAACACACAGCATAGTTCTCATTGATGGATCACACTCTGCTTTAGAGCAAGAAGCATGCCCTAGCATTCTAGAGTCTTAATACAGCCGGAAACATGAGTGGGCTCAGAACAAAAGAACGGTGTTTCCTACACATACAGGCCATATCTAGTTCAACTCTGCTTCTGAAACTGAAACAAACCACAGGTCCTCTAACATCCAATGCTTCGCAGTTAAGATGAGAAACGTGTGAGCTTCGTGAACGATGTAGTTCGTATGATCTATAAAGTAACTGCCCATACCTGAAATGAAGTCTTGCTTGTAGGAAGACTCAGAAACTGGGATTTAACTCCATTTCTGAAGTGAAACACACAGCAGAGTTCTCATCCATTGATCACCCTCTGCTTTATAGCTAGAAGCACGCTTGTGCTTTCCAGGGTCTCTAAGACAGCTGAAAATGTGAGTGTGATGAGAGCAAAAGAACGGTGTGCCCTACACATACGGATCATATCTAGTACAACTGTGCCTCTGAAATTGATACAAAGCACAGATCCTCTAACATCCAATGCTTGTCAGCTAAGATGAGAAACGTGTGAGCTTCGTGAACGATGTAGATCGTTTGAGCTGAAGAGTGACTGCCCTTACTTGAAACGAAGTCTTGCTTGTAGAAAGACACAGAGCCTGGAATATAACTCCACTTCTGAAGCGAAACACACAGCACAGTTCTCATCGATGGATCACACTCTGCTTTAGAGCAAGAAGCACGCTCTTGCTCTCTAGAGTCTCTAATACAGTAGGAAAATTGAGTGTGCTCAGAACAAATGAACTGAGTTTCCTACACATAGATCCATATCTAGTTCAACTCTGCTTCTGAAACTGAAAAAAACCACAGGTCCTCTAACATCCAATGCTTGTCAGTTTAGATGAGAAACGTGTGATCTTCGTAAATGATGTAGTTTGTTTGAGGTGAAAAGTGACTGCCCTTACATGAATGAAGTCTTGCTTTTAGGAAGACTCAGAGCATGGTATTTAACTCCATTTCTGAAGTGAAACACACAGCATATTACTCATCGATGGATCACACTCTGCTTTAGAGCAAGAAGCATGCTCTTGCTTTCGAGAGTCTCTAATACCGCAGGAAACTTGAGTGTGCTCACTACAAAAGAACGGTGTTTCCTACACATACGGGCCATATCTAGTTCAACTCTGCTTCTGTAACTGAAACAAACCACATGTGCTCTAACATCCAATGCTTGTCAGTTAAGATGAGAAACGTGTGAGTTTCATGAATGATGTAGTTCGTTTTAGCTGTAAAGTAACTGCCCTTACCTGAAACGAATTCTTGCTTGTAGAAAGACTCAGAGCCTGGGATTTAACTCCATTTCTGAAGTGAAACACACAGCAGAGTTCTCATCTATTGATCACACTCTGCTGCAGTGCCAGAAGCACGCTCTTGCATTCCAGGTTCTCTAAGACAGCAGGAAATGTGAGTGTGATGAGAACAAAAGAAGGGTGTTCCCTACACATACGGACCATATCTAGTACAACTCTGCCTCCGAAATTGATACAAAGCACAGTTCCTGTAACATCCAATGCTTGTCTGTTAAGGTGAGAAACGTGAGAGCTTCGTGAACGATGTAGATCATTTGAGCTGAAAAGTTACTGCCCTTACTTGAAACGAAGTCTTGCTTTTAGGAAGACACAGAGCCTGGAATATAACTCTATTTCTGAAGGGAAACACAAAGCATAGTTCTCATCGATGGATCACACTCTGCTTTAGAGGAAGAAACACGCTCTTGCTTTCTAGAGTCTCTAATAGAGCAGGAAAATTGAGTGTGCTCAGAACAAAAGAACTGTGTTTCCTACACATATGGGCCATATCTAGTTCAACTCTGCTTCTGAAACTGAAACAAACAAGAGGTCCTCTAACATCCAATGCTTGTCAGTTAAGATGAGAAACATGTGAGCGTCGTGAACGATGGAGTTCGTTTGAGCTGTAAAGTAACTGCCCTTACCTGAAACGAAGTCTTGCTTGTAGGAAGACTCAGAGTCTGGGATTTAACTCCATTTCTGAAGTGAAACACACAACAGAGTTCTCATCCATTGATCACACTCTGCTTTAGAGCAAGAAGCACGCCCTAACTTTCTAGAGTCTCTAAGACAGCAAGAAACATGAATTTGCTGAGAACAAAAGAACGGTGGTTCCTACACATACAGACCATATCTACTCCAACTCTGCTTCTGAAACTGATACAAAGCACTGGTCCTCTAACATCCACTGCTTGTCAGTTAAGATGAGATACGTGTGAGCTTCGTGAATGATGTAGTTGGTTTAAGCTGAAAAGTGACTGCCCATACCTGAAACGAAGTCGTGCTTGTAGGAACACACAGAGCCTGGAATTTAACCCATTTCTGAATTGAAACCCAGAGCATTGTTCTCATCGATGGATCACACTCTGCTTTAGAGCAAGAAGCACGCTCTTGCTTTCTAGAGTCTCTAATGCAGCAGGAAACTTGAGTGTGCTCAGAACAATAGAACTGTGTCTCCTACACATATGGGCCATATCTAGTTCAACTGTGCTTCTGAAACTGAAACAATCCGCAGGTCCTCTAACATCCAATGCTTGTCAGTTAAGATGAGAATCGTGTGAGCTTCGTGAACAATGTAGTTCGTTTGAGCTGTAAAGTAACTGCCCTTACCTGATACGAATTCTTGCTTGTAGAAAGACTCAGAGCCTGGGATTTAACTCAATTTCTGAAGTGAAACACACAGCAGAGTTCTCATCCATTGATCACACTCTGCTTTAGAGCCAGAAGCACGCTCTTGCTTTCCAGGGTCTCTAAGACAGCAGGAAATGTGAATGTGATGAGAACAAATGAACGGTGGTTCCTACATATACAGACCATATCTAGTCCAACTCTGCTTCTGAAACTGATACAAAGCACTGGTCCTCTAACATCCAATGCTTGTCAGTTAAGATGAGAAACGTGGAGCTTCATGAACGATGTATATCGTTTGAGCTGAAGAGTGACTGCAGTTACTTGAAACGAAGTCTTGCTTGTAGGAAGACACAGAGCCTGGAATTTAACTCCATTTCTGAAGGGAAACACACAGCATAGTTCTCATCGATGGATCACACTCTGCTTTAGAGCAAGAAACACGCTCTTGCTTTCTAGAGTCTCTAATACAGCCGGAAACTTGAGTGTCCTCAGAACAAAAGAACTGTGTTTCCTACACATAGGGCCATATCTAGTTCAACTCTGCTTCTGAAACTGAAACAAACCACAGGTCCTCTAACATCCAATGCTTGTCAGTTTAGATGAGAAACGTGTGAGCTTTGTGAACGATGTAGTTCATTTGAGCTGAAAAGTGACTGCCCTTACTTGAATGAAGTCTTGATTGTAGGAAGACTCAGAGCATGGGATTTAACTCCATTTCTGAAGTGAAACACACAGCATAGTTCTCATCGATGGATCACACTCTGCTTTAGAGCAAGAAGCATGCTCTTGCTTTCTAGAGTCTCTAATACCAAAGGAAACGTGAGTGTGCTCAGAACAAAAGAACGGTGTTTCCTACACATATGGGCCATATCTAGTTCAACTCTGCTTCTGAAACTGAAACAAACCACAGGTCCTCTAACATCCAATGTTTGTCAGTTAAGATGAGAAATGTGTGAGCTTCGTGAACGATGTAGATCCTTTGAGCTGTAAAGTAACTGCCCCTACCTGACACGAAGTCTTGCTTGTAGAAACACTCAGAGCCTGGGATTTAACTCCATTTCTGAGGTGAAACACACAGCAGAGTACTCATCCATTGATCACACTCTGCTTTAGAGCAAGAAGCACGCTCTTGCTTTCTAGAGTCTCTAATGCAGCAGGAAACTTGAGTGTGCTCAGAACAATAGAACTGTGTCTCCTACACATATGGGCCATATCTAGTTCAACTGTGCTTCTGAAACTGAAACAAACCACAGGTCCTCTAACATCCAATGCTTGTCAGTTAAGATGAGAATCGTGTGAGCTTTGTGAACGATGTAGTTCGTTTGAGCTGTAAAGTAACTGCCCTTACCTGAAACGAATTCTTGCTTGTAGAAAGACTCAGAGCCTGGGATTTAACTCAATTTGTGAAGTGAAACACACAGCAGAGTTCTCTTCCATTGATCACACTCTGCTTTAGAGCCAGAAGCACGCTCTTGCTTTCCAGTGTCTCTAAGACAGCAGGAAATGTGAATGTGATGAGAACAAATGAACGGTGGGTCCTACATATACAGACCATATCTAGTCCAACTCTGCTTCTGAAACTGATACAAAGCACTGGTCCTCTAACATCCAATGCTTGTCAGTTAAGATGAGAAACGTGGAGCTTCATGAACGATGTATATCGTTTGAGCTGAAGAGTGACTGCAGTTACTTGAAACGAAGTCTTGCTTGTGGGAAGACACAGAGCCTGGAATTTAACTCCATTTCTGAAGGGAAACACACAGCATAGTTCTCTTCGAGGGATCACACTCTGCTTTAGAGCAAGAAGTACGCTCTTGCTTTCTAGAGTCTCTAATACAGCCGGAAACTTGAGTGTCCTCAGAACAAAAGAACTGTGTTTCCTACACATAGGGCCATATCTAGTTCAACTCTGCTTCTGAAACTGAAACAAACCACAGGTCCTCTAACATCCAATGCTTGTCAGTTTAGATGAGAAACGTGTGAGCTTTGTGAACGATGTAGTTCATTTGAGCTGAAAAGTGACTGCCCTTACTTGAATGAAGTCTTGCTTGTAGGAAGACTCAGAGCATGGGATTTAACTCCATTTCTGAAGTGAAACACACAGCATAGTTCTCATCGATGGATCACACTCTGCTTTAGAGCAAGAAGCATGCTCTTGCTTTCTAGAGTCTCTAATACCGCAGGAAACGTGAGTGTGCTCAGAACAAGAGAACGGTGTTTCCTACACATATGGGCCATATCTAGTTCAACTCTGCTTCTGAAACTGAAACAAACCACAGGTCCTCTAACATCCAATGCTTGTCAGTTAAGATGAGAAATGTGTGAGCTTCGTGAACGATGTAGAACCTTTGAGCTGTAAAGTAACTGCCCTTACCTGAAACGAAGTCTTGCTTGTAGAAACACTCAGAGCCTGTTATTTAACTCCATTTCTGAAGTGAAACACACAGCAGAGTAAGCATCCATTGATCACACTCTGCTGCAGTGCCAGAAGCACGCTCTTGCTTTCCAGGGTCTCTAAGACAGCAGGAAATGTGAGTGTGATGAGAACAAAAGAAGGGTGTTCCCTACACATACGGACCATATCTAGTACAACTCTGCCTCCAAAATTGATACAAATCACAGTTCCTGTAACATCCAATGCTTGTCTGTTAAGGTGAGAAACGTGAGAGATTCGTGAACGATGTAGATCATTTGAGCTGAAAAGTTACTGCCCTTACTTGAAACGAAGTCTTGCTTTTAGGAAGACACAGAGCCTGGAATATAACTCTATTTCTGAAGGGAAACACAAAGCATAGTTCTCATCGATGGATCACACTCTGCTTTAGAGGAAGAAACACGCTCTTGCTTTCTAGAGTCTCTAATAGAGCAGGAAACTTGAGTGTGCTCAGAACAAAAGAACTGTGTTTCCTACACATATGGGCCATATCTAGTTCAACTCTGCTTCTGAAACTGAAACAAACAAGAGGTCCTCTAACATCCAATGCTTGTCAGTTAAGATGAGAAACATGTGAGCGTCGTGATCGATGGAGTTCGTTTGAGCTGTAAAGTAACTGCCCTTACCTGAAACGAAGTCTTGCTTGTAGGAAGACTCAGAGTCTGGGATTTAACTCCATTTCTGAAGTGAAACACACAACAGAGTTCTCATCCATTGATCACACTCTGCTTTAGAGCAAGAAGCACGCCCTAACTTTCTAGAGTCTCTAAGACAGCAAGAAACATGAATTTGCTGAGAACAAAAGAACGGTGGTTCCTACACATACAGACCATATCTACTCCAACTCTGCTTCTGAAACTGATACAAAGCACTGGTCCTCTAACATCCAATGCTTGTCAGTTAAGATGAGAAACGTGTGAGCTTCGTGAATGATGTAGTTGGTTTAAGCTGAAGAGTGACTGCCCATACCTGAAACGAAGTCGTGCTTGTAGGAACACACAGAGCCTGGAATTTAACCCATTTCTGAAGTGAAACCCAGAGCATTGTTCTCATCGATGGATCACACTCTGCTTTAGAGCAAGAAGCACGCTCTTGCTTTCTAGAGTCTCTAATGCAGCAGGAAACTTGAGTGTGCTCAGAACAATAGAACTGTGTCTCCTACACATATGGGCCATATCTAGTTCAACTGTGCTTCTGAAACTGAAACAAACCACAGGTCCTCTAACATCCAATGCTTGTCAGTTAAGATGAGAATCGTGTGAGCTTTGTGAACGATGTAGTTCGTTTGAGCTGTAAAGTAACTGCCCTTACCTGATACCAATTCTTGCTTGTAGAAAGACTCAGAGCCTGGGATTTAACTCAATTTCTGAAGTGAAACACACAGCAGAGTTCTCATCCATTGATCACACTCTGCTTTAGAGCCAGAAGCATGCTCTTGCTTTCCAGGGTCTCTAAGACAGCAGGAAATGTGAATGTGATGAGAACAAATGAACGGTGGTTCCTACATATACAGACCATATGTAGTCCAAATCTGCTTCTGAAACTGATACAAAGCCCTGGTCCTCTAACATCCAATGCTTGTCAGTTAAGATGAGAAATGTGGAGCTTCATGAACGATGTATATCGTTTGAGCTGAAGAGTGACTGCACTTACTTGAAACGAAGTCTTGCTTGTAGGAAGACACAGAGCCTGGAATTTAACTCCATTTCTGAAGGGAAACACACAGCATAGTTCTTTCCGAGGGATCACACTCTGCTTTAGAGCAAGAAACACGCTCTTGCTTTCTAGAGTCTCTAATACAGCCGGAAACTTGAGTGTCCTCAGAACAAAAGAACTGTGTTTCCTACACATAGGGCCATATGTAGTTCAACTCTGCTTCTGAAACTGAAACAAACCACAGGTCCTCTAACATCCAATGCTTGTCAGTTTAGATGAGAAACGTGTGAGCTTTGTGAACGATGTAGTTCATTTGAGCTGAAAAGTGACTGCCCTTACTTGAATGAAGTCTTGATTGTAGGAAGACTCAGAGCATGGGATTTAACTCCATTTCTGAAGTGAAACACACAGCATAGTTCTCATCGATGGATCACACTCTGCTTTAGAGCAAGAAGCATGCTCTTGCTTTCTAGAGTCTCTAATACCACAGGAAATGTGAGTGTGCTCAGAACAAAAGAACGGTGTTTCCTACACATATGGGCCATATCTAGTTCAACTCTGCTTCTGAAACTGAAACAAACCACAGGTGCTCTAACATCCAATGTTTGTTAGTTAAGATGAGAAATGTGTGAGCTTCGTGAACGATGTAGATCCTTTGAGCTGTAAAGTAACTGCCCCTACCTGAAACGAAGTCTTGCTTGTAGAAACACTCAGAGCCTGGGATTTAACTCCATTTCTGAAGTGAAACACACAGCAGTGTACTCATCCATTGATCACACTCTGCTTTAGAGCAAGAAGCACGCTCTTGCTTTCTAGAGTCTCTAATGCAGCAGGAAACTTGAGTGTGCTCAGAACAATAGAACTGTGTCTCCTACACATATGGGCCATATCTAGTTCAACTGTGCTTCTGAAACTGAAACAAACCACAGGTCCTCTAACATCCAATGCTTGTCAGTTAAGATGAGAATCGTGTGAGCTTTGTGAACGATGTAGTTCGTTTGAGCTGTAAAGTAACTGCCCTTACCTGAAACGAATTCTTGCTTATAGAAAGACTCAGAGCCTGGGATTTAACTCAATTTCTGAAGTGAAACACACAGCAGAGTTCTCATCCATTGATCACACTCTGCTTTAGAGCCAGAAGCATGCTCTTGCTTTCCAGGGTCTCTAAGACAGCAGGAAATGTGAATGTGATGAGAACAAATGAACGGTGGGTCCTACATATACAGACCATATCTAGTCCAACTCTGCTTCTGAAACTGATACAAAGCACTGGTCCTCTAACATCCAATGCTTGTCAGTTAAGATGAGAAACGTGTGAGCTTCGTGAAAGATGTAGTTCGTTTGAGGTGAACAGTGACTGCCCGTACCTGAAAGGAATTTGTGCTTGTAGGAACACACAGAGCCTGGAATTTAACCCCATTTCTGAAGGGAAACACACAGCATAGTTCTCTTCGATGGATCACTCTCTGCTTTAGAGCAAGTAGCATGCTCTTGCTTTCTAGAGTCTCTAATAACGCAGAAAACGTGAGTGTGCACAGATGAAAAGAACGGTGTTTCCTATACAAACGGACCATATCTAGTTCAACTCTGCTTCTGAAACTGAAACAAACAAGAGGTCCTCTAACATCCAATGCTTCTCAGTTAAGATGAGAAACATGTGAGCTTCGTGAACGATGGAGTTCGTTTGAGCTGTAAAGTAACTGCCCTTACCTGAAACGAAGTCTTCCTTGTAGGAAGACTCAGAGACTGGGATTTAACTCCATTTCTGAAGTGAAACACACAACAGAGTTCTCATCCATTGATCACACTCTGCTTTAGAGCAAGAAGCACGCCCTAACATTCTAGAGTCTCTAAGACAGCAAGAAACATGAATTTGCTGAGAACAAATGAACGGTGTTTCCTACATATACAGACCATATCTAGTCCAACTGTGCTTCTGAAACTGATACAAAGCACTGGTCCTCTAACATCCAATGCTTGTCCGTTAAGATGAGAAACGTGGAGCTTCATGAACGATGTATATCGTTTGAGCTGAAGAGTGACTGCACTTCCTTGAAAAGAAGTCTTGCTTGTAGGAAGACACAGAGCCTGGAATTTAACTCCATTTCTGAAGGGAAACACACAACATAGTTCTCATCAATGGTTCACACTCTGCTTTAGAGCAAGATGCACGCTCTTGCTTGCTAGAGTCTCTAATACAGCCGGAAACTTGAGTGTCCTCAGAACCAAAGAACTGTGTTTCCTACACATAAGGCCATATCTAGTTCAACTCTGCTTCTGAAACTGAAACAAACCACATGTCCTCTAACATCCAATGCTTGTCAGTTTAGATGTGAAACGTGTGAGCTTTGTGAACGATGTAGTTCGTTTGAGCTTAAAAGTGACTGCCCTTACTTGAATGAAGTCTTGCTTGTAGGAAGACTCAGAGCATGGGATTTAACTCCATTTCTGAAGTGAAACACACAGCATAGTTCTCATCGATGGATCACACTCTGCTTTAGAGCAAGAAGCATGCTCTTGCTTTCTAGAGTCTCTAATACCGCAGGAAACGTGAGTGTGCTCAGAACAAAAGAACGGTGTTTCCTACACATATGGGCCATATCTAGTTCAACTCTGTTTCTGAAACTGAAACAAACCACAGGTCCTCTAACATCCAATGCTTGTCAGTTAAGATGAGAAATGTGTGAGCTTCGTGAACGATGTAGATCCTTTGAGCTGTAAAGTAACTGCCCTTACCTGAAACGAAGTCTTGCTTGTAGAAACACTCAGAGCCTGGGATTTAACTCCATTTCTGAAGTGAAACACACAGCAGAGTTAGCATCCATTGATCACACTCTGCTGCAGTGCCAGAAGCACGCTCTTGCTTTCCAGGGTCTCTAAGACAGCAGGAAATGTGAGTGTGATGAGAACAAAAGAAGGGTGTTCCCTACACATACGGACCATATCTAGTACAACTCTGCCTCCGAAATTGATACAAAGCACAGGTCCTCTAACATCCAATGCTTGTAAGTTAAGGTGAGAAACGTGTGAGCTTCGTGAACGATGTAGATCGTTTGAGCTGAAAAGTTACTGCCCTTACTTGAAACGAATTCTTGCTTGTAGGAAGACACAGAGCCTGGAATATAACTCCATTTCTGAAGGGAAACACACAGCATAGTTCTCATCGATGGATCACACTCTGCTTTAGAGCAAGTAGCATGCTCTTGCTTTCTAGAGTCTCTAATACCGCAGAAAACGTGAGTGTGCACAGATGAAAAGAACGGTGTTTCCTATACAAACGGACCATATCTAGTTCAACTCTACTTCTGAAACTGAAACAAACAAGAGGTCCTCTAACATCCAATGCTTGTCAGTTAAGATGAGAAACGTGTGAGCTTCGTGAACGATGTAGATCGTTTGAGCTGAAGGTGACTGCCCTTACTTGAAACGAAGTCTTGCTTGTAGGAAGACACAGAGCCTGGAATATAACTCCATTTCTGAAGGGAAACACACAGCATAGTTCTCATCGATGGATCACACTCTGCTTTAGAGCAAGAAGCACGCTCTTGCTTTCTAGAGTCTCTAATACAGCAGGAAACATGAGTGTCCTCAGAACAAAAGAACAGTGTTTCCTACACATAGGGCCATATCTAGTTCAACTCTGCTTCTGAAACTTATACAAAGCACTGGTCCTCTAACATCCAATGCTTGTCAGTTAAGATGAGAAACGTGTGAGCTTCGTGAACGATGTAGTTCGTTTGAGGTGAAAAGTGACTGCCCTTACCTGAAACGAATTCGTGCTTATAGGAACACACAGAGCCTGGAATTTAACCCATTTCTGAAGCGAAACACACAGCATTGTTCTCATCGATGGATCACACTCTGCTTTAGAGCCAGAAGCACGCTCTTGCTTTCCAGGGTCTCTAAGACAGCAGGAAATGGGACTGTGATGAGAACAAAAGAACGGTGTTCCCTACACATACGGACCATATCTCGTACAACTCTGCCTCTGAAATTGATACAAAGCACAGGTACTCTAACATCCAATGCTTGTCAGTTAAGATGAGAAACGTGTGAGCTTCGTGAATGATGTAGATCGTTTGAGCTGAAAAGTGACTGCCCTTACTTGAAATGAAGTCTTGCTTGTAGGAACACACAGAGTCTGGAATTTAACCCATTTCTGAAGGGAAACACACAACAGTGTTCTCATCCATTGATCACACTCTGCTTTAGAGCATGAAGCAGGCCCTAACTTTCTAGAGTCTCTAAGAAAGCAAGAAACAAGAGTTTGCTTAGAACAAATGAATGGTGTTTCCTACACATACGGACCATATCTAGTCAAACTCTGCTTCTGAAACTGATACAAAGCACTGGTCCTCTAACATTCAATGCTTGTCAGTTAAGATGAGAAACGTGTGAGCTTTGTGAACGATGTAGTTCTTTTGATCTGAAAAATGACTGCACTTACTTGAAAAGAAGTCTTGCTTGTAGGAAGACTAGAGCCTGGAATTTACCTCCATTTCTGAAGGGAAACACACAGCATATTTCTCTTCGAGGGATCACACTCTGCTTTAGAGCAAGAAACACGCTCTTGCTTTCTAGAGTCTCTAATACAGCCGGAAACTTGAGTGTCCTCAGAACAAAAGAACTGTGTTTCCTACACATAGGGCCATATCTAGTTCAACTCTGCTTCTGAAACTGAAACAAACCACAGGTCCTCTAACATCCAATGCTTGTCAGTTTAGATGAGAAACGTGTGAGCTTTGTGAACGATGTAGTTCATTTGAGCTGAAAAGTGACTGCCCTTACTTGAATGAAGTCTTGATTGTAGGAAGACTCAGAGCATGGGATTTAACTCCATTTCTGAAGTGAAACACACAGCATAGTTCTCATCGATGGATCACACTCTGCTTTAGAGCAAGAAGCATGCTCTTGCTTTCTAGAGTCTCTAATACCGCAGGAAACGTGAGTGTGCTCAGAACAAAAGAACGGTGTTTCCTACACATATGGGCCATATCTAGTTCAACTCTGCTTCTGAAACTGAAACAAACCACAGGTGCTCTAACATCCAATGTTTGTCAATTAAGATGAGAAATGTGTGAGCTTCGTGAACGATGTAGATCCTTTGAGCTGTAAAGTAACTGCCCTTACCTGAAACGAAGTCTTGCTTGTAGAAACACTCAGAGCCTGGGATTTAACTCCATTTCTGAAGTGAAACACACAGCAGAGTAAGCATCCATTGATCACACTTTGCTGCAGTGCCAGAAGCACGCTCTTGCTTTCCAGGGTCTCTAAGACAGCAGGAAATGTGAGTGTGATGAGAACAAAAGAAGGGTGTTCCCTACACATACGGACCATATCTAGTACAACTCTGCCTCCGAAATTGACACAAAGCACAGGTCCTGTAACATCCAATGCTTGTCTGTTAAGGTGAGAAACATGGGAGCTTCGTGAACGATGTAGATCATTTGAGCTGAAAAGTTACTGCCCTTACTTGAAACGAAGTCTTGCTTTTAGGAAGACACAGAGCCTGGAATATAACTCCATTTCTGAAGGGAAACACACAGCATAGTTCTCATCGATGGATCACACTCTGCTTTAGAAGAAGAAACACGCTCTTGCTTTCTAGAGTCTCTAATAGAGCAGGAAACTTGAGTGTGCTCAGAACAAAAGAACTGTGTTTCCTACACATATGGGCCATATCTAGTTCAACTCTGCTTCTGAAACTGATACAAAGCACTGGTCCTCTAACATCCAATGCTTGTCAGTTAAGATGAGAAACGTGTGAGCTTCGTGAACGATGTAGTTTGTTTGAGGTGAAAAGTGACTGCCCGTACCTGAAAGGAATTTGTGCTTGTAGGAACACACAGAGCCTGGAATTTAACTCCATTTCTGAAGGGAAACACACAGCATAGTTCTCATCGATGGATCACACTCTGCTTTAGAGCAAGTAGCATGCTCTTGCTTTCTAGAGTCTCTAATAACGCAGAAAACGTGAGTGTGCACAGATGAAAAGAACGGTGTTTCCTATACAAACGGACCATATCTAGTTCAACTCTGCTTCTGAAACTGAAACAAACAAGAGGTCCTCTAACATCCAATGCTTCTCAGTTAAGATGAGAAACATGTGAGCTTCGTGAACGATGGAGTTCGTTTGAGCTGTAAAGTAACTGCCCTTACCTGAAACGAAGTCTTGCTTGTAGGAAGACTCAGAGACTGGGATTTAACTCCATTTCTGAAGTGAAACACACAACAGAGTTCTCATCCATTGATCACACTCTGCTTTAGAGCAAGAAGCACGCCCTAACTTTCTAGAGTCTCTAAGACAGCAAGAAACATGAATTTGCTGAGAACAAATGAACGGTGTTTCCTACAATTACAGACCATATCTAGTCCAACTCTGCTTCTGAAACTGAAACAAACCACATGTCCTCTAACATCCAATGCTTGTCAGTTTAGATGAGAAACGTGTGAGCTTTGTGAATGATGTAGTTCGTTTGAGCTTAAAAGTGACTGCCCTTACTTGAATGAAGTCTTGCTTGTAGGAAGACTCAGAGCATGGGATTTAACTCCATTTCTGAAGTGAAACACACAGCGTAGTTCTCATCGATGGATCACACTCTGCTTTAGAGCAAGAAGCATGCTCTTGCTTTCTAGAGTCTCTAATACCGCAGGAAACGTGAGTGTGCTCAGAAAAAAAGAACGGTGTTTCGTACACATATGGGCCATATCTAGTTCAACTCTGCTTCTGAAACTGAAACAAACCACAGGTCCTCTAACATCCAATGTTTGTCAGTTAAGATGAGAAATGTGTGTGCTTCGTGAACGATGTAGATCCTTTGAGCTGTAAAGTAACTGCCCTTACCTGAAACGAAGTCTTGCTTGTAGAAACACTCAGAGCCTGGGATTTAACTCCATTTCTGAAGTGAAACACACAGCAGAGTTAGCATCCATTGATCACACTCTGCTGCAGTGCCAGAAGCATGCTCTTGCTTTCCAGGGTCTCTAAGACAGCAGGAAATGTGAGTGTGATGAGAACAAAAGAAGGGTGTTCCCTACACATACGGACCATATCTAGTACAACTCTGCCTCCGAAATTGATACAAAGCACAGGTCCTCTAACATCCAATGCTTGTAAGTTAAGGTGAGAAACGTGTGAGCTTCGTGAACGATGTAGATCGTTTGAGCTGAAAAGTTACTGCCCTTACTTGAAACGAATTCTTGCTTGTAGGAAGACACAGAGCCTGGAATATAACTCCATTTCTGAAGGGAAACACACAGCATAGTTCTCATCGATGGATCACACTCTGCTTTAGAGCAAGTAGCATGCTCTTGCTTTCTAGAGTCTCTAATACCGCAGAAAACGTGAGTGTGCACAGATGAAAAGAACGGTGTTTCCTATACAAACGGACCATATCTAGTTCAACTCTACTTCTGAAACTGAAACAAACCAGAGGTCCTCTAACATCCAATGCTTGTCAGTTAAGATGAGAAACGTGTGAGCTTCGTGAACGATGTAGATCGTTTGAGCTGAAGAGTGACTTCCCTTACTTGAAACGAAGTCTTGCTTGTAGGAAGACACAGAGCCTGGAATATAACTCCATTTCTGAAGGGAAACACACAGCATAGTTCTCATCGATGGATCACACTCTGCTTTAGAGCAAGAAGCACGCTCTTGCTTTCTAGAGTCTCTAATACAGCAGGAAACATGAGTGTCCTCAGAACAAAAGAACTGTGTTTCCTACACATAGGGCCATATCTAGTTCAACTCTGCTTCTGAAACTGAAACAAACCGCAGGTCCTCTAACATCCAATGCTTGTCAGTTAAGATGAGAAACGTGTGAGCTTCGTGAATGATGTAGATCGTTTGAGCTGAAAAGTGACTGCCCTTACTTGAAATGAAGTCTTGCTTGTAGGAACACACAGAGTCTGGAATTTAACCCATTTCTGAAGGGAAACACACAACAGTGTTCTCATCCATTGATCACACTCTGCTTTAGAGCATGAAGCAGGCCCTAACTTTCTAGAGTCTCTAAGAAAGCAAGAAACAAGAGTTTGCTTAGAACAAATGAATGGTGTTTCCTACACATACGGACCATATCTAGTCAAACTCTGCTTCTGAAACTGATACAAAGCACTGGTCCTCTAACATTCAATGCTTGTCAGTTAAGATGAGAAACGTGTGAGCTTTGTGAACGATGTAGTTCTTTTGATCTGAAAAATGACTGCACTTACTTGAAAAGAAGTCTTGCTTGTAGGAAGACTAGAGCCTGGAATTTACCTCCATTTCTGAAGGGAAACACACAGCATATTTCTCTTCGAGGGATCACACTCTGCTTTAGAGCAAGAAACACGCTCTTGCTTTCTAGAGTCTCTAATACAGCCGGAAACTTGAGTGTCCTCAGAACAAAAGAACTGTGTTTCCTACACATAGGGCCATATCTAGTTCAACTCTGCTTCTGAAACTGAAACAAACCACAGGTCCTCTAACATCCAATGCTTGTCAGTTTAGATGAGAAACGTGTGAGCTTTGTGAACGATGTAGTTCATTTGAGCTGAAAAGTGACTGCCCTTACTTGAATGAAGTCTTGATTGTAGGAAGACTCAGAGCATGGGATTTAACTCCATTTCTGAAGTGAAACACACAGCATAGTTCTCATCGATGGATCACACTCTGCTTTAGAGCAAGAAGCATGCTCTTGCTTTCTAGAGTCTCTAATACCGCAGGAAACGTGAGTGTGCTCAGAACAAAAGAACGGTGTTTCCTACACATATGGGCCATATCTAGTTCAACTCTGCTTCTGAAACTGAAACAAACCACAGGTGCTCTAACATCCAATGTTTGTCAGTTAAGATGAGAAATGTGTGAGCTTCGTGAACGATGTAGATCCTTTGAGCTGTAAAGTAACTGCCCTTACCTGAAACGAAGTCTTGCTTGTAGAAACACTCAGAGCCTGGGATTTAACTCCATTTCTGAAGTGAAACACACAGCAGAGTAAGCATCCATTGATCACACTTTGCTGCAGTGCCAGAAGCACGCTCTTGCTTTCCAGGGTCTCTAAGACAGCAGGAAATGTGAGTGTGATGAGAACAAAAGAAGGGTGTTCCCTACACATACGGACCATATCTAGTACAACTCTGCCTCCGAAATTGACACAAAGCACAGGTCCTGTAACATCCAATGCTTGTCTGTTAAGGTGAGAAACATGGGAGCTTCGTGAACGATGTAGATCATTTGAGCTGAAAAGTTACTGCCCTTACTTGAAACGAAGTCTTGCTTTTAGGAAGACACAGAGCCTGGAATATAACTCCATTTCTGAAGGGAAACACACAGCATAGTTCTCATCGATGGATCACACTCTGCTTTAGAGGAAGAAACACGCTCTTGCTTTCTAGAGTCTCTAATAGAGCAGGAAACTTGAGTGTGCTCAGAACAAAAGAACTGTGTTTCCTACACATATGGGCCATATCTAGTTCAACTCTGCTTCTGAAACTGATACAAAGCACTGGTCCTCTAACATCCAATGCTTGTCAGTTAAGATGAGAAACGTGTGAGCTTCGTGAACGATGTAGTTTGTTTGAGGTGAAAAGTGACTGCCCGTACCTGAAAGGAATTTGTGCTTGTAGGAACACACAGAGCCTGGAATTTAACTCCATTTCTGAAGGGAAACACACAGCATAGTTCTCATCGATGGATCACACTCTGCTTTAGAGCAAGTAGCATGCTCTTGCTTTCTAGAGTCTCTAATAACGCAGAAAACGTGAGTGTGCACAGATGAAAAGAACGGTGTTTCCTATACAAACGGACCATATCTAGTTCAACTCTGCTTCTGAAACTGAAACAAACAAGAGGTCCTCTAACATCCAATGCTTCTCAGTTAAGATGAGAAACATGTGAGCTTCGTGAACGATGGAGTTCGTTTGAGCTGTAAAGTAACTGCCCTTACCTGAAACGAAGTCTTGCTTGTAGGAAGACTCAGAGACTGGGATTTAACTCCATTTCTGAAGTGAAACACACAACAGAGTTCTCATCCATTGATCACACTCTGCTTTAGAGCAAGAAGCACGCCCTAACTTTCTAGAGTCTCTAAGACAGCAAGAAACATGAATTTGCTGAGAACAAATGAACGGTGTTTCCTACAATTACAGACCATATCTAGTCCAACTCTGCTTCTGAAACTGAAACAAACCACATGTCCTCTAACATCCAATGCTTGTCAGTTTAGATGAGAAACGTGTGAGCTTTGTGAATGATGTAGTTCGTTTGAGCTTAAAAGTGACTGCCCTTACTTGAATGAAGTCTTGCTTGTAGGAAGACTCAGAGCATGGGATTTAACTCCATTTCTGAAGTGAAACACACAGCGTAGTTCTCATCGATGGATCACACTCTGCTTTAGAGCAAGAAGCATGCTCTTGCTTTCTAGAGTCTCTAATACCGCAGGAAACGTGAGTGTGCTCAGAACAAAAGAACGGTGTTTCCTACACATATGGGCCATATCTAGTTCAACTCTGCTTCTGAAACTGAAACAAACCACAGGTCCTCTAACATCCAATGTTTGTCAGTTAAGATGAGAAATGTGTGTGCTTCGTGAACGATGTAGATCCTTTGAGCTGTAAAGTAACTGCCCTTACCTGAAACGAAGTCTTGCTTGTAGAAACACTCAGAGCCTGGGATTTAACTCCATTTCTGAAGTGAAACACACAGCAGAGTTAGCATCCATTGATCACACTCTGCTGCAGTGCCAGAAGCACGCTCTTGCTTTCCAGGGTCTCTAAGACAGCAGGAAATGTGAGTGTGATGAGAACAAAAGAAGGGTGTTCCCTACACATACGGACCATATCTAGTACAACTCTGCCTCCGAAATTGATACAAAGCACAGGTCCTCTAACATCCAATGCTTGTAAGTTAAGGTGAGAAACGTGTGAGCTTCGTGAACGATGTAGATCGTTTGAGCTGAAAAGTTACTGCCCTTACTTGAAACGAATTCTTGCTTGTAGGAAGACACAGAGCCTGGAATATAACTCCATTTCTGAAGGGAAACACACAGCATAGTTCTCATCGATGGATCACACTCTGCTTTAGAGCAAGTAGCATGCTCTTGCTTTCTAGAGTCTCTAATACCGCAGAAAACGTGAGTGTGCACAGATGAAAAGAACGGTGTTTCCTATACAAACGGACCATATCTAGTTCAACTCTACTTCTGAAACTGAAACAAACCAGAGGTCCTCTAACATCCAATGCTTGTCAGTTAAGATGAGAAACGTGTGAGCTTCGTGAACGATGTAGATCGTTTGAGCTGAAGAGTGACTGCCCTTACTTGAAACGAAGTCTTGCTTGTAGGAAGACACAGAGCCTGGAATATAACTCCATTTCTGAAGGGAAACACACAGCATAGTTCTCATCGATGGATCACACTCTGCTTTAGAGCAAGAAGCACGCTCTTGCTTTCTAGAGTCTCTAATACAGCAGGAAACATGAGTGTCCTCAGAACAAAAGAACTGTGTTTCCTACACATAGGGCCATATCTAGTTCAACTCTGCTTCTGAAACTGAAACAAACCGCAGGTCCTCTAACATCCAATGCTTGTCAGTTGAGATGAGAAACGTGTGAAATTTCTGAACGATGTAGTTCGTTTGAGCTGAAAAGTGACTGCCCTTACTTGAATGAAGTCTTGCTTGTAGGAAGACTCAGAGCATGGGATTTAACTCCATTTCTGAAGTGAAACACACAGCATAGTTCTCTTCGATGGATCACACTCTGCTTTAGAGCAAGAAGCATGCTCTTGCTTTCTAGAGTCTTTAATACCGCAGGAAGGTGAGTGTGCTCAGAACAAAAGAACAGTGTTTCCTACACATACGGGCCATATCTAGTTCAACTCTGCTTCTGAAACTTATACAAAGCACTGGTCCTCTAACATCCAATGCTTGTCAGTTAAGATGAGAAACGTGTGAGCTTCGTGAACGATGTAGTTCGTTTGAGCTGAAAAGTGACTGCCCTTACCTGAAACGAATTCGTGCTTATAGGAACACACAGAGCCTGGAATTTAACCCATTTCTGAAGCGAAACACACAGCATTGTTCTCATCGATGGATCACACTCTGCTTTAGAGCCAGAAGCACGCTCTTGCTTTCCAGGGTCTCTAAGACAGCAGGAAATGGGACTGTGATGAGAACAAAAGAACGGTGTTCCCTACACATACGGACCATATCTCGTACAACTCTGCCTCTGAAATTGATACAAAGCACAGGTACTCTAACATCCAATGCTTGTCAGTTAAGATGAGAAACGTGTGAGCTTCGTGAATGATGTAGATCGTTTGAGCTGAAAAGTGACTGCCCTTACTTGAAATGAAGTCTTGCTTGTAGGAACACACAGAGTCTGGAATTTAACCCATTTCTGAAGGGAAACACACAACAGTGTTCTCATCCATTGATCACACTCTGCTTTAGAGCATGAAGCAGGCCCTAACTTTCTAGAGTCTCTAAGAAAGCAAGAAACAAGAGTTTGCTTAGAACAAATGAATGGTGTTTCCTACACATACGGACCATATCTAGTCACACTCTGCTTCTGAAACTGATACAAAGCACTGGTCCTCTAACATTCAATGCTTGTCAGTTAAGATGAGAAACGTGTGAGCTTCGTGAACGATGTAGTTCTTTTGATCTGAAAAATGACTGCACTTACTTGAAAAGAAGTCTTGCTTGTAGGAAGACTAGAGCCTGGAATTTACCTCCATTTCTGAAGGGAAACACACAGCATAGTTCTCTTCGAGGGATCACACTCTGCTTTAGCGCAAGAAACATGCTCTTGCTTTCTAGAGTCTCTAATACAGCCGGAAACTTGAGTGTCCTCAGAACAAAAGAACTGTGTTTCCTACACATAGGGCCATATCTAGTTCAACTCTGCTTCTGAAACTGAAACAAACCACAGGTCCTCTAACATCCAATGCTTGTCAGTTTAGATGAGAAACGTGTGAGCTTTGTGAACGATGTAGTTCATTTGAGCTGAAAAGTGACTGCCCTTACTTGAATGAAGTCTTGATTGTAGGAAGACTCAGAGCATGGGATTTAACTCCATTTCTGAAGTGAAACACACAGCATAGTTCTCATCGATGGATCACACTCTGCTTTAGAGCAAGAAGCATGCTCTTGCTTTGTAGAGTCTCTAATACCGCAGGAAACGTGAGTGTGCTCACAACAAAAGAACGGTGTTTCCTACACATATGGGCCATATCTAGTTCAACTCTGCTTCTAAAACTGAAACAAACCACAGGTGCTCTAACATCCAATGTTTGTCAGTTAAGATGAGAAATGTGTGAGCTTCGTGAACGATGTAGATCCTTTGAGCTGTAAAGTAACTGCCCTTACCTGAAACGAAGTCTTGCTTGTAGAAACACTCAGAGCCTGGGATTTAACTCCATTTCTGAAGTGAAACACACAGCAGAGTAAGCATCCATTGATCACACTTTGCTGCAGTGCCAGAAGCACGCTCTTGCTTTCCAGGGTCTCTAAGACAGCAGGAAATGTGAGTGTGATGAGAACAAAAGAAGGGTGACCCTACACATACGGACCATATCTAGTACAACTCTGCCTCCGAAATTGACACAAAGCACAGGTCCTGTAACATCCAATGCTTGTCTGTTAAGGTGAGAAAAATGGGAGCTTCGTGAACGATGTAGATCATTTGAGCTGAAAAGTTACTGCCCTTACTTGAAACGAAGTCTTGCTTTTAGGAAGACACAGAGCCTGGAATATAACTCCATTTCTGAAGGGAAACACACAGCATAGTTCTCATCGATGGATCACACTCTGCTTTAGAGGAAGAAACACGCTCTTGCTTTCTAGAGTCTCTAATAGAGCAGGAAACTTGAGTGTGCTCAGAACAAAAGAACTGTGTTTCCTACACATATGGGCCATATCTAGTTCAACTCTGCTTCTGAAACTGATACAAAGCACTGGTCCTCTAACATCCAATGCTTGTCAGTTAAGATGAGAAACGTGTGAGCTTCGTGAACGATGTAGTTTGTTTGAGGTGAAAAGTGACTGCCCGTACCTGAAAGGAATTTGTGCTTGTAGGAACACACAGAGCCTGGAATTTAACTCCATTTCTGAAGGGAAACACACAGCATAGTTCTCATCGATGGATCACACTCTGCTTTAGAGCAAGTAGCATGCTCTTGCTTTCTAGAGTCTCTAATAACGCAGAAAACGTGAGTGTGCACAGATGAAAAGAACGGTGTTTCCTATACAAACGGACCATATCTAGTTCAACTCTGCTTCTGAAACTGAAACAAACAAGAGGTCCTCTAACATCCAATGCTTCTCAGTTAAGATGAGAAACATGTGAGCTTCGTGAACGATGGAGTTCGTTTGAGCTGTAAAGTAACTGCCCTTACCTGAAACGAAGTCTTGCTTGTAGGAAGACTCAGAGACTGGGATTTAACTCCATTTCTGAAGTGAAACACACAACAGAGTTCTCATCCATTGATCACACTCTGCTTTAGAGCAAGAAGCACGCCCTAACTTTCTAGAGTCTCTAAGACAGCAAGAAACATGAATTTGCTGAGAACAAATGAACGGTGTTTCCTACAATTACAGACCATATCTAGTCCAACTCTGCTTCTGAAACTGAAACAAACCACATGTCCTCTAACATCCAATGCTTGTCAGTTTAGATGAGAAACGTGTGAGCTTTGTGAACGATGTAGTTCGTTTGAGCTTAAAAGTGACTGCCCTTACTTGAATGAAGTCTTGCTTGTAGGAAGACTCAGAGCATGGGATTTAACTCCATTTCTGAAGTGAAACACACAGCGTAGTTCTCATCGATGGATCACACTCTGCTTTAGAGCAAGAAGCATGCTCTTGCTTTCTAGAGTCTCTAATACCGCAGGAAACGTGAGTGTGCTCAGAACAAAAGAACGGTGTTTCCTACACATATGGGCCATATCTAGTTCAACTCTGCTTCTGAAACTGAAACAAACCACAGGTCCTCTAACATCCAATGTTTGTCAGTTAAGATGAGAAATGTGTGAGCTTCGTGAACGATGTAGATCCTTTGAGCTGTAAAGTAACTGCCCTTACCTGAAACGAAGTCTTGCTTGTAGAAACATTCAGAGCCTGGGATTTAACTCCATTTCTGAAGTGAAACACACAGCAGAGTTAGCATCCATTGATCACACTCTGCTGCAGTGCCAGAAGCATGCTCTTGCTTTCCAGGGTCTCTAAGACAGCAGGAAATGTGAGTGTGATGAGAACAAAAGAAGGGTGTTCCCTACACATACGGACCATATCTAGTACAACTCTGCCTCCGAAATTGATACAAAGCACAGGTCCTCTAACATCCAATGCTTGTAAGTTAAGGTGAGAAACGTGTGAGCTTCGTGAACGATGTAGATCGTTTGAGCTGAAAAGTTACTGCCCTTACTTGAAACGAATTCTTGCTTGTAGGAAGACACAGAGCCTGGAATATAACTCCATTTCTGAAGGGAAACACACAGCATAGTTCTCATCGATGGATCACACTCTGCTTTAGAGCAAGTAGCATGCTCTTGCTTTCTAGAGTCTCTAATACCGCAGAAAACGTGAGTGTGCACAGATGAAAAGAACGGTGTTTCCTATACAAACGGACCATATCTAGTTCAACTCTGCTTCTGAAACTGAAACAAACCAGAGGTCCTCTAACATCCAATGCTTGTCAGTTAAGATGAGAAACGTGTGAGCTTCGTGAACGATGTAGATCGTTTGAGCTGAAGAGTGACTGCCCTTACTTGAAACGAAGTCTTGCTTGTAGGAAGACACAGAGCCTGGAATATAACTCCATTTCTGAAGGGAAACACACAGCATAGTTCTCATCGATGGATCACACTCTGCTTTAGAGCAAGAAGCACGGCCTTGCTTTCTAGAGTCTCTAATACAGCAGGAAACATGAGTGTCCTCAGAACAAAAGAACTGTGTTTCCTACACATAGGGCCATATCTAGTTCAACTCTGCTTCTGAAACTGAAACAAACCGCAGGTCCTCTAACATTCAATGCTTGTCAGTTAAGATGAGAAACGTGTGAGCTTCGTGAACGATGTAGTTCTTTTGAACTGAAAAATGACTGCACTTACTTGAAAAGAAGTCTTGCTTGTAGGAAGACACAGAGCCTGGAATTTAACTCCATTTCTGAAGAGAAACACACAGCATAGTTCTCTTCGATGGATCACACTCTGCTTTAGAGCAAGAAGCACGCTCTTGCTTTCTTGAGTCTCTAATACAGCCGGAACCTTGAGTGTGCTCAGAATAAAAGAACGGTGTTTCCTACACATATGGGCCATATCTAGTTCAACTCTGCTTCTGAACCTGAAAGAAACCACAGGTCCTCTAACATCCAATGCTTGTCAGTTAAGATGTGAAACGTGTGAGATTCGTGAACGATGTAGTTTGTTTGAGCTGTAAAGTAACTGCCCTTACCTGAAACGAATTCTTGCTTGTAGAAAGACTCAGAGCCTGGGATTTAACTCCATTTCTGAAGTGAAACACACAGCAGAGTTCTCATCCATTGATCACACTCTGCTTTAGAGCCAGAAGCACGCTCTTGCTTTCCAGGGTCTCTAAGACAGCAGGAAATGTGAGTGTGATGAGAACAAAAGAACGGTGTTCCCTACACATACGGACCATATCTAGCACAACTCTGCCTCTGAAATTGATACAAAGCAGAGGTCCTCTAAGATCCAATGCTTGTCAGTTAAGATGAGAAACGTGTGAGCTTCGTGAACGATGTAGATCGTATGAGCTGAAAAGTGACTGCCCTTACTTGAAACGAATTCTTGCTTGTAGGAACACACAGAGCCTGGAATATAGCTCCATTTCTGAAGGGAAACACACAGCATAGTTCTCATTGATGGATCACACTCTGCTTTAGAGCAAGAAGCACGCTCTTGCTTTCTAGAGTCTCTAATAGAGCAGGAAACATGAGTGTGCTCAGAACAAAAGAACTGTGTTTACTACACATATGGGCCATGTCTATTTCAACTCTGCTTCTGAAACTGAAACAAACCACAGGTCCTCTAACATCCAAGGCTTGTCAGTTAAGATGAGAAACGTGTGAGCTTCGTGAACGATGTAGATCGTTTGAGCTGAAAAGTGACTGCCCTTACTTGAAACGATGTCTTCCTTGTAGGAAGACTCAGAGCATGGGATTTAACTCCATTTCTAAGTGAAACACACAGCAGAGTTCTCATTCATTGATCACACTCTGCTTTAGAGCAAGAAGCACAATCTTGCTTCCTAGAGTCTCTAATACAGCAGGAAACTTGAGTGTGCTCAGAACAAAAGAACCGTGTTTCCTACACATACGGGCCATATCTAGTCCAACTCTGCTTCTGAAACTGATACAAAGCCCTGGTCCTCTAACATTCAAGGCTTCTCAGTTAAGATGAGAAACGTGTGAGCTTCGTGAACGATGTAGTTCTTTTGATCTGAAAAATGACTGCACTTACTTGAAAAGAAGTCTTGCTTGTAGGAAGACACAGAGCCTGGAATTTAACTCCATTTCTGAAGAGAAACACACAGCATAGTTCTCTTCGATGGATCACACTCTGCTTTAGAGCAAGGAGCATGCTATTTCTTTCTAGAGTCTCTAATACCGCAGGAAACCTGAGTGTGCTCAGAACAAAAGAACGGTGTTTCCTACACATATGGGCCATATCTAGTTCAACTCTGCTTCTGAAACTGAAACAAACCACAGGTCCTCTAACATCCAATGTTTGTCAGTTAAGATGAGAAATGTGTGAGCTTCGTGAACGATGTAGATCCTTTGAGCTGTAAAGTAACTGCCCTTACCTGAAACGAAGTCTTGCTTGTAGAAACACTCAGAGCCTGGGATTTAACTCCATTTCTGAAGTGAAACACACAGCAGAGGTAGCATCCATTGATCACACTCTGCTGCAGTTCCAGAAGCACGCTCTTGCTTTCCAGGGTCTCTAAGACAGCAGGAAATGTGAGTGTGATGAGAACAAAAGAAGGGTGTTCCCTACACATACGGACCATATCTAGTACAACTCTGCCTCCGAAATTGATACAAAGCACAGGTCCTCTAACATCCAATGCTTGTAAGTTAAGGTGAGAAACGTGTGAGCTTCGTGAACGATGTAGATCGTTTGAGCTGAAAAGTTACTGCCCTTACTTGAAACGAATTCTTGCTTGTAGGAAGACACAGAGCCTGGAATATAACTCCATTTCTGAAGGGAAACACACAGCATAGTTCTCATCGATGGATCACACTCTGCTTTAGAGCAAGTAGCATGCTCTTGCTTTCTAGAGTCTCTAATACCGCAGAAAACGTGAGTGTGCACAGATGAAAAGAACGGTGTTTCCTATACAAACGGACCATATCTAGTTCAACTCTGCTTCTGAAACTGAAACAAACCAGAGGTCCTCTAACATCCAATGCTTGTCAGTTAAGATGAGAAACGTGTGAGCTTCGTGAACGATGTAGATCGTTTGAGCTGAAGAGTGACTGCCCTTACTTGAAACGAAGTCTTGCTTGTAGGAAGACACAGAGCCTGGAATATAACTCCATTTCTGAAGGGAAACACACAGCATAGTTCTCATCGATGGATCACACTCTGCTTTAGAGCAAGAAGCACGGTCTTGCTTTCTAGAGTCTCTAATACAGCAGGAAACATGAGTGTCCTCAGAACAAAAGAACTGTGTTTCCTACACATAGGGCCATATCTAGTTCAACTCTGCTTCTGAAACTGAAACAAACCGCAGGTCCTCTAACATTCAATGCTTGTCAGTTAAGATGAGAAACGTGTGAGCTTCGTGAACGATGTAG
Organism: Onychomys leucogaster; assembly: GCA_949786385.1. NCBI lineage: Eukaryota > Metazoa > Chordata > Mammalia > Rodentia > Cricetidae > Onychomys > Onychomys leucogaster. The sequence goes on from CATKUP010000056.1 coordinate 892,402, forward strand.
TTCTTTTGATCTGAAAAATGACTGCACTTACTTGAAAAGAAGTCTTGCTTGTAGGAAGACACAGAGCCTGGAATTTAACTCCATTTCTGAAGAGAAACACACAGCATAGTTCTCTTCGATGGATCACACTCTGCTTTAGAGCAAGAAGCACGCTCTTGCTTTCTTGAGTCTCTAATACAGCCGGAACCTTGAGTGTGCTCAGAATAAAAGAACGGTGTTTCCTACACATATGGGCCATATCTAGTTCAACTCTGCTTCTGAACCTGAAAGAAACCACAAGTCCTCTAACATCCAATGCTTGTCAGTTAAGATGTGAAACGTGTGAGATTCGTGAACGAAGTAGTTCGTTTGAGCTGTAAAGTAACTGCCCTTACCTGAAACGAATTCTTGCTTGTAGAAAGACTCAGAGCCTGGGATTTAACTCCATTTCTGAAGTGAAACACACAGCAGAGTTCTCATCCATTGATCACACTCTGCTTTAGAGCCAGAAGCACGCTCTTGCTTTCCAGGGTCTCTAAGACAGCAGGAAATGTGAGTGTGATGAGAACAAAAGAACGGTGTTGCCTACACATACGGACCATATCTAGCACAACTCTGCCTCTGAAATTGATACAAAGCAGAGGTCCTCTAAGATCCAATGCTTGTCAGTTAAGATGAGAAACGTGTGAGCTTCGTGAACGATGTAGATCGTATGAGCTGAAAAGTGACTGCCCTTACTTGAAACGAAGTCTTCCTTGTAGGAACACACAGAGCCTGGAATATAGCTCCATTTCTGAAGGGAAACACACAGCATAGTTCTCATCGATGGATCACACTCTGCTTTAGAGCAAGAAGCACGCTCTTGCTTTCTAGAGTCTCTAATAGAGCAGGAAACATGAGTGTGCTCAGAACAAAAGAACTGTGTTTCCTACACATATGGGCCATGTCTATTTCAACTCTGCTTCTGAAACTGAAACAAACCACAGGTCCTCTAACATCCAAGGCTTGTCAGTTAAGATGAGAAACGTGTGAGCTTCGTGAACGATGTAGATCGTTTGAGCTGAAAAGTGACTGCCCTTACTTGAAACGATGTCTTCCTTGTAGGAAGACTCAGAGCATGGGATTTAACTCCATTTCTAAGTGAAACACACAGCAGAGTTCTCATTCATTGATCACACTCTGCTTTAGAGCAAGAAGCACAATCTTGCTTTCTAGAGTCTCTAATACAGCAGGAAACTTGAGTGTGCTCAGAACAAAAGAACCGTGTTTCCTACACATACGGGCCATATCTAGTCCAACTCTGCTTCTGAAACTGAAACAAACCACATGTCCTCTAACATCCAATGCTTGTCAGTTTAGATGAGAAACGTGTGAGCTTTTTGAACGATGTAGTTCGTTTGAGCTTAAACGTGACTGCCCTAACTTGAATGAAGTCTTGCTTGTAGGAAGACTCAGAGCATGGGATTTAACTCCATTTCTGAAGTGAAACACACAGCATAGTTCTCATCGATGGATCACACTCTGCTTTAGAGCAAGAAGCATGCTCTTGCTTTCTAGAGTCTCTAATACCGCAGGAAACGTGAGTGTGCTCAGAACAAAAGAACGGTGTTTCCTACACATATGGGCCATATCTAGTTCAACTCTGCTTCTGAAACTGAAACAAACAAGAGGTCCTCTAACATCCAATGCTTGTCAGTAAAGATGAGAAACATGTGAGCGTCGTGAACGATGGAGTTTGTTTGAGCTGTAAAGTAACTGCCCTTACCTGAAACGAAGTCTTGCTTGTAGGAAGACTCAGAGTCTGGGATTTAACTCCATTTCTGAAGTGAAACACACAACAGAGTTCTCATCCATTGATCACACTCTGCTTTAGAGCAAGAAGCACGCCCTAACTTTCTAGAGTCTCTAAGACAGCAAGAAACATGAGTTTGCTGAGAACAAATGAACGGTGTTTCCTACACATATGGACCATATCTAGTCCAACTCTGCTTCTGAAACTGATACAAAGCACTGGTCCTCTAACATTCAATGCTTGTCAGTTAAGATGAGAAACGTGGAGCTTCATGAACGATGTATATCGTTTGAGCTGAAGAGTGACTGCAGTTACTTGAAACGAAGTCTTGCTTGTGGGAAGACACAGAGCCTGGAATTTAACTCCATTTCTGAAGGGAAACACACAGCATAGTTCTCTTCGAGGGATCACACTCTGCTTTAGAGCAAGAAGTACGCTCTTGCTTTCTAGAGTCTCTAATACAGCCGGAAACTTGAGTGTCCTCAGAACAAAAGAACTGTGTTTCCTACACATAGGGCCATATCTAGTTCAACTCTGCTTCTGAAACTGAAACAAACCACAGGTCCTCTAACATCCAATGCTTGTCAGTTTAGATGAGAAACGTGTGAGCTTTGTGAACGATGTAGTTCATTTGAGCTGAAAAGTGACTGCCCTTACTTGAATGAAGTCTTGCTTGTAGGAAGACTCAGAGCATGGGATTTAACTCCATTTCTGAAGTGAAACACACAGCATAGTTCTCATCGATGGATCACACTCTGCTTTAGAGCAAGAAGCATGCTCTTGCTTTCTAGAGTCTCTAATACCGCAGGAAACGTGAGTGTGCTCAGAACAAGAGAACGGTGTTTCCTACACATATGGGCCATATCTAGTTCAACTCTGCTTCTGAAACTGAAACAAACCACAGGTCCTCTAACATCCAATGCTTGTCAGTTAAGATGAGAAATGTGTGAGCTTCGTGAACGATGTAGAACCTTTGAGCTGTAAAGTAACTGCCCTTACCTGAAACGAAGTCTTGCTTGTAGAAACACTCAGAGCCTGTTATTTAACTCCATTTCTGAAGTGAAACACACAGCAGAGTAAGCATCCATTGATCACACTCTGCTGCAGTTGCCAGAAGCACGCTCTTGCTTTCCAGGGTCTCTAAGACAGCAGGAAATGTGAGTGTGATGAGAACAAAAGAAGGGTGTTCCCTACACATACGGACCATATCTAGTACAACTCTGCCTCCGAAATTGATACAAAGCACAGTTCCTGTAACATCCAATGCTTGTCTGTTAAGGTGAGAAACGTGAGAGCTTCGTGAACGATGTAGATCATTTGAGCTGAAAAGTTACTGCCCTTACTTGAAACGAAGTCTTGCTTTTAGGAAGACACAGAGCCTGGAATATAACTCTATTTCTGAAGGGAAACACAAAGCATAGTTCTCATCGATGGATCACACTCTGCTTTAGAGGAAGAAACACGCTCTTGCTTTCTAGAGTCTCTAATAGAGCAGGAAACTTGAGTGTGCTCAGAACAAAAGAACTGTGTTTCCTACACATATGGGCCATATCTAGTTCAACTCTGCTTCTGAAACTGAAACAAACAAGAGGTCCTCTAACATCCAATGCTTGTCAGTTAAGATGAGAAACATGTGAGCGTCGTGAACGATGGAGTTCGTTTGAGCTGTAAAGTAACTGCCCTTACCTGAAACGAAGTCTTGCTTGTAGGAAGACTCAGAGTCTGGGATTTAACTCCATTTCTGAAGTGAAACACACAACAGAGTTCTCATCCATTGATCACACTCTGCTTTAGAGCAAGAAGCACGCCCTAACTTTCTAGAGTCTCTAAGACAGCAAGAAACATGAATTTGCTGAGAACAAAAGAACGGTGGTTCCTACACATACAGACCATATCTACTACAACTCTGCTTCTGAAACTGATACAAAGCACTGGTCCTCTAACATCCAATGCTTGTCAGTTAAGATGAGAAACGTGTGAGCTTCGTGAATGATGTAGTTGGTTTAAGCTGAAGAGTGACTGCCCATACCTGAAACGAAGTCGTGCTTGTAGGAACACACAGAGCCTGGAATTTAACCCATTTCTGAAGTGAAACCCAGAGCATTATTCTCATCGATGGATCACACTCTGCTTTAGAGCAAGAAGCACGCTCTTGCTTTCTAGAGTCTCTAATACCACAGGAAATGTGAGTGTGCTCAGAACAAAAGAACGGTGTTTCCTACACATATGGGCCATATCTAGTTCAACTCTGCTTCTGAAACTGAAACAAACCACAGGTGCTCTAACATCCAATGTTTGTTAGTTAAGATGAGAAATGTGTGAGCTTCGTGAACGATGTAGATCCTTTGAGCTGTAAAGTAACTGCCCCTACCTGAAACGAAGTCTTGCTTGTAGAAACACTCAGAGCCTGGGATTTAACTCCATTTCTGAAGTGAAACACACAGCAGTGTACTCATCCATTGATCACACTCTGCTTTAGAGCAAGAAGCACGCTCTTGCTTTCTAGAGTCTCTAATGCAGCAGGAAACTTGAGTGTGCTCAGAACAATAGAACTGTGTCTCCTACACATATGGGCCATATCTAGTTCAACTGTGCTTCTGAAACTGAAACAAACCACAGGTCCTCTAACATCCAATGCTTGTCAGTTAAGATGAGAATCGTGTGAGCTTTGTGAACGATGTAGTTCGTTTGAGCTGTAAAGTAACTGCCCTTACCTGAAACGAATTCTTGCTTGTAGAAAGACTCAGAGCCTGGGATTTAACTCAATTTCTGAAGTGAAACACACAGCAGAGTTCTCATCCATTGATCACACTCTGCTTTAGAGCCAGAAGCACGCTCTTGCTTTCCAGGGTCTCTAAGACAGCAGGAAATGTGAATGTGATGAGAACAAATGAACGGTGGGTCCTACATATACAGACCATATCTAGTCCAACTCTGCTTCTGAAACTGATACAAAGCACTGGTCCTCTAACATCCAATGCTTGTCAGTTAAGATGAGAAACGTGTGAGCTTCGTGAACGATGTAGTTCGTTTGAGGTGAACAGTGACTGCCCGTACCTGAAAGGAATTTGTGCTTGTAGGAACACACAGAGCCTGGAATTTAACCCCATTTCTGAAGGGAAACACACAGCATAGTTCTCTTCGATGGATCACTCTCTGCTTTAGAGCAAGTAGCATGCTCTTGCTTTCTAGAGTCTCTAATAACGCAGAAAACGTGAGTGTGCACAGATGAAAAGAACGGTGTTTCCTATACAAACGGACCATATCTAGTTCAACTCTGCTTCTGAAACTGAAACAAACAAGAGGTCCTCTAACATCCAATGCTTCTCAGTTAAGATGAGAAACATGTGAGCTTCGTGAACGATGGAGTTCGTTTGAGCTGTAAAGTAACTGCCCTTACCTGAAACGAAGTCTTCCTTGTAGGAAGACTCAGAGACTGGGATTTAACTCCATTTCTGAAGTGAAACACACAACAGAGTTCTCATCCATTGATCACACTCTGCTTTAGAGCAAGAAGCACGCCCTAACTTTCTAGAGTCTCTAAGACAGCAAGAAACATGAATTTGCTGAGAACAAATGAACGGTGTTTCCTACATATACAGACCATATCTAGTCCAACTGTGCTTCTGAAACTGATACAAAGCACTGGTCCTCTAACATCCAATGCTTGTCCGTTAAGATGAGAAACGTGGAGCTTCATGAACGATGTATATCGTTTGAGCTGAAGAGTGACTGCACTTCCTTGAAAAGAAGTCTTGCTTGTAGGAAGACACAGAGCCTGGAATTTAACTCCATTTCTGAAGGGAAACACACAACATAGTTCTCATCAATGGTTCACACTCTGCTTTAGAGCAAGATGCACGCTCTTGCTTGCTAGAGTCTCTAATACAGCCGGAAACTTGAGTGTCCTCAGAACCAAAGAACTGTGTTTCCTACACATAAGGCCATATCTAGTTCAACTCTGCTTCTGAAACTGAAACAAACCACATGTCCTCTAACATCCAATGCTTGTCAGTTTAGATGTGAAACGTGTGAGCTTTGTGAACGATGTAGTTCGTTTGAGCTTAAAAGTGACTGCCCTTACTTGAATGAAGTCTTGCTTGTAGGAAGACTCAGAGCATGGGATTTAATTCCATTTCTGAAGTGAAACACACAGCATAGTTCTCATCGATGGATCACACTCTGCTTTAGAGCAAGAAGCATGCTCTTGCTTTCTAGAGTCTCTAATACCGCAGGAAACGTGAGTGTGCTCAGAACAAAAGAACGGTGTTTCCTACACATATGGGCCATATCTAGTTCAACTCTGTTTCTGAAACTGAAACAAACCACAGGTCCTCTAACATCCAATGCTTGTCAGTTAAGATGAGAAACGTGTGAGCTTCGTGAACGATGTAGATCGTTTGAGCTGAAGAGTGACTGCCCTTACTTGAAACGAAGTCTTGCTTGTAGGAAGACACAGAGCCTGGAATATAACTCCATTTCTGAAGGGAAACACACAGCATAGTTCTCATCGATGGATCACACTCTGCTTTAGAGCAAGAAGCACGCTCTTGCTTTCTAGAGTCTCTAATACAGCAGGAAACATGAGTGTCCTCAGAACAAAAGAACTGTGTTTCCTACACATAGGGCCATATCTAGTTCAACTCTGCTTCTGAAACTGAAACAAACCGCAGGTCCTCTAACATCCAATGCTTGTCAGTTGAGATGAGAAACGTGTGAAATTTCTGAACAATGTAGTTCGTTTGAGCTGAAAAGTGACTGCCCTTACTTGAATGAAGTTTTGCTTGTAGGAAGACTCAGAGCATGGGATTTAACTCCATTTCTGAAGTGAAACACACAGCATAGTTCTCTTCGATGGATCACACTCTGCTTTAGAGCAAGAAGCATGCTCTTGCTTTCTAGAGTCTTTAATACCGCAGGAAGGTGAGTGTGCTCAGAACAAAAGAACAGTGTTTCCTACACATACGGGCCATATCTAGTTCTACTCTGCTTCTGAAACTTATACAAAGCACTGGTCCTCTAACATCCAATGCTTGTCAGTTAAGATGAGAAACGTGTGAGCTTCGTGAACGATGTAGTTCGTTTGAGGTGAAAAGTGACTGCCCTTACCTGAAACGAATTCGTGCTTATAGGAACACACAGAGCCTGGAATTTAACCCATTTCTGAAGCGAAACACACAGCATTGTTCTCATCGATGGATCACACTCTGCTTTAGAGCCAGAAGCACGCTCTTGCTTTCCAGGGTCTCTAAGACAGCAGGAAATGGGACTGTGATGAGAACAAAAGAACGGTGTTCCCTACACATACGGACCATATCTCGTACAACTCTGCCTCTGAAATTGATACAAAGCACAGGTACTCTAACATCCAATGCTTGTCAGTTAAGATGAGAAACGTGTGAGCTTCGTGAATGATGTAGATCGTTTGAGCTGAAAAGTGACTGCCCTTACTTGAAATGAAGTCTTGCTTGTAGGAACACACAGAGTCTGGAATTTAACCCATTTCTGAAGGGAAACACACAACAGTGTTCTCATCCATTGATCACACTCTGCTTTAGAGCATGAAGCAGGCCCTAACTTTCTAGAGTCTCTAAGAAAGCAAGAAACAAGAGTTTGCTTAGAACAAATGAATGGTGTTTCCTACACATACGGACCATATCTAGTCAAACTCTGCTTCTGAAACTGATACAAAGCACTGGTCCTCTAACATTCAATGCTTGTCAGTTAAGATGAGAAACGTGTGAGCTTTGTGAACGATGTAGTTCTTTTGATCTGAAAAATGACTGCACTTACTTGAAAAGAAGTCTTGCTTGTAGGAAGACTAGAGCCTGGAATTTACCTCCATTTCTGAAGGGAAACACACAGCATATTTCTCTTCGAGGGATCACACTCTGCTTTAGAGCAAGAAACACGCTCTTGCTTTCTAGAGTCTCTAATACAGCCGGAAACTTGAGTGTCCTCAGAACAAAAGAACTGTGTTTCCTACACATAGGGCCATATCTAGTTCAACTCTGCTTCTGAAACTGAAACAAACCACAGGTCCTCTAACATCCAATGCTTGTCAGTTTAGATGAGAAACGTGTGAGCTTTGTGAACGATGTAGTTCATTTGAGCTGAAAAGTGACTGCCCTTACTTGAATGAAGTCTTGATTGTAGGAAGACTCAGAGCATGGGATTTAACTCCATTTCTGAAGTGAAACACACAGCATAGTTCTCATCGATGGATCACACTCTGCTTTAGAGCAAGAAGCATGCTCTTGCTTTCTAGAGTCTCTAATACCGCAGGAAACGTGAGTGTGCTCAGAACAAAAGAACGGTGTTTCCTACACATATGGGCCATATCTAGTTCAACTCTGCTTCTGAAACTGAAACAAACCACAGGTGCTCTAACATCCAATGTTTGTCAGTTAAGATGAGAAATGTGTGAGCTTCGTGAACGATGTAGATCCTTTGAGCTGTAAAGTAACTGCCCTTACCTGAAACGAAGTCTTGCTTGTAGAAACACTCAGAGCCTGGGATTTAACTCCATTTCTGAATTGAAACACACAGCAGAGTAAGCATCCATTGATCACACTTTGCTGCAGTGCCAGAAGCACGCTCTTGCTTTCCAGGGTCTCTAAGACAGCAGGAAATGTGAGTGTGATGAGAACAAAAGAAGGGTGTTCCCTACACATACGGACCATATCTAGTACAACTCTGCCTCCGAAATTGACACAAAGCACAGGTCCTGTAACATCCAATGCTTGTCTGTTAAGGTGAGAAACATGGGAGCTTCGTGAACGATGTAGATCATTTGAGCTGAAAAGTTACTGCCCTTACTTGAAACGAAGTCTTGCTTTTAGGAAGACACAGAGCCTGGAATATAACTCCATTTCTGAAGGGAAACACACAGCATAGTTCTCATCGATGGATCACACTCTGCTTTAGAGGAAGAAACACGCTCTTGCTTTCTAGAGTCTCTAATAGAGCAGGAAACTTGAGTGTGCTCAGAACAAAAGAACTGTGTTTCCTACACATATGGGCCATATCTAGTTCAACTCTGCTTCTGAAACTGATACAAAGCACTGGTCCTCTAACATCCAATGCTTGTCAGTTAAGATGAGAAACGTGTGAGCTTCGTGAACGATGTAGTTTGTTTGAGGTGAAAAGTGACTGCCCGTACCTGAAAGGAATTTGTGCTTGTAGGAACACACAGAGCCTGGAATTTAACTCCATTTCTGAAGGGAAACACACAGCATAGTTCTCATCGATGGATCACACTCTGCTTTAGAGCAAGTAGCATGCTCTTGCTTTCTAGAGTCTCTAATAACGCAGAAAACGTGAGTGTGCACAGATGAAAAGAACGGTGTTTCCTATACAAACGGACCATATCTAGTTCAACTCTGCTTCTGAAACTGAAACAAACAAGAGGTCCTCTAACATCCAATGCTTCTCAGTTAAGATGAGAAACATGTGAGCTTCGTGAACGATGGAGTTCGTTTGAGCTGTAAAGTAACTGCCCTTACCTGAAACGAAGTCTTGCTTGTAGGAAGACTCAGAGACTGGGATTTAACTCCATTTCTGAAGTGAAACACACAACAGAGTTCTCATCCATTGATCACACTCTGCTTTAGAGTAAGAAGCACGCCCTAACTTTCTAGAGTCTCTAAGACAGCAAGAAACATGAATTTGCTGAGAACAAATGAACGGTGTTTCCTACAATTACAGACCATATCTAGTCCAACTCTGCTTCTGAAACTGAAACAAACCACATGTCCTCTAACATCCAATGCTTGTCAGTTTAGATGAGAAACGTGTGAGCTTTGTGAATGATGTAGTTCGTTTGAGCTTAAAAGTGACTGCCCTTACTTGAATGAAGTCTTGCTTGTAGGAAGACTCAGAGCATGGGATTTAACTCCATTTCTGAAGTGAAACACACAGCGTAGTTCTCATCGATGGATCACACTCTGCTTTAGAGCAAGAAGCATGCTCTTGCTTTCTAGAGTCTCTAATACCGCAGGAAACGTGAGTGTGCTCAGAACAAAAGAACGGTGTTTCCTACACATATGGGCCATATCTAGTTCAACTCTGCTTCTGAAACTGAAACAAACCACAGGTCCTCTAACATCCAATGTTTGTCAGTTAAGATGAGAAATGTGTGAGCTTCGTGAACGATGTAGATCCTTTGAGCTGTAAAGTAACTGCCCTTACCTGAAACGAAGTCTTGCTTGTAGAAACATTCAGAGCCTGGGATTTAACTCCATTTCTGAAGTGAAACACACAGCAGAGTTAGCATCCATTGATCACACTCTGCTGCAGTGCCAGAAGCATGCTCTTGCTTTCCAGGGTCTCTAAGACAGCAGGAAATGTGAGTGTGATGAGAACAAAAGAAGGGTGTTCCCTACACATACGGACCATATCTAGTACAACTCTGCCTCCGAAATTGATACAAAGCACAGGTCCTCTAACATCCAATGCTTGTAAGTTAAGGTGAGAAACGTGTGAGCTTCGTGAACGATGTAGATCGTTTGAGCTGAAAAGTTACTGCCCTTACTTGAAACGAATTCTTGCTTGTAGGAAGACACAGAGCCTGGAATATAACTCCATTTCTGAAGGGAAACACACAGCATAGTTCTCATCGATGGATCACACTCTGCTTTAGAGCAAGTAGCATGCTCTTGCTTTCTAGAGTCTCTAATACCGCAGAAAACGTGAGTGTGCACAGATGAAAAGAACGGTGTTTCCTATACAAACGGACCATATCTAGTTCAACTCTGCTTCTGAAACTGAAACAAACCAGAGGTCCTCTAACATCCAATGCTTGTCAGTTAAGATGAGAAACGTGTGAGCTTCGTGAACGATGTAGATCGTTTGAGCTGAAGAGTGACTGCCCTTACTTGAAACGAAGTCTTGCTTGTAGGAAGACACAGAGCCTGGAATATAACTCCATTTCTGAAGGGAAACACACAGCATAGTTCTCATCGATGGATCACACTCTGCTTTAGAGCAAGAAGCACGGCCTTGCTTTCTAGAGTCTCTAATACAGCAGGAAACATGAGTGTCCTCAGAACAAAAGAACTGTGTTTCCTACACATAGGGCCATATCTAGTTCAACTCTGCTTCTGAAACTGAAACAAACCGCAGGTCCTCTAACATTCAATGCTTGTCAGTTAAGATGAGAAACGTGTGAGCTTCGTGAACGATGTAGTTCTTTTGAACTGAAAAATGACTGCACTTACTTGAAAAGAAGTCTTGCTTGTAGGAAGACACAGAGCCTGGAATTTAACTCCATTTCTGAAGAGAAACACACAGCATAGTTCTCTTCGATGGATCACACTCTGCTTTAGAGCAAGAAGCACGCTCTTGCTTTCTTGAGTCTCTAATACAGCCGGAACCTTGAGTGTGCTCAGAATAAAAGAACGGTGTTTCCTACACATATGGGCCATATCTAGTTCAACTCTGCTTCTGAACCTGAAAGAAACCACAGGTCCTCTAACATCCAATGCTTGTCAGTTAAGATGTGAAACGTGTGAGATTCGTGAACGATGTAGTTTGTTTGAGCTGTAAAGTAACTGCCCTTACCTGAAACGAATTCTTGCTTGTAGAAAGACTCAGAGCCTGGGATTTAACTCCATTTCTGAAGTGAAACACACAGCAGAGTTCTCATCCATTGATCACACTCTGCTTTAGAGCCAGAAGCACGCTCTTGCTTTCCAGGGTCTCTAAGACAGCAGGAAATGTGAGTGTGATGAGAACAAAAGAACGGTGTTCCCTACACATACGGACCATATCTAGCACAACTCTGCCTCTGAAATTGATACAAAGCAGAGGTCCTCTAAGATCCAATGCTTGTCAGTTAAGATGAGAAACGTGTGAGCTTCGTGAACGATGTAGATCGTATGAGCTGAAAAGTGACTGCCCTTACTTGAAACGAATTCTTGCTTGTAGGAACACACAGAGCCTGGAATATAGCTCCATTTCTGAAGGGAAACACACAGCATAGTTCTCATTGATGGATCACACTCTGCTTTAGAGCAAGAAGCACGCTCTTGCTTTCTAGAGTCTCTAATAGAGCAGGAAACATGAGTGTGCTCAGAACAAAAGAACTGTGTTTACTACACATATGGGCCATGTCTATTTCAACTCTGCTTCTGAAACTGAAACAAACCACAGGTCCTCTAACATCCAAGGCTTGTCAGTTAAGATGAGAAACGTGTGAGCTTCGTGAACGATGTAGATCGTTTGAGCTGAAAAGTGACTGCCCTTACTTGAAACGATGTCTTCCTTGTAGGAAGACTCAGAGCATGGGATTTAACTCCATTTCTAAGTGAAACACACAGCAGAGTTCTCATTCATTGATCACACTCTGCTTTAGAGCAAGAAGCACAATCTTGCTTCCTAGAGTCTCTAATACAGCAGGAAACTTGAGTGTGCTCAGAACAAAAGAACCGTGTTTCCTACACATACGGGCCATATCTAGTCCAACTCTGCTTCTGAAACTGATACAAAGCCCTGGTCCTCTAACATTCAAGGCTTCTCAGTTAAGATGAGAAACGTGTGAGCTTCGTGAACGATGTAGTTCTTTTGATCTGAAAAATGACTGCACTTACTTGAAAAGAAGTCTTGCTTGTAGGAAGACACAGAGCCTGGAATTTAACTCCATTTCTGAAGAGAAACACACAGCATAGTTCTCTTCGATGGATCACACTCTGCTTTAGAGCAAGGAGCATGCTATTTCTTTCTAGAGTCTCTAATACCGCAGGAAACCTGAGTGTGCTCAGAACAAAAGAACGGTGTTTCCTACACATATGGGCCATATCTAGTTCAACTCTGCTTCTGAAACTGAAACAAACCACAGGTCCTCTAACATCCAATGTTTGTCAGTTAAGATGAGAAATGTGTGAGCTTCGTGAACGATGTAGATCCTTTGAGCTGTAAAGTAACTGCCCTTACCTGAAACGAAGTCTTGCTTGTAGAAACACTCAGAGCCTGGGATTTAACTCCATTTCTGAAGTGAAACACACAGCAGAGGTAGCATCCATTGATCACACTCTGCTGCAGTTCCAGAAGCACGCTCTTGCTTTCCAGGGTCTCTAAGACAGCAGGAAATGTGAGTGTGATGAGAACAAAAGAAGGGTGTTCCCTACACATACGGACCATATCTAGTACAACTCTGCCTCCGAAATTGATACAAAGCACAGGTCCTCTAACATCCAATGCTTGTAAGTTAAGGTGAGAAACGTGTGAGCTTCGTGAACGATGTAGATCGTTTGAGCTGAAAAGTTACTGCCCTTACTTGAAACGAATTCTTGCTTGTAGGAAGACACAGAGCCTGGAATATAACTCCATTTCTGAAGGGAAACACACAGCATAGTTCTCATCGATGGATCACACTCTGCTTTAGAGCAAGTAGCATGCTCTTGCTTTCTAGAGTCTCTAATACCGCAGAAAACGTGAGTGTGCACAGATGAAAAGAACGGTGTTTCCTATACAAACGGACCATATCTAGTTCAACTCTGCTTCTGAAACTGAAACAAACCAGAGGTCCTCTAACATCCAATGCTTGTCAGTTAAGATGAGAAACGTGTGAGCTTCGTGAACGATGTAGATCGTTTGAGCTGAAGAGTGACTGCCCTTACTTGAAACGAAGTCTTGCTTGTAGGAAGACACAGAGCCTGGAATATAACTCCATTTCTGAAGGGAAACACACAGCATAGTTCTCATCGATGGATCACACTCTGCTTTAGAGCAAGAAGCACGGTCTTGCTTTCTAGAGTCTCTAATACAGCAGGAAACATGAGTGTCCTCAGAACAAAAGAACTGTGTTTCCTACACATAGGGCCATATCTAGTTCAACTCTGCTTCTGAAACTGAAACAAACCGCAGGTCCTCTAACATTCAATGCTTGTCAGTTAAGATGAGAAACGTGTGAGCTTCGTGAACGATGTAGTTCTTTTGATCTGAAAAATGACTGCACTTACTTGAAAAGAAGTCTTGCTTGTAGGAAGACACAGAGCCTGGAATTTAACTCCATTTCTGAAGAGAAACACACAGCATAGTTCTCTTCGATGGATCACACTCTGCTTTAGAGCAAGAAGCACGCTCTTGCTTTCTTGAGTCTCTAATACAGCCGGAACCTTGAGTGTGCTCAGAATAAAAGAACGGTGTTTCCTACACATATGGGCCATATCTAGTTCAACTCTGCTTCTGAACCTGAAAGAAACCACAAGTCCTCTAACATCCAATGCTTGTCAGTTAAGATGTGAAACGTGTGAGATTCGTGAACGAAGTAGTTCGTTTGAGCTGTAAAGTAACTGCCCTTACCTGAAACGAATTCTTGCTTGTAGAAAGACTCAGAGCCTGGGATTTAACTCCATTTCTGAAGTGAAACACACAGCAGAGTTCTCATCCATTGATCACACTCTGCTTTAGAGCCAGAAGCACGCTCTTGCTTTCCAGGGTCTCTAAGACAGCAGGAAATGTGAGTGTGATGAGAACAAAAGAACGGTGTTGCCTACACATACGGACCATATCTAGCACAACTCTGCCTCTGAAATTGATACAAAGCAGAGGTCCTCTAAGATCCAATGCTTGTCAGTTAAGATGAGAAACGTGTGAGCTTCGTGAACGATGTAGATCGTATGAGCTGAAAAGTGACTGCCCTTACTTGAAACGAAGTCTTCCTTGTAGGAACACACAGAGCCTGGAATATAGCTCCATTTCTGAAGGGAAACACACAGCATAGTTCTCATCGATGGATCACACTCTGCTTTAGAGCAAGAAGCACGCTCTTGCTTTCTAGAGTCTCTAATAGAGCAGGAAACATGAGTGTGCTCAGAACAAAAGAACTGTGTTTCCTACACATATGGGCCATGTCTATTTCAACTCTGCTTCTGAAACTGAAACAAACCACAGGTCCTCTAACATCCAAGGCTTGTCAGTTAAGATGAGAAACGTGTGAGCTTCGTGAACGATGTAGATCGTTTGAGCTGAAAAGTGACTGCCCTTACTTGAAACGATGTCTTCCTTGTAGGAAGACTCAGAGCATGGGATTTAACTCCATTTCTAAGTGAAACACACAGCAGAGTTCTCATTCATTGATCACACTCTGCTTTAGAGCAAGAAGCACAATCTTGCTTTCTAGAGTCTCTAATACAGCAGGAAACTTGAGTGTGCTCAGAACAAAAGAACCGTGTTTCCTACACATACGGGCCATATCTAGTCCAACTCTGCTTCTGAAACTGAAACAAACCACATGTCCTCTAACATCCAATGCTTGTCAGTTTAGATGAGAAACGTGTGAGCTTTTTGAACGATGTAGTTCGTTTGAGCTTAAACGTGACTGCCCTAACTTGAATGAAGTCTTGCTTGTAGGAAGACTCAGAGCATGGGATTTAACTCCATTTCTGAAGTGAAACACACAGCATAGTTCTCATCGATGGATCACACTCTGCTTTAGAGCAAGAAGCATGCTCTTGCTTTCTAGAGTCTCTAATACCGCAGGAAACGTGAGTGTGCTCAGAACAAAAGAACGGTGTTTCCTACACATATGGGCCATATCTAGTTCAACTCTGCTTCTGAAACTGAAACAAACAAGAGGTCCTCTAACATCCAATGCTTGTCAGTAAAGATGAGAAACATGTGAGCGTCGTGAACGATGGAGTTTGTTTGAGCTGTAAAGTAACTGCCCTTACCTGAAACGAAGTCTTGCTTGTAGGAAGACTCAGAGTCTGGGATTTAACTCCATTTCTGAAGTGAAACACACAACAGAGTTCTCATCCATTGATCACACTCTGCTTTAGAGCAAGAAGCACGCCCTAACTTTCTAGAGTCTCTAAGACAGCAAGAAACATGAGTTTGCTGAGAACAAATGAACGGTGTTTCCTACACATATGGACCATATCTAGTCCAACTCTGCTTCTGAAACTGATACAAAGCACTGGTCCTCTAACATTCAATGCTTGTCAGTTAAGATGAGAAACGTGGAGCTTCATGAACGATGTATATCGTTTGAGCTGAAGAGTGACTGCAGTTACTTGAAACGAAGTCTTGCTTGTGGGAAGACACAGAGCCTGGAATTTAACTCCATTTCTGAAGGGAAACACACAGCATAGTTCTCTTCGAGGGATCACACTCTGCTTTAGAGCAAGAAGTACGCTCTTGCTTTCTAGAGTCTCTAATACAGCCGGAAACTTGAGTGTCCTCAGAACAAAAGAACTGTGTTTCCTACACATAGGGCCATATCTAGTTCAACTCTGCTTCTGAAACTGAAACAAACCACAGGTCCTCTAACATCCAATGCTTGTCAGTTTAGATGAGAAACGTGTGAGCTTTGTGAACGATGTAGTTCATTTGAGCTGAAAAGTGACTGCCCTTACTTGAATGAAGTCTTGCTTGTAGGAAGACTCAGAGCATGGGATTTAACTCCATTTCTGAAGTGAAACACACAGCATAGTTCTCATCGATGGATCACACTCTGCTTTAGAGCAAGAAGCATGCTCTTGCTTTCTAGAGTCTCTAATACCGCAGGAAACGTGAGTGTGCTCAGAACAAGAGAACGGTGTTTCCTACACATATGGGCCATATCTAGTTCAACTCTGCTTCTGAAACTGAAACAAACCACAGGTCCTCTAACATCCAATGCTTGTCAGTTAAGATGAGAAATGTGTGAGCTTCGTGAACGATGTAGAACCTTTGAGCTGTAAAGTAACTGCCCTTACCTGAAACGAAGTCTTGCTTGTAGAAACACTCAGAGCCTGTTATTTAACTCCATTTCTGAAGTGAAACACACAGCAGAGTAAGCATCCATTGATCACACTCTGCTGCAGTTGCCAGAAGCACGCTCTTGCTTTCCAGGGTCTCTAAGACAGCAGGAAATGTGAGTGTGATGAGAACAAAAGAAGGGTGTTCCCTACACATACGGACCATATCTAGTACAACTCTGCCTCCGAAATTGATACAAAGCACAGTTCCTGTAACATCCAATGCTTGTCTGTTAAGGTGAGAAACGTGAGAGCTTCGTGAACGATGTAGATCATTTGAGCTGAAAAGTTACTGCCCTTACTTGAAACGAAGTCTTGCTTTTAGGAAGACACAGAGCCTGGAATATAACTCTATTTCTGAAGGGAAACACAAAGCATAGTTCTCATCGATGGATCACACTCTGCTTTAGAGGAAGAAACACGCTCTTGCTTTCTAGAGTCTCTAATAGAGCAGGAAACTTGAGTGTGCTCAGAACAAAAGAACTGTGTTTCCTACACATATGGGCCATATCTAGTTCAACTCTGCTTCTGAAACTGAAACAAACAAGAGGTCCTCTAACATCCAATGCTTGTCAGTTAAGATGAGAAACATGTGAGCGTCGTGAACGATGGAGTTCGTTTGAGCTGTAAAGTAACTGCCCTTACCTGAAACGAAGTCTTGCTTGTAGGAAGACTCAGAGTCTGGGATTTAACTCCATTTCTGAAGTGAAACACACAACAGAGTTCTCATCCATTGATCACACTCTGCTTTAGAGCAAGAAGCACGCCCTAACTTTCTAGAGTCTCTAAGACAGCAAGAAACATGAATTTGCTGAGAACAAAAGAACGGTGGTTCCTACACATACAGACCATATCTACTACAACTCTGCTTCTGAAACTGATACAAAGCACTGGTCCTCTAACATCCAATGCTTGTCAGTTAAGATGAGAAACGTGTGAGCTTCGTGAATGATGTAGTTGGTTTAAGCTGAAGAGTGACTGCCCATACCTGAAACGAAGTCGTGCTTGTAGGAACACACAGAGCCTGGAATTTAACCCATTTCTGAAGTGAAACCCAGAGCATTATTCTCATCGATGGATCACACTCTGCTTTAGAGCAAGAAGCACGCTCTTGCTTTCTAGAGTCTCTAATACCACAGGAAATGTGAGTGTGCTCAGAACAAAAGAACGGTGTTTCCTACACATATGGGCCATATCTAGTTCAACTCTGCTTCTGAAACTGAAACAAACCACAGGTGCTCTAACATCCAATGTTTGTTAGTTAAGATGAGAAATGTGTGAGCTTCGTGAACGATGTAGATCCTTTGAGCTGTAAAGTAACTGCCCCTACCTGAAACGAAGTCTTGCTTGTAGAAACACTCAGAGCCTGGGATTTAACTCCATTTCTGAAGTGAAACACACAGCAGTGTACTCATCCATTGATCACACTCTGCTTTAGAGCAAGAAGCACGCTCTTGCTTTCTAGAGTCTCTAATGCAGCAGGAAACTTGAGTGTGCTCAGAACAATAGAACTGTGTCTCCTACACATATGGGCCATATCTAGTTCAACTGTGCTTCTGAAACTGAAACAAACCACAGGTCCTCTAACATCCAATGCTTGTCAGTTAAGATGAGAATCGTGTGAGCTTTGTGAACGATGTAGTTCGTTTGAGCTGTAAAGTAACTGCCCTTACCTGAAACGAATTCTTGCTTGTAGAAAGACTCAGAGCCTGGGATTTAACTCAATTTCTGAAGTGAAACACACAGCAGAGTTCTCATCCATTGATCACACTCTGCTTTAGAGCCAGAAGCACGCTCTTGCTTTCCAGGGTCTCTAAGACAGCAGGAAATGTGAATGTGATGAGAACAAATGAACGGTGGGTCCTACATATACAGACCATATCTAGTCCAACTCTGCTTCTGAAACTGATACAAAGCACTGGTCCTCTAACATCCAATGCTTGTCAGTTAAGATGAGAAACGTGTGAGCTTCGTGAACGATGTAGTTCGTTTGAGGTGAACAGTGACTGCCCGTACCTGAAAGGAATTTGTGCTTGTAGGAACACACAGAGCCTGGAATTTAACCCCATTTCTGAAGGGAAACACACAGCATAGTTCTCTTCGATGGATCACTCTCTGCTTTAGAGCAAGTAGCATGCTCTTGCTTTCTAGAGTCTCTAATAACGCAGAAAACGTGAGTGTGCACAGATGAAAAGAACGGTGTTTCCTATACAAACGGACCATATCTAGTTCAACTCTGCTTCTGAAACTGAAACAAACAAGAGGTCCTCTAACATCCAATGCTTCTCAGTTAAGATGAGAAACATGTGAGCTTCGTGAACGATGGAGTTCGTTTGAGCTGTAAAGTAACTGCCCTTACCTGAAACGAAGTCTTCCTTGTAGGAAGACTCAGAGACTGGGATTTAACTCCATTTCTGAAGTGAAACACACAACAGAGTTCTCATCCATTGATCACACTCTGCTTTAGAGCAAGAAGCACGCCCTAACTTTCTAGAGTCTCTAAGACAGCAAGAAACATGAATTTGCTGAGAACAAATGAACGGTGTTTCCTACATATACAGACCATATCTAGTCCAACTGTGCTTCTGAAACTGATACAAAGCACTGGTCCTCTAACATCCAATGCTTGTCCGTTAAGATGAGAAACGTGGAGCTTCATGAACGATGTATATCGTTTGAGCTGAAGAGTGACTGCACTTCCTTGAAAAGAAGTCTTGCTTGTAGGAAGACACAGAGCCTGGAATTTAACTCCATTTCTGAAGGGAAACACACAACATAGTTCTCATCAATGGTTCACACTCTGCTTTAGAGCAAGATGCACGCTCTTGCTTGCTAGAGTCTCTAATACAGCCGGAAACTTGAGTGTCCTCAGAACCAAAGAACTGTGTTTCCTACACATAAGGCCATATCTAGTTCAACTCTGCTTCTGAAACTGAAACAAACCACATGTCCTCTAACATCCAATGCTTGTCAGTTTAGATGTGAAACGTGTGAGCTTTGTGAACGATGTAGTTCGTTTGAGCTTAAAAGTGACTGCCCTTACTTGAATGAAGTCTTGCTTGTAGGAAGACTCAGAGCATGGGATTTAATTCCATTTCTGAAGTGAAACACACAGCATAGTTCTCATCGATGGATCACACTCTGCTTTAGAGCAAGAAGCATGCTCTTGCTTTCTAGAGTCTCTAATACCGCAGGAAACGTGAGTGTGCTCAGAACAAAAGAACGGTGTTTCCTACACATATGGGCCATATCTAGTTCAACTCTGTTTCTGAAACTGAAACAAACCACAGGTCCTCTAACATCCAATGCTTGTCAGTTAAGATGAGAAACGTGTGAGCTTCGTGAACGATGTAGATCGTTTGAGCTGAAGAGTGACTGCCCTTACTTGAAACGAAGTCTTGCTTGTAGGAAGACACAGAGCCTGGAATATAACTCCATTTCTGAAGGGAAACACACAGCATAGTTCTCATCGATGGATCACACTCTGCTTTAGAGCAAGAAGCACGCTCTTGCTTTCTAGAGTCTCTAATACAGCAGGAAACATGAGTGTCCTCAGAACAAAAGAACTGTGTTTCCTACACATAGGGCCATATCTAGTTCAACTCTGCTTCTGAAACTGAAACAAACCGCAGGTCCTCTAACATCCAATGCTTGTCAGTTGAGATGAGAAACGTGTGAAATTTCTGAACAATGTAGTTCGTTTGAGCTGAAAAGTGACTGCCCTTACTTGAATGAAGTTTTGCTTGTAGGAAGACTCAGAGCATGGGATTTAACTCCATTTCTGAAGTGAAACACACAGCATAGTTCTCTTCGATGGATCACACTCTGCTTTAGAGCAAGAAGCATGCTCTTGCTTTCTAGAGTCTTTAATACCGCAGGAAGGTGAGTGTGCTCAGAACAAAAGAACAGTGTTTCCTACACATACGGGCCATATCTAGTTCTACTCTGCTTCTGAAACTTATACAAAGCACTGGTCCTCTAACATCCAATGCTTGTCAGTTAAGATGAGAAACGTGTGAGCTTCGTGAACGATGTAGTTCGTTTGAGGTGAAAAGTGACTGCCCTTACCTGAAACGAATTCGTGCTTATAGGAACACACAGAGCCTGGAATTTAACCCATTTCTGAAGCGAAACACACAGCATTGTTCTCATCGATGGATCACACTCTGCTTTAGAGCCAGAAGCACGCTCTTGCTTTCCAGGGTCTCTAAGACAGCAGGAAATGGGACTGTGATGAGAACAAAAGAACGGTGTTCCCTACACATACGGACCATATCTCGTACAACTCTGCCTCTGAAATTGATACAAAGCACAGGTACTCTAACATCCAATGCTTGTCAGTTAAGATGAGAAACGTGTGAGCTTCGTGAATGATGTAGATCGTTTGAGCTGAAAAGTGACTGCCCTTACTTGAAATGAAGTCTTGCTTGTAGGAACACACAGAGTCTGGAATTTAACCCATTTCTGAAGGGAAACACACAACAGTGTTCTCATCCATTGATCACACTCTGCTTTAGAGCATGAAGCAGGCCCTAACTTTCTAGAGTCTCTAAGAAAGCAAGAAACAAGAGTTTGCTTAGAACAAATGAATGGTGTTTCCTACACATACGGACCATATCTAGTCAAACTCTGCTTCTGAAACTGATACAAAGCACTGGTCCTCTAACATTCAATGCTTGTCAGTTAAGATGAGAAACGTGTGAGCTTTGTGAACGATGTAGTTCTTTTGATCTGAAAAATGACTGCACTTACTTGAAAAGAAGTCTTGCTTGTAGGAAGACTAGAGCCTGGAATTTACCTCCATTTCTGAAGGGAAACACACAGCATATTTCTCTTCGAGGGATCACACTCTGCTTTAGAGCAAGAAACACGCTCTTGCTTTCTAGAGTCTCTAATACAGCCGGAAACTTGAGTGTCCTCAGAACAAAAGAACTGTGTTTCCTACACATAGGGCCATATCTAGTTCAACTCTGCTTCTGAAACTGAAACAAACCACAGGTCCTCTAACATCCAATGCTTGTCAGTTTAGATGAGAAACGTGTGAGCTTTGTGAACGATGTAGTTCATTTGAGCTGAAAAGTGACTGCCCTTACTTGAATGAAGTCTTGATTGTAGGAAGACTCAGAGCATGGGATTTAACTCCATTTCTGAAGTGAAACACACAGCATAGTTCTCATCGATGGATCACACTCTGCTTTAGAGCAAGAAGCATGCTCTTGCTTTCTAGAGTCTCTAATACCGCAGGAAACGTGAGTGTGCTCAGAACAAAAGAACGGTGTTTCCTACACATATGGGCCATATCTAGTTCAACTCTGCTTCTGAAACTGAAACAAACCACAGGTGCTCTAACATCCAATGTTTGTCAGTTAAGATGAGAAATGTGTGAGCTTCGTGAACGATGTAGATCCTTTGAGCTGTAAAGTAACTGCCCTTACCTGAAACGAAGTCTTGCTTGTAGAAACACTCAGAGCCTGGGATTTAACTCCATTTCTGAATTGAAACACACAGCAGAGTAAGCATCCATTGATCACACTTTGCTGCAGTGCCAGAAGCACGCTCTTGCTTTCCAGGGTCTCTAAGACAGCAGGAAATGTGAGTGTGATGAGAACAAAAGAAGGGTGTTCCCTACACATACGGACCATATCTAGTACAACTCTGCCTCCGAAATTGACACAAAGCACAGGTCCTGTAACATCCAATGCTTGTCTGTTAAGGTGAGAAACATGGGAGCTTCGTGAACGATGTAGATCATTTGAGCTGAAAAGTTACTGCCCTTACTTGAAACGAAGTCTTGCTTTTAGGAAGACACAGAGCCTGGAATATAACTCCATTTCTGAAGGGAAACACACAGCATAGTTCTCATCGATGGATCACACTCTGCTTTAGAGGAAGAAACACGCTCTTGCTTTCTAGAGTCTCTAATAGAGCAGGAAACTTGAGTGTGCTCAGAACAAAAGAACTGTGTTTCCTACACATATGGGCCATATCTAGTTCAACTCTGCTTCTGAAACTGATACAAAGCACTGGTCCTCTAACATCCAATGCTTGTCAGTTAAGATGAGAAACGTGTGAGCTTCGTGAACGATGTAGTTTGTTTGAGGTGAAAAGTGACTGCCCGTACCTGAAAGGAATTTGTGCTTGTAGGAACACACAGAGCCTGGAATTTAACTCCATTTCTGAAGGGAAACACACAGCATAGTTCTCATCGATGGATCACACTCTGCTTTAGAGCAAGTAGCATGCTCTTGCTTTCTAGAGTCTCTAATAACGCAGAAAACGTGAGTGTGCACAGATGAAAAGAACGGTGTTTCCTATACAAACGGACCATATCTAGTTCAACTCTGCTTCTGAAACTGAAACAAACAAGAGGTCCTCTAACATCCAATGCTTCTCAGTTAAGATGAGAAACATGTGAGCTTCGTGAACGATGGAGTTCGTTTGAGCTGTAAAGTAACTGCCCTTACCTGAAACGAAGTCTTGCTTGTAGGAAGACTCAGAGACTGGGATTTAACTCCATTTCTGAAGTGAAACACACAACAGAGTTCTCATCCATTGATCACACTCTGCTTTAGAGTAAGAAGCACGCCCTAACTTTCTAGAGTCTCTAAGACAGCAAGAAACATGAATTTGCTGAGAACAAATGAACGGTGTTTCCTACAATTACAGACCATATCTAGTCCAACTCTGCTTCTGAAACTGAAACAAACCACATGTCCTCTAACATCCAATGCTTGTCAGTTTAGATGAGAAACGTGTGAGCTTTGTGAATGATGTAGTTCGTTTGAGCTTAAAAGTGACTGCCCTTACTTGAATGAAGTCTTGCTTGTAGGAAGACTCAGAGCATGGGATTTAACTCCATTTCTGAAGTGAAACACACAGCGTAGTTCTCATCGATGGATCACACTCTGCTTTAGAGCAAGAAGCATGCTCTTGCTTTCTAGAGTCTCTAATACCGCAGGAAACGTGAGTGTGCTCAGAACAAAAGAACGGTGTTTCCTACACATATGGGCCATATCTAGTTCAACTCTGCTTCTGAAACTGAAACAAACCACAGGTCCTCTAACATCCAATGTTTGTCAGTTAAGATGAGAAATGTGTGAGCTTCGTGAACGATGTAGATCCTTTGAGCTGTAAAGTAACTGCCCTTACCTGAAACGAAGTCTTGCTTGTAGAAACACTCAGAGCCTGGGATTTAACTCCATTTCTGAAGTGAAACACACAGCAGAGTTAGCATCTATTGATCACACTCTGCTGCAGTGCCAGAAGCATGCTCTTGCTTTCCAGGGTCTCTAAGACAGCAGGAAATGTGAGTGTGATGAGAACAAAAGAAGGGTGTTCCCTACACATACGGACCATATCTAGTACAACTCTGCCTCCGAAATTGATACAAAGCACAGGTCCTCTAACATCCAATGCTTGTAAGTTAAGGTGAGAAACGTGTGAGCTTCGTGAACGATGTAGATCGTTTGAGCTGAAAAGTTACTGCCCTTACTTGAAACGAATTCTTGCTTGTAGGAAGACACAGAGCCTGGAATATAACTCCATTTCTGAAGGGAAACACACAGCATAGTTCTCATCGATGGATCACACTCTGCTTTAGAGCAAGTAGCATGCTCTTGCTTTCTAGAGTCTCTAATACCGCAGAAAACGTGAGTGTGCACAGATGAAAAGAACGGTGTTTCCTATACAAACGGACCATATCTAGTTCAACTCTACTTCTGAAACTGAAACAAACCAGAGGTCCTCTAACATCCAATGCTTGTCAGTTAAGATGAGAAACGTGTGAGCTTCGTGAACGATGTAGATCGTTTGAGCTGAAGAGTGACTGCCCTTACTTGAAACGAAGTCTTGCTTGTAGGAAGACACAGAGCCTGGAATATAACTCCATTTCTGAAGGGAAACACACAGCATAGTTCTCATCGATGGATCACACTCTGCTTTAGAGCAAGAAGCACGCTCTTGCTTTCTAGAGTCTCTAATACAGCAGGAAACATGAGTGTCCTCAGAACAAAAGAACTGTGTTTCCTACACATAGGGCCATATCTAGTTCAACTCTGCTTCTGAAACTGAAACAAACCGCAGGTCCTCTAACATCCAATGCTTGTCAGTTGAGATGAGAAACGTGTGAAATTTCTGAACGATGTAGTTCGTTTGAGCTGAAAAGTGACTGCACTTACTTGAATGAAGTCTTGCTTGTAGGAAGACTCAGAGCATGGGATTTAACTCCATTTCTGAAGTGAAACACACAGCATAGTTCTCTTCGATGGATCACACTCTGCTTTAGAGCAAGAAGCATGCTCTTGCTATCTAGAGTCTTTAATACCGCAGGAAGGTGAGTGTGCTCAGAACAAAAGAACAGTGTTTCCTACACATACGGGCCATATCTAGTTCAACTCTGCTTCTGAAACTTATACAAAGCACTGGTCCTCTAACATCCAATGCTTGTCAGTTAAGATAAGAAACGTGTGAGCTTCGTGAACGATGTAGTTCGTTTGAGCTGAAAAGTGACTGCCCTTACCTGAAACGAATTCGTGCTTATAGGAACACACAGAGCCTGGAATTTAACCCATTTCTGAAGCGAAACACACAGCATTGTTCTCATCGATGGATCACACTCTGCTTTAGAGCCAGAAGCACGCTCTTGCTTTCCAGGGTCTCTAAGACAGCAGGAAATGGGACTGTGATGAGAACAAAAGAACGGTGTTCCCTACACATACGGACCATATCTCGTACAACTCTGCCTCTGAAATTGATACAAAGCACAGGTACTCTAACATCCAATGCTTGTCAGTTAAGATGAGAAACGTGTGAGCTTCGTGAATGATGTAGATCGTTTGAGCTGAAAAGTGACTGCCCTTACTTGAAATGAAGTCTTGCTTGTAGGAACACACAGAGTCTGGAATTTAACCCATTTCTGAAGGGAAACACACAACAGTGTTCTCATCCATTGATCACACTCTGCTTTAGAGCATGACGCAGGCCCTAACTTTCTAGAGTCTCTAAGAAAGCAAGAAACAAGAGTTTGCTTAGAACAAATGAATGGTGTTTCCTACACATACGGACCATATCTAGTCAAACTCTGCTTCTGAAACTGATACAAAGCACTGGTCCTCTAACATTCAATGCTTGTCAGTTAAGATGAGAAACGTGTGAGCTTCGTGAACGATGTAGTTCTTTTGATCTGAAAAATGACTGCACTTACTTGAAAAGAAGTCTTGCTTGTAGGAAGACTAGAGCCTGGAATTTACCTCCATTTCTGAAGGGAAACACACAGCATAGTTCTCTTCGAGGGATCACACTCTGCTTTAGCGCAAGAAACACGCTCTTGCTTTCTAGAGTCTCTAATACAGCCGGAAACTTGAGTGTCCTCAGAACAAAAGAACTGTGTTTCCTACACATAGGGCCATATCTAGTTCAACTCTGCTTCTGAAACTGAAACAAACCACAGGTCCTCTAACATCCAATGTTTGTCAGTTAAGATGAGAAATGTGTGAGCTTTGTGAACGATGTAGATCCTTTGAGCTGAAAAGTGACTGCCCTTACCTGAAACGAAGTCTTGCTTGTAGAAACACTCAGAGCATGGGATTTAACTCCATTTCTGAAGTGAAACACACAGCAGAGTAAGCATCCATGGATCACACTCTGCTTTAGAGCAAGAAGCATGCTCTTGCTTTCTAGAGTCTCTAATACCGCAGGAAACGTGAGTGTGCTCACAACAAAAGAACGGTGTTTCCTACACATACGGACCATATCTAGTACAACTCTGCCTCCGAAATTGACACAAAGCACCGGTCCTGTAACATCCAATGCTTGTCTGTTAAGGTGAGAAAAATGGGAGCTTCGTGAACGATGTAGATCATTTGAGCTGAAAAGTTACTGCCCTTACTTGAAACGAAGTCTTGCTTTTAGGAAGACACAGAGCCTGGAATATAACTCCATTTCTGAAGGGAAACACACAGCATAGTTCTCTTTGATGGATCACACTCTGCTTTAGAGGAAGAAACACGCTCTTGCTTTCTAGAGTCTCTAATAGAGCAGGAAACTTGAGTGTGCTCAGAACAAAAGAACTGTGTTTCCTACACATATGGGCCATATCTAGTTCAACTCTGCTTCTGAAACTGATACAAAGCACTGGTCCTCTAACATCCAATGCTTGTCAGTTAAGATGAGAAACGTGTGAGCTTCGTGAACGATGTAGTTTGTTTGAGGTGAAAAGTGACTGCCCGTACCTGAAAGGAATTTGTGCTTGTAGGAACACACAGAGCCTGGAATTTAACTCCATTTCTGAAGGGAAACACACAGCATAGTTCTCATCGATGGATCACACTCTGCTTTAGAGCAAGTAGCATGCTCTTGCTTTCTAGAGTCTCTAATAACGCAGAAAACGTGAGTGTGCACAGATGAAAAGAACGGTGTTTCCTATACAAACGGACCATATCTAGTTCAACTCTGCTTCTGAAACTGAAACAAACAAGAGGTCCTCTAACATCCAATGCTTCTCAGTTAAGATGAGAAACATGTGAGCTTCGTGAACGATGGAGTTCGTTTGAGCTGTAAAGTAACTGCCCTTACCTGAAACGAAGTCTTGCTTGTAGGAAGACTCAGAGACTGGGATTTAACTCCATTTCTGAAGTGAAACACACAACAGAGTTCTCATCCATTGATCACACTCTGCTTTAGAGCAAGAAGCACGCCCTAACTTTCTAGAGTCTCTAAGACAGCAAGAAACATGAATTTGCTGAGAACAAATGAACGGTGTTTCCTACAATTACAGACCATATCTAGTCCAACTCTGCTTCTGAAACTGAAACAAACCACATGTCCTGTAACATCCAATGCTTGTCAGTTTAGATGAGAAACGTGTGAGCTTTGTGAATGATGTAGTTCGTTTGAGCTTAAAAGTGACTGCCCTTACTTGAATGAAGTCTTGCTTGTAGGAAGACTCAGAGCATGGGATTTAACTCCATTTCTGAAGTGAAACACACAGCGTAGTTCTCATCGATGGATCACACTCTGCTTTAGAGCAAGAAGCATGCTCTTGCTTTCTAGAGTCTCTAATACCGCAGGAAACGTGAGTGTGCTCAGAACAAAAGAACGGTGTTTCCTACACATATGGGCCATATCTAGTTCAACTCTGCTTCTGAAACTGAAACAAACCACAGGTCCTCTAACATCCAATGTTTGTCAGTTAAGATGAGAAATGTGTGAGCTTCGTGAACGATGTAGATCCTTTGAGCTGTAAAGTAACTGCCC
Organism: Onychomys leucogaster; assembly: GCA_949786385.1. Classification (NCBI taxonomy): domain Eukaryota; kingdom Metazoa; phylum Chordata; class Mammalia; order Rodentia; family Cricetidae; genus Onychomys; species Onychomys leucogaster. The sequence goes on from CATKUP010000056.1 coordinate 920,167, forward strand.
TTACCTGAAACGAAGTCTTGCTTGTAGAAACACTCAGAGCCTGGGATTTAACTCCATTTCTGAAGTGAAACACACAGCAGAGTTAGCATCCATTGATCACACTCTGCTGCAGTGCCAGAAGCATGCTCTTGCTTTCCAGGGTCTCTAAGACAGCAGGAAATGTGAGTGTGATGAGAACAAAAGAAGGGTGTTCCCTACACATACGGACCATATCTAGTACAACTCTGCCTCCGAAATTGATACAAAGCACAGGTCCTCTAACATCCAATGCTTGTAAGTTAAGGTGAGAAACGTGTGAGCTTCGTGAACGATGTAGATCGTTTGAGCTGAAAAGTTACTGCCCTTACTTGAAATGAATTCTTGCTTGTAGGAAGACACAGAGCCTGGAATATAACTCCATTTCTGAAGGGAAACACACAGCATAGTTCTCATCGATGGATCACACTCTGCTTTAGAGCAAGTAGCATGCTCTTGCTTTCTAGAGTCTCTAATACCGCAGAAAACGTGAGTGTGCACAGATGAAAAGAACAGTGTTTCCTATACAAACGGACCATATCTAGTTCAACTCTACTTCTGAAACTGAAACAAACCAGAGGTCCTCTAACATCCAATGCTTGTCAGTTAAGATGAGAAACGTGTGAGCTTCGTGAACGATGTAGATCGTTTGAGCTGAAGAGTGACTGCCCTTACTTGAAACGAAGTCTTGCTTGTAGGAAGACACAGAGCCTGGAATATAACTCCATTTCTGAAGGGAAACACACAGCATAGTTCTCATCGATGGATCACACTCTGCTTTAGAGCAAGAAGCACGCTCTTGCTTTCTAGAGTCTCTAATACAGCAGGAAACATGAGTGTCCTCAGAACAAAAGAACTGTGTTTCCTACACATAGGGCCATATCTAGTTCAACTCTGCTTCTGAAACTGAAACAAACCGCAGGTCCTCTAACATCCAATGCTTGTCAGTTGAGATGAGAAACGTGTGAAATTTCTGAACGATGTAGTTCGTTTGAGCTGAAAAGTGACTGCACTTACTTGAATGAAGTCTTGCTTGTAGGAAGACTCAGAGCATGGGATTTAACTCCATTTCTGAAGTGAAACACACAGCATAGTTCTCTTCGATGGATCACACTCTGCTTTAGAGCAAGAAGCATGCTCTTGCTATCTAGAGTCTTTAATACCGCAGGAAGGTGAGTGTGCTCAGAACAAAAGAACAGTGTTTCCTACACATACGGGCCATATCTAGTTCAACTCTGCTTCTGAAACTTATACAAAGCACTGGTCCTCTAACATCCAATGCTTGTCAGTTAAGATAAGAAACGTGTGAGCTTCGTGAACGATGTAGTTCGTTTGAGCTGAAAAGTGACTGCCCTTACCTGAAACGAATTCGTGCTTATAGGAACACACAGAGCCTGGAATTTAACCCATTTCTGAAGCGAAACACACAGCATTGTTCTCATCGATGGATCACACTCTGCTTTAGAGCCAGAAGCACGCTCTTGCTTTCCAGGGTCTCTAAGACAGCAGGAAATGTGAGTGTGATGAGAACAAAAGAACGGTGTTCCCTACACATACGGACCATATCTAGCACAACTCTGCCTCTGAAATTGATACAAAGCAGAGGTCCTCTAAGATCCAATGCTTGTCAGTTAAGATGAGAAACGTGTGAGCTTCGTGAACGATGTAGATCGTATGAGCTGAAAAGTGACTGCCCTTACTTGAAACGAAGTCTTGCTTGTAGGAACACACAGAGCCTGGAATATAGCTCCATTTCTGAAGGGAAACACACAGCATAGTTCTCATCGATGGATCACACTCTGCTTTAGAGCAAGAAGCACGCTCTTGCTTTCTAGAGTCTCTAATAGAGCAGGAAACATGAGTGTGCTCAGAACAAAAGAACTGTGTTTCCTACACATATGGGCCATGTCTATTTCAACTCTGCTTCTGAAACTGAAACAAACCACAGGTCCTCTAACATCCAAGGCTTGTCAGTTAAGATGAGAAACGTGTGAGCTTCGTGAACGATGTAGATCGTTTGAGCTGAAAAGTGACTGCCCTTACTTGAAACGATGTCTTCCTTGTAGGAAGACTCAGAGCATGGGATTTAACTCCATTTCTAAGTGAAACACACAGCAGAGTTCTCATTCATTGATCACACTCTGCTTTAGAGCAAGAAGCACAATCTTGCTTTCTAGAGTCTCTAATACAGCAGGAAACTTGAGTGTGCTCAGAACAAAAGAACCGTGTTTCCTACACATACGGGCCATATCTAGTCCAACTCTGCTTCTGAAACTGATACAAAGCCCTGGTCCTCTAACATTCAAGGCTTCTCAGTTAAGATGAGAAACGTGTGAGCTTCGTGAACGATGTAGTTCTTTTGATCTGAAAAATGACTGCACTTACTTGAAAAGAAGTCTTGCTTGTAGGAAGACACAGAGCCTGGAATTTAACTCCATTTCTGAAGAGAAACACACAGCATAGTTCTCTTCGATGGATCACACTCTGCTTTAGAGCCAGAAGCATGCTCTTTCTTTCTAGAGTCTCTAATACCGCAGGAAACCTGAGTGTGCTCAGAACAAAAGAACGGTGTTTCCTACACATATGGGCCATATTTAGTTCAACTCTGCTTCTGAAACTGAAACAAACCACAGGTCCTCTAACATCCAATGTTTGTCAGTTAAGATGAGAAATGTGTGAGCTTCGTGAACGATGTAGATCCTTTGAGCTGTAAAGTAACTGCCCTTACCTGAAACGAAGTCTTGCTTGTAGAAACACTCAGAGCCTGGGATTTAACTCCATTTCTGAAGTGAAACACACAGCAGAGTTAGCATCCATTGATCACACTCTGCTGCAGTGCCAGAAGCACGCTCTTGCTTTCCAGGTTCTCTAAGACAGCAGGAAATGTGAGTGTGATGAGAACAAAAGAAGGGTGTTCCCTACACATACGGACCATATCTAGTACAACTCTGCCTCCGAAATTGATACAAAGCACAGGTCCTCTAACATCCAACGCTTGTAAGTTAAGGTGAGAAACGTGTGAGCTTCGTGAACGATGTAGATCGTTTGAGCTGAAAAGTTACTGCCCTTACTTGAAACGAATTCTTGCTTGTAGGAAGACACAGAGCCTGGAATATAACTCCATTTCTGAAGGGAAACACACAGCATAGTTCTCATCGATGGATCACACTCTGCTTTAGAGCAAGTAGCATGCTCTTGCTTTCTAGAGTCTCTAATACCGCAGAAAACGTGAGTGTGCACAGATGAAAAGAACGGTGTTTCCTATACAAACGGACCATATCTAGTTCAACTCTGCTTCTGAAACTGAAACAAACCAGAGGTCCTCTAACATCCAATGCTTGTCAGTTAAGATGAGAAACGTGTGAGCTTCGTGAACGATGTAGATCGTTTGAGCTGAAGAGTGACTGCCCTTACTTGAAACGAAGTCTTGCTTGTAGGAAGACACAGAGCCTGGAATATAACTCCATTTCTGAAGGGAAACACACAGCATAGTTCTCATCGATGGATCACACTCTGCTTTAGAGCAAGAAGCACGGTCTTGCTTTCTAGAGTCTCTAATACAGCAGGAAACATGAGTGTCCTCAGAACAAAAGAACTGTGTTTCCTACACATAGGGCCATATCTAGTTCAACTCTGCTTCTGAAACTGAAACAAACCGCAGGTCCTCTAACATTCAATGCTTGTCAGTTAAGATGAGAAACGTGTGAGCTTCGTGAACGATGTAGTTCTTTTGATCTGAAAAATGACTGCACTTACTTGAAAAGAAGTCTTGCTTGTAGGAAGACACAGAGCCTGGAATTTAACTCCATTTCTGAAGAGAAACACACAGCATAGTTCTCTTCGATGGATCACACTCTGCTTTAGAGCAAGAAGCACGCTCTTGCTTTCTTGAGTCTCTAATACAGCCGGAACCTTGAGTGTGCTCAGAATAAAAGAACGGTGTTTCCTACACATATGGGCCATATCTAGTTCAACTCTGCTTCTGAACCTGAAAGAAACCACAAGTCCTCTAACATCCAATGCTTGTCAGTTAAGATGTGAAACGTGTGAGATTCGTGAACGATGTAGTTCGTTTGAGCTGTAAAGTAACTGCCCTTACCTGAAACGAATTCTTGCTTGTAGAAAGACTCAGAGCCTGGGATTTAACTCCATTTCTGAAGTGAAACACACAGCAGAGTTCTCATCCATTGATCACACTCTGCTTTAGAGCCAGAAGCACGCTCTTGCTTTCCAGGGTCTCTAAGACAGCAGGAAATGTGAGTGTGATGAGAACAAAAGAACGGTGTTGCCTACACATACGAACCATATCTAGCACAACTCTGCCTCTGAAATTGATACAAAGCAGAGGTCCTCTAAGATCCAATGCTTGTCAGTTAAGATGAGAAACGTGTGAGCTTCGTGAACGATGTAGATCGTATGAGCTGAAAAGTGACTGCCCTTACTTGAAACGAAGTCTTGCTTGTAGGAACACACAGAGCCTGGAATATAGCTCCATTTCAGAAGGGAAACACACAGCATAGTTCTCATCGATGGATCACACTCTGCTTTAGAGCAAGAAGCACGCTCTTGCTTTCTAGAGTCTCTAATAGAGCAGGAAACATGAGTGTGCTCAGAACAAAAGAACTGTGTTTCCTACACATATGGGCCATGTCTATTTCAACTCTGCTTCTGAAACTGAAACAAACCACAGGTCCTCTAACATCCAAGGCTTGTCAGTTAAGATGAGAAACGTGTGAGCTTCGTGAACGATGTAGATCGTTTGAGCTGAAAAGTGACTGCCCTTACTTGAAACGATGTCTTCCTTGTAGGAAGACTCAGAGCATGGGATTTAACTCCATTTCTAAGTGAAACACACAGCAGAGTTCTCATTCATTGATCACACTCTGCTTTAGAGCAAGAAGCACAATCTTGCTTTCTAGAGTCTCTAATACAGCAGGAAACTTGAGTGTGCTCAGAACAAAAGAACCGTGTTTCCTACACATACGGGCCATATCTAGTCCAACTCTGCTTCTGAAACTGAAACAAACCACATGTCCTCTAACATCCAATGCTTGTCAGTTTAGATGAGAAACGTGTGAGCTTTGTGAACGATGTAGTTCGTTTGAGCTTAAACGTGACTGCCCTAACTTGAATGAAGTCTTGCTTGTAGGAAGACTCAGAGCATGGGATTTAACTCCATTTCTGAAGTGAAACACACAGGATAGTTCTCATCGATGGATCACACTCTGCTTTAGAGCAAGAAGCATGCTCTTGCTTTCTAGAGTCTCTAATACCGCAGGAAACGTGAGTGTGCTCAGAACAAAAGAACGGTGTTTCCTACACATATGGGCCATATCTAGTTCAACTCTGCTTCTGAAACTGAAACAAACCACAGGTCCTCTAACATCCAATGCTTGTCAGTTGAGATGAGAAACGTGTGAACTTGCTGAACGATGTAGTTCGTTTGAGCTGAAAAGTGACTGCCCTTACTTGAAAAGAAGTCTTGCTTGTAGGAAGACTCAGAGCATGGGATTTAACTCCATTTCTGAAGTGAAACACACAGCATAGTTCTCATCGATGGATCACACTCTGCTTTAGAGCAAGAAGCACGCTCTTGCTTTCTAGAGTCTCTAATACCGCAGGAAGGTGAGTGTGCTCAGAACAAAAGAACAGTGTTTCCTACACATACGGGCCATATCTAGTTCAACTCTGCTTATGAAACTTATACAAAGCACTGGTCCTCTAACATCCAATGCTTGTCAGTTAAGATGAGAAACGTGTGAGCTTCGTGAACGATGTAGTTCGTTTGAGCTGAAAAGTGACTGCCCTTACCTGAAACGAAGTCGTGCTTATAGGAACACACAGAGCCTGGAATTTAACCCATTTCTGAAGGGAAACACACAGCATTGTTCTCATCGATGGATCACACTCTGCTTTAGAGCCAGAAGCACGCTCTTGCTTTCCAGGGTCTCTAAGACAGCAGGAAATGGGACTGTGATGAGAACAAAAGAACGGTGTTGCCTACACATACGGCCCATATCTCGTACAACTCTGCCTCTGAAATTGATACAAAGCACAGGTCCTCTAACATCCAATGCTTGTCAGTTAAGATGAGAAACGTGTGAGCTTCGTGAATGATGTAGATCGTTTGAGCTGAAAAGTGACTGCCCTTACTTGAAACGAAGTCTTGCTTGTAGGAACACACAGAGCCTGGAATATAGCTCCATTTCTGAAGGGAAACACACAGCATAGTTCTCATTGATGGATCACACTCTGCTTTAGAGCAAGAAGCACGCTCTTGCTTTCTAGAGTCTCTAATAGAGCAGGAAACATGAGTGTGCTCAGAACAAAAGAACTGTGTTTCCTACACATATGGGCCATGTCTATTTCAACTCTGCTTCTGAAACTGAAACAAACCACAGGTCCTCTAACATCCAAGGCTTGTCAGTTAAGATGAGAAAAGTGTGAGCTTCGTGAACGATGTAGATCCTTTGAGCTGAAAAGTGACTGCCCTTACTTGAAACGATGTCTTCCTTGTAGGAAGACTCACAGCATGGGATTTAACTCCATTTCTAAGTGAAACACACAGCAGAGTTCTCATTCATTGATCACACTCTGCTTTAGAACAAGAAGCACAATCTTGCTTTCTAGAGTCTCTAATACAGCAGGAAACTTGAGTGTGCTCAGAACAAAAGAACCCTGTTTCCTACACATACGGGCCATATCTAGTCCAACTCTGCTTCTGAAACTGATACAAAGCCCTGGTCCTCTAACATTCAAGGCTTCTCAGTTAAGATGAGAAACGTGTGAGCTTCGTGAACGATGTAGTTCTTTTGATCTGAAAAATGACTGCACTTACTTGAAAAGAAGTCTTGCTTGTAGGAAGACACAGAGCCTGGAATTTAACTCCATTTCTGAAGAGAAACACACAGCATAGTTCTCTTCGATGGATCACACTCTGCTTTAGAGCCAGAAGCATGCTCTTTCTTTCTAGAGTCTCTAATACCGCAGGAAACCTGAGTGTGCTCAGAACAAAAGAACGGTGTTTCCTACACATATGGGCCATATCTAGTTCAACTCTGCTTCTGAAACTGAAACAAACCACAGGTCCTCTAACATCCAATGTTTGTCAGTTAAGATGAGAAATGTGTGAGCTTCGTGAACGATGTAGATCCTTTGAGCTGTAAAGTAACTGCCCTTACCTGAAACGAAGTCTTGCTTGTAGAAACACTCAGAGCCTGGGATTTAACTCCATTTCTGAAGTGAAACACACAGCAGAGTTAGCATCCATTGATCACACTCTGCTGCAGTGCCAGAAGCACGCTCTTGCTTTCCAGGGTCTCTAAGACAGCAGGAAATGTGAGTGTGATGAGAACAAAAGAAGGGTGTTCCCTACACATACGGACCATATCTAGTACAACTCTGCCTCCGAAATTGATACAAAGCACAGGTCCTCTAACATCCAATGCTTGTAAGTTAAGGTAAGAAACGTGTGAGCTTCGTGAACGATGTAGATCGTTTGAGCTGAAAAGTTACTGCCCTTACTTGAAACGAATTCTTGCTTGTAGGAAGACACAGAGCCTGGAATATAACTCCATTTCTGAAGGGAAACACACAGCATAGTTCTCATCGATGGATCACACTCTGCTTTAGAGCAAGTAGCATGCTCTTGCTTTCTAGAGTCTCTAATACCGCAGAAAACGTGAGTGTGCACAGATGAAAAGAACGGTGTTTCCTATACAAACGGACCATATCTAGTTCAACTCTGCTTCTGAAACTGAAACAAACCAGAGGTCCTCTAACATCCAATGCTTGTCAGTTAAGATGAGAAACGTGTGAGCTTCGTGAATGATGTAGATCGTTTGAGCTGAAGAGTGACTGCCCTTACTTGAAACGAAGTCTTGCTTGTAGGAAGACACAGAGCCTGGAATATAACTCCATTTCTGAAGGGAAACACACAGCATAGTTCTCATCGATGGATCACACTCTGCTTTAGAGCAAGAAGCACGGTCTTGCTTTCTAGAGTCTCTAATACAGCAGGAAACATGAGTGTCCTCAGAACAAAAGAACTGTGTTTCCTACACATAGGGCCATATCTAGTTCAACTCTGCTTCTGAAACTGAAACAAACCGCAGGTCCTCTAACATTCAATGCTTGTCAGTTAAGATGAGAAACGTGTGAGCTTCGTGAACGATGTAGTTCTTTTGATCTGAAAAATGACTGCACTTACTTGAAAAGAAGTCTTGCTTGTAGGAAGACACAGAGCCTGGAATTTAACTCCATTTCTGAAGAGTAACACACAGCATAGTTCTCTTCGATGGATCACACTCTGCTTTAGAGCAAGAAGCACGCTCTTGCTTTCTTGAGTCTCTAATACAGCCGGAACCTTGAGTGTGCTCAGAATAAAAGAACGGTGTTTCCTACTCATATGTGCCATATCTAGTTCAACTCTGCTTCTGAACCTGAAAGAAACCACAAGTCCTCTAACATCCAATGCTTGTCAGTTAAGATGTGAAACGTGTGAGATTCGTGAACGATGTAGTTCGTTTGAGCTGTAAAGTAACTGCCCTTACCTGAAACGAATTCTTGCTTGTAGAAAGACTCAGAGCCTGGGATTTAACTCCATTTCTGAAGTGAAACACACAGCAGAGTTCTCATCCATTGATCACACTCTGCTTTAGAGCCAGAAGCACGCTCTTGCTTTCCAGGGTCTCTAAGACAGCAGGAAATGTGAGTGTGATGAGAACAAAAGAACGGTGTTCCCTACACATACGGACCATATCTAGCACAACTCTGCCTCTGAAATTGATACAAAGCAGAGGTCCTCTAAGATCCAATGCTTGTCAGTTAAGATGAGAAACGTGTGAGCTTCGTGAACGATGTAGATCGTATGAGCTGAAAAGTGACTGCCCTTACTTGAAACGAAGTCTTGCTTGTAGGAACACACAGAGCCTGGAATATAGCTCCATTTCTGAAGGGAAACACACAGCATAGTTCTCATCGATGGATCACACTCTGCTTTAGAGCAAGAAGCACGCTCTTGCTTTCTAGAGTCTCTAATAGAGCAGGAAACATGAGTGTGCTCAGAGAAAAAGAACTGTGTTTCCTACACATATGGGCCATGTCTATTTCAACTCTGCTTCTGAAACTGAAACAAACCACAGGTCCTCTAACATCCAAGGCTTGTCAGTTAAGATGAGAAACGTGTGAGCTTCGTGAACGATGTAGATCGTTTGAGCTGAAAAGTGACTGCCCTTACTTGAAACGATGTCTTCCTTGTAGGAAGACTCAGAGCATGGGATTTAACTCCATTTCTAAGTGAAACACACAGCAGAGTTCTCATTCATTGATCACACTCTGCTTTAGAGCAAGAAGCACAATCTTGCTTTCTAGAGTCTCTAATACAGCAGGAAACTTGAGTGTGCTCAGAACAAAAGAACCGTGTTTCCTACACATTCGGGCCATATCTAGTCCAACTCTGCTTCTGAAACTGAAACAAACCACATGTCCTCTAACATCCAATGCTTGTCAGTTTAGATGAGAAACGTGTGAGCTTTGTGAACGATGTAGTTCGTTTGAGCTTAAAAGTGACTGCCCTTACTTGAATGAAGTCTTGCTTGTAGGAAGACTCAGAGCATGGGATTTAACTCCATTTCTGAAGTGAAACACACAGCATAGTTCTCATCGATGGATCACACTCTGCTTTAGAGCAAGAAGCATGCTCTTGCTTTCTAGAGTCTCTAATACCGCAGGAAACGTGAGTGTGCTCAGAACAAAAGAACGGTGTTTCCTACACATATGGGCCATATCTAGTTCAACTCTGCTTCTGAAACTGAAACAAACCACAGGTCCTCTAACATCCAATGCTTGTCAGTTGAGATGAGAAACGTGTGAACTTGCTGAACGATGTAGTTCGTTTGAGCTGAAAAGTGACTGCCCTTACTTGAAAAGAAGTCTTGATGGTAGGAAGACTCAGAGCATGGGATTTAACTCCATTTCTGAAGTGAAACACACAGCATAGTTCTCATCGATGGATCACACTCTGCTTTAGAGCAAGAAGCATGCTCTTGCTTTCTAGAGTCTCTAATACCGCAGGAAGGTGAGTGTGCTCAGAACAAAAGAACAGTGTTTCCTACACATACGGGCCATATCTAGTTCAACTCTGCTTCTGAAACTTATACAAAGCACTGGTCCTCTAACATCCAATGCTTGTCAGTTAAGATGAGAAACGTGTGAGCTTCGTGAACGATGTAGTTCGTTTGAGCTGAAAAGTGACTGCCCTTACCTGAAACGAAGTCGTGCTTATAGGAACACACAGAGCCTGGAATTTAACCCATTTCTGAAGGGAAACACACAGCATTGTTCTCATCGATGGATCACACTCTGCTTTAGAGCCAGAAGCACGCTCTTGCTTTCCAGGGTCTCTAAGACAGCAGGAAATGGGACTGTGATGAGAACAAAAGAACGGTGTTGCCTACACATACAGCCCATATCTCGTACAACTCTGCCTCTGAAATTGATACAAAGCACAGGTCCTCTAACATCCAATGCTTGTCAGTTAAGATGAGAAACGTGTGAGCTTCGTGAATGATGTAGATCGTTTGAGCTGAAAAGTGACTGCCCTTACTTGAAATGAAGTCTTGCTTGTAGGAACACACAGAGTCTGGAATTTAACCCATTTCTGAAGGGAAACACACAACAGTGTTCTCATCCATTGATCACAATCTGCTTTAGAGCATGAAGCAGGCCCTAACTTTCTAGAGTCTCTAAGAAAGCAAGAAACATGAGTTTGCTTAGAACAAATGAATGGTGTTTCCTACACATACGGACCATATCTAGTCAAACTCTGCTTCTGAAACTGATACAAAGCACTGGTCCTCTAACATTCAATGCTTGTCAGTTAAGATGAGAAACGTGTGAGCTTCGTGAACGATGTAGTTCTTTTGATATGAAAAATGACTGCACTTACTTGAAAAGAGTCTTGCTTGTAGGAAGACTCAGAGCCTGGAATTTAACTCCATTTCTGAAGAGAAACACACAGCATAGTTCTCTTCGATGGATCACACTCTGCTTTAGAGTAAGAAGCACGCTCTTGCTTTCTTGAGTCTCTAATACAGCCAGAACATTGAGTGTGCTCAGAATAAAAGAACGGTGTTTCCTACACATATGGGCCATATCTAGTTCAACTCTGCTTCTGAACCTGAAAGAAACCACAGGTCCTCTAACATCCAATGCTTGTCAGTTAAGATGTGAAACGTGTGAGATTCGTGAACGATGTAGTTCGTTTGAGCTGTAAAGTAACTGCCCTTACCTGAAACGAATTCTTGCTTGTAGAAAGACTCAGAGCCTGGGATTTAACTCCATTTCTGAAGTGAAACACACAGCAGAGTTCTCATCCATTGATCACACTCTGCTTTAGAGCCAGAAGCACGCTCTTGCTTTCCAGGGTCTCTAAGACAGCAGGAAATGTGAGTGTGATGAGAACAAAAGAACGGTGTTCCCTACACATACGGACCATATCTAGCACAACTCTGCCTCTGAAATTGATACAAAGCAGAGGTCCTCTAAGATCCAATGCTTGTCAGTTAAGATGAGAAACGTGTGAGCTTCATGAACGATGTAGATCGTATGAGCCGAAAAGTGACTGCCCTTACTTGAAACGAAGTCTTGCTTGTAGGAACACACAGAGCCTGGAATATAGCTCCATTTCTGAAGGGAAACACACAGCATAGTTCTCATCGATGGATCACACTCTGCTTTAGAGCAAGAAGCACGCTCTTGCTTTCTAGAGTCTCTAATAGAGCAGGAAACATGAGTGTGCTCAGAACAAAAGAACTGTGTTTCCTACACATATGGGCCATGTCTATTTTAACTCTGCTTCTGAAACTGAAACAAACCACAGGTCCTCTAACATCCAAGGCTTGTCAGTTAAGATGAGAAACGTGTGAGCTTCGTGAACGATGTAGATCGTTTGAGCTGAAAAGTGACTGCCCTTACTTGAAACGATGTCTTCCTTGTAGGAAGACTCAGAGCATGGGATTTAACTCCATTTCTAAGTGAAACACACAGCAGAGTTCTCATTCATTGATCACACTCTGCTTTAGAGCAAGAAGCACAATCTTGCTTTCTAGAGTCTCTAATACAGCAGGAAACTTGAGTGTGCTCAGAACAAAAGAACCGTGTTTCCTACACATACGGGCCATATCTAGTCCAACTCTGCTTCTGAAACTGATACAAAGCCCTGGTCCTCTAACATTCAAGGCTTCTCAGTTAAGATGAGAAACGTGTGAGCTTCGTGAACGATGTAGTTCTTTTGATCTGAAAAATGACTGCACTTACTTGAAAAGAAGTCTTGCTTGTAGGAAGACACAGAGCCTGGAATTTAACTCCATTTCTGAAGAGAAACACACAGCATAGTTCTCTTCGATGGATCACACTCTGCTTTAGAGCCAGAAGCATGCTCTTTCTTTCTAGAGTCTCTAATACCGCAGGAAACCTGAGTGTGCTCAGAACAAAAGAACGGTGTTTCCTACACATATGGGCCATATCTAGTTCAACTCTGCTTCTGAAACTGAAACAAACCACAGGTCCTCTAACATCCAATGTTTGTCATTTAAGATGAGAAATGTGTGAGCTTCGGGAACGATGTAGATTGTTTGAGCTGAAGAGTGACTGCCCTTACTTCAAACGAAGTCTTGCTTGTAGGAAGACACAGAGCCTGGAATATAACTCCATTTCTGAAGGGAAACACACAGCATAGTTCTCATCGATGGATCACACTCTGCTTTAGAGCAAGAAGCACGGTCTTGCTTTCTAGAGTCTCTAATACAGCAGGAAACATGAGTGTGCTGAGAACAAAAGAACTGTGTTTCCTACACATATGGGCCATATCTCGTTCAACTCTGCTTCTGAAACTTAAACAAACCACAGGTCCTCTAACATCCAAGGCTTGTCAGTTAAGATGAGAAACGTGTGAGCTTCGTGAACGATGTAGATCGTTTGAGCTGAAAAGTTACTGCCCTTACTTGAAACGAATTCTTGCTTGTAGGAAGACACAGAGCCTGGAATATAACTCCATTTCTGAAGGGAACCACACAGCATAGTTCTCATCGATGGATCACACTCTGCTTTAGAGCAAGTAGCATGCTCTTGCTTTCTAGAGTCTCTAATAACGCAGAAAACGTGAGTGTGCACAGATGAAAAGAATGGTGTTTCCTATACAAACGGACCATATCTAGTTCAACTCTGCTTGTGAAACTGAAACAAACAAGAGGTCCTCTAACATCCAATGCTTCTCAGTTAAGATGAGAAACATGTGAGCTTCGTGAACGATGGAGTTCGTTTGAGCTGTAAAGTAACTGCCCTTACCTGAAACGAAGTCTTGCTTGTAGGAAGACTCAGAGACTGGGATTTAACTCCATTTCTGAAGTGAAACACACAACAGAGTTCTCATCCATTGATCACACTCTGCTTTAGAGTAAGAAGCACGCCCTAACTTTCTAGAGTCTCTAAGACAGCAAGAAACATGAATTTGCTGAGAACAAATGAACGGTGTTTCCTACATATACAGACCATATCTAGTCCAACTCTGCTTCTGAAACTGATACAAAGCACTGGTCCTCTAACATCCAATGCTTGTCAGTTAAGATGAGAAACGGGGAGCTTCATGAACGATGTATATCGTTTGAGCTGAAGAGTGACTGCACTTCCTTGAAACGAAGTCTTGCTTGTAGGAAGACACAGAACCTGGAATTTAACTCCATTTCTGAAGGGAAACACACAACATAGTTCTCATCAATGGTTCACACTCTGCTTTAGAGCAAGATGCACGCTCTTGCTTTCTAGAGTCTCTAATACCGCAGGAAACGTGAGTGTGCTCAGAACAAAAGAACGGTGTTTCCTACACATATGGGCCATATCTAGTTCAACTCTGCTTCTGAAACTGAAACAAACCACAGGTCCTCTAACATCCAATGCTTGTCAGTTGAGATGAGAAACGTGTGAACTTGCTGAACGATGTAGTTCGTTTGAGCTGAAAAGTGACTGCCCTTACTTGAAAAGAAGTCTTGATGGTAGGAAGACTCAGAGCATGGGATTTAACTCCATTTCTGAAGTGAAACACACAGCATAGTTCTCATCGATGGATCACACTCTGCTTTAGAGCAAGAAGCATGCTCTTGCTTTCTAGAGTCTCTAATACCGCAGGAAGGTGAGTGTGCTCAGAACAAAAGAACAGTGTTTCCTACACATACGGGCCATATCTAGTTCAACTCTGCTTCTGAAACTTATACAAAGCACTGGTCCTCTAACATCCAATGCTTGTCAGTTAAGATGAGAAACGTGTGAGCTTCGTGAACGATGTAGTTCGTTTGAGCTGAAAAGTGACTGCCCTTACCTGAAACGAAGTCGTGCTTATAGGAACACACAGAGCCTGGAATTTAACCCATTTCTGAAGGGAAACACACAGCATTGTTCTCATCGATGGATCACACTCTGCTTTAGAGCCAGAAGCACGCTCTTGCTTTCCAGGGTCTCTAAGACAGCAGGAAATGGGACTGTGATGAGAACAAAAGAACGGTGTTGCCTACACATACAGCCCATATCTCGTACAACTCTGCCTCTGAAATTGATACAAAGCACAGGTCCTCTAACATCCAATGCTTGTCAGTTAAGATGAGAAACGTGTGAGCTTCGTGAATGATGTAGATCGTTTGAGCTGAAAAGTGACTGCCCTTACTTGAAATGAAGTCTTGCTTGTAGGAACACACAGAGTCTGGAATTTAACCCATTTCTGAAGGGAAACACACAACAGTGTTCTCATCCATTGATCACAATCTGCTTTAGAGCATGAAGCAGGCCCTAACTTTCTAGAGTCTCTAAGAAAGCAAGAAACATGAGTTTGCTTAGAACAAATGAATGGTGTTTCCTACACATACGGACCATATCTAGTCAAACTCTGCTTCTGAAACTGATACAAAGCACTGGTCCTCTAACATTCAATGCTTGTCAGTTAAGATGAGAAACGTGTGAGCTTCGTGAACGATGTAGTTCTTTTGATATGAAAAATGACTGCACTTACTTGAAAAGAGTCTTGCTTGTAGGAAGACTCAGAGCCTGGAATTTAACTCCATTTCTGAAGAGAAACACACAGCATAGTTCTCTTCGATGGATCACACTCTGCTTTAGAGTAAGAAGCACGCTCTTGCTTTCTTGAGTCTCTAATACAGCCAGAACATTGAGTGTGCTCAGAATAAAAGAACGGTGTTTCCTACACATATGGGCCATATCTAGTTCAACTCTGCTTCTGAACCTGAAAGAAACCACAGGTCCTCTAACATCCAATGCTTGTCAGTTAAGATGTGAAACGTGTGAGATTCGTGAACGATGTAGTTCGTTTGAGCTGTAAAGTAACTGCCCTTACCTGAAACGAATTCTTGCTTGTAGAAAGACTCAGAGCCTGGGATTTAACTCCATTTCTGAAGTGAAACACACAGCAGAGTTCTCATCCATTGATCACACTCTGCTTTAGAGCCAGAAGCACGCTCTTGCTTTCCAGGGTTTCTAAGACAGCAGGAAATGTGAGTGTGTTGAGAACAAAAGAACGGTGTTCCCTACACATACGGACCATATCTAGCACAACTCTGCCTCTGAAATTGATACAAAGCAGAGGTCCTCTAAGATCCAATGCTTGTCAGTTAAGATGAGAAACGTGTGAGCTTCATGAACGATGTAGATCGTATGAGCCGAAAAGTGACTGCCCTTACTTGAAACGAAGTCTTGCTTGTAGGAACACACAGAGCCTGGAATATAGCTCCATTTCTGAAGGGAAACACACAGCATAGTTCTCATCGATGGATCACACTCTGCTTTAGAGCAAGAAGCACGCTCTTGCTTTCTAGAGTCTCTAATAGAGCAGGAAACATGAGTGTGCTCAGAACAAAAGAACTGTGTTTCCTACACATATGGGCCATGTCTATTTTAACTCTGCTTCTGAAACTGAAACAAACCACAGGTCCTCTAACATCCAAGGCTTGTCAGTTAAGATGAGAAACGTGTGAGCTTCGTGAACGATGTAGATCGTTTGAGCTGAAAAGTGACTGCCCTTACTTGAAACGATGTCTTCCTTGTAGGAAGACTCAGAGCATGGGATTTAACTCCATTTCTAAGTGAAACACACAGCAGAGTTCTCATTCATTGATCACACTCTGCTTTAGAGCAAGAAGCACAATCTTGCTTTCTAGAGTCTCTAATACAGCAGGAAACTTGAGTGTGCTCAGAACAAAAGAACCGTGTTTCCTACACATACGGGCCATATCTAGTCCAACTCTGCTTCTGAAACTGATACAAAGCCCTGGTCCTCTAACATTCAAGGCTTCTCAGTTAAGATGAGAAACGTGTGAGCTTCGTGAACGATGTAGTTCTTTTGATCTGAAAAATGACTGCACTTACTTGAAAAGAAGTCTTGCTTGTAGGAAGACACAGAGCCTGGAATTTAACTCCATTTCTGAAGAGAAACACACAGCATAGTTCTCTTCGATGGATCACACTCTGCTTTAGAGCCAGAAGCATGCTCTTTCTTTCTAGAGTCTCTAATACCGCAGGAAACCTGAGTGTGCTCAGAACAAAAGAACGGTGTTTCCTACACATATGGGCCATATCTAGTTCAACTCTGCTTCTGAAACTGAAACAAACCACAGGTCCTCTAACATCCAATGTTTGTCATTTAAGATGAGAAATGTGTGAGCTTCGGGAACGATGTAGATTGTTTGAGCTGAAGAGTGACTGCCCTTACTTCAAACGAAGTCTTGCTTGTAGGAAGACACAGAGCCTGGAATATAACTCCATTTCTGAAGGGAAACACACAGCATAGTTCTCATCGATGGATCACACTCTGCTTTAGAGCAAGAAGCACGGTCTTGCTTTCTAGAGTCTCTAATACAGCAGGAAACATGAGTGTGCTGAGAACAAAAGAACTGTGTTTCCTACACATATGGGCCATATCTCGTTCAACTCTGCTTCTGAAACTTAAACAAACCACAGGTCCTCTAACATCCAAGGCTTGTCAGTTAAGATGAGAAACGTGTGAGCTTCGTGAACGATGTAGATCGTTTGAGCTGAAAAGTTACTGCCCTTACTTGAAACGAATTCTTGCTTGTAGGAAGACACAGAGCCTGGAATATAACTCCATTTCTGAAGGGAACCACACAGCATAGTTCTCATCGATGGATCACACTCTGCTTTAGAGCAAGTAGCATGCTCTTGCTTTCTAGAGTCTCTAATAACGCAGAAAACGTGAGTGTGCACAGATGAAAAGAATGGTGTTTCCTATACAAACGGACCATATCTAGTTCAACTCTGCTTCTGAAACTGAAACAAACAAGAGGTCCTCTAACATCCAATGCTTCTCAGTTAAGATGAGAAACATGTGAGCTTCGTGAACGATGGAGTTCGTTTGAGCTGTAAAGTAACTGCCCTTACCTGAAACGAAGTCTTGCTTGTAGGAAGACTCAGAGACTGGGATTTAACTCCATTTCTGAAGTGAAACACACAACAGAGTTCTCATCCATTGATCACACTCTGCTTTAGAGTAAGAAGCACGCCCTAACTTTCTAGAGTCTCTAAGACAGCAAGAAACATGAATTTGCTGAGAACAAATGAACGGTGTTTCCTACATATACAGACCATATCTAGTCCAACTCTGCTTCTGAAACTGATACAAAGCACTGGTCCTCTAACATCCAATGCTTGTCAGTTAAGATGAGAAACGGGGAGCTTCATGAACGATGTATATCGTTTGAGCTGAAGAGTGACTGCACTTCCTTGAAACGAAGTCTTGCTTGTAGGAAGACACAGAACCTGGAATTTAACTCCATTTCTGAAGGGAAACACACAACATAGTTCTCATCAATGGTTCACACTCTGCTTTAGAGCAAGATGCACGCTCTTGCTTTCTAGAGTCTCTAATACAGCAGGAAACTTGAGTGTCCTCAGAACAAAAGAACTGTGTTTCCTACACATAAAGCCATATCTAGTTCAACTCTGCTTCTGAAACTGAAACAAACCACATGTCCTCTAACATCCAATGCTTGTCAGTTTAGATGAGAAACGTGTGAGCTTTGTGAAAGATGTAGTTCGTTTGAGCTTAAAAGTGACTGCCCTTACTTGAATGAAGTCTTGCTTGTAGGAAGACTCAGAGCATGGGATTTAACTCCATTTCTGAAGTGAAACACACAGCATAGTTCTCATCGATGGATCACACTCTGCTTTAGAGCAAGAAGCATTCTCTTGCTTTCTAGAGTCTCTAATACCGCAGGAAACGTGAGTGTGCTCAGAACAAAAGAACGGTGTTTCCTACACATATGGGCCATATCTAGTTCAACTCTGTTACTGAAACTGAAACAAACCACAGGTCCTCTAACATCCAATGCTTGTCAGTTAAGATGAGAAATGTGTGAGCTTCGTGAACGATGTAGATCCTTTGAGCTGTAAAGTAACTGCCCTTACCTGAAACGAAGTCTTGCTTGTAGAAACACTCAGAGCCTGGGATTTAACTCCATTTCTGAAGTGAAACACACAGCAGAGTTAGCATCCATTGATCACACTCTGCTGCAGTGCCAGAAGCACGCTCTTGCTTTCCAGGGTCTCTAAGACAGCAGGAAATGTGAGTGTGATGAGAACAAAAGAAGGGTGTTCCCTACACATACGGACCATATCTAGTACAACTCTGCCTCCGAAATTGATACAAAGCACAGGTCCTCTAACATCCAATGCTTGTAAGTTAAGGTGAGAAACGTGTGAGCTTCGTGAACGATGTAGATCGTTTGAGCTGAAAAGTTACTGCCCTTACTTGAAAGGAATTCTTGCTTGTAGGAAGACACAGAGCCTGGAATATAACTCCATTTCTGAAGGGAACCACACAGCATAGTTCTCATCGATGGATCACACTCTGCTTTAGAGCAAGTAGCATGCTCTTGCTTTCTAGATTCTCTAATACCGCAGAAAACGTGAGTGTGCACAGATGAAAAGAACGGTGTTTCCTATACAAACGGACCATATCTAGTTCAACTCTGCTTCTGAAACTGAAACAAACCAGAGGTCCTCTAACATCCAATGCTTGTCAGTTAAGATGAGAAACGTGTGAGCTTCGGGAACGATGTAGATTGTTTGAGCTGAAGAGTGACTGCCCTTACTTGAAACAAAGTCTTGCTTGTAGGAAGACACAGAGCCTGGAATATAACTCCATTTCTGAAGGGAAACACACAGCATAGTTCTCATCGATGGATCACACTCTGCTTTAGAGCAAGAAGCACGGTCTTGCTTTCTAGAGTCTCTAATACAGCAGGAAACATGAGTGTCCTCAGAACAAAAGAACTGTGTTTCCTACACATAGGGCCATATCTAGTTCAACTCTGCTTCTGAAACTGAAACAAACCGCAGGTCCTCTAACATCCAATGCTTGTCAGTTGAGATGAGAAACGTGTGAACTTGCTGAACGATGTAGTTCGTTTGAGCTGAAAAGTGACTGCCCTTACTTGAATGAAGTCTTGCTTGTAGGAAGACTCAGAGCATGGGATTTAACCCCATTTCTGAAGTGAGACACACAGCAGATTTCTCTTCCATTGATCTCACTCTGCTTTAGAGCAAGAAGCATGCTGTTGCTTTCTAGAGTCTCTAAGACGGCAGAAAACGTGAGTGTGCTGAGAACAAAAGAACGGTGGTTCCTACACATACGGACCATATCTAGTCCAACTCAGCTTCTGAAACTGATACAAAGCACTGGTCCTCTATCATGCAATGCTGGTCAGTTAAGATGAGAAATGTGTGAGCTTCGTGAACGATGTAGTTTGTTTGAGCTGAAAAGTGACTGCCCTTACCTGAAACGAAGTCGTGCTTGTAGGAACACAGATCCTGGAATTTAACTCCATTTCTGAAGGGAAACACACAGCATCGTTCTCATCAATGGATCACACTCTGCTTTAGAGCAAGAAGCATGCTCTTGCTTTCTAGAGTCTCTAATACCGCAGGAAACAGGAGTGTGCTCAAAGAAAAGAACGGTGTTTCCTATACATGCAGACCATATAAAGTTCAACTCTGCTTCTGGAACTGAAACAAACCAGAGGTCCTCTAACATTCAATGCTTCTCAGTTAAGATGAGAAACATGTGAGCTTCGTGAACCATGGAGTTCGTTTGAGCTGTAAAGTAACTGCCCTTACCTGAAACGAAGTCTTGCTTGTAGGAAGACTCAGAGACTGGGATTTAACTCCATTTCTGACGTGAAACACACAACAGAGTTCTCATCCATTGATCACACTCTGCTTTAGAGCAAGAAGAACGCCCTAACTTTCTAGAGTCTCTAAGACAGCAAGAAACATGAGTTTGCTGAGAACAAATGAACGGTGTTTCCTACACATACAGACAGTATGTAGTCAAACTCTGCTTCTGAAACTGATACAAAGCACTAGTCCTCTAACATTCAAGGCTTGTCAGTTAAGATTATAAACGTGTGAGTTTCGTGAACGATGTAGTTCTTTTGATCTGAAAAATGACTGCACTTACTTGAAATGAAGTCTTGCTCGTAGGAAGACACAGAGCCTGGAATTTAACTCCATTTCTGAAGTGAAACACACAGCAGAGTTCTCATCCATTGATCACACTCTGCTTTAGAGCCAAAAGCACGCTCTTGCTTTCTAGATTCTCTAAGACAGCAGAAAACGTGAGTGGGATGAGAACAAAAGAATGGTGGTTCCTACACATACGGACCATATCTAGTCCAACTCTGCTTCTGAAACTGATACAAAGCACTGGTCCTCTAACATCCAATGCTTGTCAGTTAAGATGAGAAACGTGTGAGCTTCGTGAATGATGTAGTTCGTTTGAGCACTAAAGTAACTGCCCTTACCTGAAACGAAGTCTTGCTTGTAGGAAGACTCAGAGCCTGGGATTTAACCCCATTTCTGAAGTGAAACACAAAGCAGAGTTCTCATCCATTGATCACACTCTGCTTTAGAGCAAGAAGCACGGTCTTGCTTTCTAGAGTCTCTAAGACATCAGAAAACGTGAGTGTGATGAGAACAAAAGAACAGTGGTTCCTACACATACGGACCATATCTAGTCCAACTCTGCTTCTGAAACTGATACAAAGCACTGGTCCTCTAACATCCAATGCTTGTCAGTTAAGATGAGAAACGTGTGAGCTTCGTGAACCATGTAGTTCGTTTGAGCTGAAAAGTGACTGCCCTTACACTGAAACGAAGTCGTGCTTGTAGGAACACACAGAGCCTGGAATTTAACTCCATTTCTGAAGGGAAACACACAGCATAGTTCTCATCAATGGATCACACTCTGCTTTAGAGCAAGTAGCATGCTCTTGCTTTCTAGAGTCTCTAATACCGCAGAAAACGTGAGTGTGCTCTAAAGAAAAGAAGGGTGTTTCCTATACATACGGACCATATCTAGTTCAAATCTGCTTCTGAAACTGAAACAAACCAGAGCTCCTCTAACATGCAATGCTTCTCAATTAAGATGAGAATCATGTGA
Organism: Onychomys leucogaster; assembly: GCA_949786385.1. Classification (NCBI taxonomy): domain Eukaryota; kingdom Metazoa; phylum Chordata; class Mammalia; order Rodentia; family Cricetidae; genus Onychomys; species Onychomys leucogaster. Next base: position 941,699 of record CATKUP010000056.1, read on the forward strand.
GCTTCGTGAACGATGTAGTTCGTTTGAGCAGTAAAGTAACTGCCCTTACCTGAAACGAAGTCTTGCTTGTAGGAAGACTCAGAGCCTGGGATTTAACTCCATTTCTGAAGTGAAACACAAAGCAGAGTTCTCATCCATGGATCACACTCTGCTTTAGAGCCAGAAGCACGCTGTTGCTTTCCAGGGTCTCTAAGACAGCAGGAAATGTGAGTGTGATGAGAACAAAAGAACGGAGTTCCCTACCCATACCGACAATATCTAGTACAACTCTGCCTCTGAAATTGATACAAAGCACAGGGCCTCTAACATCCAATGCTTGTCAGTTAAGATGAGAAACGTGTGAGCTTCGTGAACCATGGAGTTCGTTTGAGCTGTAAAGTAACTGCCCTTACCTGAAACGAAGTCTTGCTTGTAGGAAGACTCAGAGCCTGGGATTTAACACCATTTCTGAAGTGAAACACACAACAGAGTTCTCATCCATTGATCACACTCTGCTTAGAGCAAGAAGCACGCCCTAACTTCTAGAGTCTCTAAGACAGCAAGAAACATGAGTTTGCTGAGAACAAATGAACGGTGTTTCCTACACATACGGGCCATATCTCGTTCAACTCTGCTTCTGAAACTGAAACAAACCACAGGCCCTCTAACATTCAATGCTTGTCAGTTAAGATGACAAAAGTGTGAGATTCATGAACGATGTAGTTCGTTTGAGCAGTAAAGTAACTGCCCTTACCTGAAATGCAGTCTTGCTTGTAGGAAGACTCAGAGTCTGGGATTTAACTCCATTTCTGAAGTGAAACACACAGCAGAGTTCTCATCCATTGATCACACTCTGCTTTAGAGCCAAAAGCACGCTCTTGCTTTCTAGAGTCTCTAAGACAGCAGAAAACGTGAGTGTTATGAGAACAAAAGAATGGTGGTTCCTACACATACGGACCATATCTAGTCCAACTCCGCTTCTGAAACTGATACAAAGCACTGGTCCTCTAACATCCAATGCTTGTCAGTTAAGATGAGAAACGTGTGAGCTTCCTGAATGATGTAGATAGTTTGAGCTGAAGATTGACTGCCCTTTCTTTATGAAGTCTTGCTTGTAGGAAGACTCAGAGCATGGGATTTAACTCCATTTCTGAAGGGAAACACACAGCATAGTTCTCATCGATGGATCACACTCTGCTTTAGACCAAGAAGCACGCTCTTGCTTTCTAGAGTCTCTAAGACAGCAGAAAACGTGAGTGTTTTGAGAACAAAAGAACGGTGGTTCCTACACATACGGACCATATCTAGTCTAAATCTGCTTCTGAAACTGATACAAAGCACTGGTTCTCTAACATCCAATGCTTGTCAGTTAAGATGAGAAACGTGTGAGCTTCGTGAACGATGTAGTTCGTTTGAGCTGAAAATGACTGCCCTTACCTGAAACGAAGTCTTGCTTGTAGGAACACACAGAGCCTGGAATTTAACTCCATTTCTGAATGGAAACACACAGGATAGTTCTCATCGATGGATCACACTCTGCTTTAGAGCAAGAAGCATGCTCTTGCTTTCTAGAGTCTCTAATACTGCAAGAAACGTAAGTGTGCTCAGAACAAAAGAACGGTGTTTCCTACACATACGGGCCATATGTAGTTCAACTCTGCTTCTGAAACTTATACAAAGCAATTGTCCTCTAACATGCAATGCTTGTCAGTTAAGATGAGAAACGTGTGTCTTCGTGAATGATGTAGTTCATTTGAGGTCAAAAGTGGCTGCCGTACCTGAAACGAAGTCGTGCTTGTAAGAACACACAGAGCCTGGAATTTAACTCCATTTCTGATGGGAAACACACAGCATAGTTCTCATCGATGGATCACACTCTGCTTTAGAGCAAGTAGCATGCTCTTGCTTTCTAGAGTCTCTAATACCGCAGAAAACTTGAGTGTGCTCAGATGAAAAGAACGGTGTTTCCTATACATATGGACCATATCTAGTTCAACTCTGCTTCTGAAACTAAAACTAACCAGAGGTCCTCTAACATCCAATGCTTCTCAGGTAAGATGAGAAACATGTGAAATTCGTGAACTATGGAGTTCGTTTGAGCGGAAAATGACTGCCCTTACCTGAAACGAAGTGATGCTTTTAGGAAGATTCAGAGCCTGGGATTTAACTCCATTTCTGAAGGGAAACACATAGCATAGTTCTCATCGATGGATCACACTCTGCTGTAGAGCAAGAAGCACGCTCTTGCTTTCTAGAGTCTCTAATAGAGCAGGAAACTTAAGTGTGCTCAGAACAAAAGAACTGTGTTTCCTACACATATGGGCCATATCTAGTTCAACTCTGCTTCTGAAACTGATACAAACCACAGGTCCTCTAACATTCAAGGCTTGTCAGTTAAGATTAGAAACGTGTGAGCTTCGTGAACGATGTAGTTCTTTTGTTCTGAAAAATGACTGCACTTACTTGAAATGAAATCTTGCTTGTAGGAAGACACAGAGCCTGGAATATAACTCCATTTCTGAAGGGAAACACTCAGCATAGTTCTCATCGATGGATCACACTCTGCTTTAGAGCAAGAAGCACGCATTTCTTTCTAGAGTCTCTAATAGAGCAGGAAACTTGAGTGTGCTCAGAACAAAAGAATTGTGTTTCCTACACAAATGAGCCATATCTAGTTCAACTCTGCTTCTGAAACAGAAGCAAACCACAGGTCCTCTAACATCCAATGCTTGTCAGTTAAGATGAGAATCGTGTGAGCTTCATGAACGATGTAGTTCGTTTGAGCTGTAAAGTACCTGCCCTTACTTGAATCCATGTCTTCCTTGTAGGAAGACTCAGAGCATGGGATTTAACTCCATTTCTGAAGTGAAACACACAGCAGAGTTCTCATCCATTGATCACACTCTGCTTTACAGCAAGAGGCACGCTCTTGCTTTGTAGAGTCTCTAAGACAGCAGAAAACGTGAGTGTTTTGAGAACAAAAGAATGGTGGTTCCTACACATACGGACCATATCTAGTCTAAGTCTGCTTCTGAAACTGATACAAAGCACTGGTTCTCTAACATCCAATGCTTGTCACTTAAGATGAGAAACGTGTGAGCCTCGTGAACGATGTAGTTCGTTTGAGCTGATAATGACTGCCCTTACCTGAAATGAAGTCGTGCTTGTAGGAACACACAGAGCATGGAATTTAACTCCATTTCTGAATGGAAACACACAGGATAGTTCTCATCGATGGATCACACTCTGCTTTAGAGCAAGAAGCATGCTCTTGCTTTCTAGAGTCTCTAATACCACAGGAAACGTGAGTGTGCTCAGAACAAAAGAACGGTGTTTCCTACACATACGGGCCATATCTAGTTCAACTCTGCTTCTGAAACTTATACAAAGCACTGATCCTCTAACATCCAATGCTTGTCAGTTAAGATGAGAAACGTGTGAGCTTCGTGAACGATGTAGTTCATTTGAGGTAAAAAGTGGCTGCCGTACCTGAAATGAAGTCGTGCTTGTAGGAACATACAGAGCCTGGAATTTAACTCCATTTCTGAAGCGAAACACATAGCATAGTTCGCATCGATGGATCACACTCTCCTTTAGAGCAAGTAGCATGCTCTTGCTTTCTAGAGTCTCTAATACCGCAGAAACGTGAGTGTGCTCAGATGAAAAGAACAGTGTTTCCTACACATACGGATCATATCTAGTTCAACTCTGCTTCTGAAACTGAAATAAACCAGAGGTCCTCTAACATCCAATGCTTCTCAGTGAAGATGAGAAACATGTGAGCTTCGTGAACGATGGAGTTCGTTTGAGCTGTAAAGTAACTGCCCTTACCTGAAACGAAGTCTTGCTTGTAGGAAGACTCAGAGCCTGGGATTTAACTCCATTTAAGAAGTGAAACACACAACAGTGTTCTCATCCATTGATCATACTCTGCTTTAGAGCAAGAAGCACGCCCTAACTTTCTAGAGTCTCTAAGAGAGCAAGAAACATGAGTTTGCTGAGAACAAATGATCGGTGTTTTCTACACATACGGACCATATCTAGTCCAACTCTGCTTCTGAAACTGATACAAAGCACTGGTCCTCTAACATTCAAGGCTTGTCAGTTAAGATTAGAAATGTGTGAGCTTCGTGAACGATGTAGTTCTTTTGTTCTGAAAAATGACTGCACTTACTGGAAATGAAGTCTTGCTTGCAGGAAGACACAGAGCCTGGAATTTAACTCCATTTCTGAAGTGAAACACACAGCATTGTTCTCTTCGATGGATCACAGTCTGCTTTAGAGCAAGAAGCACGCTCTTGCTTTCTAGAGTCTCTAATACAGCCGGAAACATGAGTGTGCTCAGAACAAAAGAACTGTGTTTCATATACCTAGGGCCAAATCTAGTTCAACTCTGCTTCTAAAACTGAAACAAACCACAGGTCCTCTAACACCCAATGCTTGTCAGTTGAGATGAGATACCTGTGAGCTTCGTGAACGATGTAGTTCTTTTGAGCTGTAAAGTAACTGCCATTACTTGAATCGAAGTCTTCCATGTAGGAAGACTCAGAGCATGGGATTTAACTCCATTTCTGAAGTGAAACACACAGCAGAGTTCTCATCCATTGATCACACTCGGCTGCAGTGCCAGAAGCACGCTCTTGCTTTCCAGGGTCTCTAAGACAGCAGGAAATGTGAATGTGATGAAAACAAAAGAAGGGTGTTCCCTACACATACAGACCATATCTAGTCCAACTCTGCTTCTGAAACTGATACAAAGCACTGGTTCTCTAACATCCAATGCTTGTCAGTTAAGATGAGAAACGTGTGAGCTTCGTGAACCATGTAGTTCAATTGAGGTGAAAAGTGGCAGCCGTACCTGAAACGAAGTCGTGCTTGTAGGAAGACACAGAGCCTGGAATATAACTCCATTTCTAAAGGGAAACACACAGCATAGTTCTCATCGATGGATCACACTCTGCTTTAGAGCAAGAAGCATGCTCTTGCTTTCTAGTGTCTCTAATACCGCAGAAAACGTGAGTGTGCTCAGAACCAAAGAACGGGGTTTCCTACACATACAGGCCATATCTAGTTCAACTCTGCTTCTGAAACTTATACAAAGCACTGGTCCTCTAACATCCAATGCTTGTCAGTTAAGATGAGAAACGTGTGAGCTTCGTGAACGATGTAGTTCATTTGAGGTAAAAAGTGGCTGCCGTACCTGAAACGAAATCGTGCTTGTAGGAACATACAGAGCCTGGAATTTAACTCCATTTCTGAAGGGAAACACACAGCGTAGTTCGCATCGATGGATCACACTCTGCTTTAGAGCAAGTAGCATGCTCTTGCTTTCTAGAGTCTCTAATACCGCAGAAAACGTGAGTGTGCTCAGATGAAAAGAACGGTGTTTCCTACACATACGGATCATATCTAGTTCAACTCTGCTTCTGAAACTGAAATAAACCAGAGGTCCTCTAACATCCAATGCTTCTCAGTGAAGATGAGAAACATGTGAGCTTCGTGAACGATGGAGTTCGTTTGAGCTGTAAAATAACTGCCCTTACCTGAAACGAATTCTTGCTTGTAGGAAGACTCAGAGCCTGGGATTTAACTCCATTTAAGAAGTGAAACACACAACAGAGTTCTCATCCATTGATCACACTCTTCTTTAGAGCAAGAAGCACGCCCTAACTTTCTAGAGTCTCTAAGACAGCAAGAAACATGAGTTTGCTGAGAACAAATGAACGGTGTTTCCTACACATACAGACCATATCTAGTCCAACTCTGCTTCTGAAACTGATACAAAGCACTGGTCCTCTAACATTCAAGGCTTGTCAGTTAAGATTAGAAACGTGTGAGCTTCGTGAACGATGTAGTTCTTTTGTTCTGAAAAATAACTGCACTTACTTGAAATGAAGTCTTGCTTGTAGGAAGACACAGAGCCTGCAATATAACTCCATTTCTAAAGGGAAACACTCAGCATAGTTCTCATCGATGGATCACACTCTGCTTTAGAGCAAGAAGCACGCATTTCTTTCTAGAGTCTCTAATAGAGCAGGAAACTTGAGTGTGCTCAGAACAAAAGAATTGTGTTTCCTACACATATGGGCCATATCTAGTTCAACTCTGCTTCTGAAACTGAAACAAAGCACAGGTCCTCTAACATCCAATGCTTGTCAGTTAAGATGAGAATCGTGTTAGCTTCAGGAACGATGTAGTTCGTTTGAGCTGTAAAGTAACTGCCCTTACTTGAATCCATGTCTTCCTTGTAGGAAGACTCAGAGCATGGGATTTAACTCCATTTCTGAAGTGAAACACACAGCAGAGTTCTCATCCATTGATCACACTCTGCTTTAGAGCAAGAAGCACGCTCTTGCTTTCTAGAGTCTCTAATACAGCCGGAAACATAAGTGTGCTCAGAACAAAAGAACTGTGTTTCATATACATAGGGCCAAATCTAGTTCAACTCTGCTTCTAAAACTGAAACAAACCACAGGTCCTCTAACATCCAATGCTTGTCAGTTGAGATGAGAAACGTGTGAGCTTCGTGAACGGTGTAGTTCTTTTGAGCTGTAAAGTAACTGCCATTACTTGAATCGAAGTCTTCCTTGTAGGAAGACTCAGAGCATGGGATTTAACTCCATTTCTGAAGTGAAACACACAGCAGAGTTCTCATCCATTGATCACACTCGGCTGCAGTGCCAGAAGCACGCTCTTGCTTTCCAGGGTCTCTAAGACAGCAGGAAATGTGAATGTGATGAAAACAAAAGAAGGGTGTTCCCTACACATACAGACCATATCTAGTCCAACTCTGCTTCTGAAACTGATACAAAGCACTGGTTCTCTAACATCCAATGCTTGTCAGTTAAGATGAGAAACGTGTGAGCTTCGTGAACGATGTAGTTCATTTGAGGTCAAAAGTGGCAGCCGTACCTGAAACGAAGTCGTGCTTGTAGGAAGACACAGAGCCCTGAATATAACTCCATTTCTAAAGGGAAACACACAGCATAGTTCTCATCGATGGATCACACTCTGCTTTAGAGCAAGTAGCATGCTCTTGCTTTCTAGTGTCTCTAATACCGCAGAAAACGTGAGTGTGCTCAGATGAAAAGAACGGTGTTTCCTATATATACGGACCATATCTAGTTCAACTCTGCTTCTGAAACTGAAACAAACCAGAGGTCCTCTAACATCCAATGCTTCTCTGGTAAGATGAGAAACATGTGAGATTCGTAAACGATGGAGTTCGTTTGAGCTGAAAATGACTGCCCTTACCTGAAACGAAGTCTTGCTTGTAGGAAGACTCAGAGCCTGGGATTTAACTCCATTTCTGAAGGGAAACACAGAGCATAGTTCTCATCGATGGATCACACTCTGCTGTAGAGCAAGAAGCACGCTCTTGCTTTCTAGAGTCTCTAATAGAGCAGGAAACTTGAGTGTGCTCAGAACAAAAGAACTGTGTTTCCTACACATATGGGCCATATCTAGTTCAACTCTGCTTCTGAAACTGATACAAACCACAGGTCCTCTAACATCCAATGCTTGTCATTTAAGATGAGAATCATGTGAGCTTCGTGAACGATGTAGTTCGTTTAAGCTGTAAAGTAACTGTCCTTACTTGACTTGATGTCTTCCTTGTAGGAAGACTCAGAGCCTGGGATTTAACTCCATTTCTGAAGTGAAACACAAAACAGAGTTCTTATCCATTGATCACACTCTGCTTTAGAGCAAGAAGCACGCCCTAACTTTCTAGAGTCTCTAAGACAGCAAGAAACATGAGTTTGCTGAGAACAAATGATCGGTGTTTCCTACACATACAGACCATATCTAGTCCAACTCTGCTTCTGAAACTGATACAAAGCACTGGTCCTCTAACATTCAAGGCTTGTCAGTTAAGATTAGAAACGTGTGAGCTTCGTGAACGATGTAGTTCTTTTGTTCTGAAAAATGACTGCACTTACTTGAAATGAAGTCTTGCTTGTAGGAAGACACAGAGCCTGGAATATAACTCCATTTCTAAAGGGAAACACTCAGCATAGTTCTCATCGATGGATCACACTCTGCTTTAGAGCAAGAAGCACGCATTTCTTTCTAGAGTCTCTAATAGAGCAGGAAACTTGAGTGTGCTCAGAACAAAAGAATTGTGTTTCCTACACATATGGGCCATATCTAGTTCAACTCTGCTTCTGAAACTGAAACAAAGCACAGGTCCTCTAACATCCAATGCTTGTCAGTTAAGATGAGAATCGTGTGAGCTTCAGGAACGATGTAGTTCGTTTGAGCTGTAAAGTAACTGCCCTTACTTGAATCCATGTCTTCCTTGTAGGAAGACTCAGAGCATGGGATTTAACTCCATTTCTGAAGTGAAACACACAGCAGAGGTCTTATCCATTGATCACACTCTGCTTTAGAGCATGAAGCAAGCTCTTGCTTTCTAGAGGCTCTAAGACAGCAGAAAACGTGAGTGTTTTGAGAACAAAAGTATGGTGGTTCCTACACATATGGACCATATCTAGTCTAACTCTGCTTCTGAAACTGATACAAAGCACTGGTTCTCTAACATCCAATGCTTGTCACTTAAGATGAGAAACTTGTGAGCTTCGTGAACGATGTAGTTCGTTTGAGCTGATAATGACTGCCCTTACCTGAACTGAAGTCGTGTTTGTAGGAACACACAGAGCATGGAATTTAACTCCATTTCTGAATGGAAACACACAGCATAGTTCTCATCGAAGGATCACACTCTGCTTTAGAGCAAGAAGCATGCTCTTGCTTTCTAGAGTCTCTAATACCACAGGAAACGTGAGTGTGCTCAGAACAAAAGAACGGTGTTTCCTACACATACGGGACATATCTAGTTCAACTCTGCTTCTGAAACTTATACAAAGCACTGGTCCTCTAACATCCAATGCTTGTCAGTTAAGATGAGAAACGTGTGAGCTTCGTGAACGATGTAGTTCATTTGAGGTAAAAAGTGGCTGCCGTACCTGAAATGAAGTCGTGCTTGTAGGAACATACAGAGCCTGGAATTTAACTCCATTTCTGAAGGGAAACACACAGCGTAGTTCGCATCGATGGATCACACTCTGCTTTAGAGCAAGTAGCATGCTCTTGCTTTCTAGAGTCTCTAATACCGCAGAAAACGTGAGTGTGCTCAGATGAAAAGAACGGTGTTTCCTACACATACGGATCATATCTAGTTCAACTCTGCTTCTGAAACTGAAATAAACCAGAGGTCCTCTAACATCCAATGCTTCTCAGTGAAGATGAGAAACATGTGAGCTTCGTGAACGATGGAGTTCATTTGAGCTGTAAAGTAACTGCCCTTACCTGAAACGAAGTCTTGCTTGTAGGAAGACTCAGAGCCTGGGATTTAACTCCATTTAAGAAGTGAAACACACAACAGAGTTCTCATCCATTGATCACACTCTGCTTTAGAGCAAGAAGCACGCCCTATCTTTCTAGAGTCTCTAAGAGAGCAAGAAACATGAGTTTGCTGAGAAAAAATGATCGGTGTTTCCTACACATACGGACCATATCTAGTCCAACTCTGCTTCTGAAACTGATACAAAGCACTGGTCCTCTAACATTCAAGGCTTGTCAGTTAAGATTAGAAACGTGTGAGCTTCGTGAACGATGTAGTTCTTTGGTTCTGAAAAATGACTGCACTTACTGGAAATGAAGTCTTGCTTGTAGGAAGACACAGAGCCTGGAATTTAACTCCATTTCTGAAGGGAAACACACAGCAGAGTTCTTATCCATTGATCACACTCTGCTTTAGAGCAAGAAGCCCGCTCTTGCTTTCTAGAGTCTCTAATACAGCCGGAAACATGAGTGTGCTCAGAACAAAAGAAGTGTGTTTCATATACATAGGGCCAAATCTAGTTCAACACTGCTTCTAAAACTGAAACAAACCACAGGTCCTCTAACATTCAATGCTTCTCAGTTAAGATGAGAAACATGTGAGCTTCGTGAACGATGGAGTTCGTTTGAGCTGTAAAGTAACTGCCCTTACTTGAATCCATGTCTTCCTTGTAGGAAGACTCAGAGCATGGGATTTAACTCCATTTCTGAAGTGAAACACACAGCAGAGTTCTCATCCATTGATCACACTCGGCTGCAGTGCCAGAAGCACGCTCTTGCTTTCCAGGGTCTCTAAGACAGCAGGAAATGTGAATGTGATGAAAACAAAAGAAGGGTGTTCCCTACACATACAGACCATATCTAGTCCAACTCTGCTTCTGAAACTGATACAAAGCACTGGTTCTCTAACATCCAATGCTTGTCAGTTAAGATTAGAAACGTGTGAGCTTCGTGAACGATGTAGTTCATTTGAGGTGAAAAGTGGCAGCCGTACCTGAAACAAAGTCGTGCTTGTAGGAAGACACAGAGCCCTGAATATAACTCCATTTCTAAAGGGAAACACACAGCATAGTTCTCATCGATGGATCACACTCTGCTTTAGAGCAAGTAGCATGCTCTTGCTTTCTAGTGTCTCTAATACCGCAGAAAACGTGAGTGTGCTCAGATGAAAAGAACAGTGTTTCCTATATATACGGACCATATCTAGTTCAACTCTGCTTCTGAAACTGAAACAAACCAGAGGTCCTCTAACATCCAATGCTTCTCTGGTAAGATGAGAAACATGTGAGATTCGTGAACGATGGAGTTCGTTTGAGCTGAAAATGACTGCCCTTACCTGAAACGAAGTCTTGCTTGTAGGAAGACTCAGAGCCTGGGATTTAACTCCATTTCTGAAGGGAAACACAGAGCATAGTTCTCATCGATGGATCACACTCTGCTGTAGAGCAAGAAGCACGCTCTTGCTTTCTAGAGTCTCTAATAGAGCAGGAAACTTGAGTGTGCTCAGAACAAAAGAACTGTGTTTCCTACACATATGGGCCATATCTAGTTCAACTCTGCTTCTGAAACTGATACAAACCACAGGTCCTCTAACATCCAATGCTTGTCATTTAAGATGAGAATCATGTGAGCTTCATGAACGATGTAGTTCGTTTGAGCTGTAAAGTAACTGCCCTTACTTGAATCCATGTCTTCCTTGTAGGAAGACTCAGAGTATGGGATTTAACTCCATTTCTAAGTGAAACACACAGCAGAGTTCTCATCCATTGATCACACTCTGCTTTAGAGCATGAAGCAAGCTCTTGCTTTCTAGAGGCTCTAAGACAGCAGAAAACGTGAGTGTTTTTGAGAACAAAAGAACGGTGGTTCCTACACATACGGACCATATCTAGTCTAACTCTGCTTCTGAAACTGATACAAAGCACTGGTTCTCTAACATCCAATGCTTGTCAGTTAAGATGAGAAACGTGTGAGCTTCGTGAACGATGTAGTTCGTTTGAGCTGATAATGACTGCCTTTACCTGAAATGAAGTCGTGCTTGTAGGAACACACAGAGCATGGAATTTAACTCCATTTCTGAATGGAAACACACAGGATAGTTATCATCGATGGATCACACTCTGCTTTAGAGCAAGAAGCATGCTCTTCCTTTCTAGAGTCTCTAATACCACAGGAAACGTGAGTGTGCTCAGAACAAAAGAACGGTGTTTCCTACACATACGGGCCATATCTAGTTCAACTCTGCTTCTGAAACTTATACAAAGCACTGGTCCTCTAACATCCAATGCTTGTCAGTTAAGATGAGAAACGTGTGAGCTTCGTGAACGATGTAGTTCATTTGAGGTAAAAAGTGGCTGCCGTACCTGAAACGAAGTCGTGCTTGTAGGAACATACAGAGCCTGGAATTTAACTCCATTTCTGAAGGGAAACACACAGCGTAGTTCGCATCGATGGATCACACTCTGCTTTAGAGCAAGTAGCATGCTCTTGCTTTCTAGAGTCTCTAATACCGCAGAAAACGTGAGTGTGCTCAGATGAAAAGAACGGTGTTTCCTACACATACGGATCATATCTAGTTCAACTCTGCTTCTGAAACTGAAATAAACCAGAGGTCCTCTAACATCCAATGCTTCTCAGTGAAGATGAGAAACATGTGAGCTTCGTGAACGATGGAGTTCGTTTGAGCTGTAAAATAACTGCCCTTACCTGAAACGAAGTCTTGCTTGTAGGAAGACTCAGAGCCTGGGATTTAACTCCATTTAAGAAGTGAAACACACAACAGAGTTCTCATCCATTGATCACACTCTGCTTTAGAGCAAGAAGCACGCCCTAACTTTCTAGAGTCTCTAAGACAGCAAGAAACATGAGTTTGCTGAGAACAAATGATCGGTGTTTCCTACACATACAGACCATATCTAGTCCAACTCTGCTTCTGAAACTGATACAAAGCACTGGTCCTCTAACATTCAAGGCTTGTCAGTTAAGATTAGAAACGTGTGAGCTTCGTGAACGATGTAGTTCTTTTGTTCTGAAAAATGACTGCACTTACTTGAAATGAAGTCTTGCTTGTAGGAAGACACAGAGCCTGGAATATAACTCCATTTCTAAAGGGAAACACTCAGCATAGTTCTCATCGATGGATCACACTCTGCTTTAGAGCAAGAAGCACGCATTTCTTTCTAGAGTCTCTAATAGAGCAGGAAACTTGAGTGTGCTCAGAACAAAAGAATTGTGTTTCCTACACATATGGGCCATATCTAGTTCAACTCTGCTTCTGAAACTGAAACAAAGCACAGGTCCTCTAACATCCAATGCTTGTCAGTTAAGATGAGAATCGTGTGAGCTTCAGGAACGATGTAGTTCGTTTGAGCTGTAAAGTAACTGCCCTTACTTGAATCCATGTCTTCCTTGTAGGAAGACTCAGAGCATGGGATTTAACTCCATTTCTGAAGTGAAACACACAGCAGAGGTCTTATCCATTGATCACACTCTGCTTTAGAGCATGAAGCAAGCTCTTGCTTTCTAGAGGCTCTAAGACAGCAGAAAACGTGAGTGTTTTGAGAACAAAAGAATGGTGGTTCCTACACATATGGACCATATCTAGTCTAACTCTGCTTCTGAAACTGATACAAAGCACTGCTTCTCTAACATCCAATGCTTGTCAGTTAAGATGAGAAACTTGTTAGCTTCGTGAACGATGTAGTTCGTTTGAGCTGATAATGACTGCCCTTACCTGAACTGAAGTCGTGTTTGTAGGAACACACAGAGCATGGAATTTAACTCCATTTCTGAATGGAAACACACAGCATAGTTCTCATTGAAGGATCACACTCTGCTTTAGAGCAAGAAGCATGCTCTTGCTTTCTAGAGTCTCTAATACCACAGGAAATGTGAGTGTGCTCAGAACAAAAGAACGGTGTTTCCTACACATACGGGCCATATCTAGTTCAACTCTGCTTCTGAAACTTATACAAAGCACTGGTCCTCTAACATCCAATGCTTGTCAGTTAAGATGAGAAACGTGTGAGCTTCGTGAACGATGTAGTTCATTTGAGGTAAAAAGTGGCTGCCGTACCTGAAACGAAGTCGTGCTTGTAGGAACATACAGAGCCTGGAATTTAACTCCATTTCTGAAGGGAAACACACAGCGTAGTTCGCATCGATGGATCACACTCTGCTTTAGAGCAAGTAGCATGCTCTTGCTTTCTAGAGTCTCTAATAACGCAGAAAACGTGAGTGTGCTCAGATGAAAAGAACGGTGTTTCCTACACATACGGATCATATCTAGTTCAACTCTGCTTCTGAAACTGAAATAAACCACAGGTCCACTAACATCCAATGCTTCTCAGTGAAGATGAGAAACATGTGAGCTTCGTGAACGATGGAGTTCATTTGAGCTGTAAAGTAACTGCCCTTACCTGAAACGAAGTCTTGCTTGTAGGAAGACTCAGAGCCTGGGATTTAACTCCATTTAAGAAGTGAAACACACAACAGAGTTCTCATCCATTGATCACACTCTGCTTTAGAGCAAGAAGCACGCCCTATCTTTCTAGAGTCTCTAAGAGAGCAAGAAACATGAGTTTGCTGAGAAAAAATGATCGGTGTTTCCTACACATACGGACCATATCTAGTCCAACTCTGCTTCTGAAACTGATACAAAGCACTGGTCCTCTAACATTCAAGGCTTGTCAGTTAAGATTAGAAACGTGTGAGCTTCGTGAACGATGTAGTTCTTTGGTTCTGAAAAATGACTGCACTTACTGGAAATGAAGTCTTGCTTGTAGGAAGACACAGAGCCTGGAATTTAACTCCATTTCTGAAGTGAAACACACAGCAGAGTTCTTATCCATTGATCACACTCTGCTTTAGAGCAAGAAGCACGCTCTTGCTTTCGAGAGTCTCTAATACAGCCGGAAACATGAGTGTCCTCAGAACAAAAGAACTGTGTTTCATATACATAGGGCCAAATCTAGTTCAACTCTGCTTCTAAAACTGAAACAAACCACAGGTCCTCTAACATCCAATGCTTGTCAGTTGAGATGAGAATCGTGTGAGCTTCGTGAACGATGTAGTTCTTTCGAGCTGTAAAGTAACTGCCATTACTTGAATCGAAGTCTTCCTTGTAGGAAGACTCAGAGCATGGGATTTAACTCCATTTCTGAAGTGAAACACACAGCAGAGTTCTCATCCATTGATCACACTCTGCTGCAGTGCCAGAAGCACGCTCTTGCTTTCCAGGGTCTCTAAGACAGCAGGAAATGTGAATGTGATGAAAACAAAAGAAGGATGTTCCCTACACATACAAACCATATCTAGTCCAACTCTGCTTCTGAAACTGATACAAAGCACTGGTTCTCTAACATCCAATGCTTGTCAGTTAAGATGAGAAACGTGTGAGCTTCCTGAAGGATGTAGTTCATTTGAGGTGAAAAGTGGCAGCCGTACCTGAAACGAAGTCGTGCTTGTAGGAAGACACAGAGCCTGGAATATAACTCCATTTCTGAAGGGAAACACACAGAACAGTTCTCATTGATGGATCACACTCTGCTTTAGAGCAAGAAGCATGCTCTTGCTTTCTAGAGTCTCTAATACCGCAGAAAACGTGAGTGTGCTCAGATGAAAAGAACGGTGTTTCCTATACATACGGACCATATCTAGTTCAACTCTGCTTCTGAAACTGAAATAAACCAGAGGTCCTCTAACATCCAATGCTTGTCAGTTAAGATGAGAAACGTGTGAGCTTCGTGAACGATGTAGTTCCTTTGAGCAGCAAAGTAACTGCCCATACCTGAAACGAAGTCTTGCTTGTAGGAAGACTCAGAGCCTGGGATTTAACTCCATTTCTGAAGTGAAACACACAGCAGAGTTCTCATCCATTGATCACACTCTGCTTTAGAGCTAGAAGCACGCTTTTGCTTTCCAGGGTCTCTAAGACAGCAGGAAATGTGAGTGTGATGAGAACAAAAGAACGGTGTGCCCTGCACTTACGGATCATATCTAGTACAACTCTGCCTCTGAAATTGATACTAAGCACAGGTCCTCTAACATCCAATGCTTGTCAGTTAAGATGAGAAACGTATGAGCTTCGTGAACGATGTAGTTCATTTGAGCTGAAAAGTGACTGCCCTTACTTGAATGAAGTCTTGCATGTAGGAAGACTCAGAGCATGGGATTTAACTCCATTTCTGAAGGGAAACACACAGCATAGTTCTCATTGATGGATCACACTCTGCTTTAGAGCAAGAAGCATGCTCTTGCTTTCTAGAGTCTCTAATAGAGCAGGAAACTTGAGTGTGCTCAGAACAAAAGAATTGTGTTTCCTACACATACGGGCCATATCTAGTTCAACTCTGCTTCTGAAACTGAAACAAACCACAGGTCCTCTAAGATCCAATGCTTGTCAGTTAAGATGACTAACGTGTGAGCCTCGTGAACAATGTAGATCGTTTGAGCTGAAAAGTGACTGCCCTTACTTGAAACGAAGTCTTGCTTGTAGGAAGACACAGAGCCTGGAATTTAACTCCATTTCTTAAGGGAAACACTCAGCATAGTTCTCATCGATGGATCACACTCTGCTTTAGAGCAAGTAGAATGCTCTTGCTTTCTAGAGTCTCTAATAGAGCAGGAAACTTGAGTGTGCTCAGAACAAAAGAATTGTGTTTCCTACACATATGGGCCATATCTAGTTCAACTCTGCTTCTGAAACTGACACAAACCACAGGTCCTCTAACATCCAATGCTTGTCAGTTAAGATGAGAATCGTGTGAGCTTCATGAACGATGTAGTTCGTTTGAGCTCAAAGTAACTGCCCTTACTTGAATCCATGTCTTCCTTGTAGGAAGACTCAGAGCATGGGACTTAACTCCATTTCTGAAGTGAAACACACAGCAGAGTTCTTATCCATTGATCACACTCTGCTTTAGAGCAAGAAGCATGCTCTTGCTTTCTAGAGTCTCTAAGACAGCAGAAAACGTGAGTGTTTTGAGAACAAAAGAACGGTGGTTCCTACACATACGGACCATATCTAGTCTAACTCTGCTTCTGAAACTGATACAAAGCACTGCTTCTCTAACATCCAATGCTTGTCAGTTAAGATGAGAAACGTGTGAGATTCATGAACGATGTAGTTCGTTTGAGCTGATAATGACTGCCCTTACCTGAAACGAAGTCGTGCTTGTAGGAACACACAGAGCCTGGAATTTAACTCCATTTCTGAATGGAAACACACAGCATAGTTCTCATTGATGGTTCACACTCTGCTGTAGAGCAAGAAGCACGCTCTTGCTTTGTAGAGTCTCTAATAGAGCAGGAAACTTGAGTGTGCTCAGAACAAAAGAATTGTGTTTCCTACACATAGGGCCATATCTAGTTCAACTCTGCTTCTGAAACTGAAACAAAGCAGAGGTCCTCTAACATCCAATGCTTCTCAGTTAAGATGAGAAACGTGTGAGCTTCGTTATCGATGTAGTTCGTTTGAGCTGAAAAGTGACTGCCCTTACCTGAAACGAAGTCGTGCTTGTAGGGAAACAGATCCTGGAATTTAACTCCATTTCTGAAGGGAAACACACAGCATAGTTCTCATCAATGGATCACACTCTGCTTTAGAGCAAGAAGCATGCTCTTGCTTTCTAGAGTCTCTAATACCGCAGGAAACGTGAGTGTGCTCAAAGAAAAGAACAGTGTTTCCTATACATACAGACCATATAAAGTTCAACTCTGCTTCTGGAACTGAAACAAACCAGAGGTCCTCTAACATTCAATGCTTCTCAGTTAAGATGAGAAACATGTGAGCTTCGTGAACGATGGAGTTCGTTTGAGCTGTAAAGTAACTGCCCTTACTTGAATCCATGTCTTCCTTGTAGGAAGACTCAGAGCATGGGATTTAACTCCATTTCTGAAGTGAAACACACAGCAGAGTTCTTATCCATTGATCACACTCTGCTTTAGAGCAAGAAGCACGCTCTTGCTTTCTAGAGTCTCTAAGACAGCAGAAAACGTGAGTGTTTTGAGAACAAAAGAACGGTGGTTCCTACACATACGGACCATATCTAGTCTAACTCTGCTTCTGAAACTGATACAAAGCACTGGTTCTCTAACATCCAATGCTTGTCAGTTAAGATGAGAAACGTGTGAGCTTCATGAACGATGTAGTTCGTTTGAGCTGATAATGACTGCCCTTACCTGAAATGAAATCGTGCTTGTAGGAACACACAGAGCCTGGAATTTAACTCCATTTCTGAATGGAAACACACAGGATAGTTCTCATCGATGGAATACACTCTGCTTTAGAGCAAGAAGCATGCTCTTGCTTTCTAGAGTCTCTAATACCACAGGAAACCTGAGTGTGCTCAGAACAAAAGAACGGTGTTTCCTACACATACGGGCCATATCTAGTTCAACTCTGCTTCTGAAACTTATACAAAGCACTGGTCCTCTAACATCCAATGCTTGTAAGTTCAGATGAGAAACGTGTGAGCTTCGTGAACGATGTAGTTCATTTGAGGTGAAAAGTGGCTGCCGTACCTGAAACGAAGTGGTGCTTGTAGGAACACACAGAGCCTGGAATTTAACTCCATTTCTGAAGGGAAACACACAGCATAGATCGCATCTTTGGATCACACTCTGCTTTAGAGCAAGTAGCATGCTCTTGCTTTCTAGAGTCTCTAATACCACAGATAACGTGAGTGTGCTCAGATGAAAAGAACGGTGTTTCCTACACATACGGACCATATCTAGTTCAACTCTGCTTCTGAAAATGAAATAAACCAGAGGTCCTCTAACATCCAATGCTTCTCAGTTAAGATGGGAAACATGTGAGCTTCGTGAACGATGGAGTTCGTTTGAGCTGTAAAGTAACTGCCCTTACCTGAAACAAAGTCTTGCTTGTAGGAAGACTCAGAGCCTGGGATTTAACTCCATTTCTGAAGTGAAACACACAGCAGAGTTCTCATCCATTGATCACACTCTGCTTTAGAGCTAGAAGCACGCTTTTGCTTTCCAGGGTCTCTAAGACAGCAGGAAATGTGAGTGTGATGAGAACAAAAGAACGGTGTGCCCTGCACTTACGGATCATATCTAGTACAACTCTGCTTCTGAAACTGATACAAAGCACTGGTACTCTAACATTCAAGGCTTGTCAGTCAAGATTAGAAACGTGTGAGCTTCGTGAATGATGTAGTTCTTTTGTTCTGAAAAATGACTGCACTTACTGGAAATGAAGTCTTGCTTGTAGGAAGACACAGATCCTGGAATTTAACTCCATTTCTGAATGGAAACATACTGCATAGTTCTCATCGATGGATCACACTCTGCTTTAGAGCAAGAAGCACGCCCTAGCTTTCTAGAATCTCTAATACAGCCGGAAACAAGAGTGTGCTCAGAACAAAAGAACGGTGTTTCCTACACATACGGGCCATGTCTAGTTCAACTCTGCTTCTGATACTGAAAAAAACCACAGGTCCTCTAACATCCAATGCTTGTCAGTTAAGATGAGAAACGTGTGAGCTTCGTGAACAATGTAGTTCCTTTGAGCAGTAAAGTAACTGCCCATACCTGAAACGAAGTCTTGCTTGTAGGAAGACTCAGAGCCTGGGATTTAACTCCATTTCTGAAGTGAAACACACAGCAGAGTTCTCATCCATTGATCACACTCTGCTTTAGAGCTAGAAGCACGCTTTTGCTTTCCAGGGTCTCTAAGACAGCAGGAAATGTGAGTGTGATGAGAATAAAAGAACGGTGTGCCCTGCACTTACGGATCATATCTAGTACAACTCTGCCTCTGAAATTGATACTAAGCACAGGTCCTCTAACATCCAATGCTTGTCAGTTGAGATGAGAAACGTATGAGCTTCGTGAACGATGTAGTTCATTTGAGCTGAAAAGTGACTGCCCTTACTTGAATGAAGTCTTGCATGTAGGAAGACTCAGAGCATGGGATTTAACTCCATTTCTGAAGGGAAACACACAGCATAGTTCTCATCGATGGATCACACTCTGTTTTAGAGCAAGAAGCATGCTCTTGCTTTCTAGAGTCTCTAATAATGCAGGAAAAGTGAGTGTGCTCAGAACAAAGAACAGTGTTTCCTACACATACGGGCCATATCTAGTTCAACTCTGCTTCTGAAACAGAAACAAACCAAGGGTCCTCTAAGATCCAATGCTTGTCAGTTAAGATGACTAACGTGTGAGCTTCGTGAACAATGTAGATCGTTTGAGCTGAAAAGTGACTGCCCTTACTTGAAACGAAGTCTTGCTTGTAGGAAGACACAGAGCCTGGAATTTAACTCCATTTCTTAAGGGAAACACTCAGCATAGTTCTCATCGATGGATCACACTCTGCTTTAGAGCAAGTAGAATGCTCTTGCTTTCTAGAGTCTCTAATAGAGCAGGAAACTTGAGTGTGCTCAGAACAAAAGAATTGTGTTTCCTACACATATGGGCCATATCTAGTTCAACTCTGCTTCTGAAACTGAAACAAACCACAGGTCCTCTAACATCCAATGCTTGACAGTTAAGATGAGAATCGTGTGAGCTTCATGAACGATGTAGTTCGTTTGAGCTGTAAAGTTACTGCCCTTACTTGAATCCATGTCTTCCTTGTAGGAAGACTCAGAGCATGGGATTTAACTCCATTTCTGAAGTGAAACACACAGCAGAGTTCTTATCCATTGATCACACTCTGCTTTAGAGCAAGAAGCACGCTCTTGCTTTCTAGAGTCTCTAAGACAGCAGAAAACGTGAGTGTTTTGAGAACAAAAGAACGGTGGTTCCTACACATACGGACCATATCTAGTCTAACTCTGCTTCTGAAACTGATACAAAGCACTGCTTCTCTAACATCCAATGCTTGTCAGTTAAGATGAGAAACGTGTGAGCTTCATGAACGATGTAGTTCGTTTGAGCTGATAATGACTGCCCTTACCTGAAACGAAGTCGTGCTTGTGGGAACACACAGATCCTGGAATTTAACTCCATTTCTGAATGGAAACACACAGCATAGTTCTCATCGATGGTTCACACTCTGCTGTAGAGCAAGAAGCACGCTCTTGCTTTGTAGAGTCTCTAATAGATCAGGAAACTTGAGTGTGCTCAGAACAAAAGAATTGTGTTTCCTACACATAGGGCCATATCTAGTTCAACTCTGCTTCTGAAACTGAAACAAACCAGAGGTCCTCTAACATCCAATGCTTGTCAGTTAAGATGAGAAACGTGTGAGCTTCGTTAACGATGTAGTTCGTTTGAGCTGAAAAGTGACTGCCCTTACCTGAAACGAAGTCGTGCTTGTAGGGACACAGATCCTGGAATTTAACTCCATTTCTGAAGGGAAACACACAGCATAGTTCTCATCAATGGATCACACTCTGCTTTAGAGCAAGAAGCATGCTCTTGCTTTCTAGAGTCTCTAATACCGCAGGAAACGTGAGTGTGCTCAAAGAAAAGAACGGTGTTTCCTATACATACAGACCATATAAAGTTCAACTCTGCTTCTGGAACTGAAACAAACCAGAGGTCCTCTAACAAACAATGCTTGTCAGTTAAGATTAGAAACGTGTGAGCTTCGTGAACGATGTAGTTCTTTTGTTCTGAAAAATGACTGCACTTACTGGAAACGAAGTCGTGCTTGTAGGAACACACACAGCCTGGAATATAACTCCATTTCTGAAGGGAAACACACAGCATCGTTCTCATTGATGGATCACACTCTGCTTTAGAGCAAGTAGCATGCTCTTGCTTTCTAGAGTCTCAAATACCTCAGAAAAAGTGAGTGTGCTCAGAAGAAAAGAACGGTGTTTCCTATACATACGGACCATATCTAGTTCAACTCTGCTTCTGAAACTGAAACAAACCAGAGGTCCTCTAACATCCAATGCTTGTCAGTTAAGATGAGAAATGTGTGAGCTTCGTGAACGATGTAGTTCGTTTGAGCTGTAAAGTAACTGCCCTTACTTGAATTGATGTCTTCCTTGTAGGAAGACTGAGAGCATGTGATTTAAATCCATTTCTGAAGTGAAACACACAGCAGAGTTCTCATCCATTGATCACACTCTGCTTTAGAGCAAGAATCACGCTCTTTCTTTCTAGAGGCTCTAAGACAGCAGAAAACGTGAGTGTTTTGAGAAAAAAAGAACGGTGGTTCCTACACATACGGACCATATCTAGTCCAACTCTGCTTCTGAAACTGATACAAAGCACTGGTTCTCTAACATCCAATGCTGGTCAGTTAAGATGAGAAACGTGTGAGCTTCGTGAACGGTGTAGTTCGTTTGAGCTGAAAAGAGACTGCCCTTACCTGAAACGAAGTCGTGCTTGTAGGAACACACAGAGCCTGGAATTTAACTCCATTTCTGAATGGAAACACACAGCATAGTTCTCATCGATGGATCACACTCTGCTTTAGAGCGAGAAGCACGCCCTAGCTTTCTAGAATCTCTAATACAGCTGGAAACATGAGTGTGCTCAGAACAAAAGAACGGTGTTTCCTACACATAAGGGCCATATCTAGTTCAACTCTGCTTCTGAAACTGAAACAAACCACAGATCCTCTAACATCCAATGCTTGTCAGTTAAGATGAGAAACCTGTGAGCTTCGTGAACGATGTAGTTCGCTTGAGCAGTTAAGTAACTGCCCATACCTGAAAAGATGTCTTGCTTGTAGGAAGACTCAGAGCCTGGAATTTAACTCCATTTCTGAAGTGAAACACACAGCAGAGTTCACATCCATTGATCACACACTGCTTTAGAGCTAGAGTCACGCTCTTGCATTCCAGGGTCTCTAAGACAGCAGGAAATGTGAGTCTGATGAGAACAAAGAACGGTGTGCCCTACACATACGGACCATATCTAGTACAACTCTGCCTCTGAAATTGATACAAAGCACAGGTCCTCTAACAAAAAATGCTTGTCAGTTAAGATGAGAAACGTGTGACCTTCATGAACGGTGTAGTTCGTTTGAGCTGTAAAGTAACTGCCCTTACTTGAATCGATGTCTTCCTTGTAGGAAGACTCAGAGCATGGGATTTAACTCCATTTCTGAAGTGAAACACACATCAGAGTTCTTATCCATTGAGCACACTCTGCTTTAGAGCAAGAAGCATGCTCTTGCTTTCTAGAGTCTCTAAGAGAACAGAAAACGTGACTGTTTTGAGAACAAAAGAACGGTGGTTCCTACACATATGGACCATATCTACTCTAACTCTGCTTCTCAAATTGATTCAAAGCACTGGTTCTCTAACATCCAATGATTTTCAGTTAAGATGAGAAACGTGTGAGCTTTGTGAACGATGTAGATCCTTTGAGCTGTAAAGTAACTGCCCTTACGTGAAACGAAGTCTTGCTTGTAGGAAGACACAGAGCCTGGAATATAACTCCATTTCTGAAGTGAAACACACAGCAGAGTTCTCATCCATTGATCACACTCTGCTTTAGAGCAAGAAGCACGCTCTTGCTTTCAAGAGGCTCTAAGACAGCAGAAAACGTGAGTGTTTGGAGAACAAAGAACGGTGGTTCCTACACATACGGACCATATCTAGTCCAACTCTGCTTCTGAAACTGATACAAAGCACTGGTTCTCTAACATCCAATGCTTGTCAGTTATGATGAGAAACGTGTGAACTTCGTGAACGATGTAGTTTGTTTGAGCTGAAAAGTGACTGCCCTTACCTGAAATGAAGTCGTGCTTGTAGGAACACACAGCCTGGAATTTAACTCCATTTCTGAATGGAAACACACAGCATAGTTCTCATCGATGGATCACACTCTGCTTTAGAGCAAGAAGCACGCCCTAGCTTTCTAGAATCTCTAATACAGCTGGAAACATGAGTGTGCTCAGAAAAAAAGTACGGTGTTTCCTACACATAAGGGCCATATCAGGTTCAACTCTGCTTCTGAAACTGAAACAAACCACAGGTCCTCTAACATCGAATGCTTGTCAGTTAAGATGAGAAACGTGTGAGCTTCATGAACGATGTAGTTCCTTTGAGCAGTAAAGTAACTGCCCTTACCTGAAACGAATTCTTGCTTGTAGGAAGACTCAGAGCCTGGGACTTAACTCCATTTCTGAAGTGAAACACACAGCAGAGTTCTCATCCATTTATCACACTCTGCTTTAGGGCAAGAAGCACGCTCTTGCTTTCTAGAGGCTCTAAGACAGCAGAAAACGTGAGTGTTTTGAGAAAAAAAGAACGGTGGTTCCTACACATATGGACCATATCTAGTAAAACTCTGCTTTTGAAACTGATATGAAGCACTGGCCCTCTATCATCCGATGCTTTTCATTTAAGATGAGAAACGTGTGAGCTTCGTGAACCATGTAGTTCGTTTCAGCTACAAAGTGACTGCCCTTACCTGAAACGAAGTAGTGCTTGCAGGAAGACACAGAGCCTGGAATTTACCTCCATTTCTGAAGGGAAACACACAGAATAGTGCTCATCCATGGATCACACTCTGCTTTAGAGCAAGAAGCACGCTCTTCCTTTCTAGAGTCTCTAATACAGCATTAAACGTGAGTGTGCTCAGAACAAAAAAATGGTGTTTACTACACATACGACCCATATCTATTTCAACTCTGCTTCTGAAACTGATACAAAGCACTGGTTCTCTAACATCCAATGCTGGTCAGTTAAGATGAGAAACGTGTGAGCTTCGTGAACGGTGTAGTTCGTTTGAGCTGAAAAGAGACTGCCCTTACCTGAAACGAAGTCGTGCTTGTAGGAACACACAGAGCCTGGAATTTAACTCCATTTCTGAATGGAAACACACAGCATAGTTCTCATCGATGGATCACACTCTGCTTTAGAGCGAGAAGCACGCCCTAGCTTTCTAGAATCTCTAATACAGCTGGAAACATGAGTGTGCTCAGAACAAAAGAACGGTGTTTCCTACACATAAGGGCCATATCTAGTTCAACTCTGCTTCTGAAACTGAAACAAACCACAGATCCTCTAACATCCAATGCTTGTCAGTTAAGATGAGAAACCTGTGAGCTTCGTGAACGATGTAGTTCGCTTGAGCAGTTAAGTAACTGCCCATACCTGAAAAGATGTCTTGCTTGTAGGAAGACTCAGAGCCTGGAATTTAACTCCATTTCTGAAGTGAAACACACAGCAGAGTTCACATCCATTGATCACACACTGCTTTAGAGCTAGAGTCACGCTCTTGCATTCCAGGGTCTCTAAGACAGCAGGAAATGTGAGTCTGATGAGAACAAAGAACGGTGTGCCCTACACATACGGACCATATCTAGTACAACTCTGCCTCTGAAATTGATACAAAGCACAGGTCCTCTAACAAAAAATGCTTGTCAGTTAAGATGAGAAACGTGTGACCTTCATGAACGGTGTAGTTCGTTTGAGCTGTAAAGTAACTGCCCTTACTTGAATCGATGTCTTCCTTGTAGGAAGACTCAGAGCATGGGATTTAACTCCATTTCTGAAGTGAAACACACATCAGAGTTCTTATCCATTGAGCACACTCTGCTTTAGAGCAAGAAGCATGCTCTTGCTTTCTAGAGTCTCTAAGAGAACAGAAAACGTGACTGTTTTGAGAACAAAAGAACGGTGGTTCCTACACATATGGACCATATCTACTCTAACTCTGCTTCTCAAATTGATTCAAAGCACTGGTTCTCTAACATCCAATGATTTTCAGTTAAGATGAGAAACGTGTGAGCTTTGTGAACGATGTAGATCCTTTGAGCTGTAAAGTAACTGCCCTTACGTGAAACGAAGTCTTGCTTGTAGGAAGACACAGAGCCTGGAATATAACTCCATTTCTGAAGTGAAACACACAGCAGAGTTCTCATCCATTGATCACACTCTGCTTTAGAGCAAGAAGCACGCTCTTGCTTTCAAGAGGCTCTAAGACAGCAGAAAACGTGAGTGTTTGGAGAACAAAGAACGGTGGTTCCTACACATACGGACCATATCTAGTCCAACTCTGCTTCTGAAACTGATACAAAGCACTGGTTCTCTAACATCCAATGCTTGTCAGTTATGATGAGAAACGTGTGAACTTCGTGAACGATGTAGTTTGTTTGAGCTGAAAAGTGACTGCCCTTACCTGAAATGAAGTCGTGCTTGTAGGAACACACAGCCTGGAATTTAACTCCATTTCTGAATGGAAACACACAGCATAGTTCTCATCGATGGATCACACTCTGCTTTAGAGCAAGAAGCACGCCCTAGCTTTCTAGAATCTCTAATACAGCTGGAAACATGAGTGTGCTCAGAAAAAAAGTACGGTGTTTCCTACACATAAGGGCCATATCAGGTTCAACTCTGCTTCTGAAACTGAAACAAACCACAGGTCCTCTAACATCGAATGCTTGTCAGTTAAGATGAGAAACGTGTGAGCTTCATGAACGATGTAGTTCCTTTGAGCAGTAAAGTAACTGCCCTTACCTGAAACGAATTCTTGCTTGTAGGAAGACTCAGAGCCTGGGACTTAACTCCATTTCTGAAGTGAAACACACAGCAGAGTTCTCATCCATTTATCACACTCTGCTTTAGGGCAAGAAGCACGCTCTTGCTTTCTAGAGGCTCTAAGACAGCAGAAAACGTGAGTGTTTTGAGAAAAAAAGAACGGTGGTTCCTACACATATGGACCATATCTAGTAAAACTCTGCTTTTGAAACTGATATGAAGCACTGGCCCTCTATCATCCGATGCTTTTCATTTAAGATGAGAAACGTGTGAGCTTCGTGAACCATGTAGTTCGTTTCAGCTACAAAGTGACTGCCCTTACCTGAAACGAAGTAGTGCTTG
Source organism: Onychomys leucogaster (assembly GCA_949786385.1). Classification (NCBI taxonomy): domain Eukaryota; kingdom Metazoa; phylum Chordata; class Mammalia; order Rodentia; family Cricetidae; genus Onychomys; species Onychomys leucogaster. Next base: position 967,780 of record CATKUP010000056.1, read on the forward strand.
CAGGAAGACACAGAGCCTGGAATTTACCTCCATTTCTGAAGGGAAACACACAGAATAGTGCTCATCCATGGATCACACTCTGCTTTAGAGCAAGAAGCACGCTCTTCCTTTCTAGAGTCTCTAATACAGCATTAAACGTGAGTGTGCTCAGAACAAAAAAATGGTGTTTACTACACATACGGCCCATATCTATTTCAACTCTGCTTCTGAAATTGATACAAAGCACTGGTCCTCTAACATCCGATGCTTGTTAGTTAACATGAGAAACGTGTGAGCTTCGTGAACGATGTAGTTCGTTTGAGTTGAAAAGTGACTGTCCTTACCTGAATCGAAGCCTTGCTTGTATGAAGACACAGAGCCTGTGGTAAAACTCCATTTCTGAAGGGAAACACACAACACAGTTCTCATACATGGATCACACTCTGCTTTAGAGCAAGAAGCACGCTCTTACTTTCTAGAATCTCTAATACCGCAGGAAACGTGTGTGTGCTCAGAAGAAAAGAATGGTGTTTCTTATACATACGGACCATATCTAGTTCAACTCTGCTTCTGAAACTGAAACAAACCACAGGTCCTCTAACATCCAATGCTTCTCAGTTTAGATGAGAAACGTGTGAGCTTCGTGAACGATGTTGTTCATTTCAGCTGAAAAGTGACTGCCCTACTTGAAACGAGGTCTTGTTAGTGGAAGACTCAGAGCCTGGGATTTAACTCCATTTCTGAAGTGAAACACACAGCAGAGTTCTCATCCATTGATCACACTCTGCTTTAGAGCAAGAAGCACGCTCTTACTTTCTAGAGTCTCTAATACAGCCAGAAACTTGAGTGAGCTCAGAACAAAAGAACGATGTTTCCTACACGTACCGGCCATATCTAGTTCAACTCTGCTTCTGAAACTGAAACAAACCACAGGTCCTCTAACATCCTATGCTTGTCAGTTAAGATGAGAAACGTGTGAGCTTCGTGAACGATGTAGATTGTTTGAGCTGTAAAGTAACTGCCCTTACCTGAAACGAAGTCTTGCTTGTAGGAAGATTCAGAGCCTGGGATTTAACTCCATTTCTGAAGTGAAACACACAGCAGAGTTCTCATCGATGGATCACACTCTGCTTTAGGGTAAGAAGCATGCTCTTGCTTTCTAGAGTCTCTAATACCGCAGAAAACGTGAGTGTGCCCAGAATAAAAGAACTGTGTTTCCTATACATACAGACCATATCTAGTTCAATTCTGCTTCTGAAACTGAAACAAACCACAGGTCCGCTAACATCCAATGCTTCTCAGTTAAGATGAGAAAGATGTGAGCTTCGTGAAGGATGGAGTTCGTTTGAGCTGTAAAGTAACTGCCCTTACCTGAAACGAAGTCTTGCTTGTAGGAAGACTCAGAGCCTGGGATTTAACTCCATTTCTGAAGTGAAACACACAACAGAGTTCTCATCCATTGATCACACTCTGCTTTAGAGCAAGAAGCACGCTCTTGCTTTCTAGAGTCTCTAGGACAGCAAGAAATAAGACTTTGCTGAGAACAAATGAACGGTGTTTCCTACACATACGGACCATATCTAGTCCAACTCTGCTTCTGAAACTGATAAAAAGCACTGGTCCTCTGACATTCAATGCTTGTCAGTTAAGATGAGAAACGTGTGAGCTTCGTGAAGGATGTAGTTCTTTTGATCTGAAAAATGACTGCACTTACATGAAACGAAGTCTTGCTTGTAGAAAGACACAGAGCCTGGAATTTAACTCCATTTCTGAAGGGAAACACACAGCAGAGTTCTCATCCATTGATCACACTCTGCTTTAGAGCAAGAAGCACGCTCTTGCTTTCTAGAGACTCTAATACAGCAGGAAAATTGAGTGTGCTCCGAACAAAAGAACTGTGTTTCCCACACATAGGGCCATAACTAGTTCAACTCTGCTTCTGAAACTGAAACAAACCAGAGGTCCTCTAACATCCAATGCTTGTCAGTTTAGATGAGAAACGTGAGAGCTTCATGAACTATGTAGTTCGTTTGAGCTGTAAAGAAACTGCCCTAACTTGAATCGAAGTCTTCCTAGTAGGAAGACTCAGAGCATGGGATTTAACTCCATTTCTGAAGTGAAACACACAGCAGAGTTCTCATCCATTGATCACACTCTGCTTTAGAGCAAGAAGCACGCTCTTGCTTTCTAGATTCTCTAAGACAGCAGGTAACATGAGTGTGCCAAGAACAAAAGAACGGTATTTTCTACACATATGGACCATATCTAGTAAAACTCTGCTTTTGAAACTGATACGAAGCACTGGCCCTCTAACATCCGATGCTTGTCAGTTAAGATGAGAAACGTGTGAGATTCGTAAACGATGTAGATCGTTTGAGCTGAAAAGTGACTGCCCTTACTTGAAACGAAGTCTTGCTTGTAGGAAGACACAGATCCTGGAATATAACTCCATTTCTGAAGGGAAACACACAGCAGAGTTCTCATTCATTGATCACACTCTGCTTTAGAGCAAGAAGCACGCTCTTGCTTTCTAGAGTCTCTAAGACAGTGGGAAACATGAGTGTGCTGAGAACAAAAGAACAGTGTTCCCTACACATACGGACCATATCTAGTCCAACTCTGCTTCTGAAACTCATACAAAGCACTGGTCCTCTAATATCCAATGCTTGTCAGTTAAGATGAGAAACGTGTGAACTTCGTTAACAATGTAGTTCCTTTGAGCTTAAAAGTGAGTGGCCTTACCTGAAATGAAGTCATGCTTGTAGGAACACACAGATCCTGGAATTTAACTCCATTTCTGAAGGGAAACACACAGCATAGTTCTCATCGATGGATCACACTCTGCTTTAGAGCAAGAAGCATGCTCTTGCTTTCTAGATTCTCTAATACCGCAGGAAACGTGAATGTGCTTAGAAGAAAAGAACGGTGTTTCCTATACATACAGACCATATCTAGTTCAACTCTGCTTCTGAAACTGAAACAAACAAGAGTTCCTCTAACACACAATGCTTCTCATTTAAGATGAGAAACATGTGAGCTTCGTGAACGATGGAGTTCGTTTGAGCTGAAAAGTAGAGGCGCTTACCTGAAACGAAGTCTTGCTTGTAGGAAGACTCAGAGCCTGGCATTTAACTCCATTTCTGAAGTGAAACACACAGCAGAGTTCTCATCCATTGATCACACTCTGCTTTATAGCCATAAGCACGCTCTTGTTTTCCAGAGTCTCTAAGACTTCAGGAAATGTGAGTGTGATGAGAACAAAAGAATGGTGGTTCCTACACATACGGACCATATCTAGTCCAACTCTGCTTCTGAAACTGATACAAAGCCCTGGTGCTCTAACATCCAATGCTTGTCAGTTAAGATGAGAAACGTGTGAGCTTCGTGAACCATGTAATTCGTTTGAGCTGAAAAGTGACTGCCCTTACCTGAAACGAAGTCGTGCTTGTAGGAACACACAGAGCCTGGAATTTAACTCCATTTCTGAAGGGAAACACACAGGATAGTTCTCATCGATGGATCACACTCTGCTTTAGAGCAAGTAGCATGCTCTTGCTTTCTAGAGTCTCTAATACCTCAGAAAACGTGAGTGTGCTCAGAAGAAAAGAACTGTGTTTCCTACACATAGGGCCATATCTAGTTCAACTCTGCTTCTGAAACTGAAACAAACCACAGGTCCTCTAACATCCAATGCTTGTCAGTTTAGATGAGAAACGAGTGAGCTTCGTGAACGATGTAGTTTTTTTGAGCTGTAAAGTAACTGCCCTTACCTGAAACGAAGTCTTGCTTGTAGGAAGATTCAGAGCCTGGGATTTAACTCCATTTCTGAAGTGAAACACACAGCAGAGTTCTCATCGATGGATCACACTCTGCTTTAGAGCAAGAAGCACGCCCTAGCTTTCTAGAATCTTTAATACAGCTGGAAACATGAGTGTGCTCAGAAAAAAAGTACGGTGTTTCCTACACATAAGGGCCATATCTAGTTCAACTCTGCTTCTGAAACTGAAACAAACCACAGGTCCTCTAACATCGAATGCTTGTCAGTTAAGAAGAGAAACATGTGACCTTCGTGAACGATGTAGTTCGCTTGAGCAGTTAAGTAACTGCCCATACCTGAAAAGATGTCTTGCTTGTAGGATGACTCAGAGCCTGGGATTTAACTCCATTTCTGAAGTGAAACACACAGCAGAGTTCTCATCCATTGATCACACTCTACTTTAGAGCTAGAAGCACGCTCTTGCTTTCCAGTGTCTCTAAGACAGCAGGAAATGTGAGTCTGATGAGAACAAAGAACGGTGTGCCCTACACATACGGACCGTATCTAGTCCAACTCTGCTTCTGAAACTGATACAAAGCACTGGTTCTCTAACATCGAATGCTTGTCAGTTAAGATGAGAAACGTGTGAGCTTCGTGAACGATGTAGTTCGTTTGAGCTGAAAAGTGACTGCCATTACCTGAAACGAAGTCGTGCTTGTAGGAACACACAGAGCCTGGAATTTAACTCCATTTCTGAATGGAAACACACAGCATAGTTCTCATCGATGGATCACACTCTGCTTTAGATCAAGAAGCACGCTCTTGCTTTCTAGAGTCTCTAATACAGCAGGAAACTTGAGTGTCCTCAGAACAAAAGAACTGTGTTTCCTACACATAGGGCCATATCTAGTTCAACTCTGCTTCTGAAACTGAAACAAAGCAGAGGTCCTCTAACATCCAATGCTTGTCAGTTGAGATAAGAAACCTGTGATCTTCGTGTACGATGTAGTTCGTTTGAGCTGAAAAGTGACTGCCCTTACTTGAATGAAGTCTTGCTTCTAGGAAGACTCAGAGCATGGGATTTAACTCAATTTCAGAAGTGAAACACACAGCAGAGTTCTCATCCATTGATCACACTCTGCTTTAGAGCAAGAAGCACGCTCTTTCTTTCTAGAGTCTCTAAGACAGCAGAAAACATGAGTGTGATGAGAACAAAAGAATGGTGGTTCCTACACATACGGACCATATCTAGTCCAACTCTGCTTCTGAAACTGATACAAAGCCCTGGTGCTCTAACATCCAATGCTTGTCAGTTAAGATGAGAAACGTGTGAGCTTCGTGAACCATGTAATTCGTTTGAGCTGAAAAGTGACTGCCCTTACCTGAAACGAAGTCGTGCTTGTAGGAAGACACAGAGCCTGGAATTTAACTCCATTTCTGAAGGGAAACACACAGGATAGTTCTCATTGATGGATCACACTCTGCTTTACAGCAAGTAGCATGCTCTTGCTTTCTAGAGTCTCTAATACCTCAGAAAACGTGAGTGTGCTCAGAAGAAAAGAACTGTGTTTCCTACACATAGGGCCATATCTAGTTCAACTCTGCTTCTGAAACTGAAACAAACCACAGGTCCTCTAACATCCAATGCTTGTCAGTTTAGATGAGAAACGTGTGAGCTTCGAGAACGATGTAGTTTGTTTGAGCTGTAAAGTAACTGCCCTTACCTGAAACAAAGTCTTGCTTGTAGGAAGATTCAGAGCCTGGGATTTAACTCCATTTCTGAAGTGAAACACACAGCAGAGTTCTCATCGATGGATCACACTCTGCTTTAGAGCAAGAAGCATGCTCTTGCTTTCTAGAGTCTCTAATACCGCAGAAAACGTGAATGTGCTCAGAATAAAAGAACGGTCTTTCCTATACATACGGACCATATCTAGTTCAATTCTGCTTCTGAAACTGAAACAAACCAGATATCCTCTAACATCCAATGCTTCTCAGTTAAGATGAGAAACATGTGAGCTTCGTGAAGGATGGAGTTCGTTTGAGCTGTAAAGTAACTGCCCTTACCTGAAACGAAGTCTTGCTTGTAGGAAGACTCAGAGCCTGGGATTTAACTCCATTTCTGAAGTGAAACACACAACAGAGTTCTCATCCATTGATCACACTCTGCTTTAGAGCCAGAAGCACGGGGTAGCTTTCTAGAGTCTCTAGGACAGCAAGAAATAAGACTTTGCTGAGAACAAATGAACGGTGTTTCCTACACATACGGACCATATCTAGTCCAACTCTGCTTCTGAAACTGATACAAAGCACTGGTCCTCTGACATTCAATGCTTGTCAGTTCAGATGAGAAACGTGTGAGCTTCGTGAAGGATGTAGTTCTTTTGATCTGAAAAATGACTGCACTTACATGAAACGAAGTCTTGCTTGGAGAAAGACACAGAGCCTGGAATTTAACTCCATTTCTGAAGGGAAACACACAGCAGTTTTCATCCATTGATCACACTCTGCTTTAGAGCAAGAAGCACGCTCTTGCTTTCTAGAGTCTCTAATACAGCCTGACACGTGAGTGTGCTCAGAAGAAAAGAACGGGGTTTCCTACACATATGGGCCATATATAGTTCAATTCTTCTTCTGAAACTGAAACAAACCAGAGGTCCTCTAACACACAATGCTTCTCAGTTAAGATGAGAAACATGTGAGCTTCGTGAACGATGGAGTTCTTTTGAGCTGTAAAGTAACTGCCCTTACCTGAAACGAAGTCTTGCTTGTAGGAAGACTCAGAGCCTGGGATTTAATTCCATATCTGAAGTGAAACACACAACAGAGTTCTCATCCATTGATCACACTCTGCTTTAGAGCAAGAAGCACGCCCTAGCTTTCTAGAGTCACTAAGTCAGCAGTAAACTTGAGTTTGCTGAGAACAAATGAACGGTGTTTCCTACACATACGGACCATATCTAGTCCAACTCTGCTTCTGAAACTGATACAAAGCACTGGTCCTCTGCCATTCAATGCTTGTCATTTAAGATGAGAAACGTGTGATCTTCGTGAAGGACGTAGGTTTTTGATCTGAAAAATGACTGCACTTACTTGAAACGAGGTCTTGTTAGTGGAAGACTCAGAGCCTGAGATTTAACTCCATTTCTGAAGTGAAACACACAGCAGAGTTCTCATCCATTGATCACACTCTGCTTTAGAGCAAGAAGCACGCTCTTGCTTCCTAGATTCTCTAAGACAACAGGTAACATGAGTGTGCCAAGAACAAAAGAACGGTATTTACTACACATATGGACCATATCTAGTAAAAATCTGCTTTTGAAACTGATACAATGCACTGGCCCTCTAACATCCGATGCTTGTCAGTTAAGATGAGAAACGTGTGAGATTCGTAAATGATGTAGTCCGTTTGAACTGTAAAGTAACTGCCCTTACCTGAAACGAAGTCTTCCTTGTAGGAAGACTCAGAGCATGGGATTTAACTCCTTTTCTGAAGTGAAACACACAACAGAGTTCTCATCCATTTATCACACTCTGCTTTAGAGCCAGAAGCACACCCTAACTTTGTAGAGACACTAAGAAAGAAAGAAACATGAGTTTGCTGAGAACAAATGAACGGTGTTTCCTACACATACGGACCGAATGTAGTCCAACTCTGCTTCTGAAACTGATACAAAGCACTGGTCCTGTAACATTCAAGGCTTGTCAGTTAAGATTAGAAACGTGTGAGCTTCATGAACGATGTAGTTCTTTTGATCTGAAAAATGACTGCACTTACTTGAAATGAAGTCTTGCTTGTAGGAAGACACAGAGCCTGGAATTTAACTCCATTTCTGAATTGAAACACACAGCATAGTTCTCTTCGATGGATCACACTCTGCTTTAGAGCAAGAAGCACCCTCTTGCTTTCTAGAGTCTCTAATGCAGCCGGAAACATGAGTGTGCTCAGAACAAAAGAACTGTGTTTCCTACACATACGGGCCATATCTCGTTCAACTCTGCTTCTGAAACTGAAACAAACCCCAGGTCCTCTAACATCCAATGCTTGTCAGTTAAGATGAGAAACGTGTGAGCTTCATGAACGATATAGTTCCTTTGAGCAGTAAAGTAACTGCCCTTACCTGAAACGAATTCTTGCTTGTAGGAAGACTCAGAGCCTGGGACTTAACTCCATTTCTGAAGTGAAACACACAGCAGAGTTCTCATCCATTTATCACACTCTGCTTTAGAGCCAGAAGCACGCTCTTGCTTTCTAGAGGCTCTAAGACAGCAGAAAACATGAGTGTTTTGAGAACAAAAGAACGGTGGTTCCTACACATACGCACCATATCTAGTACAACTCTGCTTCTGAAACTGATACAAAGAACTGGTTCTCTAACATCCAATGATTGTCAGTTAAGATGAGAAACGTGTGAGCTTCGTGAACGATGTAGTTCGTTTGAGCTGAAAAGAGACTGCCCTTACCTGAAACGAAGTCGTGCTTGTAGGAACACACAGACCCTGGAATTTAACTCCAATTCTGAATGGAAACACACAGCATAGTTCTCATCGATGGATCACACTCTGCTTTAGAGCAAGAAGCACGCCCTAGCTTTCTAGAATCTCTAATACAGCTGGAAACATGAGTGTGCTCAGAACAAAAGAACGGTGTTTCCTACACATAAGGGCCATATCTAGTTCAACTCTGCTTCTGAAACTGAAACAAACCACAGGTCCTCTAACATCCAATGCTTGTCAGTTAAGATGAGAAACGTGTGAGCTTCGTGAACGATGTAGTTCGCTTGAGCAGTTAAGTAACTGCCCATACCTGAAAAGATGTCTTGCTTGTAGGAAGACTGAGAGCCTGGGATTTAACTCCATTTCTGAAGTGAAAGACACAGCAGAGTTCACATCAATTGATCACACACTGCTTTAGAGCTAGAGGCACCTCTTGCATTCCAGGGTCTCTAAGACAGCAGTAATGTGAGTCTGATGAGAACAAAAGAACGGTGTGCCCTACACATACGGACCATATCTAGTACAACTCTGCCTCTGAAATTGATACAAAGCACAGGTCCTCTAACATACAATGCTTGTCAGTTAAGATGAGAAACGTGTGAGCTTCTTGAAAGATGTAGATCGTTTGAGCTGAAGAGTGACTGCCCTTACTTGAAACGAAGTCTTGCTTGTAGGAAGACACAGAGCCTGGAATATAACTCCATTTCTGAAGGGAAACACACAGCATAGTTCTCATCGATGGATCACACTCTGCTTTAGAGCAAGAAGCACGCATTACTTTCTAGAGTCTCTAATAGAGCAGGAAACTTGAGTGTGCTCAGAACAAAAGAACTGTGTTTCCTACACATATGGGCCATATCTAGTTCAACTCTGCTTCTGAAACTGAAACAAACCACAGGTCCTCTAACAAACAATGCTTGTCAGTTAAGTTGAGAATCATGTGAGCTTCATGAACGATGTAGTTCGTTTGAGCTGTAAAGTAACTGCCCTTACTTGAATCGATGTCTTCCTTGTAGGAAGACTCAGGGCATGGGATTTAACTCCATTTCTGAAGTGAAACACACATCAGAGTTCTTATCCATTGAGCACACTCTGTTTTAGAGCAAGAAGCACGCTCTTGCTTTCTAGAGTCTCTAAGAGAACAGAAAACGTGACTGTTTTGAGAACAAAAGAACGGTGGTTCCTACACATACGGACCATATCTACTCTAACTCTGCTTCTGAAACTGATACAAAGCACTGGTTCTCTAACATCCAATGCTTTTCAGTTAAGATGAGAAACGTGTGAGCTTCGTGAACGATGTAGATCCTTTGAGCTGTAAAGTAACTGCCCTTACCTGAAACGAAGTCTTGCTTGTAGAAACACTCAGAGCCTGGGATTTAACTCCATTTCTGAAGGGAAACACACAGCAGAGTTCTCATCCATTGATCACATTCTGCTTTAGAGCAAGAAGCAGGCTCTTGCTTTCTAGATTCTCTAAGACAGCAGGTAACATGAGTGTGCCAAGAACAAAAGAACGGTATTTTCTACACATATGGACCATATCTAGTAAAACTCTGCTTTTGAAACTGATACGAAGCACTGGCCCTCTAACATCCGATGCTTGTCAGTTAAGATGAGAAACGTGTTAGATTCGTAAAGGATGTAGTCCGTTTGAACTGTAAAGTAACTGCCCTTACCTGAAACAAAGTCTTGCTTGTAAGAAGACTCAGAGCCTGGGATTTAACTCCATTTCTGAAGTGAAACACACAGCAGAGTTCTCATCCATTGATCACACTCTGCTTAGAGCCAGAAGCACGCTCTTGCTTTCCAGAGTCTCTAACACTGCAGGAAATGTGAGTGTGATGAGAACAAAAGAACGGTGTTCCCTACACATAAGGACCATATCTAGTACAACTCTGCCTCTGAAATTGATACAAAGCACAGGTCCTCTAACATCCTATGCTTGTCAGTTAAGATGAGAAAGGTGAGAGCTTCGTGAACAATGTAGATCGTTTGAGCAGAAAAGTGACTGCCCTTACTGGAAACGACGTCTTGCTTGTAGGAAGACACAGATCCTGGAATATAACTCCATTTCTGAAGGGAAAAACACAGCAGAGTTCTCATTCATTGATCACACTCTGCTTTAGAGCAAGAAGCACGCTCTTGCTTTCTAGAGTCTCTAATACAGCAGGAAAATTGAGTGTGCTCAGAACATAAGAACGGTGTTTCCTACACAAACGGGACATATATAGTTCATCTCTGCTCCTGAATCTAAAACAAACCACAAGTCATCAAACATCCAATGCTTGTCAGTTAAGATGAGAAACGTGTGACCTTTGTGAACGATGTTGTTCGTTTCAGCTGTAAAGAAACTGCCCTTACCTGAAACGAAGTCTTGCTTGAAGGAAGACTCAGAGCCTGGGATTTAAGTCCATTTCTGAAGGGAAACACACAGAAGAGTTGTCATATATAGATCACACTCTACTTTAGAGCAAGAAGCACGCTCTTGCTTTCTAGAGTCTCTAAGACAGCAGGAAACATGAGTGTGCTGAGAACAAAAGAACGGGGTTCCCTACACATACGGACCATATCTACTACAACTCTGCCTCTGAAATTGATACAAAGCACAGGTCCTCTAACATCCAATGCTTGTCATTTAAGATAAGAAACGTGTGAGCTTCGTGAACCATGTAGTTCGTTTCAGCTACAAAGTGACTGCCCTTACCTGAAACGAAGTAGTGCTTGCAGGAAGACACAGAGCCTGGAATTTACCTCCATTTCTGAAGGGAAACACACAGAATAGTGCTCATCCATGGATCACACTCTGCTTTAGAGCAAGAAGCACGCTCTTCCTTTCTAGAGTCTCTAATACAGCAGGAAACGTGAGTGTGCTCAGAACAAAAAAATGGTGTTTCCTACACATACGGGCTATATCTAGTTCAATTCTGCTTCTAAACTGAAACAAACCACAGGTCCTCTAACATTCAATGCTTCTCAGTTAAGATGAGAAACATGTGAGCTTCGTGAAGGATGGAGTTCGTTTGAGCTGTAAAGTAACTGCCCTTACCTGAAACGAAGTCTTGCTTGTAGGAAGACTCAGAGCCTGGGATTTAACTCCATTTCTGAAGTGAAACACACAGCAGAGTTCTCATCCATTGATCACACTCTGCTTTAGAGCCAGAAGCACGGGGTAGCTTTCTAGAGTCTCTAGGACAGCAAGAAATAAGACTTTGCTGAGAACAAATGAACGGTGTTTCCTACACAGACGGACCATATCTAGTCCAACTCTGCTTCTGAAACTGATACAAAGCACTGGTCCTCTGACATTCAATGCTTGTCAGTTAAGATGAGAAACGTGTGAGCTTCGTGAAGGATGTAGTTCTTTTGATCTGAAAAAAGACTGCACTTACATGAAACGAAGTCTTGCTTGTAGAAAGACACAGAGCCTGGAATTTAACTCCAATTCTGAATGGAAACACACAGCATAGTTCTCATCGATGGATCACACTCTGCTTTAGAGCAAGAAGCACGCCCTAGCTTTCTAGAATCTCTAATACAGCTGGAAACATGAGTGTGCTCAGAACAAAAGAACGGTGTTTCCTACACATAAGGGCCATATCTAGTTCAACTCTGCTTCTGAAACTGAAACAAACCACAGGTCCTCTAACATCCAATGCTTGTCAGTTAAGATGAGAAACGTGTGAGCTTCGTGAACGATGTAGTTCACTTGAGCAGTTAAGTAACTGCCCATACCTGAAAAGATGTCTTGCTTGTAGGAAGACTCAGAGCCTGGGATTTAACTCCATTTCTGAAGTGAAAGACACAGCAGAGTTCACATCAATTGATCACACACTGCTTTAGAGCTAGAGGCACGCTCTTGCATTCCAGGGTCTCTAAGACAGCAGTAAATGTGAGTCTGATGAGAACAAAAGAACGGTGTGCCCTACACATACGGACCAATCTAGTACAACTCTGCCTCTGAAATTGATACAAAGCACAGGTCCTCTAACATACAATGCTTGTCAGTTAAGATGAGAAACGTGTGAGCTTCTTGAAAGATGTAGATCGTTTGAGCTGAAGAGTGACTGCCCTTACTTGAAACGAAGTCTTGCTTGTAGGAAGACACAGAGCCTGGAATATAACTCCATTTCTGAAGGGAAACACACAGCATAGTTCTCATCGATGGATCACACTCTGCTTTAGAGCAAGAAGCACGCATTGCTTTCTAGAGTCTCTAATAGAGCAGGAAACTTGAGTGTGCCCAGAACAAAAGAACTGTGTTTCCTACACATATGGGCCATATCTAGTTCAACTCTGCTTCTGAAACTGAAACAAACCACAGGTCCTCTAACAAACAATGCTTGTCAGTTAAGTTGAGAATCGTGTGAGCTTCATGAACGATGTAGTTCGTTTGAGCTGTAAAGTAACTGCCCTTACTTGAATCGATGTCTTCCTTGTAGGAAGACTCAGAGCATGGGATTTAACTCCATTTCTGAAGTGAAACACACATCAGAGTTCTTATCCATTGAGCACACTCTGCTTTAGAGCAAGAAGCACGCTCTTGCTTTCTAGAGTCTCTAAGAGAACAGAAAACGTGACTGTTTTGAAAAGAAAAGAACGGTGGTTCCTACACATACGGACCATATCTACTCTAACTCTGCTTCTGAAACTGATGCAAAGCACTGGTTCTCTAACATCCAATGCTTTTCAGTTAAGATGAGAAACGTTGAGCTTCGTGAACGATGTAGATCCTTTGAGCTGTAAAGTAACTGCCCTTACCTGAAACGAAGTCTTGCTTGTAGAAAGACTCAGAGCCTGGAATTTAACTCCATTTCTGAAGGGAAACACACAGCAGAGTTCTCATCCATTGATCACATTCTGCTTTAGAGCAAGAAGCAGGCTCTTGCTTTCTAGATTCTCTAAGACAGCAGGTAACATGAGTGTGCCAAGAACAAAAGAACGGTATTTTCTACACATATGGACCATATATAGTAAAACTCTGCTTTTGAAACTGATACGAAGCACTGGCCCTCTAACATCCGATGCTTGTCACTTAAGATGAGAAACGTGTGAGTTTCGTAAACGATGTAGTCCGTTTGAACTGTAAAGTAACTGCCATTACCTGAAACGAAGTCTTGCTTGTAAGAAGACTCAGAGCCTGGGATTTAACTCCATTTCTGAAGTGAAACACACAGCAGAGTTCTCATCCATTGATCACACTCTGCTTTAGAGCCAGAAGCACGCTCTTGCTTTCCAGAGTCTCTAACACTGCAGGAAATGTGAGTGTGATGAGAACAAAAGAACGGTGTTCCCTACACATAAGGACCATATCTAGTACAACTCTGCCTCTGAAATTGATACAAAGCACAGGTCCTCTAACATCCTATGCTTGTCAGTTAAGATGAGAAAGGTGAGAGCTTCGTGAACGATGTAGATCGTTTGAGCTGAAAAGTGACTGCCCTTACGGGAAACGACGTCTTGCTTGTAGGAAGACACAGATCCTGGAATATAACTCCATTTCTGAAGGGAAAAACACAGCAGAGTTCTCATTCATTGTTCACACTCTGCTTTAGAGCAAGAAGCACGCTCTTGCTTTCTAGAGTCTCTAATACAGCAGGAAAATTGAGTGTGCTCAGAACATTAGAACGGTGTTTCCTACACAAACGGGCCATATATAGTTCATCTCTGCTCCTGAATCTGAAACAAACCACAGGTCATCAAACATCCAATGCTTGTCAGTTAAGATGAGAAACGTGTGACCTTTGTGAACGATGTTGTTCGTTTCAGCTGTAAAGAAACTGCCCTTACCAGAAACGAAGTCTTGCTTGAAGGAAGACTCAGAACCTGGGATTTAAGTCCATTTCTGAAGGGAAACACACAGCAGAGTTCTCATTCATTGATCACACTCTGCTTTATAGCCATAAGCACGCTCTTGTTTTCCAGAGACTCTAAGACTTCAGGAAATGTGAGTGTGCTGAGAACAAAAGAACGGTGTTCCCTACACATACGGACCATATCTAGTACAACTGTGGCTCTGAAATTGATACAAAGCACAGGTCCTCTAACATCCAATGCTTGTCAGTTAAGATGAGAAACGTGTGAGCTTCGTGAACGATGTAGATCATTTGAGCTGAAAAGTGACTGCCCTTACTTGAAACGAAGTCTTGCTTGTAGGAAGAAACAGAGCCTGGAATATAACTCCATTTCTGAAGGGAAACACAAAGCAGAGTTCTCATTCATTGATCACACTCTGCTTTAGAGCAAGAAGCACGCTCTTGCTTTCTAGATTCTCTAAGACAGCAGGTAACATGAGTGTGCCAAGAACAAAAGAACGGTATTTTCTACACATATGGACCATATCTAGTAAAACTCTGCTTTTGAAACTGATACGAAGCACTGGCCCTCTAACATCCGATGCTTGTCAGTTAAGATGAGAAACGTGTGAGATTCGTAAACGATGTAGATCGTTTGAGCTGAAAAGTGACTGCCTTTACTTGAAACGAAGTCTTGCTTGTAGGAAGACACAGATCCTGGAATATAACTCCATTTCTGAAGGGAAACACACAGCAGAGTTCTCATTCATTGATCACACTCTGCTTTAGAGCAAGAAGCACGCTCTTGCTTTCTAGAGTCTCTAAGACAGTGGGAAACATGAGTGTGCTGAGAACAAAAGAACAGTGTTCCCTACACATACGGACCATATCTAGTCCAACTCTGCTTCTGAAACTCATACAAAGCACTGGACCTCTAATATCCAATGCTTGTCAGTTAAGATGAGAAACGTGTGAACTTCGTTAACAATGTAGTTCCTTTGAGCTGAAAAGTGAGTGGCCTTACCTGAAATGAAGTCGTGCTTGTAGGAAAACACAGATCCTGGAATTTAACTCCATTTCTGAAGGGAAACACACAGCATAGTTCTCATCGATGGATCACACTCTGCTTTAGAGCAAGAAGCATGCTCTTGCTTTCTAGAGTCTCTAATACAGCCGGAAATTTGAGTGAGCTCAGTACAAAAGAACGGTGTTTCCTACACATACAGGCCATATCTAGTTCAACTCTGCTTCTGAAACTGAAACAAACCACAGGTCCTCTAACATCCTATGCTTGTCAGTTATGATGAGAAACGTGTGAGCTTCGTGAACAATGTAGTTCGTTTGAGCTGTAAAGTAACTGCCCTTACCTGAAACGAAGTCTTGCTTGTAGGAAGACACAGAGCCTGGGATTTAACTCCATTTCTGAAGTGAAACACACAGCAGAGTTCTCCTCCATTGTTCAGCTCTGCTTTAGAGCCAGAAGCACGCTCTTGCTTTCCAGAGTTTCTAAGACAGCAGGAAATGTGAGTGTGCTGAGAACAAAAGAACGTTGTTCCCTACACATACGGACCATATCTAGTACAACTCTGCCTCTGAAATTGTTACAAAGCACAGGTCCTCTAACATCCAATGTTTGTTAGTTAAGATGAGAAACGTGTGAGCTTCATGAACAATGTAGTTCGTTTGATCGGAAAAATGACTGCCCTTCCTTGAAACGAAGTCTAGCTTGTAGGAAGATACAGAGCCTGTGGTTAAACTCCATTTTTGAAGGGAAACACACAACACAGTTCTCATACATGGATCACACTCTGCTTTAGAGCAAGAAGCAGGCTCTTACTTTCTAGAATCTCTAATACCGCAGGAAACGTGTGTGTGCTCAGAAGAAAAGAATGGTGTTTCTTATACATACGGACCATATCTAGTTCAACTCTGCTTCTGAAACTGAAACAAACCACAGGTCCTCTAACATCCAATGCTTGTCTGTTATGATGAGAAACGTGTGAGCTTCGTGAACGATGGAGTTCGTTTGAGCTGTAAAGTAACTGCCCTTACCTGAAAAGAACTCTTGCTTGTAGGCAGACTCAGAGCCTGGGATTTAACTCCATTTCTGAACTGAAACACACAACAGAGTTCTCATCCATTGATCACACTCTGCTTTAGAGCAAGAAGCACGCCCTAGCTTTCTAGAGTCTCTAAGACAGCAGGAATCTTGAGTTTGCTGAGAACAAATGAACGGTGTTTCCTACATATACGGACAATATCTAGTCCAACTCTGCTTCTGAAACTGATACAAAGCACTGGTCCTCTAACATTCAATGCTTGTCAGTTAAGATGAGAAACGTGTGAGCTTCAAGAACGATGTAGTTCGTTTGATCGGAAAAATGACTGCCCTTCCTTGAAACGAAGTCTAGCTTGTAGGAAGACACAGAGCCAGGAATTTATCTCCATTTCTAAAAGGGAAACAAACAGCATAGTTCTCTTCGATGGATCACACTCTGCTTTAGAGCAAGAAGCACGCTCTTGCTTTCTAGAGTCTCTAATACAGCCTGAAACGTGATTGTTCTCAGAAGAGAAGAACGGGGTTTCCTACAAATATGGGCCATATATAGTTCAATTCTGCTTCTGAAACTGAAAGAAACCACAGGTCCTCCAACATCCAATGCTTGTCAGTTAAGATGAGAAACGTGTGAGCTTTGTGAACGTTGTTGTTCGTTTCAGCTGTAAAAAAACTGCCCTTACCTGAAACGAAGTCTTGCTTGAAGGAAGTCTCAGAGCATGGGATTTAACTCCATTTCTGAAGGGAAACACACAGCAGAGTTCTCATATATAGATCACACTCTGCTTTAGAGCAAGAAGCACGCTCTTGCTTTCTAGAGTCTCTAAGACAGCCGGAAACATGAGTGTGATGAGAACAAAAGAACGGTGTTCCCTACACATATGGACCATATCTAGTACAACTCTGCCTCTGAAATTGATACAAAGCACAGTTCCTCTAACATCCAATGCTTGTCAGTTAAGATGAGAAACGTTTGAGCTTTGTGAACGATGTAGATCTTTTGAGCTGAAAAGTGACTGCCCTTACTTGAAACGAAGTCTTGCTTGTAGGAACACACAGAGCCTGGAATATAACTCCATTTCTGAAGGGAAACACACAGCAGAGTTCTCATTCATTGATCACACTCTGCTTTAGAGCAAGAAGCACGCTCTTGCTTTCTAGAGTCTCTAATACAGCAGGAAAATTGAGTGTGCTCAGAACAAAAGAATGGTGTTTCCTACACATATTGGCCATATCTAGTTCAACTCTGTTTCTGAATCTGAAACAAACCACAGGACATCAAACATCCAATGCTTGTCAGTTAAGATGAGAAACGTGTGAGCTTTGTGAACGATGTTGTTCGTTTCAGCTGTAAAGAAACAGCCCTTACCTGAAACGAAGTCTTGCTTGAAGGAAGTCTCAGAGCATGGGATTTAACTCCATTTCTGAAGGGAAACACACAGCAGAGTTCTCATATATAGATCACACTCTGCTTTAGAGCAAGAAGCACGCTCTTGCTTTCTAGAGTCTCTAAGACAGCAGGAAACATGAGTGTGCTGAGAACAAAAGAAGGGTGTTCCCTACACATACGGGCCATATCTAGTACAACTCTGCCTCTGAAATTGATACAAAGCACAGTTCCTCTAACATCCAATGCTTGTCAGTTAAGATGAGAAACGTGTGAGCTTCGTGAACGATGTAGTTTGTTTGAGCTGTAAAGTAACTGCCCTTACCTGAAACGAAGTCTTGCTTGTAGGAAGACACAGAGCCTGGGATTTAACTCCATTTCTGAAGTGAAACACACAGCAGAGTTCTCATCCATTGATCACACTCTGCTTTAGATCCAGAATCACGCACTTGCTTTCCAGAGTCTCTAAGACAGCAGAAAATGTGAGTGTGATGAGAACAAAAGAGCGTTGTTCCCTACACATACGGACCATATCTAGTACAACTCTGCCTCTGAAATTGATACAAAGCACAGGTCCTCTAACATCCAATGCTTGTCAGTTAAGATGAGAAACGTGTGAGTTTCGTGAACGATGTATTTCGTTTGAGTTGAAAAGTGACTGCCCTTACCTGAAACGAAGTCTTGCTTGTATGAAGACACAGAGCCTGTGGTTAAACTCCATTTCTGAAGGGAAACACACAACACAGTTCTCATGCATGGATCACACTCTGCTTTAGAGCAAGAAGCACGCTCTTACTTTCTAGAATCTCTAATACCGCAGGAAACGTGTGTGTGCTCAGAAGAAAAGAATGGTGTTTCTTATACATACGGACCATATCTAGTTCAACTCTGCTTCTGAAACTGAAACAAACCACAGGTCCTCTAACATCCAATGCTTGTCAGTTATGATGAGAAACGTGTGAGCTTCGTGAACGATGGAGTTCGTTTGAGCTGTAAAGTAACTGCCCTTACCTGAAACGAACTCTTGCTTTTAGGCAGACTCAGAGCCTGGGATTTAACTCCATTTCTGAAGTGAAACACACAACAGAGTTCTCCTCCATTGATCACACTCTGCTTTAGAGCAAGAAGCACTCCGTAGCTTTCTAGAGTCTCTAAGACAGCAGGAATCTGGAATTTGCTGAGAACAAATGAACGGTGTTTCCTACATATACGGACCATATCTAGTCCAACTCTGCTTCTGAAACTGATACAAAGCACTGGTCCTCTAACATTCAATGCTTGTCAGTTAAGATGAGAAACGTGTGAGCTTCGTGAACGATGTAGTTCGTTTGATCAGAAAAATGACTGCCCTTCCTTGAATCGAAGTCTAGCTTGTAGGAAGACACAGAGCCAGGAATTTATCTCCATTTCTAAAAGGGAAACACACAGCATAGTTCTCTTCAATGGATCACACTCTGCTTTAGAGCAAGAAGCACGCTCTTGCTTTCTAGAGTCTCTAATACAGCCTGAAACGTGAGTGTGCTCAGAAGAAAAGAACGGGGTTTCCTACACATATGGGCCATATGTAGTTCAATTCTGCTTCTGAAACTGAAAGAAACCACAGGTCCTCCAACATCCAATGCTTGTCAGTTAAGATGAGAAACATGTTAGCTTCGTGAACGATGTAGTTTTTTGAGCTGTAAAGTAACTGCCCTTACCTGAAACGAAGTCTTGCTTGTAGGAAGATGCAGAGCCTGGGATTTAACTCCATTTCTGAAGTGAAACACACAACAGAGTTCTCATCGATGGATCACACTGTGCTTTAGAGCAAGAAGCATGCTCTTGCTTTCTAGAGTCTTTTACCGCAGAAAACGTGAGTGTGCTCAGAATAAAAGAACAGTGTTTCCTATACATACGGACCATATCTAGTTCAATTCTGCTTCTGAAACTGAAACAAACCAGAGGTCCTCTAACATCCAATGCTTCTCAGTTAAGATGAGAAACATGTGAGCTTCGTGAAGGATGGAGTACGTTTGAGCTGTAAAGTAACTGCCCTTACCTGAAACGAAGTCTTGCTTGTAGGAAGACTCAGAGCCTGGGATTTAACTCCATTTCTGAAGGGAAACACACAGCAGAGTTCTCATTCATTGAACACACTCTGCTTTAGAGCAAGAAGCATGCTCTTGCTTTCTAGAGTCTAATACCGCAGAAAACGTGAGTGTGCTTAGAATAAAAGAACAGTGTTTCCTATACATACGGACCATATCTAGTTCAATTCTGCTTCTGAAACTGAAACAAGCCACAGGTCCTCTAACATCCAATGCTTCTCAGTTAAGATGAGAATCATGTGAGCTTCGTGAAGGATGGAGTTCGTTTGAGCTGTAAAGTAACTGCCCTTACCTGAAACGAAGTCTTGCTTGTAGGGAGAGTCAGAGCCTGGGATTTAACTCCATTTCTGAAGGGAAACACAGAGCAGAGTTGTCATTCATTGATCACACTCTGCTTTAGAGCAAGAAGCACGCTCTTGCTTTCTAGAGTCTCTAATACAGCAGGAAACTTGAGTGTGCTCAGAACAAAAGAACGGTGTTTCCTACACATACGGGCCATATCTAGTTCAACTCTGTTTCTGAATCTGAAACAAACCACAGGACATCAAACATCCAATGCTTGTCAGTTAAGATGAGAAACGTGTGAGCTTTGTGAACGTTGTTGTTCATTTCAGCTGTAAAGAAACTGCCCTTACCTGAAACGAAGTCTTGCTTGAAGGAAGTCTCAGAGCATGGGATTTAACTCCATTTCTGAAGGGAAACACACAGCAGAGTTCTCATATATAGATCACACTCTGCTTTAGAGCAAGAAGCACGCTCTTGCTTTCTAGAGTCTCTAAGACGGCAGGAAACATGAGTGTGCTGAGAACAAAAGAACGGTGTTCCCTACACATACGGACCATATCTAGTACAGCTCTGCCTCTGAAATTGATACAAAGCACAGGTCCTCTGACATCCAATGCTTGTCTTTTAAGATGAGAAACGTGTGAGCTTCGTGAACCATGTAGTTCGTTTCAGCTAAAAAGTGACTGCCCTTACCTGAAACGAAGTAGTGCTTGCAGGAAGACACAGAGCCTGGAATTTACCTCCATTTCTGAAGGGAAACACACAGCAGAGTTCTCATCCATTGATCACAATCTGCTTTAGAGCAAGAAGCACTCCGTAGCTTTCTAGAGTCTCTAAGACAGCAGGAAATATTAGTGTTCTGAGAACAAAAGAACGGTGTTCCCTACACATACGGACCATATCTAGTACAACTCTGCCTCTGAAATTGATACAAAGCACAGGTCCTCTAACATCCAATGCTTGTCATTTAAGATGAGAAACGTGTGAGCTTCGTGAAGGATGTAGTACTTTTGATCTGAAAAATGACTGCCCTTACTTGAAACGAATTCCTGCTTGTAGGAAGACACAGAGCCTGGAATTTAACTCCATTTCTGAAGGGAAACACACAACAGAGTTCTCATATAAAGTTCACACTCTGCTTTAGAGCAAGAAGCACGCTCTTGCTTTCTAGACCCTCTAAGACAGCAAGAATCATGAGTGTGCTGAGAACAAAAGAACGGTGTTTCCTACACATACGGGCCATATCTAGTCCAACTCTACTTGTGAAACTGAAACAAACCTCAAGTCCACTAACATCCAATGCTTGTCAGTTAAGAGGAGAAACGTGTGAGCTTCGTGAACGATGTAGATCGTTTGAGCTGTAACATAACTGCCCTTACCTGAAACGAATTCTTGTTTGTAGGAAGACTCAGCGCTAGGGATTTAACTCCATTTCTGAAGTGAAACACATAGCAGAGTTCTCATCCATTGATCACACTCTGCTTTAGAGCAAGAAGCACGCTCTAGCTTTCTAGAGTCTCTAAGACAGCAGGAAACCTGAGTGTGCTGAGAACAAAAGAACGGTGTTTCCTACACATACGGACCATATCTATTCCAACTCTGCTGCTGAAAGTGATACAAAGCACTGGTCCTCTAACATCCAATGCTTGTCAGTTAAGATGAGAACCGTGTTAGCTTCGTGAAGGATGTAGTTCGTTTCAGCTGAAAAGTGACGGCACTTACCTGAAACGAAGTCTTGCATGTTGGAAGACACAGAGCCTGGGATTTAACATCATTTCTGAAGGGAAACACACAGCATAGTTCTCAACCATGGATCATACTCTGCTTCAGAGCAAGAAGCATGCTCTTGCTTTTTAAATTCCCTAATACAACAGGAAACATGGTTGTGCTCAAAACAAAAGAACTATGTTTCCTACACATATGGACCATATCTAGTCCAACTCTGCTTGTGAAACTGAAACAAATCACAGGTCCACTAACATCCAATACTTGTCACTTAAGATGAGAAACGTGTGAGCTTCGAGAACATTGTAGTTCTTTTGAGCTGTAAAGTGACTGCCCTTACTTGAAACGAATTCTTGTTTGTTAGAAGACTCAGAGCCTGGTATTTAACTCCATTTCTGAATGAAACACACAGCAGAGTTCTCATCCATTGATCACACTCTGCTTTAGAGCAAGAAGCACGCTCTAGCTTTCTAGATTCTCTAAGACAGCAGGAAACGTGAGTGTGCTGAGAACAAAAGAACGGTGTTTCCTACACATACAGACCATATCTAGTCCAGCTCCGCTTCTGAAACTGATACAAAGCACTGGTCCTCTAACATCCAATGCTTGTCATTTAAGATGAGAAACGTGTGAGCTTCGTGAACGATGTAGTTCATTTGAGCTGTAAAGTAACTGCCCTTACCAGAAACGAAGTCTTGTTTGTAGGAAGATTCAGAGCCTGGGATTTAACTCCATTTTTGAAGTGAAACACACTTCAGAGTTCTCATCCATTGACCAAACTCTGCTTTAGAGCAAGAAGCACGGTCCAGATTTCTAGAGTCTCTAAGACAGCAGGAAACATTAGTGTGCTGAGAACAAAAGAACGGTGTTTCCTACACATACGGACCATATCTATTCCAACTCTGCTTCTGAAGCTGATACAAAGCACTGGTCCCCTACCATCCGATGCTTGTCAGTTAAGATGAGAAACTTGTTAGCTTCGTGAAGGATGTAGTGCGTTTGAGCTGAAAAGTGACTGCCCTTACTTGAAAGGAATTCTTGCTTGTAGGAAGACACAGAGCCTGGAATTTATCTCCATTCCTGAAGGGAAACACTCAACAGAGTTCTCATATAAAGATCACACTCTGCTTTAGAGCAAGAAGGACGCTCTTGCTTTCTAGACTCTCTAAGACAGCAAGAATCATGAGTGTGCTGAGAACAAAAGAACGGTGTCTCCTACACATACAGACCATATCTAGTCCAGCTCTGCTTCTGAAACTGATACAAAGCACTGGTCCTCTAACATCCAATGCTTGTCAGTTAAGATGAGAAACATGTGAGCTTCATGAACGATGTAGTTCTTTTGAGCTGTAAAGTATCTGCCCTTACCTGAAAGGAAGTCTTGTTTGTAGGCAGACTCAGAGCCTGGGATTTAACTCCATTTCTGAAGTGAAACACACAGGAGAGTTCTCATCCATTGATCACACTCTGCTTTAGAGCTAGAAGCACGCTATAGCTTTCTAGAGTCTCTAAGACAGCAGGAAACGTGAGTGTGATGAGAACAAAAGAACGGTGTTTCCTACACATACGGACCATATCTAGTCCAACTCTTCTTCTGAAACTGATACAAAGTACTGGTCCTCTAACATCCAATGCTTGTCAGTTAAGATGAGAACCGTGTTAGCTTCGTGAACGATGTAGTTCGTTTGAGCTGAAAAGTGACTGCCCTTACCTGAAACAAAGTCCTGCATGTTAAAAGACACAGAACCTGGGATTTAACTCCATTTCTGAAGGGAAACACACAGAATAGTTCTCATCCATGGATCACACTTTGCTTCAGAGCAAAAAGCACGCTCTTGCTTTCTAGACTCCCTAAGACAGCAGGAATCATGAGTGTGCTGAGAACAAAAGAATGGTGTTTCCTACACATACGGACCATATCTATTCCAACTCTGCTTCTGAAGCTGATACAAAGCACTGGTCCCCTACCATCTGATGCTTGTCAGTTAAGATGAGAAACGTGTGAGCTTTGTGAAGGTTGTAGTTCGTTTGAGCTGAAAAGTCACTGCCCTTACTTGAAAGGAATTTTTGCTTGTAGGAAGACACAGAGCCTGGAATTTAACTCCATTTCTGAAGTGAAACACACAACAGAGTTCTCCTATAAAGATCACACTCTGCTTTAGAGCAAGAAGCACGCTATTGCTTTCTAGACTCTCTAAGACAGCAGGAATCAGGAGTGTGCTGAGAACAATAGAACGGTGTTTCCTACACATACGGACCATATCTATTCCAACTCTGCTGCTGAAAGTGATACAAAGCACAGTTCCTCTAACATCCAATGCTTGGCATTTAAGATGAGAAAGGTGTGAGCTTCATGAATGATGTAGTTCATTTCAGCTGAAAAGTGACTGCCCTTACCTGAAATGAAGTCTTGCATGTTGGAAGACACTGAGCCTGGGATTTAACACCATTTCTGAAGGGAAATACACAGCATAGTTCTCGACTATGGAACACACTCTGCTTCAGAGCAAGAAGCACTCTCTTGCTTTCTAAATTCTCTAATACAATAGGAAACGTGGTGGTGCTCAGACAAAAGAACAGTGTTTCCTACACATACGTACCATATCTTGTCCAACTCTGCTTGTGAAACTGAAACAAACCACAGGTCCACTAACATCCAATACTTGTCAGTTAAGATGAGAAACGTGTGAGCTTCGTGAATGATGTAGTTCTTTTGAGCTGTAAAGTGACTGCCCATTCCTGAAACGAATTCTTGTTTGTTAGAAGACTCAGAGCCTGGGATTTAACTCCATTTCGGAAGTGAAACACACAGCAGAGTTCTCATCCATTGATCACACTCTGCTTTAGAGCAAGAAGCACGGTCCAGATTTCTAGAGTCTCTAAGACAGCAGGAAACATTAGTGTGCTGAGAACAAAAGAACGGTGTTTCCTACACATACGGACCATATCTATTCCAACTCTGCTTCTGAAGCTGATACAAAGCACTGGTCCCCTACCATCCGATGCTTGTCAGTTAAGATGAGAAACTTGTTAGCTTCGTGAAGGATGTAGTGCGTTTGAGCTGAAAAGTGACTGCCCTTACTTGAAAGGAATTCTTGCTTGTAGGAAGACACAGAGCCTGGAATTTATCTCCATTCCTGAAGGGAAACACTCAACAGAGTTCTCTTATAAAGATCACACTCTGCTTTAGAGCAAGAAGGACGCTCTTGCTTTCTAGACTCTCTAAGACAGCAAGAATCATGAGTGTGCTGAGAACAAAAGAACGGTGTCTCCTACACATACAGACCATATCTAGTCCAGCTCTGCTTCTGAAACTGATACAAAGCACTGGTCCTCTAACATCCAATGCTTGTCAGTTAAGATGAGAAACATGTGAGCTTCATGAACGATGTAGTTCGTTTGAGCTGTAAAGTATCTGCCCTTACCTGAAAGGAAGTCTTGTTTGTAGGCAGACTCAGAGCCTGGGATTTAACTCCATTTCTGAAGTGAAACACACAGGAGAGTTCTCATCCATTGATCACACTCTGCTTTAGAGCTAGAAGCACGCTATAGCTTTCTAGAGTCTCTAAGACAGCAGGAAACGTGAGTGTGATGAGAACAAAAGAACGGTGTTTCCTACACATACGGACCATATCTAGTCCAACTCTTCTTCTGAAACTGATACAAAGTACTGGTCCTCTAACATCCAATGCTTGTCAGTTAAGATGAGAACCGTGTTAGCTTCGTGAACGATGTAGTTCGTTTGAGCTGAAAAGTGACTGCCCTTACCTGAAACAAAGTCCTGCATGTTAAAAGACACAGAACCTGGGATTTAACTCCATTTCTGAAGGGAAACACACAGAATAGTTCTCATCCATGGATCACACTTTGCTTCAGAGCAAAAAGCACGCTCTTGCTTTCTAGACTCCCTAAGACAGCAGGAAACATTAGTGTGCTGAGAACAAATGAACGGTGTTTCCTACATATACGGACCATATCTAGTCCAACTCTGCTTCTGAAACTGATACAAAGCACTGGTCCTCTAACATTCAATGCTTGTCAGTTAAGATGAGAAACGTGTGAGCTTCGTGAACGATGTAGTTCGTTTGATCGGAGAAATGACTGCCCTTCCTTGAATCGAAGTCTAGCTTGTAGGAAGACACAGAGCCAGGAATTTACCTCCATTTCTAAAAGGGAAACACACAGCATAGTTCTCTTCAATGGATCACACTCTGCTTTAGAGCAAGAAGCACGCTCTTGCTTTCTAGAGTCTCTAATACAGCCTGAAACGTGAGTGTGCTCAGAAGAAAAGAACGGGGTTTCCTACACATATGGGCCATATGTAGTTCAATTCTGCTTCTGAAACTGAAAGAAACCACAGGTCCTCCAACATCCAATGCTTGTCAGTTAAGATGAGAAACATGTGAGCTTCGTGAACGATGTAGTTTTTTGAGCTGTAAAGTAACTGCCCTTACCTGAAACGAAGTCTTGCTTGTAGGAAGATGCAGAGCCTGGGATTTAACTCCATTTCTGAAGTGAAACACACAACAGAGTTCTCATCGATGGATCACACTGTGCTTTAGAGCAAGAAGCATGCTCTTGCTTTCTAGAGTCTCATACCGCAGAAAACGTGAGTGTGCTCAGAATAAAAGAACAGTGTTTCCTATACATACGGACCATATCTAGTTCAATTCTGCTTCTGAAACTGAAACAAACCAGAGGTCCTCTAACATCCAATGCTTCTCAGTTAAGATGAGAAACATGTGAGCTTCGTGAAGGATGGAGTTCGTTTGAGCTGTAAAGTAACTGCCCTTACCTGAAACGAAGTCTTGCTTGTAGGAAGACTCAGAGCCTGGGATTTAACTCCATTTCTGAAGGGAAACACACAGCAGAGTTCTCATTCATTGATCACACTCTGCTTTAGAGCAAGAAGCATGCTCTTGCTTTCTAGAGTCTAATACCGCAGAAAACGTGAGTGTGCTCGGAATAAAAGAACAGTGTTTCCTATACATACGGACCATATCTAGTTCAATTCTGCTTCTGAAACTGAAACAAACCACAGGTCCTCTAACATCCAATGCTTCTCAGTTAAGATGAGAATCATGTGAGCTTCGTGTAGGATGGAGTTCGTTTGAGATGTAAAGTAACTGCCCTTACCTGAAACGAAGTCTTGCTTGTAGGGAGAGTCAGAGCCTGGGATTTAACTCCATTTCTGAAGGGAAACACAGAGCAGAGTTGTCATTCATTGATCACACTCTGCTTTAGAGCAAGAAGCACGCTCTTGCTTTCTAGAGTCTCTAAGACAGCAGGAAACATGAGTGTGCTGAGAACAAAAGAACCGTGTTCCCTACACATACAGACCATATCTAGTACAAGTCTGCCTCTGAAATTGATACAAAGCACATGTCCTCTAACATCCAATGCTTGTCATTTAAGATGAGAAATGTGTGAGCTTCGTGAACCATGTAGTTCGTTCCAGCTGAAAAGTGACTGCCCTTACCTGAAACGATGTAGTGCTTTCAGGAAGACACAGAGCCTGGAATTTAACTCCATTTCTGAAGGGAAACACACAGAATAGTGCTCATCCATGGATCACACTCTGCTTTAGAGCAAGAAGCACGCTCTTGCTTTCTAGAGTCTCTAATACAGCAGGAAACATGAGTGTGCTCAGAACAAAAAAACGGTGTTTCCTACACATACGGGCCATATCTATTTCAACTCTGCTTCTGAAACTGATACAAAGCACTGGTCCTCTATATCCGATGCTTGTCAGTTAACATGAGAAACGTGTGAGTTTCGTGAAGGATGTAGTTCTTTTGAACTGAAAAATAACTGTCCTTACTTGAAACGAAGTCTTGCTTGTAGGAAGACACAGAGCCTGGAATTTAACTCCATTTCTGAAGGGAAACACACAGCATAGTTCTTTTCGATGGATCAAACTCTGCTATAGAGCAAGAAGCACGCTATTGCTTTCTAGAGTCTCTAATACAGCCGGAAATTTGAGTGAGCTCAGAACAAAAGAACGGTGTTTCCTACACATACAGGCCATATCTAGTTCAACTCTGCTTCTGAAACTGAAACAAACCACAGGTCCTCTAACATCCTATGCTTGTCAGTTATGATGAGAAACGTGTGAGCTTCGTGAACAATGTAGTTCGTTTGAGCTGTAAAGTAACTGCCCTTACCTGAAATGAAGTCTTGCTTGTAGGAAGACACAGAGCCTGGGATTTAACTCCATTTCTGAAGTGAAACACACAGCAGAGTTCTCCTCCATTGTTCAGCTCTGCTTTAGAGCCAGAAGCACGCTCTTGCTTTCCAGAGTTTCTAAGACAGCAGGAAATGTGAGTGTGCTGAGAACAAAAGAACGTTGTTCCCTACACATACGGACCATATCTAGTACAACTCTGCCTCTGAAATTGTTACAAAGCACAGGTCCTCTAACATCCAATGTTTGTTAGTTAAGATGAGAAACGTGTGAGCTTCATGAACAATGTAGTTCGTTTGATCGGGAAAAATGACTGCCCTTCCTTGAAACGAAGTCTAGCTTGTAGGAAGATACAGAGCCTGTGGTTAAACTCCATTTTTGAAGGGAAACACACAACACAGTTCTCATACATGGATCACACTCTGCTTTAGAGCAAGAAGCACGCTCTTACTTTCTAGAATCTCTAATACCGCAGAAACGTGTGTGTGCTCAGAAGAAAAGAATGGTGTTTCTTATACATACGGACCATATCTAGTTCAACTCTGCTTCTGAAACTGAAACAAACCACAGGTCCTCTAACATCCAATGCTTGTCTGTTATGATGAGAAACGTGTGAGCTTCGTGAACGATGGAGTTCGTTTGAGCTGTAAAGTAACTGCCCTTACCTGAAACGAACTCTTGCTTGTAGGCAGACTCAGAGCCTGGGATTTAACTCCATTTCTGAACTGAAACACACAACAGAGTTCTCATCCATTGATCACACTCTGCTTTAGAGCAAGAAGCACGCCCTAGCATTCTAGAGTCTCTAAGACAGCAGGAATCTTGAGTTTGCTGAGAACAAATGAACGGTGTTTCCTACATATACGGACAATATCTAGTCCAACTCTGCTTCTGAAACTGATACAAAGCACTGGTCCTCTAACATTCAATGCTTGTCAGTTAAGATGAGAAACGTGTGAGCTTCATGAACGATGTAGTTCGTTTGATCGGAAAAATGACTGCCCTTCCTTGAAACGAAGTCTAGCTTGTAGGAAGACACAGAGCCAGGAATTTATCTCCATTTCTAAAAGGGAAACAAACAGCATAGTTCTCTTCGATGGATCACACTCTGCTTTAGAGCAAGAAGCACGCTCTTGCTTTCTAGAGTCTCTAATACAGCCTGAAACGTGATTGTTCTCAGAAGAGAAGAACGGGGTTTCCTACAAATATGGGACATATATAGTTCAATTCTGCTTCTGAAACTGAAAGAAACCACAGGTCCTCCAACATCCAATGCTTGTCAGTTAAGATGAGAAACGTGTGAGCTTTGTGAACGTTGTTGTTCGTTTCAGCTGTAAAAAAACTGCCCTTACCTGAAACGAAGTCTTGCTTGAAGGAAGTCTCAGAGCATGGGATTTAACTCCATTTCTGAAGGGAAACACACAGCAGAGTTCTCATATATAGATCACACTCTGCTTTAGAGCAAGAACCACGCTCTTGCTTTCTAGAGTCTCTAAGACAGCCGGAAACATGAGTGTGATGAGAACAAAAGAACGGTGTTCCCTACACATATGGACCATATCTAGTACAACTCTGCCTCTGAAATTGATACAAAGCACAGTTCCTCTAACATCCAATGCTTGTCAGTTAAGATGAGAAACGTTTGAGCTTTGTGAACGATGTAGATCTTTTGAGCTGAAAAGTGACTGCCCTTACTTGAAACGAAGTCTTGCTTGTAGGAACACACAGAGCCTGGAATATAACTCCATTTCTGAAGGGAAACACACAGCAGAGGTCTCATTCATTGATCACACTCTGCTTTAGAGCAAGAAGCACGCTCTTGCTTTCTAGAGTCTCTAATACAGCAGGAAACTTGAGTGTGCTCAGAACAAAAGAATGGTGTTTCCTACACATATTGGCCATATCTAGTTCAACTCTGTTTCTGAATCTGAAACAAACCAAGGGCATCAAACATCCAATGCTTGTCAGTTAAGATGAGAAACGTGTGAGCTTTGTGAACGATGTTGTTCGTTTCAGCTGTAAAGAAACAGCCCTTACCTGAAACGAAGTCTTGCTTGAAGGATGTCTCAGAGCATGGGATTTAACTCCATTTCTGAAGGGAAACACACAGCAGAGTTCTCATATATAGATCACACTCTGCTTTAGAGCAAGAAGCACGCTCTTGCTTTCTAGAGTCTCTAAGACAGCAGGAAACATGAGTGTGCTGAGAACAAAAGAAGGGTGTTCCCTACACATACGGGCCATATCTAGTACAACTCTGCCTCTGAAATTGATACAAAGCACAGTTCCTCTAACATCCAATGCTTGTCAGTTAAGATGAGAAACGTGTGAGCTTCGTGAACGATGTAGTTTGTTTGAGCTGTAAAGTAACTGCCCTTACCTGAAACGAAGTCTTGCTTGTAGGAAGACACAGAGCCTGGGATTTAACTCCATTTCTGAAGTGAAACACACAGCAGAGTTCTCATCCATTGATCACACTCTGCTTTAGATCCAGAATCACGCACTTGCTTTCCAGAGTCTCTAAGACAGCAGAAAATGTGAGTGTGATGAGAACAAAAGAGCGTTGTTCCCTACACATACGGACCATATCTAGTACAACTCTGCCTCTGAAATTGATACAAAGCACAGGTCCTCTAACATCCAATGCTTGTCAGTTAAGATGAGAAACGTGTGAGTTTCGTGAACGATGTATTTCGTTTGAGTTGAAAAGTGACTGCCCTTACCTGAAACGAAGTCTTGCTTGTATGAAGACACAGAGCCTGTGGTTAAACTCCATTTCTGAAGGGAAACACACAACACAGTTCTCATGCATGGATCACACTCTGCTTTAGAGCAAGAAGCACGCTCTTACTTTCTAGAATCTCTAATACCGCAGGAAACGTGTGTGTGCTCAGAAGAAAAGAATGGTGTTTCTTATACATACGGACCATATCTAGTTCAACTCTGCTTCTGAAACTGAAACAAACCACAGGTCCTCTAACATCCAATGCTTGTCAGTTATGATGAGAAACGTGTGAGCTTCGTGAACGATGGAGTTCGTTTGAGCTGTAAAGTAACTGCCCTTACCTGAAACGAACTCTTGCTTTTAGGCAGACTCAGAGCCTGGGATTTAACTCCATTTCTGAAGTGAAACACACAACAGAGTTCTCCTCCATTGATCACACTCTGCTTTAGAGCAAGAAGCACTCCGTAGCTTTCTAGAGTCTCTAAGACAGCAGGAATCTGGAATTTGCTGAGAACAAATGAACGGTGTTTCCTACATATACGGACCATATCTAGTCAAACTCTGCTTCTGAAACTGATACAAAGCACTGGTCCTCTAACATTCAATGCTTGTCAGTTAAGATGAGAAACGTGTGAGCTTCGTGAACGATGTAGTTCGTTTGATCAGAAAAATGACTGCCCTTCCTTGAATCGAAGTCTAGCTTGTAGGAAGACACAGAGCCAGGAATTTATCTCCATTTCTAAAAGGGAAACACACAGCATAGTTCTCTTCAATGGATCACACTCTGCTTTAGAGCAAGAAGCACGCTCTTGCTTTCTAGAGTCTCTAATACAGCCTGAAACGTGAGTGTGCTCAGAAGAAAAGAACGGGGTTTCCTACACATATGGGCCATATGTAGTTCAATTCTGCTTCTGAAACTGAAAGAAACCACAGGTCCTCCAACATCCAATGCTTGTCAGTTAAGATGAGAAACATGTTAGCTTCGTGAACGATGTAGTTTTTTGAGCTGTAAAGTAACTGCCCTTACCTGAAACGAAGTCTTGCTTGTAGGAAGATGCAGAGCCTGGGATTTAACTCCATTTCTGAAGTGAAACACACAACAGAGTTCTCATCGATGGATCACACTGTGCTTTAGAGCAAGAAGCATGCTCTTGCTTTCTAGAGTCTTTTACCGCAGAAAACGTGAGTGTGCTCAGAATAAAAGAACAGTGTTTCCTATACATACGGACCATATCTAGTTCAATTCTGCTTCTGAAACTGAAACAAACCAGAGGTCCTCTAACATCCAATGCTTCTCAGTTAAGATGAGAAACATGTGAGCTTCGTGAAGGATGGAGTACGTTTGAGCTGTAAAGTAACTGCCCTTACCTGAAACGAAGTCTTGCTTGTAGGAAGACTCAGAGCCTGGGATTTAACTCCATTTCTGAAGGGAAACACACAGCAGAGTTCTCATTCATTGAACACACTCTGCTTTAGAGCAAGAAGCATGCTCTTGCTTTCTAGAGTCTAATACCGCAGAAAACGTGAGTGTGCTTAGAATAAAAGAACAGTGTTTCCTATACATACGGACCATATCTAGTTCAATTCTGCTTCTGAAACTGAAACAAGCCACAGGTCCTCTAACATCCAATGCTTCTCAGTTAAGATGAGAATCATGTGAGCTTCGTGAAGGATGGAGTTCGTTTGAGCTGTAAAGTAACTGCCATTACCTGAAACGAAGTCTTGCTTGTAGGGAGAGTCAGAGCCTGGGATTTAACTCCATTTCTGAAGGGAAACACAGAGCAGAGTTGTCATTCATTGAACACACTCTGCTTTAGAGCAAGAAGCACGCTCTTGCTTTCTAGAGTCTCTAATACAGCAGGAAACTTGAGTGTGCTCAGAACAAAAGAACGGTGTTTCCTACACATACGGGCCATATCTAGTTCAACTCTGTTTCTGAATCTGAAACAAACCACAGGACATCAAACATCCAATGCTTGTCAGTTAAGATGAGAAACGTGTGAGCTTTGTGAACGTTGTTGTTCATTTCAGCTGTAAAGAAACTGCCCTTACCTGAATCGAAGTCTTGCTTGAAGGAAGTCTCAGAGCATGGGATTTAACTCCATTTCTGAAGGGAAACACACAGTAGAGTTCTCATATATAGATCACACTCTGCTTTAGAGCAAGAAGCACGCTCTTGCTTTCTAGAGTCTCTAAGACAGCAGGAAACATGAGTGTGCTGAGAACAAAAGAACGGTGTTCCCTACACATACGGACCATATCTAGTACAGCTCTGCCTCTGAAATTGATACAAAGCACAGGTCCTCTAACATCGAATGCTTGTCTTTTAAGATGAGAAACGTGTGAGCTTCGTGAACCATGTAGTTCGTTTCAGCTAAAAAGTGACTGCCCTTACCTGAAACGAAGTAGTGCTTGCAGGAAGACACAGAGCCTGGAATTTACCTCCATTTCTGAAGGGAAACACACAGCAGAGTTCTCATCCATTGATCACAATCTGCTTCAGAGCAAGAAGCACTCCGTAGCTTTCTAGAGTCTCTAAGACAGCAGGAAATATTAGTGTTCTGAGAACAAAAGAACGGTGTTCCCTACACATACGGACCATATCTAGTACAACTCTGCCTCTGAAATTGATACAAAGCACAGGTCCTCTAACATCCAATGCTTGTCATTTAAGATGAGAAACGTGTGAGCTTCGTGAAGGATGTAGTACTTTTGATCTGAAAAATGACTGCCCTTACTTGAAACGAATTCTTGCTTGTAGGAAGACACAGAGCCTGGAATTTAACTCCATTTCTGAAGGGAAACACACAACAGAGTTCTCATATAAAGTTCACACTCTGCTTTAGAGCAAGAAGCACGCTCTTGCTTTCTAGACCCTCTAAGACAGCAAGAATCATGAGTGTGCTGAGAACAAAAGAACGGTGTTTCCTACACATACGGGCCATATCTAGTCCAACTCTACTTGTGAAACTGAAACAAACCTCAAGTCCACTAACATCCAATGCTTGTCAGTTAAGAGGAGAAACGTGTGAGCTTCGTGAACGATGTAGATCGTTTGAGCTGTAACATAACTGCCCTTACCTGAAACGAATTCTTGTTTGTAGGAAGACTCAGCGCTAGGGATTTAACTCCATTTCTGAAGTGAAACACATAGCAGAGTTCTCATCCATTGATCACACTCTGCTTTAGAGCAAGAAGCACGCTCTAGCTTTCTAGAGTCTCTAAGACAGCAGGAAACCTGAGTGTGCTGAGAACAAAAGAACGGTGTTTCCTACACATACGGACCATATCTATTCCAACTCTGCTGCTGAAAGTGATACAAAGCACTGGTCCTCTAACATCCAATGCTTGTCAGTTAAGATGAGAACCGTGTTAGCTTCGTGAAGGATGTAGTTCGTTTCAGCTGAAAAGTGACGGCACTTACCTGAAACGAAGTCTTGCATGTTGGAAGACACAGAGCCTGGGATTTAACATCATTTCTGAAGGGAAACACACAGCATAGTTCTCAACCATGGATCATACTCTGCTTCAGAGCAAGAAGCATGCTCTTGCTTTTTAAATTCCCTAATACAACAGGAAACATGGTTGTGCTCAAAACAAAAGAACTATGTTTCCTACACATATGGACCATATCTAGTCCAACTCTGCTTGTGAAACTGAAACAAATCACAGGTCCACTAACATCCAATACTTGTCACTTAAGATGAGAAACGTGTGAGCTTCGAGAACATTGTAGTTCTTTTGAGCTGTAAAGTGACTGCCCTTACTTGAAACGAATTCTTGTTTGTTAGAAGACTCAGAGCCTGGTATTTAACTCCATTTCTGAATGAAACACACAGCAGAGTTCTCATCCATTGATCACACTCTGCTTTAGAGCAAGAAGCACGCTCTAGCTTTCTAGATTCTCTAAGACAGCAGGAAACGTGAGTGTGCTGAGAACAAAAGAACGGTGTTTCCTACACATACAGACCATATCTAGTCCAGCTCCGCTTCTGAAACTGATACAAAGCACTGGTCCTCTAACATCCAATGCTTGTCATTTAAGATGAGAAACGTGTGAGCTTCGTGAACGATGTAGTTCATTTGAGCTGTAAAGTAACTGCCCTTACCAGAAACGAAGTCTTGTTTGTAGGAAGATTCAGAGCCTGGGATTTAACTCCATTTTTGAAGTGAAACACACTTCAGAGTTCTCATCCATTGACCAAACTCTGCTTTAGAGCAAGAAGCACGGTCCAGATTTCTAGAGTCTCTAAGACAGCAGGAAACATTAGTGTGCTGAGAACAAAAGAACGGTGTTTCCTACACATACGGACCATATCTATTCCAACTCTGCTTCTGAAGCTGATACAAAGCACTGGTCCCCTACCATCCGATGCTTGTCAGTTAAGATGAGAAACTTGTTAGCTTCGTGAAGGATGTAGTGCGTTTGAGCTGAAAAGTGACTGCCCTTACTTGAAAGGAATTCTTGCTTGTAGGAAGACACAGAGCCTGGAATTTATCTCCATTCCTGAAGGGAAACACTCAACAGAGTTCTCATATAAAGATCACACTCTGCTTTAGAGCAAGAAGGACGCTCTTGCTTTCTAGACTCTCTAAGACAGCAAGAATCATGAGTGTGCTGAGAACAAAAGAACGGTGTCTCCTACACATACAGACCATATCTAGTCCAGCTCTGCTTCTGAAACTGATACAAAGCACTGGTCCTCTAACATCCAATGCTTGTCAGTTAAGATGAGAAACATGTGAGCTTCATGAACGATGTAGTTCTTTTGAGCTGTAAAGTATCTGCCCTTACCTGAAAGGAAGTCTTGTTTGTAGGCAGACTCAGAGCCTGGGATTTAACTCCATTTCTGAAGTGAAACACACAGGAGAGTTCTCATCCATTGATCACACTCTGCTTTAGAGCTAGAAGCACGCTATAGCTTTCTAGAGTCTCTAAGACAGCAGGAAACGTGAGTGTGATGAGAACAAAAGAACGGTGTTTCCTACACATACGGACCATATCTAGTCCAACTCTTCTTCTGAAACTGATACAAAGTACTGGTCCTCTAACATCCAATGCTTGTCAGTTAAGATGAGAACCGTGTTAGCTTCGTGAACGATGTAGTTCGTTTGAGCTGAAAAGTGACTGCCCTTACCTGAAACAAAGTCCTGCATGTTAAAAGACACAGAACCTGGGATTTAACTCCATTTCTGAAGGGAAACACACAGAATAGTTCTCATCCATGGATCACACTTTGCTTCAGAGCAAAAAGCACGCTCTTGCTTTCTAGACTCCCTAAGACAGCAGGAATCATGAGTGTGCTGAGAACAAAAGAATGGTGTTTCCTACACATACGGACCATATCTATTCCAACTCTGCTTCTGAAGCTGATACAAAGCACTGGTCCCCTACCATCTGATGCTTGTCAGTTAAGATGAGAAACGTGTGAGCTTTGTGAAGGTTGTAGTTCGTTTGAGCTGAAAAGTCACTGCCCTTACTTGAAAGGAATTTTTGCTTGTAGGAAGACACAGAGCCTGGAATTTAACTCCATTTCTGAAGTGAAACACACAACAGAGTTCTCCTATAAAGATCACACTCTGCTTTAGAGCAAGAAGCACGCTATTGCTTTCTAGACTCTCTAAGACAGCAGGAATCAGGAGTGTGCTGAGAACAATAGAACGGTGTTTCCTACACATACGGACCATATCTATTCCAACTCTGCTGCTGAAAGTGATACAAAGCACAGTTCCTCTAACATCCAATGCTTGGCATTTAAGATGAGAAAGGTGTGAGCTTCATGAATGATGTAGTTCATTTCAGCTGAAAAGTGACTGCCCTTACCTGAAATGAAGTCTTGCATGTTGGAATACACTGAGCCTGGGATTTAACACCATTTCTGAAGGGAAATACACAGCATAGTTCTCGACTATGGAACACACTCTGCTTCAGAGCAAGAAGCACTCTCTTGCTTTCTAAATTCTCTAATACAACAGGAAACGTGGTGGTGCTCAGACAAAAGAACAGTGTTTCCTACACATACGTACCATATCTTGTCCAACTCTGCTTGTGAAACTGAAACAAACCACAGGTCCACTAACATCCAATACTTGTCAGT
Source organism: Onychomys leucogaster (assembly GCA_949786385.1). Classification (NCBI taxonomy): domain Eukaryota; kingdom Metazoa; phylum Chordata; class Mammalia; order Rodentia; family Cricetidae; genus Onychomys; species Onychomys leucogaster. The sequence goes on from CATKUP010000056.1 coordinate 1,004,355, forward strand.
TAAGATGAGAAACGTGTGAGCTTCGTGAATGATGTAGTTCTTTTGAGCTGTAAAGTGACTGCCCATTCCTGAAACGAATTCTTGTTTGTTAGAAGACTCAGAGCCTGGGATTTAACTCCATTTCGGAAGTGAAACACACAGCAGAGTTCTCATCCATTGATCACACTCTGCTTTAGAGCAAGAAGCACGGTCCAGATTTCTAGAGTCTCTAAGACAGCAGGAAACATTAGTGTGCTGAGAACAAAAGAACGGTGTTTCCTACACATACGGACCATATCTATTCCAACTCTGCTTCTGAAGCTGATACAAAGCACTGGTCCCCTACCATCCGATGCTTGTCAGTTAAGATGAGAAACTTGTTAGCTTCGTGAAGGATGTAGTGCGTTTGAGCTGAAAAGTGACTGCCCTTACTTGAAAGGAATTCTTGCTTGTAGGAAGACACAGAGCCTGGAATTTATCTCCATTCCTGAAGGGAAACACTCAACAGAGTTCTCATATAAAGATCACACTCTGCTTTAGAGCAAGAAGGACGCTCTTGCTTTCTAGACTCTCTAAGACAGCAAGAATCATGAGTGTGCTGAGAACAAAAGAACGGTGTCTCCTACACATACAGACCATATCTAGTCCAGCTCTGCTTCTGAAACTGATACAAAGCACTGGTCCTCTAACATCCAATGCTTGTCAGTTAAGATGAGAAACATGTGAGCTTCATGAACGATGTAGTTCGTTTGAGCTGTAAAGTATCTGCCTTTCCCTGAAAGCAAGTCTTGTTTGAAGGCAGACTCAGAGCCTGGGATTTAACTCCATTTCTGAAGTGAAACACACAGGAGAGTTCTCATCCATTGATCACACTCTGCTTTAGAGCTAGAAGCACGCTATAGCTTTCTAGAGTCTCTAAGACAGCAGGAAACGTGAGTGTGATGAGAACAAAAGAACGGTGTTTCCTACACATACGGACCATATCTAGTCCAACTCTTCTTCTGAAACTGATACAAAGTACTGGTCCTCTAACATCCAATGCTTGTCAGTTAAGATGAGAACCGTGTTAGCTTCGTGAACGATGTAGTTCGTTTGAGCTGAAAAGTGACTGCCCTTACCTGAAACAAAGTCCTGCATGTTAAAAGACACAGAACCTGGGATTTAACTCCATTTCTGAAGGGAAACACACAGAATAGTTCTCATCCATGGATCACACTTTGCTTCAGAGCAAAAAGCACGCTCTTGCTTTCTAGACTCCCTAAGACAGCAGGAATCATGAGTGTGCTGAGAACAAAAGAATGGTGTTTCCTACACATACGGACCATATCTATTCCAACTCTGCTTCTGAAGCTGATACAAAGCACTGGTCCCCTACCATCTGATGCTTGTCAGTTAAGATGAGAAACGTGTGAGCTTTGTGAAGGTTGTAGTTCGTTTGAGCTGAAAAGTCACTGCCCTTACTTGAAAGGAATTTTTGCTTGTAGGAAGACACAGAGCCTGGAATTTAACTCCATTTCTGAAGTGAAACACACAACAGAGTTCTCCTATAAAGATCACACTCTGCTTTAGAGCAAGAAGCACGCTATTGCTTTCTAGACTCTCTAAGACAGCAGGAATCAGGAGTGTGCTGAGAACAATAGAACGGTGTTTCCTACACATACGGACCATATCTATTCCAACTCTGCTGCTGAAAGTGATACAAAGCACAGTTCCTCTAACATCCAATGCTTGGCATTTAAGATGAGAAAGGTGTGAGCTTCATGAATGATGTAGTTCATTTCAGCTGAAAAGTGACTGCCCTTACCTGAAATCAAGTTTTGCATGTTGGAAGACACTGAGCCTGGGATTTAACACCATTTCTGAAGGGAAATACACAGCATAGTTCTCGACTATGGAACACACTCTGCTTCAGAGCAAGAAGCACTCTCTTGCTTTCTAAATTCTCTAATACAACAGGAAACGTGGTGGTGCTCAGACAAAAGAACAGTGTTTCCTACACATACGTACCATATCTTGTCCAACTCTGCTTGTGAAACTGAAACAAACCACAGGTCCACTAACATCCAATACTTGTCAGTTAAGATGAGAAACGTGTGAGCTTCGTGAATGATGTAGTTCTTTTGAGCTGTAAAGTGACTGCCCATTCCTGAAACGAATTATTGTTTGTTAGAAGACTCAGAGCCTGGGATTTAACTCCATTTCGGAAGTGAAACACACAGCAGAGTTCTCATCCATTGATCACACTCTGCTTTAGAGCAAGAAGCACGCTCTAGCTTTCTAGAGTCTCTAAGACAGCAGGAAACGTGAGTGTGCTGAGAACAAAAGAACGGTGTTTCCTACACATATGGACCATATCTAGTCCAGCTCTGCTTCTGAAACTGATACAAAGCACTGGTCCTCTAACATCCAATGCTTGTCATTTAAGATGAGAAACGTGTGAGCTTCGTGAACGATGTAGTTCATTTGAGCTGTAAAGTAACTGCCCTTACCAGAAACGAAGTCTTGTTTGTAGGAAGATTCAGAGCCTGGGATTTAACTCCATTTTTGAAGTGAAACACACTTCAGAGTTCTCATCCATTGACCAAACTCTGCTTTAGAGCAAGAAGCACGGTCCAGATTTCTAGAGTCTCTAAGACAGCAGGAAACATTAGTGTGCTGAGAACAAAAGAACGGTGTTTCCTACACATACGGACCATATCTATTCCAACTCTGCTTCTGAAGCTGATACAAAGCACTGGTCCCCTACCATCCGATGTTTCTCAGTTAAGATGAGAAACTTGTGAGCTTCGTGAAGGATGTAGTGCGTTTGAGCTGAAAAGTGACTGCCCTTACTTGAAAGGAATTCTTGCATGTAGGAAGACACAGAGCCTGGAATTTAACTCCATTTCTGAAGGGAAACACTCAACAGATTTCTCATATAAAGATCACACTCTGCTTTAGAGCAAGAAGGACGCTCTTGCTTTCTAGACTCTCTAAGACAGCAAGAATCATGAGTGTGCTGAGAACAAAAGAACGGTGTTTCCTACACATGCAGACCATATCTAGTCCAACTCTGCCTCTGAAATTGATACAAAGCACAGGTCCTCTAACATCCAATGGTTGTCATTTAAGATGAGAAACGTGTGAGCTTCATGAACGATGTAGTTGGTTTGAGCTGTAAAGTATCTGCCCTTACCTGAAACGAAGTCTTGTTTGTAGGCAGACTCAGAGCCTGGGATTTAACTCCATTTCTGAAGTGAAACACACAGGAGAGTTCTCATCCATTGATCACACTCTGCTTTAGAGCTAGAAGCACGCTCTAGCTTTCTAGAGTCTCTAAGACAGCAGGAAACGTGAGTGTGCTGAGAACAAAAGAACGGTGTTTCCTACACATACAGACCATATCTAGTCCAGCTGTGCTTCTGAAACTGATACAAAGCACTGGTCCTCTAACATCCAATGCTTGTCATTTAAGATGAGAAACGTGTGAGCTTCGTGAACGATGTAGTTCATTTGAGCTGTAAAGTAACTGCCCTTACCAGAAACGAAGTCTTGTTTGTAGGAAGATTCAGAGCCTGGGATTTAACTCCATTTTTGAAGTGAAACACACTTCAGAGTTCTCATCCATTGACCAAACTCTGCTTTAGAGCAAGAAGCACGGTCCAGATTTCTAGAGTCTCTAAGACAGCAGGAAACATTAGTGTGCTGAGAACAAAAGAACGGTGTTTCCTACACATACGGACCATATCTATTCCAACTCTGCTTCTGAAGCTGATACAAAGCACTGGTCCTCTAACATCCAATGCTTGTCATTTAAGATGAGAAACGTGTGAGCCTCGTGAATGATGTAGTTCATTTGAGCTGTAAAGTAACTGCCCTTACCAGAAACGAAGTCTTGTTTGCAGGAAGATTCAGAGCCTGGGATTTAACTCAATTTTTGAAGTGAAACACACAGCAGAGTTCTCATCCATTGACCAAACTCTGCTTTAGAGCAAGAAGCACAGTCCAGATTTCTAGAGTCTCTAAGACAGCAGGAAACAATAGTGTGCTGAGAACAAAAGAACGGTGTTTCCTACACATACGGACCATATCTATTCCAACTCTGCTTCTGAAGCTGATACAAACCACTGGTCCCCTACCATCCGATGCTTGTCAGTTAAGATGAGAAACTTGTGAGCTTCGTGAAGGATGTAGTGCGTTTGAGCTGAAAAGTGACTGCCCTTACTTGAAAGGAATTCTTGCTTGTAGGAAGACACAGAGCCTGGAATTTAACTCCATTTCTGAAGGGAAACACACAGAATAGTTCTCATCCATGGATCACACTCTGCTTCAGAGCAAAAAGCACGCTCTTGCTTTCTAGACTCTCTAAGACAGCAGGAATCATGAGTGTGCTGAGAATAAAAGAACGGTGTTTCCTACACATACGGACCATATCTATTCCAACTCTGCTTCTGAAGCTGATACAAAGCACTGGTCCCCTACCATCTGATGCTTGTCAGTTAAGATGAGAAACGTGTTAGCTTTGTGAATATTGTAGTTCGTTTGAGCTGAAAAGTGACTGCCCTTACTTGAAAGGAATTTTTGCTTGTAGGAAGACACAGAGCCTGGAATTTAACTCCATTTCTGAAGTGAAACACACAACAGAGTTCTCCTATAAAGATCACACTCTGCTTTAGAGCAAGAAGCACGCTATTGCTTTCTAGACTCTCTAAGACAGCATTAATCAGGAGTGTGCTGAGAACAAAAGAACAGTGTTTCCTACACATACGGACCATATCTATTCCAACTCTGCTGCTGAAAGTGATACAAAGCACAGTTCCTCTAACATCCAATGCTTGTCATTTAAGATGAGAAACGTGTGAGCTTCATGAATGATGTAGTTCATTTCAGCTGAAAAGTGACTGCCCTTACCTGATACGAAGTCTTGCATGTTGGAAGACACTGAGCCTGGGATTTAACACCATTTCTGAAGGGAAACACACAGCATAGTTCTCGACCATGGATCACACTCTGCTTCAGAGCAAGAAGCACTCTCTTGCTTTCTAAATTCTCTAATACAACAGGAAACGTGGTGGTGCTCAGACAAAAGAACTGTGTTTCCTACACATACGTACCATAACTTGTCCAACTCTGCTTGTGAAACTGAAACAAACCACAGGTCCACTAACATCCAATACTTGTCAGTTAAGATGAGAAACGTGTGAGCTTCGTGAATGATGTAGTTCTTTTGAGCTGTAAAGTGACTGCCCATTCCTGAAACGAATTCTTGTTTGTTAGAAGACTCAGAGCCTGGGATTTAACTCCATTTCTGAAGTGAAACACACAGCAGAGTTCTCATCCATTGATCACACTCTGCTTTATAGCAAGAAGCACGCTCTAGCTTTCTAGAGTCTCTAAGACAGCAGGAAACGTGAGTGGGCTGAGAACAAAAGAACGGTGTTTCCTACACATACAGACCATATCTAGTCCAGCTCTGCTTCTGAAACTGATACAAAGCACTGGTCCCCTACCATCCGATGCTAGTCAGTTAAGATGAGAAACTTGTGAGCTTCGTGAAGTATGTAGTGCGTTTGAGCTGAAACGTGACTGCCCTTACTTGAAAGGAATTCTTGCTTGTAGGAAGACACAGAGCCTGGAATTTAACTCCATTCCTGAAGGGAAACACTCAACAGAGTTCTCCTATAAAGATCACACTCTGCTTTAGAGCAAGAAGGACGCTCTTGCTTTCTAGACTCTCTAAGACAGCAAGAATCATGAGTGTGCTGAGAACAAAAGAACGGTGTTTCCTACACATACAGACCATATCTTGTCCAGCTCTGCTTCTGAAACTGATACAAAGCACTGGTCCTCCAACATCCAATGCTTGTCATTTAAGATGAGAAACGTGTGAGCTTCATGAACGATGTAGTTCGTTTGAGCTGTAAAGTATCTGCACTTACCTGAAACGAAGTCTTGTTTGTAGGCAGACTCAGAGCCTGGGATTTAACTCCATTTCTGAAGTGAAACACACAGGAGAGTTCTCATCCATTGATCACACTCTGCTTTAGAGCTAGAAGCACGCTCTAGCTTTCTAGAGTCTCTAAGACAGCAGGAAACGTGAGTGTGATGAGAACAAAAGAACGGTGTTTCCTACACTTACAGACCATATTTAGTCCAACTCTTCTTTTGAAACTGATACAAAGTACTCATCCTCTAACATCCAATGCTTGTCAGTTAAGATGAGAACCGTGTTAGCTTCGTGAACGATGTAGTTCGTTTGAGCTGAAAAGTGACTGCCCTTACCTGAAACGAAGTCCTGTGTGTTAAAAGACACAGAACCTGGGATTTAACTCCATTTCTGAAGGGAAACACACAGAATAGTTCTCATCCATGGATCACACTTTGCTTCAGAGCAAAAAGCACGCTCTTGCTTTCTAGACTCTCTAAGACAGCAGGAATCATGAGTGTGCTGAGAACAAAAGAAAGGTGTTTCCTACACATACGGACCATATCTATTCCAACTCTGCTTCTGAAGCTGATACAAAGCACTGGTCCCCTACCATATGATGCTTCTCAGTTAAGATGAGAAACGTGTGAGCTTGGTGAAGGTTGTAGTTCGTTTGAGCTGAAAAGTCACTGCCCTTACTTGAAAGGAATTTTTGCTTGTAGGAAGACACAGAGCCTGGAATTTAACTCCATTTCTGAAGTGAAACACACAACAGAGTTTTCCTATAAAGATCACACTCTGCTTTAGAGCAAGAAGCACGCTATTGCTTTCTAGACTCTCTAAGACAGCAGGAATCAGGAGTGTGCTGAGAACAAAAGAACGGTGTTTCCTAAACATACGGATCATATCTATTCCAACTCTGCTGCTGAAAGTTATACAAAGCACAGTTCCTCTAACATTCAATGCTTGTCATTTAAGATGAGAAACGTGTGAGCTTCATGAATGATGTAGTTCATTTCAGCTGAAAAATGACTGCCCTTACCTGAAACGAAGTCTTGCATGTTGGAAGAATCTGAGCCTGGGATTTAACACCATTTCTGAAGGGAAATACACAGCATAGTTCTCGACCATGGATCACACTCTGCTTCAGAGTAAGAAGCACTCTCTTGCTTTCTAAATTCTCTAATACAACAGGAAACGTGGTTGTGCTCAGACAAAAGAACTGTGTTTCCTACACATACGTACCATAACTTGTCCAACTCTGCTTGTGAAACTGAAACAAACCACAGGTCCACTAACATCCAATACTTGTCAGTTAAGATGAGAAACGTGTGAGCTTCGTGAATGATGTAGTTCTTTTGAGCTGTAAAGTGACTGCCCATTCCTAAAACGAATTCTTGTTTGTTAGAAGACTCAGAGCCTGGGATTTAACTCCATTTCTGAAGTGAAACACACAGCAGAGTTCTCATCCATTGATCACACTCTGCTTTATAGCAAGAAGCACGCTCTAGCTTTCTAGAGTCTCTAAGACAGCAGGAAACGTGAGTGGGCTGAGAACAAAAGAACGGTGTTTCCTACACATACAGACCATATCTAGTCCAGCTCTGCTTCTGAAACTGATACAAAGCACTGGTCCTCTAACATCCAATGCTTGTCAGTTAAGATGAGAAACGTGTTAGCTTCGAGAATGATGTAGTTCGTTTGAGCTGAAAAATGACTGCCCTTACCTGAAACGAAGTCTTGCATGTTGGAAGACACAGAGCCTGGGATTTAACTCCATTTCTGAAGGGAAACTCACAGCATAGTTCTCAACCATGGATCACACTCTGCTTCAGAGCAAGAAGCACACTCTTGCTTTCTAAATTCTCTAATACAACAGGAAACGTGGTTGTGCTCAGAACAAAAGAACTATGTTACCTACACATACGGACCATATATAGTCCAACTCTGCTTGTGAAATGGAAACAAACCACAGTTCCACTAACATCCAATACTTGTCAGTTAAGATGAGAAACGTGTGAGCTTCGAGAACGATGTAGTTCTTTTGAGCTGTAAAGTGACTGCCCTTACCTGAAACGAATTCTTGTTTGTTAGAAGACTCAGAGCCTGGGATTTAACTCCATTTCTGAAGTGAAACACACAGCAGAGTTCTCATCCTTGATCACACTCTGCTTTAGAGCAAGAAGCACGGTCCAGATTTCTAGAGTCTCTAAGACAGCAGGAAACATTCGTGTGCTGAGAACAAAAGAACGGTGTTTCCTACACATACGGACCATATCTATTCCAACTCTGCTTCTGAAGCTGATACAAAGCACTGGTCCCCTACCATCCGATGCTTGTCAGTTAAGATGAGAAACTTGTTAGCTTCGTGAAGGATGTAGTGCGTTTGAGCTGAAAAGTGACTGCCCTTACTTGAAAGGAATTCTTGCTTGTAGGAAGACACAGAGCCTGGAATTTATCTCCATTCCTGAAGGGAAACACTCTACAGAGTTCTCATATAAAGATCACACTCTGCTTTAGAGCAAGAAGGACGCTCTTGCTTTCTAGACTCTCTAAGACAGCAAGAATCATGAGTGTGCTGAGAACAAAAGAACGGTGTCTCCTACACATACAGACCATATCTAGTCCAGCTCTGCTTCTGAAACTGATACAAAGCACTGGTCCTCTAACATCCAATGCTTGTCAGTTAAGATGAGAAACATGTGAGCTTCATGAACGATGTAGTTCATTTCAGCTGAAAAGTGACTGCCCTTACCTGATACGAAGTCTTGCATGTTGGAAGACACTGAGCCTGGGATTTAACACCATTTCTGAAGGGAAACACACAGCATAGTTCTCGACCATGGATCACACTCTGCTTCAGAGCAAGAAGCACTCTCTTGCTTTCTAAATTCTCTAATACAACAGGAAACGTGGTGGTGCTCAGACAAAAGAACTGTGTTTCCTACACATACGTACCATAACTTGTCCAACTCTGCTTGTGAAACTGAAACAAACCACAGGTCCACTAACATCCAATACTTGTCAGTTAAGATGAGAAACGTGTGAGCTTCGTGAATGATGTAGTTCTTTTGAGCTGTAAAGTGACTGCCCATTCCTGAAACGAATTCTTGTTTGTTAGAAGACTCAGAGCCTGGGATTTAACTCCATTTCTGAAGTGAAACACACAGCAGAGTTCTCATCCATTGATCACACTCTGCTTTATAGCAAGAAGCACGCTCTAGCTTTCTAGAGTCTCTAAGACAGCAGGAAACGTGAGTGGGCTGAGAACAAAAGAACGGTGTTTCCTACACATACAGACCATATCTAGTCCAGCTCTGCTTCTGAAACTGATACAAAGCACTGGTCCCCTACCATCCGATGCTAGTCAGTTAAGATGAGAAACTTGTGAGCTTCGTGAAGTATGTAGTGCGTTTGAGCTGAAACGTGACTGCCCTTACTTGAAAGGAATTCTTGCTTGTAGGAAGACACAGAGCCTGGAATTTAACTCCATTCCTGAAGGGAAACACTCAACAGAGTTCTCCTATAAAGATCACACTCTGCTTTAGAGCAAGAAGGACGCTCTTGCTTTCTAGACTCTCTAAGACAGCAAGAATCATGAGTGTGCTGAGAACAAAAGAACGGTGTTTCCTACACATACAGACCATATCTTGTCCAGCTCTACTTCTGAAACTGATACAAAGCACTGGTCCTCCAACATCCAATGCTTGTCATTTAAGATGAGAAACGTGTGAGCTTCATGAACGATGTAGTTCGTTTGAGCTGTAAAGTATCTGCACTTACCTGAAACGAAGTCTTGTTTGTAGGCAGACTCAGAGCCTGGGATTTAACTCCATTTCTGAAGTGAAACACACAGGAGAGTTCTCATCCATTGATCACACTCTGCTTTAGAGCTAGAAGCACGCTCTAGCTTTCTAGAGTCTCTAAGACAGCAGGAAACGTGAGTGTGATGAGAACAAAAGAACGGTGTTTCCTACACTTACAGACCATATTTAGTCCAACTCTTCTTTTGAAACTGATACAAAGTACTCATCCTCTAACATCCAATGCTTGTCAGTTAAGATGAGAACCGTGTTAGCTTCGTGAACGATGTAGTTCGTTTGAGCTGAAAAGTGACTGCCCTTACCTGAAACGAAGTCCTGTGTGTTAAAAGACACAGAACCTGGGATTTAACTCCATTTCTGAAGGGAAACACACAGAATAGTTCTCATCCATGGATCACACTTTGCTTCAGAGCAAAAAGCACGCTCTTGCTTTCTAGACTCTCTAAGACAGCAGGAATCATGAGTGTGCTGAGAACAAAAGAAAGGTGTTTCCTACACATACGGACCATATCTATTCCAACTCTGCTTCTGAAGCTGATACAAAGCACTGGTCCCCTACCATATGATGCTTCTCAGTTAAGATGAGAAACGTGTGAGCTTGGTGAAGGTTGTAGTTCGTTTGAGCTGAAAAGTCACTGCCCTTACTTGAAAGGAATTTTTGCTTGTAGGAAGACACAGAGCCTGGAATTTAACTCCATTTCTGAAGTGAAACACACAACAGAGTTTTCCTATAAAGATCACACTCTGCTTTAGAGCAAGAAGCACGCTATTGCTTTCTAGACTCTCTAAGACAGCAGGAATCAGGAGTGTGCTGAGAACAAAAGAACGGTGTTTCCTAAACATACGGATCATATCTATTCCAACTCTGCTGCTGAAAGTTATACAAAGCACAGTTCCTCTAACATTCAATGCTTGTCATTTAAGATGAGAAACGTGTGAGCTTCATGAATGATGTAGTTCATTTCAGCTGAAAAATGACTGCCCTTACCTGAAACGAAGTCTTGCATGTTGGAAGAATCTGAGCCTGGGATTTAACACCATTTCTGAAGGGAAATACACAGCATAGTTCTCGACCATGGATCACACTCTGCTTCAGAGTAAGAAGCACTCTCTTGCTTTCTAAATTCTCTAATACAACAGGAAACGTGGTTGTGCTCAGACAAAAGAACTGTGTTTCCTACACATACGTACCATAACTTGTCCAACTCTGCTTGTGAAACTGAAACAAACCACAGGTCCACTAACATCCAATACTTGTCAGTTAAGATGAGAAACGTGTGAGCTTCATGAATGATGTAGTTCTTTTGAGCTGTAAAGTGACTGCCCATTCCTGAAACGAATTCTTGTTTGTTAGAAGACTCAGAGCCTGGGATTTAACTCCATTTCTGAAGTGAAACACACAGGAGAGTTCTCATCCATTGATCACACTCTGCTTTAGAGCTAGAAGCACGCTCTAGCTTTCTAGAGTCTCTAAGACAGCAGGAAACGTGAGTGTGATGAGAACAAAAGAACGGTGTTTCCTACACATACGGACCATATCTAGTCCAACTCGTCTTCTGAAACTGATACAAAGTACTGGTCCTCTAACATCCAATGCTTGTCAGTTAAGATGAGAACCGTGTTAGCTTCGTGAACGATGTAGTTTGTTTGAACTGAAAAGTAACTGCCCTTACCTGAAACGAAGTCCTGCATGTTAAAAGACACAGAACCTGGGATTTAACACCATTTCTGAAGGGAAACACACAGCATAGTTCTCGACCATGGATCACACTCTGCTTCAGAGCAAGAAGCACTCTCTTGCTTTCTAAATTCTCTAATACAACAGGAAACGTGGTGGTGCTCAGACAAAAGAACTGTGTTTCCTACACATACGTACCATATCTTGTCCAACTCTGCTTGTGAAACTGAAACAAACCACAGGTCCACTAACATCCAATACTTGTCAGTTAAGATGAGAAACGTGTGAGCTTCGTGAATGATGTAGTTCTTTTGAGCTGTAAAGTGACTGCCCATTCCTGAAACGAATTCTTGTTTGTTAGAAGACTCAGAGCCTGGGATTTAACTCCATTTCTGAAGTGAAACACACAGCAGTGTTCTCATTCATTGATCACACTCTGCTTTAGAGCAAGAAGCACGCTCTAGCTTTCTAGAGTCTCTAATACAGCAGGAAACGTGAGTGTGCTGAGAACAAAAGAACGGTGTTTCCTACACATACAGACCATATCTAGTCCAGCTCTGCTTCTGAAACTGATACAAAGCACTGGTCCTCTAACATCCAATGCTTGTCATTTAAGATGAGAAACGTGTGAGCTTCGTGAACGATGTAGTTCGTTTGAGCTGTAAAGTGACTGCCCTTACCTGAAACGAATTCTTGTTTGTTAGAAGACTCAGAGCCTGGGATTTAACTCCATTTCTGAAGTGAAACACACAGCAGAGTTCTCATCCATTGATCACACTCTGCTTTAGAGCAAGAAGCACGCTCTTACTTTCTAGATTCTCTAAGACAGCAGGAAACATGGTTGTGCTAAGAACCAAAGAACTGTGTTTCCTACACATACGGACCATATCTAGTCCAACTCTGCTTCTGAAACTGAAACAAACCACAGGTCCACTAACATCCAATGCTTGTCAGTTTAGATGAGAAACGTGTGAGCTTTGTGAATGATGTAGTTCGTTTGAGCTGTAAAGTAACTGCCCTTACCTGAAACGAAGTCTTGCTTGTAGGAAGACTCAGAGCCTGGGATATAACTCCATTTCTCAAGTGAAACACACAGCAGAGTTCTATCCATTGATCACACTCTGCTTTAGAGCAAGAAGCACGCTCTTGCTTTCTAGACTCTCTAAGAGAGCAGGAATCATGAGTGTGATGAGAACAAAATAACGGTGTTTCCTACACATATGGACCATATCTAGTCCAACTCTGCCTCTGAAATTGATACAAAGCAGAGGTCCTCTAACATCCATTGCTTGTCATTTAAGATGAGAAACGTGTGAGCTTCGTGAACGATGTAGTTCGTTTGAGCTGTAAAGTAACTGCCCTTACCAGAAACGAAGTCTTGTTTGTAGGAAGATTCAGAGCCTGGGATTTAACTCCATTTTTGAAGTGAAACACACTTCAGAGTTCTCATCCATTGATCACACTCTGCTTTAGAGCAAGAAGCACCCTCTAGCTTTCTAGAGTCTCTAAGACAGCAAGAATCATTAGTGTGCTGAGAACAAAAGAACGGTGTTTCCTACACATACAGACCATATCTATTCCAACTCTGCGTCTGAAGCTGATACAAAGCACTGGTCCCCTACCAGTCGATGCTTGTCAGTTAAGATGAGAAGCTTGTGAGCTTCGTGAAGGATGTAGTGCGTTTGAGCTGAAAAGTGACTGCCCTTACTTGAAAGGAATTCTTGCTTGTAGGAAGACACAGAGCCTGGAATTTAACTCCATTCCTGAATGGAAACACTCAACAGAGTTCTCATAGAAAGATAACACTCTGCTTTAGAGCAAGAAGGACGCTCTTGCTTTCTAGACTCTCTAAGACAGCAGGAATCATGAGTGTGCTGAGAACAAAAGAACGGTGTTTCCTACACATGCAGACCATATCTAGTCAACTCTGCTTCTGAAACTGATACAGAGCACTGGTCCTTTTACATCCTATGCTTGTCAGTTTAGATGAGAAACGTGTGAGCTTTGTGAATGATATAGTTCGTTTGAGCTGTAAATTAACTGCCCTTAGGTGAAACGAATTGTTGCTTGTAGGAAGACTCAGAGCCTGGGGTTTAACTCCATTCTGAAGTGAAACACACAGCATAGTTCTCATCCATTGATCATACTCTGCTTTAGAGCAAGAAGCACGCTCTAGCTTTCTAGAGTCTCTAAGACAGCAGGAAAGGTGAGTGTGCTGAGAACAAAAGAACGGTGTTTCCTACACATACTGACCATATCTAGTCCAACTCTGCTTCTGAAACTGATACAGAGCACTGGTCCTTTTACATCCAATGCTTGTCATTTTAGATGAGAAACGTGTGAGCTTCGTTAATGATGTAGTTCATTTGAGCTGAAAAGTGACTGCCCTTACCTGAAATGAATTCTTGCATGTTGGAAGACACAGAGCCTGGGATTTAACTCCATTTCTGAAGGGAAACACACAGCATAGTTCTCATCCATGGATCACACTGTGCTTCAGAGCAAGAAGCACGCTCTTGCTTTCTAGATTCTCTAATACAGCAGGAAACGTGGTTGTGCTCAGGACAAAAGAACTGTGTTTCGCACATACAGACCATATCTAGTTCAACTCTGCTTGTGAAACTGAAACAAACCCAGGTCCACTAACATCCAATGCTTGTCAGTTTAGATGAGAAACGTGTGAGCTTCGTTAACGATGTAGTTCTTTGGAGCTGTAAAGTAACTGCCCTTACCTGATTTGAAGTCTTGTTTGTAGGAAGACTCAGAGCCTGGGATTTAACTCCATTTCTGAAGGGAAACACACAGCAGAGTTCTCTTGCATGGATTACACTCTGTTTTAGAGCAAGAAGCACGCTCTTGCTTTATAGATTCTCTAATACAGCAGGAAACGTGAGTGTGCTAAGAACAAATGAACGGTGTTTCCTACCCATACGGACCATATCTAGTCCAACTCTGCTTCTGATTCTGATACAAAGCACTGGTCCTCTAACATCCAATGCTTGTCATTTAAGATGAGAAACGTGTGAGCTTCGTGAACGATGTAGTTTGTTGGAGCTGTTAAATAACTGCCCTTACCTAATTCGAAGTCTTGCTTGTAGGAAGACTCAGAGCCTGGGGTTCAAATCCATTTCTGAAGTGAAACACACAGCAGAGTAATATTCCATTGAAGACACTCTGCTTTAGAGCAAGAAGCATGCTCTTGCTCTGCAGAGTCACTAAGACTGCTGGAAACCTGAGTGTGATGAGAACAAAAGAACAGTGTTTCTTACACATTCGGACCATATCTAGTCCAACTCTGCCTCTGAAATTGATTCAAAGCACAGGTCCTCTAACATCCAATGCTTGTCTTTTAAGATGAGAAACGTGTGAGCTTCGTGAACGATGTAGTTCGATTGAGCTGTAAAGTAACTGCCCTTACCTGATTAAAAGTCTTGCTTGTAGGAAGACTCAGAGCCTGGGATTTAACTCCATTTCTGAAGGGAAACACACAGCATAGTTCTCATCCAGGGATCACACTCTGCTTTAGATCAAGAAGCACGCTCTTGCTTTCTAGATTCCCTAACACAGCAGGAAACGTGGTTGTGCTCAGAAGAAAAGAACTGTGTTTCCTACACATACAGACCATATCTAGTCCAACTCTGCTTGTGAAACTGAAACAAACCCAGGTCCACTAACATCCAATGCTTGTTAGTTTAGATGAGAAATGTGTGAGCTTCGTGAATGATGTAGTTCGTTTGAGCTGTAAAGTAACTGCCCTTACCTGAAAAGAATTTTTGCTTGTAGGAAGACTCAGAGCCTGGGGTTTAACTCCATTTCTGAAGGGAAACACACAGCATAGTTCTCATCCAGGGATCACACTATGCTTTAGAGCAAGAAGCACGCTCTTGCTTTCTAGAGTCTCTAAGACAGCACCAAACATGAGTGTGCTGAGAACAAAAGAACGGTGTTTCTTACACATTCGGACCATATCGAGTCCAACTCTGCCTCTGAAATTGATACAAAGCACAGGTGCTCCAGCATCCAATGCTTGTCATTTAAGATGAGAAACGTGTGAGCTTCATGAACGATGTAGTTCTTTTGAGCTGTAAAGTGACTGACCTTACTTGAAAGGAATTCATGCTTGTAGGAAGACACAGAGCCTGGAATTTAACTCCATTTCTGAAGGGAAACACACAGCATAGTTCTCATATATGGATCACACTATGCTTTAGAGCAAGAAGCACGCTCTTGCTTTCTAGATTCTCTAATACAGCAGGAAACGTGGTTGTGCTCAGAATAAAAGAACTGTGTTTCCTACACATACGGACCATATCTAGTCCAACTCTGCTTGTGAAACTGAAACAAACCACAGGTCCACTAACATCCAATGCTTGTCAGTTAAGATGAGAAACGTGTGAGCTTCGTGAATGATGTAGTTCGTTTGAGCCGTAAAGTAACTGCCCTTAGCTGAAACGAATTGTTGCCTGTAGGAAGACTCAGAGCCTGGGGTTTAACTCCATTCTGAAGTGAAACACACAGCATAGTACTCATCCATTGATCATACTCTGCTTTAGAGCAAGAAGCACGCTCTAGCTTTCTAGAGTCTCTAAGACAGCAGGAAAGGTGAGTGTGCTGAGAACAAAAGAACGGTGTTTCCTACACATACTGACCATATCTAGTCCAACTCTGCTTCTGAAACTCATACAGAGCACTGGTCCTTTTACATCCAATGCTTGTCATTTTAGATGAGAAACGTGTGAGCTTCGTGAACGATGTAGTTCATTTGAGCTGAAAAGTGACTGCCCTTACCTGAAATGAATTCTTGCATGTAGGAAGACACAGAGCCTGGGATTTAACTCTATTTCTGAAGGGAAACACACAGCATAGTTCTCATCCATGGATCACACTCTGCTTGAGAGCAAGAAGCACGCTCTTGCTTTCTAGATTCTCTAATACAGCAGGAAACGTGGTTGTGCTCAGGACAAAAGAACTGTGTTTCCTACACATACGGACCATATCTAGTCCATCTCTGCTTGTGAAACTGAAATAAACAACAGGTGCACTATCATCCAATGCTTCTCATTTAAGATGAGAAACGTGTGAGCTTCGTGAACGGTGTAGTTCTTTGGAGCTGTAAAGTAACTGCCCTTACCTGATTTGAAGTCTTGCTTGTAGGAAGACTCAGAGCCTGGGATTTAACTCCATTTCTGAAGGGAAACACACAGCAGAGTTCTCTTGCATGGATTACACTCTGCTTTAGAGCAAGAAGCACGCTCTTGCTTTATAGATTCTCTAATACAGCAGGAAACATGAGTGTGCTAAGAACAAATGAACGGTGTTTCCTACACATACGGACCATATCTAGTCCAACTCTGCTTCTGAAACTGATACAAAGCACTGGTCCCCTAATATCAATGCTTGTCAGTTAAGATGAGAAACGTGTGAGCTTTGTGAACGATGTAGTTCGTTTGAGCTGAAAAGTGACTTCCCTTACTTGAAAGGAATTCTTGCTTGTAGAAAGACACAGATGCTGGAATTTAACTCAATTTCTGAAGGGAAACACACAGCAGAGTTCTCATATATAGATCACACTCTGCGTTATAGCAAGAAGCAAGCTCTTGCTTTCTAGACTCTGTAAGACAGCAGGAATCATGAGTGTGCTGAGAACAAAAGAACGGTGTTTCCTACACATACGGACCATATCTAGTCCAACTCTGCCTCTGAAATTGATACAAAGCACAGGTCCTCTAACATCCAATGCTTGTCTTTTAAGATGAGAAACGTGTGAGCTTCGTGAACGATGTAGTTCGATTGAGCTGTAAAGTAACTGCCCTTACCTGAAAGTATTCTTGTTTGTAGGAAGACTCAGAGCCTGGGATTTAACTCCATTTCTGAAGTGAAACACACAGCAGAGTTCTCATCCATTGATCACACTCTGGTCTAGAGCAAGAAGCACGCTCTATCTTTCTAGAGACTGTAAGACAGCAGGAAACGTTAGTGTGCTGAGAACAAAAAAAAAACTATGTTTCCTAAACATACGGACCATATCTAGTCCAACTCTGCCTCTGAAATTGATACAAAGCACTGGTCCTCTAACATCCATTGCTTGTCATTTAAGATGAGCAACGTGTGAGCTTCGTGAATGATGTAGTTCATTTGAGTTGTAAAGTAACTGCCCTTACCTGATTAAAAATCTTGCTTGTAGGAAGACTCAGAGCCTGGGATTTAACTCCATTTCTGAAGGGAAACACACAGCATAGTTCTCATCCAGGGATCACACTCTGCTTTAGATCAAGAAGCACGCTCTTGCTTTCTTGAGTCTCTAAGACAGCACCAAACATGAGTTTTCTGAGAACAAAAGAACGGTGTTTCTTACCCATTCGGACCATATCGAGTCCAACTCTGCCTCTGAAATTGATACAAAACACAGGTGCTCCAGCATCCAATGCTTGTCATTTAAGATGAGAAACGTGTGAGCTTCGTGAACGATGTAGTTCTTTTGAGCTGTAAAGTGACTGCCCTTACTTGAAAGGAATTCTTGCTTGTAGGAAGACACAGAGCCTGGAATTTAACTCCATTTCTGAAGGGAAACACACAGCATAGTTCTCATATATGGATCACACTATGCTTTAGAGCAAGAAGCACGCTCTTGCTTTCTAGATTCTCTAATACAGCAGGAAACGTGGTTGTGCTCAGAACAAAAGAACTGTGTTTCCTACACATACGGACCATATCTAGTCCAACTCTGCTTGTGAAACTGAAACAAACCACAGGTCCACTAACATCCAATGCTTGTCAGTTAAGATGAGAAACGTGTGAGCTTCGTGAATGATGTAGTTCGTTTGAGCTGTAAAGTACCTGCCCTTAGCTGAAACGAATTGTTGCCTGTAGGAAGACTCAGAGCCTGGGGTTTAACTCCATTCTGAAGTGAAACACACAGCATAGTACTCATCCATTGATCATACTCTGCTTTAGAGCAAGAAGCACGCTCTAGCTTTCTAGAGTCTCTAAGACAGCAGGAAAGGTGAGTGTGCTGAGAACAAAAGAACGGTGTTTCCTACACAGATGGACCATGTCTACTCCAACTCTGCTTCTGAAACTGATACAGAGCACTGGTCCTTTTACATCCAATGCTTGTCATTTTAGATGAGAAACGTGTGAGCTTCGTGAACGATGTAGTTCATTTGAGCTGAAAAGTGACTGCCCTTACCTGAAATGAATTCTTGCATGTAGGAAGACACAGAGCCTGGGATTTAACTCCATTTCTGAAGGGAAACACACAGCATAGTTCTCATCCATGGATCACACTGTGCTTCAGAGCAAGAAGCACGCTCTTGCTTTCTAGATTCTCTAATACAGCAGGAAACGTGGTTGTGCTCAGGACAAAAGAACTGTGTTTCCTACACACACGGACCATATCTAGTCCATCTCTGCTTGTGAAACTGAAATAAACAACAGGTGCACTATCATCCAATGCTTGTCATTTAAGATGAGAAATGTGTGAGCTTCGTGAACGGTGTAGTTCTTTGGAGCTGTAAAGTAACTGCCCTTACCTGATTTGAAGTCTTGCTTGTAGGAAGACTCAGAGCCAGGGATTTAACTCCATTTCTGAAGTGAACCACACAGCAGAGTTCTCATCCATTGATCACACTCTGCTTTAGAGCAAGAAGCACGCTCTAGCTTTCTAGAGTCTCTAAGACAGCAGGAAACGTGAGTGTGCTGAGAACAAAAGAACGGTGTTTCCTACACAAACAGACCATATCTAGTCCAGCTCTGCTTTTGAAACTGATACAAAGCACTGGTCCTCTAACATCCAATGCTTGTCATTTACGATGAGAAATGTGTGAGCTTCGTGAACGATGTAGTTCGTTTGAGCTGTAAAGTAACTGCCTTTACCTGAAACGAAGTCTTGCTTGTAGGAAGACACAGAGCCTGGGATTTTACTCCATTTCTGAATTGAAACAAACAACAGAGTTCTCATCCATTGATCACACTCTGCTTTAGAGCAAGAAGCACGCTCTAGCTTTCTAGAGTCTCTAAGACAGCAGGAAACGTGAGTGTGCTGAGAACAAAAGAACGGTGTTTCCTACACATACAGACCATATCTAGTCCAGCTCTGCTTCTGAAACTGATACAAAGCACTGGTCCTCTAACATCCAATGCTTGTCAGTTAAGTTGAGAAACGTGTTAGCTTCGTGAATGATGTAGTTCGTTTGAGCTGAAAAATGACTGCCCTTACCTGAAACGAAGTCTTGCATGTTGGAAGACACAGAGCCTGGGATTTAACTCCACTTCTGAAGGGAAACACACAGCATAGTTCTCAACCATGGATCACACTCTCCTTCAGAGCAAGAAGCACGCTCTTGCTTTCTAAATTCTCTAATACAACAGGAAACGTGGTTGTGCTCAGAACAAAAGAACTATGTTTCCTACACATACGGACGATATCTAGTGAAACGGAAACAAACCACAGTTCCACTAACATCCAATACTTGTCAGTTAAGATGAGAAACGTGTGAGCTTCGAGAACGATGTAGTTCTTTTGAGCTGTAAAGTGACTGCCCTTACCTGAAACGAATTCTTGTTTGTTAGAAGACTCAGAGCCTGGGATTTAACTCCATTTCTCAAGTGAAACACACAGCAGAGTTCTCATCCATTGATCACACTCTGCTTTAGAGCAAGAAGCACGCTCTTACTTTCTAGATTCTCTAAGACAGCAGGAAACATGGTTGTGCTAAGAACAAAAGAACTGTGTTTCCTACACATACGGACCATATCTAGTCCAAATCTCCTTGTGAAACTGAAACAAACCACAGGTCCACTAACATCCAATGCTTGTCAGTTTAGATGAGAAACGTGTGAGCTTTGTGAATGATGTAGTTCGTTTCAGCTGTAAAGTAACTGCCCTTACCTGAAATGAAGTCTTACATGTAGGAAGACTCAGAGCCTGGGATATAACTCCATTTCTCAAGTGAAACACACAGCAGAGTTCTATCCATTGATCACCCTCTGCTTTAGAGGAAGAAGCACGCTCTTACTTTCTAGACTCTCTAAGAGAGCAGGAATCATGAGTGTGCTGAGAACAAAATAACGGTGTTTCCTACACATATGGACCATATCTAGTCCAACTCTGACTCTGAAATTGATACAAAGCAGAGGTCCTCTAACATCCAATGCTTGTCATTTAAGATGAGAAACGTGTGAGCTTCGTGAACGATGTAGTTCGTTTGAGCTGTAAGGTAACTGCCCTTACCAGAAACGAAGTCTTGTTTGTAGGAAGATTCAGAGCCTGGGATTTAACTCCATTTTTGAAGTGAAACACACTTCAGAGTTCTCATCCATTGATCACACTCTGCTTTAGAGCAAGAAGCACCCTCTAGCTTTCTAGAGTCTCTAAGACAGCAAGAAACATTAGTGTGCTGAGAACAAAAGAACGGTGTTTCCTACACATGCAGACCATATCTAGTCAACTCTGCTTCTGAAACTGATACAGAGCACTGGTCCTTTTACATCCTATGCTTGTCAGTTTAGATGAGAAACGTGTGAGCTTTGTGAATGATGTAGTTCGTTTGAGCTGTAAATTAACTGCCCTTAGGTGAAACGAATTGTTGTTTGTAGGAAGACTCAGAGCCTGGGGTTTAACTCCATTCTGAAGTGAAACACACAGCATAGTTCTCATCCATTGATCATACTCTGCTTTAGAGCAAGAAGCACGCTCTAGCTTTCTAGAGTCTCTAAGACAGCAGGAAAGGTGAGTGAGCTGAGAACAAAAGAATGGTGTTTCCTACACACACTGACCATATCTAGTCCAACTCTGCTTCTGAAACTGATACAGAGCACTGGTCCTTTTACATCCAATGCTTGTCATTTTAGATGAGAAACGTGTGAGCTTCGTGAACGATTTAGTTCATTTGAGCTGAAAAGTGACTGCCCTTACCTGAAATGAATTCTTGCATGTTGGAAGACACAGAGCCTGGGATTTAACTCCATTTCTGAAGGGAAACACACAGCATAGTTCTCATCCATGGATCACACTGTGCTTCAGAGCAAGAAGCACGCTCTTGCTTTCTAGATTCTCTAATACAGCAGGAAACGTGGTTGTGCTCAGGACAAAAGAACTGTGTTTCCTACACATACGGACCATATCTAGTCCAACTCTGCTTGTGAAACTGAAATAAACAACAGGTGCTCTATCATCCAATGCTTGTCAGTTAAGATGAGAAACGTGTGAGCTTCGTGAACGATGTAGTTCTTTGGAGCTGTAAAGTAACTGCCCTTACCTGATTTGAAGTCTTGCTTGTAGGAAGACTCAGAGCCTGGGATTTAACTCCATTTCTGGAGGGAAACACACAGCAGAGTTCTCTTGCATGGATTACTCTCTGTTTTAGAGCAAGAAGCATGCTCTTGCTTTATAGATTCTCTAATACAGCAGGAAACGTGAGTGTGCTAAGAACAAATGAACGGTGTTTCCTACCCATATGGACCATATCTAGTCCAACTCTGCTTCTGAAACTGATACAAAGCACTGGTCCTCTAACATCCAATGCTTGTCAGTTAAGATGAGAAACGTGTGAGCGTCGTGAACGATGTAGTTTGTTGGAGCTGTTAAATAACTGCCCTTACCTAATTCGAAGTCTTGCTTGTAGGAAGACTCAGAGCCTGGGGTTTAACTCCATTTCTGAAGTGAAACACACAGCAGAGTAATATTCCATTTAAGACACTCTGCTTTAGAGCAAGAAGCATGCTCTTGCTCTGCAGATTCACTAAGACAGCTGGAAACCTGAGTGTGATGAGAACAAAAGAACGGTGTTTCTTACACATTCGGACCATATCTAGTCCAACTCTGCCTCTGAAATTGATTCAAAGCACAGGTCCTCTAACATCCAATGCTTGTCTTTTAAGATGAGAAACGTGTGAGCTTTGTGAACGATGTAGTTCGATTGAGTTGTAAAGTAACTGCCCTTACCTGAAAGTATTCTTGTTTGTAGGAAGACTCAGAGCCTGGGATTTAACTCCATTTCTGAAGTGAAACACACAGCAGAGTTCTCATCCATTGATCACACTCTGCTTTAGAGCAAGAAGCACGCTCTAGCTTTCTAGAGACTGTAAGACAGCAGGAAACGTTAGTGAGCTGAGAACAAAAAAAAACTATGTTTCCTAAACATACGGACCATATCTAGTCCAACTCTGCCTCTGAAATTGATACAAAGCACTGGTCCTCTAACATCCATTCCTTGTCATTTAAGATGAGCAACGTGTGAGCTTCGTGAATGATGTACTTCATTTGAGTTGTAAAGTAACTGCCCTTACCTGATTAAAAGTCTTGCTTGTAGGAAGGCTCAGAGCCTGGGATTTAACTCCATTTCTGAAGGGAAACACACAGCATAGTTCTCATCCAGGGATCACACTCTGCTTTAGATCAAGAAGCACGCTCTTGCTTTCTAGATTCCCTAAGACAGCAGGAAACGTGGTTGTGCTCAGAAGAAAAGAACTGTGTTTCTTACACATACAGACCATATCTAGTCCAACTCTGCTTGTGAAACTGAAACAAACCCAGGTCCACTAACATCCAATGCTTGTCAGTTTAGATGAGAAATGTGTGAGCTTCGTGAATGATGTAGTTCGTTTGAGCTGTAAAGTAACAGCCCTTACTGAAACGAATTTTTGCTTGTAGGAAGACTCAGAGCCTGGGGTTTAACTCCATTTCTGAAGGGAAACACACAGCATAGTTCTCATCCAGGGATCACACTATGCTTTAGAGCAAGAAGCACGCTCTTGCTTTCTAGAGTCTCTAAGACAGCACCAAACATGAGTGTGCTGAGAACAAAAGAACGGTGTTTCTTACACATTCGGACCATATCGAGTCCAACTCTGCCTCTGAAATTGATACAAAGCACAGGTGCTCCAGCATCCAATGCTTGTCATTTAAGATGAGAAACGTGTGAGCTTCGTGAACGATGTAGTTCTTTTGAGCTGTAAAGTGACTGCCCTTACTTGAAAGGAATTCTTGCTTGTAGGAAGACACAGAGCCTGGAATTTAACTCCATTTCTGAAGGGAAACACACAGCATAGTTCTCATATATGGATCACACTCTGCTTCAGAGCAAGAAGCACGCTCTTGCTTTCTAGATTCCCTAAGACAGCAGGAAACGTGGTTGTGCTCAGAAGAAAAGAACTGTGTTTCCTACACATACAGACCATATCTAGTCCAACTCTGCTTGTGAAACTGAAACAAACCCAGGTCCACTAACATCCAATGCCTGTCAGTTTAGATGAGAAATGTGTGAGCTTCGTGAATGATGTAGTTCGTTTGAGCTGTAAAGTAACTGCCCTTACCTGAAAAGAATTTTTGCTTGTAGGAAGACTCAGAGCCTGGGGTTTAACTCCATTTCTGAAGGGAAACACACAGCATAGTTCTCATCCAGGGATCACACTATGCTTTAGAGCAAGAAGCACGCTCTTGCTTTCTAGAGTCTCTAAGACAGCACCAAACATGAGTGTGCTGAGAACAAAAGAACGGTGTTTCTTACACATTCGGACCATATCGAGTCCAACTCTGCCTCTGAAATTAATACAAAGCACAGGTGCTCCAGCATCCAATGCTTGTCATTTAAGATGAGAAACGTGTGAGCTTCGTGAACGATGTAGTTCTTTTGAGCTGTAAAGTGACTGCCCTTACTTGAAAGGAATTCTTGCTTGTAAGAAGACACAGAGCCTGGAATTTAACTCCATTTCTGAAGGGAAACACACAGCATAGTTCTCATATATGGATCACACTATGCTTTAGAGCAAGAAGCACGCTCTTGCTTTCTAGATTCTCTAATACAGCAGGAAACGTGGTTGTGCTCAGAACAAAAGAACTGTGTTTCCTACACATACGGACCATATCTAGTCCAACTCTGCTTGTGAAACTGAAACAAACCTCAGGTCCACTAACATCCAATGCTTGTCAGTTAAGATGAGAAACGTGTGAGCTTTGTGAATGATGTAGTTCGTTTGAGCTGTAAAGTACCTGCCCTTAGCTGAAACGAATTGTTGCCTGTAGGAATACTCAGAGCCTGGGGTTTAACTCCATTCTGAAGAGAAACACACAGCATAGTTCTCATCCATTGATCATACTCTGCTTTAGAGCAAGAAGCACGCTCTAGCTTTCTAGAGTCTCTAAGACAGCAGGAAAGGTGAGTGTGCTGAGAACAAAAGAACGGTGTTTCCTACACATATGGACCATGTCTAGTCCAACTCTGCTTCTGAAACTGATACAGAGCACTGGTCCTTTTACATCCAATGCTTGTCATTTTAGATGAGAAACGTGTGAGCTTCGTGAACGATGTAGTTCATTTGAGCTGAAAAGTGACTGCCCTTACCTGAAATGAATTCTTGCATGTAGGGAGACACAGAGCCTGGGATTTAACTCCATTTCTGAAGGGAAACACACAGCATAGTTCTCATCCATGGATCACACTGTGCTTCAGAGCAAGAAGCACGCTCTTGCTTTCTAGATTCTCTAATACAGCAGGAAACGTGGTTGTGCTCAGGACAAAAGAACTGTGTTTCCTACACATACCGACCATATCTAGTCCATCTCTGCTTGTGAAACTGAAATAAACAACAGGTGCACTATCATCCAATGCTTGTCATTTAAGATGAGAAATGTGTGAGCTTCGTGAACGGTGTAGTTCTTTGGAGCTGTAAAGTAACTGCCCTTACCTGATTTGAAGTCTTGCTTGTAGGAAGACTCAGAGCCTGGGATTTAACTCCATTTCTGAAGTGAACCACACAGCAGAGTTCTCATCCATTGATCACACTCTGCTTTAGAGCAAGAAGCACGCTCTAGCTTTCTAGAGTCTCTAAGACAGCAGGAAACGTGAGTGTGCTGAGAACAAAAGAACGGTGTTTCCTACACATACAGACCATATCTAGTCCAGCTCTGCTTTTGAAACTGATACAAAGCACTGGTCCTCTAACATCCAATGCTTGTCATTTAAGATGAGAAACGTGTGAGCTTCGTGAACGATGTAGTTCGTTTGAGCTGTAAGTTAACTGCCCTTACCAGAAACGAAGTCTTGTTTGTAGGAAGATTCAGAGCCTGGGATTTAACTCCATTTTTGAAGTGAAACAAACTTCAGAGTTCTCATCCATTGATCACACTCTGCTTTAGAGCAATAAGCACCCTCTAGCTTTCTAGAGTCTCTAAGACAGCAAGAAACATTAGTGTGCTGAGAACAAAAGAACGGTGTTTCCTACACATGCAGACCATATCTAGTCAACTCTGCTTCTGAAACTGATACAGAGCACTGGTCCTTTTACATCCTATGCTTGTCAGTTTAGATGAGAAACGTGTGAGCTTTGTGAATGATGTAGTTCGTTTGAGCTGTAAATTAACTGCCCTTAGGTGAAACGAATTGTTGCTTGTAGGAAGACTCAGAGCCTGGGGTTTAACTCCATTCTGAAGTGAAACACACAGCATAGTTCTCATCCATTGATCATACTCTGCTTTAGAGCAAGAAGCACGCTCTAGCTTTCTAGAGTCTCTAAGACAGCAGGAAACGTGAGTGTGCTGAGAACAAAAGAACGGTGTTTCCTACACATACAGACCATATCTAGTCCAACTCTGCCTCTGAAATTGACACAAAGCACAGGTCCTCTAATATCCAATGCTTGTCAGTTAAGATGAGAATCGTGTGAGCTTCGTGAATGATGTAGTTTTTTGAGCTGTAAAGTAACTGCCCTTACGTGAAACGAATTCTTGCTTGTAGTAAGACTCAGAGCCTGGGGTTTAACTCCATTTCTGAAGTGAAACACACAGCAGAGTTCTCATATATAGATCACACTCTGCTTTAGAGCAAGAAGCACGCTCTTGCTTTCTAGAGTCTCTAAGACAGCAGGAAACATGAGTGTGCTGAGAACAAAAGAACGGTGTTTCTTACACATACAGACCATATCAAGTCCAACTCTGCTTCTGAAACTGATACAAAGCACTGGTCCTCTAATATCTAATGCTGGTCAGTTAAGATGAGAAACGTGTGAGCTTCGTGAATGATATACTTCGTTTGAGCTGAAAAGTGACCGCCCTTACTTGAAAGGAATTCTTGCATGTAGAAAGACACAGAGCCTGGAATTTAACTCCATTTCTGAAGGGAAACACACAGCAGAGTTCTCATATATAGATCACACTCTGCTTTAGAGCAAGCAGCACGCTCTTGCGTTCTAGACTCTCTAAGACAGCAGGAATCATGAGTGTGCTGATAACAAAAGAACGGTGTTTCCTACACATACGGACCATATCTAGTCAAACTCTGACTCTGAAATTGATACAAAGCACAGGTCCTCTAACATCCAATGCTTGTCATTTAAGATGAGAAACGTGTGAGCTTCGTGAACAATGAAGTTCTTTTGAGCTGTAAATTAACTGCCCTTACCTGAAACGAAGTCTTATTTGTAGGAAGATTCAGAGCCTGGGATTTAACTCCATTTCTGAAGTGAAACACACAGCAGAGTTCTCACATATAGATCACACTCTGCTTTTAGCAAGAAGCACGCTCTTGCTTTCTAGAGTCTCTAAGACAGCAGGAAATGTAAGTGTGCTGAGAACAAAAGAACGGTGTTTCCTACACAAACGGACCATATCTAGTCCAACTCTGCTTCTGAAACTGATACAAAGCACTGTTCCTATATCATCTGATGCTTGTCAGTTAAGATGAGAAACGTGTGAGCTTCATGAACGATGTAGTTCATTTGAGCTGTAAAGTAACTGCCCTTACCTGAAATGAAGACTTGCATGTTGGAAGACACAGAGCCTGGGATTTACTCCATTAATGAAGGGAAACACACAGCATAGTACTCATCCATGGATCACACTCTGCTTCAGAGCAAGAAGCACGCTCTTACTGTCTAGATTCTCTAATACAGCAGGAAAAGTGGTTGTGCTCAGAACAAAAGAACTGTGTTTCCTACACATACGGACCATATCTAGTCCAACTCTGCTTGTGAAACTGAAATAAACCACAGGGCCACTATCATCCAATGCTTGTCATTTAAGATGAGAAACGTGTGAGCTTCGTGAACAATGTAGATCTTTTGAGCTGTAAAGTAACTGCCCTTACCTGAAATGAAGTCTTGTTTGTAGGAAGATTCAGAGCCTGGGATTTAACTCCATTTCTGAAGTGAAACACACAGCAGAGTTCTCATCCATGGATCACACTCTGCTTTAGAGCAAGAAGCACGCTCTAGCTTTCTAGAGTCTCTAAGACAGCAGGAAACATGAGTGTTCTGAGAACAAAAGAACGGTGTTTCCTACACATATGGACCATATCTATTCCAACTCTTCTTCTGAAACTGATACAAAGCACTGTGCCTATAACATCTGATGCTTGTCAGTTAAGATGAGAAACGTGTGAGCTTCGTTAAGGATGTAGTTCGTTTCAGCTGAAAAGGACTTCCCTTACCTGAAACGAAGTCCTGCTTGTAGGAAGACACAAAGCCTGGGGTTTAACTCCATTTCTGAATTGAAACACACAGCAGAGTTCTCATATATAGATCACACTCTGCTTTAGAGCAAGAAGCACGCTCTTGCTTTCTAGAGTCTCTAAGACAGCAGGAAACATGAGTGTGCTGAGAACAATAGAACGGTGTTTCTTACACATACAGACCATATCAAGTCCAACTCTGCTTCTGAAACTGATACAAAGCACTGGTCCTCTAATATCCAATGCTGGTCAGTTAAGATGAGAAACTTGTAAGCTTCGTGAATGATATAGTTCGTTTGAGCTGAAAAGGGACCGCCCTTACTTGAAAGGAATTCTTGCTTGTAGAAAGACACAGAGCCTGGAATTTAACTCCATTTCTGAAGGGAAACACATAGCAGAGTTCTCATATATAGATCACACTCTGCTTTAGGGCAAGCAGCACGCTCTTGCATTCTAGACTCTCTAAGACAGCAGGAATCATGAGTGTGCTGAGAACAAAAGAACGGTGTTTCTTACACATACGGACCATATCTAGTCAAACTCTGCCTCTGAAATTGATACAAAGCACAGGTCCTCTAACATCCAATGCTTGTCATTTAAGATGAGAAACGTGTGAGCTTCGTGAACGATGTAGTTCGTTTAAGCGGTAAAGTAACTGCCCTTACCTGAAACGAAGACCTGCATGTTGGAAGACACAGAGCCTGGGATTTAACTCCATTTCTGAAGGGAAACACACAGCATAGTTCTCATCCATGGATCACACTCTGCTTCAGAGCAAGAAGCACGCTCTTACTTTCTAGATTCTCTAATACAGCAGGAAACGTGGTTGTGCTCAGAACAAAAGAACTGTGTTTCCTACACATACGGACCATATCTAGTCCAACTCTGCTTTTTAAACTGAAATAAATCACAAGTCCACTATCATCCAATGCTTGTCAGTTAAGATGAGAAACGTGTGAGCTTCGTGAACGATGTAGTTCTTTTGAGCTGTAAATTAACTGCCCTTACCTGAAAAGAAGTCTTGTTTGTAGGAAGATTCAGAGCCTGGGATTTAACTCCATTTCTGAAGTGAAACACACAGTAGAGTTCTCATCCATTGAGGACACTCAGCTTTAGAGCAAGAAGCACGCTCTTGCTTTCCAGAGTCACTAAGACAGCAGGAAACCTGAGTGTGATGAGAACAAAAGAACGGTGTTTCCTACACATACAGACCATATCTAGTCCAACTCTGCTTCTGAAACTGATACAAAGCACTGGGCCTCCAACATCCAATGCTTGTCAGTTAAGGTGAGAACCGTGTTAGCTTCGTGAACGATGTAGTGCGTTTGAGTTGTATAGTAAGTGCCCTTACCTGATTCAAAGTCTTGCTTGTAGGAAGATTCAGAGCCTGGGATTAACTCCATTTCTGAAGTGAAACACACAGCAGAGTCCTCATCCATTGATCACACTCTGCTTTAGAGCAAGAAGCACGCTCAGGCTTTCTAGAGTCTCTAAGACAGCAGGAAATGTGAGTGTGCTGAGAACAAAAGAACGGTGTTTCCTACACATACGGACCATATCTAGTCCAACTCTGCGTCTGAAATTGCAACAAAGCATAGTTCCTCTAACATCCAATGCTTGTCATTTAAGATGAGAAACGTGTGAGCTTCGTGAACGATGTAGTTCTTTTGAGCTCTAAAGTAACTGCCCTTCCAGGAAATGAACTCTTGCTTGTAGGAAGACTCAGAGCCTGGGATTTAACTCCATTTCAGAAGGGAAGCACACAGCGTAGTTCTCATCCATGGATCACGCTCTGCTTTAGAGCAAGAAGCACGCTCTAGCTTTCAAGAGTCTCTATGAGAGCAGGAAACGTGAGTGTGCTGAGAACAAAAGAACGGTGTTTCCTACACATACGGACCATATCTAGTCCAACTCTGCTTCTGAAACTGACAGAAAGCATTGGTCCTCTAACATCCAATGCTTGTCAGTTAAGATGAGAAATGTGTGAGCGTTGTGAACGATGTAGTTCGTTTGATCTCAAAAGTGACTGCCCTTACTTGAAATGAATTCTTGAATGTAGGAAGACACAGAGCCTGGAATTTAACTCCATTTCTGAAGGGAAACACACAGCATAGTTCTCATACATTGATTACACTGTGCTTTAAGCAAGAAGCACGGTCTAGGTTTCTAGAGTCTCTAAGACAGCAGGAAACATGAGTGTGCTGAGAACAAAAGAACGCTGTTTCCTACACATAAGGACCATATGTATTCCAAATCTGCTTCTTAAACTGATACAAAGCACTGATCCTCTAACATCCAATGCTTGTCAGTTACGAAGAGAAACGTGTGAGCTTCGTGAACAATGTAGTTCCTTTGAGCTGTAAAGTAACTGCCCTTACCTGAAACGAAGTCTTACTCATAGGAAGACTCAGAGCCTGGGATTTAACTCCATTTCTGAAGTGAAACACACAGCAGAGTTCTCATCCATTGATCACACACTGCTTTAGAACAAGAAGCACACTCTAGCTTTCTAGAGTCTCTAAGACAGCAGGAAAGCTGAGTGTGATGAGAACAAAAGAACGGTCTTTCCTACACATACGGACCATATCTAGTCCAACTCTGCGTCTGAAATTGCAACAAAGCATAGTTCCTCTAACATCCAATGCTTGTCATTTAAGATGAGAAACGTGTGAGCTTCGTGAACGATGTAGTTCTTTTGAGCTCTAAAGTAACTGCCCTTCCAGGAAATGAACTCTTGCTTGTAGGAAGACTCAGAGCCTGGGATTTAACTCCATTTCAGAAGGGAAGCACACAGCGTAGTTCTCATCCATGGATCACGCTCTGCTTTAGAGCAAGAAGCACGCTCTAGCTTTCAAGAGTCTCTATGAGAGCAGGAAACGTGAGTGTGCTGAGAAGAAAAGAACGGTGTTTCCTACACATACGGACCATATCTAGTCCAACTCTGCTTCTGAAACTGACAGAAAGCAGTGGTCCTCTAACATCCAATGCTTGTCAGTTAAGATGAGAAATGTGTGAGCTTTGTGAACGATGTAGTTCGTTTGATCTCAAAAGTGACTGCCCTTACTTGAAAGGAATTCTTGCTTGTAGGAAGACACAGAGCCTGGAATTTAACTCCATTTCTGAAGTGAAGCACACAGCAGAGTTCTCATCCATTGATCACACTCTGCATTAGAGCAAGAAGCACGCTCTAGCTTTCAAGAGTCTCTAAGACAGCAGGAAACGTGAGTGTGCTGAGAACAAAAGAATGGTGTTTCCTACTCATATAGACCATATCTAGTCCATCTCTGCTTCAAAAACTGATAGAAAGCACTGGTCCTCAAACATCCAATGCTTGTCAGTTAAGATGAGAAACGTGTGAGCTTTGTGAACAATGTAGTTCTTTTGATCTCAAAAGTGACTGCCCTTACTTGAAATGAATTCTTGCATGTAGGAAGACACAGAGCCTGGAATTTAACTCCATTTCTGAAGGGAAACACACAGCATAGTTCTCATACATTGATTACACTGTGCTTTAAGCAAGAAGCACGGTCTAGGTTTCTAGAGTCTCTAAGACAGCAGGAAACATGAGTGTGCTGAGAACAAAAGAACGCTGTTTCCTACACATAAGGACCATATGTATTCCAAATCTGCTTCTTAAACTGATACAAAGCACTGATCCTCTAACATCCAATGCTTGTCAGTTACGAAGAGAAACGTGTGAGCTTCGTGAACAATGTAGTTCCTTTGAGCTGTAAAGTAACTGCCCTTACCTGAAACGAAGTCTTACTCATAGGAAGACTCAGAGACTGGGATTTAACTCCATTTCTGAAGAGAAACACTCAGCAGAGTTCTCATATATAGATCACACTCTGCTTTAGAGCAAGAAGCACGCTCTTGCTTTCTAGAGTCTCTAAGACAGCAGGAAACGTGAGTGTGCTGAGAACAAAAGAACGGTGTTTCCTACACATACGGAACATATCTAGTCCAACTCTGATTCTGAAACTGATACAAAGCACTGGTACTCTAATATCAAATGCGTGTCAGTTAAGATGAGAAACGTGTTATCTTCGTGAACGATGTAGTTCGTTTGAGTTGTAAAGTAACTGCCCTTACCTGATTCGAAGTCTTGCTTGTAGAAGGACTCAGAGCCTGGGATTAACTCCATTTCTGAAGGGAAACTCACAGCGGAGTTCTCTTCCATGTATCACACTCTGCTTTACAGCAAGAAGCACGATCTTGCTTTCTAGATTCTCTAATACAGCAGGAAACTTGAGTGTGCTAAGAACAAATGAACGGTGTTTCCTACACATACGGACCATATCTAGTCCAACTCTGCTTCGGAAACTGATAAAAAGCACTGGTCCTCTAACCTCCAATGCTTGTTGTTAAGATGAGAAACTTGTTAGCTTTGTGAACGATGTAGTTCTTTTGAGCTGAAAAGTGACTGCCCTTAGTTGAAACGAAGACTTGCATGTTGGAAGACACAGAGCCTGGGATTTCACTCCATTTCTGAAGGTAAACACACAGAATAGTTCTCAGCCATGGATCAGACTCTGCTTCAGAGCAAGAAGCTCGCTCTTGCTTTCTAGATTCTCTAATACAGCAGGAAACGTGAGTGTGCTAAGAACAAATGAACGGTGTTTCCTACACATATGGACTATATCTAGTCCAACTGTGCTTCGGAAACTGATACAAAGCACTGATCCTCTAACATCCGATGCTTGTCAGTTAAGATGAGAAACGTGTGAGCTTCATGAACGATGTAGTTCGTTTGATCTCAAAAGTGACTGCCCTTACTTGAAATGAATTCTTGCATGTAGGAAGACACAGAGCCTGGAATTTAACTCCATTTCTGAAGGGAAACACACAGCATAGTTCTCATACATTGATTACACTGTGCTTTAAGCAAGAAGCACGGTCTAGGTTTCTAGAGTCTCTAAGACAGCAGGAAACATGAGTGTGCTGAGAACAAAAGAACGCTGTTTCCTACACATAAGGACCATATGTATTCCAAATCTGCTTCTTAAACTGATACAAAGCACTGATCCTCTAACATCCAATGCTTGTCAGTTACGAAGAGAAACGTGTGAGCTTCGTGAACAATGTAGTTCCTTTGAGCTGTAAAGTAACTGCCCTTACCTGAAACGAAGTCTTACTCATAGGAAGACTCAGAGACTGGGATTTAACTCCATTTCTGAAGAGAAACACTCAGCAGAGTTCTCATATATAGATCACACTCTGCTTTAGAGCAAGAAGCACGCTCTTGCTTTCTAGACTCTCTAAGACAGCAGGAATCATGAGAGTGCTGAGAAAAAAAGAACGGTGTTTCCTACACATACGGACCATATCTAGTCCAACTCTGCCTCTGAAATTGATGCAAAGCACAGGTCCTCTAACATCCGATGCTTGTCATTTAAGATCTGAAACGAGTGAGCTTCGTGAATGATGTAGTTCGTTTGAGCTGTAAAGTAACTGCCCTTACCTGAAACGAAGTCTTGTTTGTAGGAAGACTCAGAGCCTGGGATTTAACTCCATTTCTGAAGTGAAACCCACAGCAGAGTTCTCATATATAGATCACACTCTGCTTTAGAGCAAGAAGCACGCTCTTGCTTTCTAGATTCTCTAATACAGCAGTAAACTTGAGTGTGCTAAGAACAAATGAACTGTGTTTCCTACACATACGGACCATATAAAGTCCAATTCGGCTTCGGAAACTGATACAAAGCTCTGGTCCTCTAACATGATATGCTTGTCATTTAAGATGAGAAACGTGTGAGCCTTGAGAACGATGGTGTTCGTTTGAGCTGTAAAGTAACTGCCCTTACCTGAAACGAAGTCTTGTTTGTAGGAAGACTCAGAGCCTGGGATTTAACTCCATTTCTGTCGTGAACGACACAGCAGAGTTCTCATCCATTGATCACACTCTGCTTTAGATCAAGAAGCACAATCTAGCTTTCAAGAGTCTCTAAGACAGCAGGAAACGTGAGTGTGCTGAGAACAAAAGAACGGTGTTTCCTACACATACGGACCATATCTAGTCCAACTCTGCTTCTGGAACTGATACAAATCACTGGTCCTCTAATATCAAATGCTTGTCAGTTAAGATATGAAACGTGTGAGCTTCGTGAACGATGTAGTTCGTTTGATCTCAAAAGTGATTGCCCTAACTTGAAAAGAATTCTTGCTTGTAGGAAGACACAGAGCCTGGAATTTAACTCCATTTCTGAAGGGAAACACACAGCAGAGTTCTCATCCATTGATTACACTCTGCTTTAGAGCAAGAATCACGCTCTAGCTTTCTTGAGTCTTTAAGACAGCAGGAAACGTGAGTGTGCTGAGAAAAAAGAACGGAGTTTCCTACACATACGGACCATATCTAGTCCAACTCTGCTTCTGAAACTGATAAAAAGCACTGGTCCTCTAATATAAAATGCTTGTCAGTTAAGATGAGAAACCTGTGAGCTTCATGAACGATGTAGTTCGTTTGAGTTGTAAAGTAACTGCCCTTACCTGATTCGAAGTCTTGCTTTTAGGAGGACTCATAGCCTGGGATTAACTGCATTTCTGAAGGGAAACACACAGCAGAGTTCTCTTCCATGTATCACACTCTGCTTTAGAGCAAGAGGCACGCTCTTGCTTTCTAGATTCTCTAATACCGCAGGAAGCATGTGTGTGCTCAGAACAAATGTATCATGTTTCCTACACATACGGACCATATCTAGTCCAACTCTGCTTCTGAAACTGATACAAAGCACTGGTCCTCTAATATCAAATGCTTGTCAGTTTAGTTTAGAAACGTGTGAGCTTCGTGAATGATGTAGTTCGTTTGATCTCAAAAGTGACTGCCCTTACTTGAAAAGATTTCTTGCTTGTAGGAAGACAAAGAGCCTGGAATTTAACTCCATTTCTGAAGGGAAACACACAGCAGAGTTCTCATATATAGTTCACACTCGGCTTTAGAGAAAGAAGCACGCTCTTGCTTTCTAGAATCTCTAAGACAGCAGGAATCATGAGTGTGCTGAGAAAAATAGAACGGTGTTTCCTACACATACAGACCATATCTAGTCCAACTCTGCCTCTGAAATTGATACAAAGCACAGGTCCTCTAACATCCAATGCTTGTCATTTAAGATCTGAAACATGTGAGCTTCGTGAATGATGTATTTCGTTTGAGCTGTAATGTAACTGCCCTTACCTGAAACGAAGTCTTGTTTGTAGGAAGACTCAGAGCCTGGGATTTAACTCCATTTCTGAAGTGAAACACACAGCAGTGTTCTCATCCATTGATCACACTCTGCTTTAGAGCAAGAAGCACGCTCTAGCTTTCTAGAGTCTTTAAGACAGCAGGAAACGTGAGTGTGCTGAGAACAAAAGAACGGTGTTTCCTACACATACGGACCATATCTAGTCCAACTCTGCTTCTTAAACTGATACAAAGCACTGGTCCTCTAACATCCGATGCTTGTCATTTAAGATGAGAAACGTGTGAGTTCGTGAACGATGTAGTTCGTTTGAGTTGTAAAGTAACTGCCCTTACCTGATTCGAAGTCTTGCTTGTAGGAAGACTCAGAGCCTTGATTTAACTCCATTTCTGAAGAGAAACACACAGCAGAGTTCTCATATATAGATCACACTCTGCTTTAGAGCAAGGAGAATGCTCTTGCATTCTAGATTCTCTAAGACAGCAGGAAACATGAGTGTGCTGAGAATAAAAGAACGGTGTTTCCTACACATACGGACCATCTCTAGTCCAACTCTGCTTCTGAATCTGATACAAAGCACTGGTCCTCTAATATAAAATGCTTGTCAGTTAAGATGAGAAACGTGTGAGCTTCGTGAACGATGTAGTTCGTTTGAGTTGTAAAGTAACTGCCCTTACCTGATTCGAAGTCTTGCTTTTAGGAGGACTCATAGCCTGGGATTAACTCCATTTCTGAAGGGAAACACACAGCAGAGTTCTCTTCCATGTATCACACTCTGCTTTAGAGCAAGAGGCACGCTCTTGCTTTCTAGATTCTCTAATACAGCAGGAAACTTGAGTGTGCTAAGAACAAATGAACGGTGTTTCCTACACATACGGACCATATCTAGTCCAACTCTGCTTCGGAAACTGATACAAAGCACTGGTCCTCTAATATCCAATGGTTGTCAGCTAGGGTGAGAAACGTGTGAGCTTCGTGAACGATGTAGTTTGTTTGAGCTGAAAAGTGACTGCCCTTAGCTGAAACGAAGTCTTGCATGTTGGAGGACACAAAGCCTGGTATTTAACTCCATTTCAGAAGGGAAACACACAGCATAGTTCTCAGCCATGGATCACACTCTGCTTTAGGTCAGGAATGACACTCTTGCTTTCTAGAATCTCTAATACAGCAGGAAACCTGTGTGTGCTCAGAACTAATGAACGGTGTTTCCTACACATAAGGACCATATCTAGTCCAACTCTGCTTATGAAACTGATACAAAGCACTGGTCCTCTAATATCCAATGCTTGTCTGTTAAGATGAGAAACCTGTGAGCTTCGTGAATGATGTAGTTCGTTTGATCTCAAAAGTGACTGCACTTACTGGAAAAGAATTCTTGCTTGTAGGAAGACACAGAGCCTGGAATTTAACTCAATTTCTGAAGGGAAACACACAGCAGAGTTCTCATCCATTGATTACACTCTGCTTTAGGGAAAGAAGCACCCTCTAGCTTTCTAGAGTCTCTAAGACAGCAGGAAACATGAGTGTGCTGAGAACAAAAGAACGGTGTTTCCTACACATATGGACCATATCTAGTCCAACTCTGCCTCTGAAATTGATACAAAGCACAGGTCCTCTAACATGAAATGCTTGTCATTTAAGATGAGAAACGTGTGAGCCTTGTGAACGATGTTGTTCCTTTGAGCTGTAAAGTAACTGCCCTTACCTGAAACGAAGTCTTGTTTGTAGGAAGACTCAGAGCCTGGGATTTAACTCCATTTCTGAAGTGAAACCCACAGCAGAGTTCTCATATATAGATCACACTCTGCTTTAGAGCAAGAAGCACGCTCTTGCTTTCTAGATTCTCTAATACAGCAGTAAACTTGAGTGTGCTAAGAACAAATGAACTGTGTTTCCTACACATACGGACCATATAAAGTCCAATTCGGCTTCGGAAACTGATACAAAGCTCTGGTCCTCTAACATGATATGCTTGTCATTTAAGATGAGAAACGTGTGAGCCTTGAGAACGATGGTGTTCGTTTGAGCTGTAAAGTAACTGCCCTTACCTGAAACGAAGTCTTGTTTGTAGGAAGACTCAGAGCCTGGGATTTAACTCCATTTCTGTCGTGAACGACACAGCAGAGTTCTCATCCATTGATCACACTCTGCTTTAGATCAAGAAGCACAATCTAGCTTTCAAGAGTCTCTAAGACAGCAGGAAACGTGAGTGTGCTGAGAACAAAAGAACGGTGTTTCCTACACATACGGACCATATCTAGTCCAACTCTGCTTCTGGAACTGATACAAATCACTGGTCCTCTAATATCAAATGCTTGTCAGTTAAGATATGAAACGTGTGAGCTTCGTGAACGATGTAGTTCGTTTGATCTCAAAAGTGATTGCCCTAACTTGAAAAGAATTCTTGCTTGTAGGAAGACACAGAGCCTGGAATTTAACTCCATTTCTGAAGGGAAACACACAGCAGAGTTCTCATCCATTGATTACACTCTGCTTTAGAGCAAGAATCACGCTCTAGCTTTCTTGAGTCTTTAAGACAGCAGGAAACGTGAGTGTGCTGAGAAAAAAGAACGGAGTTTCCTACACATACGGACCATATCTAGTCCAACTCTTCTTCTGAAACTGATAAAAAGCACTGGTCCTCTAATATAAAATGCTTGTCAGTTAAGATGAGAAACCTGTGAGCTTCGTGAACGATGTAGTTCGTTTGAGTTGTAAAGTAACTGCCCTTACCTGATTCGAAGTCTTGCTTTTAGGAGGACTCATAGCCTGGGATTAACTGCATTTCTGAAGGGAAACACACAGCAGAGTTCTCTTCCATGTATCACACTCTGCTTTAGAGCAAGAGGCACGCTCTTGCTTTCTAGATTCTCTAATACCGCAGGAAGCATGTGTGTGCTCAGAACAAATGTATCATGTTTCCTACACATACGGACCATATCTAGTCCAACTCTGCTTCTGAAACTGATACAAAGCACTGGTCCTCTAATATCAAATGCTTGTCAGTTTAGTTTAGAAACGTGTGAGCTTCGTGAATGATGTAGTTCGTTTGATCTCAAAAGTGACTGCCCTTACTTGAAAAGATTTCTTGCTTGTAGGAAGACAAAGAGCCTGGAATTTAACTCCATTTCTGAAGGGAAACACACAGCAGAGTTCTCATATATAGTTCACACTCGGCTTTAGAGAAAGAAGCACGCTCTTGCTTTCTAGACTCTCTAAGACAGCAGGAATCATGAGTGTGCTGAGAAAAATAGAACGGTGTTTCCTACACATACAGACCATATCTAGTCCAACTCTGCCTCTGAAATTGATACAAAGCACAGGTCCTCTAACATCCAATGCTTGTCATTTAAGATCTGAAACATGTGAGCTTCGTGAATGATGTATTTCGTTTGAGCTGTAATGTAACTGCCCTTACCTGAAACGAAGTCTTGTTTGTAGGAAGACTCAGAGCCTGGGATTTAACTCCATTTCTGAAGTGAAACACACAGCAGTGTTCTCATCCATTGATCACACTCTGCTTTAGAGCAAGAAGCACGCTCTAGCTTTCTAGAGTCTTTAAGACAGCAGGAAACGTGAGTGTGCTGAGAACAAAAGAACGGTGTTTCCTACACATACGGACCATATCTAGTCCAACTCTGCTTCTTAAACTGATACAAAGCACTGGTCCTCTAACATCCGATGCTTGTCATTTAAGATGAGAAACGTGTGAGTTCGTGAACGATGTAGTTCGTTTGAGTTGTAAAGTAACTGCCCTTACCTGATTCGAAGTCTTGCTTGTAGGAAGACTCAGAGCCTTGATTTAACTCCATTTCTGAAGAGAAACACACAGCAGAGTTCTCATATATAGATCACACTCTGCTTTAGAGCAAGGAGAATGCTCTTGCATTCTAGATTCTCTAAGACAGCAGGAAACATGAGTGTGCTGAGAATAAAAGAACGGTGTTTCCTACACATACGGACCATCTCTAGTCCAACTCTGCTTCTGAATCTGATACAAAGCACTGGTCCTCTAATATAAAATGCTTGTCAGTTAAGATGAGAAACGTGTGAGCTTCGTGAACGATGTAGTTCGTTTGAGTTGTAAAGTAACTGCCCTTACCTGATTCGAAGTCTTGCTTTTAGGAGGACTCATAGCCTGGGATTAACTCCATTTCTGAAGGGAAACACACAGCAGAGTTCTCTTCCATGTATCACACTCTGCTTTAGAGCAAGAGGCACGCTCTTGCTTTCTAGATTCTCTAATACAGCAGGAAACTTGAGTGTGCTAAGAACAAATGAACGGTGTTTCCTACACATACGGACCATATCTAGTCCAACTCTGCTTCGGAAACTGATACAAAGCACTGGTCCTCTAATATCCAATGGTTGTCAGCTAGGGTGAGAAACGTGTGAGCTTCGTGAACGATGTAGTTTGTTTGAGCTGAAAAGTGACTGCCCTTAGCTGAAACGAAGTCTTGCATGTTGGAGGACACAAAGCCTGGTATTTAACTCCATTTCAGAAGGGAAACACACAGCATAGTTCTCAGCCATGGATCACACTCTGCTTTAGGTCAGGAATGACACTCTTGCTTTCTAGAATCTCTAATACAGCAGGAAACCTGTGTGTGCTCAGAACTAATGAACGGTGTTTCCTACACATAAGGACCATATCTAGTCCAACTCTGCTTATGAAACTGATACAAAGCACTGGTCCTCTAATATCCAATGCTTGTCTGTTAAGATGAGAAACCTGTGAGCTTCGTGAATGATGTAGTTCGTTTGATCTCAAAAGTGACTGCACTTACTGGAAAAGAATTCTTGCTTGTAGGAAGACACAGAGCCTGGAATTTAACTCAATTTCTGAAGGGAAACACACAGCAGAGTTCTCATCCATTGATTACACTCTGCTTTAGGGAAAGAAGCACCCTCTAGCTTTCTAGAGTCTCTAAGACAGCAGGAAACATGAGTGTGCTGAGAACAAAAGAACGGTGTTTCCTACACATATGGACCATATCTAGTCCAACTCTGCCTCTGAAATTGATACAAAGCACAGGTCCTCTAACATGAAATGCTTGTCATTTAAGATGAGAAACGTGTGAGCCTTGTGAACGATGTTGTTCCTTTGAGCTGTAAAGTAACTGCCCTTACCTGAAACGAAGTCTTGTTTGTAGGAAGACTCAGAGCCTGGGATTTAACTCCATTTCTGAAGTGAAACCCACAGCAGAGTTCTCATATATAGATCACACTCTGCTTTAGAGCAAGAAGCACGCTCTTGCTTTCTAGATTCTCTAATACAGCAGTAAACTTGAGTGTGCTAAGAACAAATGAACTGTGTTTCCTACACATACGGACCATATAAAGTCCAATTCGGCTTCGGAAACTGATACAAAGCTCTGGTCCTCTAACATGATATGCTTGTCATTTAAGATGAGAAACGTGTGAGCCTTGAGAACGATGGTGTTCGTTTGAGCTGTAAAGTAACTGCCCTTACCTGAAACGAAGTCTTGTTTGTAGGAAGACTCAGAGCCTGGGATTTAACTCCATTTCTGTCGTGAACGACACAGCAGAGTTCTCATCCATTGATCACACTCTGCTTTAGATCAAGAAGCACAATCTAGCTTTCAAGAGTCTCTAAGACAGCAGGAAACGTGAGTGTGCTGAGAACAAAAGAACGGTGTTTCCTACACATACGGACCATATCTAGTCCAACTCTGCTTCTGGAACTGATACAAATCACTGGTCCTCTAATATCAAATGCTTGTCAGTTAAGATATGAAACGTGTGAGCTTCGTGAACGATGTAGTTCGTTTGATCTCAAAAGTGATTGCCCTAACTTGAAAAGAATTCTTGCTTGTAGGAAGACACAGAGCCTGGAATTTAACTCCATTTCTGAAGGGAAACACACAGCAGAGTTCTCATCCATTGATTACACTCTGCTTTAGAGCAAGAATCACGCTCTAGCTTTCTTGAGTCTTTAAGACAGCAGGAAACGTGAGTGTGCTGAGAAAAAAGAACGGAGTTTCCTACACATACGGACCATATCTAGTCCAACTCTGCTTCTGAAACTGATAAAAAGCACTGGTCCTCTAATATAAAATGCTTGTCAGTTAAGATGAGAAACCTGTGAGCTTCGTGAACGATGTAGTTCGTTTGAGTTGTAAAGTAACTGCCCTTACCTGATTCGAAGTCTTGCTTTTAGGAGGACTCATAGCCTGGGATTAACTGCATTTCTGAAGGGAAACACACAGCAGAGTTCTCTTCCATGTATCACACTCTGCTTTAGAGCAAGAGGCACGCTCTTGCTTTCTAGATTCTCTAATACCGCAGGAAGCATGTGTGTGCTCAGAACAAATGTATCATGTTTCCTACACATACGGACCATATCTAGTCCAACTCTGCTTCTGAAACTGATACAAAGCACTGGTCCTCTAATATCAAATGCTTGTCAGTTTAGTTTAGAAACGTGTGAGCTTCGTGAATGATGTAGTTCGTTTGATCTCAAAAGTGACTGCCCTTACTTGAAAAGATTTCTTGCTTGTAGGAAGACAAAGAGCCTGGAATTTAACTCCATTTCTGAAGGGAAACACACAGCAGAGTTCTCATATATAGTTCACACTCGGCTTTAGAGAAAGAAGCACGCTCTTGCTTTCTAGACTCTCTAAGACAGCAGGAATCATGAGTGTGCTGAGAAAAATAGAACGGTGTTTCCTACACATACAGACCATATCTAGTCCAACTCTGCCTCTGAAATTGATACAAAGCACAGGTCCTCTAACATCCAATGCTTGTCATTTAAGATCTGAAACATGTGAGCTTCGTGAATGATGTATTTCGTTTGAGCTGTAATGTAACTGCCCTTACCTGAAACGAAGTCTTGTTTGTAGGAAGACTCAGAGCCTGGGATTTAACTCCATTTCTGAAGTGAAACACACAGCAGTGTTCTCATCCATTGATCACACTCTGCTTTAGAGCAAGAAGCACGCTCTAGCTTTCTAGAGTCTTTAAGACAGCAGGAAACGTGAGTGTGCTGAGAACAAAAGAACGGTGTTTCCTACACATACGGACCATATCTAGTCCAACTCTGCTTCTTAAACTGATACAAAGCACTGGTCCTCTAACATCCGATGCTTGTCATTTAAGATGAGAAACGTGTGAGTTCGTGAACGATGTAGTTCGTTTGAGTTGTAAAGTAACTGCCCTTACCTGATTCGAAGTCTTGCTTGTAGGAAGACTCAGAGCCTTGATTTAACTCCATTTCTGAAGAGAAACACACAGCAGAGTTCTTATATATAGATCACACTCTGCTTTAGAGCAAGCAGAACGCTCTTGCATTCTAGATTCTCTAAGACAGCAGGAAACATGAGTGTGCTGAGAATAAAAGAACGGTGTTTCCTACACATACGGACCATCTCTAGTCCAACTCTGCTTCTGAATCTGATACAAAGCACTGGTCCTCTAATACAAAATGCTTGTCAGTTAAGATGAGAAACGTGTGAGCCTTGTGAACGATGTTGTTCGTTTGAGCTGTAAAGTAACTGCCCTTACCTGAAACGAAGTCTTGTTTGTAGGAAGACTCAGAGCCTGGGATTTAACTCCATTTCTGAAGTGAAACCCACAGCAGAGTTCTCATATATAGATCACACTCTGCTTTAGAGCAAGAAGCACGCTCTTGCTTTCTAGATTCTCTAATACAGCAGGAAACTTGAGTGTGCTAAGAACAAATGAACTGTGTTTCCTACACATACTGACCATATCTAGTCCAATTCGGCTTCGGAAACTGATACAAAGCTCTGGTCCTCTAATATCCAATGCTTGTCAGTTAATATGAGAAAGGTGTGAGCTTCGTGAACGATGTAGTTCGTTTGATCTCAAAAGTGACTGCCTTTACTTGAAAGGAATTCTTGCTTGTAGGAAGACACATAGCCTGGAATTTAACTCCATTTCTGAAGGGAAACACACAGCTGAGTTCTCATATATAGATCACACTCTGCTTTAGAGCAAGAAGCACGCTAATGCTTTCTAGACTCTCTAAGACAGCAGGAATCATTAGTGTGCTGAGAAAAAAAGAATGGTGTTTCCTACACATACGCACCATATCTAGTCCAACTCTGCCTCTGAAATTGATACAAAGTACAGGTCCTCTATCATGAAATGCTTGTCATTTAAGATGAGAAACGTGTGAGCCTTGAGAACGATGTTGTTCCTTTGAGCTGTAAAGTAACTGCCCTTACCTGAAACGAAGTCTTGTTTGTAGGAAGACTCAGAGCCTGGGATTTAACTCCATTTCTGACGTGAACGACACAGCAGAGTTCTCATCCATTGATCACACTCTGCTTTAGAGCAAGAATGACACTCTTGCTTTCCAGATTCTCTAATACAGCACGAAACATGTGTGTGCTCTGAACAAATGAACGGTGTTTCCTACACATATGGACCATATCTATTCCAACTCTGCTCATGGAACTGATACAAAGCACTGGTCCTCTAATACCAATGCTTGTCAGTTAAGATGAGAAACGTGTGATCTTCGTGAATGATATAGTTCGTTTGATCTCAAAAGTGACTGCCCTTACTTGAAAGGAATTCTTGCTTGTAGGAAGACACAGAGCCTGGAATTTAACTCCATTTCTGAAGGGAAACACACAGCTGAGTTCTCATATATAGATCACACTCTGCTTTAGAGCAAGAAGCACGCTCTTGCTTTCTAGACTCTCTAAGACAGCAGGAATCATGAGTGTGCTGAGAAAAAAAGAATGGTGTTTCCAACATATACGGATCATATCTAGTCAACTCTGCCTGTGAAATTGATACAAAGCACAGGTCCTCTAACATCCAAGCTTGTCATTTAGGTTGAGAAACCTGTGAGCCTCGTGAACGATGTAGTTCGTTTCAGCTCTAAAGTAACTGCCCTTACCTGAAACGAAATCTTGTTTGTAGGAAGACTCAGAGACTGGGATTTAACTCCATTTCTGAAGTGAAACACACAGCAGAGTTCTCCTTCATTGATCACACACTGCTTTAGAGCAAGAAGGACGCTCTAGCTTTCAAGAGTCTCTAAGACAGCAGGAAACATGATTTTGCTGAGAATAAAAGAACGGTGTTTCCTACACATACAGACCATATCTACTCCAACTCTGCTTGTGAAGCTGATAGAAAGCACTGGTACTCTAACATCCAATGCTTGTCAGTTAAGATGAGAAACTTGTTAGCTTTGTGAACGATGTAGTTCGTTTGAGTTGTAAAGTAACTGCCCTTACCTGATTCGAAGTCTTGCTTGTAGGAGGACTCAGATCCTGGGATTAACTCCATTTCTGAAGGGAAACACACAGCAGAGTTCTCTTCCATGTATCACACTCTGCTTTAGAGCAAGAAGCACGCTCTTGCTTTCTAGATTCTCTAATAGAGCAGGAAACTTGAGTGTGCTAAGAACAAATGAACGGTGTTTCCTACACATACGGACCATATCTAGTCCAACTCTGCCTCTGAAATTGATACAAAGCACAGGTCCTCTAACATGAAATGCTTGTCATTTAAGATGAGAAACGTGTGAACCTTGTGAACGATGTTGTTCGTTTGTGCTGTAAAGTAACTGCCCTTACCTGAAACGAAGTCTTGTTTGTAGGAAGACTCAGAGCCTGGGATTTAACTCCATTTCTGAAGTGAACCACACAGCAGAGTTCTCATCCATTGATCACACTCTGCTTTAGAGCAAGAATGACACTCTTGCTTTCCAGATTCTCTAATACAGCACGAAACATGTGTGTGCTCTGAACAAATGAACGGTGTTTCCTACACATATGGACCATATCTAGTCCAACTCTGCCTCTGAAATTGATACAAAGCACAGGTCCTCTAACATCCAATGCTTGTCAGTTTAGTT
The DNA here is from genome assembly GCA_949786385.1 of Onychomys leucogaster. Classification (NCBI taxonomy): domain Eukaryota; kingdom Metazoa; phylum Chordata; class Mammalia; order Rodentia; family Cricetidae; genus Onychomys; species Onychomys leucogaster. The sequence continues at coordinate 1,049,229 of CATKUP010000056.1, forward strand.
TAGAAACGTGTGAGCTTCGTGAATGATGTAGTTCGTTTGATCTCAAAAGTGACTGCCCTTACTTGAAAAGATTTCTTGCTTGTAGGAAGACAAAGAGCCTGGAATTTAACTCCATTTCTGAAGGGAAACACACAGTAGAGTTCTCATATATAGTGCACACTCTGCTTTAGAGAAAGAAGCACGCTCTTGCTCTCTAGACTCTCTAAGACAGCAGGAATCATGAGTGTGCTGAGAAAAATAGAACGGTGTTTCCTACACATACAGACCATATCTAGTCCAACTCTGCCTCTGAAATTGATACAAAGCACAGGTCCTCTAACATCCAATGCTTGTCATTTAAGATCTGAAACATGTGAGCTTCGTGAATGATGTATTTCGTTTGAGCTGTAATGTGACTGCCCTTACCTGAAACGAAGTCTTGTTTGTAGGAAGACTCAGAGCCTTGATTTAACTCCATTTCTGAAGAGAAACACACAGCAGAGTTCTCATATATAGATCACACTCTGCTTTAGAGCAAGGAGAACGCTCTTGCATTCTAGATTCTCTAAGACAGCTGGAAACATGAGTGTGCTGAGAATAAAAGAACGGTGTTTCCTACACATACAGACCATCTCTAGTCCAACTCTGCTTCTGAATCTGATACAAAGCACTGGTCCTCTAATACAAAATGCTTGTCAGTTAAGATGAGAAACGTGTGAGCTTCGTGAACGATGTAGTTCGTTTGAGTTGTAAAGTAACTGCCCTTACCTGATTCGAAGTCTTGCTTTTAGGAGGACTCATAGCCTGGGATTAACTCCATTTCTGAAGGGAAACACACAGCAGAGTTCTCTTCCATGTATCACACTCTGCTTTAGAGCAAGAGGCACGCTCTTGCTTTCTAGATTCTCTAATACAGCAGGAAACTTGAGTGTGCTAAGAACAAATGAACGGTGTTTCCTACACATACGGACCATATCTAGTCCAACTCTGCTTCGGAAACTGATACAAAGCACTGGTCCTCTAATATCCAATGGTTGTCAGTTAGGGTGAGAAACGTGTGAGCTTCGTGAACGATGTAGTTCGTTTGATCTCAAAAGTGACTGCCTTTACTTGAAAGGAATTCTTGCTTGTAGGAAGACACAGAGCCTGGAATTTAACTCCATTTCTGAAGGGAAACACACAGCTGAGTTCTCATATATAGATCACACTCTGCTTTAGAGCAAGAAGCACGCTAATGCTTTCTAGACTCTCTAAGACAGCAGGAATCATTAGTGTGCTGAGAAAAAAAGAATGGTGTTTCCTACACATACGCACCTTATCTAGTCCAACTCTGCCTCTGAAATTGATACAAAGCACAGGTCCTCTAACATGAAATGCTTGTCATTTAAGATGAGAAACGTGTGAGCCTTGAGAACGATGTTGTTCGTTTGAGCTGTAAAGTAACTGCCCTTACCTGAAACGAAGTCTTGCTTGTATGAAGACTCAGAACCTGGGATTAACTCCATTTCTGAAGGGAAACACACAGCAGAGTTCTCTTCCATGTATCACACTCTGCTTTAGAGCAAGAAGCACGCTCTTGATTTCTAGATTGTGTAATACAGCAGGAAACTTGAGTGTGCTAAGAACAAATGAACGGTGTTTCCTACACATATGTACCATATCTAGTCCAACTCTGCTTCGGAAACTGATACAAAGCACTGGTCCTCTAATATCCAATGCTTGTCAGTTAAGGTGAGAAACGTGTGAGCTTCTTGAACGATGTAGTTTGTTTGAGCTGAAAAGTGAGTGCCCTTAGCTGAAACGAAGTCTTGCATGTTGGAAGACACAGAGCCTGGGATTTAACTCCATTTCAGAAGGGAAACACACAGCAGAGTTCTCTGCCATGGATCACACTCTGCTTTATAGCAAGAATGACACTCTTGCTTTCTAGAATCTCTAATACAGCAGGAAATATGTGTGTGCTCAGATCAAATGAACGGTGTTTCCTACACATATGGACCATTTCTAGTACAACTCTGCTTATGAAACTGATACAAAGCACTGGTCCTCTAATATCAAATGCTTGTCAGTTAAGATGAGAAACCTGTGAGCTTCGTGAACGATGTAGTTCGTTTGATCTCAAAAGTGACTGCATTTACTTGAAAAGATTTCTTGCTTTTAGGAAGACACAGAGCCTGGAATTTAACTCCATTTCTGAAGGGAAACACAGAGCAGAGTTCTCATCCATTGATTACACTCCTCTTTAGAGCAAGAAGCACGCTCTAACTTTCTAGAGTCTCTAAGACAGCAGGAAACATGAGTGTGCTGAGAACAAAAGAACGGTGTTTCCTACACATATGGACCATATCTATTCCAACTCAGCTTCTTAAACTGATACAAAGCACTGGTCCTTTAACATCCGATGCTTGTCATTTAAGATGAGAAACGTGTGAGTTCATGAACGATGTAGTTCGTTTGAGTTGTAAAGTAACTGCCCTTAACTGATTCGAAGTCTTGCTTGTGGGGAGACTCAGAGCCTGGGATTAACTCCATTTCTGAAGGGAAACACACAGCAGAGTTCTCATCCATTGATCACACACGGCATAGTTCTCATCCATGGCTCACTCTATGCTTTAGAGCAAGAATGACACTCTTGCTTTCTAGAATCTCTAATACAGAAGGAAAACACACAACTGAGTTCTCATATATAGATCACACTCTGCTTTAGAGCAAGAAGCACACTCTTGCTTTCTAGACTCTCTAAGACAGCAGGAATCATGAGTGTGCTGAGAAAAAAAGAATGGTGTTTCCTACACATACGTACCATATCTAGTCCAACTCTGCTCTGAAATTGATACAAAGCACAGCTCCTCTAATATCCAAGCTTGTTCTTTACGTTGAGAAACGTGTGAGCCTCGTGAACGATGTAGTTCTTTTGAGCTCTAAAGTAACTTCCCTTACCTGAAACGAAGTCTTGTTTGTAGGAAGACTCAGAGCCTGGGATTTAACTCCATTTCTGAAGTGAAACACACAGCAGAGTTCTCATCCATTGATCACACACTGCTTTAGAGCAAGAAGCACGCTCTAGCTTTCAAGAGTCTCTAAGACAGCAGGACACGTGATTTTGCTGAGAATAAAAGAACGGTGTTTCCTACACATACCGACCATATCTAGTCCAACTCTGCTTGTGAAACTGATAGAAAGCACTGGTACTCTAACATCCAATGCTTGTCAGTTAAGATGGGAATCTTGTTAGCTTTGTGAACGATGTAGTTCGTTTGAGTTGTAAAGTAACTGCCCTTACCTGATTCGAAGTCTTGCTTGTAGGAAGACTCAGAGCCTTGATTTAACTCCATTTCTGAAGAGAAACACACAGCAGAGTTCTCATATATAGATCACACTCTGCTTTAGAGCAAGGAGAACGCTCTTGCATTCTAGATTCTCTAAGACAGCAGGAAACATGAGTGTGCTGAGAATAAAAGAACGGTGTTTCCTACACATACGGACCATCTCTAGTCCAACTCTGCTTCTGAATCTGATACAAAGCACTGGTCCTCTAATACAAAATGCTTGTCAGTTAAGATGAGAAACGTGTGAGCCTTGTGAACGATGTTGTTCGTTTGAGCTGTAAAGTAACTGCCCTTACCTGAAACGAAGTCTTGTTTGTAGGAAGACTCAGAGCCTGGGATTTAACTCCATTTCTGAAGTGAAACCCACAGCAGAGTTCTCATATATAGATCACACTCTGCTTTAGAACAAGAAGCACGCTCTTGCTTTCTAGATTCTCTAATACAGCAGGAAACTTGAGTGTGCTAAGAACAAATGAACTGTGTTTCCTACACATACTGACCATATCTAGTCCAATTCGGCTTCGGAAACTGATACAAAGCTCTGGTCCTCTAATATCCAATGCTTGTCAGTTAATATGAGAAAGGTGTGAGCTTCGTGAACGATGTAGTTCGTTTGATCTCAAAAGTGACTGCCTTTACTTGAAAGGAATTCTTGCTTGTAGGAAGACACAGAGCCTGGAATTTAACTCCATTTCTGAAGGGAAACACACAGCTGAGTTCTCATATATAGATCACACTCTGCTTTAGAGCAAGAAGCACGCTAATGCTTTCTAGACTCTCTAAGACAGCAGGAATCATTAGTGTGCTGAGAAAAAAAGAATGGTGTTTCCTACACATACGCACCATATCTAGTCCAACTCTGCCTCTGAAATTGATACAAAGTACAGGTCCTCTATCATGAAATGCTTGTCATTTAAGATGAGAAACGTGTGAGCCTTGAGAACGATGTTGTTCCTTTGAGCTGTAAAGTAACTGCCCTTACCTGAAACGAAGTCTTGTTTGTAGGAAGACTCAGAGCCTGGGATTTAACTCCATTTCTGACGTGAACGACACAGCAGAGTTCTCATCCATTGATCACACGCTGCTTTAGAGCAAGAATGACACTCTTGCTTTCCAGATTCTCTAATACAGCACGAAACATGTGTGTGCTCTGAACAAATGAACGGTGTTTCCTACACATATGGACCATATCTATTCCAACTCTGCTCATGGAACTGATACAAAGCACTGGTCCTCTAATACCAATGCTTGTCAGTTAAGATGAGAAACGTGTGATCTTCGTGAATGATATAGTTCGTTTGATCTCAAAAGTGACTGCCCTTACTTGAAAGGAATTCTTGCTTGTAGGAAGACACAGAGCCTGGAATTTAACTCCATTTCTGAAGGGAAACACACAGCTGAGTTCTCATATATAGATCACACTCTGCTTTAGAGCAAGAAGCACGCTCTTGCTTTCTAGACTCTCTAAGACAGCAGGAATCATGAGTGTGCTGAGAAAAAAAGAATGGTGTTTCCAACATATACGGATCATATCTAGTCAACTCTGCCTGTGAAATTGATACAAAGCACAGGTCCTCTAACATCCAAGCTTGTCATTTAGGTTGAGAAACCTGTGAGCCTCGTGAACGATGTAGTTCGTTTCAGCTCTAAAGTAACTGCCCTTACCTGAAACGAAATCTTGTTTGTAGGAAGACTCAGAGACTGGGATTTAACTCCATTTCTGAAGTGAAACACACAGCAGAGTTCTCATTCATTGATCACACACTGCTTTAGAGCAAGAAGGACGCTCTAGCTTTCAAGAGTCTCTAAGACAGCAGGAAACATGATTTTGCTGAGAATAAAAGAACGGTGTTTCCTACACATACAGACCATATCTACTCCAACTCTGCTTGTGAAGCTGATAGAAAGCACTGGTACTCTAACATCCAATGCTTGTCAGTTAAGATGAGAAACTTGTTAGCTTTGTGAACGATGTAGTTCGTTTGAGTTGTAAAGTAACTGCCCTTACCTGATTCGAAGTCTTGCTTGTAGGAGGACTCAGATCCTGGGATTAACTCCATTTCTGAAGGGAAACACACAGCAGAGTTCTCTTCCATGTATCACACTCTGCTTTAGAGCAAGAAGCACGCTCTTGCTTTCTAGATTCTCTAATAGAGCAGGAAACTTGAGTGTGCTAAGAACAAATGAACGGTGTTTCCTACACATACGGACCATATCTAGTCCAACTCTGCCTCTGAAATTGATACAAAGCACAGGTCCTCTAACATGAAATGCTTGTCATTTAAGATGAGAAACGTGTGAGCCTTGTGAACGATGTTGTTCGTTTGTGCTGTAAAGTAACTGCCCTTACCTGAAACGAAGTCTTGTTTGTAGGAAGACTCAGAGCCTGGGATTTAACTCCATTTCTGAAGTGAACCACACAGCAGAGTTCTCATCCATTGATCACACTCTGCTTTAGAGCAAGAATGACACTCTTGCTTTCCAGATTCTCTAATACAGCACGAAACATGTGTGTGCTCTGAACAAATGAACGGTGTTTCCTACACATATGGACCATATCTAGTCCAACTCTGCCTCTGAAATTGATACAAAGCACAGGTCCTCTAACATCCAATGCTTGTCATTTAAGATCTGAAACGAGTGAGCTTCGTGAATGATGTAGTTCGTTTGAGCTGTAAAGAAACTGCCCTTATCTGAAACAAAGTCTTGTTTGTAGGAAGACTCAGAGCCTGGGATTTAACTCCATTTCTGAAGTGAAACACACAGCAGAGTTCTCATCCATTGATCACACTCTGCTTTAGAGCAAGAAGCACGCTCTATCTTTCAAGAGTCTCTAAGACAGCAGGAAACGTGAGTGTGCTGAGAACAAAAGAACGGTGTTTCCTACACATACGGACCATATCTAGTCCAACTCTGATTCTGGAACTGATACAAATCACTGGTCCTCTAATATCAAATGCTTGTCAGTTAAGATGAGAAACGTGTGAGCTTCGTGAACGATGTAGTTCGTTTGATCTCAAAAGTGATTGCCCTTACTTGAAAAGAATTCTTCCTTGTAGGAAGACACAGAGCCTGGAATTTAACTCCATTTCTGAAGGGAAACACACAGCAGAGTTCTCATTCATTGATTACACTCTGCTTTAGAGCAAGAATCACGCTCTAGCTTTCTTGAGTCTTTAAGACAGCAGGAAACTTGAGTGTGCTGAGAACAAAAGAACGGTGTTTCCTACACATACGGACCATATCTAGTCCAACTCTGCTTCTGAAACTGATAAAAAGCACTGGTCCTCTAATATAAAATGCTTGTCAGTTAAGATGAGAAACCTGTGAGCTTCGTGAACGATGTAGTTCGTTTGAGTTGTAAAGTAACTGCCCTTACCTGATTCGAAGTCTTGCTTTTAGGAGGACTCATAGCCTGGGATTAACTGCATTTCTGAAGGGAAACACACAGCAGAGTTCTCTTCCATGTATCACACTCTGCTTTAGAGCAAGAGGCACGCTCTTGCTTTCTAGATTCTCTAATACAGCAGGAAACATGTGTGTGCTCAGAACAAATGTATCATGTTTCCTACACATACGGACCATATCTAGTCCAACTCTGCTTCTGAAACTGATACAAAGCACTGGTCCTCTAATATCAAATGCTTGTCAGTTTAGTTTAGAAACGTGTGAGCTTCGTGAATGATGTAGTTCGTTTGATCTCAAAAGTGACTGCCCTTACTTGAAAAGATTTCTTGCTTGTAGGAAGACAAAGAGCCTGGAATTTAACTCCATTTCTGAAGGGAAACACACAGTAGAGTTCTCATATATAGTGCACACTCTGCTTTAGAGAAAGAAGCACGCTCTTGCTCTCTAGACTCTCTAAGACAGCAGGAATCATGAGTGTGCTGAGAAAAATAGAACGGTGTTTCCTACACATACAGACCATATCTAGTCCAACTCTGCCTCTGAAATTGATACAAAGCACAGGTCCTCTAACATCCAATGCTTGTCATTTAAGATCTGAAACATGTGAGCTTCGTGAATGATGTATTTCGTTTGAGCTGTAATGTGACTGCCCTTACCTGAAACGAAGTCTTGTTTGTAGGAAGACTCAGAGCCTTGATTTAACTCCATTTCTGAAGAGAAACACACAGCAGTGTTCTCATATATAGATCACACTCTGCTTTAGAGCAAGGAGAACGCTCTTGCATTCTAGATTCTCTAAGACAGCAGGAAACATGAGTGTGCTGAGAATAAAAGAACGGTGTTTCCTACACATACGGACCATCTCTAGTCCAACTCTGCTTCTGAATCTGATACAAAGCACTGGTCCTCTAATATAAAATGCTTGTCAGTTAAGATGAGAAACGTGTGAGCTTCGTGAACGATGTAGTTCGTTTGAGTTGTAAAGTAACTGCCCTTACCTGATTCGAAGTCTTGCTTTTAGGAGGACTCATAGCCTGGGATTAACTCCATTTCTGAAGGGAAACACACAGCAGAGTTCTCTTCCATGTATCACACTCTGCTTTAGAGCAAGAGGCACGCTCTTGCTTTCTAGATTCTCTAATACAGCAGGAAACTTGAGTGTGTTAAGAACAAATGAACGGTGTTTCCTACACATACGGACCATATCTAGTCCAACTCTGCTTCGGAAACTGATACAAAGCACTGGTCCTCTAATATCCAATGGTTGTCAGTTAGGGTGAGAAACGTGTGAGCTTCGTGAACGATGTAGTTCGTTTGATCTCAAAAGTGACTGCCTTTACTTGAAAGGAATTCTTGCTTGTAGGAAGACACAGAGCCTGGAATTTAACTCCATTTCTGAAGGGAAACACACAGCTGAGTTCTCATATATAGATCACACTCTGCTTTAGAGCAAGAAGCACGCTAATGCTTTCTAGACTCTCTAAGACAGCAGGAATCATTAGTGTGCTGAGAAAAAAAGAATGGTGTTTCCTACACATACGGACCATATCTAGTCCAACTCTGCCTCTGAAATTGATACAAAGCACAGGTCCTCTAACATCCAAGCTTGTCATTTAGGTTGAGAAACCTGTGAGCCTCGTGAACGATGTAGTTCGTTTCAGCTCTAAAGTAACTGCCCTTACCTGAAACCAAGTCTTGTTTGTAGGAAGACTCAGAGCCAGGGATTTAACTCCATTTCTGAAGTGAAACACACAGCAGAGTTCTCATTCATTGATCACACACTGCTTTAGAGCAAGAAGCACGCTCTAGCTTTCAAGAGTCTCTAAGACAGCAGGAAACATGATTTTGCTGAGAATAAAAGACCGGTGTTTCCTACACATACAGACCATATCTACTCCAACTCTGCTTGTGAAGCTGATAGAAAGCACTGGTACTCTAACATCCAATGCTTGTCAGTTAAGATGAGAAACTTGTTAGCTTTGTGAACGATGTAGTTCGTTTGAGTTGTAAAGTAACTGCCCTTACCTGATTCGAAGTCTTGCTTGTAGGAGGACTCAGATCCTGGGATTAACTCCATTTCTGAAGGGAAACACACAGCAGAGTTCTCTTCCATGTATCACACTCTGCTTTAGAGCAAGAAGCACGCTCTTGCTTTCTAGATTCTCTAATACAGCAGGAAAATTGAGTGTGCTAAGAACAAATGAACGGTGTTTCCTACACATACGGACCATATCTAGTCCAACTCTGCCTCTGAAATTGATACAAAGCACAGGTCCTCTAACATGAAATGCTTGTCATTTAAGATGAGAAACGTGTGAGCCTTGTGAACGATGTTGTTCCTTTGAGCTGTTAAGTAACTGCCCTTACCTGAAACGAAGTCTTGTTTGTAGGAAGACTCAGAGCCTGGGATTTAACTCCATTTCTGAAGTGAACCACACAGCAGAGTTCTCATCCATTGATCACACTCTGCTTTAGAGCAAGAATGACACTCTTGCTTTCCAGATTCTCTAATACAGCACGAAACATGTGTGTGCTCTGAACAAATGAACGGTGTTTCCTACACATATGGACCATATCTAATCCAACTCTGCTCATGGAACTGATACAAAGCACTGGTCCTCTAATATCCAATGCTTGTCAGTTAAGATGAGAAATGTGTGATCTTCGTGAATGATGTAGTTCGTTTGATCTCAAAAGTGACTGCCCTTACTTGAAAGGAATTCTTGCTTGTAGGAAGACACAGAGCCTGGAATTTAACTCCATTTCTGAAGGGAAACACACAGCTGAGTTCTCATATATAGATCACACTCTGCTTTAGAGCAAGAAGCACGCTCTTGCTTTCTAGACTCTCTAAGACAGCAGGAATCATGAGTGTGCTGAGAAAAAAAGAATGGTGTTTCCAACATATACGGACCATATCTAGTCAACTCTGCCTCTGAAATTGATACAAAGCACAGGTCCTCTAACATCCAAGCTTGTCATTTAGGTTGAGAAACCTGTGAGCCTCGTGACCAATGTAGTTCGTTTCAGCTCTAAAGTAACTGCCCTTACCTGAAACGAAGTCTTGTTTGTAGGAAGACTCAGAGAACGGGATTTAACTCCGTTTCTGAAGGGAAACACACAGCAGAGATCTCATCCATTGATTACACTCTGCTTTAGAGCAATAAGCACGCTCTATCTTTCAAGAGTCTCTAAGACAGCAGGAAACGTGAGTGTGCTGAGTAAAAAAGAACGGTGTTTCCTACACATACGGACCATATCTAGTCCAACTCTGCTTCTGAAACTGATAGAAAGCACTGGTACTCTAACATCCAATGATTGTCAGTTAAGATGAGAAACTTGTTAGCTTTGTGAACGATGTAGTTCGTTTGAGCTGAAAAGTGACTGCCCTTAGCTGAAACGAAATCTTGCATGTTGGAAGACACAGAGCCTGGGATTTAACTCCATTTCAGAAGGAAAACACACAGTATAGTTCTCATCCATGGATCACACTCTGCTTTAGAGCAAGAATGATACTCTTGCTTTCTAGAATCTCTAATACAGCAAGAAACATGTGTGTGCTCAGAACAAATGAACGGTGTTTCCTACACATACGGACCATATCTAGTCCAAGTCTGCTTCTGAAACTGATACAAAACACTGGTCCTCTAATATCCAATGATTGTCAGTTAAGATGAGAAACGTGTGAGCTTTATGAACGATGTACTTCGTTTGATCTCATAAGTGACTGCCCTTACTTGAAAATAATTCTTGCTTGTAGGAAGACAAAGAGCCTGGAATTTAACTCCATTTGTGAAGGGAAACACACCGCAGAGTTCTCATCCATTGATTACACTCTGCTTTAGAGGAAGAAGTATGCTCTAGCTTTCTAGAGTCTTTAAGACAGCAGGAAACGTGAGTGTGATGAGAACAAAAGAATGGTGTTTCCTACACATACGGACCATATCTATTACAAATCTGCTTCTTAAACTGATACAAAGCACTGGTCCTCTAACATCCCATGCTTGTCAGTTAAGATGAGAAACATGTGAGTTCGTGAACGATGTAGTTCCTTTGAGTTGTAAAGTAACTGCCCTTACCTGATTCGAAGTCTTGCTTGTAGGAGGACTCAGAGCCTGCGATTAACTCCATTTCTGAAGGGAAACACACAGCAGAGTTCTCTTCCATGTATCACACTCTGCTTTAGAGCAAGAAGCACGCTCTTGATTTCTAGATTGTCTAATACAGCAGGAAACTTGAGTGTGCTAAGAACAAATGAACGGTGTTTCCTACACATACGTACCATATCTAGTCCAACTCTGCTTCGGAAACTGATACAAAGCACTGGTCCTCTAATATCCAATGCTTGTCAGTTAAGGTGAGAAACGTGTGAGCTTCGTGAACGATGTAGTTTGTTTGAGCTGAAAAGTGAGTGCCCTTAGCTGAAACGAAGTCTTGCATGTTGGAAGACACAGAGCCTGGGATTTAACTCCATTTCAGAAGGGAAACACACAGCAGAGTTCTCTGCCATGGATCACACTCTGCTTTAGAGCAAGAATGACACTCTTGCTTTCTAGAATCTCTAATACAGCAGGAAATATGTGTGTGCTCAGATCAAATGAACGGTGTTTCCTACACATATGGACCATTTCTAGTACAACTCTGCTTATGAAACTGATACAAAGCACTGGTCCTCTAATATCAAATGCTTGTCAGTTAAGATGAGAAACCTGTGAGCTTCGTGAACGATGTAGTTCGTTTGATCTCAAAAGTGACTGCATTTACTTGAAAAGATTTCTTGCTTTTAGGAAGACACAGAGCCTGGAATTTAACTCCATTTCTGAAGGGAAACACAGAGCATAGTTCTCATCCATTGATTACACTCCTCTTTAGAGCAAGAAGCACGATCTAACTTTCTAGAGTCTCTAAGACAGCAGGAAACATGAGTGTGCTGAGAACAAAAGAACGGTGTTTCCTACACATATGGTCCATATCTATTCCAACTCAGCTTCTTAAACTGATACAAAGCACTGGTCCTTTAACATCCAATGCTTGTCATTTAAGATGAGAAACGTGTGAGTTCATGAACGATGTAGTTCGTTTGAGTTGTAAAGTAACTGCCCTTAACTGATTCGAAGTCTTGCTTGTGGGGAGACTCAGAGCCTGGGATTAACTCCATTTCTGAAGGGAAACACACAGCAGAGTTCTCATCGATTGATCACACACGGCATAGTTCTCATCCATGGCTCACTCTATGCTTTAGAGCAAGAATGACACTCTTGCTTTCTAGAATCTCTAATACAGAAGGAAAACACACAACTCAGTTCTCATATATAGATCACACTCTGCTTTAGAGCAAGAAGCACACTCTTGCTTTCTAGACTCTCTAAGACAGCAGGAATCATGAGTGTGCTGAGAAAAAAAGAATGGTGTTTCCTACACATACGGACCATATCTAGTCCAACTCTGCTCTGAAATTGATACAAAGCACAGGTCCTCTAATATCCAAGCTTGTTCTTTACGTTGAGAAACGTGTGAGCCTCGTGAACGATGTAGTTCTTTTGAGCTCTAAAGTAACTTCCCTTACCTGAAACGAAGTCTTGTTTGTAGGAAGACTCAGAGCCTGGGATTTAACTCCATTTCTGAAGTGAAACACACAGCAGAGTTCTCATCCATTGATCACACACTGCTTTAGAGCAAGAAGCACGCTCTAGCTTTCAAGAGTCTCTAAGACAGCAGGACACGTGAATTTGCTGAGAATAAAAGAACGGTGTTTCCTACACATACCGACCATATCTAGTCCAACTCTGCCTCTGAAATTGATACAAAGCACAGGTCCTCTAACATGAAATGCTTGTCATTTAAGATGAGAAACGTGTGAGCCTTGTGAACGATGTTGTTCGTTTGAGCTGTAAAGTAACTGCCCTTACCTGAAACGAAGTCTTGTTTGTAGGAAGACTCAGAGCCTGGGATTTAACTCCATTTCTGAAGTGAACCACACAGCAGAGTTCTCATCCATTGATCACACTCTGCTTTAGAGCAAGAATGACACTCTTGCTTTCCAGATTCTCTAATACAGCACGAAACATGTGTGTGCTCTGAACAAATGAACGGTGTTTCCTACACATATGGACCATATCGAGTCCAACTCTGCTCATGGAACTGATACAAAGCACTGGTCCTCTAATATCCAATGCTTGTCAGTTAAGATGAGAAATGTGTGATCTTCGTGAATGATGTAGTTCGTTTGATCTCAAAAGTGACTGCCCTTACTTGAAAGGAATTCTTGCTTGTAGGAAGACACAGAGCCTGGAATTTAACTCCATTTCTGAAGGGAAACACACAGCTGAGTTCTCATATATAGATCACACTCTGCTTTAGAGCAAGAAGCACGCTCTTGCTTTCTAGACTCTCTAAGACAGCAGGAATCATGAGTGTGCTGAGAAAAAAAGAATGGTGTTTCCAACATATACGGACCATATCTAGTCAACTCTGCCTCTGAAATTGATACAAAGCACAGGTCCTCTAACATCCAAGCTTGTCATTTAGGTTGAGAAACCTGTGAGCCTCGTGACCAATGTAGTTCGTTTCAGCTCTAAAGTAACTGCCCTTACCTGAAACGAAGTCTTGTTTGTAGGAAGACTCAGAGAACGGGATTTAACTCCGTTTCTGAAGGGAAACACACAGCATAGTTCTCATCCATGGATCACACTCTGCTTTAGAGCAAGAAGCACGCTCTTGCTTTCTAGATTCTCTAATACAGCAGGAAACTTGAGTGTGCTAAGAACAAATGAACGGTGTTTCCTACACATACGGACCATATCTAGTCCAACTCTGCCTCTGAAATTGATACAAAGCACAGGTCCTCTAACATCCAATGCTTGTCATTTAAGATCTGAAACATGTGAGCTTCGTGAATGATGTATTTCGTTTGAGCTGTAATGTGACTGCCCTTACCTGAAACGAAGTCTTGTTTGTAGGAAGACTCAGAGCCTTGATTTAACTCCATTTCTGAAGAGAAACACACAGCAGAGTTCTCATATATAGATCACACTCTGCTTTAGAGCAAGGAGAACGCTCTTGCATTCTAGATTCTCTAAGACAGCAGGAAACATGAGTGTGCTGAGAATAAAAGAACGGTGTTTCCTACACATACGGACCATCTCTAGTCCAACTCTGCTTCTGAATCTGATACAAAGCACTGGTCCTCTAATACAAAATGCTTGTCAGTTAAGATGAGAAACGTGTGAGCTTCGTGAACGATGTAGTTCGTTTGAGTTGTAAAGTAACTGCCCTTACCTGATTCGAAGTCTTGCTTTTAGGAGGACTCATAGCCTGGGATTAACTCCATTTCTGAAGGGAAACACACAGCAGAGTTCTCTTCCATGTATCACACTCTGCTTTAGAGCAAGAGGCACGCTCTTGCTTTCTAGATTCTCTAATACAGCAGGAAACTTGAGTGTGCTAAGAACAAATGAACGGTGTTTCCTAAACATACGGACCATATCTAGTCCAACTCTGCTTCGGAAACTGATACAAAGCACTGGTCCTCTAATATCCAATGGTTGTCAGTTAGGGTGAGAAACGTGTGAGCTTCGTGAACGATGTAGTTCGTTTGAGCTGAAAAGTGACTGCCCTTAGCTGAAACGAAGTCTTGCATGTTGGAGGACACAAAGCCTGTTATTTAACTCCATTTCAGAAGGGAAACACACAGCATAGTTCTCAGCCATGGATCACACTCTGCTTTAGGTCAAGAATGACACTCTTGCTTTCTAGAATCTCTAATACAGCAGGAAACATGTGTGTGCTCAGAACAAATGAACGGTGTTTCCTACACATAAGGACCATATCTAATCCAACTCTGCTTATGAAACTGATACAAAGCACTGGTCCTCTAATATCCAATGCTTGTCTGTTAAGATGAGAAACCTGTGAGCTTCGTGAAAGATGTAGTTCGTTTGATCTCAAAAGTGACTGCATTTACTGGAAAAGAATTCTTGCTTGTAGGAAGACACAGAGCCCGGAATTTAACTCAATTTCATAAGGGAAACACACAGCAGAGTTCTCATCCATTGATTACACTCTGCTTTAGGGAAAGAAGCACCCTCTAGCTTTCTAGAGTCTCTAAGACAGCAGGAAACGTGAGTGTGCTGAGAACAAAAGAACGGTGTTTCCTACACATATGGACCATATCTAGTCCAACTCTGCCTCTGAAATTGATACAAAGCACAGGTCCTCTAACATGAAATGCTTGTCATTTAAGATGAGAAAGGTGTGAGCTTCGTGAACGATGTAGTTCGTTTGATCTCAAAAGTGACTGCCTTTACTTGAAAGGAATTCTTGCTTGTAGGAAGACACAGAGCCTGGAATTTAACTCCATTTCTGAAGGGAAACACAGAGCTGAGTTCTCATATATAGATCACACTCTGCTTTAGAGCAAGAAGCACGCTAATGCTTTCTAGACTCTCTAAGACAGCAGGAATCATTAGTGTGCTGAGAAAAAAAGAATGGTGTTTCCTACACATACGGACCATATCTAGTCCAACTCTGCCTCTGAAATTGATACAAAGCACAGGTCCTCTAACATGAAATGCTTGTCATTTAAGATGAGAAACGTGTGAGCCTTGAGAACGATGTTGTTCGTTTGAGCTGTAAAGTAACTGCCCTTACCTGAAACGAAGTCTTGTTTGTAGGAAGACTCAGAACCTGGGATTTAACTCCATTTCTGACGTGAACCACACAGCAGAGTTCTCATACATTGATCACACGCTGATTTAGAGCAAGAATTACACTCTTGCTTTCCAGATTCTCTAATACAGCACGAAACATGTGTGTGCTCTGAACAAATGAACGGTGTTTCCTACACATATGGACCATATCTAATCCAACTCTGCTCATGGAACTGATACAAAGCACTGGTCCTCTAATATCCAATGCTTGTCAGTTAAGATGAGAAATGTGTGATCTTCGTGAATGATGTAGTTCGTTTGATCTCAAAAGTGACTGCCCTTACTTGAAAGGAATTCTTGCTTGTAGGAAGACACAGAGCCTGGAATTTAACTCCATTTCTGAAGGGAAACACACAGCTGAGTTCTCATATATAGATCACACTCTGCTTTAGAGCAAGAAGCACGCTCTTGCTTTCTAGACTCTCTAAGACAGCAGGAATCATGAGTGTGCTGAGAAAAAAAGAATGGTGTTTCCAACATATACGGACCATATCTAGTCAACTCTGCCTCTGAAATTGATACAAAGCACAGGTCCTCTAACATCCAAGCTTGTCATTTAGGTTGAGAAACCTGTGAGCCTCGTGACCAATGTAGTTCGTTTCAGCTCTAAAGTAACTGCCCTTACCTGAAACGAAGTCTTGTTTGTAGGAAGACTCAGAGAACGGGATTTAACTCCGTTTCTGAAGGGAAAAACACAGCATAGTTCTCATCCATGGATCACACTCTGCTTTAGAGCAAGAAGCACGCTCTTGCTTTCTAGATTCTCTAATACAGCAGGAAACTTGAGTGTGCTAAGAACAAATGAACGGTGTTTCCTACACATACGGACCATATCTAGTCCAACTCTGCTTCGGAAACTGATACAAAGCACTGGTCCTCTAATATCCAATACTAGTCAGTTAATTTAAGAAACGTGTGAGCTTCGTGAACGATGTAGTTCGTTTGAGCTGAAAAGTGACTGCCCTTAGCTGAAACAAAGTCTTGCATGTTGGAAAACACAGATCCTGGGATTTAACTCCATTTCAGAAGGGAAACACACAGCATAGTTCTCTCCCATGCATCACACTCTGCTTTAGAGCAAGAATGACACTCTTGCTTTCTAGAATCTCTAATAGAGCAGGAAAAATGTGTGTGCTCAGAACAAATGAACGGTGTTTCCTACACATACAGACCATATCTAGTCCAACTCTGCTTCTGAAACTGATACAAATCACTGATCCTCTAATATCAAATGCTTGTCAGTTAAGATGAGAAACGTGTGAGCTTCGTGAACGATGTAGTTCGTTTGATCTCAAAAGTGACTGCCCTTACTTGAAAAGAATTCTTGCTTGTAGGAACACAGAGCCTGGAATTTAACTCCATTTCTGAAGGGAAACACACAGCAGAGATCTCATCCATTGATTACACTCTGCTTTAGAGCAAGAAGCACGCTCTATCTTTCAAGAGTCTCTAAGACAGCAGGAAACGTGAGTGTGCTGAGAACAAAAGAACGGTGTTTCCTACACATACGGACCATATCTAGTCCAACTCTGCTTCTGAAACTGATAGAAAGCACTGGTACTCTAACATCCAATGATTGTCAGTTAAGATGAGAAACTTGTTAGCTTTGTGAACGATGTAGTTCTTTTGAGCTGAAAAGTGACTGCCCTTAGCTGAAACGAAATCTTGCATGTTGGAAGACACAGAGCCTGGGATTTAACTCCATTTCAGAAGGAAAACACACAGTATAGTTCTCATCCATGGATCACACTCTGCTTTAGAGCAAGAATGATACTCTTGCTTTCTAGAATCTCTAATACAGCAAGAAACATGTGTGTGCTCAGAACAAATGAACGGTGTTTCCTACACATACGGACCATATCTAGTCCAAGTCTGCTTCTGAAACTGATACAAAACACTGGTCCTCTAATATCCAATGCTTGTCAGTTAAGATGAGAAACGTGTGAGCTTCGTGAACGATGTACTTCGTTTGATCTCATAAGTGACTGCCCTTACTTGAAAATAATTCTTGCTTGTAGGAAGACAAAGAGCCTGGAATTTAACTCCATTTGTGAAGGGAAACACACCGCAGAGTTCTCATCCATTGATTACACTCTGCTTTAGAGGAAGAAGTACGCTCTAGCTTTCTAGAGTCTTTAAGACAGCAGGAAACGTGAGTGTGCTGAGAACAAAAGAATGGTGTTTCCTACACATACGGACCATATCTATTACAAATCTGCTTCTTAAACTGATACAAAGCACTGGTCCTCTAACATCCCATGCTTGTCAGTTAAGATGAGAAACATGTGAGTTCGTGAACGATGTAGTTCCTTTGAGTTGTAAAGTAACTGCCCTTACCTGATTCGAAGTCTTGCTTGTAGGAGGACTCAGAGCCTGCGATTAACTCCATTTCTGAAGGGAAACACACGGCAGAGTTCTCTTCCATGTATCACACTCTGCTTTAGAGCAAGAAGCACGCTCTTGATTTCTAGATTGTGTAATACAGCAGGAAACTTGAGTGTGCTAAGAACAAATGAACGGTGTTTCCTACACATACGTACCATATCTAGTCCAACTCTGCTTCGGAAACTGATACAAAGCACTTGTCCTCTAATATCCAATGCTTGTCAGTTAAGGTGAGAAACGTGTGAGCTTCGTGAACGATGTAGTTTGTTTGAGCTGAAAAGTGAGTGCCCTTAGCTGAAACGAAGTCTTGCATGTTGGAAGACACAGAGCCTGGGATTTAACTCCATTTCAGAAGGGAAACACACAGCAGAGTTCTCTGCCATGGATCACACTCTGCTTTAGAGCAAGAATGACACTCTTGCTTTCTAGAATCTCTAATACAGCAGGAAATATGTGTGTGCTCAGATCAAATGAACAGTGTTTCCTACACATATGGACCATTTCTAGTACAACTCTGCTTATGAAACTGATACAAAGCACTGGTCCTCTAATATCAAATGCTTGTCAGTTAAGATGAGAAACCTGTGAGCTTCGTGAACGATGTAGTTCGTTTGATCACAAAAGTGACTGCATTTACTTGAAAAGATTTCTTGCTTTTAGGAAGACACAGAGCCTGGAATTTAACTCCATTTCTGAAGGGAAACACAGAGCAGAGTTCTCATCCATTGATTACACTCCTCTTTAGAGCAAGAAGCACGCTCTAACTTTCTAGAGTCTCTAAGACAGCAGGAAACATGAGTGTGCTGAGAACAAAAGAACGGTGTTTCCTACACATATGGACCATATCTATTCCAACTCAGCTTCTTAAACTGATACAAAGCACTGGTCCTTTAACATCCGATGCTTGTCATTTAAGATGAGAAACGTGTGAGTTCATGAACGATGTAGTTCGTTTGAGTTGTAAAGTAACTGCCCTTAACTGATTCGAAGTCTTGCTTGTGGGGAGACTCAGAGCCTGGGATTAACTCCATTTCTGAAGGGAAACACACAGCAGAGTTCTCATCGATTGATCACACACGGCATAGTTCTCATCCATGGCTCACTCTATGCTTTAGAGCAAGAATGACACTCTTGCTTTCTAGATTCTCTAATACAGAAGGAAAACACACAACTGAGTTCTCATATATAGATCACACTCTGCTTTAGAGCAAGAAGCACACTCTTGCTTTCTAGACTCTCTAAGACAGCAGGAATCATGAGTGTGCTGAGAAAAAAAGAATGGTGTTTCCTACACATACGGACCATATCTAGTCCAACTCTGCTCTGAAATTGATACAAAGCACAGGTCCTCTAATATCCAAGCTTGTTCTTTACGTTGAGAAACGTGTGAGCCTCGTGAACGATGTAGTTCTTTTGAGCTCTAAAGTAACTTCCCTTACCTGAAACGAAGTCTTGTTTGTAGGAAGACTCAGAGCCTGGGATTTAACTCCATTTCTGAAGTGAAACACACAGCAGAGTTCTCATCCATTGATCACACACTGCTTTAGAGCAAGAAGCACGCTCTAGCTTTCAAGAGTCTCTAAGACAGCAGGACACGTGATTTTGCTGAGAATAAATGAACGGTGTTTCCTACACATACCGACCATATCTAGTCCAACTCTGCTTGTGAAACTGATAGAAAGCACTGGTACTCTAACATCCAATGCTTGTCAGTTAAGATGGGAAACTTGTTAGCTTTGTGAACAATGTAGTTCGTTTGAGTTGTAAAGTAACTGCCCTTACCTGATTCGAAGTCTTGCTTGTAGGAGGACTCAGATCCTGGGATTAACTCCATTTCTGAAGGGAAACACACAGCAGAGTTCTCTTCCATGTATCACACTCTGCGTTAGAGCAAGAAGCACGCTCTTGCTTTCTAGATTCTCTAATACAGCAGGAAACTTGAGTGTGCTAAGAACAAATGAACGGTGTTTCCTAAAAATACGGACCATATCTAATCCAACTCTGCTTCGGGACCTGATACAAAGCACTGGTCCTCTAATATCCAATGTTTGTCAGTTAAGGTGAGAAACGTGTGAGCTTCGTGAACGATGTACTTCGTTTGAGCTGAAAAGTGACTGCCCTTACTTGAAAGGAATTCTTGCTTGTAGGAAGACACAGAGCCTGGAATTTAACTCCATTTCTGAAGGGAAACACACAGCTGAGTTCGAATATATAGATCACACTCTGCTTTAGAGCAAGAAGCACGCTCTTGCTTTCTAGACTCTCTAAGACAGCAGGAATCATGAGTGTGCTGAGAAAAAAAGAACGGTGTTTCCTACACATACGGACCATATCTAGTCCAACTCTGCCTCTGAAATTGATACAAAGCACAGGTTCTCTAACGTCCAATGCTTGTCATTTGGGATGAGAAACGTGTGAGCCTCGTGAACAATGTAGTTCCTTTGAGTTGTAAAGTAACTGCCCTTACCTGATTCGAAGTCTTGCTTGTAGGAAGACTCAGAGCCTTGATTTAACTCCATTTCTGAAGAGAAACACACAGCAGAGTTCTCATATATAGATCACACTCTGCTTTAGAGCAAGGAGCACGCTCTTGCATTGTAGAGTCTCTAAGACAGCAGGAAACATGAGTGTGCTGAGAACAAAAGAACGATGTTGCCTACACATACGGACCATATCTAGTCCAACTCTGCTTCTGAAAATGATACAAAGCACTGGTCCTCTAATATAAAATGCTTGTCATTTAAGATGAGAAACGTGTGAGCTTCGTGAACGATGTAGTTCGTTTGAGTTTTAAAGTAACTGCCCTTACGTGATTCGAAGTCTTGCTTGTAGGAGGACTCAGAGCCTGGGATTAACTCCATTTCTGAAGGGAAACACACAGCAGAGTTCTCTTCCATGTATCACACTCTGCTTTAGAGCAAGAAGCACGCTCTTGCTTTCTAGATTCTCTAATACAGCAAGAAACTTGAGTGTGCTGAGAACAAAAGAACGGTGTTTCCTACACATACGGACCATATCTAGTCCAACTCTGCTTCAGAAACTGATACAAAGCACTGGTCCTCTAATATCCAATACTTGTCAGTTAATTTAAGAAACGTGTGAGCTTCGTGAACGATGTAGTTCGTTTGAGCTGAAAAGTGACTGCCCTTAGCTGAAACAAAGTCTTGCATGTTGGAAAACACAGATCCTGGGATTTAACTCCATTTCAGAAGGGAAACACACAGCATAGTTCTCTCCCATGCATCACACTCTGCTTTAGAAAAAGAATGACACTCTTGCTTTCTAGAATCTCTAATAGAGCAGGAAAAATGTGTGTGCTCAGAACAAATGAACGGTGTTTCCTACACATACAGACCATATCTAGTCCAACTCTGCTTCTGAAACTGATACAAAGCACTGATCCTCTAATATCAAATGCTTGTCAGTTAAGATGAGAAACGTGTGAGCTTCGTGAACGATGTAGTTCGTTTGATCTCAAAAGTGACTGCCCTTACTTGAAAAGAATTCTTGCTTGTAGGAACACAGAGCCTGGAAGTTAACTCCATTTCTGAAGGGAAACACACAGCAGAGATCTCATCCATTGATTACACTCTGCTTTAGAGCAAGAAGCACGCTCTATCTTTCAAGAGTCTCTAAGACAGCAGGAAACGTGAGTGTGCTGAGAACAAAAGAACGGTGTTTCCTACACATACGGACCATATCTAGTCCAACTCTGCTTCTGAAACTGATAGAAAGCACTGGTACTCTAACATCCAATGATTGTCAGTTAAGATGAGAAACTTGTTAGCTTTGTGAACGATGTAGTTCTTTTGAGCTGAAAAGTGACTGCCCTTAGCTGAAACGAAATCTTGCATGTTGGAAGACACAGAGCCTGGGATTTAACTCCATTTCAGAAGGAAAACACACAGTATAGTTCTCATCCATGGATCACACTCTGCTTTAGAGCAAGAATGATACTCTTGCTTTCTAGAATCTCTAATACAGCAAGAAACATGTGTGTGCTCAGAACAAATGAACGGTGTTTCCTACACATACGGACCATATCTAGTCCAAGTCTGCTTCTGAAACTGATACAAAACACTGGTCCTCTAATATCCAATGCTTGTCAGTTAAGATGAGAAACGTGTGAGCTTCGTGAACGATGTACTTCGTTTGATCTCTAAGTGACTGCCCTTACTTGAAAATAATTCTTGCTTGTACGAAGACAAAGAGCCTGGAATTTAACTCCATTTGTGAAGGGAAACACACCGCAGAGTTCTCATCCATTGATTACACTCTGCTTTAGAGGAAGAAGTACGCTCTAGCTTTCTAGGGTCTTTAAGACAGCAGGAAACGTGAGTGTGCTGAGAACAAAAGAATGGTGTTTCCTACACATACGGACCATATCTATTACAAATCTGCCTTTTAAACTGATACAAAGCACTGGTCCTCTAACATCCCATGCTTGTCAGTTAAGATGAGAAACATGTGAGTTCGTGAACGATGTAGTTCCTTTGAGTTGTAAAGTAACTGCCCTTACCTGATTCGAAGTCTTGCTTGTAGGAGGACTCAGAGCCTGCGATTAACTCCATTTCTGAAGGGAAACACACAGCAGAGTTCTCTTCCATGTATCACACTCTGCTTTAGAGCAAGAAGCATGCTCTTGATTTCTAGATTGACTAATACAGCAGGAAACTTGAGTGTGCTAAGAACAAATGAACGGTGTTTCCTACACATACGGACCATATCTAGTCCTACTCTGCTTCTGAAACTGATACAAAGCACTTGTCCTCTAATATCCAATGCTTGTCAGTTAAGATGAGAAACGTGTGAGCTTCATGAACGATGTAGTTCGTTTGATCTCAAAAGTGACTGCCCTTACTTGAAAGGAATTCTTGCTTGTAGGAAGACACAGAGCCTGGAATTTAACTCCATTTCTGAAGGGAAACACACAGCAGAGTTCTCATCCATTGATTACACTCCTCTTTAGAGTAAGAAGCACGCTCTTGCTTTCTAGAGTCTTTAAGACAGCAGGAAACGTGAGTGTGCTGAGAACAAAAAAATGGTGTTTCCTACACATAAGGACCATATCTATTCCAAATCTGCTTCTTAAACTGATACAAAGCACTGGTCCTCTAATATCCGATGCTTGTCAGTTAAGATGAGAAACGTGTGAGTTCGTGAACGATGTAGTTCTTTTGAGTTGTAAAGTAACTGCCCTTACCTGATTCGAAGTCTTGCTTGTAGGAAGAATCAGAGACTTGATTTAACTCCATTTCTTAAGAGAAACACACAGCAGAGTTCTCATATATAGATCACACTCTGCTTTAGAGCAAGGAGCACGCTCTTGCATTCTAGAGTCTCTAAGACAGGAGGAAACATGAGTGTGCTGAGAACAAAAGAACGGTGTTTCCTACACATACGGACCATACCTAGTCCAACTCTGCTTCTGAAAATGATACAAATCACTGGTCCTCTAATATAAAATGCTTGTCAGTTAAGATGAGAAACGTGTGAGCTTTGAAAATGATGTAGTTCCTTTGAGTTGTAAAGTAACTGCCCTTACCTGATTCGAAGTCTTGCTTGTAGGAGGACTCAGAGCCTGGGATTAACTCCATTTCTGAAGGGAAACACACAGCAGAGTTCTCTTCCATGTATCACACTCTGCTTTAGAGCAAGAATGACACTCTTGCTTTCTAGAATCTCTAATATAGCAGGAAATATGTGTGTGCTCAGATCAAATGAACGGTGTTTCCTACTCATATAGAACATATCTAGTCCAACTCTGCTTATGAAACTGTTACAAAGCAATGGTCCTCTAATATCAAATGCTTGTCAGTTAAGATGAGAAACCTGTGAGGTTCGTGAACGATGTAGTTCGTTTGATCTCAAAAGTAACTGCATTTACTTGAGAAGAATTCTTGCTTTTAGGAAGACACAGAGCCTGGAATTTAACTCCATTTCTGAAGGGAAACACAGAGCAGAGTTCTCATCCATTGATTACACTCCTCTTTAGAGCAAGAAGCACGCTCTAGCATTCTAGAGTCTCTAAGACAGCAGGAAACATGATTTTGCTGAGAACAAAAGAACGGTGTTTCCTACACATACGGTCCATATCTATTCCAACTCTGCTTCTTAAACTGATACAAAGCACTGGTCCTCTAATATCCGATGCTTGTCAGTTAAGATGAGAAACGTGTGAGTTCACGAATGATGTAGTTCTTTTGTGTTGTAAAGTAACTGCCCTTAACTGATTCGAAGTCTTGCTTGTGGGGAGACTCAGAGGCTGGGATTAACTCCATTTCTGAAGGGAAACACACAGCATTGTTCTCTTCCATGTATCACACTCTGCTATAGAGCAAGAAGCACGCTCATGCTTTCTAGATTCTCTAATACAGCAGGAAACTTGAGTGTGCTAAGAACAAATGAACGGTGTTTCCTACACATGTGGACCATATCTAGTCCAACTCTGTTTCTGAAACTGATACAAAGCACTGGTCCTCTAACAACCGATGCTTGTCAGTTTAGATGAGAAACGTGGGAGTTCGTGAACGATGTAGTTCTTTTGAGTTGTAAAGTAACTGCCCTCACCTGATTCGAAGTCTTGCTTGTAGGAAGACTCAGAGCCTTGATTTAACTCCATTTCTGAAGAGAAACACACAGCAGAGTTCTCATAGATCACACTCTGCTTTAGAGCAAGAAGCACGCTCTTGCATTCTAGAGTCTCTAAGACAGCAGGAAACATGAGTGTGCTGAGAACAAAAGAACGGTGTTTCCTACACATACGGACCATATCTAGTCCAACTCTGTTTCTGAAAATGATACAAAGCACTGGTCCTCTAATATAAAATGCTTGTCAGTTAAGATAAGAAACGTGTGAGCTTCGTGAACGATGTAGTTCCTTTGAGTTGTAAAGTAACTGCCCTTACCTGATTCGAAGTCTTGCTTGTAGGAGGACTCAGAGACTGGGATTAACTCCATTACTGAAGGGAAACACACAGCAGAGTTCTCTTCCGTGTATCACATTCTGCTTTAGAGCAAGAAGCACGGTCTTGCTTTCTAGATTCTCTAATACAGCAGGAAACTTGAGTGTGCTAAGAACAAATGAACGGTGTTTCCTACACATACGGACCATATCTAGTCCTACTATGCTTCTGAAACTGATACAAAGCACTTGTCCTCTAATATCCAATGCTTGTCAGTTAAGATGAGAAACGTGTGAGCTTCATGAACGATGTAGTTCGTTTGATCTCAAAAGTGACTGCCCTTACTTGAAAGGAATTCTTGCTTGTAGGAAGACACAGAGCCTGGAATTTAACTCCATTTCTGAAGGGAAACACACAGCAGAGTTCTCATCCATTGATTACACTCCTCTTTAGAGTAAGAAGCACGCTCTAGCTTTCTAGAGTCTCTAAGACAGCAGGAAACGTGATTTTGCTGAGAACAAAAGAGCGGTGTTTCCTACACATACGGTCCATATCTATTCCAACTCTGCTTCTTAAACTGATACAAAGCACTGGTCCTCTAACATCCGATGCTTGTCAGTTAAGATGAGAAACGTGTGAGTTCATGAATGATGTAGTTCTTTTGTGTTGTAAAGTAAGTGCCCTTAACTGATTCGAAGTCTTGCATGTGGGGAGACTCAGAGGCTGGGATTAACTCCATTTCTGAAGTGAAACCTACAGCAGTGTTCTCTTCCATGTATCACACTCTGCTATAGAGCGAGAAGCATGCTCTTGCTTTCTAGAGTCTCTAATACAGCAGGAAACTTGAGTGTGCTAAGAACAAATGAACGGTGTTTCCTACACATACGGACCATATCTAGTCCAACTCTGTTTCTGAAAATGATACAAAGCACTGGTCCTCTAATATAAAATGCTTGTCAGTTAAGATGAGAAACGTGTGAGCTTCGTGAACGATGTAGTTCCTTTGAGTTGTAAAGTAACTGCCCTTACCTGATTCGAAGTCTTGCTTGTAGGAGGACTCGGAGACTGGGATTAACTCCATTACTGAAGGGAAACACACAGCAGAGTTCTCTTCCGTGTATCACATTCTGCTTTAGAGCAAGAAGCACGGTCTTGCTTTCTAGATTCTCTAATACAGCAGGAAACTTGAGTGTGCTAAGAACAAATGAACGGTGTTTCCTACACATACGGACCATATCTAGTCCTACTATGCTTCTGAAACTGATACAAAGCACTTGTCCTCTAATATCCAATGCTTGTCAGTTAAGATGAGAAACGTGTGAGCTTCATGAACGATGTAGTTCGTTTGATCTCAAAAGTGACTGCCCTTACTTGAAAGGAATTCTTGCTTGTAGGAAGACACAGAGCCTGGAATTTAACTCCATTTCTGAAGGGAAACACACAGCAGAGTTCTCATCCATTGATTACACTCCTCTTTAGAGTAAGAAGCACGCTCTAGCTTTCTAGAGTCTCTAAGACAGCAGGAAACGTGAGTGTGCTGAGAACAAAAGAGCGGTGTTTCCTACACATACGGTCCATATCTATTCCAACTCTGCTTCTTAAACTGATACAAAGCACTGGTCCTCTAATATCCGATGCTTGTCAGTTAAGATGAGAAACGTGTGAGTTCGTGAACGATGTAGTTCTTTTGAGTTGTAAAGTAACTGCCCTTACCTGATTCGAAGTCTTGCTTGTAGGAAGAATCAGAGACTTGATTTAACTCCATTTCTTAAGAGAAACACACAGCAGAGTTCTCATATATAGATCACACTCTGCTTTAGAGCAAGGAGCACGCTCTTGCATTCTAGAGTCTCTAAGACAGGAGGAAACATGAGTGTGCTGAGAACAAAAGAACGGTGTTTCCTACACATACGGACCATACCTAGTCCAACTCTGCTTCTGAAAATGATACAAATCACTGGTCCTCTAATATAAAATGCTTGTCAGTTAAGATGAGAAACGTGTGAGCTTTGAAAATGATGTAGTTCCTTTGAGTTGTAAAGTAACTGCCCTTACCTGATTCGAAGTCTTGCTTGTAGGAGGACTCAGAGCCTGGGATTAACTCCATTTCTGAAGGGAAACACACAGCAGAGTTCTCTTCCATGTATCACACTCTGCTTTAGAGCAAGAATGACACTCTTGCTTTCTAGAATCTCTAATATAGCAGGAAATATGTGTGTGCTCAGATCAAATGAACGGTGTTTCCTACTCATATAGAACATATCTAGTCCAACTCTGCTTATGAAACTGTTACAAAGCAATGGTCCTCTAATATCAAATGCTTGTCAGTTAAGATGAGAAACCTGTGAGGTTCGTGAACGATGTAGTTCGTTTGATCTCAAAAGTAACTGCATTTACTTGAGAAGAATTCTTGCTTTTAGGAAGACACAGAGCCTGGAATTTAACTCCATTTCTGAAGGGAAACACAGAGCAGAGTTCTCATCCATTGATTACACTCCTCTTTAGAGCAAGAAGCACGCTCTAGCATTCTAGAGTCTCTAAGACAGCAGGAAACATGATTTTGCTGAGAACAAAAGAACGGTGTTTCCTACACATACGGTCCATATCTATTCCAACTCTGCTTCTTAAACTGATACAAAGCACTGGTCCTCTAATATCCGATGCTTGTCAGTTAAGATGAGAAACGTGTGAGTTCACGAATGATGTAGTTCTTTTGTGTTGTAAAGTAACTGCCCTTAACTGATTCGAAGTCTTGCTTGTGGGGAGACTCAGAGGCTGGGATTAACTCCATTTCTGAAGGGAAACACACAGCAGAGTTCTCTTCCATGTATCACACTCTGCTTTAGAGCAAGAAGCACGCTCTTGATTTCTAGATTGTCTAATACAGCAGGAAACTTGAGTGTGCTAAGAACAAATGAACGGTGTTTCCTACACATACGTACCATATCTAGTCCAACTCTGCTTCGGAAACTGATACAAAGCACTGGTCCTCTAATATCCAATGCTTGTCAGTTAAGGTGAGAAACGTGTGAGCTTCGTGAACGATGTAGTTTGTTTGAGCTGAAAAGTGAGTGCCCTTAGCTGAAACGAAGTCTTGCATGTTGGAAGACACAGAGCCTGGGATTTAACTCCATTTCAGAAGGGAAACACACAGCAGAGTTCTCTGCCATGGATCACACTCTGCTTTAGAGCAAGAATGACACTCTTGCTTTCTAGAATCTCTAATACAGCAGGAAATATGTGTGTGCTCAGATCAAATGAACGGTGTTTCCTACACATATGGACCATTTCTAGTACAACTCTGCTTATGAAACTGATACAAAGCACTGGTCCTCTAATATCAAATGCTTGTCAGTTAAGATGAGAAACCTGTGAGCTTCGTGAACGATGTAGTTCGTTTGATCTCAAAAGTGACTGCATTTACTTGAAAAGATTTCTTGCTTTTAGGAAGACACAGAGCCTGGAATTTAACTCCATTTCTGAAGGGAAACACAGAGCATAGTTCTCATCCATTGATTACACTCCTCTTTAGAGCAAGAAGCACGATCTAACTTTCTAGAGTCTCTAAGACAGCAGGAAACATGAGTGTGCTGAGAACAAAAGAACGGTGTTTCCTACACATATGGTCCATATCTATTCCAACTCAGCTTCTTAAACTGATACAAAGCACTGGTCCTTTAACATCCAATGCTTGTCATTTAAGATGAGAAACGTGTGAGTTCATGAACGATGTAGTTCGTTTGAGTTGTAAAGTAACTGCCCTTAACTGATTCGAAGTCTTGCTTGTGGGGAGACTCAGAGCCTGGGATTAACTCCATTTCTGAAGGGAAACACACAGCAGAGTTCTCATCGATTGATCACACACGGCATAGTTCTCATCCATGGCTCACTCTATGCTTTAGAGCAAGAATGACACTCTTGCTTTCTAGAATCTCTAATACAGAAGGAAAACACACAACTCAGTTCTCATATATAGATCACACTCTGCTTTAGAGCAAGAAGCACACTCTTGCTTTCTAGACTCTCTAAGACAGCAGGAATCATGAGTGTGCTGAGAAAAAAAGAATGGTGTTTCCTACACATACGGACCATATCTAGTCCAACTCTGCTCTGAAATTGATACAAAGCACAGGTCCTCTAATATCCAAGCTTGTTCTTTACGTTGAGAAACGTGTGAGCCTCGTGAACGATGTAGTTCTTTTGAGCTCTAAAGTAACTTCCCTTACCTGAAACGAAGTCTTGTTTGTAGGAAGACTCAGAGCCTGGGATTTAACTCCATTTCTGAAGTGAAACACACAGCAGAGTTCTCATCCATTGATCACACACTGCTTTAGAGCAAGAAGCACGCTCTAGCTTTCAAGAGTCTCTAAGACAGCAGGACACGTGAATTTCCTGAGAATAAAAGAACGGTGTTTCCTACACATACCGACCATATCTAGTCCAACTCTGCCTCTGAAATTGATACAAAGCACAGGTCCTCTAACATGAAATGCTTGTCATTTAAGATGAGAAACGTGTGAGCCTTGTGAACGATGTTGTTCGTTTGAGCTGTAAAGTAACTGCCCTTACCTGAAACGAAGTCTTGTTTGTAGGAAGACTCAGAGCCTGGGATTTAACTCCATTTCTGAAGTGAACCACACAGCAGAGTTCTCATCCATTGATCACACTCTGCTTTAGAGCAAGAATGACACTCTTGCTTTCCAGATTCTCTAATACAGCACGAAACATGTGTGTGCTCTGAACAAATGAACGGTGTTTCCTACACATATGGACCATATCGAGTCCAACTCTGCTCATGGAACTGATACAAAGCACTGGTCCTCTAATATCCAATGCTTGTCAGTTAAGATGAGAAATGTGTGATCTTCGTGAATGATGTAGTTCGTTTGATCTCAAAAGTGACTGCCCTTACTTGAAAGGAATTCTTGCTTGTAGGAAGACACAGAGCCTGGAATTTAACTCCATTTCTGAAGGGAAACACACAGCTGAGTTCTCATATATAGATCACACTCTGCTTTAGAGCAAGAAGCACGCTCTTGCTTTCTAGACTCTCTAAGACAGCAGGAATCATGAGTGTGCTGAGAAAAAAAGAATGGTGTTTCCAACATATACGGACCATATCTAGTCAACTCTGCCTCTGAAATTGATACAAAGCACAGGTCCTCTAACATCCAAGCTTGTCATTTAGGTTGAGAAACCTGTGAGCCTCGTGACCAATGTAGTTCGTTTCAGCTCTAAAGTAACTGCCCTTACCTGAAACGAAGTCTTGTTTGTAGGAAGACTCAGAGAACGGGATTTAACTCCGTTTCTGAAGGGAAACACACAGCATAGTTCTCATCCATGGATCACACTCTGCTTTAGAGCAAGAAGCACGCTCTTGCTTTCTAGATTCTCTAATACAGCAGGAAACTTGAGTGTGCTAAGAACAAATGAACGGTGTTTCCTACACATACGGACCATATCTAGTCCAACTCTGCCTCTGAAATTGATACAAAGCACAGGTCCTCTAACATCCAATGCTTGTCATTTAAGATCTGAAACATGTGAGCTTCGTGAATGATGTATTTCGTTTGAGCTGTAATGTGACTGCCCTTACCTGAAACGAAGTCTTGTTTGTAGGAAGACTCAGAGCCTTGATTTAACTCCATTTCTGAAGAGAAACACACAGCAGAGTTCTCATATATAGATCACACTCTGCTTTAGAGCAAGGAGAACGCTCTTGCATTCTAGATTCTCTAAGACAGCAGGAAACATGAGTGTGCTGAGAATAAAAGAACGGTGTTTCCTACACATACGGACCATCTCTAGTCCAACTCTGCTTCTGAATCTGATACAAAGCACTGGTCCTCTAATACAAAATGCTTGTCAGTTAAGATGAGAAACGTGTGAGCTTCGTGAACGATGTAGTTCGTTTGAGTTGTAAAGTAACTGCCCTTACCTGATTCGAAGTCTTGCTTTTAGGAGGACTCATAGCCTGGGATTAACTCCATTTCTGAAGGGAAACACACAGCAGAGTTCTCTTCCATGTATCACACTCTGCTTTAGAGCAAGAGGCACGCTCTTGCTTTCTAGATTCTCTAATACAGCAGGAAACTTGAGTGTGCTAAGAACAAATGAACGGTGTTTCCTAAACATACGGACCATATCTAGTCCAACTCTGCTTCGGAAACTGATACAAAGCACTGGTCCTCTAATATCCAATGGTTGTCAGTTAGGGTGAGAAACGTGTGAGCTTCGTGAACGATGTAGTTCGTTTGAGCTGAAAAGTGACTGCCCTTAGCTGAAACGAAGTCTTGCATGTTGGAGGACACAAAGCCTGTTATTTAACTCCATTTCAGAAGGGAAACACACAGCATAGTTCTCAGCCATGGATCACACTCTGCTTTAGGTCAAGAATGACACTCTTGCTTTCTAGAATCTCTAATACAGCAGGAAACATGTGTGTGCTCAGAACAAATGAACGGTGTTTCCTACACATAAGGACCATATCTAATCCAACTCTGCTTATGAAACTGATACAAAGCACTGGTCCTCTAATATCCAATGCTTGTCTGTTAAGATGAGAAACCTGTGAGCTTCGTGAAAGATGTAGTTCGTTTGATCTCAAAAGTGACTGCATTTACTGGAAAAGAATTCTTGCTTGTAGGAAGACACAGAGCCCGGAATTTAACTCAATTTCATAAGGGAAACACACAGCAGAGTTCTCATCCATTGATTACACTCTGCTTTAGGGAAAGAAGCACCCTCTAGCTTTCTAGAGTCTCTAAGACAGCAGGAAACGTGAGTGTGCTGAGAACAAAAGAACGGTGTTTCCTACACATATGGACCATATCTAGTCCAACTCTGCCTCTGAAATTGATACAAAGCACAGGTCCTCTAACATGAAATGCTTGTCATTTAAGATGAGAAAGGTGTGAGCTTCGTGAACGATGTAGTTCGTTTGATCTCAAAAGTGACTGCCTTTACTTGAAAGGAATTCTTGCTTGTAGGAAGACACAGAGCCTGGAATTTAACTCCATTTCTGAAGGGAAACACAGAGCTGAGTTCTCATATATAGATCACACTCTGCTTTAGAGCAAGAAGCACGCTAATGCTTTCTAGACTCTCTAAGACAGCAGGAATCATTAGTGTGCTGAGAAAAAAAGAATGGTGTTTCCTACACATACGGACCATATCTAGTCCAACTCTGCCTCTGAAATTGATACAAAGCACAGGTCCTCTAACATGAAATGCTTGTCATTTAAGATGAGAAACGTGTGAGCCTTGAGAACGATGTTGTTCGTTTGAGCTGTAAAGTAACTGCCCTTACCTGAAACGAAGTCTTGTTTGTAGGAAGACTCAGAACCTGGGATTTAACTCCATTTCTGACGTGAACCACACAGCAGAGTTCTCATACATTGATCACACGCTGATTTAGAGCAAGAATTACACTCTTGCTTTCCAGATTCTCTAATACAGCACGAAACATGTGTGTGCTCTGAACAAATGAACGGTGTTTCCTACACATATGGACCATATCTAATCCAACTCTGCTCATGGAACTGATACAAAGCACTGGTCCTCTAATATCCAATGCTTGTCAGTTAAGATGAGAAATGTGTGATCTTCGTGAATGATGTAGTTCGTTTGATCTCAAAAGTGACTGCCCTTACTTGAAAGGAATTCTTGCTTGTAGGAAGACACAGAGCCTGGAATTTAACTCCATTTCTGAAGGGAAACACACAGCTGAGTTCTCATATATAGATCACACTCTGCTTTAGAGCAAGAAGCACGCTCTTGCTTTCTAGACTCTCTAAGACAGCAGGAATCATGAGTGTGCTGAGAAAAAAAGAATGGTGTTTCCAACATATACGGACCATATCTAGTCAACTCTGCCTCTGAAATTGATACAAAGCACAGGTCCTCTAACATCCAAGCTTGTCATTTAGGTTGAGAAACCTGTGAGCCTCGTGACCAATGTAGTTCGTTTCAGCTCTAAAGTAACTGCCCTTACCTGAAACGAAGTCTTGTTTGTAGGAAGACTCAGAGAACGGGATTTAACTCCGTTTCTGAAGGGAAAAACACAGCATAGTTCTCATCCATGGATCACACTCTGCTTTAGAGCAAGAAGCACGCTCTTGCTTTCTAGATTCTCTAATACAGCAGGAAACTTGAGTGTGCTAAGAACAAATGAACGGTGTTTCCTACACATACGGACCATATCTAGTCCAACTCTGCTTCGGAAACTGATACAAAGCACTGGTCCTCTAATATCCAATACTAGTCAGTTAATTTAAGAAACGTGTGAGCTTCGTGAACGATGTAGTTCGTTTGAGCTGAAAAGTGACTGCCCTTAGCTGAAACAAAGTCTTGCATGTTGGAAAACACAGATCCTGGGATTTAACTCCATTTCAGAAGGGAAACACACAGCATAGTTCTCTCCCATGCATCACACTCTGCTTTAGAGCAAGAATGACACTCTTGCTTTCTAGAATCTCTAATAGAGCAGGAAAAATGTGTGTGCTCAGAACAAATGAACGGTGTTTCCTACACATACAGACCATATCTAGTCCAACTCTGCTTCTGAAACTGATACAAATCACTGATCCTCTAATATCAAATGCTTGTCAGTTAAGATGAGAAACGTGTGAGCTTCGTGAACGATGTAGTTCGTTTGATCTCAAAAGTGACTGCCCTTACTTGAAAAGAATTCTTGCTTGTAGGAACACAGAGCCTGGAATTTAACTCCATTTCTGAAGGGAAACACACAGCAGAGATCTCATCCATTGATTACACTCTGCTTTAGAGCAAGAAGCACGCTCTATCTTTCAAGAGTCTCTAAGACAGCAGGAAACGTGAGTGTGCTGAGAACAAAAGAACGGTGTTTCCTACACATACGGACCATATCTAGTCCAACTCTGCTTCTGAAACTGATAGAAAGCACTGGTACTCTAACATCCAATGATTGTCAGTTAAGATGAGAAACTTGTTAGCTTTGTGAACGATGTAGTTCTTTTGAGCTGAAAAGTGACTGCCCTTAGCTGAAACGAAATCTTGCATGTTGGAAGACACAGAGCCTGGGATTTAACTCCATTTCAGAAGGAAAACACACAGTATAGTTCTCATCCATGGATCACACTCTGCTTTAGAGCAAGAATGATACTCTTGCTTTCTAGAATCTCTAATACAGCAAGAAACATGTGTGTGCTCAGAACAAATGAACGGTGTTTCCTACACATACGGACCATATCTAGTCCAAGTCTGCTTCTGAAACTGATACAAAACACTGGTCCTCTAATATCCAATGCTTGTCAGTTAAGATGAGAAACGTGTGAGCTTCGTGAACGATGTACTTCGTTTGATCTCATAAGTGACTGCCCTTACTTGAAAATAATTCTTGCTTGTAGGAAGACAAAGAGCCTGGAATTTAACTCCATTTGTGAAGGGAAACACACCGCAGAGTTCTCATCCATTGATTACACTCTGCTTTAGAGGAAGAAGTACGCTCTAGCTTTCTAGAGTCTTTAAGACAGCAGGAAACGTGAGTGTGCTGAGAACAAAAGAATGGTGTTTCCTACACATACGGACCATATCTATTACAAATCTGCTTCTTAAACTGATACAAAGCACTGGTCCTCTAACATCCCATGCTTGTCAGTTAAGATGAGAAACATGTGAGTTCGTGAACGATGTAGTTCCTTTGAGTTGTAAAGTAACTGCCCTTACCTGATTCGAAGTCTTGCTTGTAGGAGGACTCAGAGCCTGCGATTAACTCCATTTCTGAAGGGAAACACACGGCAGAGTTCTCTTCCATGTATCACACTCTGCTTTAGAGCAAGAAGCACGCTCTTGATTTCTAGATTGTGTAATACAGCAGGAAACTTGAGTGTGCTAAGAACAAATGAACGGTGTTTCCTACACATACGTACCATATCTAGTCCAACTCTGCTTCGGAAACTGATACAAAGCACTTGTCCTCTAATATCCAATGCTTGTCAGTTAAGGTGAGAAACGTGTGAGCTTCGTGAACGATGTAGTTTGTTTGAGCTGAAAAGTGAGTGCCCTTAGCTGAAACGAAGTCTTGCATGTTGGAAGACACAGAGCCTGGGATTTAACTCCATTTCAGAAGGGAAACACACAGCAGAGTTCTCTGCCATGGATCACACTCTGCTTTAGAGCAAGAATGACACTCTTGCTTTCTAGAATCTCTAATACAGCAGGAAATATGTGTGTGCTCAGATCAAATGAACAGTGTTTCCTACACATATGGACCATTTCTAGTACAACTCTGCTTATGAAACTGATACAAAGCACTGGTCCTCTAATATCAAATGCTTGTCAGTTAAGATGAGAAACCTGTGAGCTTCGTGAACGATGTAGTTCGTTTGATCACAAAAGTGACTGCATTTACTTGAAAAGATTTCTTGCTTTTAGGAAGACACAGAGCCTGGAATTTAACTCCATTTCTGAAGGGAAACACAGAGCAGAGTTCTCATCCATTGATTACACTCCTCTTTAGAGCAAGAAGCACGCTCTAACTTTCTAGAGTCTCTAAGACAGCAGGAAACATGAGTGTGCTGAGAACAAAAGAACGGTGTTTCCTACACATATGGACCATATCTATTCCAACTCAGCTTCTTAAACTGATACAAAGCACTGGTCCTTTAACATCCGATGCTTGTCATTTAAGATGAGAAACGTGTGAGTTCATGAACGATGTAGTTCGTTTGAGTTGTAAAGTAACTGCCCTTAACTGATTCGAAGTCTTGCTTGTGGGGAGACTCAGAGCCTGGGATTAACTCCATTTCTGAAGGGAAACACACAGCAGAGTTCTCATCCATTGATCACACACGGCATAGTTCTCATCCATGGCTCACTCTATGCTTTAGAGCAAGAATGACACTCTTGCTTTCTAGATTCTCTAATACAGAAGGAAAACACACAACTGAGTTCTCATATATAGATCACACTCTGCTTTAGAGCAAGAAGCACACTCTTGCTTTCTAGACTCTCTAAGACAGCAGGAATCATGAGTGTGCTGAGAAAAAAAGAATGGTGTTTCCTACACATACGGACCATATCTAGTCCAACTCTGCTCTGAAATTGATACAAAGCACAGGTCCTCTAATATCCAAGCTTGTTCTTTACGTTGAGAAACGTGTGAGCCTCGTGAACGATGTAGTTCTTTTGAGCTCTAAAGTAACTTCCCTTACCTGAAACGAAGTCTTGTTTGTAGGAAGACTCAGAGCCTGGGATTTAACTCCATTTCTGAAGTGAAACACACAGCAGAGTTCTCATCCATTGATCACACACTGCTTTAGAGCAAGAAGCACGCTCTAGCTTTCAAGAGTCTCTAAGACAGCAGGACACGTGATTTTGCTGAGAATAAATGAACGGTGTTTCCTACACATACCGACCATATCTAGTCCAACTCTGCTTGTGAAACTGATAGAAAGCACTGGTACTCTAACATCCAATGCTTGTCAGTTAAGATGGGAAACTTGTTAGCTTTGTGAACAATGTAGTTCGTTTGAGTTGTAAAGTAACTGCCCTTACCTGATTCGAAGTCTTGCTTGTAGGAGGACTCAGATCCTGGGATTAACTCCATTTCTGAAGGGAAACACACAGCAGAGTTCTCTTCCATGTATCACACTCTGCGTTAGAGCAAGAAGCACGCTCTTGCTTTCTAGATTCTCTAATACAGCAGGAAACTTGAGTGTGCTAAGAACAAATGAACGGTGTTTCCTAAAAATACGGACCATATCTAATCCAACTCTGCTTCGGGACCTGATACAAAGCACTGGTCCTCTAATATCCAATGTTTGTCAGTTAAGGTGAGAAACGTGTGAGCTTCGTGAACGATGTACTTCGTTTGAGCTGAAAAGTGACTGCCCTTACTTGAAAGGAATTCTTGCTTGTAGGAAGACACAGAGCCTGGAATTTAACTCCATTTCTGAAGGGAAACACACAGCTGAGTTCGAATATATAGATCACACTCTGCTTTAGAGCAAGAAGCACGCTCTTGCTTTCTAGACTCTCTAAGACAGCAGGAATCATGAGTGTGCTGAGAAAAAAAGAACGGTGTTTCCTACACATACGGACCATATCTAGTCCAACTCTGCCTCTGAAATTGATACAAAGCACAGGTTCTCTAACGTCCAATGCTTGTCATTTGGGATGAGAAACGTGTGAGCCTCGTGAACAATGTAGTTCCTTTGAGTTGTAAAGTAACTGCCCTTACCTGATTCGAAGTCTTGCTTGTAGGAAGACTCAGAGCCTTGATTTAACTCCATTTCTGAAGAGAAACACACAGCAGAGTTCTCATATATAGATCACACTCTGCTTTAGAGCAAGGAGCACGCTCTTGCATTGTAGAGTCTCTAAGACAGCAGGAAACATGAGTGTGCTGAGAACAAAAGAACGATGTTGCCTACACATACGGACCATATCTAGTCCAACTCTGCTTCTGAAAATGATACAAAGCACTGGTCCTCTAATATAAAATGCTTGTCATTTAAGATGAGAAACGTGTGAGCTTCGTGAACGATGTAGTTCGTTTGAGTTTTAAAGTAACTGCCCTTACGTGATTCGAAGTCTTGCTTGTAGGAGGACTCAGAGCCTGGGATTAACTCCATTTCTGAAGGGAAACACACAGCAGAGTTCTCTTCCATGTATCACACTCTGCTTTAGAGCAAGAAGCACGCTCTTGCTTTCTAGATTCTCTAATACAGCAAGAAACTTGAGTGTGCTGAGAACAAAAGAACGGTGTTTCCTACACATACGGACCATATCTAGTCCAACTCTGCTTCAGAAACTGATACAAAGCACTGGTCCTCTAATATCCAATACTTGTCAGTTAATTTAAGAAACGTGTGAGCTTCGTGAACGATGTAGTTCGTTTGAGCTGAAAAGTGACTGCCCTTAGCTGAAACAAAGTCTTGCATGTTGGAAAACACAGATCCTGGGATTTAACTCCATTTCAGAAGGGAAACACACAGCATAGTTCTCTCCCATGCATCACACTCTGCTTTAGAAAAAGAATGACACTCTTGCTTTCTAGAATCTCTAATAGAGCAGGAAAAATGTGTGTGCTCAGAACAAATGAACGGTGTTTCCTACACATACAGACCATATCTAGTCCAACTCTGCTTCTGAAACTGATACAAAGCACTGATCCTCTAATATCAAATGCTTGTCAGTTAAGATGAGAAACGTGTGAGCTTCGTGAACGATGTAGTTCGTTTGATCTCAAAAGTGACTGCCCTTACTTGAAAAGAATTCTTGCTTGTAGGAACACAGAGCCTGGAAGTTAACTCCATTTCTGAAGGGAAACACACAGCAGAGATCTCATCCATTGATTACACTCTGCTTTAGAGCAAGAAGCACGCTCTATCTTTCAAGAGTCTCTAAGACAGCAGGAAACGTGAGTGTGCTGAGAACAAAAGAACGGTGTTTCCTACACATACGGACCATATCTAGTCCAACTCTGCTTCTGAAACTGATAGAAAGCACTGGTACTCTAACATCCAATGATTGTCAGTTAAGATGAGAAACTTGTTAGCTTTGTGAACGATGTAGTTCTTTTGAGCTGAAAAGTGACTGCCCTTAGCTGAAACGAAATCTTGCATGTTGGAAGACACAGAGCCTGGGATTTAACTCCATTTCAGAAGGAAAACACACAGTATAGTTCTCATCCATGGATCACACTCTGCTTTAGAGCAAGAATGATACTCTTGCTTTCTAGAATCTCTAATACAGCAAGAAACATGTGTGTGCTCAGAACAAATGAACGGTGTTTCCTACACATACGGACCATATCTAGTCCAAGTCTGCTTCTGAAACTGATACAAAACACTGGTCCTCTAATATCCAATGCTTGTCAGTTAAGATGAGAAACGTGTGAGCTTCGTGAACGATGTACTTCGTTTGATCTCTAAGTGACTGCCCTTACTTGAAAATAATTCTTGCTTGTACGAAGACAAAGAGCCTGGAATTTAACTCCATTTGTGAAGGGAAACACACCGCAGAGTTCTCATCCATTGATTACACTCTGCTTTAGAGGAAGAAGTACGCTCTAGCTTTCTAGGGTCTTTAAGACAGCAGGAAACGTGAGTGTGCTGAGAACAAAAGAATGGTGTTTCCTACACATACGGACCATATCTATTACAAATCTGCCTTTTAAACTGATACAAAGCACTGGTCCTCTAACATCCCATGCTTGTCAGTTAAGATGAGAAACATGTGAGTTCGTGAACGATGTAGTTCCTTTGAGTTGTAAAGTAACTGCCCTTACCTGATTCGAAGTCTTGCTTGTAGGAGGACTCAGAGCCTGCGATTAACTCCATTTCTGAAGGGAAACACACAGCAGAGTTCTCTTCCATGTATCACACTCTGCTTTAGAGCAAGAAGCATGCTCTTGATTTCTAGATTGACTAATACAGCAGGAAACTTGAGTGTGCTAAGAACAAATGAACGGTGTTTCCTACACATACGGACCATATCTAGTCCTACTCTGCTTCTGAAACTGATACAAAGCACTTGTCCTCTAATATCCAATGCTTGTCAGTTAAGATGAGAAACGTGTGAGCTTCATGAACGATGTAGTTCGTTTGATCTCAAAAGTGACTGCCCTTACTTGAAAGGAATTCTTGCTTGTAGGAAGACACAGAGCCTGGAATTTAACTCCATTTCTGAAGGGAAACACACAGCAGAGTTCTCATCCATTGATTACACTCCTCTTTAGAGTAAGAAGCACGCTCTTGCTTTCTAGAGTCTTTAAGACAGCAGGAAACGTGAGTGTGCTGAGAACAAAAAAATGGTGTTTCCTACACATAAGGACCATATCTATTCCAAATCTGCTTCTTAAACTGATACAAAGCACTGGTCCTCTAATATCCGATGCTTGTCAGTTAAGATGAGAAACGTGTGAGTTCGTGAACGATGTAGTTCTTTTGAGTTGTAAAGTAACTGCCCTTACCTGATTCGAAGTCTTGCTTGTAGGAAGAATCAGAGACTTGATTTAACTCCATTTCTTAAGAGAAACACACAGCAGAGTTCTCATATATAGATCACACTCTGCTTTAGAGCAAGGAGCACGCTCTTGCATTCTAGAGTCTCTAAGACAGGAGGAAACATGAGTGTGCTGAGAACAAAAGAACGGTGTTTCCTACACATACGGACCATACCTAGTCCAACTCTGCTTCTGAAAATGATACAAATCACTGGTCCTCTAATATAAAATGCTTGTCAGTTAAGATGAGAAACGTGTGAGCTTTGAAAATGATGTAGTTCCTTTGAGTTGTAAAGTAACTGCCCTTACCTGATTCGAAGTCTTGCTTGTAGGAGGACTCAGAGCCTGGGATTAACTCCATTTCTGAAGGGAAACACACAGCAGAGTTCTCTTCCATGTATCACACTCTGCTTTAGAGCAAGAATGACACTCTTGCTTTCTAGAATCTCTAATATAGCAGGAAATATGTGTGTGCTCAGATCAAATGAACGGTGTTTCCTACTCATATAGAACATATCTAGTCCAACTCTGCTTATGAAACTGTTACAAAGCAATGGTCCTCTAATATCAAATGCTTGTCAGTTAAGATGAGAAACCTGTGAGGTTCGTGAACGATGTAGTTCGTTTGATCTCAAAAGTAACTGCATTTACTTGAGAAGAATTCTTGCTTTTAGGAAGACACAGAGCCTGGAATTTAACTCCATTTCTGAAGGGAAACACAGAGCAGAGTTCTCATCCATTGATTACACTCCTCTTTAGAGCAAGAAGCACGCTCTAGCATTCTAGAGTCTCTAAGACAGCAGGAAACATGATTTTGCTGAGAACAAAAGAACGGTGTTTCCTACACATACGGTCCATATCTATTCCAACTCTGCTTCTTAAACTGATACAAAGCACTGGTCCTCTAATATCCGATGCTTGTCAGTTAAGATGAGAAACGTGTGAGTTCACGAATGATGTAGTTCTTTTGTGTTGTAAAGTAACTGCCCTTAACTGATTCGAAGTCTTGCTTGTGGGGAGACTCAGAGGCTGGGATTAACTCCATTTCTGAAGGGAAACACACAGCATTGTTCTCTTCCATGTATCACACTCTGCTATAGAGCAAGAAGCACGCTCATGCTTTCTAGATTCTCTAATACAGCAGGAAACTTGAGTGTGCTAAGAACAAATGAACGGTGTTTCCTACACATGTGGACCATATCTAGTCCAACTCTGTTTCTGAAACTGATACAAAGCACTGGTCCTCTAACAACCGATGCTTGTCAGTTTAGATGAGAAACGTGGGAGTTCGTGAACGATGTAGTTCTTTTGAGTTGTAAAGTAACTGCCCTCACCTGATTCGAAGTCTTGCTTGTAGGAAGACTCAGAGCCTTGATTTAACTCCATTTCTGAAGAGAAACACACAGCAGAGTTCTCATAGATCACACTCTGCTTTAGAGCAAGAAGCACGCTCTTGCATTCTAGAGTCTCTAAGACAGCAGGAAACATGAGTGTGCTGAGAACAAAAGAACGGTGTTTCCTACACATACGGACCATATCTAGTCCAACTCTGTTTCTGAAAATGATACAAAGCACTGGTCCTCTAATATAAAATGCTTGTCAGTTAAGATAAGAAACGTGTGAGCTTCGTGAACGATGTAGTTCCTTTGAGTTGTAAAGTAACTGCCCTTACCTGATTCGAAGTCTTGCTTGTAGGAGGACTCAGAGACTGGGATTAACTCCATTACTGAAGGGAAACACACAGCAGAGTTCTCTTCCGTGTATCACATTCTGCTTTAGAGCAAGAAGCACGGTCTTGCTTTCTAGATTCTCTAATACAGCAGGAAACTTGAGTGTGCTAAGAACAAATGAACGGTGTTTCCTACACATACGGACCATATCTAGTCCTACTATGCTTCTGAAACTGATACAAAGCACTTGTCCTCTAATATCCAATGCTTGTCAGTTAAGATGAGAAACGTGTGAGCTTCATGAACGATGTAGTTCGTTTGATCTCAAAAGTGACTGCCCTTACTTGAAAGGAATTCTTGCTTGTAGGAAGACACAGAGCCTGGAATTTAACTCCATTTCTGAAGGGAAACACACAGCAGAGTTCTCATCCATTGATTACACTCCTCTTTAGAGTAAGAAGCACGCTCTAGCTTTCTAGAGTCTCTAAGACAGCAGGAAACGTGATTTTGCTGAGAACAAAAGAGCGGTGTTTCCTACACATACGGTCCATATCTATTCCAACTCTGCTTCTTAAACTGATACAAAGCACTGGTCCTCTAACATCCGATGCTTGTCAGTTAAGATGAGAAACGTGTGAGTTCATGAATGATGTAGTTCTTTTGTGTTGTAAAGTAAGTGCCCTTAACTGATTCGAAGTCTTGCATGTGGGGAGACTCAGAGGCTGGGATTAACTCCATTTCTGAAGTGAAACCTACAGCAGTGTTCTCTTCCATGTATCACACTCTGCTATAGAGCGAGAAGCATGCTCTTGCTTTCTAGAGTCTCTAATACAGCAGGAAACTTGAGTGTGCTAAGAACAAATGAACGGTGTTTCCTACACATACGGACCATATCTAGTCCAACTCTGTTTCTGAAAATGATACAAAGCACTGGTCCTCTAATATAAAATGCTTGTCAGTTAAGATGAGAAACGTGTGAGCTTCGTGAACGATGTAGTTCCTTTGAGTTGTAAAGTAACTGCCCTTACCTGATTCGAAGTCTTGCTTGTAGGAGGACTCGGAGACTGGGATTAACTCCATTACTGAAGGGAAACACACAGCAGAGTTCTCTTCCGTGTATCACATTCTGCTTTAGAGCAAGAAGCACGGTCTTGCTTTCTAGATTCTCTAATACAGCAGGAAACTTGAGTGTGCTAAGAACAAATGAACGGTGTTTCCTACACATACGGACCATATCTAGTCCTACTATGCTTCTGAAACTGATACAAAGCACTTGTCCTCTAATATCCAATGCTTGTCAGTTAAGATGAGAAACGTGTGAGCTTCATGAACGATGTAGTTCGTTTGATCTCAAAAGTGACTGCCCTTACTTGAAAGGAATTCTTGCTTGTAGGAAGACACAGAGCCTGGAATTTAACTCCATTTCTGAAGGGAAACACACAGCAGAGTTCTCATCCATTGATTACACTCCTCTTTAGAGTAAGAAGCACGCTCTAGCTTTCTAGAGTCTCTAAGACAGCAGGAAACGTGAGTGTGCTGAGAACAAAAGAGCGGTGTTTCCTACACATACGGTCCATATCTATTCCAACTCTGCTTCTTAAACTGATACAAAGCACTGGTCCTCTAATATCCGATGCTTGTCAGTTAAGATGAGAAACGTGTGAGTTCGTGAACGATGTAGTTCTTTTGAGTTGTAAAGTAACTGCCCTTACCTGATTCGAAGTCTTGCTTGTAGGAAGAATCAGAGACTTGATTTAACTCCATTTCTTAAGAGAAACACACAGCAGAGTTCTCATATATAGATCACACTCTGCTTTAGAGCAAGGAGCACGCTCTTGCATTCTAGAGTCTCTAAGACAGGAGGAAACATGAGTGTGCTGAGAACAAAAGAACGGTGTTTCCTACACATACGGACCATACCTAGTCCAACTCTGCTTCTGAAAATGATACAAATCACTGGTCCTCTAATATAAAATGCTTGTCAGTTAAGATGAGAAACGTGTGAGCTTTGAAAATGATGTAGTTCCTTTGAGTTGTAAAGTAACTGCCCTTACCTGATTCGAAGTCTTGCTTGTAGGAGGACTCAGAGCCTGGGATTAACTCCATTTCTGAAGGGAAACACACAGCAGAGTTCTCTTCCATGTATCACACTCTGCTTTAGAGCAAGAATGACACTCTTGCTTTCTAGAATCTCTAATATAGCAGGAAATATGTGTGTGCTCAGATCAAATGAACGGTGTTTCCTACTCATATAGAACATATCTAGTCCAACTCTGCTTATGAAACTGTTACAAAGCAATGGTCCTCTAATATCAAATGCTTGTCAGTTAAGATGAGAAACCTGTGAGGTTCGTGAACGATGTAGTTCGTTTGATCTCAAAAGTAACTGCATTTACTTGAGAAGAATTCTTGCTTTTAGGAAGACACAGAGCCTGGAATTTAACTCCATTTCTGAAGGGAAACACAGAGCAGAGTTCTCATCCATTGATTACACTCCTCTTTAGAGCAAGAAGCACGCTCTAGCATTCTAGAGTCTCTAAGACAGCAGGAAACATGATTTTGCTGAGAACAAAAGAACGGTGTTTCCTACACATACG
The DNA here is from genome assembly GCA_949786385.1 of Onychomys leucogaster. NCBI lineage: Eukaryota > Metazoa > Chordata > Mammalia > Rodentia > Cricetidae > Onychomys > Onychomys leucogaster. The sequence continues at coordinate 1,093,199 of CATKUP010000056.1, forward strand.
GTCCATATCTATTCCAACTCTGCTTCTTAAACTGATACAAAGCACTGGTCCTCTAATATCCGATGCTTGTCAGTTAAGATGAGAAACGTGTGAGTTCACGAATGATGTAGTTCTTTTGTGTTGTAAAGTAACTGCCCTTAACTGATTCGAAGTCTTGCTTGTGGGGAGACTCAGAGGCTGGGATTAACTCCATTTCTGAAGGGAAACACACAGCATTGTTCTCTTCCATGTATCACACTCTGCTATAGAGCAAGAAGCACGCTCATGCTTTCTAGATTCTCTAATACAGCAGGAAACTTGAGTGTGCTAAGAACAAATGAACGGTGTTTCCTACACATGTGGACCATATCTAGTCCAACTCTGTTTCTGAAACTGATACAAAGCACTGGTCCTCTAACAACCGATGCTTGTCAGTTTAGATGAGAAACGTGGGAGTTCGTGAACGATGTAGTTCTTTTGAGTTGTAAAGTAACTGCCCTCACCTGATTCGAAGTCTTGCTTGTAGGAAGACTCAGAGCCTTGATTTAACTCCATTTCTGAAGAGAAACACACAGCAGAGTTCTCATAGATCACACTCTGCTTTAGAGCAAGAAGCACGCTCTTGCATTCTAGAGTCTCTAAGACAGCAGGAAACATGAGTGTGCTGAGAACAAAAGAACGGTGTTTCCTACACATACGGACCATATCTAGTCCAACTCTGTTTCTGAAAATGATACAAAGCACTGGTCCTCTAATATAAAATGCTTGTCAGTTAAGATGAGAAACGTGTGAGCTTCGTGAACGATGTAGTTCCTTTGAGTTGTAAAGTAACTGCCCTTACCTGATTCGAAGTCTTGCTTGTAGGAGGACTCAGAGACTGGGATTAACTCCATTACTGAAGGGAAACACACAGCAGAGTTCTCTTCCGTGTATCACATTCTGCTTTAGAGCAAGAAGCACGGTCTTGCTTTCTAGATTCTCTAATACAGCAGGAAACTTGAGTGTGCTAAGAACAAATGAACGGTGTTTCCTACACATACGGACCATATCTAGTCCTACTATGCTTCTGAAACTGATACAAAGCACTTGTCCTCTAATATCCAATGCTTGTCAGTTAAGATGAGAAACGTGTGAGCTTCATGAACGATGTAGTTCGTTTGATCTCAAAAGTGACTGCCCTTACTTGAAAGGAATTCTTGCTTGTAGGAAGACACAGAGCCTGGAATTTAACTCCATTTCTGAAGGGAAACACACAGCAGAGTTCTCATCCATTGATTACACTCCTCTTTAGAGTAAGAAGCACGCTCTAGCTTTCTAGAGTCTCTAAGACAGCAGGAAACGTGATTTTGCTGAGAACAAAAGAGCGGTGTTTCCTACACATACGGTCCATATCTATTCCAACTCTGCTTCTTAAACTGATACAAAGCACTGGTCCTCTAACATCCGATGCTTGTCAGTTAAGATGAGAAACGTGTGAGTTCATGAATGATGTAGTTCTTTTGTGTTGTAAAGTAAGTGCCCTTAACTGATTCGAAGTCTTGCATGTGGGGAGACTCAGAGGCTGGGATTAACTCCATTTCTGAAGTGAAACCTACAGCAGTGTTCTCTTCCATGTATCACACTCTGCTATAGAGCGAGAAGCATGCTCTTGCTTTCTAGAGTCTCTAATACAGCAGGAAACTTGAGTGTGCTAAGAACAAATGAACGGTGTTTCCTACACATACGGACCATATCTAGTCCAACTCTGTTTCTGAAAATGATACAAAGCACTGGTCCTCTAATATAAAATGCTTGTCAGTTAAGATGAGAAACGTGTGAGCTTCGTGAACGATGTAGTTCCTTTGAGTTGTAAAGTAACTGCCCTTACCTGATTCGAAGTCTTGCTTGTAGGAGGACTCGGAGACTGGGATTAACTCCATTACTGAAGGGAAACACACAGCAGAGTTCTCTTCCGTGTATCACATTCTGCTTTAGAGCAAGAAGCACGGTCTTGCTTTCTAGATTCTCTAATACAGCAGGAAACTTGAGTGTGCTAAGAACAAATGAACGGTGTTTCCTACACATACGGACCATATCTAGTCCTACTATGCTTCTGAAACTGATACAAAGCACTTGTCCTCTAATATCCAATGCTTGTCAGTTAAGATGAGAAACGTGTGAGCTTCATGAACGATGTAGTTCGTTTGATCTCAAAAGTGACTGCCCTTACTTGAAAGGAATTCTTGCTTGTAGGAAGACACAGAGCCTGGAATTTAACTCCATTTCTGAAGGGAAACACACAGCAGAGTTCTCATCCATTGATTACACTCCTCTTTAGAGTAAGAAGCACGCTCTAGCTTTCTAGAGTCTCTAAGACAGCAGGAAACGTGAGTGTGCTGAGAACAAAAGAGCGGTGTTTCCTACACATACGGTCCATATCTATTCCAACTCTGCTTCTTAAACTGATACAAAGCACTGGTCCTCTAATATCCGATGCTTGTCAGTTAAGATGAGAAACGTGTGAGTTCGTGAACGATGTAGTTCTTTTGAGTTGTAAAGTAACTGCCCTTACCTGATTCGAAGTCTTGCTTGTAGGAAGAATCAGAGACTTGATTTAACTCCATTTCTTAAGAGAAACACACAGCAGAGTTCTCATATATAGATCACACTCTGCTTTAGAGCAAGGAGCACGCTCTTGCATTCTAGAGTCTCTAAGACAGGAGGAAACATGAGTGTGCTGAGAACAAAAGAACGGTGTTTCCTACACATACGGACCATACCTAGTCCAACTCTGCTTCTGAAAATGATACAAATCACTGGTCCTCTAATATAAAATGCTTGTCAGTTAAGATGAGAAACGTGTGAGCTTTGAAAATGATGTAGTTCCTTTGAGTTGTAAAGTAACTGCCCTTACCTGATTCGAAGTCTTGCTTGTAGGAGGACTCAGAGCCTGGGATTAACTCCATTTCTGAAGGGAAACACACAGCAGAGTTCTCTTCCATGTATCACACTCTGCTTTAGAGCAAGAATGACACTCTGGCTTTCTAGAATCTCTAATATAGCAGGAAATATGTGTGTGCTCAGATCAAATGAACGGTGTTTCCTACTCATATAGAACATATCTAGTCCAACTCTGCTTATGAAACTGTTACAAAGCAATGGTCCTCTAATATCAAATGCTTGTCAGTTAAGATGAGAAACCTGTGAGGTTCGTGAACGATGTAGTTCGTTTGATCTCAAAAGTAACTGCATTTACTTGAGAAGAATTCTTGCTTTTAGGAAGACACAGAGCCTGGAATTTAACTCCATTTCTGAAGGGAAACACAGAGCAGAGTTCTCATCCATTGATTACACTCCTCTTTAGAGCAAGAAGCACGCTCTAGCATTCTAGAGTCTCTAAGACAGCAGGAAACATGATTTTGCTGAGAACAAAAGAACGGTGTTTCCTACACATACGGTCCATATCTATTCCAACTCTGCTTCTTAAACTGATACAAAGCACTGGTCCTCTAATATCCGATGCTTGTCAGTTAAGATGAGAAACGTGTGAGTTCACGAATGATGTAGTTCTTTTGTGTTGTAAAGTAACTGCCCTTAACTGATTCGAAGTCTTGCTTGTGGGGAGACTCAGAGGCTGGGATTAACTCCATTTCTGAAGGGAAACACACAGCATTGTTCTCTTCCATGTATCACACTCTGCTATAGAGCAAGAAGCACGCTCAGGCTTTCTAGATTCTCTAATACAGCAGGAAACTTGAGTGTGCTAAGAACAAATGAACGGTGTTTCCTACACATGTGGACCATATCTAGTCCAACTCTGTTTCTGAAACTGATACAAAGCACTGGTCCTCTAACAACCGATGCTTGTCAGTTTAGATGAGAAACGTGGGAGTTCGTGAACGATGTAGTTCTTTTGAGTTGTAAAGTAACTGCCCTCACCTGATTCGAAGTCTTGCTTGTAGGAAGACTCAGAGCCTTGATTTAACTCCATTTCTGAAGAGAAACACACAGCAGAGTTCTCATAGATCACACTCTGCTTTAGAGCAAGAAGCACGCTCTTGCATTCTAGAGTCTCTAAGACAGCAGGAAACATGAGTGTGCTGAGAACAAAAGAACGGTGTTTCCTACACATACGGACCATATCTAGTCCAACTCTGTTTCTGAAAATGATACAAAGCACTGGTCCTCTAATATAAAATGCTTGTCAGTTAAGATGAGAAACGTGTGAGCTTCGTGAACGATGTAGTTCCTTTGAGTTGTAAAGTAACTGCCCTTACCTGATTCGAAGTCTTGCTTGTAGGAGGACTCGGAGACTGGGATTAACTCCATTACTGAAGGGAAACACACAGCAGAGTTCTCTTCCGTGTATCACATTCTGCTTTAGAGCAAGAAGCACGGTCTTGCTTTCTAGATTCTCTAATACAGCAGGAAACTTGAGTGTGCTAAGAACAAATGAACGGTGTTTCCTACACATACGGACCATATCTAGTCCTACTATGCTTCTGAAACTGATACAAAGCACTTGTCCTCTAATATCCAATGCTTGTCAGTTAAGATGAGAAACGTGTGAGCTTCATGAACGATGTAGTTCGTTTGATCTCAAAAGTGACTGCCCTTACTTGAAAGGAATTCTTGCTTGTAGGAAGACACAGAGCCTGGAATTTAACTCCATTTCTGAAGGGAAACACACAGCAGAGTTCTCATCCATTGATTACACTCCTCTTTAGAGTAAGAAGCACGCTCTAGCTTTCTAGAGTCTCTAAGACAGCAGGAAACGTGATTTTGCTGAGAACAAAAGAGCGGTGTTTCCTACACATACGGTCCATATCTATTCCAACTCTGCTTCTTAAACTGATACAAAGCACTGGTCCTCTAACATCCGATGCTTGTCAGTTAAGATGAGAAACGTGTGAGTTCATGAATGATGTAGTTCTTTTGTGTTGTAAAGTAAGTGCCCTTAACTGATTCGAAGTCTTGCATGTGGGGAGACTCAGAGGCTGGGATTAACTCCATTTCTGAAGTGAAACCTACAGCAGTGTTCTCTTCCATGTATCACACTCTGCTATAGAGCGAGAAGCATGCTCTTGCTTTCTAGAGTCTCTAATACAGCAGGAAACTTGAGTGTGCTAAGAACAAATGAACGGTGTTTCCTACACATACGGACCATATCTAGTCCAACTCTGTTTCTGAAACTGATACAAAGCACTGGTCCTCTAACAACCGATGCTTGTCAGTTTAGATGAGAAACGTGTGAGTTCGTGAACGATGTAGTTCTTTTGAGTTGTAAAGTAACTGCCCTTACCTGATTCGAAGTCTTGTTTGTAGGAAGACTCAGAGCCTTGATTTAACTCCATTTATGAAGAGAAACACACAGCAGAGTTCGCATATATAGAACACACTCTGCTTTAGAGCAAGGAGCACGCTCTTGCATTCTAGAGTCTCAAGACAGCAGGAAACATGAGTGTGCTGAGAACAAAAGAACGGTGTTTCCTACACATACAGACCATATCTAGTCCAACTCTGCTTCTGAAAATGATACAAAGCACTGGTCCTCTAATATAAAATGCTTGTCAGTTAAGATGAGAAACGTGTGAGCTTCGTGAACGATGTAGTTCCTTTGAGTTGTAAAGTAACTGCCCTTACCTGATTCGAAGTCTTGCTTGTAGGAGGACTCAGAGCCTGGGATTAACTCCATTTCTGAAGGGAAACACACAGCAGAGTTCTCTTCCATGTATCACACTCTGCTTTAGAGCAAGAAGCACGCTCTTGCTTTCTAGATTCTCTAATACAGCAGGAAACTTGAGTGTGCTCAGATCAAATGAACGGTGTTTCCTACTCATATAGAACATATCTAGTCCAACTCTGCTTATGAAACTGTTACAAAGCAATGGTCCTCTAATATCAAATGCTTGTCAGTTAAGATGAGAAACCTGTGAGGTTCGTGAACGATGTAGTTCGTTTGATCTCAAAAGTAACTGCATTTACTTGAGAAGAATTCTTGCTTTTAGGAAGACACAGAGCCTGGAATTTAACTCCATTTCTGAAGGGAAACACAGAGCAGAGTTCTCATCCATTGATTACACTCCTCTTTAGAGCAAGAAGCACGCTCTAGCATTCTAGAGTCTCTAAGACAGCAGGAAACATGATTTTGCTGAGAACAAAAGAACGGTGTTTCCTACACATACGGTCCATATCTATTCCAACTCTGCTTCTTAAACTGATACAAAGCACTGGTCCTCTAATATCCGATGCTTGTCAGTTAAGATGAGAAACGTGTGAGTTCACGAATGATGTAGTTCTTTTGTGTTGTAAAGTAACTGCCCTTAACTGATTCGAAGTCTTGCTTGTGGGGAGACTCAGAGGCTGGGATTAACTCCATTTCTGAAGGGAAACACACAGCATTGTTCTCTTCCATGTATCACACTCTGCTATAGAGCAAGAAGCACGCTCAGGCTTTCTAGATTCTCTAATACAGCAGGAAACTTGAGTGTGCTAAGAACAAATGAACGGTGTTTCCTACACATGTGGACCATATCTAGTCCAACTCTGTTTCTGAAACTGATACAAAGCACTGGTCCTCTAACAACCGATGCTTGTCAGTTTAGATGAGAAACGTGGGAGTTCGTGAACGATGTAGTTCTTTTGAGTTGTAAAGTAACTGCCCTCACCTGATTCGAAGTCTTGCTTGTAGGAAGACTCAGAGCCTTGATTTAACTCCATTTCTGAAGAGAAACACACAGCAGAGTTCTCATAGATCACACTCTGCTTTAGAGCAAGAAGCACGCTCTTGCATTCTAGAGTCTCTAAGACAGCAGGAAACATGAGTGTGCTGAGAACAAAAGAACGGTGTTTCCTACACATACGGACCATATCTAGTCCAACTCTGTTTCTGAAAATGATACAAAGCACTGGTCCTCTAATATAAAATGCTTGTCAGTTAAGATGAGAAACGTGTGAGCTTCGTGAACGATGTAGTTCCTTTGAGTTGTAAAGTAACTGCCCTTACCTGATTCGAAGTCTTGCTTGTAGGAGGACTCGGAGACTGGGATTAACTCCATTACTGAAGGGAAACACACAGCAGAGTTCTCTTCCGTGTATCACATTCTGCTTTAGAGCAAGAAGCACGGTCTTGCTTTCTAGATTCTCTAATACAGCAGGAAACTTGAGTGTGCTAAGAACAAATGAACGGTGTTTCCTACACATACGGACCATATCTAGTCCTACTATGCTTCTGAAACTGATACAAAGCACTTGTCCTCTAATATCCAATGCTTGTCAGTTAAGATGAGAAACGTGTGAGCTTCATGAACGATGTAGTTCGTTTGATCTCAAAAGTGACTGCCCTTACTTGAAAGGAATTCTTGCTTGTAGGAAGACACAGAGCCTGGAATTTAACTCCATTTCTGAAGGGAAACACACAGCAGAGTTCTCATCCATTGATTACACTCCTCTTTAGAGTAAGAAGCACGCTCTAGCTTTCTAGAGTCTCTAAGACAGCAGGAAACGTGATTTTGCTGAGAACAAAAGAGCGGTGTTTCCTACACATACGGTCCATATCTATTCCAACTCTGCTTCTTAAACTGATACAAAGCACTGGTCCTCTAACATCCGATGCTTGTCAGTTAAGATGAGAAACGTGTGAGTTCATGAATGATGTAGTTCTTTTGTGTTGTAAAGTAAGTGCCCTTAACTGATTCGAAGTCTTGCATGTGGGGAGACTCAGAGGCTGGGATTAACTCCATTTCTGAAGTGAAACCTACAGCAGTGTTCTCTTCCATGTATCACACTCTGCTATAGAGCGAGAAGCATGCTCTTGCTTTCTAGAGTCTCTAATACAGCAGGAAACTTGAGTGTGCTAAGAACAAATGAACGGTGTTTCCTACACATACGGACCATATCTAGTCCAACTCTGTTTCTGAAACTGATACAAAGCACTGGTCCTCTAACAACCGATGCTTGTCAGTTTAGATGAGAAACGTGTGAGTTCGTGAACGATGTAGTTCTTTTGAGTTGTAAAGTAACTGCCCTTACCTGATTCGAAGTCTTGTTTGTAGGAAGACTCAGAGCCTTGATTTAACTCCATTTATGAAGAGAAACACACAGCAGAGTTCGCATATATAGAACACACTCTGCTTTAGAGCAAGGAGCACGCTCTTGCATTCTAGAGTCTCAAGACAGCAGGAAACATGAGTGTGCTGAGAACAAAAGAACGGTGTTTCCTACACATACAGACCATATCTAGTCCAACTCTGCTTCTGAAAATGATACAAAGCACTGGTCCTCTAATATAAAATGCTTGTCAGTTAAGATGAGAAACGTGTGAGCTTCGTGAACGATGTAGTTCCTTTGAGTTGTAAAGTAACTGCCCTTACCTGATTCGAAGTCTTGCTTGTAGGAGGACTCAGAGCCTGGGATTAACTCCATTTCTGAAGGGAAACACACAGCAGAGTTCTCTTCCATGTATCACACTCTGCTTTAGAGCAAGAAGCACGCTCTTGCTTTCTAGATTCTCTAATACAGCAGGAAACTTGAGTGTGCTAAGAACAAATGAACGGTGTTTCCTACACATACAGACCATATCTAGTCCTACTCTGCTTCTGAAACTGATACAAAGCACTTGTCCTCTAATATCCAATGCTTGAAAGTTAAGATGAGAAACGTGTGAGCTTCATGAACGATGTAGTTCGTTTGATCTCAAAAGTGACTGCCCTTACTTGAAAGGAATTCTTGCTTGTAGGAAGACACAGAGCCTGGAATTTAACTCCATTTCTGAAGGGAAACACATAGCTGAGTTCGAATATATAGATCACACTCTGCTTTAGAGCCAGACGCACGCTCTTGCTTTCTAGATTCTCTAAGACAGCAGGAATCATGAGTGTGCTGAGGAAAAAAAGAATGGTGTTTCCTACACATACGGACCATATCTAGTCCAACTCTGCCTCTGAAATTGATACAAAGCACAGGTCCTCTAACGTCCAATGCTTGTCATTTAAGATGAGAAATGTGTGAGCCTCGTCAACGATGTAGTTCTTTTGAGCTATAAAGTAACTGCCCTTACCTGAAACGAAGTCTTGTTTGTAGGAAGACTCAGAGCCTGGGATTTAACTCCATTTCTGAAGTGAAACACACAGCAGAGTTCTCATCCATTGATCACACTCTGCTTTAGAGCAAGAAGCACGCTCTAGATTTCAAGACTCTCTAAGACAGCAGGAAACATGAGTGTGCTGAGAACAAAAGAACGGTGTTACCTACACATATGGACCATATCTAGTCCAACTCTGCTTCTGAAACTGATAGAAAGCACTGGTTCTCTAACATCCAATGCTTGTCAGTTAAGATGAGAAACTTGTTAGCTTTTTGAACGATGTAGTTTGTATGAGCTGAAAAGTGACTGCCCTTAGCTGAAACGAAATCTTGCATGTTGCAAGAAACAGAGCCTGGGATTGAACTCCATTTCAGAAGGAAAACATACAGCATAGTTCTCATCCATGGATCACACTCTGCTTTCGAGGAAGAATGATACTCTTGCTTTCTAGAATCTCTAATACAGCAAGAAACATGTGTGTGCTCAGAACAAATGAATGGTGTTTCCTACACATACGGCCATATGTAGTCCAACTCTGCTTCTGAAACTGATACAAAGCACTGGTCCTCTAATATCCAATCCTTGTCAGTTAAGATGAGAAACGTGTGAGCTTCGTGAACGATGTAGTTCGTTTGATCTCAAAAGTGACTGCCCTTACTTGAAAAGAATTCTTGCTTGTAGGAAGACAAAGAGCCTGGAATTTAACTCCATTTCTGAAGGGAAACACACAGCAGAGTTCTCATCCATTGATTGCACTGTGCTTTAGAGGAAGAAGCACGCTCTAGCTTTCTAGAGTCTTTAAGACAGCAGGAAACGTGAGTGTGCTGAGAACAAAAGAATGGTGTTTCCTACACATACGGACCATACCTAGTCCAAATCTGCTTCTTAAACTGATACAAAGCACTGGTCCTCTAACATCCGATGCTTGTCAGTTAAGATGAGAAACGTGTGAGTTCGTGAACGATGTAGTTCTTTTGAGTTGTAAAGTAACTGCCCTTACCTGATTCGAAGTCTTGCTTGTAGGAAGACTCAGAGCCTTGAGTTAACTCCATTTCCGAATAGAAACACACAGCAGAGTTCTCATATATAGATCACACTCTGCTTTAGAGCAAGGAGCACGCTCTTGCATTCTAGAGTCTCTAAGACAGCAGGAAACATGAGTGTGCTGAGAACAAAAGAACGGTGTTTCCTACACATACGGACCATACCTAGTCCAACTCTGCTTCTGAAACTGATACAAAGCACTGGTCGTCTAATATAAACTGCTTGTCAGTTAAGATGAGAAACGTGGGAGCTTTGTGAACGATGTAGTTCCTTTGAGTTGTAAAGTAACTGCCCTTACCTGAAAGGCAGTCTTGTTTGTAGGAAGACTCAGAGCCTGGGATTTAACTCCATTTCTGAAGGAAAACACACAGCAGAGTTCTCATCCATTGATTACACTCTGCTTTAGAGGAAGAAGCACGCTCTAGCTTTCTAGAGTCTTTAAGACAGCAGGAAATGTGAGTGTGCTGAGAACAAAAGAACGGTGTTTCCTACACATACAGACCATATCTATTCCAACTCTGCTTCTTAAACTGATACAAAGCACTGGTCCTCTAATATCCAATGCTTGTCAGTTAAGATGAGAAACGTGTGAGCTTCGTGAACGATGTAGTTCGTTTGATATCAAAAGTGACTGCCCTTACTTGAAAGGAATTCTTGCTTCTAGGAAGACACAGAGCCTGGAATTTAACTCCATTTCTGAAGGGAAACACACAGCAGAGTTCTCATATATAGATCACACTCTGCTTTAGAGCAAGAAGCATGCTCTTGCTTTCTAGACTCTCTAAGACAGCAGGAATCATGAGAGTGCTGAGAAAAAAAGAACGGTGTTTCCTACACATATGGACCATATCTAGTCCAACTCTGCCTCTGAAATTGATACAAAGCACAGGTCCTCTAACATCCAATGCTTGTCATTTGGGATGAGAAACGTGTGAGCCTCGTGAACGATGTAGTTCGTTTGAGCTGTAAAGTAACTGCCCTTACCTGAAACGAAGTCTTGTTTGTAGGAAGACTAAGAGCCTGGAATTTAACTCCATTTCTGAAGTGAAACACACAGCAGAGTTCTCATCCAAGGATCACACTCTGCTTTAGAGCAAGAAGCACGCTCTAGATTTCAAGAGTCTCTAAGACAGCAGGAAACATGAGTGTGCTGAGAACAAAAGAACGGTGTTTCCTACACATACGGACCATATCTAGTCCAACTCTGCTTATGAAACTGATAGAAAGCACTGGTACTCTACCATCCAATGCTTGTCAGTTAAGATGAGAAACTTGTTAGCTTTGTTAAGGATGTAGTTCGTTTGAGCTGAAAAGTGACTGCCCTTAGCTGAAACGAAGTCTTGCATGTTGGAAGACACAGAGCCTGGGATTTAACTCCATTTCAGAAGGGAAACACACAGCATAGTTCTCTGCCATGGATCACACTCTGCTTTAGAGCAAGAATGACACTCTTGCTTTCTAGAATCTCTAATACTGCAGGAAATATGTGTGTGCTCAGATCAAATGAACAGTGTTTCCTACACATATGGACCATATCTAGTCCAACTCTGCTTATGAAACTGAAACAAAGCACTGGTCCTATAATATCAAATGCATGTCAGTTAAGATGAGAAACCCTTGAGCTTCGTGAACGATGTAGTTCGTTTGATCTCAAAAGTGACTGCATTTACTTGAAAAGAATTCTTGCTTTTAGGAAGACACAGAGCCTGGAATTTAACTCCATTTCTGAAGGGAAACACAGAGCAGAGTTCTCATCCATTGATTGCACTCCTCTTTAGAGCAAGAAGCACGCTCTAGCTTTCTAGAGTCTCTAAGACAGCAGGAAACGTGAGTGTGCTGAGAACAAAAGAACGGTGTTTCCTACACATACGGACCATATCTAGTCCAACTCTGCTTCTTAAACTGATACAAAGCACTGGTCCTCTAACATCCAATGCTTGTCAGTTAAGATGAGAAACTTGTGAGCTTCGTGAACGATGTTGTTCGTTTGATCTCAAAAGTGACTGCCCTTACTTGAAAGGATTTCTTGCTTGTAGGAAGTCACAGAGCCTGGAATTTAACTACATTTCTGAATTGAAACACACAGCAGAGTTCTCATATATAGATCACACTCTGCTTTAGAGCAAGAAGCACGCTATTGCTTCTAGACTCTCTAAGAGAGCAGGAATCATGAGTGTGCTGAGAAAAAACGAACGGTGTTATCTACACATACGGACCATATCTAGTCGAACTCTGCCTCTGAAATTGATACAAAGCACAGGTCCTTTAACATCCAATGCTTGTCATTTAAGATGAGGAACGTGTGAGCCTCGTGAATTATGTAGTTCATTTGAGCTGTAGAGTAACTGCCCTTACCTGAAAGGAAGTCTTGTTTGTAGGAAAACTCAGAGCCTGGGATTTAACTCCATTTCTGAAGTAAAACACAAAGCATAGTTGCATCCATGGATCACACTCTGCTTTAGAGCAAGAATGATATCTTGCTTTCTAGAATCTCTAATACAGCAGGAAACATGTGTGTGCTCAGAACAAATGAACGGTGTTTCCTACACATACGGACCATAACTAGTCCAACTCTGCTTCTGAAACATACAAAGCACTGGGCCTCTAATATCAAATGCTTGTCAGTTAAGATGAGAAACGTGTGAGCTTCGTGAACGATGTAGTTCGTTTGATCTCAAAAGTGACTGCCTTTACCTATAATGAATTCTTGCTTGTAGGAAGACACAGAGCCTGGAATTTAACTCCATTTCTGAAGGGAAACACACAGCAGAGATCTCATCCATTGATTACACTCTGCTTTAGAGCAAGAAGCACGCTCTAGCTTTCTAGAGTCTTTAAGACAGCAGGAAACATGAGTGTGCTGAGAACAAATGAACGGTGTTTCCTACACATACGGACCATCTCTAGTCCAACTCTGCTTCTGAAACGGATACAAAGCACTGGTCCTCTATCATCCGATGCTTGTCAGTTAAGATGAGAAACGTGTGAGTTCGTGAACGATGTATTTCGTTTGATCTCAAAAGTGACTGCATTTACTTGAAAAGAATTCTTGCTTGTAGGAAGACACAGAGCCTGGAATTTAACTCCATTTCTGAAGGAAAACACACAGCAGAGTTCTCATCCATTGATTACACTCTGCTTTAGAGGAAGAAGCACGCTCTAGCTTTCTAGAGTCTTTAAGACAGCAGGAAATGTGAGTGTGCTGAGTACAAAAGAACGGTGTTTCCTACACATACAGACCATATCTATTCCAACTCTGCTTCTTAAACTGATACAAAGCACTGGTCCTCTAATATCCAATGCTTGTCAGTTAAGATGAGAAACGTGTGAGCTTCGTGAACGATGTAGTTCGTTTGATATCAAAAGTGACTGCCCTTACTTGAAAGGAATTCTTGCTTCTAGGAAGACACAGAGCCTGGAATTTAACTCCATTTCTGAAGGGAAACACACAGCAGAGTTCTCATATATAGATCACACTCTGCTTTAGAGCAAGAAGCATGCTCTTGCTTTCTAGACTCTCTAAGACAGCAGGAATCATGAGAGTGCTGAGAAAAAAAGAACGGTGTTTCCTACACATATGGACCATATCTAGTCCAACTCTGCCTCTGAAATTGATACAAAGCACAGGTCCTCTAACATCCAATGCTTGTCATTTGGGATGAGAAACGTGTGAGCCTCGTGAACGATGTAGTTCGTTTGAGCTGTAAAGTAACTGCCCTTACCTGAAACGAAGTCTTGTTTGTAGGAAGACTAAGAGCCTGGAATTTAACTCCATTTCTGAAGTGAAACACACAGCAGAGTTCTCATCCAAGGATCACACTCTGCTTTAGAGCAAGAAGCACGCTCTAGATTTCAAGAGTCTCTAAGACAGCAGGAAACATGAGTGTGCTGAGAACAAAAGAACGGTGTTTCCTACACATACGGACCATATCTAGTCCAACTCTGCTTATGAAACTGATAGAAAGCACTGGTACTCTACCATCCAATGCTTGTCAGTTAAGATGAGAAACTTGTTAGCTTTGTTAAGGATGTAGTTCGTTTGAGCTGAAAAGTGACTGCCCTTAGCTGAAACGAAGTCTTGCATGTTGGAAGACACAGAGCCTGGGATTTAACTCCATTTCAGAAGGGAAACACACAGCAGAGTTCTCTGCCATGGATCACACTCTGCTTTAGAGCAAGAATGACACTCTTGCTTTCTAGAATCTCTAATACTGCAGGAAATATGTGTGTGCTCAGATCAAATGAACAGTGTTTCCTACACATATGGACCATATCTAGTCCAACTCTGCTTATGAAACTGAAACAAAGCACTGGTCCTATAATATCAAATGCATGTCAGTTAAGATGAGAAACCCTTGAGCTTCGTGAACGATGTAGTTCGTTTGATCTCAAAAGTGACTGCATTTACTTGAAAAGAATTCTTGCTTTTAGGAAGACACAGAGCCTGGAATTTAACTCCATTTCTGAAGGGAAACACAGAGCAGAGTTCTCATCCATTGATTGCACTCCTCTTTAGAGCAAGAAGCACGCTCTAGCTTTCTAGAGTCTCTAAGACAGCAGGAAACGTGAGTGTGCTGAGAACAAAAGAACGGTGTTTCCTACACATACGGACCATATCTAGTCCAACTCTGCTTCTTAAACTGATACAAAGCACTGGTCCTCTAACATCCAATGCTTGTCAGTTAAGATGAGAAACTTGTGAGCTTCGTGAACGATGTTGTTCGTTTGATCTCAAAAGTGACTGCCCTTACTTGAAAGGATTTCTTGCTTGTAGGAAGTCACAGAGCCTGGAATTTAACTACATTTCTGAATTGAAACACACAGCAGAGTTCTCATATATAGATCACACTCTGCTTTAGAGCAAGAAGCACGCTATTGCTTCTAGACTCTCTAAGAGAGCAGGAATCATGAGTGTGCTGAGAAAAAACGAACGGTGTTATCTACACATACGGACCATATCTAGTCGAACTCTGCCTCTGAAATTGATACAAAGCACAGGTCCTTTAACATCCAATGCTTGTCATTTAAGATGAGGAACGTGTGAGCCTCGTGAATTATGTAGTTCATTTGAGCTGTAGAGTAACTGCCCTTACCTGAAAGGAAGTCTTGTTTGTAGGAAAACTCAGAGCCTGGGATTTAACTCCATTTCTGAAGTAAAACACAAAGCATAGTTGCATCCATGGATCACACTCTGCTTTAGAGCAAGAATGATATCTTGCTTTCTAGAATCTCTAATACAGCAGGAAACATGTGTGTGCTCAGAACAAATGAACGGTGTTTCCTACACATACGGACCATAACTAGTCCAACTCTGCTTCTGAAACATACAAAGCCCTGGGCCTCTAATATCAAATGCTTGTCAGTTAAGATGAGAAACGTGTGAGCTTCGTGAACGATGTAGTTCGTTTGATCTCAAAAGTGACTGCCTTTACCTATAATGAATTCTTGCTTGTAGGAAGACACAGAGCCTGGAATTTAACTCCATTTCTGAAGGGAAACACACAGCAGAGATCTCATCCATTGATTACACTCTGCTTTAGAGCAAGAAGCACGCTCTAGCTTTCTAGAGTCTTTAAGACAGCAGGAAACATGAGTGTGCTGAGAAGAAAAGAATGGTGTTTCCTACACACACGGACCATCTCTAGTCCAACTCTGCTTCTGAAACGGATACAAAGCACTGGTCCTCTATCATCCGATGCTTGTCAGTTAAGATGAGAAACGTGTGAGTTCGTGAACGATGTATTTCGTTTGATCTCAAAAGTGACTGCATTTACTTGAAAAGAATTCTTGCTTGTAGGAAGACACAGAGCCTGGAATTTAACTCCATTTCTGAAGGAAAACACACAGCAGAGTTCTCATCCATTGATTACACTCTGCTTTAGAGGAAGAAGCACGCTCTAGCTTTCTAGAGTCTTTAAGACAGCAGGAAATGTGAGTGTGCTGAGAACAAAAGAACGGTGTTTCCTACACATACAGACCATATCTATTCCAACTCTGCTTCTTAAACTGATACAAAGCACTGGTCCTCTAATATCCAATGCTTGTCAGTTAAGATGAGAAACGTGTGAGCTTCGTGAACGATGTAGTTCGTTTGATATCAAAAGTGACTGCCCTTACTTGAAAGGAATTCTTGCTTCTAGGAAGACACAGAGCCTGGAATTTAACTCCATTTCTGAAGGGAAACACACAGCAGAGTTCTCATATATAGATCACACTCTGCTTTAGAGCAAGAAGCACGCTCTTGCTTTCTAGACTCTCTAAGACAGCAGGAATCATGAGTGTGCTGAGAAAAAAAGAACGGTGTTTCCTACACATACGGACCATATCTAGTCCAACTCTGCCTCTGAAATTGATACAAAGCACAGGTCCTCTAACATCCAATGCTTGTCATTTGGGATGAGAAACGTGTGAGCCTCGTGAACGATGTAGTTCGTTTGAGCTGTAAAGTAACTGCCCTTACCTGAAACGAAGTCTTGTTTGTAGGAAGACTAAGAGCCTGGAATTTAACTCCATTTCTGAAGTGAAACACACAGCAGAGTTCTCATCCAAGGATCACACTCTGCTTTAGAGCAAGAAGCACGCTCTAGATTTCAAGAGTCTCTAAGACAGCAGGAAACATGAGTGTGCTGAGAACAAAAGAACGGTGTTTCCTACACATACGGACCATATCTAGTCCAACTCTGCTTATGAAACTGATAGAAAGCACTGGTACTCTACCATCCCATGCTTGTCAGTTAAGATGAGAAACTTGTTAGCTTTGTTAAGGATGTAGTTCGTTTGAGCTGAAAAGTGACTGCCCTTAGCTGAAACGAAGTCTTGCATGTTGGAAGACACAGAGCCTGGGATTTAACTCCATTTCAGAAGGGAAACACACAGCATAGTTCTCTGCCATGGATCACACTCTGCTTTAGAGCAAGAATGACACTCTTGCTTTCTAGAATCTCTAATACTGCAGGAAATATGTGTGTGCTCAGATCAAATGAACAGTGTTTCCTACACATATGGACCATATCTAGTCCAACTCTGCTTATGAAACTGAAACAAAGCACTGGTCCTATAATATCAAATGCATGTCAGTTAAGATGAGAAACCCTTGAGCTTCGTGAACGATGTAGTTCGTTTGATCTCAAAAGTGACTGCATTTACTTGAAAAGAATTCTTGCTTTTAGGAAGACACAGAGCCTGGAATTTAACTCCATTTCTGAAGGGAAACACACAGCAGAGTTCTCATCCATTGATTGCACTCCTCTTTAGAGCAAGAAGCACGCTCTAGCTTTCTAGAGTCTCTAAGACAGCAGGAAACGTGAGTGTGCTGAGAAAAAAAAAACGGTGTTTCCTACACATACGGACCATATCTATTCCAACTCTGCTTCTTAAACTGATACATAGCACTGGTCCTCTAACATCCGATGCTTGTCAGTTAAGATGAGAAACGTTTGAGTTCGTGAACGATGTATTTCTTTTGATCTCAAAAGTGACTGCATTTACTTGAAAAGAATTCTTGCTTGTAGGAAGACACAGAGCCTGGAATTTAACTCCATTTCTGAAGGGAAACACACAGCAGAGTTCTCATCCATTGATTGCACTCCTCTTTAGAGCAAGAAGCACGCTCTAGCTTTCTAGAGTCTCTAAGACAGCAGGAAACGTGAGTGTGCTGAGAACAAAAGAACGGTGTTTCCTACACATACGGACCATATCTATTCCAACTCTGCTTCTTAAACTGATACAAAGCACTGGTCCTCTAACATCCAATGCTTGTCAGTTAAGATGAGAAACTTGTGAGCTTCGAGAACGATGTTGTTCGTTTGATCTCAAAAGTGACTGCCCTTACTTGAAAGGATTTCTTGCTTGTAGGAAGTCACAGAGCCTGGAATTTAACTACATTTCTGAATTGAAACACACAGCAGAGTTCTCATATATAGATCACACTCTGCTTTAGAGCAAGAAGCATGCTCTTGCTTCTAGACTCTCTAAGACAGCAGGAATAATGAGTGTGCTGAAAAAAAAAGAACGGTGTTATCTACACATAGGGACCATATCTAGTCGAACTCTGCCTCTGAAATTGATACAAAGCACAGGTCCTTTAACATCCAATGCTTGTCATTTAAGATGAGGAACGTGTGAGCCTCGTGAATTATGTAGTTCATTTGAGCTGTAGAGTAACTGCCCTTACCTGAAAGGAAGTCTTGTTTGTAGGAAAACTCAGAGCCTGGGATTTAACTCCATTTCTGAAGTAAAACACAAAGCATAGTTCTCATCCATGGATCACACTCTGCTTTAGAGCAAGAATGATATCTTGCTTTCTAGAATCTCTAATACAGCAGGAAACATGTGTGTGCTCAGAACAAATGAACGGTGTTTCCTACACATACGGACCATATCTAGTCCAACTCTGCTTATGAAACTGATAGAAAGCACTGGTACTCTACCATCCAATGCTTGTCAGTTAAGATGAGAAACTTGTTAGCTTTGTGAACGATGTAGTTCGTTTGAGCTGAAAAGTGACTGCCCTTAGCTGAAACGAAGTCTTGCATGTTGGAAGACACAGAGCCTGGGATTTAACTCCATTTCTGAAGGGAAACACACAGCAGAGTTCTCATATATAGATCACACTCTGCTTTAGAGCAAGAAGCACTCTCTTGCTTCTAGACTCTCTAAGACAGGAGGAATCATGAGTGTGCTGAGAAAAAAAGAACGGTGTTATCTACACATACGGACCATATCTAGTCGAACTCTGCCTCTGAAATTGATACAAAGCACAGGTCCTTTAACATCCAATGCTTGTCATTGAAGATGAGAAACGTGTGAGCTTCGTGAATTATGTAGTTCGTTTGAGCTGTAGAGTAACTGCCCTTACCTGAAAGGAAGTCTTGTTTGTAGGAAGACTCAGAGCCTGGGATTTAACTCCATTTCTGAAGTAAAACACAAAGCATAGTTCTCATCCATGGATCACACTCTGCTTTAGAGCAAGAATGATATCTTGCTTTCTAGAATCTCTAATACAGCAGGAAACATGTGTGTGCTCAGAACAAATGAACGGTGTTTCCTACACATACGGACCATATCTAGTCCAACTCTGCTTCTGAAACTGATACAAAGCACTGGTCCTCTAATATCAAATGCTTGTCAGTTAAGATGAGAAACGTGTGAGCTTCGTGAACGATGTAGTTCGTTTGATCTCAAAAGTGACTGCCTTTACTTATAATGAATTCTTGCTTGTAGTAAGACACAGAGCCTGGAATTTAACTCCATTTCTGAAGGGAAACACACAGCAGAGGATCTCATCCATTGATTACACTCTGCTTTAGAGCAAGAAGCACGCTCTAGCTTTCTAGAGTCTTTAAGACAGCAGGAAACATGAGTGTGCTGAGAAGAAAAGAACGGTGTTTCCTACACACACTGACCATCTCTAGTCCAACTCTGCTTCTGAAACTGATACAAAGCACTGGTCCTCTAATATCAAATGCTTGTCAGTTAAGATTAGAAACGTGTGAGCTTCGTGAACGATGTAGTTCGTTTGATCAGTAAAGTAACTGCCCTTACCTGATTCGAAGTCTTGCTTGTAAGAAGACTCAGAGCCTTGATTTAACTCCATTTCTGAATAGAAACACACAGCAGAGTTCTCATATATAGATCACACTCTGCTTTAGAGCAAGGAGCACGCTCTTGCATTCTAGAGTCTCTAAGACAGCAGGAAACATGAGTGTGCTGAGAACAAAAGAACGGTGTTTCCTACACATACGGACAATACCTAGTCCAACTCTGCTTCTGAAAATGATACAAAGCACTGGTCCTCTAATACAAAATGCTTGTCAGTTAAGATGAGAAACGTGTGAGCTTTGTGAACGATGTAGTTCCTTTGAGTTGTAAAGTAACTGCCCTAACCTGAAAGGAAGTCTTGTTTGTAGGAAGACTCAGAGCCTGGGATTTAACTCCATTTCTGAAGGGAAACACACAGCAGAGATCTCATCCATTGATTACACTCTGCTTTAGAGCAAGAAGCACGCTCTTGCTTTCTAGAGTCTTTAAGACAGCAGGAAACATGAGTGTGCTGAGAACAAAAGAACGGTGTTTCCTACACATACGGACCATATCTATTCCAACTCTGCTTCTTAAACTGATACAAAGCACTGGTCCTCTAACATCCGATGCTTGTCAGTTAAGATGAGAAGCATGTGAGTTCGTGAACGATGTAGTTCGTTTGATCTCAAAAGTGACTGCATTTACTTGAAAAGAATTCTTGCTTGTAGGAAGACACGGAGCCTGGAATTTAACTCCATTTCAGAAGGGAAACACACAGCAGAGTTCTCTGCCATGGATCACACTCTGCTTTAGAGCAAGAATGACACTCTTGCTTTCTAGAATCTCTAATACTGCAGGAAATATGTGTGTGCTCAGATCAAATGAACAGTGTTTCCTACACATATGGACCATATCTAGTCCAACTCTGCTTATGAAACTGAAACAAAGCACTGGTCCTATAATATCAAATGCATGTCAGTTAAGATGAGAAACCCTTGAGCTTCGTGAACGATGTAGTTCGTTTGATCTCAAAAGTGACTGCATTTACTTGAAAAGAATTCTTGCTTTTAGGAAGACACAGAGCCTGGAATTTAACTCCATTTCTGAAGGGAAACACACAGCAGAGTTCTCATCCATTGATTGCACTCCTCTTTAGAGCAAGAAGCACGCTCTAGCTTTCTAGAGTCTCTAAGACAGCAGGAAACGTGAGTGTGCTGAGAAAAAAAAAACGGTGTTTCCTACACATACGGACCATATCTATTCCAACTCTGCTTCTTAAACTGATACATAGCACTGGTCCTCTAACATCCGATGCTTGTCAGTTAAGATGAGAAACGTTTGAGTTCGTGAACGATGTATTTCTTTTGATCTCAAAAGTGACTGCATTTACTTGAAAAGAATTCTTGCTTGTAGGAAGACACAGAGCCTGGAATTTAACTCCATTTCTGAAGGGAAACACACAGCAGAGTTCTCATCCATTGATTGCACTCCTCTTTAGAGCAAGAAGCACGCTCTAGCTTTCTAGAGTCTCTAAGACAGCAGGAAACGTGAGTGTGCTGAGAACAAAAGAACGGTGTTTCCTACACATACGGACCATATCTATTCCAACTCTGCTTCTTAAACTGATACAAAGCACTGGTCCTCTAACATCCAATGCTTGTCAGTTAAGATGAGAAACTTGTGAGCTTCGAGAACGATGTTGTTCGTTTGATCTCAAAAGTGACTGCCCTTACTTGAAAGGATTTCTTGCTTGTAGGAAGTCACAGAGCCTGGAATTTAACTACATTTCTGAATTGAAACACACAGCAGAGTTCTCATATATAGATCACACTCTGCTTTAGAGCAAGAAGCATGCTCTTGCTTCTAGACTCTCTAAGACAGCAGGAATAATGAGTGTGCTGAAAAAAAAAGAACGGTGTTATCTACACATAGGGACCATATCTAGTCGAACTCTGCCTCTGAAATTGATACAAAGCACAGGTCCTTTAACATCCAATGCTTGTCATTTAAGATGAGGAACGTGTGAGCCTCGTGAATTATGTAGTTCATTTGAGCTGTAGAGTAACTGCCCTTACCTGAAAGGAAGTCTTGTTTGTAGGAAAACTCAGAGCCTGGGATTTAACTCCATTTCTGAAGTAAAACACAAAGCATAGTTCTCATCCATGGATCACACTCTGCTTTAGAGCAAGAATGATATCTTGCTTTCTAGAATCTCTAATACAGCAGGAAACATGTGTGTGCTCAGAACAAATGAACGGTGTTTCCTACACATACGGACCATATCTAGTCCAACTCTGCTTATGAAACTGATAGAAAGCACTGGTACTCTACCATCCAATGCTTGTCAGTTAAGATGAGAAACTTGTTAGCTTTGTGAACGATGTAGTTCGTTTGAGCTGAAAAGTGACTGCCCTTAGCTGAAACGAAGTCTTGCATGTTGGAAGACACAGAGCCTGGGATTTAACTCCATTTCTGAAGGGAAACACACAGCAGAGTTCTCATATATAGATCACACTCTGCTTTAGAGCAAGAAGCACTCTCTTGCTTCTAGACTCTCTAAGACAGGAGGAATCATGAGTGTGCTGAGAAAAAAAGAACGGTGTTATCTACACATACGGACCATATCTAGTCGAACTCTGCCTCTGAAATTGATACAAAGCACAGGTCCTTTAACATCCAATGCTTGTCATTGAAGATGAGAAACGTGTGAGCTTCGTGAATTATGTAGTTCGTTTGAGCTGTAGAGTAACTGCCCTTACCTGAAAGGAAGTCTTGTTTGTAGGAAGACTCAGAGCCTGGGATTTAACTCCATTTCTGAAGTAAAACACAAAGCATAGTTCTCATCCATGGATCACACTCTGCTTTAGAGCAAGAATGATATCTTGCTTTCTAGAATCTCTAATACAGCAGGAAACATGTGTGTGCTCAGAACAAATGAACGGTGTTTCCTACACATACGGACCATATCTAGTCCAACTCTGCTTCTGAAACTGATACAAAGCACTGGTCCTCTAATATCAAATGCTTGTCAGTTAAGATGAGAAACGTGTGAGCTTCGTGAACGATGTAGTTCGTTTGATCTCAAAAGTGACTGCCTTTACTTATAATGAATTCTTGCTTGTAGTAAGACACAGAGCCTGGAATTTAACTCCATTTCTGAAGGGAAACACACAGCAGAGGATCTCATCCATTGATTACACTCTGCTTTAGAGCAAGAAGCACGCTCTAGCTTTCTAGAGTCTTTAAGACAGCAGGAAACATGAGTGTGCTGAGAAGAAAAGAACGGTGTTTCCTACACACACGGACCATCTCTAGTCCAACTCTGCTTCTGAAACTGATACAAAGCACTGGTCCTCTAATATCAAATGCTTGTCAGTTAAGATTAGAAACGTGTGAGCTTCGTGAACGATGTAGTTCGTTTGATCAGTAAAGTAACTGCCCTTACCTGATTCGAAGTCTTGCTTGTAAGAAGACTCAGAGCCTTGATTTAACTCCATTTCTGAATAGAAACACACAGCAGAGTTCTCATATATAGATCACACTCTGCTTTAGAGCAAGGAGCACGCTCTTGCATTCTAGAGTCTCTAAGACAGCAGGAAACATGAGTGTGCTGAGAACAAAAGAACGGTGTTTCCTACACATACGGACAATACCTAGTCCAACTCTGCTTCTGAAAATGATACAAAGCACTGGTCCTCTAATACAAAATGCTTGTCAGTTAAGATGAGAAACGTGTGAGCTTTGTGAACGATGTAGTTCCTTTGAGTTGTAAAGTAACTGCCCTAACCTGAAAGGAAGTCTTGTTTGTAGGAAGACTCAGAGCCTGGGATTTAACTCCATTTCTGAAGGGAAACACACAGCAGAGATCTCATCCATTGATTACACTCTGCTTTAGAGCAAGAAGCACGCTCTTGCTTTCTAGAGTCTTTAAGACAGCAGGAAACATGAGTGTGCTGAGAACAAAAGAACGGTGTTTCCTACACATACGGACCATATCTATTCCAACTCTGCTTCTTAAACTGATACAAAGCACTGGTCCTCTAACATCCGATGCTTGTCAGTTAAGATGAGAAGCATGTGAGTTCGTGAACGATGTAGTTCGTTTGATCTCAAAAGTGACTGCATTTACTTGAAAAGAATTCTTGCTTGTAGGAAGACACGGAGCCTGGAATTTAACTCCATTTCTGAAGGGAAACACACAGCAGAGTTCTCATCCATTGATTACACTCTGCTTTAGCGCAAGAAGCACGCTCTAGCTTTCTAGAGTCTCTAAGACAGCAGGAAAATTGAGTGTGCTGAGAACAAAAGAACGGTGTTTCCTACACATACGGACCATATCTAGTCCAACTCTGCTTCTGAAACTGATACAATGCACTGGTCCTCTAATATCCAATGCTTGTCAGTTAAGATGAGAAACTTGTGAGCTTCGTGAACGATGTAGTTCGTTTGATCTCAAAAGTGACTGCCCTTACTTGAAAGGAATTCTTGCTTGTAGGAAGTCACAGAGCCTGGAATTTAACTCCATTTCTGAAGGGAAACACACAGCAGAGTTCTCATATATAGATCACACTCTGCTTTAGAGCAAGAAGCACGCTCTTGCTTCTAGACTCTCTAAGACAGCAGGAATCATGAGTGTGCTGAGAAAAAAAGAACGGTGTTATCTACACATACGGACCATATCTAGTCGAACTCTGCCTCTGAAATTGATACAAAGCACAGGTCCTTTAACATCCAATGCTTGTCATTGAAGATGAGAAACGTGTGAGCTTCGTGAATTATGTAGTTCGTTTGAGCTGTAGAGTAACTGCCCTTACCTGAAAGGAAGTCTTGTTTGTAGGAAGACTCAGAGCCTGGGATTTAACTCCATTTCTGAAGTGAAACACACAGCAGAGTTCTCATCCATTTATCACACTCTACTTTAGAGCAAGAAGCACGCTCTAGATTTCAAGACTCTCTAAGACAGCAGGAAACATGAGTGTGCTGAGAACAAAAGAACGGTGTTTCCTACATATACGGACCATATCTAGTCCAACTCTGCTTCTGAAACTGATAGAAAGCACTGGTACTCTAACATCCAATGCTTGTCAGTTAAGATGAGAAACTTGTTAGCTTTTTGAACGATGTAGTTCGTATGAGCTGAAAAGTGACTGCCCTTAGCTGAAACGAAATCTTGCATGTTGCAAAAACAGAGCCTGGGATTGAACTCCATTTCAGAAGGAAAACATACAGCATAGTTCTCATCCATGGATCACACTCTGCTTTAGAGCAAGAATGATATCTTGCTTTCTAGAATCTCTAATACAGCAGGAAACATGTGTGTGCTCAGAACAAATGAACGGTGTTTCCTACACATACGGACCATATCTAGTCCAACTCTGCTTCTGAAACTGATACAAAGCACTGGTCCTCTAATATCAAATGCTTGTCAGTTAAGATGAGAAACGTGTGAGCTTCGTGAACGATGTAGTTCGTTTGATCTCAAAAGTGACTGCCTTTACTTATAATGAATTCTTGCTTGTAGTAAGACACAGAGCCTGGAATTTAACTCCATTTCTGAAGGGAAACACACAGCAGAGATCTCATCCATTGATTACACTCTGCTTTAGAGCAAGAAGCACGCTCTAGCTTTCTAGAGTCTTTAAGACAGCAGGAAACATGAGTGTGCTGAGAAGAAAAGAATGGTGTTTCCTACACACACGGACCATCTCTAGTCCAACTCTGCTTCTGAAACTGATACAAAGCACTGGTCTTCTAATATCAAATGCTTGTCAGTTAAGATTAGAAACGTGTGAGCTTCGTGAACGATGTAGTTCGTTTGATCTCAAAAGTGACAGCCCTTACTTGAAAAGAATTCTTGCTTGTAGGAAGACAAAGAGCCTGGAATTTAACTCCATTTCTGAAGGGAAACACACAGCAGAGTTCTCATCCATTGATTACACTCTGCTTTAGAGGAACAAGCACGCTCTAGCTTTCTAGAGTCTTTAAGACAGCAGGAAACGTGAGTGTGCTGAGAACAAAAGAACGGTGTTTCCTACACATACGGACCATATCTATTCCAACTCTGCTTCTTAAACTGATACAAAGCACTGGTCCTCTAATATCCAATGCTTGTCAGTTAAGATGAGAAACGTGTGAGCTTCGTGAACGATGTAGTTCGTTTGATCAGTAAAGTAACTGCCCTTACCTGAAACGAAGTCTTGTTTGTAGGAAGACTCAGAGCCTTGGATTTAACTCCATTTCTGAAGTGAAACACACAGCATTGTTCTCATCCATGGATCACACTCTGCTTTAGAGCAAGAAGCACGCTCTTGCTTCTAGACTCTCTAAGACAGCAGGAATCATGAGTGTGCTGAGAAAAAAAGAACGGTGTTATCTACACATACGGACCATATCTAGTCGAACTCTGCCTCTGAAATTGATACAAAGCACAGGTCCTTTAACATCCAATGCTTGTCATTTAAGATGAGGAACGTGTGAGCCTCATGAATTATGTAGTTCGTTTGAGCTGTAGAGTAACTGCCCTTACATGAAAGGAAGTCTGGTTTGTAGGAAAACTCAGAGCCTGGGATTTAACTCCATTTCTGAAGTAAAACACAAAGCATAGTTCTCATCCATGGATCACACTCTGCTTTAGAGCAAGAATGATATCTTGCTTTCTAGAATCTCTAATACAGCAGGAAACATGTGTGTGCTGAGAACAAAAGAACGGTGTTTCCTACACATACGGACCATATCTATTCCAACTCTGCTTCTTAAACTGATACAAAGCACTGGTCCTCTAATATCAAATGCTTGTCAGTTAAGATTAGAAAAGTGTGAGCTTCGTGAACGATGTAGTTCGTTTGATTTCAAAAGTGACAGCCCTTACTTGAAAAGAATTTTTGCTTGTAGGAAGACAAAGAGCCTGGAATTTAACTCCATTTCTGAAGGGAAACACACAGCAGAGTTCTCATTCATTGATTACACTCTGCTTTAGAGGAAGAAGCACGCTCTAGCTTTCTAGAGTCTTTAAGACAGCAGGAAACGTGAGTGTGCTGAGAAGAAAAGAACGGTGTTTCCTACACATACGGACCATATTTATTCCAACTCTGCTTCTTAAACTGATACAAAGCACTGGTCCTCTAACATCCGATGCTTGTCAGTTAAGATGAGAAGTGTGTGAGTTCGTGAACGATGTAGTTCGTTTGATCTCAAAAGTGACTGCATTTACTTGAAAAGAATTCTTGCTTGTAGGAAGACACAGAGCCTGGAATTTAACTCCATTTCTGAAGGGAAACACACAGCAGAGTTCTCATCCATTGATTACACTCTGCTTTAGCGCAAGAAGCACGCTCTAGCTTTCTAGAGTCTCTAAGACAGCAGGAAAAGTGAGTGTGCTGAGAACAAAAGAACGGTGTTTCCTACACATACGGACCATATCTAGTCCAACTCTGCTTCTGAAACTGATACAATGCACTGGTCCTCTAATATCCAATGCTTGTCAGTTAAGATGAGAAACTTGTGAGCTTCGTGAATTATGTAGTTCGTTTGAGCTGTAGAGTAACTGCCCTTACCTGAAAGGAAGTCTTGTTTGTAGGAAGACTCAGAGCCTTGGATTTAACTCCATTTCTGAAGTAAAACACAAAGCATAGTTCTCATCCATGGATCACACTCTGCTTTAGAGCAAGAATGATATCTTGCTTTCTAGAATCTCTAATACAGCAGGAAACATGTGTGTGCTCAGAACAAATGAACGGTGTTTCCTACACATACGGACCATATCTAGTCCAACTCTGCTTCTGAAACTGATACAAAGCACTGGTCCTCTAATATCAAATGCTTGTCAGTTAAGATGAGAAACGTGTGAGCTTCGTGAACGATGTAGTTCGTTTGATCTCAAAAGTGACTGCCTTTACTTATAATGAATTCTTGCTTGTAGTAAGACACAGAGCCTGGAATTTAACTCCATTTCTGAAGGGAAACACACAGCAGAGATCTCATCCATTGATTACACTCTGCTTTAGAGCAAGAAGCACGCTCTAGCTTTCTAGAGTCTTTAAGACAGCAGGAAACATGAGTGTGCTGAGAAGAAAAGAACGGTGTTTCCTACACACACGGACCATCTCTAGTCCAACTCTGCTTCTGAAACTGATACAAAGCACTGGTCCTCTAATATCAAATGCTTGTCAGTTAAGATTAGAAACGTGTGAGCTTCGTGAACGATGTAGTTCTTTGGTCTCAAAAGTGACAGCCCTTACTTGAAAAGAATTCTTGCTTGTAGGAAGACAAAGAGCCTGGAATTTAACTCCATTTCTGAAGGGAAACACACAGCAGAGTTCTCATCCATTGATTACACTCTGGTTTAGAGGAAGAAGCACGCTCTAGCTTTCTAGAGTCTTTAAGACAGCAGGAAACGTGAGTGTGCTGAGAACAAAAGAACGGTGTTTCCTACACATACGGACCATATCTATTCCAACTCTGCTTCTTAAACTGATACAAAGCACTGGTCCTCTAATATCCAATGCTTGTGAGTTAAGATGAGAAACGTGTGTGCTTCGTGAACGATGTAGTTCGTTTGATCAGTAAAGTAACTGCCCTTACCTGAAACGAAGTCTTGTTTGTAGGAAGACTCAGAGCCTTGGATTTAACTCCATTTCTGAAGTGAAACACACAGCATTGTTCTCATCCATGGATCACACTCTGCTTTAGAGCAAGAAGCACGCTCTTGCTTCTAGACTCTCTAAGACAGCAGGAATCATGAGTGTGCTGAGAAAAAAAGAACGGTGTTATCTACACATACGGACCATATCTAGTCGAACTCTGCCTCTGAAGTTGATACAAAGCACAGGTCCTTTAACATCCAATGCTTGTCATTTAAGATGAGGAACGTGTGAGTCTCATGAATTATGTAGTTCGTTTGAGCTGTAGAGTAACTGCCCTTACATGAAAGGAAGTCTGGTTTGTAGGAAAACTCAGAGCCTGGGATTTAACTCCATTTCTGAAGTAAAACACAAAGCATAGTTCTCATCCATGGATCACACTCTGCTTTAGAGCAAGAATGATATCTTGCTTTCTAGAATCTCTAATACAGCAGGAAACATGTGTGTGCTGAGAACAAAAGAACGGTGTTTCCTACACATACGGACCATATCTATTCCAACTCTGCTTCTTAAACTGATACAAAGCACTGGTCCTCTAATATCAAATGCTTGTCAGTTAAGATTAGAAAAGTGTGAGCTTCGTGAACGATGTAGTTCGTTTGATTTCAAAAGTGACAGCCCTTACTTGAAAAGAATTTTTGCTTGTAGGAAGACAAAGAGCCTGGAATTTAACTCCATTTCTGAAGGGAAACACACAGCAGAGTTCTCATTCATTGATTACACTCTGCTTTAGAGGAAGAAGCACGCTCTAGCTTTCTAGAGTCTTTAAGACAGCAGGAAACGTGAGTGTGCTGAGAAGAAAAGAACGGTGTTTCCTACACATACGGACCATATTTATTCCAACTCTGCTTCTTAAACTGATACAAAGCACTCGTCCTCTAACATCCGATGCTTGTCAGTTAAGATGAGAAGTGTGTGAGTTCGTGAACGATGTAGTTCGTTTGATCTCAAAAGTGACTGCATTTACTTGAAAAGAATTCTTGCTTGTAGGAAGACACAGAGCCTGGAATTTAACTCCATTTCTGAAGGGAAACACACAGCAGAGTTCTCATCCATTGATTACACTCTGCTTTAGCGCAAGAAGCACGCTCTAGCTTTCTAGAGTCTCTAAGACAGCAGGAAAAGTGAGTGTGCTGAGAACAAAAGAACGGTGTTTCCTACACATACGGACCATATCTAGTCCAACTCTGCTTCTGAAACTGATACAATGCACTGGTCCTCTAATACCCAATGCTTGTCAGTTAAGATGAGAAACTTGTGAGCTTCGTGAATTATGTAGTTCGTTTGAGCTGTAGAGTAACTGCCCTTACCTGAAAGGAAGTCTTGTTTGTAGGAAGACTCAGAGCCTTGGATTTAACTCCATTTCTGAAGTAAAACACAAAGCATAGTTCTCATCCATGGATCACACTCTGCTTTAGAGCAAGAATGATATCTTGCTTTCTAGAATCTCTAATACAGCAGGAAACATGTGTGTGCTCAGAACAAATGAACGGTGTTTCCTACACATACGGACCATATCTAGTCCAACTCTGCTTCTGAAACTGATACAAAGCACTGGTCCTCTAATATCAAATGCTTGTCAGTTAAGATGAGAAACGTGTGAGCTTCGTGAACGATGTAGTTCGTTTGATCTCAAAAGTGACTGCCTTTACTTATAATGAATTCTTGCTTGTAGTAAGACACAGAGCCTGGAATTTAACTCCATTTCTGAAGGGAAACACACAGCAGAGATCTCATCCATTGATTACACTCTGCTTTAGAGCAAGAAGCACGCTCTAGCTTTCTAGAGTCTTTAAGACAGCAGGAAACATGAGTGTGCTGAGAAGAAAAGAACGGTGTTTCCTACACACACGGACCATCTCTAGTCCAACTCTGCTTCTGAAACTGATACAAAGCACTGGTCCTCTAATATCAAATGCTTGTCAGTTAAGATTAGAAACGTGTGAGCTTCGTGAATGATGTAGTTCGTTTGATCTCAAAAGTGACAGCCCTTACTTGAAAAGAATTCTTGCTTGTGGGAAGACAAAGAGCCTGGAATTTAACTCCATTTCTGAAGGGAAACACACAGCAGAGTTCTCATCCATTGATTACACTCTGCTTTAGAGGAAGAAGCACGCTCTAGCTTTCTAGAGTCTTTAAGACAGCAGGAAACGTGAGTGTGCTGAGAACAAAAGAACGGTGTTTCCTACACATACGGACCATATCTATTCCAACTCTGCTTCTTAAACTGATACAAAGCACTGGTCCTCTAATATCCAATGCTTGTCAGTTAAGATGAGAAACGTGTGAGCTTCGTGAACGATGTAGTTCGTTTGATCAGTAAAGTAACTGCCCTTACCTGAAACGAAGTCTTGTTTGTAGGAAGACTCAGAGCCTTGGATTTAACTCCATTTCTGAAGTGAAACACACAGCATTGTTCTCATCCATGGATCACACTCTGCTTTAGAGCAAGAAGCACGCTCTTGCTTCTAGACTCTCTAAGACAGCAGGAATCATGAGTGTGCTGAGAAAAAAAGAATGGTGTTATCTACACATACGGACCATATCTAGTCGAACTCTGCCTCTGAAATTGATACAAAGCACAGGTCCTTTAACATCCAATGCTTGTCATTTAAGATGAGGAACGTGTGAGCCTCGTGAATTATGTAGTTCTTTTGAGCTGTAGAGTAACTGCCCTTACCTGAAAGGAAGTCTTGTTTGTAGGAAAACTCAGAGCCTGGGATTTAACTCCATTTCTGAAGTAAAACACAAAGCATAGTTCTCATCCATGGATCACACTCTGCTTTAGAGCAAGAATGATATCTTGCTTTCTAGAATCTCAAATACAGCAGGAAACATGTGTGTGCTGAGAACAAAAGAAGAGTGTTTCCTACACATACGGACCATATCTATTCCAACTCTGCTTCTTAAACTGATACAAAGCACTGGTCCTCTAATATCAAATGCTTGTCAGTTAAGATTAGAAAAGTGTGAGCTTCGTGAACGATGTAGTTCGTTTGATTTCAAAAGTGACAGCCCTTACTTGAAAAGAATTCTTGCTTGTAGGAAGACAAAGAGCCTGGAATTTAACTCCATTTCTGAAGGGAAACACACAGCAGAGTTCTCATTCATTGATTACACTCTGCTTTAGAGGAAGAAGCACGCTCTAGCTTTCTAGAGTCTTTAAGACAGCAGGAAACGTGAGTTTGCTGAGAACAAAAGAACGGTGTTTCCTACACATACGGACCATATCTATTCCAACTCTGCTTCTTAAACTGATACAAAGCACTGGTCCTCTAACATCCGATGCTTGTCAGTTAAGATGAGAAGCGTGTGAGTTCGTGAACGATGTAGTTCGTTTGATCTCAAAAGTGACTGCATTTACTTGAAAAGTATTCTTGCTTGTAGGAAGACACAGAGCCTGGAATTTAACTCCATTTCTGAAGGGAAACACACAGCAGAGTTCTCATCCATTGATTACACTCTGCTTTAGCGCAAGAAGCACGCTCTAGCTTTCTAGAGTCTCTAAGACAGCAGGAAAATTGAGTGTGCTGAGAACAAAAGAACGGTGTTTCCTACACATATGGACCATATCTAGTCCAACTCTGCTTCTGAAACTGATACAATGCACTGGTCCTCTAATATCCAATGCTTGTCAGTTAAGATGAGAAACGTGTGAGCTTCGTGAACGATGTAGTTCGTTTGATCAGTAAAGTAACTGCCCTTACCTGAAACGAAGTCTTGTTTGTAGGAAGACTCAGAGCCTTGGATTTAACTCCATTTCTGAAGTGAAACACACAGCATTGTTCTCATCCATGGATCACACTCTGCTTTAGAGCAAGAAGCACGCTCTTGCTTCTAGACTCTCTAATACAGCAGGAATCATGAGTGAGCTGAGAAAAAAAGAACGGTGTTATCTACACATACGGACCATATCTAGTCGAACTCTGCCTCTGAAATTGATACAAAGCACAGGTCCTTTAACATCCAATGCTTGTCATTTAAGATGAGGAACGTGTGAGCCTCGTGAATTATGTAGTTCTTTTGAGCTGTAGAGTAACTGCCCTTACCTGAAAGGAAGTCTTGTTTGTAGGAAAACTCAGAGCCTGGGATTTAACTCCATTTCTGAAGTAAAACACAAAGCATAGTTCTCATCCAGGGATCACACTCTGCTTTAGAGCAAGAATGATATCTTGCTTCCTAGAATCTCTAATACAGCAGGAAACATGTGTGTGCTGAGAACAAAAGAACAGTGTTTCCTACACATACGGACCATATCTATTCCAACTCTGCTTCTTAAACTGATACAAAGCACTGGTCCTCTAATATCAAATGCTTGTCAGTTAAGATTAGAAAAGTGTGAGCTTCGTGAACGATGTAGTTCGTTTGATTTCAAAAGTGACAGCCCTTACTTGAAAAGAATTTTTGCTTGTAGGAAGACAAAGAGCCTGGAATTTAACTCCATTTCTGAAGGGAAACACACAGCAGAGTTCTCATTCATTGATTACACTCTGCTTTAGAGGAAGAAGCACGCTCTAGCTTTCTAGAGTCTTTAAGACAGCAGGAAACGTGAGTGTGCTGAGAAGAAAAGAACGGTGTTTCCTACACATACGGACCATATTTATTCCAACTCTGCTTCTTAAACTGATACAAAGCACTGGTCCTCTAACATCCGACGCTTGTCAGTTAAGATGAGAAGCGTGTGAGTTCGTGAACGATGTAGTTCGTTTGATCTCAAAAGTGACAGCCCTTACTTGAAAAGAATTCTTGCTTGTGGGAAGACACAGAGCCTGGAATTTAACTCCATTTCTGAAGGGAAACACACAGCAGAGTTCTCATCCATTGATTACACTCTGCTTTAGAGGAAGAAGCACGCTCTAGCTTTCTAGAGTCTTTAAGACAGCAGGAAACGTGAGTGTGCTGAGAACAAAAGAACGGTGTTTCCTACACATACGGACCATATCTATTCCAACTCTGCTTCTTAAACTGATACAAAGCACTGGTCCTCTAATATCCAATGCTTGTCAGTTAAGATGAGAAACGTGTGAGCTTCGTGAACGATGTAGTTCGTTTGATCAGTAAAGTAACTGCCCTTACCTGAAACGAAGTCTTGTTTGTAGGAAGACTCAGAGCCTTGGATTTAACTCCATTTCTGAAGTGAAACACACAGCATTGTTCTCATCCATGGATCACACTCTGCTTTAGAGCAAGAAGCACGCTCTTGCTTCTAGACTCTCTAAGACAGCAGGAATCATGAGTGTGCTGAGAAAAAAAGAATGGTGTTATCTACACATACGGACCATATCTAGTCGAACTCTGCCTCTGAAATTGATACAAAGCACAGGTCCTTTAACATCCAATGCTTGTCATTTAAGATGAGGAACGTGTGAGCCTCGTGAATTATGTAGTTCTTTTGAGCTGTAGAGTAACTGCCCTTACCTGAAAGGAAGTCTTGTTTGTAGGAAAACTCAGAGCCTGGGATTTAACTCCATTTCTGAAGTAAAACACAAAGCATAGTTCTCATCCATGGATCACACTCTGCTTTAGAGCAAGAATGATATCTTGCTTTCTAGAATCTCAAATACAGCAGGAAACATGTGTGTGCTGAGAACAAAAGAACAGTGTTTCCTACACATACGGACCATATCTATTCCAACTCTGCTTCTTAAACTGATACAAAGCACTGGTCCTCTAATATCAAATGCTTGTCAGTTAAGATTAGAAAAGTGTGAGCTTCGTGAACGATGTAGTTCGTTTGATTTCAAAAGTGACAGCCCTTACTTGAAAAGAATTCTTGCTTGTAGGAAGACAAAGAGCCTGGAATTTAACTCCATTTCTGAAGGGAAACACACAGCAGAGTTCTCATTCATTGATTACACTCTGCTTTAGAGGAAGAAGCACGCTCTAGCTTTCTAGAGTCTTTAAGACAGCAGGAAACGTGAGTTTGCTGAGAACAAAAGAACGGTGTTTCCTACACATACGGACCATATCTATTCCAACTCTGCTTCTTAAACTGATACAAAGCACTGGTCCTCTAACATCCGATGCTTGTCAGTTAAGATGAGAAGCGTGTGAGTTCGTGAACGATGTAGTTCGTTTGATCTCAAAAGTGACTGCATTTACTTGAAAAGTATTCTTGCTTGTAGGAAGACACAGAGCCTGGAATTTAACTCCATTTCTGAAGGGAAACACACAGCAGAGTTCTCATCCATTGATTACACTCTGCTTTAGCGCAAGAAGCACGCTCTAGCTTTCTAGAGTCTCTAAGACAGCAGGAAAATTGAGTGTGCTGAGAACAAAAGAACGGTGTTTCCTACACATATGGACCATATCTAGTCCAACTCTGCTTCTGAAACTGATACAATGCACTGGTCCTCTAATATCCAATGCTTGTCAGTTAAGATGAGAAACGTGTGAGCTTCGTGAACGATGTAGTTCG
The DNA here is from genome assembly GCA_949786385.1 of Onychomys leucogaster. Classification (NCBI taxonomy): domain Eukaryota; kingdom Metazoa; phylum Chordata; class Mammalia; order Rodentia; family Cricetidae; genus Onychomys; species Onychomys leucogaster. Next base: position 1,127,865 of record CATKUP010000056.1, read on the forward strand.
TTTGATCAGTAAAGTAACTGCCCTTACCTGAAACGAAGTCTTGTTTGTAGGAAGACTCAGAGCCTTGGATTTAACTCCATTTCTGAAGTGAAACACACAGCATTGTTCTCATCCATGGATCACACTCTGCTTTAGAGCAAGAAGCACGCTCTTGCTTCTAGACTCTCTAATACAGCAGGAATCATGAGTGAGCTGAGAAAAAAAGAACGGTGTTATCTACACATACGGACCATATCTAGTCGAACTCTGCCTCTGAAATTGATACAAAGCACAGGTCCTTTAACATCCAATGCTTGTCATTTAAGATGAGGAACGTGTGAGCCTCGTGAATTATGTAGTTCTTTTGAGCTGTAGAGTAACTGCCCTTACCTGAAAGGAAGTCTTGTTTGTAGGAAAACTCAGAGCCTGGGATTTAACTCCATTTCTGAAGTAAAACACAAAGCATAGTTCTCATCCAGGGATCACACTCTGCTTTAGAGCAAGAATGATATCTTGCTTCCTAGAATCTCTAATACAGCAGGAAACATGTGTGTGCTGAGAACAAAAGAACAGTGTTTCCTACACATACGGACCATATCTATTCCAACTCTGCTTCTTAAACTGATACAAAGCACTGGTCCTCTAATATCAAATGCTTGTCAGTTAAGATTAGAAAAGTGTGAGCTTCGTGAACGATGTAGTTCGTTTGATTTCAAAAGTGACAGCCCTTACTTGAAAAGAATTTTTGCTTGTAGGAAGACAAAGAGCCTGGAATTTAACTCCATTTCTGAAGGGAAACACACAGCAGAGTTCTCATTCATTGATTACACTCTGCTTTAGAGGAAGAAGCACGCTCTAGCTTTCTAGAGTCTTTAAGACAGCAGGAAACGTGAGTGTGCTGAGAAGAAAAGAACGGTGTTTCCTACACATACGGACCATATTTATTCCAACTCTGCTTCTTAAACTGATACAAAGCACTGGTCCTCTAACATCTGACGCTTGTCAGTTAAGATGAGATGCGTGTGAGTTCGTGAACGATGTAGTTCGTTTGATCTCAAAAGTGACTGCATTTACTTGAAAAGAATTCTTGCTTGTAGGAAGACACAGAGCCTGGAATTTAACTCCATTTCTGAAGGGAAACACACAGCAGAGTTCTCATCCATTGATTACACTCTGCTTTAGCGCAAGAAGCACGCTCTAGCTTTCTAGAGTCTCTAAGACAGCAGGAAAAGTGAGTGTGCTGAGAACAAAAGAACGGTGTTTCCTACACATACGGACCATATCTAGTCCAACTCTGCTTCTGAAACTGATACAATGCACTGGTCCTCTAATATCCAATGCTTGTCAGTTAAGATGAGAAACTTGTGAGCTTCGTGAACGATGTAGTTCGTTTGATCTCAAAAGTGACTGCCCTTACTTGAAAGGAATTCTTGCTTGTAGGAAGTCACAGAGCCTGGAATTTAACTCCATTTCTGAAGGGAAAAACACAGCCGAGTTCTCATATATAGATCACACTCTGCTTTAGAGCAAGAAGCACGCTCTTGCTTCTAGACTCTCTAAGACAGCAGGAATCATGAGTGTGCTGAGAAAAAAAGAACGGTGTTATCTACACATACGGACCATATCTAGTCGAACTCTAGCTCTGAAATTGATACAAAGCACAGGTCCTTTAACATCCAATGCTTGTCATTTAAGATGAGAAACGTGTGAGCTTCGTGAATTATGTAGTTCGTTTGAGCTGTAGAGTAACTGCCCTTACCTGAAAGGAAGTCTTGTTTGTAGGAAGACTCAGAGCCTGGGATTTAACTCCATTTCTGAAGTAAAACACAAAGCATAGTTCTCATCCATGGATCACACTCTGCTTTAGAGCAAGAATGATATCTTGCTTTCTAGAATCTCTAATACAGCATGAAACATGTGTGTATTCAGAACAAATGAACGGTGTTTCCTACACATACGGACCATATCTATTCCAACTCTGCTTCTGAAACTGATACAAAGCACTGGTCCTCTAATATCAAATGCTTGTCAGTTAAGATGAGAAACGTGTGAGCTTCGTGAACGATGTAGTTCCTTTGATCTCAAAAGTGACTGCCTTTACTTATAATGAATTCTTGATTGTAGTAAGACACAGAGCCTGGAATTTAACTCCATTTCTGAAGGGAAACACACAGCAGAGATCTCATCCATTGATTACACTCTGCTTTAGAGCAAGAAGCACGCTCTAGCTTTCTAGAGTCTTTAAGACAGCAGGAAACATGAGTGTGCTGAGAAGAAAAGAACGGTGTTTCCTACACACACGGACCATCTCTAGTCCAACTCTGCTTCTGAAACTGATACAAAGCACTGGTCCTCTAATATCAAATGCTTGTCAGTTAAGATTAGAAACGTGTGAGCTTCGTGAACGATGTAGTTCGTTTGATCTCAAAAGTGACAGCCCTTACTTGAAAAGAATTCTTGCTTGTAGGAAGACAAAGAGCCTGGAATTTAACTCCATTTCTGAAGGGAAACACACAGCAGAGTTCTCATCCATTGATTACACTCTGCTTTAGAGGAAGAAGCACGCTCTAGCTTTCTAGAGTCTTTAAGACAGCAGGAAACGTGAGTGTGCTGAGAACAAAAGAACTGTGTTTCCTACACATACGGACCATATCTATTCCAACTCTGCTTCTTAAACTGATACAAAGCACTGGTCCTCTAATATCCAATGCTTGTCAGTTAAGATGAGAAACGTGTGAGCTTCGTGAACGATGTAGTTCGTTTGATCAGTAAAGTAACTGCCCTTACCTGAAACGAAGTCTTGTTTGTAGGAAGACTCAGAGCCTTGGATTTAACTCCATTTCTGAAGTGAAACACACAGCATTGTTCTCATCCATGGATCACACTCTGCTTTAGAGCAAGAAGCACGCTCTTGCTTCTAGACTCTCTAAGACAGCAGGAAAATTGAGTGTGCTGAGAACAAAAGAACGGTGTTTCCTACACATACAGACCATATCTAGTCCATCTCTGCTTCTGAAACTGATACAATGCACTGGTCCTCTAATATCCAATGCTTGTCAGTTAAGATGAGAAACTTGTGAGCTTTGTGAACGATGTAGTTCGTTTGGTCTCAAAAGTGACTGCCCTTACATGAAAGGAATTCTTGCTTGTAGGAAGTCACAGAGCCTGGAATTTAACTCCATTTCTGAAGGGAAACACACAGCAGAGTTCTCATATATAGATCACACTCTACTTTAGAGCAAGAAGCACGCTCTTGCTTCTAGACTCTCTAAGACAGCAGGAATCATGAGTGTGCTGAGAAAAAAAGAACGGTGTTATCTACACATACGGACCATACCTAGTCGAACTCTGCCTCTGAAATTGATACAAAGCACAGGACCTTTAACATCCAATGCTTGTCATTTAAGATGAGAAACGTGTGCGTTCGTGAACGATGTAGTTCGTTTGATCAGTAAAGTAACTGCCCTTACCTGAAACGAAGTCTTGTTTGTAGGAAGACTCAGAGCCTTGGATTTAACTCCATTTCTGAAGTGAAACACACAGCATTGTTCTCATCCATGGATCACACTCTGCTTTAGAGCAAGAAGCACGCTCTTGCTTCTAGACTCTCTAAGACAGCAGGAAAATTGAGTGTGCTGAGAACAAAAGAACGGTGTTTCCTACACATACGGACCATATCTAGACCAACTCTGCTTCTGAAACTGATACAATGCACTGGTCCTCTAATATCCAATGCTTGTCAGTTAAGATGAGAATCTTGTGAGCTTCGTGAACGATGTAGTTCGTTTGGTCTCAAAAGTGACTGCTCTTACTTGAAAGGAATTCTTGCTTGTAGGAAGTCACAGAGCCTGGAATTTAACTCCATTTCTGAAGGGAAACACACAGCAGAGTTCTCATATATAGATCACACTCTACTTTAGAGCAAGAAGCACGCTCTTGCTTCTAGACTCTCTAAGACAGCAGGAATCATGAGTGTGCTGAGAAAAAAAGAACGGTGTTATCTACACATACGGACCATACCTAGTCGAACTCTGCCTCTGAAATTGATACAAAGCACAGGTCCTTTAACATCCAATGCTTGTCATTTAAGATGAGAAACGTGTGAGCTTCGTGAATTATGTAGTTCGTTTGATCTCAAAAGTGACTGCCTTTACTTATTATGAATTCTTGCTTGTAGGAAGACAAAGAGCCTGGAATTTAACTCCATTTCTGAAGGGAAACACACAGCAGAGTTCTCATCCATTGATTACACTCTGCTTTAGAGGAAGAAGCACGCTCTAGCTTTCTAGAGTCTTTAAGACAGCAGGAAACGTGAGTGTGCTGAGAACAAAAGAACGGTGTTTCCTACACATACGGACCATATCTATTCCAACTCTGCTTCTTAAACTGATACAAAGCACTGGTCCTCTAATATCCAATGCTTGTCAGTTAAGATGAGAAACGTGTGAGCTTCGTGAACGATGTAGTTCGTTTGATCAGTAAAGTAACTGCCCTTACCTGAAACGAAGTCTTGTTTGTAGGAAGACTCAGAGCCTTGGATTTAACTCCATTTCTGAAGTGAAACACACAGCATTGTTCTCATCCATGGATCACACTCTGCTTTAGAGCAAGAAGCACGCTCTTGCTTCTAGACTCTCTAAGACAGCAGGAATCATGAGTGTGCTGAGAAAAAAAGAATGGTGTTATCTACACATACGGACCATATCTAGTCGAACTCTGCCTCTGAAATTGATACAAAGCACAGGTCCTTTAACATCCAATGCTTGTCATTTAAGATGAGGAACGTGTGAGCCTCGTGAATTATGTAGTTCTTTTGAGCTGTAGAGTAACTGCCCTTACCTGAAAGGAAGTCTTGTTTGTAGGAAAACTCAGAGCCTGGGATTTAACTCCATTTCTGAAGTAAAACACAAAGCATAGTTCTCATCCATGGATCACACTCTGCTTTAGAGCAAGAATGATATCTTGCTTTCTAGAATCTCAAATACAGCAGGAAACATGTGTGTGCTGAGAACAAAAGAACAGTGTTTCCTACACATACGGACCATATCTATTCCAACTCTGCTTCTTAAACTGATACAAAGCACTGGTCCTCTAATATCAAATGCTTGTCAGTTAAGATTAGAAAAGTGTGAGCTTCGTGAACGATGTAGTTCGTTTGATTTCAAAAGTGACAGCCCTTACTTGAAAAGAATTCTTGCTTGTAGGAAGACAAAGAGCCTGGAATTTAACTCCATTTCTGAAGGGAAACACACAGCAGAGTTCTCATTCATTGATTACACTCTGCTTTAGAGGAAGAAGCACGCTCTAGCTTTCTAGAGTCTTTAAGACAGCAGGAAACGTGAGTTTGCTGAGAACAAAAGAACGGTGTTTCCTACACATACGGACCATATCTATTCCAACTCTGCTTCTTAAACTGATACAAAGCACTGGTCCTCTAACATCCGATGCTTGTCAGTTAAGATGAGAAGCGTGTGAGTTCGTGAACGATGTAGTTCGTTTGATCTCAAAAGTGACTGCATTTACTTGAAAAGAATTCTTGCTTGTAGGAAGACACAGAGCCTGGAATTTAACTCCATTTCTGAAGGGAAACACACAGCAGAGTTCTCATCCATTGATTACACTCTGCTTTAGCGCAAGAAGCATGCTCTAGCTTTCTAGAGTCTCTAAGACAGCAGGAAAATTGAGTGTGCTGAGAACAAAAGAACGGTGTTTCCTACACATGCGGACCATATCTAGTCCAACTCTGCTTCTGAAACTGATACAATGCACTGGTCCTCTAATATCCAATGCTTGTCAGATAAGATGAGAAACGTGTGAGCTTCGTGAACGATGTAGTTCGTTTGATCAGTAAAGTAACTGCCCTTACCTGAAACGAAGTCTTGTTTGTAGGAAGACTCAGAGCCTTGGATTTAACTCCATTTCTGAAGTGAAACACACAGCATTGTTCTCATCCATGGATCACACTCTGCTTTAAAGCAAGAAGCACGCTCTTGCTTCTAGACTCTCTAATACAGCAGGAATCATGAGTGAGCTGAGAAAAAAAGAACGGTGTTATCTACACATACGGACCATATCTAGTCGAACTCTGCCTCTGAAATTGATACAAAGCACAGGTCCTTTAACATCCAATGCTTGTCATTTAAGATGAGGAACGTGTGAGCCTCGTGAATTATGTAGTTCTTTTGAGCTGTAGAGTAACTGCCCTTACCTGAAAGGAAGTCTTGTTTGTAGGAAAACTCAGAGCCTGGGATTTAACTCCATTTCTGAAGTAAAACACAAAGCATAGTTCTCATCCAGGGATCACACTCTGCTTTAGAGCAAGAATGATATCTTGCTTCCTAGAATCTCTAATACAGCAGGAAACATGTGTGTGCTGAGAACAAAAGAACAGTGTTTCCTACACATACGGACCATATCTATTCCAACTCTGCTTCTTAAACTGATACAAAGCACTGGTCCTCTAATATCAAATGCTTGTCAGTTAAGATTAGAAAAGTGTGAGCTTCGTGAACGATGTAGTTCGTTTGATTTCAAAAGTGACAGCCCTTACTTGAAAAGAATTTTTGCTTGTAGGAAGACACAGAGCCTGGAATTTAACTCCATTTCTGAAGGGAAACACACAGCAGAGTTCTCATCCATTGATTACACTCTGCTTTAGCGCAAGAAGCACGCTCTAGCTTTCTAGAGTCTCTAAGACAGCAGGAAAAGTGAGTGTGCTGAGAACAAAAGAACGGTGTTTCCTACACATACGGACCATATCTAGTCCAACTCTGCTTCTGAAACTGATACAATGCACTGGTCCTCTAATATCCAATGCTTGTCAGTTAAGATGAGAAACTTGTGAGCTTCGTGAACGATGTAGTTCGTTTGATCTCAAAAGTGACTGCCCTTACTTGAAAGGAATTCTTGCTTGTAGGAAGTCACAGAGCCTGGAATTTAACTCCATTTCTGAAGGGAAAAACACAGCAGAGTTCTCATATATAGATCACACTCTGCTTTAGAGCAAGAAGCACGCTCTTGCTTCTAGACTCTCTAAGACAGCAGGAATCATGAGTGTGCTGAGAAAAAAAGAATGGTGTTATCTACACATACGGACCATATCTAGTCGAACTCTGCCTCTGAAATTGATACAAAGCACAGGTCCTTTAACATCCAATGCTTGTCATTTAAGATTAGAAACGTGTGAACTTGGTGAATTATGTAGTTCGTTTGAGCTGTAGAGTAACTGCCCTTACCTGAAAGGAAGTCTTGTTTGTAGGAAGACTCAGAGCCTTGGATTTAACTCCATTTCTGAAGTAAAACACAAAGCATAGTTCTCATCCATGGATCACACTCTGCTTTAGAGCAAGAATGATATCTTGCTTTCTAGAATCTCTAATACAGCAGGAAACATGTGTGTATTCAGAACAAATGAACGGTGTTTCCTACACATACGGACCATATCTAGTAAAACTCTGCTTCTGAAACTGATACAAAGCACTGGTCCTCTAATATCAAATGCTTGTCAGTTAAGATGAGAAACGTGTGAGCTTCGTGAACGATGTAGTTCCTTTGATCTCAAAAGTGACTGCCTTTACTTATAATGAATTCTTGCTTGTAGTAAGACACAGAGCCTGGAATTTAACTCCATTTCTGAAGGGAAACACACAGCAGAGATCTCATCCATTGATTACACTCTGCTTTAGAGCAAGAAGCACGCTCTAGCTTTCTAGAGTCTTTAAGACAGCAGGAAACATGAGTGTGCTGAGAAGAAAAGAACGGTGTTTCCTACACACACGGACCATCTCTAGTCCAACTCTGCTTCTGAAACTGATACAAAGCACTGGTCCTCTAATATCAAATGCTTGTCAGTTAAGATTAGAAACGTGTGAGCTTCGTGAACGATGTAGTTCGTTTGATCTCAAAAGTGACAGCCCTTACTTGAAAAGAATTCTTGCTTGTAGGAAGACAAAGAGCCTGGAATTTAACTCCATTTCTGAAGGGAAACACACAGCAGAGTTCTCATCCATTGATTACACTCTGCTTTAGAGGAAGAAGCACGCTCTAGCTTTCTAGAGTCTTTAAGACAGCAGGAAACGTGAGTGTGCTGAGAACAAAAGAACTGTGTTTCCTACACATACGGACCATATCTATTCCAACTCTGCTTCTTAAACTGATACAAAGCACTGGTCCTCTAATATCCAATGCTTGTCAGTTAAGATGAGAAACGTGTGAGCTTCGTGAATGATGTAGTTCGTTTGATCAGTAAAGTAACTGCCCTTACCTGAAACGAAGTCTTGTTTGTAGGAAGACTCAGAGCCTTGGATTTAACTCCATTTCTGAAGTGAAACACACAGCATTGTTCTCATCCATGGATCACACTCTGCTTTAGAGCAAGAAGCACGCTCTTGCTTCTAGACTCTCTAAGACAGCAGGAAAATTGAGTGTGCTGAGAACAAAAGAACGGTGTTTCCTACACATACGGACCATATCTAGTCCAACTCTGCTTCTGAAACTGATACAATGCACTGGTCCTCTAATATCCAATGCTTGTCAGTTAAGATGAGAAACTTGTGAGCTTCGTGAACGATGTATTTCTTTTGGTCTCAAAAGTGACTGCCCTTACATGAAAGGAATTCTTGCTTGTAGGAAGTCACAGAGCCTGGAATTTAACTCCATTTCTGAAGGGAAACACACAGCAGAGTTCTCATATATAGATCACACTCTACTTTAGAGCAAGAAGCACGCTCTTGCTTCTAGACTCTCTAAGACAGCAGGAATCATGAGTGTGCTGAGAAAAAAAGAACGGTGTTATCTACACATACGGACCATACCTAGTCGAACTCTGCCTCTGAAATTGATACAAAGCACAGGACCTTTAACATCCAATGCTTGTCATTTAAGATGAGAAACGTGTGCGTTCGTGAACGATGTAGTTCGTTTGATCAGTAAAGTAACTGCCCTTACCTGAAACGAAGTCTTGTTTGTAGGAAGACTCAGAGCCTTGGATTTAACTCCATTTCTGAAGTGAAACACACAGCATTGTTCTCATCCATGGATCACTCTCTGCTTTAGAGCAAGAAGCACGCTCTTGCTTCTAGACTCTCTAAGACAGCAGGAATCATGAGTGTGCTGAGAAAAAAAGAACGGTGTTATCTACACATACGGACCATATCTAGTCGAACTCTGCCTCTGAAATTGATACAAAGCACAGGTCCTTTAACATCCAATGCTTGTCATTTAAGATGAGGAACGTGTGAGCCTCGTGAATTATGTAGTTCTTTTGAGCTGTAGAGTAACTGCCCTTACCTGAAAGGAAGTCTTGTTTGTAGGAAAACTCAGAGCCTGGGATTTAACTCCATTTCTGAAGTAAAACACAAAGCATAGTTCTCATCCATGGATCACACTCTGCTTTAGAGCAAGAATGATATCTTGCTTTCTAGAATCTCTAATACAGCAGGAAACATGTGTGTGCTGAGAACAAAAGAACAGTGTTTCCTACACATATAGACCATATCTATTCCAACTCTGCTTCTTAAACTGATACAAAGCACTGGTCCTCTAATATCAAATGCTTGTCAGTTAAGATTAGAAAAGTGTGAGCTTCGTGAACGATGTAGTTCGTTTGATTTCAAAAGTGACAGCCCTTACTTGAAAAGAATTCTTGCTTGTAGGAAGACAAAGAGCCTGGAATTTAACTCCATTTCTGAAGGGAAACACACAGCAGAGTTCTCATTCATTGATTACACTCTGCTTTAGAGGAAGAAGCACGCTCTAGCTTTCTAGAGTCTTTAAGACAGCAGGAAACGTGAGTTTGCTGAGAACAAAAGAACGGTGTTTCTTACACATACGGACCATATCTATTCCAACTCTGCTTCTTAAACTGATACAAAGCACTGGTCCTCTAACATCCGATGCTTGTCAGTTAAGATGAGAAGCGTGTGAGTTCGTGAACGATGTAGTTCGTTTGATCTCAAAAGTGACTGCATTTACTTGAAAAGAATTCTTGCTTGTAGGAAGACACAGAGCCTGGAATTTAACTCCATTTCTGAAGGGAAACACACAGCAGAGTTCTCATCCATTGATTACACTCTGCTTTAGCGCAAGAAGCACGCTCTAGCTTTCTAGAGTCTCTAAGACAGCAGGAAAAGTGAGTGTGCTGAGAACAAAAGAACGGTGTTTTCTACACATACGGACCATATCTAGTCCAACTCTGCTTCTGAAACTGATACAATGCACTGGTCCTCTAATATCCAATGCTTGTCAGTTAAGATGAGAAACTTGTGAGCTTCGTGAACGATGTTGTTCGTTTGATCTCAAAAGTGACTGCCCTTACTTGAAAGGAATTCTTGCTTGTAGGAAGTCACAGAGCCTGGAATTTAACTCCATTTCTGAAAGGAAAAACACAGCAGAGTTCTCATATATAGATCACACTCTGCTTTAGAGCAAGAAGCACGCTATTGCTTCTAGACTCTCTAAGAGAGCAGGAATCATGAGTGTGCTGAGAAAAAACGAACGGTGTTATCTACACATACGGACCATATCTAGTCGAACTCTGCCTCTGAAATTGATACAAAGCACAGGTCCTTTAACATCCAATGCTTGTCATTTAAGATGAGAAACGTGTGAGCTTCGTGAATTATGTAGTTCGTTTGAGCTGTAGAGTAACTGCCCTTACCTGAAAGGAAGTCTTGTTTGTAGGAAGACTCAGAGCCTGGGATTTAACTCCATTTCTGAAGTAAAACACAAAGCATAGTTCTCATCCATGGATCACACTCTGCTTTAGAGCAAGAATGATATCTTGCTTTCTAGAATCTCTAATACAGCAGGAAACATGTGTGTGCTGAGAACAAAAGAACAGTGTTTCCTACACATACGGACCATATCTATTCCAACTCTGCTTCTTAAACTGATACAAAGCACTGGTCCTCTAATATCAAATGCTTGTCAGTTAAGATTAGAAAAGTGTGAGCTTCGTGAACGATGTAGTTCGTTTGATTTCAAAAGTGACAGCCCTTACTTGAAAAGAATTTTTGCTTGTAGGAAGACACAGAGCCTGGAATTTAACTCCATTTCTGAAGGGAAACACACAGCAGAGTTCTCATCCATTGATTACACTCTGCTTTAGCGCAAGAAGCACGCTCTAGCTTTCTAGAGTCTCTAAGACAGCAGGAAAAGTGAGTGTGCTGAGAACAAAAGAACGGTGTTTCCTACACATACGGACCATATCTAGTCCAACTCTGCTTCTGAAACTGATACAATGCACTGGTCCTCTAATATCCAATGCTTGTCAGTTAAGATGAGAAACTTGTGAGCTTCGTGAACGATGTAGTTCGTTTGATCTCAAAAGTGACTGCCCTTACTTGAAAGGAATTCTTGCTTGTAGGAAGTCACAGAGCCTGGAATTTAACTCCATTTCTGAAGGGAAAAACACAGCAGAGTTCTCATATATAGATCACACTCTGCTTTAGAGCAAGAAGCACGCTCTTGCTTCTAGACTCTCTAAGACAGCAGGAATCATGAGTGTGCTGAGAAAAAAAGAATGGTGTTATCTACACATACGGACCATATCTAGTCGAACTCTGCCTCTGAAATTGATACAAAGCACAGGTCCTTTAACATCCAATGCTTGTCATTTAAGATTAGAAACGTGTGAACTTGGTGAATTATGTAGTTCGTTTGAGCTGTAGAGTAACTGCCCTTACCTGAAAGGAAGTCTTGTTTGTAGGAAGACTCAGAGCCTTGGATTTAACTCCATTTCTGAAGTAAAACACAAAGCATAGTTCTCATCCATGGATCACACTCTGCTTTAGAGCAAGAATGATATCTTGCTTTCTAGAATCTCTAATACAGCAGGAAACATGTGTGTATTCAGAACAAATGAACGGTGTTTCCTACACATACGGACCATATCTAGTAAAACTCTGCTTCTGAAACTGATACAAAGCACTGGTCCTCTAATATCAAATGCTTGTCAGTTAAGATGAGAAACGTGTGAGCTTCGTGAACGATGTAGTTCCTTTGATCTCAAAAGTGACTGCCTTTACTTATAATGAATTCTTGCTTGTAGTAAGACACAGAGCCTGGAATTTAACTCCATTTCTGAAGGGAAACACACAGCAGAGATCTCATCCATTGATTACACTCTGCTTTAGAGCAAGAAGCACGCTCTAGCTTTCTAGAGTCTTTAAGACAGCAGGAAACATGAGTGTGCTGAGAAGAAAAGAACGGTGTTTCCTACACACACGGACCATCTCTAGTCCAACTCTGCTTCTGAAACTGATACAAAGCACTGGTCCTCTAATATCAAATGCTTGTCAGTTAAGATTAGAAACGTGTGAGCTTCGTGAACGATGTAGTTCGTTTGATCTCAAAAGTGACAGCCCTTACTTGAAAAGAATTCTTGCTTGTAGGAAGACAAAGAGCCTGGAATTTAACTCCATTTCTGAAGGGAAACACACAGCAGAGTTCTCATCCATTGATTACACTCTGCTTTAGAGGAAGAAGCACGCTCTAGCTTTCTAGAGTCTTTAAGACAGCAGGAAACGTGAGTGTGCTGAGAACAAAAGAACTGTGTTTCCTACACATACGGACCATATCTATTCCAACTCTGCTTCTTAAACTGATACAAAGCACTGGTCCTCTAATATCCAATGCTTGTCAGTTAAGATGAGAAACGTGTGAGCTTCGTGAATGATGTAGTTCGTTTGATCAGTAAAGTAACTGCCCTTACCTGAAACGAAGTCTTGTTTGTAGGAAGACTCAGAGCCTTGGATTTAACTCCATTTCTGAAGTGAAACACACAGCATTGTTCTCATCCATGGATCACACTCTGCTTTAGAGCAAGAAGCACGCTCTTGCTTCTAGACTCTCTAAGACAGCAGGAAAATTGAGTGTGCTGAGAACAAAAGAACGGTGTTTCCTACACATACGGACCTTATCTAGTCCAACTCTGCTTCTGAAACTGATACAATGCACTGGTCCTCTAATATCCAATGCTTGTCAGTTAAGATGAGAAACTTGTGAGCTTCGTGAACGATGTAGTTCGTTTGGTCTCAAAAGTGACTGCCCTTACATGAAAGGAATTCTTGCTTGTAGGAAGTCACAGAGCCTGGAATTTAACTCCATTTCTGAAGGGAAACACACAGCAGAGTTCTCATATATAGATCACACTCTACTTTAGAGCAAGAAGCACGCTCTTGCTTCTAGACTCTCTAAGACAGCAGGAATCATGAGTGTGCTGAGAAAAAAAGAACGGTGTTATCTACACATACGGACCATACCTAGTCGAACTCTGCCTCTGAAATTGATACAAAGCACAGGACCTTTAACATCCAATGCTTGTCATTTAAGATGAGAAACGTGTGCGTTCGTGAACGATGTAGTTCGTTTGATCAGTAAAGTAACTGCCCTTACCTGAAACGAAGTCTTGTTTGTAGGAAGACTCAGAGCCTTGGATTTAACTCCATTTCTGAAGTGAAACACACAGCATTGTTCTCATCCATGGATCACACTCTGCTTTAGAGCAAGAAGCACGCTCTTGCTTCTAGACTCTCTAAGACAGCAGGAAAATTGAGTGTGCTGAGAACAAAAGAACGGTGTTTCCTACACATACGGACCATATCTAGACCAACTCTGCTTCTGAAACTGATACAATGCACTGGTCCTCTAATATCCAATGCTTGTCAGTTAAGATGAGAATCTTGTGAGCTTCGTGAACGATGTAGTTCGTTTGGTCTCAAAAGTGACTGCTCTTACTTGAAAGGAATTCTTGCTTGTAGGAAGTCACAGAGCCTGGAATTTAACTCCATTTCTGAAGGGAAACACACAGCAGAGTTCTCATATATAGATCACACTCTACTTTAGAGCAAGAAGCACGCTCTTGCTTCTAGACTCTCTAAGACAGCAGGAATCATGAGTGTGCTGAGAAAAAAAGAACGGTGTTATCTACACATACGGACCATACCTAGTCGAACTCTGCCTCTGAAATTGATACAAAGCACAGGTCCTTTAACATCCAATGCTTGTCATTTAAGATGAGAAACGTGTGAGCTTCGTGAATTATGTAGTTCGTTTGATCTCAAAAGTGACTGCCTTTACTTATTATGAATTCTTGCTTGTAGTAAGACACAGAGCCTGGAATTTAACTCCATTTCTGAAGGGAAACACACAGCAGAGATCTCATCCATTGATTACACTCTGCTTTAGAGCAAGAAGCACGCTCTAGCTTTCTAGAGTCTTTAAGACAGCAGGAAACATGAGTGTGCTGAGAAGAAAATAACGGTGTTTCCTACACACACGGACCATCTCTAGTCCAACTCTGCTTCTGAAACTGATACAAAGCACTGGTCCTCTAATATCAAATGCTTGTCAGTTAAGATTAGAAACGTGTGAGCTTCGTGAATGATGTAGTTCGTTTAATCTCAAAAGTGACAGCCCTTACTTGAAAAGAATTCTTGCTTGTAGGAAGACAAAGAGCCTGGAATTTAACTCCATTTCTGAAGGGAAACACACAGCAGAGTTCTCATCCATTGATTACACTCTGCTTTAGAGGAAGAAGCACGCTCTAGCTTTCTAGAGTCTTTAAGACAGCAGGAAACGTGAGTGTGCTGAGAACAAAAGAACGGTGTTTCCTACACATACGGACCATATCTATTCCAACTCTGCTTCTTAAACTGATACAAAGCACTGGTCCTCTAATATCCAATGCTTGTCAGTTAAGATGAGAAACGTGTGAGCTTCGTGAACGATGTAGTTCGTTTGATCAGTAAAGTAACTGCCCTTACCTGAAACGAAGTCTTGTTTGTAGGAAGACTCAGAGCCTTGGATTTAACTCCATTTCTGAAGTGAAACACACAGCATTGTTCTCATCCATGGATCACACTCTGCTTTAGAGCAAGAAGCACGCTCTTGCTTCTAGACTCTCTAAGACAGCAGGAATCATGAGTGTGCTGAGAAAAAAAGAATGGTGTTATCTACACATACGGACCATATCTAGTCGAACTCTGCCTCTGAAATTGATACAAAGCACAGGTCCTTTAACATCCAATGCTTGTCATTTAAGATGAGGAACGTGTGAGCCTCGTGAATTATGTAGTTCTTTTGAGCTGTAGAGTAACTGCCCTTACCTGAAAGGAAGTCTTGTTTGTAGGAAAACTCAGAGCCTGGGATTTAACTCCATTTCTGAAGTAAAACACAAAGCATAGTTCTCATCCATGGATCACACTCTGCTTTAGAGCAAGAATGATATCTTGCTTTCTAGAATCTCAAATACAGCAGGAAACATGTGTGTGCTGAGAACAAAAGAACAGTGTTTCCTACACATACGGACCATATCTATTCCAACTCTGCTTCTTAAACTGATACAAAGCACTGGTCCTCTAATATCAAATGCTTGTCAGTTAAGATTAGAAAAGTGTGAGCTTCGTGAACGATGTAGTTCGTTTGATTTCAAAAGTGACAGCCCTTACTTGAAAAGAATTCTTGCTTGTAGGAAGACAAAGAGCCTGGAATTTAACTCCATTTCTGAAGGGAAACACACAGCAGAGTTCTCATTCATTGATTACACTCTGCTTTAGAGGAAGAAGCACGCTCTAGCTTTCTAGAGTCTTTAAGACAGCAGGAAACGTGAGTTTGCTGAGAACAAAAGAACGGTGTTTCCTACACATACGGACCATATCTATTCCAACTCTGCTTCTTAAACTGATACAAAGCACTGGTCCTCTAACATCCGATGCTTGTCAGTTAAGATGAGAAGCGTGTGAGTTCGTGAACGATGTAGTTCGTTTGATCTCAAAAGTGACTGCATTTACTTGAAAAGAATTCTTGCTTGTAGGAAGACACAGAGCCTGGAATTTAACTCCATTTCTGAAGGGAAACACACAGCAGAGTTCTCATCCATTGATTACACTCTGCTTTAGCGCAAGAAGCATGCTCTAGCTTTCTAGAGTCTCTAAGACAGCAGGAAAATTGAGTGTGCTGAGAACAAAAGAACGGTGTTTCCTACACATGCGGACCATATCTAGTCCAACTCTGCTTCTGAAACTGATACAATGCACTGGTCCTCTAATATCCAATGCTTGTCAGATAAGATGAGAAACGTGTGAGCTTCGTGAACGATGTAGTTCGTTTGATCAGTAAAGTAACTGCCCTTACCTGAAACGAAGTCTTGTTTGTAGGAAGACTCAGAGCCTTGGATTTAACTCCATTTCTGAAGTGAAACACACAGCATTGTTCTCATCCATGGATCACACTCTGCTTTAAAGCAAGAAGCACGCTCTTGCTTCTAGACTCTCTAATACAGCAGGAATCATGAGTGAGCTGAGAAAAAAAGAACGGTGTTATCTACACATACGGACCATATCTAGTCGAACTCTGCCTCTGAAATTGATACAAAGCACAGGTCCTTTAACATCCAATGCTTGTCATTTAAGATGAGGAACGTGTGAGCCTCGTGAATTATGTAGTTCTTTTGAGCTGTAGAGTAACTGCCCTTACCTGAAAGGAAGTCTTGTTTGTAGGAAAACTCAGAGCCTGGGATTTAACTCCATTTCTGAAGTAAAACACAAAGCATAGTTCTCATCCAGGGATCACACTCTGCTTTAGAGCAAGAATGATATCTTGCTTCCTAGAATCTCTAATACAGCAGGAAACATGTGTGTGCTGAGAACAAAAGAACAGTGTTTCCTACACATACGGACCATATCTATTCCAACTCTGCTTCTTAAACTGATACAAAGCACTGGTCCTCTAATATCAAATGCTTGTCAGTTAAGATTAGAAAAGTGTGAGCTTCGTGAACGATGTAGTTCGTTTGATTTCAAAAGTGACAGCCCTTACTTGAAAAGAATTTTTGCTTGTAGGAAGACACAGAGCCTGGAATTTAACTCCATTTCTGAAGGGAAACACACAGCAGAGTTCTCATCCATTGATTACACTCTGCTTTAGCGCAAGAAGCACGCTCTAGCTTTCTAGAGTCTCTAAGACAGCAGGAAAAGTGAGTGTGCTGAGAACAAAAGAACGGTGTTTCCTACACATACGGACCATATCTAGTCCAACTCTGCTTCTGAAACTGATACAATGCACTGGTCCTCTAATATCCAATGCTTGTCAGTTAAGATGAGAAACTTGTGAGCTTCGTGAACGATGTAGTTCGTTTGATCTCAAAAGTGACTGCCCTTACTTGAAAGGAATTCTTGCTTGTAGGAAGTCACAGAGCCTGGAATTTAACTCCATTTCTGAAGGGAAAAACACAGCAGAGTTCTCATATATAGATCACACTCTGCTTTAGAGCAAGAAGCACGCTCTTGCTTCTAGACTCTCTAAGACAGCAGGAATCATGAGTGTGCTGAGAAAAAAAGAATGGTGTTATCTACACATACGGACCATATCTAGTCGAACTCTGCCTCTGAAATTGATACAAAGCACAGGTCCTTTAACATCCAATGCTTGTCATTTAAGATTAGAAACGTGTGAACTTGGTGAATTATGTAGTTCGTTTGAGCTGTAGAGTAACTGCCCTTACCTGAAAGGAAGTCTTGTTTGTAGGAAGACTCAGAGCCTTGGATTTAACTCCATTTCTGAAGTAAAACACAAAGCATAGTTCTCATCCATGGATCACACTCTGCTTTAGAGCAAGAATGATATCTTGCTTTCTAGAATCTCTAATACAGCAGGAAACATGTGTGTATTCAGAACAAATGAACGGTGTTTCCTACACATACGGACCATATCTAGTAAAACTCTGCTTCTGAAACTGATACAAAGCACTGGTCCTCTAATATCAAATGCTTGTCAGTTAAGATGAGAAACGTGTGAGCTTCGTGAACGATGTAGTTCCTTTGATCTCAAAAGTGACTGCCTTTACTTATAATGAATTCTTGCTTGTAGTAAGACACAGAGCCTGGAATTTAACTCCATTTCTGAAGGGAAACACACAGCAGAGATCTCATCCATTGATTACACTCTGCTTTAGAGCAAGAAGCACGCTCTAGCTTTCTAGAGTCTTTAAGACAGCAGGAAACATGAGTGTGCTGAGAAGAAAAGAACGGTGTTTCCTACACACACGGACCATCTCTAGTCCAACTCTGCTTCTGAAACTGATACAAAGCACTGGTCCTCTAATATCAAATGCTTGTCAGTTAAGATTAGAAACGTGTGAGCTTCGTGAACGATGTAGTTCGTTTGATCTCAAAAGTGACAGCCCTTACTTGAAAAGAATTCTTGCTTGTAGGAAGACAAAGAGCCTGGAATTTAACTCCATTTCTGAAGGGAAACACACAGCAGAGTTCTCATCCATTGATTACACTCTGCTTTAGAGGAAGAAGCACGCTCTAGCTTTCTAGAGTCTTTAAGACAGCAGGAAACGTGAGTGTGCTGAGAACAAAAGAACTGTGTTTCCTACACATACGGACCATATCTATTCCAACTCTGCTTCTTAAACTGATACAAAGCACTGGTCCTCTAATATCCAATGCTTGTCAGTTAAGATGAGAAACGTGTGAGCTTCGTGAATGATGTAGTTCGTTTGATCAGTAAAGTAACTGCCCTTACCTGAAACGAAGTCTTGTTTGTAGGAAGACTCAGAGCCTTGGATTTAACTCCATTTCTGAAGTGAAACACACAGCATTGTTCTCATCCATGGATCACACTCTGCTTTAGAGCAAGAAGCACGCTCTTGCTTCTAGACTCTCTAAGACAGCAGAAAAATTGAGTGTGCTGAGAACAAAAGAACGGTGTTTCCTACACATACGGACCATATCTAGTCCAACTCTGCTTCTGAAACTGATACAATGCACTGGTCCTCTAATATCCAATGCTTGTCAGTTAAGATGAGAAACTTGTGAGCTTCGTGAACGATGTATTTCTTTTGGTCTCAAAAGTGACTGCCCTTACATGAAAGGAATTCTTGCTTGTAGGAAGTCACAGAGCCTGGAATTTAACTCCATTTCTGAAGGGAAACACACAGCAGAGTTCTCATATATAGATCACACTCTACTTTAGAGCAAGAAGCACGCTCTTGCTTCTAGACTCTCTAAGACAGCAGGAATCATGAGTGTGCTGAGAAAAAAAGAACGGTGTTATCTACACATACGGACCATACCTAGTCGAACTCTGCCTCTGAAATTGATACAAAGCACAGGACCTTTAACATCCAATGCTTGTCATTTAAGATGAGAAACGTGTGCGTTCGTGAACGATGTAGTTCGTTTGATCAGTAAAGTAACTGCCCTTACCTGAAACGAAGTCTTGTTTGTAGGAAGACTCAGAGCCTTGGATTTAACTCCATTTCTGAAGTGAAACACACAGCATTGTTCTCATCCATGGATCACTCTCTGCTTTAGAGCAAGAAGCACGCTCTTGCTTCTAGACTCTCTAAGACAGCAGGAATCATGAGTGTGCTGAGAAAAAAAGAACGGTGTTATCTACACATACGGACCATATCTAGTCGAACTCTGCCTCTGAAATTGATACAAAGCACAGGTCCTTTAACATCCAATGCTTGTCATTTAAGATGAGGAACGTGTGAGCCTCGTGAATTATGTAGTTCTTTTGAGCTGTAGAGTAACTGCCCTTACCTGAAAGGAAGTCTTGTTTGTAGGAAAACTCAGAGCCTGGGATTTAACTCCATTTCTGAAGTAAAACACAAAGCATAGTTCTCATCCATGGATCACACTCTGCTTTAGAGCAAGAATGATATCTTGCTTTCTAGAATCTCTAATACAGCAGGAAACATGTGTGTGCTGAGAACAAAAGAACAGTGTTTCCTACACATATAGACCATATCTATTCCAACTCTGCTTCTTAAACTGATACAAAGCACTGGTCCTCTAATATCAAATGCTTGTCAGTTAAGATTAGAAAAGTGTGAGCTTCGTGAACGATGTAGTTCGTTTGATTTCAAAAGTGACAGCCCTTACTTGAAAAGAATTCTTGCTTGTAGGAAGACAAAGAGCCTGGAATTTAACTCCATTTCTGAAGGGAAACACACAGCAGAGTTCTCATTCATTGATTACACTCTGCTTTAGAGGAAGAAGCACGCTCTAGCTTTCTAGAGTCTTTAAGACAGCAGGAAACGTGAGTTTGCTGAGAACAAAAGAACGGTGTTTCTTACACATACGGACCATATCTATTCCAACTCTGCTTCTTAAACTGATACAAAGCACTGGTCCTCTAACATCCGATGCTTGTCAGTTAAGATGAGAAGCGTGTGAGTTCGTGAACGATGTAGTTCGTTTGATCTCAAAAGTGACTGCATTTACTTGAAAAGAATTCTTGCTTGTAGGAAGACACAGAGCCTGGAATTTAACTCCATTTCTGAAGGGAAACACACAGCAGAGTTCTCATCCATTGATTACACTCTGCTTTAGCGCAAGAAGCACGCTCTAGCTTTCTAGAGTCTCTAAGACAGCAGGAAAAGTGAGTGTGCTGAGAACAAAAGAACGGTGTTTTCTACACATACGGACCATATCTAGTCCAACTCTGCTTCTGAAACTGATACAATGCACTGGTCCTCTAATATCCAATGCTTGTCAGTTAAGATGAGAAACTTGTGAGCTTCGTGAACGATGTTGTTCGTTTGATCTCAAAAGTGACTGCCCTTACTTGAAAGGAATTCTTGCTTGTAGGAAGTCACAGAGCCTGGAATTTAACTCCATTTCTGAAAGGAAAAACACAGCAGAGTTCTCATATATAGATCACACTCTGCTTTAGAGCAAGAAGCACGCTATTGCTTCTAGACTCTCTAAGAGAGCAGGAATCATGAGTGTGCTGAGAAAAAACGAACGGTGTTATCTACACATACGGACCATATCTAGTCGAACTCTGCCTCTGAAATTGATACAAAGCACAGGTCCTTTAACATCCAATGCTTGTCATTTAAGATGAGAAACGTGTGAGCTTCGTGAATTATGTAGTTCGTTTGAGCTGTAGAGTAACTGCCCTTACCTGAAAGGAAGTCTTGTTTGTAGGAAGACTCAGAGCCTGGGATTTAACTCCATTTCTGAAGTAAAACACAAAGCATAGTTCTCATCCATGGATCACACTCTGCTTTAGAGCAAGAATGATATCTTGCTTTCTAGAATCTCTAATACAGCAGGAAACATGTGTGTGCTGAGAACAAAAGAACAGTGTTTCCTACACATACGGACCATATCTATTCCAACTCTGCTTCTTAAACTGATACAAAGCACTGGTCCTCTAATATCAAATGCTTGTCAGTTAAGATTAGAAAAGTGTGAGCTTCGTGAACGATGTAGTTCGTTTGATTTCAAAAGTGACAGCCCTTACTTGAAAAGAATTTTTGCTTGTAGGAAGACACAGAGCCTGGAATTTAACTCCATTTCTGAAGGGAAACACACAGCAGAGTTCTCATCCATTGATTACACTCTGCTTTAGCGCAAGAAGCACGCTCTAGCTTTCTAGAGTCTCTAAGACAGCAGGAAAAGTGAGTGTGCTGAGAACAAAAGAACGGTGTTTCCTACACATACGGACCATATCTAGTCCAACTCTGCTTCTGAAACTGATACAATGCACTGGTCCTCTAATATCCAATGCTTGTCAGTTAAGATGAGAAACTTGTGAGCTTCGTGAACGATGTAGTTCGTTTGATCTCAAAAGTGACTGCCCTTACTTGAAAGGAATTCTTGCTTGTAGGAAGTCACAGAGCCTGGAATTTAACTCCATTTCTGAAGGGAAAAACACAGCAGAGTTCTCATATATAGATCACACTCTGCTTTAGAGCAAGAAGCACGCTCTTGCTTCTAGACTCTCTAAGACAGCAGGAATCATGAGTGTGCTGAGAAAAAAAGAATGGTGTTATCTACACATACGGACCATATCTAGTCGAACTCTGCCTCTGAAATTGATACAAAGCACAGGTCCTTTAACATCCAATGCTTGTCATTTAAGATTAGAAACGTGTGAACTTGGTGAATTATGTAGTTCGTTTGAGCTGTAGAGTAACTGCCCTTACCTGAAAGGAAGTCTTGTTTGTAGGAAGACTCAGAGCCTTGGATTTAACTCCATTTCTGAAGTAAAACACAAAGCATAGTTCTCATCCATGGATCACACTCTGCTTTAGAGCAAGAATGATATCTTGCTTTCTAGAATCTCTAATACAGCAGGAAACATGTGTGTATTCAGAACAAATGAACGGTGTTTCCTACACATACGGACCATATCTAGTAAAACTCTGCTTCTGAAACTGATACAAAGCACTGGTCCTCTAATATCAAATGCTTGTCAGTTAAGATGAGAAACGTGTGAGCTTCGTGAACGATGTAGTTCCTTTGATCTCAAAAGTGACTGCCTTTACTTATAATGAATTCTTGCTTGTAGTAAGACACAGAGCCTGGAATTTAACTCCATTTCTGAAGGGAAACACACAGCAGAGATCTCATCCATTGATTACACTCTGCTTTAGAGCAAGAAGCACGCTCTAGCTTTCTAGAGTCTTTAAGACAGCAGGAAACATGAGTGTGCTGAGAAGAAAAGAACGGTGTTTCCTACACACACGGACCATCTCTAGTCCAACTCTGCTTCTGAAACTGATACAAAGCACTGGTCCTCTAATATCAAATGCTTGTCAGTTAAGATTAGAAACGTGTGAGCTTCGTGAACGATGTAGTTCGTTTGATCTCAAAAGTGACAGCCCTTACTTGAAAAGAATTCTTGCTTGTAGGAAGACAAAGAGCCTGGAATTTAACTCCATTTCTGAAGGGAAACACACAGCAGAGTTCTCATCCATTGATTACACTCTGCTTTAGAGGAAGAAGCACGCTCTAGCTTTCTAGAGTCTTTAAGACAGCAGGAAACGTGAGTGTGCTGAGAACAAAAGAACTGTGTTTCCTACACATACGGACCATATCTATTCCAACTCTGCTTCTTAAACTGATACAAAGCACTGGTCCTCTAATATCCAATGCTTGTCAGTTAAGATGAGAAACGTGTGAGCTTCGTGAATGATGTAGTTCGTTTGATCAGTAAAGTAACTGCCCTTACCTGAAACGAAGTCTTGTTTGTAGGAAGACTCAGAGCCTTGGATTTAACTCCATTTCTGAAGTGAAACACACAGCATTGTTCTCATCCATGGATCACACTCTGCTTTAGAGCAAGAAGCACGCTCTTGCTTCTAGACTCTCTAAGACAGCAGGAAAATTGAGTGTGCTGAGAACAAAAGAACGGTGTTTCCTACACATACGGACCATATCTAGTCCAACTCTGCTTCTGAAACTGATACAATGCACTGGTCCTCTAATATCCAATGCTTGTCAGTTAAGATGAGAAACTTGTGAGCTTCGTGAACGATGTATTTCTTTTGGTCTCAAAAGTGACTGCCCTTACATGAAAGGAATTCTTGCTTGTAGGAAGTCACAGAGCCTGGAATTTAACTCCATTTCTGAAGGGAAACACACAGCAGAGTTCTCATATATAGATCACACTCTACTTTAGAGCAAGAAGCACGCTCTTGCTTCTAGACTCTCTAAGACAGCAGGAATCATGAGTGTGCTGAGAAAAAAAGAACGGTGTTATCTACACATACGGACCATACCTAGTCGAACTCTGCCTCTGAAATTGATACAAAGCACAGGACCTTTAACATCCAATGCTTGTCATTTAAGATGAGAAACGTGTGCGTTCGTGAACGATGTAGTTCGTTTGATCAGTAAAGTAACTGCCCTTACCTGAAACGAAGTCTTGTTTGTAGGAAGACTCAGAGCCTTGGATTTAACTCCATTTCTGAAGTGAAACACACAGCATTGTTCTCATCCATGGATCACTCTCTGCTTTAGAGCAAGAAGCACGCTCTTGCTTCTAGACTCTCTAAGACAGCAGGAATCATGAGTGTGCTGAGAAAAAAAGAACGGTGTTATCTACACATACGGACCATATCTAGTCGAACTCTGCCTCTGAAATTGATACAAAGCACAGGTCCTTTAACATCCAATGCTTGTCATTTAAGATGAGGAACGTGTGAGCCTCGTGAATTATGTAGTTCTTTTGAGCTGTAGAGTAACTGCCCTTACCTGAAAGGAAGTCTTGTTTGTAGGAAAACTCAGAGCCTGGGATTTAACTCCATTTCTGAAGTAAAACACAAAGCATAGTTCTCATCCATGGATCACACTCTGCTTTAGAGCAAGAATGATATCTTGCTTTCTAGAATCTCTAATACAGCAGGAAACATGTGTGTGCTGAGAACAAAAGAACAGTGTTTCCTACACATATAGACCATATCTATTCCAACTCTGCTTCTTAAACTGATACAAAGCACTGGTCCTCTAATATCAAATGCTTGTCAGTTAAGATTAGAAAAGTGTGAGCTTCGTGAACGATGTAGTTCGTTTGATTTCAAAAGTGACAGCCCTTACTTGAAAAGAATTCTTGCTTGTAGGAAGACAAAGAGCCTGGAATTTAACTCCATTTCTGAAGGGAAACACACAGCAGAGTTCTCATTCATTGATTACACTCTGCTTTAGAGGAAGAAGCACGCTCTAGCTTTCTAGAGTCTTTAAGACAGCAGGAAACGTGAGTTTGCTGAGAACAAAAGAACGGTGTTTCTTACACATACGGACCATATCTATTCCAACTCTGCTTCTTAAACTGATACAAAGCACTGGTCCTCTAACATCCGATGCTTGTCAGTTAAGATGAGAAGCGTGTGAGTTCGTGAACGATGTAGTTCGTTTGATCTCAAAAGTGACTGCATTTACTTGAAAAGAATTCTTGCTTGTAGGAAGACACAGAGCCTGGAATTTAACTCCATTTCTGAAGGGAAACACACAGCAGAGTTCTCATCCATTGATTACACTCTGCTTTAGCGCAAGAAGCACGCTCTAGCTTTCTAGAGTCTCTAAGACAGCAGGAAAAGTGAGTGTGCTGAGAACAAAAGAACGGTGTTTTCTACACATACGGACCATATCTAGTCCAACTCTGCTTCTGAAACTGATACAATGCACTGGTCCTCTAATATCCAATGCTTGTCAGTTAAGATGAGAAACTTGTGAGCTTCGTGAACGATGTTGTTCGTTTGATCTCAAAAGTGACTGCCCTTACTTGAAAGGAATTCTTGCTTGTAGGAAGTCACAGAGCCTGGAATTTAACTCCATTTCTGAAAGGAAAAACACAGCAGAGTTCTCATATATAGATCACACTCTGCTTTAGAGCAAGAAGCACGCTATTGCTTCTAGACTCTCTAAGAGAGCAGGAATCATGAGTGTGCTGAGAAAAAACGAACGGTGTTATCTACACATACGGACCATATCTAGTCGAACTCTGCCTCTGAAATTGATACAAAGCACAGGTCCTTTAACATCCAATGCTTGTCATTTAAGATGAGAAACGTGTGAGCTTCGTGAATTATGTAGTTCGTTTGAGCTGTAGAGTAACTGCCCTTACCTGAAAGGAAGTCTTGTTTGTAGGAAGACTCAGAGCCTGGGATTTAACTCCATTTCTGAAGTAAAACACAAAGCATAGTTCTCATCCATGGATCACACTCTGCTTTAGAGCAAGAATGATATCTTGCTTTCTAGAATCTCTAATACAGCAGAAAACATGTGTGTGCTCAGAAGAAATGAACGGTGTTTCCTACACATACGGACCATATCTAGTCCATCTCTGCTTCTGAAACTGATACAAAGCACTGGTCCTCTAATATCAAATGCTTGTCAGTTAAGATGAGAAACGTGTGAGCTTCGTGAACGATGTAGTTCGTTTGATCTCAAAAGTGACTGCCTTTACTTATAATGAATTCTTGCTTGTAGTAAGACACACAGCCTGGAATTTAACTCCATTTCTGAAGGGAAACACACAGCAGAGATCTCATCCATTGATTACACTCTGCTTTAGAGCAAGAAGCACGCTCTAGCTTTCTAGAGTCTTTAAGACTGCAGGAAACATGAGTGTGCTGAGAAGAAAATAACGGTGTTTCCTACACACACGGACCATCTCTAGTCCAACTCTGCTTCTGAAACTGATACAAAGCACTGGTCCTCTAATATCAAATGCTTGTCAGTTAAGATTAGAAACGTGTGAGCTTCGTGAACGATGTAGTTCGTTTGATCTCAAAAGTGACAGCCCTTACTTGAAAAGAATTCTTGCTTGTAGGAAGACAAAGAGCCTGGAATTTAACTCCATTTCTGAAGGGAAACACACAGCAGAGTTCTCATCCATTGATTACACTCTTCTTTAGAGGAAGAAGCACGCTCTAGCTTTCTAGAGTCTTTAAGACAGCAGGAAACGTGAGTGTGCTGAGAACAAAAGAACGGTGTTTCCTACACATACGGACCATATCTATTCCAACTCTGCTTCTTAAACTGATACAAAGCACTGGTCCTCTAATATCCAATGCTTGTCAGTTAAGATGAGAAACTTGTGAGCTTCGTGAACGATGTAGTTCGTTTGATCTCAAAAGTGACTGCATTTACTTGAAAAGAATTCTTGCTTGTAGGAAGACACAGAGCCTGGAATTTAACTCCATTTCTGAAGGGAAACACACAGCAGAGTTCTCATCCATTGATTACACTCTGCTTTAGCGCAAGAAGCACGCTCTAGCTTTCTAGAGTCTCTAAGACAGCAGGAAAAGTGAGTGTGCTGAGAACAAAAGAACGGTGTTTTCTACACATACGGACCATATCTAGTCCAACTCTGCTTCTGAAACTGATACAATGCACTGGTCCTCTAATATCCAATGCTTGTCAGTTAAGATGAGAAACTTGTGAGCTTCGTGAACGATGTTGTTCGTTTGATCTCAAAAGTGACTGCCCTTACTTGAAAGGAATTCTTGCTTGTAGGAAGTCACAGAGCCTGGAATTTAACTCCATTTCTGAAAGGAAAAACACAGCAGAGTTCTCATATATAGATCACACTCTGCTTTAGAGCAAGAAGCACGCTATTGCTTCTAGACTCTCTAAGAGAGCAGGAATCATGAGTGTGCTGAGAAAAAACGAACGGTGTTATCTACACATACGGACCATATCTAGTCGAACTCTGCCTCTGAAATTGATACAAAGCACAGGTCCTTTAACATCCAATGCTTGTCATTTAAGATGAGAAACGTGTGAGCTTCGTGAATTATGTAGTTCGTTTGAGCTGTAGAGTAACTGCCCTTACCTGAAAGGAAGTCTTGTTTGTAGGAAGACTCAGAGCCTGGGATTTAACTCCATTTCTGAAGTAAAACACAAAGCATAGTTCTCATCCATGGATCACACTCTGCTTTAGAGCAAGAATGATATCTTGCTTTCTAGAATCTCTAATACAGCAGAAAACATGTGTGTGCTCAGAAGAAATGAACGGTGTTTCCTACACATACGGACCATATCTAGTCCATCTCTGCTTCTGAAACTGATACAAAGCACTGGTCCTCTAATATCAAATGCTTGTCAGTTAAGATGAGAAACGTGTGAGCTTCGTGAACGATGTAGTTCGTTTGATCTCAAAAGTGACTGCCTTTACTTATAATGAATTCTTGCTTGTAGTAAGACACACAGCCTGGAATTTAACTCCATTTCTGAAGGGAAACACACAGCAGAGATCTCATCCATTGATTACACTCTGCTTTAGAGCAAGAAGCACGCTCTAGCTTTCTAGAGTCTTTAAGACTGCAGGAAACATGAGTGTGCTGAGAAGAAAATAACGGTGTTTCCTACACACACGGACCATCTCTAGTCCAACTCTGCTTCTGAAACTGATACAAAGCACTGGTCCTCTAATATCAAATGCTTGTCAGTTAAGATTAGAAACGTGTGAGCTTCGTGAACGATGTAGTTCGTTTGATCTCAAAAGTGACAGCCCTTACTTGAAAAGAATTCTTGCTTGTAGGAAGACAAAGAGCCTGGAATTTAACTCCATTTCTGAAGGGAAACACACAGCAGAGTTCTCATCCATTGATTACACTCTTCTTTAGAGGAAGAAGCACGCTCTAGCTTTCTAGAGTCTTTAAGACAGCAGGAAACGTGAGTGTGCTGAGAACAAAAGAACGGTGTTTCCTACACATACGGACCATATCTATTCCAACTCTGCTTCTTAAACTGATACAAAGCACTGGTCCTCTAATATCCAATGCTTGTCAGTTAAGATGAGAAACTTGTGAGCTTCGTGAACGATGTAGTTCGTTTGATCTCAAAAGTGACTGCATTTACTTGAAAAGAATTCTTGCTTGTAGGAAGACACAGAGCCTGGAATTTAACTCCATTTCTGAAGGGAAACACACAGCAGAGTTCTCATCCATTGATTACACTCTGCTTTAGCGCAAGAAGCACGCTCTAGCTTTCTAGAGTCTCTAAGACAGCAGGAAAAGTGAGTGTGCTGAGAACAAAAGAACGGTGTTTTCTACACATACGGACCATATCTAGTCCAACTCTGCTTCTGAAACTGATACAATGCACTGGTCCTCTAATATCCAATGCTTGTCAGTTAAGATGAGAAACTTGTGAGCTTCGTGAACGATGTTGTTCGTTTGATCTCAAAAGTGACTGCCCTTACTTGAAAGGAATTCTTGCTTGTAGGAAGTCACAGAGCCTGGAATTTAACTCCATTTCTGAAAGGAAAAACACAGCAGAGTTCTCATATATAGATCACACTCTGCTTTAGAGCAAGAAGCACGCTATTGCTTCTAGACTCTCTAAGAGAGCAGGAATCATGAGTGTGCTGAGAAAAAACGAACGGTGTTATCTACACATACGGACCATATCTAGTCGAACTCTGCCTCTGAAATTGATACAAAGCACAGGTCCTTTAACATCCAATGCTTGTCATTTAAGATGAGAAACGTGTGAGCTTCGTGAATTATGTAGTTCGTTTGAGCTGTAGAGTAACTGCCCTTACCTGAAAGGAAGTCTTGTTTGTAGGAAGACTCAGAGCCTGGGATTTAACTCCATTTCTGAAGTAAAACACAAAGCATAGTTCTCATCCATGGATCACACTCTGCTTTAGAGCAAGAATGATATCTTGCTTTCTAGAATCTCTAATACAGCAGAAAACATGTGTGTGCTCAGAAGAAATGAACGGTGTTTCCTACACATACGGACCATATCTAGTCCATCTCTGCTTCTGAAACTGATACAAAGCACTGGTCCTCTAATATCAAATGCTTGTCAGTTAAGATGAGAAACGTGTGAGCTTCGTGAACGATGTAGTTCGTTTGATCTCAAAAGTGACTGCCTTTACTTATAATGAATTCTTGCTTGTAGTAAGACACACAGCCTGGAATTTAACTCCATTTCTGAAGGGAAACACACAGCAGAGATCTCATCCATTGATTACACTCTGCTTTAGAGCAAGAAGCACGCTCTAGCTTTCTAGAGTCTTTAAGACTGCAGGAAACATGAGTGTGCTGAGAAGAAAATAACGGTGTTTCCTACACACACGGACCATCTCTAGTCCAACTCTGCTTCTGAAACTGATACAAAGCACTGGTCCTCTAATATCAAATGCTTGTCAGTTAAGATTAGAAACGTGTGAGCTTCGTGAACGATGTAGTTCGTTTGATCTCAAAAGTGACAGCCCTTACTTGAAAAGAATTCTTGCTTGTAGGAAGACAAAGAGCCTGGAATTTAACTCCATTTCTGAAGGGAAACACACAGCAGAGTTCTCATCCATTGATTACACTCTTCTTTAGAGGAAGAAGCACGCTCTAGCTTTCTAGAGTCTTTAAGACAGCAGGAAACGTGAGTGTGCTGAGAACAAAAGAACGGTGTTTCCTACACATACGGACCATATCTATTCCAACTCTGCTTCTTAAACTGATACAAAGCACTGGTCCTCTAATATCCAATGCTTGTCAGTTAAGATGAGAAACGTGTGAGCTTCGTGAACGATGTAGTTCGTTTGATCAGTAAAGTAACTGCCCTTACATGAAATGAAGTCTTGTTTGTAGGAAGACTCAGAGCCTTGGATTTAACTCCATTTCTGAAGTGAAACACACAGCATTGTTCTCATCCATGGATCACACTCTGCTTTAGAGCAAGAAGCACGCTCTTGCTTCTAGACTCTCTAAGACAGCAGGAATCATGAGTGTGCTGAGAAAAAAAGAACGGTGTTATCTACACATACGGACCATATCTAGTCGAACTCTGCCTCTGAAATTGATACAAAGCACAGGTCCTTTAACATCCAATGCTTGTCATTTAAGATGAGGAACGTGTGAGCCTCATGAATTATGTAGTTCGTTTGAGCTGTAGAGTAACTGCCCTTACCTGAAATGAAGTCATGTTTGTAGGAAAACTCAGAGCCTGGGATTTAACTCCATTTCTGAAGTAAAACACAAAGCATAGTTCTCATCCATGGATCACACTCTGCTTTAGAGCAAGAATGATATCTTGCTTTCTAGAATCTCTAATACAGCAGGAAACATGTGTGTGCTGAGAACAAAAGAACGGTGTTTCCTACACATACGGACCATATCTATTCCAACTCTGCTTCTTAAACTGATACAAAGCACTGGTCCTCTAATATCAAATGCTTGTCAGTTAAGATTAGAAAAGTGTGAGCTTCGTGAACGATGTAGCTCGTTTGATTTCAAAAGTGACAGCCCTTACTTGAAAAGAATTCTTGCTTGTAGGAAGACAAAGAGCCTGGAATTTAACTCCATTTCTGAAGGGAAACACACAGCAGAGTTCTCATCCATTGATTACACTCTGCTTTAGAGGAAGAAGCACGCTCTAGCTTTCTAGAGTCTTTAAGACAGCAGGAAACGTGAGTGTGCTGAGAACAAAAGAACGGTGTTTCCTACACATACGGACCATATCTATTCCAACTCTGCTTCTTAAACTGATACAAAGCACTGGTCCTCTAATATCCGATGCTTGTCAGTTAAGATGAGAAGCGTGTGATTTCGTGAACGATGTAGTTCGTTTGATCTCAAAAGTGAGTGCCCTTACTTGAAAGGAATTCTTGCTTGTAGGAAGTCACAGAGCCTGGAATTATCTCCATTTCTGAAGGGAAACACACAGCAGAGTTCTCATCCATTGATTACACTCTGCTTTAGCGCAAGAAGCACGCTCTAGCTTTCTAGAGTCTCTAAGACAGCAGGAAAAGTGAGTGTGCTGAGGAAAAAAGAACGGTGTTATCTACACATACGGACCATATCTAGTCGAACTCTGCCTCTGAAATTGATACAAAGCACAGGTCCTTTAACATCCAATGCTTGTCAGTTAAGATGAGAAACGTGTGAGCTTCGTGAACGATGTAGTTCGTTTGATTTCAAAAGTGAATGCCTTTACTTATAATGAATTCTTGCTTGTAGTAAGACACAGAGCCTGGAATTTAACTCCATTTCTGAAGGGAAACACACAGCAGAGATCTCATCCATTGATTGCACTCTGCTTTAGAGCAAGAAGCACGCTCTAGCTTTCTAGAGTCTTTAAGACAGCAGGAAACATGAGTGTGCTGAGAAGAAAATAACGGTGTTTCCTACACACACGGACCATCTCTAGTCCAACTCTGCTTCTGAAACTGATACAAAGCACTGGTCCTCTAATATCAAATGCTTGTCAGTTAAGATGAGAAACGTGTGAGCTTCGTGAACGATGTAGTTCGTTTGATCTCAAAAGTGACAGCCCTTACTTGAAAAGAATTCTTGCTTGTAGGAAGACAAAGAGCCTGGAATTTAACTCCATTTCTGAAGGGAAACACACAGCAGAGTTCTCATCCATTGATTACACTCTACTTTAGAGGAAGAAGCACGCTCTAGCTTTCTATAGTCTTTAATACAGCAGGAAACGTGAGTGTGCTGAGACCAATAAATGGTGTTTCCTACACATACGGACCATATCTATTCCAACTCTGCTTCTTAAACTGATACAAAGCACTGGTCCTCTAATGTCAAATGCTTGTCAGTTAAGATTAGAAAAGTGTGAGCTTCGTGAACGATGTAGCTCGTTTGATTTCAAAAGTGACAGCCCTTACTTGAAAAGAATTCTTGCTTGTAGGAAGACAAAGAGCCTGGAATTTAACTCCATTTCTGAAGGGAAACACACAGCAGAGTTCTCATCCATTGATTACACTCTGCTTTAGAGGAAGAAGCACGCTCTAGCTTTCTAGAGTCTTTAAGACAGCAGGAAACGTGAGTGTGCTGAGAACAAAAGAACGGTGTTTCCTACACATACGGACCATATCTATTCCAACTCTGCTTCTTAAACTGATACAAAGCACTGGTCCTCTAACATCCGATGCTTGTCAGTTAAGATGAGAAGCGTGTGAGTTCGTGAACGATGTAGTTCGTTTGATCTCAAAAGTGACTGCATTTACTTGAAAAGAATTCTTGCTTGTAGGAAGACACAGAGCCTGGAATTTAACTCCATTTCTGAAGGGAAACACACAGCAGAGTTCTCATCCATTGATTACACTCTGCTTTAGCGCAAGAAGCACGCTCTAGCTTTCTAGAGTCTCTAAGACAGCAGGAAAAGTGAGTGTGCTGAGAACAAAAGAACGGTGTTTCCTACACATACGGACCATATCTAGTCCATCTCTGCTTCTGAAACTGATACAATGCACTGGTCCTCTAATATCCAATGCTTGTCAGTTAAGATGAGAAACTTGTGAGCTTCGTGAACGATGTAGTTCGTTTGGTCTCAAAAGTGACTGCCCTTACATGAAAGGAATTCTTGCTTGTAGGAAGTCACAGAGCCTGGAATTTAACTCCATTTCTGAAGGGAAACACACAGCAGAGTTCTCATATATAGATCACACTCTACTTTAGAGCAAGAAGCACGCTCTTGCTTCTAGACTCTCTAAGACAGCAGGAATCATGAGTGTGCTGAGAAAAAAAGAACGGTGTTATCTACACATACGGACCATACCTAGTCGAACTCTGCCTCTGAAATTGATACAAAGCACAGGACCTTTAACATCCAATGCTTGTCATTTAAGATGAGAAACGTGTGCGTTCGTGAACGATGTAGTTCGTTTGATCAGTAAAGTAACTGCCCTTACCTGAAACGAAGTCTTGTTTGTAGGAAGACTCAGAGCCTTGGATTTAACTCCATTTCTGAAGTGAAACACACAGCATTGTTCTCATCCATGGATCACACTCTGCTTTAGAGCAAGAAGCACGCTCTTGCTTCTAGACTCTCTAAGACAGCAGGAAAATTGAGTGTGCTGAGAACAAAAGAACGGTGTTTCCTACACATACAGACCATATCTAGACCAACTCTGCTTCTGAAACTGATACAATGCACTGGTCCTCTAATATCCAATGCTTGTCAGTTAAGATGAGAATCTTGTGAGCTTCGTGAACGATGTAGTTCGTTTGGTCTCAAAAGTGACTGCTCTTACTTGAAAGGAATTCTTGCTTGTAGGAAGTCACAGAGCCTGGAATTTAACTCCATTTCTGAAGGGAAACACACAGCAGAGTTCTCATATATAGATCACACTCTACTTTAGAGCAAGAAGCACGCTCTTGCTTCTAGACTCTCTAAGACAGCAGGAATCATGAGTGTGCTGAGAAAAAAAGAACGGTGTTATCTACACATACGGACCATACCTAGTCGAACTCTGCCTCTGAAATTGATACAAAGCACAGGTCCTTTAACATCCAATGCTTGTCATTTAAGATGAGAAACGTGTGAGCTTCGTGAATTATGTAGTTCGTTTGATCTCAAAAGTGACTGCCTTTACTTATAATGAATTCTTGCTTGTAGTAAGACACAGAGCCTGGAATTTAACTCCATTTCTGAAGGGAAACACACAGCAGAGATCTCATCCATTGATTGCACTCTGCTTTAGAGCAAGAAGCACGCTCTAGCTTTCTAGAGTCTTTAAGACAGCAGGAAACATGAGTGTGCTGAGAAGAAAATAACGGTGTTTCCTACACACACGGACCATCTCTAGTCCAACTCTGCTTCTGAAACTGATACAAAGCACTGGTCCTCTAATATCAAATGCTTGTCAGTTAAGATGAGAAACGTGTGAGCTCGTGAACGATGTAGTTCGTTTGATCTCAAAAGTGACAGCCCTTACTTGAAAAGAATTCTTGCTTGTAGGAAGACAAAGAGCCTGGAATTTAACTCCATTTCTGAAGGGAAACACACAGCAGAGTTCTCATCCATTGATTACACTCTGCTTTAGAGGAAGAAGCACGCTCTAGCTTTCTAGAGTCTTTAAGACAGCAGGAAACGTGAGTGTGCTGAGAACAAAAGAACGGTGTTTCCTACACATACGGACCATATCTATTCCAACTCTGCTTCTTAAACTGATACAAAGCACTGGTCCTCTAATATCCAATGCTTGTCAGTTAAGATGAGAAACGTGTGAGCTTCGTGAACGATGTAGTTCGTTTGATCAGTAAAGTAACTGCCCTTACCTGAAACGAAGTCTTGTTTGTAGGAAGACTCAGAGCCTTGGATTTAACTCCATTTCTGAAGTGAAACACACAGCATTGTTCTCATCCATGGATCACACTCTGCTTTAGAGCAAGAAGCACGCTCTTGCTTCTAGACTCTCTAAGACAGCAGGAATCATGAGTGTGCTGAGAAAAAAAGAATGGTGTTATCTACACATACGGACCATATCTAGTCAAACTCTGCCTCTGAAATTGATACAAAGCACAGGTCCTTTAACATCCAATGCTTGTCATTTAAGATGAGGAACGTGTGAGCCTCGTGAATTATGTAGTTCTTTTGAGCTGTAGAGTAACTGCCCTTACCTGAAAGGAAGTCTTGTTTGTAGGAAAACTCAGAGCCTGGGATTTAACTCCATTTCTGAAGTAAAACACAAAGCATAGTTCTCATCCATGGATCACACTCTGCTTTAGAGCAAGAATGATATCTTGCTTTCTAGAATCTCAAATACAGCAGGAAACATGTGTGTGCTGAGAACAAAAGAACAGTGTTTCCTACACATACGGACCATATCTATTCCAACTCTGCTTCTTAAACTGATACAAAGCACTGGTCCTCTAATATCAAATGCTTGTCAGTTAAGATTAGAAAAGTGTGAGCTTCGTGAACGATGTAGTTCGTTTGATTTCAAAAGTGACAGCCCTTACTTGAAAAGAATTCTTGCTTGTAGGAAGACAAAGAGCCTGGAATTTAACTCCATTTCTGAAGGGAAACACACAGCAGAGTTCTCATTCATTGATTACACTCTGCTTTAGAGGAAGAAGCACGCTCTAGCTTTCTAGAGTCTTTAAGACAGCAGGAAACGTGAGTTTGCTGAGAACAAAAGAACGGTGTTTCCTACACATACGGACCATATCTATTCCAACTCTGCTTCTTAAACTGATACAAAGCACTGGTCCTCTAACATCCGATGCTTGTCAGTTAAGATGAGAAGCGTGTGAGTTCGTGAACGATGTAGTTCGTTTGATCTCAAAAGTGACTGCATTTACTTGAAAAGAATTCTTGCTTGTAGGAAGACACAGAGCCTGGAATTTAACTCCATTTCTGAAGGGAAACACACAGCAGAGTTCTCATCCATTGATTACACTCTGCTTTAGCGCAAGAAGCATGCTCTAGCTTTCTAGAGTCTCTAAGACAGCAGGAAAATTGAGTGTGCGGAGAACAAAAGAACGGTGTTTCCTACACATGCGGACCATATCTAGTCCAACTCTGCTTCTGAAACTGATACAATGCACTGGTCCTCTAATATCCAATGCTTGTCAGTTAAGATGAGAAACGTGTGAGCTTCGTGAACGATGTAGTTCGTTTGATCAGTAAAGTAACTGCCCTTACCTGAAACGAAGTCTTGTTTGTAGGAAGACTCAGAGCCTTGGATTTAACTCCATTTCTGAAGTGAAACACACAGCATTGTTCTCATCCATGGATCACACTCTGCTTTAAAGCAAGAAGCACGCTCTTGCTTCTAGACTCTCTAATACAGCAGGAATCATGAGTGAGCTGAGAAAAAAAGAACGGTGTTATCTACACATACGGACCATATCTAGTCGAACTCTGCCTCTGAAATTGATACAAAGCACAGGTCCTTTAACATCCAATGCTTGTCATTTAAGATGAGGAACGTGTGAGCCTCGTGAATTATGTAGTTCTTTTGAGCTGTAGAGTAACTGCCCTTACCTGAAAGGAAGTCTTGTTTGTAGGAAAACTCAGAGCCTGGGATTTAACTCCATTTCTGAAGTAAAACACAAAGCATAGTTCTCATCCAGGGATCACACTCTGCTTTAGAGCAAGAATGATATCTTGCTTCCTAGAATCTCTAATACAGCAGGAAACATGTGTGTGCTGAGAACAAAAGAACAGTGTTTCCTACACATACGGACCATATCTATTCCAACTCTGCTTCTTAAACTGATACAAAGCACTGGTCCTCTAATATCAAATGCTTGTCAGTTAAGATTAGAAAAGTGTGAGCTTCGTGAACGATGTAGTTCGTTTGATTTCAAAAGTGACAGCCCTTACTTGAAAAGAATTTTTGCTTGTAGGAAGACAAAGAGCCTGGAATTTAACTCCATTTCTGAAGGGAAACACACAGCAGAGTTCTCATTCATTGATTACACTCTGCTTTAGAGGAAGAAGCACGCTCTAGCTTTCTAGAGTCTTTAAGACAGCAGGAAACGTGAGTGTGCTGAGAAGAAAAGAACGGTGTTTCCTACACATACGGACCATATTTATTCCAACTCTGCTTCTTAAACTGATACAAAGCACTGGTCCTCTAACATCCGACGCTTGTCAGTTAAAATGAGAAGCGTGTGAGTTCGTGAACGATGTAGTTCGTTTGATCTCAAAAGTGACTGCATTTACTTGAAAAGAATTCTTGCTTGTAGGAAGACACAGAGCCTGGAATTTAACTCCATTTCTGAAGGGAAACACACAGCAGAGTTCTCATCCATTGATTACACTCTGCTTTAGCGCAAGAAGCACGCTCTAGCTTTCTAGAGTCTCTAAGACAGCAGGAAAAGTGAGTGTGCTGAGAACAAAAGAACGGTGTTTCCTACACATACGGACCATATCTAGTCCAACTCTGCTTCTGAAACTGATACAATGCACTGGTCCTCTAATATCCAATGCTTGTCAGTTAAGATGAGAAACTTGTGAGCTTCGTGAACGATGTAGTTCGTTTGATCTCAAAAGTGACTGCCCTTACTTGAAAGGAATTCTTGCTTGTAGGAAGTCACAGAGCCTGGAATTTAACTCCATTTCTGAAGGGAAAAACACAGCAGAGTTCTCATATATAGATCACACTCTGCTTTAGAGCAAGAAGCACGCTCTTGCTTCTAGACTCTCTAAGACAGCAGGAATCATGAGTGTGCTGAGAAAAAAAGAATGGTGTTATCTACACATACGGACCATATCTAGTCGAACTCTGCCTCTGAAATTTATACAAAGCACAGGTCCTTTAACATCCAATGCTTGTCATTTAAGATTAGAAACGTGTGAGCTTGGTGAATTATGTAGTTCGTTTGAGCTGTAGAGTAACTGCCCTTACCTGAAAGGAAGTCTTGTTTGTAGGAAGACTCAGAGCCTTGGATTTAACTCCATTTCTGAAGTAAAACACAAAGCATAGTTGTCATCCATGGATCACACTCTGCTTTAGAGCAAGAATGATATCTTGCTTTCTAGAATCTCTAATACAGCAGGAAACATGTGTGTATTCAGAACAAATGAACGGTGTTTCCTACACATACGGACCATATCTAGTCCAACTCTGCTTCTGAAACTGATACAAAGCACTGGTCCTCTAATATCAAATGCTTGTCAGTTAAGATGAGAAACGTGTGAGCTTCGTGAACGATGTAGTTCCTTTGATCTCAAAAGTGACTGCCTTTACTTATAATGAATTCTTGCTTGTAGTAAGACACAGAGCCTGGAATTTAACTCCATTTCTGAAGGGAAACACACAGCAGAGATCTCATCCATTGATTACACTCTGCTTTAGAGCAAGAAGCACGCTCTAGCTTTCTAGAGTCTTTAAGACAGCAGGAAACATGAGTGTGCTGAGAAGAAAAGAACGGTGTTTCCTACACACACGGACCATCTCTAGTCCAACTCTGCTTCTGAAACTGATACAAAGCACTGGTCCTCTAATATCAAATGCTTGTCAGTTAAGATTAGAAACGTGTGAGCTTCGTGAACGATGTAGTTCGTTTGATCTCAAAAGTGACAGCCCTTACTTGAAAAGAATTCTTGCTTGTAGGAAGACAAAGAGCCTGGAATTTAACTCCATTTCTGAAGGGAAACACACAGCAGAGTTCTCATCCATTGATTACACTCTGCTTTAGCGCAAGAAGCATGCTCTAGCTTTCTAGAGTCTCTAAGACAGCAGGAAAATTGAGTGTGCGGAGAACAAAAGAACGGTGTTTCCTACACATGCGGACCATATCTAGTCCAACTCTGCTTCTGAAACTGATACAATGCACTGGTCCTCTAATATCCAATGCTTGTCAGTTAAGATGAGAAACGTGTGAGCTTCGTGAACGATGTAGTTCGTTTGATCAGTAAAGTAACTGCCCTTACCTGAAACGAAGTCTTGTTTGTAGGAAGACTCAGAGCCTTGGATTTAACTCCATTTCTGAAGTGAAACACACAGCATTGTTCTCATCCATGGATCACACTCTGCTTTAAAGCAAGAAGCACGCTCTTGCTTCTAGACTCTCTAATACAGCAGGAATCATGAGTGAGCTGAGAAAAAAAGAACGGTGTTATCTACACATACGGACCATATCTAGTCGAACTCTGCCTCTGAAATTGATACAAAGCACAGGTCCTTTAACATCCAATGCTTGTCATTTAAGATGAGGAACGTGTGAGCCTCGTGAATTATGTAGTTCTTTTGAGCTGTAGAGTAACTGCCCTTACCTGAAAGGAAGTCTTGTTTGTAGGAAAACTCAGAGCCTGGGATTTAACTCCATTTCTGAAGTAAAACACAAAGCATAGTTCTCATCCAGGGATCACACTCTGCTTTAGAGCAAGAATGATATCTTGCTTCCTAGAATCTCTAATACAGCAGGAAACATGTGTGTGCTGAGAACAAAAGAACAGTGTTTCCTACACATACGGACCATATCTATTCCAACTCTGCTTCTTAAACTGATACAAAGCACTGGTCCTCTAATATCAAATGCTTGTCAGTTAAGATTAGAAAAGTGTGAGCTTCGTGAACGATGTAGTTCGTTTGATTTCAAAAGTGACAGCCCTTACTTGAAAAGAATTTTTGCTTGTAGGAAGACAAAGAGCCTGGAATTTAACTCCATTTCTGAAGGGAAACACACAGCAGAGTTCTCATTCATTGATTACACTCTGCTTTAGAGGAAGAAGCACGCTCTAGCTTTCTAGAGTCTTTAAGACAGCAGGAAACGTGAGTGTGCTGAGAAGAAAAGAACGGTGTTTCCTACACATACGGACCATATTTATTCCAACTCTGCTTCTTAAACTGATACAAAGCACTGGTCCTCTAACATCCGACGCTTGTCAGTTAAAATGAGAAGCGTGTGAGTTCGTGAACGATGTAGTTCGTTTGATCTCAAAAGTGACTGCATTTACTTGAAAAGAATTCTTGCTTGTAGGAAGACACAGAGCCTGGAATTTAACTCCATTTCTGAAGGGAAACACACAGCAGAGTTCTCATCCATTGATTACACTCTGCTTTAGCGCAAGAAGCACGCTCTAGCTTTCTAGAGTCTCTAAGACAGCAGGAAAAGTGAGTGTGCTGAGAACAAAAGAACGGTGTTTCCTACACATACGGACCATATCTAGTCCAACTCTGCTTCTGAAACTGATACAATGCACTGGTCCTCTAATATCCAATGCTTGTCAGTTAAGATGAGAAACTTGTGAGCTTCGTGAACGATGTAGTTCGTTTGATCTCAAAAGTGACTGCCCTTACTTGAAAGGAATTCTTGCTTGTAGGAAGTCACAGAGCCTGGAATTTAACTCCATTTCTGAAGGGAAAAACACAGCAGAGTTCTCATATATAGATCACACTCTGCTTTAGAGCAAGAAGCACGCTCTTGCTTCTAGACTCTCTAAGACAGCAGGAATCATGAGTGTGCTGAGAAAAAAAGAATGGTGTTATCTACACATACGGACCATATCTAGTCGAACTCTGCCTCTGAAATTTATACAAAGCACAGGTCCTTTAACATCCAATGCTTGTCATTTAAGATTAGAAACGTGTGAGCTTGGTGAATTATGTAGTTCGTTTGAGCTGTAGAGTAACTGCCCTTACCTGAAAGGAAGTCTTGTTTGTAGGAAGACTCAGAGCCTTGGATTTAACTCCATTTCTGAAGTAAAACACAAAGCA
Source organism: Onychomys leucogaster (assembly GCA_949786385.1). Taxonomy (NCBI): domain Eukaryota; kingdom Metazoa; phylum Chordata; class Mammalia; order Rodentia; family Cricetidae; genus Onychomys; species Onychomys leucogaster. The sequence goes on from CATKUP010000056.1 coordinate 1,168,014, forward strand.
TAGTTGTCATCCATGGATCACACTCTGCTTTAGAGCAAGAATGATATCTTGCTTTCTAGAATCTCTAATACAGCAGGAAACATGTGTGTATTCAGAACAAATGAACGGTGTTTCCTACACATACGGACCATATCTAGTCCAACTCTGCTTCTGAAACTGATACAAAGCACTGGTCCTCTAATATCAAATGCTTGTCAGTTAAGATGAGAAACGTGTGAGCTTCGTGAACGATGTAGTTCCTTTGATCTCAAAAGTGACTGCCTTTACTTATAATGAATTCTTGCTTGTAGTAAGACACAGAGCCTGGAATTTAACTCCATTTCTGAAGGGAAACACACAGCAGAGATCTCATCCATTGATTACACTCTGCTTTAGAGCAAGAAGCACGCTCTAGCTTTCTAGAGTCTTTAAGACAGCAGGAAACATGAGTGTGCTGAGAAGAAAAGAACGGTGTTTCCTACACACACGGACCATCTCTAGTCCAACTCTGCTTCTGAAACTGATACAAAGCACTGGTCCTCTAATATCAAATGCTTGTCAGTTAAGATTAGAAACGTGTGAGCTTCGTGAACGATGTAGTTCGTTTGATCTCAAAAGTGACAGCCCTTACTTGAAAAGAATTCTTGCTTGTAGGAAGACAAAGAGCCTGGAATTTAACTCCATTTCTGAAGGGAAACACACAGCAGAGTTCTCATCCATTGATTACACTCTGCTTTAGAGGAAGAAGCACGCTCTAGCTTTCTAGAGTCTTTAAGACAGCAGGAAACGTGAGTGTGCTGAGAACAAAAGAACTGTGTTTCCTACACATACGGACCATATCTATTCCAACTCTGCTTCTTAAACTGATACAAAGCACTGGTCCTCTAATATCCAATGCTTGTCAGTTAAGATGAGAAACGTGTGAGCTTCGTGAATGATGTAGTTCGTTTGATCAGTAAAGTAACTGCCCTTACCTGAAACGAAGTCTTGTTTGTAGGAAGACTCAGAGCCTTGGATTTAACTCCATTTCTGAAGTGAAACACACAGCATTGTTCTCATCCATGGATCACACTCTGCTTTAGAGCAAGAAGCACGCTCTTGCTTCTAGACTCTCTAAGACAGCAGGAAAATTGAGTGTGCTGAGAACAAAAGAACGGTGTTTCCTACACATACGGACCTTATCTAGTCCAACTCTGCTTCTGAAACTGATACAATGCACTGGTCCTCTAATATCCAATGCTTGTCAGTTAAGATGAGAAACTTGTGAGCTTCGTGAACGATGTAGTTCGTTTGGTCTCAAAAGTGACTGCCCTTACATGAAAGGAATTCTTGCTTGTAGGAAGTCACAGAGCCTGGAATTTAACTCCATTTCTGAAGGGAAACACACAGCAGAGTTCTCATATATAGATCACACTCTACTTTAGAGCAAGAAGCACGCTCTTGCTTCTAGACTCTCTAAGACAGCAGGAATCATGAGTGTGCTGAGAAAAAAAGAACGGTGTTATCTACACATACGGACCATACCTAGTCGAACTCTGCCTCTGAAATTGATACAAAGCACAGGACCTTTAACATCCAATGCTTGTCATTTAAGATGAGAAACGTGTGCGTTCGTGAACGATGTAGTTCGTTTGAGCTGTAGAGTAACTGCCCTTACCTGAAACGAAGTCTTGTTTGTAGGAAGACTCAGAGCCTTGGATTTAACTCCATTTCTGAAGTGAAACACACAGCATTGTTCTCATCCATGGATCACACTCTGCTTTAGAGCAAGAAGCACGCTCTTGCTTCTAGACTCTCTAAGACAGCAGGAAAATTGAGTGTGCTGAGAACAAAAGAACGGTGTTTCCTACACATACGGACCATATCTAGACCAACTCTGCTTCTGAAACTGATACAATGCACTGGTCCTCTAATATCCAATGCTTGTCAGTTAAGATGAGAAACTTGTGAGCTTCGTGAACGATGTAGTTCGTTTGGTCTCAAAAGTGACTGCTCTTACTTGAAAGGAATTCTTGCTTGTAGGAAGTCACAGAGCCTGGAATTTAACTCCATTTCTGAAGGGAAACACACAGCAGAGTTCTCATATATAGATCACACTCTACTTTAGAGCAAGAAGCACGCTCTTGCTTCTAGACTCTCTAAGACAGCAGGAATCATGAGTGTGCTGAGAAAAAAAGAACGGTGTTATCTACACATACGGACCATACCTAGTCGAACTCTGCCTCTGAAATTGATACAAAGCACAGGTCCTTTAACATCCAATGCTTGTCATTTAAGATGAGAAACGTGTGAGCTTCGTGAATTATGTAGTTCGTTTGAGCTGTAGAGTAACTGCCCTTACCTGAAAGGAAGTCTTGTTTGTAGGAAGACTCAGAGCCTGGGATTTAACTCCATTTCTGAAGTAAAACACAAAGCATAGTTCTCATCCATGGATCACACTCTGCTTTAGAGCAAGAATGATATCTTGCTTTCTAGAATCTCTAATACAGCAGGAAACATGTGTGTGCTCAGAACAAATGAACGGTGTTTCCTACACATACGGACCATATCTAGTCCAACTCTGCTTCTGAAACTGATACAAAGCACTGGTCCTCTAATATCAAAAAGCTTGTCAGTTAAGATGAGAAACGTGTGAGCTTCGTGAACGTTGTAGTTCGTTTGATCTCAAAAGTGACTGCCTTTACTTATAATGAATTCTTGCTTGTAGTAAGACACAGAGCCTGGAATTTAACTCCATTTCTGAAGGGAAACACACAGCAGAGATCTCATCCATTGATTACACTCTGCTTTAGAGCAAGAAGCACGCTCTAGCTTTCTAGAGTCTTTAAGACAGCAGGAAACATGAGTGTGCTGAGAAGAAAATAACGGTGTTTCCTACACACACGGACCATCTCTAGTCCAACTCTGCTTCTGAAACTGATACAAAGCACTGGTCCTCTAATATCAAATGCTTGTCAGTTAAGATTAGAAACGTGTGAGCTTCGTGAACGATGTAGTTCGTATAATCTCAAAAGTGACAGCCCATACTTGAAAAGAATTCTTGCTTGTAGGAAGACAAAGAGCCTGGAATTTAACTCCATTTCTGAAGGGAAACACACAGCAGAGTTCTCATCCATTGATTACACTCTGCTTTAGAGGAAGAAGCACGCTCTAGCTTTCTAGAGTCTTTAAGACAGGAGGAAACGTGAGTGTGCTGAGAACAAAAGAACGGTGTTTCCTACACATACGGACCATATCTATTCCAACTCTGCTTCTTAAACTGATACAAAGCACTGGTCCTCTAATATCCAATGCTTGTCAGTTAAGATGAGAAACGTGTGAGCTTCGTGAACGATGTAGTTCGTTTGATCAGTAAAGTAACTGCCCTTACCTGAAACGAAGTCTTGTTTGTAGGAAGACTCAGAGCCTTGGATTTAACTCCATTTCTGAAGTGAAACACACAGCATTGTTCTCATCCATGGATCACACTCTGCTTTAGAGCAAGAAGCACGCTCTTGCTTCTAGACTCTCTAAGACAGCAGGAATCATGAGTGTGCTGAGAAAAAAAGAACGGTGTTATCTACACATACGGACCATATCTAGTCGAACTCTGCCTCTGAAATTGATACAAAGCACAGGTCCTTTAACATCCAATGCTTGTCATTTAAGATGAGGAACGTGTGAGCCTCGTGAATTATGTAGTTCTTTTGAGCTGTAGAGTAACTGCCCTTACCTGAAAGGAAGTCTTGTTTGTAGGAAAACTCAGAGCCTGGGATTTAACTCCATTTCTGAAGTAAAACACAAAGCATAGTTCTCATCCATGGATCACACTCTGCTTTAGAGCAAGAATGATATCTTGCTTTCTAGAATCTCTAATACAGCAGGAAACATGTGTGTGCTGAGAACAAAAGAACAGTGTTTCCTACACATATAGACCATATCTATTCCAACTCTGCTTCTTAAACTGATACAAAGCACTGGTCCTCTAATATCAAATGCTTGTCAGTTAAGATTAGAAAAGTGTGAGCTTCGTGAACGATGTAGTTCGTTTGATTTCAAAAGTGACAGCCCTTACTTGAAAAGAATTCTTGCTTGTAGGAAGACAAAGAGCCTGGAATTTAACTCCATTTCTGAAGGGAAACACACAGCAGAGGTCTCATTCATTGATTACACTCTGCTTTAGAGGAAGAAGCACGCTCTAGCTTTCTAGAGTCTTTAAGACAGCAGGAAACGTGAGTTTGCTGAGAACAAAAGAACGGTGTTTCCTACACATACGGACCATATCTATTCCAACTCTGCTTCTTAAACTGATACAAAGCACTGGTCCTCTAACATCCGATGCTTGTCAGTTAAGATGAGAAGCGTGTGAGTTCGTGAACGATGTAGTTCGTTTGATCTCAAAAGTGACTGCATTTACTTGAAAAGAATTCTTGCTTGTAGGAAGACACAGAGCCTGGAATTTAACTCCATTTCTGAAGGGAAACACACAGCAGAGTTCTCATCCATTGATTACACTCTGCTTTAGCGCAAGAAGCACGCTCTAGCTTTCTAGAGTCTCTATGACAGCAGGAAAAGTGAGTGTGCTGAGAACAAAAGAACGGTGTTTTCTACACATACGGACCATATCTAGTCCAACTCTGCTTCTGAAACTGATACAATGCACTGGTCCTCTAATATCCAATGCTTGTCAGTTAAGATGAGAAACTTGTGAGCTTCGTGAACGATGTTGTTCGTTTGATCTCAAAAGTGACTGCCCTTACTTGAAAGGAATTCTTGCTTGTAGGAAGTCACAGAGCCTGGAATTTAACTCCATTTCTGAAAGGAAAAACACAGCAGAGTTCTCATATATAGATCACACTCTGCTTTAGAGCAAGAAGCACGCTATTGCTTCTAGACTCTCTAAGAGAGCAGGAATCATGAGTGTGCTGAGAAAAAACGAACGGTGTTATCTACACATACGGACCATATCTAGTCGAACTCTGCCTCTGAAATTGATACAAAGCACAGGTCCTTTAACATCCAATGCTTGTCATTTAAGATGAGAAACGTGTGAGCTTCGTGAATTATGTAGTTCGTTTGAGCTGTAGAGTAACTGCCCTTACCTGAAAGGAAGTCTTGTTTGTAGGAAGACTCAGAGCCTGGGATTTAACTCCATTTCTGAAGTAAAACACAAAGCATAGTTCTCATCCATGGATCACACTCTGCTTTAGAGCAAGAATGATATCTTGCTTTCTAGAATCTCTAATACAGCAGGAAACATGTGTGTGCTCAGAACAAATGAACGGTGTTTCCTACACATACGGACCATATCTATTCCAACTCTGCTTCTGAAACTGATACAAAGCACTGGTCCTCTAATATCAAATGCTTGTCAGTTAAGATGAGAAACGTGTGAGCTTCGTGAACGATGTAGTTCGTTTGATCTCAAAAGTGACTGCCTTTACTTATAATGAATTCTTGCTTGTAGTAAGACACAGAGCCTGGAATTTAACTCCTTTTCTGAAGGGAAACACACAGCAGAGATCTCATCCATTGATTACACTCTGCTTTAGAGCAAGAAGCACGCTCTAGCTTTCTAGAGTCTTTAAGACTGCAGGAAACATGAGTGTGCTGAGAAGAAAATAACGGTGTTTCCTACACACACGGACCATCTCTAGTCCAACTCTGCTTCTGAAACTGATACAAAGCACTGGTCCTCTAATATCAAATGCTTGTCAGTTAAGATTAGAAACGTGTGAGCTTCGTGAACGATGTAGTTCGTTTGATCTCAAAAGTGACAGCCCTTACTTGAAAAGAATTCTTGCTTGTAGGAAGACAAAGAGCCTGGAATTTAACTCCATTTCTGAAGGGAAACACACAGCAGAGTTCTCATCCATTGATTACACTCTTCTTTAGAGGAAGAAGCACGCTCTAGCTTTCTAGAGTCTTTAAGACAGCAGGAAACGTGAGTGTGCTGAGAACAAAAGAACGGGGTTTCCTACACATACGGACCATATCTATTCCAACTCTGCTTCTTAAACTGATACAAAGCACTGGTCCTCTAATATCCAATGCTTGTCAGTTAAGATGAGAAACGTGTGAGCTTCGTGAACGATGTAGTTCGTTTGATCAGTAAAGTAACTGCCCTTACATGAAATGAAGTCTTGTTTGTAGGAAGACTCAGAGCCTTGGATTTAACTCCATTTCTGAAGTGAAACACACAGCATTGTTCTCATCCATGGATCACACTCTGCTTTAGAGCAAGAAGCACGCTCTTGCTTCTAGACTCTCTAAGACAGCAGGAATCATGAGTGTGCTGAGAAAAAAAGAACGGTGTTATCTACACATACGGACCATATCTAGTCGAACTCTGCCTCTGAAATTGATACAAAGCACAGGTCCTTTAACATCCAATGCTTGTCATTTAAGATGAGGAACGTGTGAGCCTCATGAATTATGTAGTTCGTTTGAGCTGTAGAGTAACTGCCCTTACCTGAAAGGAAGTCTTGTTTGTAGGAAAACTCAGAGCCTGGGATTTAACTCCATTTCTGAAGTAAAACACAAAGCATAGTTCTCATCCATGGATCACACTCTGCTTTAGAGCAAGAATGATATCTTGCTTTCTAGAATCTCTAATACAGCAGGAAACATGTGTGTGCTGAGAACAAAAGAACGGTGTTTCCTACACATACGGACCATATCTATTCCAACTCTGCTTCTTAAACTGATACAAAGCACTGGTCCTCTAATATCAAATGCTTGTCAGTTAAGATTAGAAAAGTGTGAGCTTCGTGAACGATGTAGCTCGTTTGATTTCAAAAGTGACAGCCCTTACTTGAAAAGAATTCTTGCTTGTAGGAAGACAAAGAGCCTGGAATTTAACTCCATTTCTGAAGGGAAACACACAGCAGAGTTCTCATCCATTGATTACACTCTGCTTTAGAGGAAGAAGCACGCTCTAGCTTTCTAGAGTCTTTAAGACAGCAGGAAACGTGAGTGTGCTGAGAACAAAAGAACGGTGTTTCCTACACATACGGACCATATCTATTCCAACTCTGCTTCTTAAACTGATACAAAGCACTGGTCCTCTAACATCCGATGCTTGTCAGTTAAGATGAGAAGCGTGTGAGTTCGTGAACGATGTAGTTCGTTTGATCTCAAAAGTGACTGCATTTACTTGAAAAGAATTCTTGCTTGTAGGAAGACACAGAGCCTGGAATTTAACTCCATTTCTGAAGGGAAACACACAGCAGAGTTCTCATCCATTGATTACACTCTGCTTTAGCGCAAGAAGCACGCTCTAGCTTTCTAGAGTCTCTAAGACAGCAGGAAAAGTGAGTGTGCTGAGAACAAAAGAACGGTGTTTCCTACACATACGGACCATATCTAGTCCAACTCTGCTTCTGAAACTGATACAAAGCACTGGTCCTCTAATATCCAATGCTTGTCAGTTAAGATGAGAAACTTGTGAGCTTCGTGAACGATGTAGTTCGTTTGATCTCAAAAGTGACTGCCCTTACTTGAAAGGAATTCTTGCTTGTAGGAAGTCACAGAGCCTGGAATTTAACTCCATTTCTGAAGGGAAACACACAGCAGAGTTCTCATATATAGATCACACTCTGCTCTAGAGCAAGAAGCACGCTCTTGCTTCTAGACTCTCTAAGACAGCAGGAATCATGAGTGTGCTGAGATAAAAAGAACGGTGTTATCTACACATACGGACCATATCTAGTCGAACTCTGCCTCTGAAATTGATACAAAGCACAGGTCCTTTAACATCCAATGCTTGTCATTTAAGATGAGAAACGTGTGAGCTTCGTGAATTATGTAGTTCGTTTGAGCTGTAGAGTAACTGCCCTTACCTGAAAGGAAGTCTTGTTTGTAGGAAGACTCAGAGCCTGGGATTTAACTCCATTTCTGAAGTAAAACACAAAGCATAGTTCTCATCCATGGATCACACTCTGCTTTAGAGCAAGAATGATATCTTGCTTTCTAGAATCTCTAATACAGCAGGAAACATGTGTGTGCTGAGAACAAAAGAACGGTGTTTCCTACACATACGGACCATATCTATTCCAACTCTGCTTCTTAAACTGATACAAAGCACTGGTCCTCTAATATCAAATGCTTGTCAGTTAAGATTAGAAAAGTGTGAGCTTCGTGAACGATGTAGCTCGTTTGATTTCAAAAGTGACAGCCCTTACTTGAAAAGAATTCTTGCTTGTAGGAAGACAAAGAGCCTGGAATTTAACTCCATTTCTGAAGGGAAACACACAGCAGAGTTCTCATCCATTGATTACACTCTGCTTTAGAGGAAGAAGCACGCTCTAGCTTTCTAGAGTCTTTAAGACAGCAGGAAACGTGAGTGTGCTGAGAACAAAAGAACGGTGTTTCCTACACATACGGACCATATCTATTCCAACTCTGCTTCTTAAACTGATACAAAGCACTGGTCCTCTAATATCCGATGCTTGTCAGTTAAGATGAGAAGCGTGTGATTTCGTGAACGATGTAGTTCGTTTGATCTCAAAAGTGAGTGCCCTTACTTGAAAGGAATTCTTGCTTGTAGGAAGTCACAGAGCCTGGAATTATCTCCATTTCTGAAGGGAAACACACAGCAGAGTTCTCATCCATTGATTACACTCTGCTTTAGCGCAAGAAGCACGCTCTAGCTTTCTAGAGTCTCTAAGACAGCAGGAAAAGTGAGTGTGCTGAGGAAAAAAGAACGGTGTTATCTACACATACGGACCATATCTAGTCGAACTCTGCCTCTGAAATTGATACAAAGCACAGGTCCTTTAACATCCAATGCTTGTCATTTAAGATGAGAAACGTGTGAGCTTCGTGAATTATGTAGTTCGTTTGAGCTGTAGAGTAACTGCCCTTACCTGAAAGGAAGTCTTGTTTGTAGGAAGACTCAGAGCCTGGGATTTAACTCCATTTCTGAAGTAAAACACAAAGCATAGTTCTCATCCATGGATCACACTCTGCTTTAGAGCAAGAATGATATCTTGCTTTCTAGAATCTCTAATACAGCAGGAAACATGTGTGTGCTCAGAACAAATGAACGGTGTTTCCTACACATACGGACCATATCTAGTCCAACTCTGCTTCTGAAACTGATACAAAGCACTGGTCCTCTAATATCAAATGCTTGTCAGTTAAGATGAGAAACGTGTGAGCTTCGTGAACGATGTAGTTCGTTTGATTTCAAAAGTGAATGCCTTTACTTATAATGAATTCTTGCTTGTAGTAAGACACAGAGCCTGGAATTTAACTCCATTTCTGAAGGGAAACACACAGCAGAGATCTCATCCATTGATTGCACTCTGCTTTAGAGCAAGAAGCACGCTCTAGCTTTCTAGAGTCTTTAAGACAGCAGGAAACATGAGTGTGCTGAGAAGAAAATAACGGTGTTTCCTACACACACGGACCATCTCTAGTCCAACTCTGCTTCTGAAACTGATACAAAGCACTGGTCCTCTAATATCAAATGCTTGTCAGTTAAGATGAGAAACGTGTGAGCTTCGTGAACGATGTAGTTCGTTTGATCTCAAAAGTGACAGCCCTTACTTGAAAAGAATTCTTGCTTGTAGGAAGACAAAGAGCCTGGAATTTAACTCCATTTCTGAAGGGAAACACACAGCAGAGTTCTCATCCATTGATTACACTCTACTTTAGAGGAAGAAGCACGCTCTAGCTTTCTAGAGTCTTTAAGACAGCAGGAAACGTGAGTGTGCTGAGACCAATAAATGGTGTTTCCTACTCATACGGACCATATCTATTCCAACTCTGCTTCTTAAACTGATACAAAGCACTGGTCCTCTAATATCAAATGCTTGTCAGTTAAGATTAGAAAAGTGTGAGCTTCGTGAACGATGTAGCTCGTTTGATTTCAAAAGTGACAGCCCTTACTTGAAAAGAATTCTTGCTTGTAGGAAGACAAAGAGCCTGGAATTTAACTCCATTTCTGAAGGGAAACACACAGCAGAGTTCTCATCCATTGATTACACTCTGCTTTAGAGGAAGAAGCACGCTCTAGCTTTCTAGAGTCTTTAAGACAGCAGGAAACGTGAGTGTGCTGAGAACAAAAGAACGGTGTTTCCTACACATACGGACCATATCTATTCCAACTCTGCTTCTTAAACTGATACAAAGCACTGGTCCTCTAACATCCGATGCTTGTCAGTTAAGATGAGAAGCGTGTGAGTTCGTGAACGATGTAGTTCGTTTGATCTCAAAAGTGACTGCATTTACTTGAAAAGAATTCTTGCTTGTAGGAAGACACAGAGCCTGGAATTTAACTCCATTTCTGAAGGGAAACACACAGCAGAGTTCTCATCCATTGATTACACTCTGCTTTAGCGCAAGAAGCACGCTCTAGCTTTCTAGAGTCTCTAAGACAGCAGGAAAAGTGAGTGTGCTGAGAACAAAAGAACGGTGTTTCCTACACATACGGACCATATCTAGTCCAACTCTGCTTCTGAAACTGATACAAAGCACTGGTCCTCTAATATCCAATGCTTGTCAGTTAAGATGAGAAACGTGTGAGCTTCGTGAACGATGTAGTTCGTTTGATCTCAAAAGTGACAGCCCTTACTTGAAAAGAATTCTTGCTTGTAGGAAGACAAAGAGCCTGGAATTTAACTCCATTTCTGAAGGGAAACACACAGCAGAGTTCTCATCCATTGATTACACTCTACTTTAGAGGAAGAAGCATGCTCTAGCTTTCTAGAGTCTTTAAGACAGCAGGAAACGTGAGTGTGCTGAGACCAATAAATGGTGTTTCCTACTCATACGGACCATATCTATTCCAACTCTGCTTCTTAAACTGATACAAAGCACTGGTCCTCTAATATCAAATGCTTGTCAGTTAAGATTAGAAAAGTGTGAGCTTCGTGAACGATGTAGCTCGTTTGATTTCAAAAGTGACAGCCCTTACTTGAAAAGAATTCTTGCTTGTAGGAAGACAAAGAGCCTGGAATTTAACTCCATTTCTGAAGGGAAACACACAGCAGAGTTCTCATCCATTGATTACACTCTGCTTTAGAGGAAGAAGCACGCTCTAGCTTTCTAGAGTCTTTAAGACAGCAGGAAACGTGAGTGTGCTGAGAACAAAAGAACGGTGTTTCCTACACATACGGACCATATCTATTCCAACTCTGCTTCTTAAACTGATACAAAGCACTGGTCCTCTAACATCCGATGCTTGTCAGTTAAGATGAGAAGCGTGTGAGTTCGTGAACGATGTAGTTCGTTTGATCTCAAAAGTGACTGCATTTACTTGAAAAGAATTCTTGCTTGTAGGAAGACACAGAGCCTGGAATTTAACTCCATTTCTGAAGGGAAACACACAGCAGAGTTCTCATCCATTGATTACACTCTGCTTTAGCGCAAGAAGCACGCTCTAGCTTTCTAGAGTCTCTAAGACAGCAGGAAAAGTGAGTGTGCTGAGAACAAAAGAACGGTGTTTCCTACACATACGGACCATATCTAGTCCAACTCTGCTTCTGAAACTGATACAAAGCACTGGTCCTCTAATATCCAATGCTTGTCAGTTAAGATGAGAAACGTGTGAGCTTCGTGAACGATGTAGTTCGTTTGATCAGTAAAGTAACTGCCCTTACATGAAATGAAGTCTTGTTTGTAGGAAGACTCAGAGCCTTGGATTTAACTCCATTTCTGAAGTGAAACACACAGCATTGTTCTCATCCATGGATCACACTCTGCTTTAGAGCAAGAAGCACGCTCTTGCTTCTAGACTCTCTAAGACAGCAGGAATCATGAGTGTGCTGAGAAAAAAAGAACGGTGTTATCTACACATACGGACCATATCTAGTCGAACTCTGCCTCTGAAATTGATACAAAGCACAGGTCCTTTAACATCCAATGCTTGTCATTTAAGATGAGAAACGTGTGAGCTTCGTGAATTATGTAGTTCGTTTGAGCTGTAGAGTAACTGCCCTTACCTGAAAGGAAGTCTTGTTTGTAGGAAGACTCAGAGCCTGGGATTTAACTCCATTTCTGAAGTAAAACACAAAGCATAGTTCTCATCCATGGATCACACTCTGCTTTAGAGCAAGAATGATATCTTGCTTTCTAGAATCTCTAATACAGCAGAAAACATGTGTGTGCTCAGAAGAAATGAACGGTGTTTCCTACACATACGGACCATATCTAGTCCATCTCTGCTTCTGAAACTGATACAAAGCACTGGTCCTCTAATATCAAATGCTTGTCAGTTAAGATGAGAAACGTGTGAGCTTCGTGAACGATGTAGTTCGTTTGATCTCAAAAGTGACTGCCTTTACTTATAATGAATTCTTGCTTGTAGTAAGACACACAGCCTGGAATTTAACTCCATTTCTGAAGGGAAACACACAGCAGAGATCTCATCCATTGATTACACTCTGCTTTAGAGCAAGAAGCACGCTCTAGCTTTCTAGAGTCTTTAAGACTGCAGGAAACATGAGTGTGCTGAGAAGAAAATAACGGTGTTTCCTACACACACGGACCATCTCTAGTCCAACTCTGCTTCTGAAACTGATACAAAGCACTGGTCCTCTAATATCAAATGCTTGTCAGTTAAGATTAGAAACGTGTGAGCTTCGTGAACGATGTAGTTCGTTTGATCTCAAAAGTGACAGCCCTTACTTGAAAAGAATTCTTGCTTGTAGGAAGACAAAGAGCCTGGAATTTAACTCCATTTCTGAAGGGAAACACACAGCAGAGTTCTCATCCATTGATTACACTCTTCTTTAGAGGAAGAAGCACGCTCTAGCTTTCTAGAGTCTTTAAGACAGCAGGAAACGTGAGTGTGCTGAGAACAAAAGAACGGGGTTTCCTACACATACGGACCATATCTATTCCAACTCTGCTTCTTAAACTGATACAAAGCACTGGTCCTCTAATATCCAATGCTTGTCAGTTAAGATGAGAAACGTGTGAGCTTCGTGAACGATGTAGTTCGTTTGATTAGTAAAGTAACTGCCCTTACATGAAATGAAGTCTTGTTTGTAGGAAGACTCAGAGCCTTGGATTTAACTCCATTTCTGAAGTGAAACACACAGCATTGTTCTCATCCATGGATCACACTCTGCTTTAGAGCAAGAAGCACGCTCTTGCTTCTAGACTCTCTAAGACAGCAGGAATCATGAGTGTGCTGAGAAAAAAAGAACGGTGTTATCTACACATACGGACCATATCTAGTCGAACTCTGCCTCTGAAATTGATACAAAGCACAGGTCCTTTAACATCCAATGCTTGTCATTTAAGATGAGGAACGTGTGAGCCTCATGAATTATGTAGTTCGTTTGAGCTGTAGAGTAACTGCCCTTACCTGAAAGGAAGTCTTGTTTGTAGGAAAACTCAGAGCCTGGGATTTAACTCCATTTCTGAAGTAAAACACAAAGCATAGTTCTCATCCATGGATCACACTCTGCTTTAGAGCAAGAATGATATCTTGCTTTCTAGAATCTCTAATACAGCAGGAAACATGTGTGTGCTGAGAACAAAAGAACGGTGTTTCCTACACATACGGACCATATCTATTCCAACTCTGCTTCTTAAACTGATACAAAGCACTGGTCCTCTAATATCAAATGCTTGTCAGTTAAGATTAGAAAAGTGTGAGCTTCGTGAACGATGTAGCTCGTTTGATTTCAAAAGTGACAGCCCTTACTTGAAAAGAATTCTTGCTTGTAGGAAGACAAAGAGCCTGGAATTTAACTCCATTTCTGAAGGGAAACACACAGCAGAGTTCTCATCCATTGATTACACTCTGCTTTAGAGGAAGAAGCACGCTCTAGCTTTCTAGAGTCTTTAAGACAGCAGGAAACGTGAGTGTGCTGAGAACAAAAGAACGGTGTTTCCTACACATACGGACCATATCTATTCCAACTCTGCTTCTTAAACTGATACAAAGCACTGGTCCTCTAACATCCGATGCTTGTCAGTTAAGATGAGAAGCGTGTGAGTTCGTGAACGATGTAGTTCGTTTGATCTCAAAAGTGACTGCATTTACTTGAAAAGAATTCTTGCTTGTAGGAAGACACAGAGCCTGGAATTTAACTCCATTTCTGAAGGGAAACACACAGCAGAGTTCTCATCCATTGATTACACTCTGCTTTAGCGCAAGAAGCACGCTCTAGCTTTCTAGAGTCTCTAAGACAGCAGGAAAAGTGAGTGTGCTGAGAACAAAAGAACGGTGTTTCCTACACATACGGACCATATCTAGTCCAACTCTGCTTCTGAAACTGATACAAAGCACTGGTCCTCTAATATCCAATGCTTGTCAGTTAAGATGAGAAACTTGTGAGCTTCGTGAACGATGTAGTTCGTTTGATCTCAAAAGTGACTGCCCTTACTTGAAAGGAATTCTTGCTTGTAGGAAGTCACAGAGCCTGGAATTTAACTCCATTTCTGAAGGGAAACACACAGCAGAGTTCTCATATATAGATCACACTCTGCTCTAGAGCAAGAAGCACGCTCTTGCTTCTAGACTCTCTAAGACAGCAGGAATCATGAGTGTGCTGAGATAAAAAGAACGGTGTTATCTACACATACGGACCATATCTAGTCGAACTCTGCCTCTGAAATTGATACAAAGCACAGGTCCTTTAACATCCAATGCTTGTCATTTAAGATGAGAAACGTGTGAGCTTCGTGAATTATGTAGTTCGTTTGAGCTGTAGAGTAACTGCCCTTACCTGAAAGGAAGTCTTGTTTGTAGGAAGACTCAGAGCCTGGGATTTAACTCCATTTCTGAAGTAAAACACAAAGCATAGTTCTCATCCATGGATCACACTCTGCTTTAGAGCAAGAATGATATCTTGCTTTCTAGAATCTCTAATACAGCAGGAAACATGTGTGTGCTGAGAACAAAAGAACGGTGTTTCCTACACATACGGACCATATCTATTCCAACTCTGCTTCTTAAACTGATACAAAGCACTGGTCCTCTAATATCAAATGCTTGTCAGTTAAGATTAGAAAAGTGTGAGCTTCGTGAACGATGTAGCTCGTTTGATTTCAAAAGTGACAGCCCTTACTTGAAAAGAATTCTTGCTTGTAGGAAGACAAAGAGCCTGGAATTTAACTCCATTTCTGAAGGGAAACACACAGCAGAGTTCTCATCCATTGATTACACTCTGCTTTAGAGGAAGAAGCACGCTCTAGCTTTCTAGAGTCTTTAAGACAGCAGGAAACGTGAGTGTGCTGAGAACAAAAGAACGGTGTTTCCTACACATACGGACCATATCTATTCCAACTCTGCTTCTTAAACTGATACAAAGCACTGGTCCTCTAATATCCGATGCTTGTCAGTTAAGATGAGAAGCGTGTGATTTCGTGAACGATGTAGTTCGTTTGATCTCAAAAGTGAGTGCCCTTACTTGAAAGGAATTCTTGCTTGTAGGAAGTCACAGAGCCTGGAATTATCTCCATTTCTGAAGGGAAACACACAGCAGAGTTCTCATCCATTGATTACACTCTGCTTTAGCGCAAGAAGCACGCTCTAGCTTTCTAGAGTCTCTAAGACAGCAGGAAAAGTGAGTGTGCTGAGGAAAAAAGAACGGTGTTATCTACACATACGGACCATATCTAGTCGAACTCTGCCTCTGAAATTGATACAAAGCACAGGTCCTTTAACATCCAATGCTTGTCATTTAAGATGAGAAACGTGTGAGCTTCGTGAATTATGTAGTTCGTTTGAGCTGTAGAGTAACTGCCCTTACCTGAAAGGAAGTCTTGTTTGTAGGAAGACTCAGAGCCTGGGATTTAACTCCATTTCTGAAGTAAAACACAAAGCATAGTTCTCATCCATGGATCACACTCTGCTTTAGAGCAAGAATGATATCTTGCTTTCTAGAATCTCTAATACAGCAGGAAACATGTGTGTGCTCAGAACAAATGAACGGTGTTTCCTACACATACGGACCATATCTAGTCCAACTCTGCTTCTGAAACTGATACAAAGCACTGGTCCTCTAATATCAAATGCTTGTCAGTTAAGATGAGAAACGTGTGAGCTTCGTGAACGATGTAGTTCGTTTGATTTCAAAAGTGAATGCCTTTACTTATAATGAATTCTTGCTTGTAGTAAGACACAGAGCCTGGAATTTAACTCCATTTCTGAAGGGAAACACACAGCAGAGATCTCATCCATTGATTGCACTCTGCTTTAGAGCAAGAAGCACGCTCTAGCTTTCTAGAGTCTTTAAGACAGCAGGAAACATGAGTGTGCTGAGAAGAAAATAACGGTGTTTCCTACACACACGGACCATCTCTAGTCCAACTCTGCTTCTTAAACTGATACAAAGCACTGGTCCTCTAATATCAAATGCTTGTCAGTTAAGATTAGAAAAGTGTGAGCTTCGTGAACGATGTAGCTCGTTTGATTTCAAAAGTGACAGCCCTTACTTGAAAAGAATTCTTGCTTGTAGGAAGACAAAGAGCCTGGAATTTAACTCCATTTCTGAAGGGAAACACACAGCAGAGTTCTCATCCATTGATTACACTCTGCTTTAGAGGAAGAAGCACGCTCTAGCTTTCTAGAGTCTTTAAGACAGCAGGAAACGTGAGTGTGCTGAGAACAAAAGAACGGTGTTTCCTACACATACGGACCATATCTATTCCAACTCTGCTTCTTAAACTGATACAAAGCACTGGTCCTCTAACATCCGATGCTTGTCAGTTAAGATGAGAAGCGTGTGAGTTCGTGAACGATGTAGTTCGTTTGATCTCAAAAGTGACTGCATTTACTTGAAAAGAATTCTTGCTTGTAGGAAGACACAGAGCCTGGAATTTAACTCCATTTCTGAAGGGAAACACACAGCAGAGTTCTCATCCATTGATTACACTCTGCTTTAGCGCAAGAAGCACGCTCTAGCTTTCTAGAGTCTCTAAGACAGCAGGAAAAGTGAGTGTGCTGAGAACAAAAGAACGGTGTTTCCTACACATACGGACCATATCTAGTCCAACTCTGCTTCTGAAACTGATACAAAGCACTGGTCCTCTAATATCCAATGCTTGTCAGTTAAGATGAGAAACTTGTGAGCTTCGTGAACGATGTAGTTCGTTTGATCTCAAAAGTGACTGCCCTTACTTGAAAGGAATTCTTGCTTGTAGGAAGTCACAGAGCCTGGAATTTAACTCCATTTCTGAAGGGAAACACACAGCAGAGTTCTCATATATAGATCACACTCTGCTCTAGAGCAAGAAGCACGCTCTTGCTTCTAGACTCTCTAAGACAGCAGGAATCATGAGTGTGCTGAGAAAAAAAGAACGGTGTTATCTACACATACGGACCATATCTAGTCGAACTCTGCCTCTGAAATTGATACAAAGCACAGGTCCTTTAACATCCAATGCTTGTCATTTAAGATGAGAAACGTGTGAGCTTCGTGAATTATGTAGTTCGTTTGAGCTGTAGAGTAACTGCCCTTACCTGAAAGGAAGTCTTGTTTGTAGGAAGACTCAGAGCCTGGGATTTAACTCCATTTCTGAAGTAAAACACAAAGCATAGTTCTCATCCATGGATCACACTCTGCTTTAGAGCAAGAATGATATCTTGCTTTCTAGAATCTCTAATACAGCAGAAAACATGTGTGTGCTCAGAAGAAATGAACGGTGTTTCCTACACATACGGACCATATCTAGTCCATCTCTGCTTCTGAAACTGATACAAAGCACTGGTCCTCTAATATCAAATGCTTGTCAGTTAAGATGAGAAACGTGTGAGCTTCGTGAACGATGTAGTTCGTTTGATCTCAAAAGTGACTGCCTTTACTTATAATGAATTCTTGCTTGTAGTAAGACACACAGCCTGGAATTTAACTCCATTTCTGAAGGGAAACACACAGCAGAGATCTCATCCATTGATTACACTCTGCTTTAGAGCAAGAAGCACGCTCTAGCTTTCTAGAGTCTTTAAGACTGCAGGAAACATGAGTGTGCTGAGAAGAAAATAACGGTGTTTCCTACACACACGGACCATCTCTAGTCCAACTCTGCTTCTGAAACTGATACAAAGCACTGGTCCTCTAATATCAAATGCTTGTCAGTTAAGATTAGAAACGTGTGAGCTTCGTGAACGATGTAGTTCGTTTGATCTCAAGAGTGACAGCCCTTACTTGAAAAGAATTCTTGCTTGTAGGAAGACAAAGAGCCTGGAATTTAACTCCATTTCTGAAGGGAAACACACAGCAGAGTTCTCATCCATTGATTACACTCTTCTTTAGAGGAAGAAGCACGCTCTAGCTTTCTAGAGTCTTTAAGACAGCAGGAAACGTGAGTGTGCTGAGAACAAAAGAACGGTGTTTCCTACACATACGGACCATATCTATTCCAACTCTGCTTCTTAAACTGATACAAAGCACTGGTCCTCTAATATCCAATGCTTGTCAGTTAAGATGAGAAACGTGTGAGCTTCGTGAACGATGTAGTTCGTTTGATCAGTAAAGTAACTGCCCTTACATGAAATGAAGTCTTGTTTGTAGGAAGACTCAGAGCCTTGGATTTAACTCCATTTCTGAAGTGAAACACACAGCATTGTTCTCATCCATGGATCACACTCTGCTTTAGAGCAAGAAGCACGCTCTTGCTTCTAGACTCTCTAAGACAGCAGGAATCATGAGTGTGCTGAGAAAAAAAGAACGGTGTTATCTACACATACGGACCATATCTAGTCGAACTCTGCCTCTGAAATTGATACAAAGCACAGGTCCTTTAACATCCAATGCTTGTCATTTAAGATGAGGAACGTGTGAGCCTCATGAATTATGTAGTTCGTTTGAGCTGTAGAGTAACTGCCCTTACCTGAAAGGAAGTCATGTTTGTAGGAAAACTCAGAGCCTGGGATTTAACTCCATTTCTGAAGTAAAACACAAAGCATAGTTCTCATCCATGGATCACACTCTGCTTTAGAGCAAGAATGATATCTTGCTTTCTAGAATCTCTAATACAGCAGGAAACATGTGTGTGCTGAGAACAAAAGAACGGTGTTTCCTACACATACGGACCATATCTATTCCAACTCTGCTTCTTAAACTGATACAAAGCACTGGTCCTCTAATATCAAATGCTTGTCAGTTAAGATTAGAAAAGTGTGAGCTTCGTGAACGATGTAGCTCGTTTGATTTCAAAAGTGACAGCCCTTACTTGAAAAGAATTCTTGCTTGTAGGAAGACAAAGAGCCTGGAATTTAACTCCATTTCTGAAGGGAAACACACAGCAGAGTTCTCATCCATTGATTACACTCTGCTTTAGAGGAAGAAGCACGCTCTAGCTTTCTAGAGTCTTTAAGACAGCAGGAAACGTGAGTGTGCTGAGAACAAAAGAACGGTGTTTCCTACACATACGGACCATATCTATTCCAACTCTGCTTCTTAAACTGATACAAAGCACTGGTCCTCTAATATCCGATGCTTGTCAGTTAAGATGAGAAGCGTGTGATTTCGTGAACGATGTAGTTCGTTTGATCTCAAAAGTGAGTGCCCTTACTTGAAAGGAATTCTTGCTTGTAGGAAGTCACAGAGCCTGGAATTATCTCCATTTCTGAAGGGAAACTCACAGCAGAGTTCTCATCCATTGATTACACTCTGCTTTAGCGCAAGAAGCACGCTCTAGCTTTCTAGAGTCTCTAAGACAGCAGGAAAAGTGAGTGTGCTGAGGAAAAAAGAACGGTGTTATCTACACATACGGACCATATCTAGTCGAACTCTGCCTCTGAAATTGATACAAAGCACAGGTCCTTTAACATCCAATGCTTGTCATTTAAGATGAGAAACGTGTGAGCTTCGTGAATTATGTAGTTCGTTTGAGCTGTAGAGTAACTGCCCTTACCTGAAAGGAAGTCTTGTTTGTAGGAAGACTCAGAGCCTGGGATTTAACTCCATTTCTGAAGTAAAACACAAAGCATAGTTCTCATCCATGGATCACACTCTGCTTTAGAGCAAGAATGATATCTTGCTTTCTAGAATCTCTAATACAGCAGGAAACATGTGTGTGCTCAGAACAATGAACGGTGTTTCCTACACATACGGACCATATCTAGTCCAACTCTGCTTCTGAAACTGATACAAAGCACTGGTCCTCTAATATCAAATGCTTGTCAGTTAAGATGAGAAACGTGTGAGCTTCGTGAACGATGTAGTTCGTTTGATTTCAAAAGTGAATGCCTTTACTTATAATGAATTCTTGCTTGTAGTAAGACACAGAGCCTGGAATTTAACTCCATTTCTGAAGGGAAACACACAGCAGAGATCTCATCCATTGATTGCACTCTGCTTTAGAGCAAGAAGCACGCTCTAGCTTTCTAGAGTCTTTAAGACAGCAGGAAACATGAGTGTGCTGAGAAGAAAATAACGGTGTTTCCTACACACACGGACCATCTCTAGTCCAACTCTGCTTCTGAAACTGATACAAAGCACTGGTCCTCTAATATCAAATGCTTGTCAGTTAAGATGAGAAACGTGTGAGCTTCGTGAACGATGTAGTTCGTTTGATCTCAAAAGTGACAGCCCTTACTTGAAAAGAATTCTTGCTTGTAGGAAGACAAAGAGCCTGGAATTTAACTCCATTTCTGAAGGGAAACACACAGCAGAGTTCTCATCCATTGATTACACTCTACTTTAGAGGAAGAAGCACGCTCTAGCTTTCTAGAGTCTTTAAGACAGCAGGAAACGTGAGTGTGCTGAGACCAATAAATGGTGTTTCCTACACATACGGACCATATCTATTCCAACTCTGCTTCTTAAACTGATACAAAGCACTGGTCCTCTAATATCCAATGCTTGTCAGTTAAGATGAGAAACGTGTGAGCTTCGTGAACGATGTAGTTCGTTTGATCAGTAAAGTAACTGCCCTTACGTGAAACGAAGTCTTGTTTGTAGGAAGACTCAGAGCCTTGGATTTAACTCCATTTCTGAAGTGAAACACACAGCATTGTTCTCATCCATGGATCACACTCTGCTTTAGAGCAAGAAGCACGCTCTTGCTTCTAGACTCTCTAAGACAGCAGGAATCATGAGTGTGCTGAGAAAAAAAGAACGGTGTTATCTACACATACGGACCATATCTAGTCGAACTCTGCCTCTGAAATTGATACAAAGCACAGGTCCTTTAACATCCAATGCTTGTCATTTAAGATGAGGAACGTGTGAGCCTCATGAATTATGTAGTTCGTTTGAGCTGTAGAGTAACTGCCCTTACCTGAAAGGAAGTCTTGTTTGTAGGAAAACTCAGAGCCTGGGATTTAACTCCATTTCTGAAGTAAAACACAAAGCATAGTTCTCATCCATGGATCACACTCTGCTTTAGAGCAAGAATGATATCTTGCTTTCTAGAATCTCTAATACAGCAGGAAACATGTGTGTGCTGAGAACAAAAGAACAGTGTTTCCTACACATACGGACCATATCTATTCCAACTCTGCTTCTTAAACTGATACAAAGCACTGGTCCTCTAACATCCGATGCTTGTCAGTTAAGATGAGAAGCGTGTGAGTTCGTGAACGATGTAGTTCGTTTGATCTCAAAAGTGAGTGCATTTACTTGAAAAGAATTCTTGCTTGTAGGAAGACACAGAGCCTGGAATTTAACTCCATTTCTGAAGGGAAACACACAGGAGAGTTCTCATCCATTGATTACACTCTGCTTTAGCGCAAGAAGCATGCTCTAGCTTTCTAGAGTCTCTAAGACAGCAGGAAAAGTGAGTGTGCTGAGAACAAAAGAACGGTGTTGCCTACACATACGGACCATATCTAGTCCAACTCTGCTTCTGAAACTGATACAATGCACTGGTCCTCTAATATCCAATGCTTGTCAGTTAAGATGAGAAACTTGTGAGCTTCGTGAACGATGTAGTTCGTTTGATCTCAAAAGTGACTGCCCTTACTTGAAAGGAATTCTTGCTTGTAGGAAGTCACAGAGCCTGGAATTTAACTCCATTTCTGAAGGGAAACACACAGCAGAGTTCTCATATATAGATCACACTCTGCTTTAGAGCAAGAAGCACGCTCTTGCTTTCTAGACTCTCTAAGACAGCAGGAATCATGAGTGTGCTGAGAAAAAAAGAACGGTGTTTCCTACACATACGGACCATATCTAGTCCAACTCTGCCTCTGAAATTGATACAAAGCACAGGTTCTCTAACGTCCAATGCTTGTCATTTGGGATGAGAAACGTGTGAGCCTCGTGAATGATGTAGTTCGTTTGAGCTGTAAAGTAACTGCCCTTACCTGAAACGAAGTCTTGCATGTTGGAAGACTCAGAGCCTGGAATTTAACTCCATTTCTGAAGTGAAACACACAGCAGAGTTCTCATCCATTGATCACACTCTGCTTTAGAGCAAGAAGCACGCTCTAGATTTCAAGACTCTCTAAGACAGCAGGAAAAATGAGTGTGCTGAGAACAAAAGAACTGTGTTTCCTACACATACAGACCATATCTAGTCCAACACTGCTTCTGAAACTGATAGAAAGCACTGGTACTCTAACATCCAATGCTTGTCAGTTAAGATGAGAAACTTGTTAGCTTTGTGAACGATGTAGTTCGTTTGAGCTGAAAAGTGACTGCCCATAGCTGAAACGAAATCTTGCATGTTGGAAGACAAAGAGCCTGGGATTTAACTCCATTTCAGAAGGAAAACACACAGCATAGTTCTCATCCATGGATCACACTCTGCTTTAGAGCAAGAATGATATCTTGCTTTCTAGAATCTCTAATACAGCAGGAAACATGTGTGTGCTCAGAACAAAAGAACGGTGTTTCCTACACATACGGACCATATCTATTCCAACTCTGCTTCTTAAACTGATACAAAGCACTGGTCCTCTAATATCAAATGCTTGTCAGTTAAGATTAGAAAAGTGTGAGCTTCGTGAACGATGTAGCTCGTTTGATTTCAAAAGTGACAGCCCTTACTTGAAAAGAATTCTTGCTTGTAGGAAGACAAAGAGCCTGGAATTTAACTCCATTTCTGAAGGGAAACACACAGCAGAGTTCTCATCCATTGATTACACTCTGCTTTAGAGGAAGAAGCACGCTCTAGCTTTCTAGAGTCTTTAAGACAGCAGGAAACGTGAGTGTGCTGAGAACAAAAGAACGGTGTTTCCTACACATACGGACCATATCTATTCCAACTCTGCTTCTTAAACTGATACAAAGCACTGGTCCTCTAATATCCGATGCTTGTCAGTTAAGATGAGAAGCGTGTGATTTCGTGAACGATGTAGTTCGTTTGATCTCAAAAGTGAGTGCCCTTACTTGAAAGGAATTCTTGCTTGTAGGAAGTCACAGAGCCTGGAATTTAACTCCATTTCTGAAGGGAAACACACAGCAGAGTTCTCATCCATTGATTACACTCTGCTTTAGCGCAAGAAGCACGCTCTAGCTTTCTAGAGTCTCTAAGACAGCAGGAAAAGTGAGTGTGCTGAGGAAAAAAGAACGGTGTTATCTACACATACGGACCATATCTAGTCGAACTCTGCCTCTGAAATTGATACAAAGCACAGGTCCTTTAACATCCAATGCTTGTCATTTAAGATGAGAAACGTGTGAGCTTCGTGAATTATGTAGTTCGTTTGAGCTGTAGAGTAACTGCCCTTACCTGAAAGGAAGTCTTGTTTGTAGGAAGACTCAGAGCCTGGGATTTAACTCCATTTCTGAAGTAAAACACAAAGCATAGTTCTCATCCATGGATCACACTCTGCTTTAGAGCAAGAATGATATCTTGCTTTCTAGAATCTCTAATACAGCAGGAAACATGTGTGTGCTCAGAACAAATGAACGGTGTTTCCTACACATACGGACCATATCTAGTCCAACTCTGCTTCTGAAACTGATACAAAGCACTGGTCCTCTAATATCAAATGCTTGTCAGTTAAGATTAGAAACGTGTGAGCTTCGTGAACGATGTAGTTCGTTTGATCTCAAAAGTGACAGCCCTTACTTGAAAAGAATTCTTGCTTGTAGGAAGACAAAGAGCCTGGAATTTAACTCCATTTCTGAAGGGAAACACACAGCAGAGTTCTCATCCATTGATTACACTCTGCTTTAGAGGAAGAAGCACGCTCTAGCTTTCTAGAGTCTTTAAGACAGCAGGAAACGTGAGTGTGCTGAGACCAATAAATGGTGTTTCCTACACATACGGACCATATCTAGTCCAACTCTGCTTCTGAAACTGATACAAAGAACTGGTCCTCTAATATCAAATGCTTGTCAGTTAAGATGAGAAACGTGTGAGCTTCGTGAACGATGTAGTTCGTTTGGTCTCAAAAGTGACTGCCTTTACTTATAATGAATTCTTGCTTGTAGTAAGACACAGAGCCTGGAATTTAACTCCTTTTCTGAAGGGAAACACACAGCAGAGATCTCATCCATTGATTACACTCTGCTTTAGAGCAAGAAGCACGCTCTAGCTTTCTAGAGTCTTTAAGACTGCAGGAAACATGAGTGTGCTGAGAAGAAAATAACGGTGTTTCCTACACACACGGACCATCTCTAGTCCAACTCTGCTTCTGAAACTGATACAAAGCACTGGTCCTCTAATATCAAATGCTTGTCAGTTAAGATTAGAAACGTGTGAGCTTCGTGAACGATGTAGTTCGTTTGATCTCAAAAGTGACAGCCCTTACTTGAAAAGAATTCTTGCTTGTAGGAAGACAAAGAGCCTGGAATTTAACTCCATTTCTGAAGGGAAACACACAGCAGAGTTCTCATCCATTGATTACACTCTTCTTTAGAGGAAGAAGCACGATCTAGCTTTCTAGAGTCTTTAAGACAGCAGGAAACGTGAGTGTGCTGAGACCAATAAATGGTGTTTCCTACACATACGGACCATATCTATTCCAACTCTGCTTCTTAAACTGATACAAAGCACTGGTCCTCTAATATCCAATGCTTGTCAGTTAAGATGAGAAACGTGTGAGCTTCGTGAACGATGTAGTTCGTTTGATCAGTAAAGTAACTGCCCTTACATGAAATGAAGTCTTGTTTGTAGGAAGACTCAGAGCCTTGGATTTAACTCCATTTCTGAAGTGAAACACACAGCATTGTTCTCATCCATGGATCACACTCTGCTTTAGAGCAAGAAGCACGCTCTTGCTTCTAGACTCTCTAAGACAGCAGGAATCATGAGTGTGCTGAGAAAAAAAGAACGGTGTTATCTACACATACGGACCATATCTAGTCGAACTCTGCCTCTGAAATTGATACAAAGCACAGGTCCTTTAACATCCAATGCTTGTCATTTAAGATGAGAAACGTGTGAGCTTCGTGAATTATGTAGTTCGTTTGAGCTGTAGAGTAACTGCCCTTACCTGAAAGGAAGTCTTGTTTGTAGGAAGACTCAGAGCCTGGGATTTAACTCAATTTCTGAAGTAAAACACAAAGCATAGTTCTCATCCATGGATCACACTCTGCTTTAGAGCAAGAATGATATCTTGCTTTCTAGAATCTCTAATACAGCAGGAAACATGTGTGTGCTCAGAACAAATGAACGGTGTTTCCTACACATACGGACCATATCTAGTCCAACTCTGCTTCTGAAACTGATACAAAGCACTGGTCCTCTAATATCAAATGCTTGTCAGTTAAGATGAGAAACGTGTGAGCTTCGTGAACGATGTAGTTCGTTTGATTTCAAAAGTGAATGCCTTTACTTATAATGAATTCTTGCCTGTAGTAAGACACAGAGCCTGGAATTTAACTCCATTTCTGAAGGGAAACACACAGCAGAGATCTCATCCATTGATTGCACTCTGCTTTAGAGCAAGAAGCACGCTCTAGCTTTCTAGAGTCTTTAAGACAGCAGGAAACATGAGTGTGCTGAGAAGAAAATAACGGTGTTTCCTACACACACGGACCATCTCTAGTCCAACTCTGCTTCTGAAACTGATACAAAGCACTGGTCCTCTAATATCAAATGCTTGTCAGTTAAGATGAGAAACGTGTGAGCTTCGTGAAGGATGTAGTTCGTTTGATCTCAAAAGTGACAGCCCTTACTTGAAAAGAATTCTTGCTTGTAGGAAGACAAAGAGCCTGGAATTTAACTCCATTTCTGAAGGGAAACACACAGCAGAGTTCTCATCCATTGATTACACTCTACTTTAGAGGAAGAAGCACGCTCTAGCTTTCTAGAGTCTTTAAGACAGCAGGAAACGTGAGTGTGCTGAGACCAATAAATGGTGTTTCCTACACATACGGACCATATCTATTCCAACTCTGCTTCTTAAACTGATACAAAGCACTGGTCCTCTAATATCCAATGCTTGTCAGTTAAGATGAGAAACGTGTGAGCTTCATGAACGATGTAGTTCGTTTGATCAGTAAAGTAACTGCCCTTACGTGAAACGAAGTCTTGTTTGTAGGAAGACTCAGAGCCTTGGATTTAACTCCATTTCTGAAGTGAAACACACAGCATTGTTCTCATCCATGGATCACACTCTGCTTTAGAGCAAGAAGCACGCTCTTGCTTCTAGACTCTCTAAGACAGCAGGAATCATGAGTGTGCTGAGAAAAAAAGAACGGTGTTATTACACATACAGACCATATCTAGTCGAACTCTGCCTCTGAAATTGATACAAAGCACAGGTCCTTTAACATCCAATGCTTGTCATTTAAGATGAGAAACGTGTGAGCTTCGTGAATTATGTAGTTCGTTTCAGCTGTAGAGTAACTGCCCTTACCTGAAAGGAAGTCTTGTTTGTAGGAAGACTCAGAGCCTGGGATTTAACTCCATTTCTGAAGTAAAACACAAAGCATAGTTCTCATCCATGGATCACACTCTGCTTTATAGCAAGAATGATATCTTGCTTTCTAGAATCTCTAATACAGCAGGAAACATGTGTGTGCTCAGAACAAATGAACGGTGTTTCCTACACATACGGACCATATCTAGTCCAACTCTGCTTCTGAAACTGATACAAAGAACTGGTCCTCTAATATCAAATGCTTGTCAGTTAAGATGAGAAACGTGTGAGCTTCGTGAACGATGTAGTTCGTTTGGTCTCAAAAGTGACTGCCTTTACTTATAATGAATTCTTGCTTGTAGTAAGACACAGAGCCTGGAATTTAACTCCTTTTCTGAAGGGAAACACACAGCAGAGATCTCATCCATTGATTACACTCTGCTTTAGAGCAAGAAGCACGCTCTAGCTTTCTAGAGTCTTTAAGACTGCAGGAAACATGAGTGTGCTGAGAAGAAAATAACGGTGTTTCCTACACACACGGACCATCTCTAGTCCAACTCTGCTTCTGAAACTGATACAAAGCACTGGTCCTCTAATATCAAATGCTTGTCAGTTAAGATTAGAAACGTGTGAGCTTCGTGAACGATGTAGTTCGTTTGATCTCAAAAGTGACAGCCCTTACTTGAAAAGAATTCTTGCTTGTAGGAAGACAAAGAGCCTGGAATTTAACTCCATTTCTGAAGGGAAACACACAGCAGAGTTCTCATCCATTGATTACACTCTTCTTTAGAGGAAGAAGCACGATCTAGCTTTCTAGAGTCTTTAAGACAGCAGGAAACGTGAGTGTGCTGAGAACAAAAGAACGGTGTTTCCTACACATACGGACCATATCTATTCCAACTCTGCTTCTTAAACTGATACAAAGCACTGGTCCTCTAATATCCAATGCTTGTCAGTTAAGATGAGAAACGTGTGAGCTTCGTGAACGATGTAGTTCGTTTGATCAGTAAAGTAACTGCCCTTACATGAAATGAAGTCTTGTTTGTAGGAAGACTCAGAGCCTTGGATTTAACTCCATTTCTGAAGTGAAACACACAGCATTGTTCTCATCCATGGATCACACTCTGCTTTAGAGCAAGAAGCACGCTCTTGCTTCTAGACTCTCTAAGACAGCAGGAATCATGAGTGTGCTGAGAAAAAAAGAACGGTGTTATCTACACATACGGACCATATCTAGTCGAACTCTGCCTCTGAAATTGATACAAAGCACAGGTCCTTTAACATCCAATGCTTGTCATTTAAGATGAGGAACGTGTGAGCCTCATGAATTATGTAGTTCGTTTGAGCTGTAGAGTAACTGCCCTTACCTGAAAGGAAGTCTTGTTTGTAGGAAAACTCAGAGCCTGGGATTTAACTCCATTTCTGAAGTAAAACACAAAGCATAGTTCTCATCCATGGATCACACTCTGCTTTAGAGCAAGAATGATATCTTGCTTTCTAGAATCTCTAATACAGCAGGAAACATGTGTGTGCTGAGAACAAAAGAACGGTGTTTCCTACACATACGGACCGTATCTATTCCAACTCTGCTTCTTAAACTGATACAAAGCACTGGTCCTCTAACATCCGATGCTTGTCAGTTAAGATGAGAAGCGTGTGAGTTCGTGAACGATGTAGTTCGTTTGATCTCAAAAGTGAGTGCATTTACTTGAAAAGAATTCTTGCTTGTAGGAAGACACAGAGCCTGGAATTTAACTCCATTTCTGAAGGGAAACACACAGGAGAGTTCTCATCCATTGATTACACTCTGCTTTAGCGCAAGAAGCATGCTCTAGCTTTCTAGAGTCTCTAAGACAGCAGGAAAAGTGAGTGTGCTGAGAACAAAAGAACGGTGTTGCCTACACATACGGACCATATCTAGTCCAACTCTGCTTCTGAAACTGATACAATGCACTGGTCCTCTAATATCCAATGCTTGTCAGTTAAGATGAGAAACTTGTGAGCTTCGTGAACGATGTAGTTCGTTTGATCTCAAAAGTGACTGCCCTTACTTGAAAGGAATTCTTGCTTGTAGGAAGTCACAGAGCCTGGAATTTAACTCCATTTCTGAAGGGAAACACACAGCAGAGTTCTCATATATAGATCACACTCTGCTTTAGAGCAAGAAGCACGCTCTTGCTTTCTAGACTCTCTAAGACAGCAGGAATCATGAGTGTGCTGAGAAAAAAAGAACGGTGTTTCCTACACATACGGACCATATCTAGTCCAACTCTGCCTCTGAAATTGATACAAAGCACAGGTTCTCTAACGTCCAATGCTTGTCATTTGGGATGAGAAACGTGTGAGCCTCGTGAATGATGTAGTTCGTTTGAGCTGTAAAGTAACTGCCCTTACCTGAAACGAAGTCTTGCATGTTGGAAGACTCAGAGCCTGGAATTTAACTCCATTTCTGAAGTGAAACACACAGCAGAGTTCTCATCCATTGATCACACTCTGCTTTAGAGCAAGAAGCACGCTCTAGATTTCAAGACTCTCTAAGACAGCAGGAAAAATGAGTGTGCTGAGAACAAAAGAACTGTGTTTCCTACACATACAGACCATATCTAGTCCAACACTGCTTCTGAAACTGATAGAAAGCACTGGTACTCTAACATCCAATGCTTGTCAGTTAAGATGAGAAACTTGTTAGCTTTGTGAACGATGTAGTTCGTTTGAGCTGAAAAGTGACTGCCCATAGCTGAAACGAAATCTTGCATGTTGGAAGACAAAGAGCCTGGGATTTAACTCCATTTCAGAAGGAAAACACACAGCATAGTTCTCATCCATGGATCACACTCTGCTTTAGAGCAAGAATGATATCTTGCTTTCTAGAATCTCTAATACAGCAGGAAACATGTGTGTGCTGAGAACAAAAGAACGGTGTTTCCTACACATACGGACCATATCTATTCCAACTCTGCTTCTTAAACTGATACAAAGCACTGGTCCTCTAATATCAAATGCTTGTCAGTTAAGATGAGAAACCTGTGAGCTTCGTGAACGATGTAGCTCGTTTGATTTCAAAAGTGACAGCCCTTACTTGAAAAGAATTCTTGCTTGTAGGAAGACAAAGAGCCTGGAATTTAACTCCATTTCTGAAGGGAAACACACAGCAGAGTTCTCATCCATTGATTACACTCTGCTTTAGAGGAAGAAGCACGCTCTAGCTTTCTAGAGTCTTTAAGACAGCAGGAAACGTGAGTGTGCTGAGAACAAAAGAACGGTGTTTCCTACACATACGGACCATATCTATTCCAACTCTGCTTCTTAAACTGATACAAAGCACTGGTCCTCTAATATCCGATGCTTGTCAGTTAAGATGAGAAGCGTGTGATTTCGTGAACGATGTAGTTCGTTTGATCTCAAAAGTGAGTGCCCTTACTTGAAAGGAATTCTTGCTTGTAGGAAGTCACAGAGCCTGGAATTTAACTCCATTTCTGAAGGGAAACACACAGCAGAGTTCTCATCCATTGATTACACTCTGCTTTAGCGCAAGAAGCACGCTCTAGCTTTCTAGAGTCTCTAAGACAGCAGGAAAAGTGAGTGTGCTGAGGAAAAAAGAACGGTGTTATCTACACATACGGACCATATCTAGTCGAACTCTGCCTCTGAAATTGATACAAAGCACAGGTCCTTTAACATCCAATGCTTGTCATTTAAGATGAGAAACGTGTGAGCTTCGTGAATTATGTAGTTCGTTTGAGCTGTAGAGTAACTGCCCTTACCTGAAAGGAAGTCTTGTTTGTAGGAAGACTCAGAGCCTGGGATTTAACTCCATTTCTGAAGTAAAACACAAAGCATAGTTCTCATCCATGGATCACACTCTGCTTTAGAGCAAGAATGATATCTTGCTTTCTAGAATCTCTAATACAGCAGTAAACATGTGTGTGCTCAGAACAAATGAACGGTGTTTCCTACACATACGGACCATATCTAGTCCAACTCTGCTTCTTAAACTGATACAAAGCACTGGTCCTCTAATATCAAATGCTTGTCAGTTAAGATGAGAAACGTGTGAGCTTCGTGAACGATGTAGTTCGTTTGATTTCAAAAGTGAATGCCTTTACTTATAATGAATTCTTGCTTGTAGTAAGACACAGAGCCTGAAATTTAACTCCATTTCTGAAGGGAAACACACAGCAGAGATCTCATCCATTGATTGCACTCTGCTTTAGAGCAAGAAGCACGCTCTAGCTTTCTAGAGTCTTTAAGACAGCAGGAAACATGAGTGTGCTGAGAAGAAAATAACGGTGTTTCCTACACACACGGACCATCTCTAGTCCAACTCTGCTTCTGAAACTGATACAAAGCACTGGTCCTCTAATATCAAATGCTTGTCAGTTAAGATGAGAAACGTGTGAGCTTCGTGAAGGATGTAGTTCGTTTGATCTCAAAAGTGACAGCCCTTACTTGAAAAGAATTCTTGCTTGTAGGAAGACAAAGAGCCTGGAATTTAACTCCATTTCTGAAGGGAA
Organism: Onychomys leucogaster; assembly: GCA_949786385.1. Classification (NCBI taxonomy): domain Eukaryota; kingdom Metazoa; phylum Chordata; class Mammalia; order Rodentia; family Cricetidae; genus Onychomys; species Onychomys leucogaster. The sequence continues at coordinate 1,199,154 of CATKUP010000056.1, forward strand.
ACACACAGCAGAGTTCTCATCCATTGATTACACTCTACTTTAGAGGAAGAAGCACGCTCTAGCTTTCTAGAGTCTTTAAGACAGCAGGAAACGTGAGTGTGCTGAGACCAATAAATGGTGTTTCCTACACATACGGACCATATCTATTCCAACTCTGCTTCTTAAACTGATACAAAGCACTGGTCCTCTAATATCCAATGCTTGTCAGTTAAGATGAGAAACGTGTGAGCTTCATGAACGATGTAGTTCGTTTGATCAGTAAAGTAACTGCCCTTACGTGAAACGAAGTCTTGTTTGTAGGAAGACTCAGAGCCTTGGATTTAACTCCATTTCTGAAGTGAAACACACAGCATTGTTCTCATCCATGGATCACACTCTGCTTTAGAGCAAGAAGCACGCTCTTGCTTCTAGACTCTCTAAGACAGCAGGAATCATGAGTGTGCTGAGAAAAAAAGAACGGTGTTATTACACATACAGACCATATCTAGTCGAACTCTGCCTCTGAAATTGATACAAAGCACAGGTCCTTTAACATCCAATGCTTGTCATTTAAGATGAGAAACGTGTGAGCTTCGTGAATTATGTAGTTCGTTTCAGCTGTAGAGTAACTGCCCTTACCTGAAAGGAAGTCTTGTTTGTAGGAAGACTCAGAGCCTGGGATTTAACTCCATTTCTGAAGTAAAACACAAAGCATAGTTCTCATCCATGGATCACACTCTGCTTTATAGCAAGAATGATATCTTGCTTTCTAGAATCTCTAATACAGCAGGAAACATGTGTGTGCTCAGAACAAATGAACGGTGTTTCCTACACATACGGACCATATCTAGTCCAACTCTGCTTCTGAAACTGATACAAAGAACTGGTCCTCTAATATCAAATGCTTGTCAGTTAAGATGAGAAACGTGTGAGCTTCGTGAACGATGTAGTTCGTTTGGTCTCAAAAGTGACTGCCTTTACTTATAATGAATTCTTGCTTGTAGTAAGACACAGAGCCTGGAATTTAACTCCTTTTCTGAAGGGAAACACACAGCAGAGATCTCATCCATTGATTACACTCTGCTTTAGAGCAAGAAGCACGCTCTAGCTTTCTAGAGTCTTTAAGACTGCAGGAAACATGAGTGTGCTGAGAAGAAAATAACGGTGTTTCCTACACACACGGACCATCTCTAGTCCAACTCTGCTTCTGAAACTGATACAAAGCACTGGTCCTCTAATATCAAATGCTTGTCAGTTAAGATTAGAAACGTGTGAGCTTCGTGAACGATGTAGTTCGTTTGATCTCAAAAGTGACAGCCCTTACTTGAAAAGAATTCTTGCTTGTAGGAAGACAAAGAGCCTGGAATTTAACTCCATTTCTGAAGGGAAACACACAGCAGAGTTCTCATCCATTGATTACACTCTTCTTTAGAGGAAGAAGCACGATCTAGCTTTCTAGAGTCTTTAAGACAGCAGGAAACGTGAGTGTGCTGAGAACAAAAGAACGGTGTTTCCTACACATACGGACCATATCTATTCCAACTCTGCTTCTTAAACTGATACAAAGCACTGGTCCTCTAATATCCAATGCTTGTCAGTTAAGATGAGAAACGTGTGAGCTTCGTGAACGATGTAGTTCGTTTGATCAGTAAAGTAACTGCCCTTACATGAAATGAAGTCTTGTTTGTAGGAAGACTCAGAGCCTTGGATTTAACTCCATTTCTGAAGTGAAACACACAGCATTGTTCTCATCCATGGATCACACTCTGCTTTAGAGCAAGAAGCACGCTCTTGCTTCTAGACTCTCTAAGACAGCAGGAATCATGAGTGTGCTGAGAAAAAAAGAACGGTGTTATCTACACATACGGACCATATCTAGTCGAACTCTGCCTCTGAAATTGATACAAAGCACAGGTCCTTTAACATCCAATGCTTGTCATTTAAGATGAGGAACGTGTGAGCCTCATGAATTATGTAGTTCGTTTGAGCTGTAGAGTAACTGCCCTTACCTGAAAGGAAGTCTTGTTTGTAGGAAAACTCAGAGCCTGGGATTTAACTCCATTTCTGAAGTAAAACACAAAGCATAGTTCTCATCCATGGATCACACTCTGCTTTAGAGCAAGAATGATATCTTGCTTTCTAGAATCTCTAATACAGCAGGAAACATGTGTGTGCTGAGAACAAAAGAACGGTGTTTCCTACACATACGGACCGTATCTATTCCAACTCTGCTTCTTAAACTGATACAAAGCACTGGTCCTCTAACATCCGATGCTTGTCAGTTAAGATGAGAAGCGTGTGAGTTCGTGAACGATGTAGTTCGTTTGATCTCAAAAGTGAGTGCATTTACTTGAAAAGAATTCTTGCTTGTAGGAAGACACAGAGCCTGGAATTTAACTCCATTTCTGAAGGGAAACACACAGGAGAGTTCTCATCCATTGATTACACTCTGCTTTAGCGCAAGAAGCATGCTCTAGCTTTCTAGAGTCTCTAAGACAGCAGGAAAAGTGAGTGTGCTGAGAACAAAAGAACGGTGTTGCCTACACATACGGACCATATCTAGTCCAACTCTGCTTCTGAAACTGATACAATGCACTGGTCCTCTAATATCCAATGCTTGTCAGTTAAGATGAGAAACTTGTGAGCTTCGTGAACGATGTAGTTCGTTTGATCTCAAAAGTGACTGCCCTTACTTGAAAGGAATTCTTGCTTGTAGGAAGTCACAGAGCCTGGAATTTAACTCCATTTCTGAAGGGAAACACACAGCAGAGTTCTCATATATAGATCACACTCTGCTTTAGAGCAAGAAGCACGCTCTTGCTTTCTAGACTCTCTAAGACAGCAGGAATCATGAGTGTGCTGAGAAAAAAAGAACGGTGTTTCCTACACATACGGACCATATCTAGTCCAACTCTGCCTCTGAAATTGATACAAAGCACAGGTTCTCTAACGTCCAATGCTTGTCATTTGGGATGAGAAACGTGTGAGCCTCGTGAATGATGTAGTTCGTTTGAGCTGTAAAGTAACTGCCCTTACCTGAAACGAAGTCTTGCATGTTGGAAGACTCAGAGCCTGGAATTTAACTCCATTTCTGAAGTGAAACACACAGCAGAGTTCTCATCCATTGATCACACTCTGCTTTAGAGCAAGAAGCACGCTCTAGATTTCAAGACTCTCTAAGACAGCAGGAAAAATGAGTGTGCTGAGAACAAAAGAACTGTGTTTCCTACACATACAGACCATATCTAGTCCAACACTGCTTCTGAAACTGATAGAAAGCACTGGTACTCTAACATCCAATGCTTGTCAGTTAAGATGAGAAACTTGTTAGCTTTGTGAACGATGTAGTTCGTTTGAGCTGAAAAGTGACTGCCCATAGCTGAAACGAAATCTTGCATGTTGGAAGACAAAGAGCCTGGGATTTAACTCCATTTCAGAAGGAAAACACACAGCATAGTTCTCATCCATGGATCACACTCTGCTTTAGAGCAAGAATGATATCTTGCTTTCTAGAATCTCTAATACAGCAGGAAACATGTGTGTGCTGAGAACAAAAGAACGGTGTTTCCTACACATACGGACCATATCTATTCCAACTCTGCTTCTTAAACTGATACAAAGCACTGGTCCTCTAATATCAAATGCTTGTCAGTTAAGATGAGAAACCTGTGAGCTTCGTGAACGATGTAGCTCGTTTGATTTCAAAAGTGACAGCCCTTACTTGAAAAGAATTCTTGCTTGTAGGAAGACAAAGAGCCTGGAATTTAACTCCATTTCTGAAGGGAAACACACAGCAGAGTTCTCATCCATTGATTACACTCTGCTTTAGAGGAAGAAGCACGCTCTAGCTTTCTAGAGTCTTTAAGACAGCAGGAAACGTGAGTGTGCTGAGAACAAAAGAACGGTGTTTCCTACACATACGGACCATATCTATTCCAACTCTGCTTCTTAAACTGATACAAAGCACTGGTCCTCTAATATCCGATGCTTGTCAGTTAAGATGAGAAGCGTGTGATTTCGTGAACGATGTAGTTCGTTTGATCTCAAAAGTGAGTGCCCTTACTTGAAAGGAATTCTTGCTTGTAGGAAGTCACAGAGCCTGGAATTTAACTCCATTTCTGAAGGGAAACACACAGCAGAGTTCTCATCCATTGATTACACTCTGCTTTAGCGCAAGAAGCACGCTCTAGCTTTCTAGAGTCTCTAAGACAGCAGGAAAAGTGAGTGTGCTGAGGAAAAAAGAACGGTGTTATCTACACATACGGACCATATCTAGTCGAACTCTGTCTCTGAAATTGATACAAAGCACAGGTCCTTTAACATCCAATGCTTGTCATTTAAGATGAGAAACGTGTGAGCTTCGTGAATTATGTAGTTCGTTTGAGCTGTAGAGTAACTGCCCTTACCTGAAAGGAAGTCTTGTTTGTAGGAAGACTCAGAGCCTGGGATTTAACTCCATTTCTGAAGTAAAACACAAAGCATAGTTCTCATCCATGGATCACACTCTGCTTTAGAGCAAGAATGATATCTTGCTTTCTAGAATCTCTAATACAGCAGGAAACATGTGTGTGCTCAGAACAAATGAACGGTGTTTCCTACACATACGGACCATATCTAGTCCAACTCTGCTTCTGAAACTGATACAAAGCACTGGTCCTCTAATATCAAATGCTTGTCAGTTAAGATTAGAAACGTGTGAGCTTCGTGAACGATGTAGTTCGTTTGATCTCAAAAGTGACAGCCCTTACTTGAAAAGAATTCTTGCTTGTAGGAAGACAAAGAGCCTGGAATTTAACTCCATTTCTGAAGGGAAACACACAGCAGAGTTCTCATCCATTGATTACACTCTGCTTTAGAGGAAGAAGCACGCTCTAGCTTTCTAGAGTCTTTAAGACAGCAGGAAACGTGAGTGTGCTGAGACCAATAAATGGTGTTTCCTACACATACGGACCATATCTATTCCAACTCTGCTTCTTAAACTGATACAAAGCACTGGTCCTCTAATATCCAATGCTTGTCAGTTAAGATGAGAAACGTGTGAGCTTCGTGAATTATGTAGTTCGTTTCAGCTGTAGAGTAACTGCCCTTACCTGAAAGGAAGTCTTGTTTGTAGGAAGACTCAGAGCCTGGGATTTAACTCCATTTCTGAAGTAAAACACAAAGCATAGTTCTCATCCATGGATCACACTCTGCTTTATAGCAAGAATGATATCTTGCTTTCTAGAATCTCTAATACAGCAGGAAACATGTGTGTGCTCAGAACAAATGAACGGTGTTTCCTACACGTACGGACCATATCTAGTCCAACTCTGCTTCTGAAACTGATACAAAGAACTGGTCCTCTAATATCAAATGCTTGTCAGTTAAGATGAGAAACGTGTGAGCTTCGTGAACGATGTAGTTCGTTTGGTCTCAAAAGTGACTGCCTTTACTTATAATGAATTCTTGCTTGTAGTAAGACACAGAGCCTGGAATTTAACTCCTTTTCTGAAGGGAAACACACAGCAGAGATCTCATCCATTGATTACACTCTGCTTTAGAGCAAGAAGCACGCTCTAGCTTTCTAGAGTCTCTAAGACAGCAGGAAAAGTGAGTGTGCTGAGAACAAAAGAACGGTGTTGCCTACACATACGGACCATATCTAGTCCAACTCTGCTTCTGAAACTGATACAATGCACTGGTCCTCTAATATCCAATGCTTGTCAGTTAAGATGAGAAACGTGTGAGCTTCGTGAACTATGTAGTTCGTTTGATCTCAAAAGTGACAGCCCTTACTTGAAAAGAATTCTTGCTTGTAGGAAGACAAAGAGCCTGGAATTTAACTCCATTTCTGAAGGGAAACACACAGCAGAGTTCTCATATATAGATCACACTCTGCTTTAGAGCAAGAAGCACGCTCTTGCTTTCTAGACTCTCTAAGACAGCAGGAATCATGAGTGTGCTGAGAAAAAAAGAACGGTGTTTCCTACACATACGGACCATATCTAGTCCAACTCTGCCTCTGAAATTGATACAAAGCACAGGTTCTCTAACGTCCAATGCTTGTCATTTGGGATGAGAAACGTGTGAGCCTCGTGAATGATGTAGTTCGTTTGAGCTGTAAAGTAACTGCCCTTACCTGAAACGAAGTCTTGCATGTTGGAAGACTCAGAGCCTGGAATTTAACTCCATTTCTGAAGTGAAACACACAGCAGAGTTCTCATCCATTGATCACACTCTGCTTTAGAGCAAGAAGCACGCTCTAGATTTCAAGACTCTCTAAGACAGCAGGAAAAATGAGTGTGCTGAGAACAAAAGAACTGTGTTTCCTACACATACAGACCATATCTAGTCCAACACTGCTTCTGAAACTGATAGAAAGCACTGGTACTCTAACATCCAATGCTTGTCAGTTAAGATGAGAAACTTGTTAGCTTTGTGAACGATGTAGTTCGTTTGAGCTGAAAAGTGACTGCCCATAGCTGAAACGAAATCTTGCATGTTGGAAGACAAAGAGCCTGGGATTTAACTCCATTTCAGAAGGAAAACACACAGCATAGTTCTCATCCATGGATCACACTCTGCTTTAGAGCAAGAATGATATCTTGCTTTCTAGAATCTCTAATACAGCAGGAAACATGTGTGTGCTGAGAACAAAAGAACGGTGTTTCCTACACATACGGACCATATCTATTCCAACTCTGCTTCTTAAACTGATACAAAGCACTGGTCCTCTAATATCAAATGCTTGTCAGTTAAGATTAGAAAAGTGTGAGCTTCGTGAACGATGTAGCTCGTTTGATTTCAAAAGTGACAGCCCTTACTTGAAAAGAATTCTTGCTTGTAGGAAGACAAAGAGCCTGGAATTTAACTCCATTTCTGAAGGGAAACACACAGCAGAGTTCTCATCCATTGATTACACTCTGCTTTAGAGGAAGAAGCACGCTCTAGCTTTCTAGAGTCTTTAAGACAGCAGGAAACGTGAGTGTGCTGAGAACAAAAGAACGGTGTTTCCTACACATACGGACCATATCTATTCCAACTCTGCTTCTTAAACTGATACAAAGCACTGGTCCTCTAATATCCGATGCTTGTCAGTTAAGATGAGAAGCGTGTGATTTCGTGAACGATGTAGTTCGTTTGATCTCAAAAGTGAGTGCCCTTACTTGAAAGGAATTCTTGCTTGTAGGAAGTCACAGAGCCTGGAATTTAACTCCATTTCTGAAGGGAAACACACAGCAGAGTTCTCATCCATTGATTACACTCTGCTTTAGCGCAAGAAGCACGCTCTAGCTTTCTAGAGTCTCTAAGACAGCAGGAAAAGTGAGTGTGCTGAGGAAAAAAGAACGGTGTTATCTACACATACGGACCATATCTAGTCGAACTCTGCCTCTGAAATTGATACAAAGCACAGGTCCTTTAACATCCAATGCTTGTCATTTAAGATGAGAAACGTGTGAGCTTCGTGAATTATGTAGTTCGTTTGAGCTGTAGAGTAACTGCCCTTACCTGAAAGGAAGTCTTGTTTGTAGGAAGACTCAGAGCCTGGGATTTAACTCCATTTCTGAAGTAAAACACAAAGCATAGTTCTCATCCATGGATCACACTCTGCTTTAGAGCAAGAATGATATCTTGCTTTCTAGAATCTCTAATACAGCAGGAAACATGTGTGTGCTCAGAACAAATGAACGGTGTTTCCTACACATACGGACCATATCTAGTCCAACTCTGCTTCTGAAACTGATACAAAGCACTGGTCCTCTAATATCAAATGCTTGTCAGTTAAGATTAGAAACGTGTGAGCTTCGTGAACGATGTAGTTCGTTTGATCTCAAAAGTGACAGCCCTTACTTGAAAAGAATTCTTGCTTGTAGGAAGACAAAGAGCCTGGAATTTAACTCCATTTCTGAAGGGAAACACACAGCAGAGTTCTCATCCATTGATTACACTCTGCTTTAGAGGAAGAAGCACGCTCTAGCTTTCTAGAGTCTTTAAGACAGCAGGAAACGTGAGTGTGCTGAGACCAATAAATGGTGTTTCCTACACATACGGACCATATCTATTCCAACTCTGCTTCTTAAACTGATACAAAGCACTGGTCCTCTAATATCCAATGCTTGTCAGTTAAGATGAGAAACGTGTGAGCTTCGTGAATTATGTAGTTCGTTTCAGCTGTAGAGTAACTGCCCTTACCTGAAAGGAAGTCTTGTTTGTAGGAAGACTCAGAGCCTGGGATTTAACTCCATTTCTGAAGTAAAACACAAAGCATAGTTCTCATCCATGGATCACACTCTGCTTTATAGCAAGAATGATATCTTGCTTTCTAGAATCTCTAATACAGCAGGAAACATGTGTGTGCTCAGAACAAATGAACGGTGTTTCCTACAAGTACGGACCATATCTAGTCCAACTCTGCTTCTGAAACTGATACAAAGAACTGGTCCTCTAATATCAAATGCTTGTCAGTTAAGATGAGAAACGTGTGAGCTTCGTGAACGATGTAGTTCGTTTGGTCTCAAAAGTGACTGCCTTTACTTATAATGAATTCTTGCTTGTAGTAAGACACAGAGCCTGGAATTTAACTCCTTTTCTGAAGGGAAACACACAGCAGAGATCTCATCCATTGATTACACTCTGCTTTAGAGCAAGAAGCACGCTCTAGCTTTCTAGAGTCTTTAAGACTGCAGGAAACATGAGTGTGCTGAGAAGAAAATAACGGTGTTTCCTACACACACGGACCATCTCTAGTCCAACTCTGCTTCTGAAACTGATACAAAGCACTGGTCCTCTAATATCAAATGCTTGTCAGTTAAGATTAGAAACGTGTGAGCTTCGTGAACGATGTAGTTCGTTTGATCTCAAAAGTGACAGCCCTTACTTGAAAAGAATTCTTGCTTGTAGGAAGACAAAGAGCCTGGAATTTAACTCCATTTCTGAAGGGAAACACACAGCAGAGTTCTCATCCATTGATTACACTCTTCTTTAGAGGAAGAAGCACGATCTAGCTTTCTAGAGTCTTTAAGACAGCAGGAAACGTGAGTGTGCTGAGACCAATAAATGGTGTTTCCTACACATACGGACCATATCTATTCCAACTCTGCTTCTTAAACTGATACAAAGCACTGGTCCTCTAATATCCAATGCTTGTCAGTTAAGATGAGAAACGTGTGAGCTTCGTGAACGATGTAGTTCGTTTGATCAGTAAAGTAACTGCCCTTACATGAAATGAAGTCTTGTTTGTAGGAAGACTCAGAGCCTTGGATTTAACTCCATTTCTGAAGTGAAACACACAGCATTGTTCTCATCCATGGATCACACTCTGCTTTAGAGCAAGAAGCACGCTCTTGCTTCTAGACTCTCTAAGACAGCAGGAATCATGAGTGTGCTGAGAAAAAAAGAACGGTGTTATCTACACATACGGACCATATCTAGTCAAACTCTGCCTCTGAAATTGATACAAAGCACAGGTCCTTTAACATCCAATGCTTGTCATTTAAGATGAGGAACGTGTGAGCCTCATGAATTATGTAGTTCGTTTGAGCTGTAGAGTAACTGCCCTTACCTGAAAGGAAGTCTTGTTTGTAGGAAAACTCAGAGCCTGGGATTTAACTCCATTTCTGAAGTAAAACACAAAGCATAGTTCTCATCCATGGATCACACTCTGCTTTAGAGCAAGAATGATATCTTGCTTTCTAGAATCTCTAATACAGCAGGAAACATGTGTGTGCTGAGAACAAAAGAACGGTGTTTCCTACACATACGGACCATATCTATTCCAACTCTGCTTCTTAAACTGATACAAAGCACTGGTCCTCTAACATCCGATGCTTGTCAGTTAAGATGAGAAGCGTGTGAGTTCGTGAACGATGTAGTTCGTTTGATCTCAAAAGTGAGTGCATTTACTTGAAAAGAATTCTTGCTTGTAGGAAGACACAGAGCCTGGAATTTAACTCCATTTCTGAAGGGAAACACACAGCAGAGTTCTCATCCATTGATTACACTCTGCTTTAGCGCAAGAAGCATGCTCTAGCTTTCTAGAGTCTCTAAGACAGCAGGAAAAGTGAGTGTGCTGAGAACAAAAGAACGGTGTTGCCTACACATACGGACCATATCTAGTCCAACTCTGCTTCTGAAACTGATACAATGCACTGGTCCTCTAATATCCAATGCTCGTCAGTTAAGATGAGAAACGTGTGAGCTTCGTGAACGATGTAGTTCGTTTGATCTCAAAAGTGACAGCCCTTACTTGAAAAGAATTCTTGCTTGTAGGAAGACAAAGAGCCTGGAATTTAACTCCATTTCTGAAGGGAAACACACAGCAGAGTTCTCATATATAGATCACACTCTGCTTTAGAGCAAGAAGCACGCTCTTGCTTTCTAGACTCTCTAAGACAGCAGGAATCATGAGTGTGCTGAGAAAAAAAGAACGGTGTTTCCTACACATACGGACCATATCTAGTCCAACTCTGCCTCTGAAATTGATACAAAGCACAGGTTCTCTAACGTCCAATGCTTGTCATTTGGGATGAGAAACGTGTGAGCCTCGTGAATGATGTAGTTCGTTTGAGCTGTAAAGTAACTGCCCTTACCTGAAACGAAGTCTTGCATGTTGGAAGACTCAGAGCCTGGAATTTAACTCCATTTCTGAAGTGAAACACACAGCAGAGTTCTCATCCATTGATCACACTCTGCTTTAGAGCAAGAAGCACGCTCTAGATTTCAAGACTCTCTAAGACAGCAGGAAAAATGAGTGTGCTGAGAACAAAAGAACTGTGTTTCCTACACATACAGACCATATCTAGTCCAACACTGCTTCTGAAACTGATAGAAAGCACTGGTACTCTAACATCCAATGCTTGTCAGTTAAGATGAGAAACTTGTTAGCTTTGTGAACGATGTAGTTCGTTTGAGCTGAAAAGTGACTGCCCATAGCTGAAACGAAATCTTGCATGTTGGAAGACAAAGAGCCTGGGATTTAACTCCATTTCAGAAGGAAAACACACAGCATAGTTCTCATCCATGGATCACACTCTGCTTTAGAGCAAGAATGATATCTTGCTTTCTAGAATCTCTAATACAGCAGGAAACATGTGTGTGCTGAGAACAAAAGAACGGTGTTTCCTACACATACGGACCATATCTATTCCAACTCTGCTTCTTAAACTGATACAAAGCACTGGTCCTCTAATATCAAATGCTTGTCAGTTAAGATTAGAAAAGTGTGAGCTTCGTGAACGATGTAGCTCGTTTGATTTCAAAAGTGACAGCCCTTACTTGAAAAGAATTCTTGCTTGTAGGAAGACAAAGAGCCTGGAATTTAACTCCATTTCTGAAGGGAAACACACAGCAGAGTTCTCATCCATTGATTACACTCTGCTTTAGAGGAAGAAGCACGCTCTAGCTTTCTAGAGTCTTTAAGACAGCAGGAAACGTGAGTGTGCTGAGAACAAAAGAACGGTGTTTCCTACACATACGGACCATATCTATTCCAACTCTGCTTCTTAAACTGATACAAAGCACTGGTCCTCTAATATCCGATGCTTGTCAGTTAAGATGAGAAGCGTGTGATTTCGTGAACGATGTAGTTCGTTTGATCTCAAAAGTGAGTGCCCTTACTTGAAAGGAATTCTTGCTTGTAGGAAGTCACAGAGCCTGGAATTTAACTCCATTTCTGAAGGGAAACACACAGCAGAGTTCTCATCCATTGATTACACTCTGCTTTAGCGCAAGAAGCACGCTCTAGCTTTCTAGAGTCTCTAAGACAGCAGGAAAAGTGAGTGTGCTGAGGAAAAAAGAACGGTGTTATCTACACATACGGACCATATCTAGTCGAACTCTGCCTCTGAAATTGATACAAAGCACAGGTCCTTTAACATCCAATGCTTGTCATTTAAGATGAGAAACGTGTGAGCTTCGTGAATTATGTAGTTCGTTTGAGCTGTAGAGTAACTGCCCTTACCTGAAAGGAAGTCTTGTTTGTAGGAAGACTCAGAGCCTGGGATTTAACTCCATTTCTGAAGTAAAACACAAAGCATAGTTCTCATCCATGGATCACACTCTGCTTTAGAGCAAGAATGATATCTTGCTTTCTAGAATCTCTAATACAGCAGGAAACATGTGTGTGCTCAGAACAAATGAACGGTGTTTCCTACACATACGGACCATATCTAGTCCAACTCTGCTTCTGAAACTGATACAAAGCACTGGTCCTCTAATATCAAATGCTTGTCAGTTAAGATTAGAAACGTGTGAGCTTCGTGAACGATGTAGTTCGTTTGATCTCAAAAGTGACAGCCCTTACTTGAAAAGAATTCTTGCTTGTAGGAAGACAAAGAGCCTGGAATTTAACTCCATTTCTGAAGGGAAACACACAGCAGAGTTCTCATCCATTGATTACACTCTGCTTTAGAGGAAGAAGCACGCTCTAGCTTTCTAGAGTCTTTAAGACAGCAGGAAACGTGAGTGTGCTGAGACCAATAAATGGTGTTTCCTACACATACGGACCATATCTATTCCAACTCTGCTTCTTAAACTGATACAAAGCACTGGTCCTCTAATATCCAATGCTTGTCAGTTAAGATGAGAAACGTGTGAGCTTCGTGAATTATGTAGTTCGTTTCAGCTGTAGAGTAACTGCCCTTACCTGAAAGGAAGTCTTGTTTGTAGGAAGACTCAGAGCCTGGGATTTAACTCCATTTCTGAAGTAAAACACAAAGCATAGTTCTCATCCATGGATCACACTCTGCTTTATAGCAAGAATGATATCTTGCTTTCTAGAATCTCTAATACAGCAGGAAACATGTGTGTGCTCAGAACAAATGAACGGTGTTTCCTACACGTACGGACCATATCTAGTCCAACTCTGCTTCTGAAACTGATACAAAGAACTGGTCCTCTAATATCAAATGCTTGTCAGTTAAGATGAGAAACGTGTGAGCTTCGTGAACGATGTAGTTCGTTTGGTCTCAAAAGTGACTGCCTTTACTTATAATGAATTCTTGCTTGTAGTAAGACACAGAGCCTGGAATTTAACTCCTTTTCTGAAGGGAAACACACAGCAGAGATCTCATCCATTGATTACACTCTGCTTTAGAGCAAGAAGCACGCTCTAGCTTTCTAGAGTCTCTAAGACAGCAGGAAAAGTGAGTGTGCTGAGAACAAAAGAACGGTGTTGCCTACACATACGGACCATATCTAGTCCAACTCTGCTTCTGAAACTGATACAAAGCACTGGTCCTCTAATATCCAATGCTTGTCAGTTAAGATGAGAAACGTGTGAGCTTCGTGAACGATGTAGTTCGTTTGATCAGTAAAGTAACTGCCCTTACATGAAATGAAGTCTTGTTTGTAGGAAGACTCAGAGCCTTGGATTTAACTCCATTTCTGAAGTGAAACACACAGCATTGTTCTCATCCATGGATCACACTCTGCTTTAGAGCAAGAAGCACGCTCTTGCTTCTAGACTCTCTAAGACAGCAGGAATCATGAGTGTGCTGAGAAAAAAAGAACGGTGTTATCTACACATACGGACCATATCTAGTCGAACTCTGCCTCTGAAATTGATACAAAGCACAGGTCCTTTAACATCCAATGCTTGTCATTTAAGATGAGGAACGTGTGAGCCTCATGAATTATGTAGTTCGTTTGAGCTGTAGAGTAACTGCCCTTACCTGAAAGGAAGTCTTGTTTGTAGGAAAACTCAGAGCCTGGGATTTAACTCCATTTCTGAAGTAAAACACAAAGCATAGTTCTCATCCATGGATCACACTCTGCTTTAGAGCAAGAATGATATCTTGCTTTCTAGAATCTCTAATACAGCAGGAAACATGTGTGTGCTGAGAACAAAAGAACGGTGTTTCCTACACATACGGACCATATCTATTCCAACTCTGCTTCTTAAACTGATACAAAGCACTGGTCCTCTAATATCCGATGCTTGTCAGTTAAGATGAGAAGCGTGTGAGTTCGTGAACGATGTAGTTCGTTTGATCTCAAAAGTGAGTGCATTTACTTGAAAAGAATTCTTGCTTGTAGGAAGACACAGAGCCTGGAATTTAACTCCATTTCTGAAGGGAAACACACAGCAGAGTTCTCATCCATTGATTACACTCTGCTTTAGCGCAAGAAGCATGCTCTAGCTTTCTAGAGTCTCTAAGACAGCAGGAAAAGTGAGTGTGCTGAGAACAAAAGAACGGTGTTGCCTACACATACGGACCATATCTAGTCCAACTCTGCTTCTGAAACTGATACAATGCACTGGTCCTCTAATATCCAATGCTTGTCAGTTAAGATGAGAAACTTGTGAGCTTCGTGAACGATGTAGTTCGTTTGATCTCAAAAGTGACTGCCCTTACTTGAAAGGAATTCTTGCTTGTAGGAAGTCACAGAGCCTGGAATTTAACTCCATTTCTGAAGGGAAACACACAGCAGAGTTCTCATATATAGATTACACTCTGCTTTAGAGCAAGAAGCACGCTCTTGCTTTCTAGACTCTCTAAGACAGCAGGAATCATGAGTGTGCTGAGAAAAAAAGAACGGTGTTTCCTACACATACGGACCATATCTAGTCCAACTCTGCCTCTGAAATTGATACAAAGCACAGGTTCTCTAACGTCCAATGCTTGTCATTTGGGATGAGAAACGTGTGAGCCTCGTGAATGATGTAGTTCGTTTGAGCTGTAAAGTAACTGCCCTTACCTGAAACGAAGTCTTGCATGTTGGAAGACTCAGAGCCTGGAATTTAACTCCATTTCTGAAGTGAAACACACAGCAGAGTTCTCATCCATTGATCACACTCTGCTTTAGAGCAAGAAGCACGCTCTAGATTTCAAGACTCTCTAAGACAGCAGGAAAAATGAGTGCGCTGAGAACAAAAGAACTGTGTTTCCTACACATACAGACCATATCTATTCCAAATCTGCTTCTTAAACTGATACAAAGCACTGGTCCTCTAACATCCGATGCTTGTCAGTTAAGATGAGAAGCGTGTGAGTTCGTGAACGATGTAGTTCGTTTGATCTCAAAAGTGACAGCCCTTAATTGAAAATTATTCTTGCTTGTAGGAAGACAAAGAGCCTGGAAATTAACTCCATTTCTGAAGGGAAACACACAGCAGAGTTCTCATCCATTGATTACACTCTGCTTTAGAGGAAGAAGCACGCTCTAGCTTTCTAGAGTCTTTAAGACATCAGGAAACGTGAGTGTGCTGAGAACAAAAGAACGGTGTTTCCTACACATACAGACCATATCTATTCCAAATCTGCTTCTTAAACTGATACAAAGCACTGGTCCTCTAACATCCGATGCTTGTCAGTTAAGATGAGAAACGTGTGAGTTAGTGAACGATGTAGTTCTTTTGAGTTGTAAAGTAACTGCCCTTATCTGATTAGAAGTCTTGCTTGTAGGAAGACTCACAGCCTTGATTTAACTCCATTACTGAAGAGAAAGAGACAGCAGAGTTCTCATATATAGATCACACTCTGCTTTAGAGCAAGAAGCACACTCTTGCATACTAGAGTCTCTAAGACAGCAGGAAAAATGAGTGTGCTGAGAACAAAAGAACGGTGTTTCCTACATATGCGGACCATCTCTAGTCCAACTCTGCTTCTGAAACTGATACAAAGCACTGGTCCTCTAACATCCGATGCTTTTCAGTTAAGATGAGAAACGTGTGAGTTCATGAATGATGTAGTTCATTTGATCTCAAAAGTGACTGCATTTACTTGAAAAGAATTCTTGCTTGTAGGAAGACACAGAGCCTGGAATTTAACTGAATTTCTGAAGGGAAACACACAGCAGAGTTCTCATCCATTGATTACACTCTGCTTTAGCGCAAGAAACACGCTCTAGCTTTCTAGAGTCTCTAAGACAGCAGGAAAAGTGAGTGTGTTGAGAACAAAAGAACGGTGTTTACTACACATACGGACCATATCTAGTCCAACTCTGCTTCTGAAACTGATACAATGCACAGGTCCTTTAACATCCAATGCATGTCATTTAAGATGAGAAACGTGTGAGCCTCGTGAATTATGTGTTCGTTTGAGCTGTAGAGTAACTGCACTTACCTGAAAGGAAGTCTTGTTTGTAGGAAGACTCAGAGCCTGGGATTTAACTCCATTTCTGAAGTGAAACACACAGCAGAGTTCTCATCCATTGATCACACTCTGCTTTAGAGCAAGAAGCACGCTCTAGATTTCAAGAGACTCTAAGACAACAGGAAACATGAGTGTGCTGAGAACAAAAGAACGGTGTTTCCTACACATACGGACCATATCTAGTCCAACTCTGCTTCTGAAACTGATAGAAAGCACTGGGACTCTAATATCCAATGCTTGTCAGTTAAGATGAGAAACTTGTTAGCTTTTTGAACGATGTAGTTCGTTTGAGCTGAAAAGTGACTGCCCTTAGCTGAAACGAAATCTTGCATGTTGGAAGAAACAGAGCCTGGGATTTAACTCCATTTCAGAAGGAAAACACACAGCATAGTTCTCATCCATGGATCACACTCTGCTTTAGAGGAAGAATGATACTCTTGCTTTCTAGAATCTCTAATACAGCAGGAAACATGTGTGTTTTCAGAACAAATAAACGGTGTTTCCTACACATACGGACCATATCTAGTCCAACTCTGCTTCTGAAACTGATACAATGCACTGGTCCTCTAATATCAAATGCTTGTCAGTTAAAATGAGAAACGTGTGAGCTTCGTGAACGATGTAGTTCGTTTGATATCAAAAGTGACTGCCCTTACTTGAAAAGAATTCTTGCTTGTAGGAAGACACACAGCCTGGAATTTAACTCCATTTCTGAAGGGAAACCCACAGCAGAGATCTCATCCATTGATTACACTCTCCTTTAGAGCCAGAAGCACGCTCTAGCTTTCAAGAGTCTCTAAGACAGCAGGAAACGTGAGTGTGCTGAGAATAAAAGAACGGTGTTTCGTACACGTACGGACCATATCTAGTCCAACTCTAATTCTGAAACTGATACAAAGCACTGTTCCTCTAATATAAAATGCTTGTCAGTTAAGATGAGAAACGTGTGAGCTTCGTGAACGATGTAGTTCCTTTGTGTTGTAAAGTAACTGCCCTTACCTGATTCGAAGTCTTGCTTTTAGGAGGACTCATAGTCTGGGAGTAACTCCATTTCTGAAGGGAAACACACAGCAGAGTTCTCTTCCATGTATCATACTCTGCTTTAGAGCAAGAGGCACGCTCTTGCTTTCTAGATTCTCTAATACAGCAGGAAACTTGAGTGTGCTAAGAACAAATGAACGGTGTTTCCTACACATACGTACCATATCTAGTCCAACTCTGTTTCGGAAACTGATACAAAGAACTGGTCCTCTAATATCCAATGCTTGTCAGTTAAGGTGAGAAACGTGTGAGCTTCCTGAATGATGTAGTTCGTTTGAGCTGAAAAGTGACTGCCCTTAGCTGAAACGAAGTCTTGCATGTTGGAAGACACAGTGCCTGGGATTTAACTCCATTTCAGAAGGGAAACACACAGCATAGTTCTCATCCATGGCTCACACTATGCTTTGGAGCAAGAATGACACTCTTGCTTTCTAGAATCTCTAATACAGCAGGAAACATGTGTGTGCTGAGAACAAAAGAACGGTTTTTCCTACACATATGGACCATATCTAGTCCAACTCTGCTCATGGACCTGATACAAAGCACTGGTCCTCTAATATGCAATGCTTGTCAGTTACGATGAGAAACCTGTGAGCTTCGTGAATGATGTAGTTCGTTTGATCTCAAAAGTGACTGCATTTACTTGAAAAGAATTCTTGCTTGTAGGAAGACACGGAGCCTGGAATTTAACTCCATTTCTGAAGGGAAACACACAGCAGAGTTCTCATCCATTGATTACTCTCTGCTTTAGAGCAAGAAGCACGCTCTAGCTTTCTACAGTCTCTAACACAGCAGGAAACGTGAGTGTGCTGAGAACAAATGAACGGTGTTTTCTACAAATACAGACCATATCTAGTCCAACTCTGCTTCTTAAACTGATAAAAAGCACTGGTCCTCTAACATCCGATGCTTGTCAGTTAAGATGAGAAACGTGTGAATTCATGAATGATGTAGTTGGTTTGTGTTGTAAAGTAACGGCCCTTACCTGATTCGAAGTCTTGCTTGTAGGGAGACTCATAGCCTGGGATAAACTCCATTTCTGAAGAGGAACACACAGCAGAGTTCTCTTCCATGTATCACACTCTGCTTTAGAGCAAGAAGCACGCTCTTGCTTTCTAGATTCTCTAATACAGCAGGAAACTTGAGTGTGCTAAGAACAAATGAACGGTGTTTCCTACACGTACGGACCATATCTAGTCCAACTCTGCTTCTGAAACTGATACAAAGCACTGGTCCTCTAATATCCAATGCTTGTCAGTTAAGATGAGAAACGTGTGAGCTTCGTGAACGATGTAGTTCGTTTGATCTCAAAAGTGACTGCCCTTACTTGAAAGGAATTCTTGCTTGTAGGAAGACACAGAGCCTGGAATTTAACTCCATTTCTGAAGGAAAACACACAGCTGAGTTCTCATATATAGATCACACTCTGCTTTAGAACAAGAAGCACGCTCTAGCTTTCCAGAGTCTTTAAGACAGCTGGAAACGTCAGTGTGCTGAGAACAAAAGAACGGTGTTTCCTACACATACGGACCATATCTATTCCAAATCTGCTTCTTAAACTGATACAAAGCACTGGTCCTCTAACATCCGATGCTTGTCAGTTAAGTTGAGAAACGTGTGAGTTCGTGAACGATGTAGTTCGTTTGATATCAAAAGTGACTGCATTTACTTGAAAAGAATAATTGCTTGTAGGAAGACACAGAGCCTGGAATTTAACTCCATTTCTGAAGGGAAACACAGAGCAGAGTTCTCATCCATTGATCACACTCTGCTTTAAGCAAGAAGCACGCTCTAGCTTTCTAGAGTCTCTAAGACAGCAGGAAACGTGAGTGTGCTGAGAATAAAAGAACGGTGTTTCGTACACGTACGGACCATATCTAGTCCAACTCTAATTCTGAAACTGATACAAAGCACTGTTCCTCTAATATAAAATGCTTGTCAGTTAAGATGAGAAACGTGTGAGCTTCGTGAACGATGTAGTTCCTTTGAGTTGTAAAGTAACTGCCCTTACCTGATTCGAAGTCTTGCTTTTAGGACGACTCATAGCCTGGGATTAACTCCATTTCTGAAGTGAAACACACAGCAGAGTTCTCATCCATTGATCACACACTGCTTTAGAGAAAGAAGCACGCTCTAGCTTTCAAGAGTCTCTAAGACAGCAGGAAACGGGATTTTGCTGAGAATAAAAGAACGGTGTTTCCTAAACATACAGACCATATCTAGTCCAACTCTGCTTGTGAAACTGATAGAAAGCACTGGTACTCTAACATCCAATGCTTGTCAGTTAAGATGAGAAACTTGTTACCTTTGTGAACGATGTAGTTCGTTTGAGTTGTAAAGTAACTGCCCTTACCTGATTCGAAGTCTTGCTTGTAGGAGGAATCAGATCCTGGGATTAACTCCATTTCTGAAGGGAAACACACAGCAGAGTTCTCTGCCATGTATCACACTCTGCTTTAGAGAAAGAAGCACGCTCTTGCTTTCTAGATTCTCTAATACAGCAGGAAATTTGAGTGTGCTAAGAACAAATGAACGGTGTTTCCTACACATACGTACCATATCTAGTCCAACTCTGTTTCGGAAACTGATACAAAGCACTGGTCCTCTAATATCCAATGCTTGTCAGTTAAGGTGAGAAACGTGTGAGCTTCCTGAATGATGTAGTTCGTTTGAGCTGAAAAGTGACTGCCCTTAGCTGAAACGAAGTCTTGCATGTTGGAAGACACAGAGCCTGGGATTTAACTCCATTTCAGTTGGGAAACACACAGCATAGTTCTCTGCCATGCATCACACTATGCTTTAGAGCAAGAATGACACTCTTGCTTTCTAGAATCTCTAATACAGCAGGAAACATGTGTGTGCCCAGAACAAATGAACGGTGTTTCCTACACATATGGACCATATCTAGTCCAACTCTGCTCATGGAACTGATACAAAGCACTGGTCCTCTAATATCAAATGCTTGTCAGTTACGATGAGAAACCTGTGAGCTTCGTGAATGATGTTGTTCGTTTGATCTCAAAAGTGACTGCATTTACTTGAAAAGAATTCTTGCTTGTAGGAAGACACAGAGCCTGGAATTTAACTCCATTTCTGAAGGGAAACACACAGCAGAGTTCTCATCCATTGATTACTCTCTGCTTTAGAGCAAGAAGCACAATCTAGCTTGATAGAGTCTCTAAGACAGCAGGAAACGTGAGTGTGCTGAGACCAAAGAACGGTGTTTCCTACACATACGGACCATATCTATTCCAACTCTGCTTCTTAAACTGATACAAAGCACTGGTCCTCTAACATCCGATGCTTGTCAGTTAAGATGAGAAATGTGTGAGTTCATGAATGATGTACTTTGTTTGTGTTGTAAAGTAACTGCCCTTACCTGATTCGAAGTCTTGCTTGTAGGGAGACTCAGAGCCTGGGATTAACTCCATTTCTGAAGAGAAACACACAGCAGAGTTCTCTTCCATGTATCACACTCTGCTTTAGAGCAGGAAGCACGCTCTTGCTTTCTAGAATCTCTAATACAGCAGGAAAATGTGTGTGCTCAGAACAAATGAATGGTGTTTCATACACATACGGACCATATCTAGTCCAACTCTGCTTCTGAAACTGATACAAAGCACTGGTCCTCTAATATCCAATGCTTGTCAGTTAAGATGAGAAACGTGTGAGCTTCGTGAACGATGTAGTTCGTTTGATCTCAAAAGTGACAGCCCTTACTTGAAAAGAATTCTTGCATGTAGGAAGACAAAGAGCCTGGAATTTAACTCCATTTCTGAAGGGAAACACACAGCAGAGTTCTCATCCATTGATTACACTCTGCGTTAGAGGAAGAAGCACGCTCTAGCTTTCCAGAGTCTTTAAGACAGCTGGAAACGTCAGTGTGCTGAGAACAAAAGAACGGTGTTTCCTACACATACGGACCATATCTATTCCAAATCTGCTTCTTAAACTGATACAAAGCACTGGTCCTCTAACATCCGATGCTTGTCAGTTAAGTTGAGAAACGTGTGAGTTCGTGAACGATGTAGTTCGTTTGATATCAAAAGTGACTGCATTTACTTGAAAAGAATAATTGCTTGTAGGAAGACACAGAGCCTGGAATTTAACTCCATTTCTGAAGGGAAACACAGAGCAGAGTTCTCATCCATTGATCACACTCTGCTTTAAGCAAGAAGCACGCTCTAGCTTTCTAGAGTCTCTAAGACAGCAGGAAACGTGAGTGTGCTGAGAATAAAAGAACGGTGTTTCGTACACGTACGGACCATATCTAGTCCAACTCTAATTCTGAAACTGATACAAAGCACTGTTCCTCTAATATAAAATGCTTGTCAGTTAAGATGAGAAACGTGTGAGCTTCGTGAACGATGTAGTTCCTTTGAGTTGTAAAGTAACTGCCCTTACCTGATTCGAAGTCTTGCTTTTAGGACGACTCATAGCCTGGGATTAACTCCATTTCTGAAGGGAAACACACAGCAGAGTTCTCTTCCATGTATCATACTCTGCTTTAGAGCAAGAATGACACTCTTGCTTTCTAGAATCTCTAATACAGCAGGAAACATGAGTGTGCTAAGAACAAATGAATGGTGTTTCATACACATACGGACCATATCTAGTCCAACTCTGCTTCTGAAACTGATACAAAGCACTGGTCCTCTAATATCCAATGCTTGTCAGTTAAGATGAGAAACGTGTGAGCTTCGTGAACGATGTAGTTCGTTTGATCTCAAAAGTGACTGCCCTTACTTGAAAGGAATTCTTGCTTGTAGGAAGACACAGAGCCTGGAATTTAACTCCATTTCTGAAGGAAAACACACAGCTGAGTTCTCATATATAGATCACACTCTGCTTTAGAACAAGAAGCACGCTCTTGCTTTCTAGACTCTCTAAGACAGCAGGAATCATGAGTGTGCTGAGAAAAAATGAATGGTGTTTCCTACACATACAGACCATATCTAGTCCAACTCTGCCTCTGAAATTGATACAAAGCACAGGTCCTCTAACATCCAAGCTTGTCATTTATGTTGAGAAACGTGTGAGCCTCATGAACGATTTAGTTCTTTTGAGCTCTAAAGTAACTGCCCTTACCTGAAACGAAGTCTTGTTTGTAGGATGACACAGAGCCTGGGATTTAACTCCATTTCTGAAGTGAAACACACAGCAGAGTTCTCATCCATTGATCACACACTGCTTTAGAGAAAGAAGCACGCTCTAGCTTTCAAGAGTCTCTAAGACAGCAGGAAACGGGATTATGCTGAGAATAAAAGAACGGTGTTTCCTAAACATACGGACCATATCTAGTCCAACTCTGCTTGTGAAACTGATAGAAAGCACTGGTACTCTAACATCCAATGCTTGTCAGTTAAGATGAGAAACTTGTTACCTTTGTGAACGATGTAGTTCGTTTGAGTTGTAAAGTAACTGCCCTTACCTGATTCGAAGTCTTGCTTGTAGGAGGAATCAGATCCTGGGATTAACTCCATTTCTGAAGGGAAACACACAGCAGAGTTCTCTGCCATGTATCACACTCTGCTTTAGAGAAAGAAGCACGCTCTTGCTTTCTAGATTCTCTAATACAGCAGGAAATTTGAGTGTGCTAAGAACAAATGAACGGTGTTTCCTACACATACGTACCATATCTAGTCCAACTCTGTTTCGGAAACTGATACAAAGCACTGGTCCTCTAATATCCAATGCTTGTCAGTTAAGGTGAGAAACGTGTGAGCTTCCTGAATGATGTAGTTCGTTTGAGCTGAAAAGTGACTGCCCTTAGCTGAAACGAAGTCTTGCATGTTGGAAGACACAGAGCCTGGGATTTAACTCCATTTCAGTTGGGAAACACACAGCATAGTTCTCTGCCATGCATCACACTATGCTTTAGAGCAAGAATGACACTCTTGCTTTCTAGAATCTCTAATACAGCAGGAAACATGTGTGTGCCCAGAACAAATGAACGGTGTTTCCTACACATATGGACCATATCTAGTCCAACTCTGCTCATGGAACTGATACAAAGCACTGGTCCTCTAATATCAAATGCTTGTCAGTTACGATGAGAAACCTGTGAGCTTCGTGAATGATGTTGTTCGTTTGATCTCAAAAGTGACTGCATTTACTTGAAAAGAATTCTTGCTTGTAGGAAGACACAGAGCCTGGAATTTAACTCCATTTCTGAAGGGAAACACACAGCAGAGTTCTCATCCATTGATTACTCTCTGCTTTAGAGCAAGAAGCACAATCTAGCTTGATAGAGTCTCTAAGACAGCAGGAAACGTGAGTGTGCTGAGACCAAAGAACGGTGTTTCCTACACATACGGACCATATCTATTCCAACTCTGCTTCTTAAACTGATACAAAGCACTGGTCCTCTAACATCCGATGCTTGTCAGTTAAGATGAGAAATGTGTGAGTTCATGAATGATGTACTTTGTTTGTGTTGTAAAGTAACTGCCCTTACCTGATTCGAAGTCTTGCTTGTAGGGAGACTCAGAGCCTGGGATTAACTCCATTTCTGAAGAGAAACACACAGCAGAGTTCTCTTCCATGTATCACACTCTGCTTTAGAGCAGGAAGCACGCTCTTGCTTTCTAGAATCTCTAATACAGCAGGAAAATGTGTGTGCTCAGAACAAATGAATGGTGTTTCATACACATACGGACCATATCTAGTCCAACTCTGCTTCTGAAACTGATACAAAGCACTGGTCCTCTAATATCCAATGCTTGTCAGTTAAGATGAGAAACGTGTGAGCTTCGTGAACGATGTAGTTCGTTTGATCTCAAAAGTGACAGCCCTTACTTGAAAAGAATTCTTGCATGTAGGAAGACAAAGAGCCTGGAATTTAACTCCATTTCTGAAGGGAAACACACAGCAGAGTTCTCATCCATTGATTACACTCTGCGTTAGAGGAAGAAGCACGCTCTAGCTTTCCAGAGTCTTTAAGACAGCTGGAAACGTCAGTGTGCTGAGAACAAAAGAACGGTGTTTCCTACACATACGGACCATATCTATTCCAAATCTGCTTCTTAAACTGATACAAAGCACTGGTCCTCTAACATCCGATGCTTGTCAGTTAAGTTGAGAAACGTGTGAGTTCGTGAACGATGTAGTTCGTTTGATATCAAAAGTGACTGCATTTACTTGAAAAGAATAATTGCTTGTAGGAAGACACAGAGCCTGGAATTTAACTCCATTTCTGAAGGGAAACACAGAGCAGAGTTCTCATCCATTGATCACACTCTGCTTTAAGCAAGAAGCACGCTCTAGCTTTCTAGAGTCTCTAAGACAGCAGGAAACGTGAGTGTGCTGAGAATAAAAGAACGGTGTTTCGTACACGTACGGACCATATCTAGTCCAACTCTAATTCTGAAACTGATACAAAGCACTGTTCCTCTAATATAAAATGCTTGTCAGTTAAGATGAGAAACGTGTGAGCTTCGTGAACGATGTAGTTCCTTTGAGTTGTAAAGTAACTGCCCTTACCTGATTCGAAGTCTTGCTTTTAGGACGACTCATAGCCTGGGATTAACTCCATTTCTGAAGGGAAACACACAGCAGAGTTCTCTTCCATGTATCATACTCTGCTTTAGAGCAAGAATGACACTCTTGCTTTCTAGAATCTCTAATACAGCAGGAAACATGAGTGTGCTAAGAACAAATGAATGGTGTTTCATACACATACGGACCATATCTAGTCCAACTCTGCTTCTGAAACTGATACAAAGCACTGGTCCTCTAATATCCAATGCTTGTCAGTTAAGATGAGAAACGTGTGAGCTTCGTGAACGATGTAGTTCGTTTGATCTCAAAAGTGACTGCCCTTACTTCAAAAGAATTCTTGCTTGTAGGAACACAGAGCCTGGGATTTAACTCCATTTCTGAAGGGAAACACACAGCAGAGATCTCATCCATTGATTACACTCTTCTTTAGAGCAAGAAGCAGGCTCTTGCTTTCTATACTCTCTAAGACAGCAGGAATCATGAGTGTGCTGAGAAAAAAAGAGTGGTGTTTCCTACACATACGGACCATATCTAGTCCAACTCTGCCTCTGAAATTGATACAAACAAACGTCCTCTAACATGCAATGCTTGTCATTTAAGATGAGAATCGTGTGAGCCTTCTGAACGATGTTGTTCGTTTGAGCTGTAAAGTAACTGCCCTTACCTGAAATGAAGTCTTGTTTGCAGGAAGATTCAGAGCCTGGGATTTAACTCCATTTCTGAAGTGAAACACACAGCATAGTTCTCATCCATTGATCACAGTCTGCTTTAGAGCAAGAAGCACGCTGTAGTTTTCAAGAGTCTCTAAGACAGCAGGAAACGTGAGTGTGCTGAGAACAAAAGAACTGTGTTTCCTACACATACGGACCATATCTAGTCCAACTCTGCTTCTGAAACTGATACAAAGCACTGGTCCTCTAATATCCAATGCTTGTCAGTTAAGGTGAGAAACGTGTGAGCTTCGTGAATGATGTAGTTCGTTTGAGCTGAAAAGTGACTGCCCTTAGCTGAAACGAAGTCCTGCATGTTGGAAGACACAGAGCCTGGGATTTAACTCTATTTCAGAAGGGAAACACACGGCATAGTTCTCATCCATGGCTCACTCTATGCTTTAGAGCAAGAATGACACTCTTGCTTTCTAGAATCTCTAATACAGCAGGAAACATGTGTGTGCTCAGAACAAATGAACGGTGTTTCCTACACATATGGACCATATCTAGTCCAACTCTGCTAATGGAACTGATACAAAGCACTGGTCCTCTAATATCAAATGCTTGTCAGTTAACATGAGAAACGTGTGAGCTTCGTGAATGATGTAGTTCCTTTGAGTTGTAAAGTAACTGCCTTTACCTGATTCGAAGTCTTGCTTGTAGGGAGACTCAGAGCCTGGGATTAACTCCATTTCTGAAGAGAAACACACAGCAGAGTTCTCTTCCATTGATCACACTCTGCTTTAGAGCAAGAAGCACGCTCTTGCTTTCTAGATTCTCTAATACAGCAGGAAACTTGAGTGTGCTAAGAACAAATGAACGGTGTTTCCTACACATACGGACCATATTTAGTCCAACTCTGCTTCTGAAACTGATACAAAGCACTGGTCCTCTAATATCCAATGCTTGTCAGTTAAGATGAGAAACGTGTGAGCTTCGTGAATGATGTAGTTCGTTTGATCTCAAAAGTGACTGCCCTTACTTCAAAGGAATTCTTGCTTGTAGGAAGACACAGAGCCTGGAATTTAACTCCATTTCTGAAGGAAAACACACAACTAAGTTCTCATATATAGATCACACTCTGCTTTAGAGCAAGAAGCACGCTCTTGCTTTCTAGACTCTCTAAGACAGCAGGAATCATGAGTGTGCTGAGAAAAAAAGAATGGTGTTTCCTACACATAAGGACCATATCTAGTCCACTCTGCCTCTGAAATTGATACAAAGCACAGGTCCTCTAATATCCAAGCTTGTCATTTAGGTTGAGAAACGTGTGAGCCTCGTGAACGATGTAGTTCCTATGAGCTCTAAAGTAACTGCCCTTACCTGAAACGAAGTCTTGTTTGTAGGAAGACTCAGAGCCTGGGATTTAACTCCATTTCTGAAGTGAAACACACAGCAGAGTTCTCATCCATTGATCACACACTGCTTTAGAGCAAGAAGCACGCTCTAGCTTTCAAGAGTCTCTAAGACAGCAGGAAACGTGATTTTGCTGAGAATTAATGAACGGTGTTTCCTACACATACGGACCATATCTAGTCCAACTCCGCTTGTGAAACTAATAGAAAGCACTGGTACTCTATCATCCAATGCTTGTCAGTTTGATGAGAAACTTGTTAGCTTTGTGAACGATGTAGTTCGTTTGAGTTGTAATGTAACTGCCCTTACCTGATTCGAAGTCTTGCTTGGAGTAGGACTCAGATCCTGCGATTAACTCCATTTCTGAAGGGAAACACACAGCAGAGTTCTCTTCCATGTATCACACTCTGCTTTAGAGCAAGAAGCACGCTCTTGCTTTCTAGATTCTCTAATAGAGCAGGAAACTTGAGTGTGCTAAGAACAAATGAACGGTGTTTCCTACACATACGGACCATATCTAGTCCAACTCTGCTTCGGAAACTGATACAAAGCACTGGTCCTCTAATATCCAATGCTTGTCAGTTAAGGTGAGAAACGTGTGAGCTTCGTGAACGATGTAGTTCGTTTGAACTGAAAATTGACTGCCCTTAGCTGAAACAAAGTCTTGCATGTTGGAAAACACAGAGCCTGGGATTTAACTCCATTTCAGAAGGGAAACACACAGCATATTTCTCTGCCATGCATCACACTCTGCTTTAGAGCAAGAATGACACTCTTGCTTTCTAGAATCTCTAATACAGCAGGAAAAATGTGTGTGCTCAGAACAAATGAACGGTGTTTCCTACACATACGGACCATATCTAGTCCAACTCTGCTTCTGAAACTGATACAAAACACTGGTCCTCTAATATCCAATGCTTGTCAGTTAAGATGAGAAACGTGTGAGCTTCGTGAACGATGTAGTTCGTTTGATCTCAAAAGTGACTGCCCTTACTTGAAAAGAATTCTTGCTTGTAGGAAGACAAAGAGCCTGGAATTTAACTCCATTTCTGAAGGGAAACACACAGCAGAGTTCTCATCCTTTGATTACACTCTGCTTTAGAGGAAGAAGCACGCTCTAGCTTTCAAGAGTCTTTAATACAGCAGGAAACGTGAGTGTGCTGAGAACAAAAGAATGGTGTTTACTACACATACGGACCATATCTATTCCAAATCTGCTTCTTAAACTGATACAAAGCTTAGGTCCTCTAACATCCGATGCTTGTCAGTTAAGATGAGAAACGTGTGAGCTTCGTGAATTATGTAGTTCCTTTGAGTTGTAAAGTAACTGCCCTTACCTGAAAGGAATTCTTGTTTGTAGGAAGACTCAGAGCCTGGGATTTAACTCCATTTCTGAAGTAAAACACAAAGCATAGTTCTCATCCATGGATCACACTCTGCTTTAGAGCAAGAATGATATCTTGCTTTCTAGAATCTCTAATACAGCAGGAAACATGTGTGTGCTCAGAACAAATGAACGGTGTTTCCTACACATACGGACCATATCTAGACCAACTCTGCTTCTGAAACTGATACAAAGAACTGGTCCTCTAATATCAAATGCTTGTCAGTCAAGATGAGAAACGTGTGAGCTTCGTGAACGATGTAGTTCGTTTGATCTCAAAAGTGACTGCCTTTACTTATAATGAATTCTTGCTTGTAGTAAGACACAAAGCCTGGAATTTAACTCCACTTCTGAAGGGAAACACACAGCAGAGATCTCATCCATTGATTACACTCTGCTTTAGATCAAGAAGCACGCTCTAGCTTTCTAGAGTCTTTAAGACATCAGGAAACATGAGTGTGCTGAGAACAAAAGAACGGTGTTTCCTACACACACGGACCATCTCTAGTCCAACTCTGCTTCTGAAACTGATACAAAGCACTGGTCCTCTAATATCAAATGCTTGTCAGTTAAGATGAGAAACGTGTGAGCTTCGTCAACGATGTAGTTCGTTTGATCTCAAAAGTGACTGCCGTTACTTGAAAGGAATTCTTGCTTGTAGGAAGACACTGAGCCTGGAATTTATCTCCATTTCTGAAGGGAAACACACAGCTGAGTTCGAATATATAGACCACACTCTGCTTTAGAGCAAGAAGCACGCTCTTGCTTTCTAGACTCTCTAAGACAGCAGGAATCATGAGTGTGCTGAGAAAAAAAGAACGGTGTTTCCTACACATACGGGCCATATCTAGTCCAACTCTGCCTGTGAAATTGATACAAAGCACAGGTTCTCTAACGTCCAATGCTTGTCATTTGGGATGAGAAACGTGTGAGCCTCATGAACGATGTAGTTCGTTTGAGCTGTAAAGTAACTGCCCTTACCTGAAACGAAGTCTTGCATGTTGGAAGACTCAGAGCCTGGAATTTAACTCCATTTCTGAAGTGAAACACACAGCAGAGTTCTCATCCATTGATCACACACTGCTTTAGAGCAAGAAGCACGCTCTAGATTTCAAGACTCTCTAAGACAGCAGGAAAAATGAGTGTGCTGAGAACAAAAGAACTGTGTTTCCTACACATACAGACCATATCTAGTCCAACTCTGCTTCTGAAACTGATAGAAAGCACTGGTACTCTAACATCCAATGCTTGTCAGTTAAGATGAGAAACTTGTTAGCTTTGTGAACGATGTAGTTCCTTTGAGCTGAAAAGTGACTGCACTTAGCTGAAACGAAATCTTGCATGTTGGAAGACAAAGAGCCTGGGATTTAACTCCATTTCAGAAGGAAAACACACAGCATAGTTCTCATCCATGGATCACACTCTGCTTTAGAGCAAGAATGACACTCTTGCTTTCTAGAATCTCTAATACAGCAGGAAACATGTGTGTGCTCAGAACAAATGTACGGTGTTTCCTAAACATATAGACCCTATCTAGTCCAACTCTGCTTCTGAAACTGATACAAAGCACTGGTTCTCTAATATCCAATGCTTGTCAGTTAAGATGAGAAACGTGTGAGCTTCGTGAACGATGTAGTTCGTTTGATCTCAAAAGTGACAGCCCTTACTTGAAAATTATTCTTGCTTGTAGGAAGACAAAGTGCCTGGAAATTAACTCCATTTCTGAAGGGAAACACACAGCAGAGTTCTCATCCATTGATTACACTCTGCTTTAGAGGAAGAAGCACGCTCTAGCTTTCTAGAGTCTTTAAGACAGCAGGAAACGTGAGTGTGCTGAGAACAAAAGAACGGTGTTTCCTACACATACAGACCATATCTATTCCAACTCTGCTTCTTAAACTGATACAAAGCACTGGTCCTCTAACACCCGATGCTTGTCAGTTAAGATGAGAAACGTGTGAGTTCGTGAACGATGTAGTTCTTTTGAGTTGTAAAGTAACTGCCCTTACATGATTAGAAGTCTTGCTTGTAGGAAGACTCACAGCCTTGATTTAACTCCATTACTGAAGAGAAAGAGACAGCAGAGTTCTCATATATAGATCACACTCTGCTTTAGAGCAAGGAGCACGCTCTTGCATACTAGAGTCTCTAAGACAGCAGGAAAAATGAGTGTTCTGAGAACAAAAGAACGGTGTTTCCTACACATGCAGACCATCTCTAGTCCAACTCTGCTTCTGAAACTGATACAAAGCACTGGTCCTCTAACATACGATGCTTGTCAGTTAAGATGAGAAACGTGTGAGTTCGTGAACGATGTAGTTCATTTGATCTCAAAAGTGACTGCATTTACTTGAAAAGAATTCTTGCTTGTAGGAAGACACAGAGCCTGGAATTTACTGAATTTCTGAAGGGAAACACACAGCAGAGTTCTCATCCATTGATTACACTCTGCTTTAGCGCAAGAAACACGCTCTAGCTTTCTAGAGTCTCTAAGACAGCAGGAAAAGTGAGTGTGTTGAGAACAAAAGAACGGTGTTTACTACACATACGGACCATATCTAGTCCAACTTTGCTTCTGAAACTGATACAAAGCACTGGTCCTCTAATATCCAATGCTTGTCAGTTAAGATGAGAAACTTGTGAGCTTCGTGAACGATGTTGTTCGTTTGATCTCAAAAGTGACTGCCCTTACTTGAAAGCAATTCTTGCTTGTAGGAAGTCACAGAGCCTGGAATTTAACTCCATTTCTGAAGGGAAACACACAGCAGAGTTCTCATATATAGATCACACACTGCTTTGGAGCAAGAAGCATGCTCTTGCTTCTAGACTCTCTAAGACAGCAGGAATCATGAGTGTGCTGAGAAAAAGAACGGTGTTATCTACACATACGGACCATATCTAGTCCAACTCTGCCTCTGAAATTGATACAAAGCACAGGTCCTTTAACATCCAATGCATGTCATTTAAGATGAGAAACGTGTGAGCCTCGTGAATTATGTAGTTCGTTTGAGCTGTAGAGTAACTGCCCTTACCTGAAAGGAAGTCTTGTTTGTAGGAAGACTCAGAGCCTGGGATTTAACTCCATTTCTGAAGTGAAACACACAGCAGAGTTCTCATCCATTGATCACACTCTGCTTTAGAGCAAGAAGCACGCTCTAGATTTCAAGAGACTCTAAGACAACAGGAAACATGATTGTGCTGAGAACAAAAGAACGGTGTTTCCTACACATACGGACCATATCTAGTCCAACTCTGCTTCTGAAACTGATAGAAAGCACTGGTACTCTAACATCCAATGCTTGTCAGTTAAGATGAGAAACTTGTTAGCTTTTTACCGATGTAGTTCGTTTGAGCTGAAAAGTGACTGCCCTTAGCTGAAACGAAATCTTGCATGTTGGAAGAAACAGAGCCTGGGATTTAACTCCATTTCAGAAGGAAAACACACAGCATACTTCTCATCCATGGATCACACTCTGCTTTAGAGGAAGAATGATACTCTTGCTTTGTAGAATCTCTAATACAGCAGGAAACATGTGTGTTTTCAGAACAAATGAACGGTGTTTCCTACACATACGGACCATATCTATTCCAACTCTGCTTCAGAAACTGATACAAAGCACTGGTCCTCTAACATCCGATGCTTGTCAGTTAAGATGAGAAACGTGTGAGTCCGTGAACGATGTAGTTCGTTTGAGTTGTAAAGTAACTGCCCTTACCTGATTAGAAATCTTGCTTGTAGGAAGACTCACAGCCTTGATTTAACTCCATTACTGAAGAGAAAGAGACAGCAGAGTTCTCATATGTAGATCACACTCTGCTTTAGAGCAAGGAGCACGCTCTTGCATACTAGAGTCTCTAAGACAGCAGGAAAAATGAGTGTGCTGAGAACAAAAGAACGGTGTTTCCTACACATACGGACCATCTCTAGTCCAACTCTGCTTCTGAATCTGATACAAAGCACTGGTCCTCTAATATCAAATGCTTGTCAGTTAAGATTAGAAACGTGTGAGCTTCGTGAACGATGTAGTTCATTTGATCTCAAAAGTGACAGCCCTTACTTGAAAAGAATTCTTGCATGTAGGAAGACAAAGAGCCTGGAATTTAACTCCATTTCTGAAGGGAAACACACAGCAGAGTTCTCATCCATTGATTACACTCTGCGTTAGAGGAAGAAGCACGCTCTAGCTTTCCAGAGTCTTTAAGACAGCTGGAAACGTCAGTGTGCTGAGAATAAAAGAACGGTGTTTCGTACACGTACGGACCATATCTAGTCCAACTCTAATTCTGAAACTGATACAAAGCACTGTTCCTCTAATATAAAATGCTTGTCAGTTAAGATGAGAAACGTGTGAGCTTCGTGAACGATGTAGTTCCTTTGAGTTGTAAAGTAACTGCCCTTACCTGATTCGAAGTCTTGCTTTTAGGAGGACTCATAGCCTGGGATTAACTCCATTTCTGAAGGGAAACACACAGCAGAGTTCTCTTCCATGCATCATACTCTGCTTTAGAGCAAGAGGCACGCTCTTGCTTTCTAGATTCTCTAATACAGCAGGAAACTTGAGTGTGCTAAGAACAAATGAACGGTGTTTCCTACACATACGTACCATATCTAGTCCAACTCTGTTTCGGAAACTGATACAAAGCACTGGTCCTCTAATATCCAATGCTTGTCAGTTAAGGTGAGAAACGTGTGAGCTTCCTGAATGATGTAGTTCGTTTGAGCTGAAAAGTGACTGCCCTTAGCTGAAACGAAGTCTTGCATGTTGGAAGACACAGTGCCTGGGATTTAACTCCATTTCAGAAGGGAAACACACAGCATAGTTCTCATCCATGGCTCACACTATGCTTTAGAGCAAGAATGACACTCTTGCTTTCTAGAATCTCTAATACAGCAGGAAACATGTGTGTGCTGAGAACAAATGAACGGTTTTTCCTACACATATGGACCATATCTAGTCCAACTCTGCTCATGGACCTGATACAAAGCACTGGTCCTCTAATATCAAATGTTTGTCAGTTACGATGAGAAACCTGTGAGCTTCGTGAATGATGTAGTTCGTTTGATCTCAAAAGTGACTGCATTTACTTGAAAAGAATTCTTGCTTGTAGGAAGACACAGAGCCTGGAATTTAACTCCATTTCTGAAGGGAAACACACAGCAGAGTTCTCATCCATTGATTACTCTCTGCTTTAGAGCAAGAAGCACGCTCTAGCTTTCAAGAGTCTCTAAGACAGCAGGAAACGGGATTTTGCTGAGAATAAAAGAACGGTGTTTCCTAAACATACGGACCATATCTAGTCCAACTCTGCTTGTGAAACTGATAGAAAGCACTGGTACTCTAACATCCAATGCTTGTCAGTTAAGATGAGAAACTTGTTACCTTTGTGAACGATGTAGTTCGTTTGAGTTGTAAAGTAACTGCCCTTACCTGATTCGAAGTCTTGCTTGTAGGAGGAATCAGATCCTGGGATTAACTCCATTTCTGAAGGGAAACACACAGCAGAGTTCTCTGCCATGTATCACACTCTGCTTTAGAGAAAGAAGCACGCTCTTGCTTTCTAGATTCTCTAATACAGCAGGAAATTTGAGTGTGCTAAGAACAAATGAACGGTGTTTCCTACACATACGTACCATATCTAGTCCAACTCTGTTTCGGAAACTGATACAAAGCACTGGTCCTCTAATATCCAATGCTTGTCAGTTAAGGTGAGAAACGTGTGAGCTTCCTGAATGATGTAGTTCGTTTGAGCTGAAAAGTGACTGCCCTTAGCTGAAACGAAGTCTTGCATGTTGGAAGACACAGAGCCTGGGATTTAACTCCATTTCAGTTGGGAAACACACAGCATAGTTCTCTGCCATGCATCACACTATGCTTTAGAGCAAGAATGACACTCTTGCTTTCTAGAATCTCTAATACAGCAGGAAACATGTGTGTGCCCAGAACAAATGAACGGTGTTTCCTACACATATGGACCATATCTAGTCCAACTCTGCTCATGGAACTGATACAAAGCACTGGTCCTCTAATATCAAATGCTTGTCAGTTACGATGAGAAACCTGTGAGCTTCGTGAATGATGTTGTTCGTTTGATCTCAAAAGTGACTGCATTTACTTGAAAAGAATTCTTGCTTGTAGGAAGACACAGAGCCTGGAATTTAACTCCATTTCTGAAGGGAAACACACAGCAGAGTTCTCATCCATTGATTACTCTCTGCTTTAGAGCAAGAAGCACAATCTAGCTTGATAGAGTCTCTAAGACAGCAGGAAACGTGAGTGTGCTGAGACCAAAGAACGGTGTTTCCTACACATACGGACCATATCTATTCCAACTCTGCTTCTTAAACTGATACAAAGCACTGGTCCTCTAACATCCGATGCTTGTCAGTTAAGATGAGAAATGTGTGAGTTCATGAATGATGTACTTTGTTTGTGTTGTAAAGTAACTGCCCTTACCTGATTCGAAGTCTTGCTTGTAGGGAGACTCAGAGCCTGGGATTAACTCCATTTCTGAAGAGAAACACACAGCAGAGTTCTCTTCCATGTATCACACTCTGCTTTAGAGCAGGAAGCACGCTCTTGCTTTCTAGAATCTCTAATACAGCAGGAAAATGTGTGTGCTCAGAACAAATGAATGGTGTTTCATACACATACGGACCATATCTAGTCCAACTCTGCTTCTGAAACTGATACAAAGCACTGGTCCTCTAATATCCAATGCTTGTCAGTTAAGATGAGAAACGTGTGAGCTTCGTGAACGATGTAGTTCGTTTGATCTCAAAAGTGACAGCCCTTACTTGAAAAGAATTCTTGCATGTAGGAAGACAAAGAGCCTGGAATTTAACTCCATTTCTGAAGGGAAACACACAGCAGAGTTCTCATCCATTGATTACACTCTGCGTTAGAGGAAGAAGCACGCTCTAGCTTTCCAGAGTATTTAAGACAGCAGGAAACGTGAGTGTGCTGAGAACAAAAGAACGGTGTTTCCTACACATACGGACCATATCTATTCCAAATCTGCTTCTTAAACTGATACAAAGCACTGGTCCTCTAACATCCGATGCTTGTCAGTTAAGTTGAGAAACGTGTGAGTTCGTGAACGATGTAGTTCGTTTGATATCAAAAGTGACTGCATTTACTTGAAAAGAATAATTGCTTGTAGGAAGACACAGAACCTGGAATTTAACTCCATTTCTGAAGGGAAACACAGAGCAGAGTTCTCATCCATTGATCACACTCTGCTTTAAGCAAGAAGCACGCTCTAGCTTTCTAGAGTCTCTAAGACAGCAGGAAACGTGAGTGTGCTGAGAATAAAAGAACGGTGTTTCGTACACGTACGGACCATATCTAGTCCAACTCTAATTCTGAAACTGATACAAAGCACTGTTCCTCTAATATAAAATGCTTGTCAGTTAAGATGAGAAACGTGTGAGCTTCGTGAACGATGTAGTTCCTTTGAGTTGTAAAGTAACTGCCCTTACCTGATTCGAAGTCTTGCTTTTAGGAGGACTCATAGCCTGGGATTAACTCCATTTCTGAAGGGAAACACACAGCAGAGTTCTCTTCCATGCATCATACTCTGCTTTAGAGCAAGAGGCACGCTCTTGCTTTCTAGATTCTCTAATACAGCAGGAAACTTGAGTGTGCTAAGAACAAATGAACGGTGTTTCCTACACATACGTACCATATCTAGTCCAACTCTGTTTCGGAAACTGATACAAAGCACTGGTCCTCTAATATCCAATGCTTGTCAGTTAAGGTGAGAAACGTGTGAGCTTCCTGAATGATGTAGTTCGTTTGAGCTGAAAAGTGACTGCCCTTAGCTGAAACGAAGTCTTGCATGTTGGAAGACACAGTGCCTGGGATTTAACTCCATTTCAGAAGGGAAACAAACAGCATTGTTCTCATCCATGGCTCACACTATGCTTTAGAGCAAGAATGACACTCTTGCTTTCTAGAATCTCTAATACAGCAGGAAATATGTGTGTGCTGAGAACAAATGAACGGTTTTTCCTACACATATGGACCATATCTAGTCCAACTCTGCTCATGGACCTGATACAAAGCACTGGTCCTCTAATATCAAATGTTTGTCAGTTACGATGAGAAACCTGTGAGCTTCGTGAATGATGTTGTTCGTTTGATCTCAAAAGTGACTGCATTTACTTGAAAAGAATTCTTGCTTGTAGGAAGACACAGAGCCTGGAATTTAACTCCATTTCTGAAGGGAAACACACAGCAGAGTTCTCATCCATTGATTACTCTCTGCTTTAGAGCAAGAAGCACGCTCTAGCTTTCAAGAGTCTCTAAGACAGCAGGAAACGGGATTTTGCTGAGAATAAAAGAACGGTGTTTCCTAAACATACGGACCATATCTAGTCCA
This sequence comes from Onychomys leucogaster, assembly GCA_949786385.1. Lineage (NCBI taxonomy): Eukaryota > Metazoa > Chordata > Mammalia > Rodentia > Cricetidae > Onychomys > Onychomys leucogaster. The sequence continues at coordinate 1,235,579 of CATKUP010000056.1, forward strand.
ACTCTGCTTGTGAAACTGATAGAAAGCACTGGTACTCTAACATCCAATGCTTGTCAGTTAAGATGAGAAACTTGTTACCTTTGTGAACGATGTAGTTCGTTTGAGTTGTAAAGTAACTGCCCTTACCTGATTCGAAGTCTTGCTTGTAGGAGGAATCAGATCCTGGGATTAACTCCATTTCTGAAGGGAAACACACAGCAGAGTTCTCTGCCATGTATCACACTCTGCTTTAGAGAAAGAAGCACGCTCTTGCTTTCTAGATTCTCTAATACAGCAGGAAATTTGAGTGTGCTAAGAACAAATGAACGGTGTTTCCTACACATACGTACCATATCTAGTCCAACTCTGTTTCGGAAACTGATACAAAGCACTGGTCCTCTAATATCCAATGCTTGTCAGTTAAGGTGAGAAACGTGTGAGCTTCCTGAATGATGTAGTTCGTTTGAGCTGAAAAGTGACTGCCCTTAGCTGAAACGAAGTCTTGCATGTTGGAAGACACAGAGCCTGGGATTTAACTCCATTTCAGTTGGGAAACACACAGCATAGTTCTCTGCCATGCATCACACTATGCTTTAGAGCAAGAATGACACTCTTGCTTTCTAGAATCTCTAATACAGCAGGAAACATGTGTGTGCCCAGAACAAATGAACGGTGTTTCCTACACATATGGACCATATCTAGTCCAACTCTGCTCATGGAACTGATACAAAGCACTGGTCCTCTAATATCAAATGCTTGTCAGTTACGATGAGAAACCTGTGAGCTTCGTGAATGATGTTGTTCGTTTGATCTCAAAAGTGACTGCATTTACTTGAAAAGAATTCTTGCTTGTAGGAAGACACAGAGCCTGGAATTTAACTCCATTTCTGAAGGGAAACACACAGCAGAGTTCTCATCCATTGATTACTCTCTGCTTTAGAGCAAGAAGCACAATCTAGCTTGATAGAGTCTCTAAGACAGCAGGAAACGTGAGTGTGCTGAGACCAAAGAACGGTGTTTCCTACACATACGGACCATATCTATTCCAACTCTGCTTCTTAAACTGATACAAAGCACTGGTCCTCTAACATCCGATGCTTGTCAGTTAAGATGAGAAATGTGTGAGTTCATGAATGATGTACTTTGTTTGTGTTGTAAAGTAACTGCCCTTACCTGATTCGAAGTCTTGCTTGTAGGGAGACTCAGAGCCTGGGATTAACTCCATTTCTGAAGAGAAACACACAGCAGAGTTCTCTTCCATGTATCACACTCTGCTTTAGAGCAGGAAGCACGCTCTTGCTTTCTAGAATCTCTAATACAGCAGGAAAATGTGTGTGCTCAGAACAAATGAATGGTGTTTCATACACATACAGACCATATCTAGTCCAACTCTGCTTCTGAAACTGATACAAAGCACTGGTCCTCTAATATCCAATGCTTGTCAGTTAAGATGAGAAACGTGTGAGCTTCGTGAACGATGTAGTTCGTTTGATCTCAAAAGTGACAGCCCTTACTTGAAAAGAATTCTTGCATGTAGGAAGACAAAGAGCCTGGAATTTAACTCCATTTCTGAAGGGAAACACACAGCAGAGTTCTCATCCATTGATTACACTCTGCGTTAGAGGAAGAAGCACGCTCTAGCTTTCCAGAGTCTTTAAGACAGCTGGAAACGTGAGTGTGCTGAGAACAAAAGAACGGTGTTTCCTACACATACGGACCATATCTATTCCAAATCTGCTTCTTAAACTGATACAAAGCACTGGTCCTCTAACATCCGATGCTTGTCAGTTAAGTTGAGAAACGTGTGAGTTCGTGAACGATGTAGTTCGTTTGATATCAAAAGTGACTGCATTTACTTGAAAAGAATAATTGCTTGTAGGAAGACACAGAGCCTGGAATTTAACTCCATTTCTGAAGGGAAACACAGAGCAGAGTTCTCATCCATTGATCACACTCTGCTTTAAGCAAGAAGCACGCTCTAGCTTTCTAGAGTCTCTAAGACAGCAGGAAACGTGAGTGTGCTGAGAATAAAAGAACGGTGTTTCGTACACGTACGGACCATATCTAGTCCAACTCTAATTCTGAAACTGATACAAAGCACTGTTCCTCTAATATAAAATGCTTGTCAGTTAAGATGAGAAACGTGTGAGCTTCGTGAACGATGTAGTTCCTTTGAGTTGTAAAGTAACTGCCCTTACCTGATTCGAAGTCTTGCTTTTAGGACGACTCATAGCCTGGGATTAACTACATTTCTGAAGGGAAACACACAGCAGTGTTCTCTTCCATGTATCATACTCTGCTTTAGAGCAAGAATGACACTCTTGCTTTCTAGAATCTCTAATACAGCAGGAAACATGAGTGTGCTAAGAACAAATGAATGGTGTTTCATACACATACGGACCATATCTAGTCCAACTCTGCTTCTGAAACTGATACAAAGCACTGGTCCTCTAATATCCAATGCTTGTCAGTTAAGATGAGAAACGTGTGAGCTTCGTGAACGATGTAGTTCGTTTGATCTCAAAAGTGACTGCCCTTACTTCAAAAGAATTCTTGCTTGTAGGAACACAGAGCCTGGGATTTAACTCCATTTCTGAAGGGAAACACACAGCAGAGATCTCATCCATTGATTACACTCTTCTTTAGAGCAAGAAGCAGGCTCTTGCTTTCTATACTCTCTAAGACAGCAGGAATCATGAGTGTGCTGAGAAAAAAAGAGTGGTGTTTCCTACACATACGGACCATATCTAGTCCAACTCTGCCTCTGAAATTGATAGAAACAAACCTCCTCTAACATGCAATGCTTGTCATTTAAGATGAGAATCGTGTGAGCCTTGTGAACGATGTTGTTCGTTTGAGCTGTAAAGTAACTGCCCTTACCTGAAACGAAGTCTTGTTTGCAGGAAGATTCAGAGCCTGGGATTTAACTCCATTTCTGAAGTGAAACACACAGCATAGTTCTCATCCATTGATCACAGTCTTCTTTAGAGCAAGAAGCACGCTGTAGTTTTCAAGAGTCTCTAAGACAGCAGGAAACGTGAGTGTGCTGAGAACAAAAGAACTGTGTTTCCTACACATACGGACCATATCTAGTCCAACTCTGCTTCTGAAACTGATACAAAGCACTGGTCCTCTAATATCCAATGCTTGTCAGTTAAGGTGAGAAACGTGTGAGCTTCGTGAATGATGTAGTTCGTTTGAGCTGAAAAGTGACTGCCCTTAGCTGAAACGAAGTCCTGCATGTTGGAAGACACAGAGCCTGGGATTTAACTCTATTTCAGAAGGGAAACACATGGCATAGTTCTCATCCATGGCTCACTCTATGCTTTAGAGCAAGAATGACACTCTTGCTTTCTAGAATCTCTAATACAGCAGGAAACATGTGTGTGCTCAGAACAATTGAACGGTGTTTCCTACACATATGGACCATATCTAGTCCAACTCTGCTAATGGAACTGATACAAAGCACTGGTCCTCTAATATCAAATGCTTGTCAGTTAACATGAGAAACGTGTGAGCTTTGTGAACGATGTAGTTCCTTTGAGTTGTAAAGTAACTGCCTTTACCTGATTCGAAGTCTTGCTTGTAGGGAGACTCAGAGCCTGGGATTAACTCCATTTCTGAAGAGAAACACACAGCAGAGTTCTCTTCCATTGATCACACTCTGCTTTAGAGCAAGAAGCATGCTCTTGCTTTCTAGATTCTCTAATACAGCAGGAAACTTGAGTGTGCTAAGAACAAATGAACGGTGTTTCCTACACATACGGACCATATTTAGTCCAACTCTGCTTCTGAAACTGATACAAAGCACTGGTCCTCTAATATCCAATGCTTGTCAGTTAAGATGAGAAACGTGTGAGCTTCGTGAATGATGTAGTTCGTTTGATCTCAAAAGTGACTGCCCTTACTTCAAAGGAATTCTTGCTTGTAGGAAGACACAGAGCCTGGAATTTAACTCCATTTCTGAGGAAAACACACAACTAAGTTCTCATATATAGATCACACTCTGCTTTAGAGCAAGAAGCACGCTCTTGCTTTCTAGACTCTCTAAGACAGCAGGAATCATGAGTGTGCTGAGAAAAAAAGAATGGTGTTTCCTACACATAAGGACCATATCTAGTCCAACTCTGCCTCTGAAATTGATACAAAGCACAGGTCCTCTAATATCCAAGCTTGTCATTTAGGTTGAGAAACGTGTGAGCCTCGTGAATGATGTAGTTCCTTTGAGCTCTAAAGTAACTGCCCTTACCTGAAACGAAGTCTTGTTTGTAGGAAGACTCAGAGCCTGGGATTTAACTCCATTTCTGAAGTGAAACACACAGCAGAGTTCTCATCCATTGATCACACACTGCTTTAGAGCAAGAAGCACGCTCTAGCTCTCAAGAGTCTCTAAGACAGCAGGAAACGTGATTTTGCTGAGAATTAATGAACGGTGTTTCCTACACATACGGACCATATCTAGTCCAACTCTGCTTGTGAAACTAATAGAAAGCACTGGTACTCTAACATCCAATGCTTGTCAGTTAAGATGAGAAACTTGTTAGCTTTGTGAACGATGTAGTTCGTTTGAGTTGTAATGTAACTGCCCTTACCTGATTCGAAGTCTTGCTTGGAGTAGGACTCAGATCCTGCGATTAACTCCATTTCTGAAGGGAAACACACAGCAGAGTTCTCTTCCATGTATCACACTCTGCTTTAGAGCAAGAAGCACGCTCTTGCTTTCTAGATTCTCTAATAGAGCAGGAAACTTGAGTGTGCTAAGAACAAATGAACGGTGTTTCCTACACATACGGACCATATCTAGTCCAACTCTGCTTCGGAAACTGATACAAAGCACTGGTCCTCTAATATCCAATGCTTGTCAGTTAAGGTGAGAAACGTGTGAGCTTCGTGAACGATGTAGTTCTTTTGAACTGAAAATTGACTGCCCTTAGCTGAAACAAAGTCTTGCATGTTGGAAAACACAGAGCCTGGGATTTAACTCCATTTCAGAAGGGAAACACACAGCATATTTCTCTGCCATGCATCACACTCTGCTTTAGAGCAAGAATGACACTCTTGCTTTCTAGAATCTCTAATACAGCAGGAAAAATGTGTGTGCTCAGAACAAATGAACGGTGTTTCCTACACATACGGACCATATCTAGTCCAACTCTGCTTCTGAAACTGATACAAAACACTGGTCCTCTAATATCCAATGCTTGTCAGTTAAGATGAGAAACGTGTGAGCTTCGTGAACGATGTAGTTCGTTTGATCTCAAAAGTGACTGCCCTTACTTGAAAAGAATTCTTGCTTGTAGGAAGACAAAGAGCCTGGAATTTAACTCCATTTCTGAAGGGAAACACACAGCAGAGTTCTCATCCATTGATTACACTCTGCTTTAGAGGAAGAAGCACGCTCTAGCTTTCTAGAGTCTTTAATACAGCAGGAAACGTGAGTGTGCTGAGAACAAAAGAATGGTGTTTCCTACACATACGGACCATATCTATTCCAAATCTGCTTCTTAAACTGATACAAAGCTTAGGTCCTCTAACATCCGATGCTTGTCAGTTAAGATGAGAAACGTGTGAGCTTCGTGAATTATGTAGTTCCTTTGAGTTGTAAAGTAACTGCCCTTACCTGAAAGGAATTCTTGTTTGTAGGAAGACTCAGAGCCTGGGATTTAACTCCATTTCTGAAGTAAAACACAAAGCATAGTTCTCATCCATGGATCACACTCTGCTTTAGAGCAAGAATGATATCTTGCTTTCTAGAATCTCTAATACAGCAGGAAACATGTGTGTGCTCAGAACAAATGAACGGTGTTTCCTACACATACGGACCATATCTAGTCCAACTCTGCTTCTGAAACTGATACAAAGAACTGGTCCTCTAATATCAAATGCTTGTCAGTTAAGATGAGAAACGTGTGAGCTTCGTGAACGATGTAGTTCGTTTGATCTCAAAAGTGACTGCCTTTACTTATAATGAATTCTTGCTTGTAGTAAGACACAAAGCCTGGAATTTAACTCCACTTCTGAAGGGAAACACACAGCAGAGATCTCATCCATTGATTACACTCTGCTTTAGATCAAGAAGCACGCTCTAGCTTTCTAGAGTCTTTAAGACATCAGGAAACATGAGTGTGCTGAGAACAAAAGAACGGTGTTTCCTACACACACGGACCATCTCTAGTCCAACTCTGCTTCTGAAACTGATACAAAGCACTGGTCCTCTAATATCAAATGCTTGTCAGTTAAGATGAGAAACGTGTGAGCTACGTCAACGATGTAGTTCGTTTGATCTCAAAAGTGACTGCCGTTACTTGAAAGGAATTCTTGCTTGTAGGAAGACACTGAGCCTGGAATTTATCTCCATTTCTGAAGGGAAACACACAGCTGAGTTCGAATATATAGATCACACTCTGCTTTAGAGCAAGAAGCACGCTCTTGCTTTCTAGACTCTCTAAGACAGCAGGAATCATGAGTGTGCTGAGAAAAAAAGAACGGTGTTTCCTACACATACGGGCCATATCTAGTCCAACTCTGCCTCTGAAATTGATACAAAGCACAGGTTCTCTAACGTCCAATGCTTGTCATTTGGGATGAGAAACGTGTGAGCCTCATGAACGATGTAGTTCGTTTGAGCTGTAAAGTAACTGCCCTTACCTGAAACGAAGTCTTGCATGTTGGAAGACTCATAGCCTGGAATTTAACTCCATTTCTGAAGTGAAACACACAGCAGAGTTCTCATCCATTGATCACACACTGCTTTAGAGCAAGAAGCACGCTCTAGATTTCAAGACTCTCTAAGACAGCAGGAAAAATGAGTGTGCTGAGAACAAAAGAACTGTGTTTCCTACACATACAGACCATATCTAGTCCAACTCTGCTTCTGAAACTGATAGAAAGCACTGGTACTCTAACATCCAATGCTTGTCAGTTAAGATGAGAAACTTGTTAGCTTTGTGAACGATGTAGTTCCTTTGAGCTGAAAAGTGACTGCACTTAGCTGAAACGAAATCTTGCATGTTGGAAGACAAAGAGCCTGGGATTTAACTCCATTTCAGAAGGAAAACACACAGCATAGTTCTTATCCATGGATCACACTCTGCTTTAGAGCAAGAATGACACTCTTGCTTTCTAGAATCTCTAATACAGCAGGAAACATGTGTGTGCTCAGAACAAATGTACGGTGTTTCCTAAACATATAGACCCTATCTAGTCCAACTCTGCTTCTGAAACTGATACAAAGCACTGGTTCTCTAATATCCAATGCTTGTCAGTTAAGATGAGAAACGTGTGAGCTTCGTGAACGATGTAGTTCGTTTGATCTCAAAAGTGACAGCCCTTACTTGAAAATTATTCTTGATTGTAGGAAGACAAAGTGCTTGGAAATTAACTCCATTTCTGAAGGGAAACACACAGCAGAGTTCTCATCCATTGATTACACTCTGCTTTAGAGGAAGAAGCACGCTCTAGCTTTCTAGAGTCTTTAAGACAGCAGGAAACGTGAGTGTGCTGAGAACAAAAGAACGGTGTTTCCTACACATACAGACCATATCTATTCCAACTCTGCTTCTTAAACTGATACAAAGCACTGGTCCTCTAACACCCGATGCTTGTCAGTTAAGATGAGAAACGTGTGAGTTCGTGAACGATGTAGTTCTTTTGAGTTGTAAAGTAACTGCCCTTACATGATTAGAAGTCTTGCTTGTAGGAAGACTCACAGCCTTGATTTAACTCCATTACTGAAGAGAAAGAGACAGCAGAGTTCTCATATATAGATCACACTCTGCTTTAGAGCAAGGAGCACGCTCTTGCATACTAGAGTCTCTAAGACAGCAGGAAAAATGAGTGTTCTGAGAACAAAAGAACGGTGTTTCCTACACATGCAGACCATCTCTAGTCCAACTCTGCTTCTGAAACTGATACAAAGCACTGGTCCTCTAACATACGATGCTTGTCAGTTAAGATGAGAAACGTGTGAGTTCGTGAACGATGTAGTTCATTTGATCTCAAAAGTGACTGCATTTACTTGAAAAGAATTCTTGCTTGTAGGAAGACACAGAGCCTGGAATTTAACTGAATTTCTGAAGGGAAACACACAGCAGAGTTCACATCCATTGATTACACTCTGCTTTAGCGCAAGAAACACGCTCTAGCTTTCTAGAGTCTCTAAGACAGCAGGAAAAGTGAGTGTGTTGAGAACAAAAGAACGGTGTTTACTACACATACGGACCATATCTAGTCCAACTTTAATTCTGAAACTGATACACAGCACTGGTCCTCTAATATCCAATGATTGTCAGTTAAGATGAGAAACTTGTGAGCTTCGTGAACGATGTTGTTCGTTTGATCTCAAAAGTGACTGCCCTTACTTGAAAGCAATTCTTGCTTGTAGGAAGTCACAGAGCCTGGAATTTAACTCCATTTCTGAAGGGAAACACACAGCAGAGTTCTCATATATAGATCACACTCTGCTTTAGAGCAAGAAGCATGCTCTTGCTTCTAGACTCTCTAAGACAGCAGGAATCATGAGTGTGCTGAGAAAAAGAACGGTGTTATCTACACATACGGACCATATCTAGTCCAACTCTGCCTCTGAAATTGATACAAAGCACAGGTCCTTTAACATCCAATGCATGTCATTTAAGATGAGAAACGTGTGAGCCTCGTGAATTATGTAGTTCGTTTGAGCTGTAGAGTAACTGCCATTACCTGAAAGGAAGTCTAGTTTGTAGGAAGACTCAGAGCCTGGGATTTAACTCCATTTCTGAAGTGAAACACACAGCAGAGTTCTCATCCATTGATCACACTCTGCTTTAGAGCAAGAAGCAAGCTCTAGATTTCAAGAGACTCTAAGACAACAGGAAACATGATTGTGCTGAGAACAAAAGCACGGTTTTTCCTACACATACGGACCATATCTAGTCCAACTCTGCTTCTGAAACTGATAGAAAGCACTGGTACTCTAACATCCAATGCTTGTCAGTTAAGATGAGAAACTTGTTAGCTTTTTACCGATGTAGTTCGTTTGAGCTGAAAAGTGACTGCCCTTAGCTGAAACGAAATCTTGCATGTTGGAAGAAACAGAGCCTGGGATTTAACTCCATTTCAGAAGGAAAACACACAGCATAGTTCTCATCCATGGATCACACTCTGCTTTAGAGGAAGAATGATACTCTTGCTTTGTAGAATCTCTAATACAGCAGGAAACATGTGTGTTTTCAGAACAAATGAACGGTGTTTCCTACACATACGGACCATATCTAGTCCAACTCTGCTTCTGAAACTGATACAATGCACTGGTCCTCTAATATCCAATGCTTGTCAGTTAAGATGAGAAACGTGTGAGCTTCGTGAACGATGTAGTTCGTTTGATCTCAAAAGTGACTGCCCTTACTTGAAAAGAATTCTTGCTTGTAGGAAGACACACAGCCTGGAATTTAACTCCATTTCTGAAGGGAAACCCACAGCAGAGATCGCATCCATTGATTACACTCTGCTTTAGAGCCAGAAGCACGCTCTAGCTTTCAAGAGTCTCTAAGACAGCAGGAAACGTGAGTGTGCTGAGAACAAAAGAACGGTGCTTCCTACACATACGGACCATATGTAGTCCAACTCTGCTTCTGAAACAGATAGAAAGCACTGGTACTCTAACATCCAATGCTTGTCAGTTAAGATGAGAAACTTGTTAGGTTTGTGAACGATGTAGTTTGTTTGAGCTGAAAAGTGACTGCACTTAGCTGAAACGAAATCTTTCATGTTGGAAGACACAGAGCTTGGGATTTAACTCCATTTCAGAAGGGAAACACACAGCATAGTTCTCATCCATGGATCACACTCTGCTTTAGAGCAAGAATGACACTCTTGCTTTCTAGAATCTCTAATACAGCAGGAAACATGTGTGTTTTCAGAACAAATGAACGGTGTTTCCTACACATACGGACCATATCTATTCCAACTCTGCTTCTTAAACTGATACAAAGCACTGGTCCTCTAACATCCGATGCTTGTCAGTTAAGATGAGAAACGTGTGAGTCTGTGAACGATGTAGTTCTTTTGAGTTGTAAAGTAACTGCCCTTACCTGATTAGAAATCTTGCTTGTAGGAAGACTCACAACCGTGATTTAACTCCATTACTGAAGAGAAACAGACAGCAGAGTTCTCATATGTAGACCACACTCTGCTTTAGAGCAAGGAGCACGCTCTTGCATACTAGAGTCTCTAAGACAGCAGGAAAAATGAGTGTGCTGAGAACAAAAGAACGGTGTTTCCTACACATATGGACCATCTCTAGTCCAACTCTGCTTCTGAATCTGATACAAAGCACTGGTCCTCTAATATCAAATGCTTGTCAGTTAAGATTAGAAACGTGTGAGCTTCGTGAACGATGTAGTTCGTTTGAACTCAAAAGTGACAGCCCTTACTTGAAAAGAATTCTTGCATGTAGGAAGACAAAGAGCCTGGAATTTAACTCCATTTCTGAAGGGAAACACACAGCAGAGTTCTCATCCATTGATAACACTCTGCGTTAGAGGAAGAAGCACGCTCTAGCTTTCCAGAGTCTTTAAGACAGCAGGAAACGTGAGTGTGCTGAGAACAAAAGAACGGTGTTTCCTACACATACGGACCATATCTATTCCAAATCTGCTTCTTAAACTGATACAAAGCACTGGTCCTCTAAAATCCGATGCTTGTCAGTTAAGTTGAGAAACATGTGAGTTCGTGAACGATGTAGTTCGTTTGATATCAAAAGTGACTGCATTTACTTGAAAAGAATAATTGCTTGTAGGAAGACACAGAGCCTGGAATTTAACTCCATTACTGAAGGGAAACACAGAGCAGAGTTCTCATCCATTGATCACACTCTGCTTTAAGCAAGAAGCACGCTCTAGCTTTCTAGACTCACTAAGACAGCAGGAATCATGAGTGTGCTGAGAAAAAAAGAACGGTGTTATCTACACATACGGACCATATCTAGTCCAACTCTGCCTCTGAAATTGATACAAAGCACAGGCCCTTTAACATCCAATGCTTGTCATTTAAGATGAGAAACGTGTGAGCCTCGTAAATTATGTAGTTCATTTGATCTGTAGAGTAACTGCCCTTACCTGAAAGGAAGTCTTGTTTGTAGCAAGACTCAGAGCCTGGGATTTAACTCCATTTCTGAAGTAAAACACAAAGCATAGTTCTCATCCATGGATCACACTCTGCTTTAGAGCAAGAAGCACGCTCTAGCTGTCAAGAGTCTCTAAGACAGCAGGAAACGTGAGTGTGCTGAGAACAAAATAACGGTGTTTCCTACACATACGGACCATATCTAGTCCATCTCTGCTTCTGAAACTGATAGAAAGCACTGGTACTCTAACATCCAATGCTTGTCATTTAAGATGAGAAACGTGTGAGCCTGGTGAACGATGTATTTCGTTTGAGCTGTAAAGTAACTGCCCTTACCTGAAACGAAGTCTTGTTTGTAGGAACACTCAGAGCCTGGGATTCAACTCCATTTCAGAAGAGAAACACACAGCATAGTTCTCATCCATGGATCACACTCTGCTTTAGAGCAAGAATGACACTCTTGATTTCTAGAATCTCTAATACAGCAGGAAACATGTGTGTGCTCAGAACAAATGAACTGTGTTTTCTACACATACGGACCATATCTAGTCCAACTCTGCTTCTGGAACTGATACAAAGAACTGGTCCTCTAATATCACTTGCTTGTCAGTTAAGATGAGAAACGTGTGAGCTTCGTGAACGATGTAGTTCGTTTGATCTCAAAAGTGACTGCCCTTACTTGAAAGGAATTCTTGCTTGTAGGAAGAAACAGAGCCTGGAATTTAACTCCATTTCTGAAGGGAAACACAGCAGAGTTCTCATATATAGATCACACTCTGCTTTAGAGCAAGAAGCACGCTCTTGCTTCTAGACTCTCTAAGACAGCAGGAATCATGAGTGTGATGAGAAAAAAAGAACGGTGTTTCCTACACATACTGACCATATCTAATCCAACTCTGCTTCTGAAACTGACAGAAAGCACTGGTCCTCTAACATCCAATGCTTGTCAGTTAAGATGAGAAACTTGTTAGCTTTGTGAACGATGTAGTTAGTTTGAGCTGAAAAGTGACTGCCCTTAGCTGAAACGAAATCTTGCATGTTGGAAGACACAGAGCCTGGGATTTAACTCCATTTCAGAAGGAAAACACATAGCAGAGTTCTCATCCATTGATTCCACTCTGCTTTAGAGCAAGAAGCACGCTCTAGCTTTCTAGAGTCTTTAAGACACCAGGAAACGTGAGTGTGCTGAGAACAAAAGAACGGTGTTTCCTACACATACGGACCATATCTAGTCCATCTCTGCTTCTGAAACTGATAGAAAGCACTGGTACTCTAACATCCAATGCATGTCATTTAAGATGAGAAACGTGTGAGCCTCGTGAACGATGTATTTCGTTTGAGCTGTAAAGTAACTGCCCTTACCTGAAACGAAGTCTTGTTTGTAGGAACACTCAGAGCCTGGGATTCAACTCCATTTCAGAAGGGAAACACACAGCATAGTTCTCATCCATGGATCACACTCTGCTTTAGAGCAAGAATGACACTCTTGATTTCTAGAATCTCTAATACAGCAGGAAACATGTGTGTGCTCAGAACAAATGATCTGTGTTTTCTACACATACGGACCATATCTAGTCCAACTCTGCTTCTGGAACTGATGCAAAGCACTGGTCCTCTAATATCACTTGCTTGTCAGTTAAGATGAGAAACGTGTGAGCTTCGTGAATGATGTAGTTCGTTTGATCTCAAAAGTGACTGCCCTTACTTGAAAGGAATTCTTGCTTGTAGGAAGAAACAGAGCCTGGAATTTAACTCCATTTCTGAAGGGAAACACAGCAGATTTCTCATATATAGATCACACTCTGATTTAGAGCAAGAAGCACACTCTTGCTTCTAGACTCTCTCAGACAGCAGGAATCATGAGTGTGATGAGAAAAAAAGAACGGTGTTTCCTACACATACGGACCATATCTAGGCCAACTGTGCCTCTGAAATTGATACAAAGCACAGGTCCTCTAACATCCAATGCTTGTCAGTTCAGATGAGAAACTTGTTAGCTTTGTGAACGATGTAGTTCGATTGAGCTGAAAATTGACTGCCCTTACCAGAAACGAAATCTTGCACGTTGGAAGACACAGAGCCTGGGATATAACTCCATTTTAGAAGGGAAACACACAGCATCGTTCTCATCCATGGATGACACTCTGCTTTTGAGAAAGAATGATACTCTTGCTTTCTAGAATCTCTAATACAGCAGGAAACATGTGTGTGCTCAGAACAAATGAACGGTGTTTCCTACACATACGGACCACATCTAGTCCAACTCTGCCTCTGAAATTGATACAAAGCAAAGGTTCTCCAGCATCCAATGCTTGTCATTTAAGATGAGAAACGTGTGAGCTTCGTGAACGATGTAGTTCGTTTGATCAGTAAAGTAACTTCCCTTACCTGAAACGAAGTCTTGTTTGTTGGAAGACTCAGAGCCTGGGATTTAACTCCATTTCTGAAGTGAAACACACAGCAGAGTTCTCATCCATTGATCACACTCTGCTTTAGAGCAAGAAGCACGCTCTAGCTCTCAAGAGTCTCTAAGACAGCAGGAAAAGTGAGTGTGCTGAGAACAAAAGAACGGTGTTTCCTACACATAAGGACCATATCTAATCCAACTCTGCTTCTGAAACTGATACAAATCACTGGTCCTCTAACATCCGATGTTTGTCAGTTAAGATGAGAAATGTAGGAGCTTCGGGAACGATGTAGTTCGTTTGAGTTGTAAACTAACTGCCCTTACCTGATTTGAAGTCTTGCTCGTAGATGGACTCAGAGCCTGGGATTAACTCCATTTCTGAAGGGAAAGACACAGCAGAGTTCTCTTCCATGTATCACACTCTGCTTTAGAGCAAGAAGCACGCTCTTACTTCTAGATTCTCTAATACAGCAGGAAACTTGAGTGTGCTAAGAACCAATGAACGGTGTTTCCTACACATACGGACCATATCTAGTCCAACTCTGATTCGGAAACTGATACAAAGCACTGGTCCACTAATATCCAATGCTTGTCAGTTAAGATGAGAAACGTGTGAGCTTCGTGAACGATGTAGTTCTTTTGATATCAAAAGTGACTGCCCTTACTTGAAAGGAATTCTTGCTTCTAGGAAGACACAGAGCCTGGAATTTAACTCCATTTCTGAAGTAAAACACAAAGCAGAGTTGTCATCCATTGATCACACTCTGCATTAGAGCAAGAAGCACGCTCTAGGTTTCAAGAGTCTCTAAGACAGCAGGAAACGTGAGTGATCTGAGAACAAAAGAACGGTGTTTCCTACACATACGGACCATATCTAGTCCAACTCTGCTACTGAAACTGATAGAAAGCACTGGGACTCTAACATCCAATTCTTGTCAGTTAAGATGAGAAACTTGTTAGCTTTGTGAACGATGTAGTTCGTTTGAGCTGAAAAGTGACTGCCCTTAGCTGAAACGAAATCTTGCATGTTGGAAGACACAGAGCCTGGGATATAACTCCATTTCAGAAGGGAAACACACAGCATCGTTCTCATCCATGGATCACACTCTGCTTTAGAGCAAGAATGATACTCTTGCTTTCTAGAAATTCTAATACAGCAGGAAACATGTGTGTGCTCAGAAAAAATGAACGGTGTTTCCTACACATACGGACCATATCTAGTCCAACTATGCCTCTGAAATTGATACAAAGCACAGGTCCTCTAACATCCAAGGCTTGTCATTTAAGATCTGAAACGTGTGAGCTTCTTGAACGATGTAGTTCGTTTGAGCTGTAAAGTAACTGCCCTTACCTGAAACGAAGTCTTTTTTGTAGGAAGACTCAGAGTCTGGGATTTAACTCCATTTCAGAAGGGAAACACACAGCATAGTTCTCATCCATGGATCACACTCTGCTTTAGAGCAAGAATGACACTCTTGCTTTCTAGAATCTCTACTACAGCAGGAAACATGTGTGTGCTCAGAACAAATGAACTGTGTTTCCTAAACATACGGACCATATCTAGTCCAACTCTGCTTCTGAAACTGATACAAAGCACTGGTCCTCTAATATCAAATGCTTGACAGTTAAGATGAGAAACGTGTGAGCTTCGTGAACGATGTTGTTCCTTTGATCTCAAAAGTGACTGCCCTTACTTGAAAGGAATTCTTGCTTGTAGGAAGACACAGAGCCTGGAATTTAACTCCATTTCTGAAGGGAAACACACAACAGAGTTCTCATATATAGATCACACTCTGCTTTAGAACAAAAAGCACGCTCTTGCTTCTAGACTCTCTAAGACAGCAGGAATCATGAGTGTGCTGAGAAAAAAAGAACGGTGTTTCCTACACATACGGACCATATTTAGTCCATCTCTGCCTCTGAAATTGATACAAAGCACTGGTCCTCTAATATCCAATGCTTGTCAGTTAAGATGAGAAACGTGTGAGTTTCGTGAACGATGTAGTTCGTTTGATCTCAAAAGTGACGGCCTTTACTTGAAAGGAATTCTTGCTTGTAGGAAGAAACAGAGCCTGGAATTTAACTCCATTTCTGAAGGGAAACACAGCAGAGTTCTCATATATAGATCACACTCTGCTTTAGAGCAAGAAGCGCACTCTTGCTTCTAGACTCTCTCAGACAGCAGGAATCATGAGTGTGATGAGAAAAAAAGAACGGTGTTTCCTACACATACGGACCATATCTAGGCCAACTCTGCCTCTGAAATTGATACAAAGCACAGGTCCTCTAACATCCAATGCTTGTCAGTTCAGATGAGAAACTTGTTAGCTTTGTGAACGATGTAGTTCGTTTGAGCTGAAAATTGACTGCCCTTACCAGAAACGAAATCTTGCATGTTGGAAGACACAGAGCCTGGGATATAACTCCATTTTAGAAGGGAAACACACAGCATCGTTCTCATCCACGGATGACACTCTGCTTTTGAGCAAGAATGATACTCTTGCTTTCTAGAATCTCTAATACAGCAGGAAACATGTGTGTGCTCAGAACAAATGAACGGTGTTTCCTACACATACGGACCATATCTAGTCCAACTCTGCCTCTGAAATTGATACAAAGCAAAGGTTCTCCAGCATCCAATGCTTGTCATTTAAGATGAGAAACGTGTGAGCTTCGTGAACGATGTAGTTCGTTTGATCAGTAAAGTAACTTCCCTTACCTGAAACGAAGTCTTGTTTGTTGGAGACTCAGAGCCTGGGATTTAACTCCATTTCTGAAGTGAAACACACAGCAGAGTTCTCATCCATTGATCACACTCTGCTTTAGAGCAAGAAGCACGCTCTAGCTCTCAAGAGTCTCTAAGACAGCAGGAAAAGTGAGTGTGCTGAGAACAAAAGAACGGTGTTTCCTACACATAAGGACCATATCTAATCCAACTCTGCTTCTGAAACTGATACAAATCACTGGTCCTCTAACATCCGATGTTTGTCAGTTAAGATGAGAAACTTGTGAGCTTCGGAAACGATGTAGTTCGTTTGAGTTGTAAAGTAACTGCCCTTACCTGATTTGAAGTCTTGCTTGTAGATGGACTCAGAGCCTGGGATTAACTCCATTTCTGAAGGGAAAGACACAGCAGAGTTCTCTTCCATGTATCACACTCTGCTTTAGAGCAAGAAGCACGCTCTTACTTCTAGATTCTCTAATACAGCAGGAAACTTGAGTGTGCTAAGAACCAATGAACGGTGTTTCCTACACATACGGACCATATCTAGTCCAACTCTGATTCGGAAACTGATACAAAGCACTGGTCCTCTAATATCCAATGCTTGTCAGTTAAGATGAGAAACGTGTGAGCTTCGTGAACGATGTAGTTCTTTTGATATCAAAAGTGACTGCCGTTACTTGAAAGGAATTCTTGCTTCTAGGAAGACACAGAGCCTGGAATTTAACTCCATTTCTGAAGGGAAACACACAGCAGAGTTCTCATATATAGATCACACTCTGCTTTAGAGCATGAAGCATGCTCTTGCTTTCTAGACTCTCTAAGACAGCAGGAATAATGAGTGTGCTGAGAAAAAAAGAACGGTGTTTCCTACACATACGGACCATATCTAGTCCAACTCTGCCTCTGAAATTGATACAAAGCACAGGTCCTCTAACATCCAATGCTTGTCATTTAAGATGAGAAACGTGTGAACCTCATGAATGATGTAGTTTGTTTGAGCTGTAAAGTAACTGCCCTGACCTGAAACGAAGTCTTGTTTGTAGGAAGACTCAGAGCCTGGGATTTAACTCCATTTCTGAAGTAAAACACAAAGCAGAGTTGTCATCCATTGATCACACTCTGCATTAGAGCAAGAAGCACGCTCTAGGTTTCAAGAGTCTCTAAGACAGCAGGAAACATGAGTGTTCTGAGAACAAAAGAACGGTGTTTCCTACACATACGCACCATATCTAGTCCATCTCTGCTTCTGAAACTGATAGAAAGCACTGGGACTCTAACATCCAATTCTTGTCAGTTAAGATGAGAAACTTGTTAGCTTTGTGAACGATGTAGTTCGTTTGAGCTGAAAAGTGACTGCCCTTAGCTGAAACGAAATCTTGCATGTTGGAAGACACAGAGCCTGGGATATAACTCCATTTCAGAAGGGAAACACACAGCATCGTTCTCATCCATGGATCACACTCTGCTTTAGAGCAAGAATGATACTCTTGCTTTCTAGAATCTCTAATACAGCAGGAAACATGTGTGTGCTCAGAAAAAATGAACGGTGTTTCCTACACATACGGACCATATCTAGTCCAACTATGCCTCTGAAATTGATACAAAGCACAGGTCCTCTAACATCCAAGGCTTGTCATTTAAGATCTGAAACGTGTGAGCTTCTTGAACGATGTAGTTCGTTTGAGCTGTAAAGTAACTGCCCTTACCTGAAACGAAGTCTTTTTTGTAGGAAGACTCAGAGTCTGGGATTTAACTCCATTTCAGAAGGGAAACACACAGCATAGTTCTCATCCATGGATCACACTCTGCTTTAGAGCAAGAATGACACTCTTGCTTTCTAGAATCTCTACTACAGCAGGAAACATGTGTGTGCTCAGAACAAATGAACTGTGTTTCCTAAACATACGGACCATATCTAGTCCAACTCTGCTTCTGAAACTGATACAAAGCACTGGTCCTCTAATATCAAATGCTTGACAGTTAAGATGAGAAACGTGTGAGCTTCGTGAACGATGTTGTTCCTTTGATCTCAAAAGTGACTGCCCTTACTTGAAAGGAATTCTTGCTTGTAGGAAGACACAGAGCCTGGAATTTAACTCCATTTCTGAAGGGAAACACACAACAGAGTTCTCATATATAGATCACACTCTGCTTTAGAACAAAAAGCACGCTCTTGCTTCTAGACTCTCTAAGACAGCAGGAATCATGAGTGTGCTGAGAAAAAAAGAACGGTGTTTCCTACACATATGGACCATATTTAGTCCATCTCTGCCTCTGAAATTGATACAAAGCACTGGTCCTCTAATATCCAATGCTTGTCAGTTAAGATGAGAAACGTGTGAGTTTCGTGAACGATGTAGTTCGTTTGATCTCAAAAGTGACGGCCTTTACTTGAAAGGAATTCTTGCTTGTAGGAAGAAACAGAGCCTGGAATTTAACTCCATTTCTGAAGGGAAACACAGCAGAGTTCTCATATATAGATCACACTCTGCTTTAGAGCAAGAAGCGCACTCTTGCTTCTAGACTCTCTCAGACAGCAGGAATCATGAGTGTGATGAGAAAAAAAGAACGGTGTTTCCTACACATACGGACCATATCTAGGCCAACTCTGCCTCTGAAATTGATACAAAGCACAGGTCCTCTAACATCCAATGCTTGTCAGTTCAGATGAGAAACTTGTTAGCTTTGTGAACGATGTAGTTCGTTTGAGCTGAAAATTGACTGCCCTTACCAGAAACGAAATCTTGCATGTTGGAAGACACAGAGCCTGGGATATAACTCCATTTTAGAAGGGAAACACACAGCATCGTTCTCATCCACGGATGACACTCTGCTTTTGAGCAAGAATGATACTCTTGCTTTCTAGAATCTCTAATACAGCAGAAAACATGTGTGTGCTCAGAACAAATGAACGGTGTTTCCTACACATACGGACCATATCTAGTCCAACTCTGCCTCTGAAATTGATACAAAGCAAAGGTTCTCCAGCATCCAATGCTTGTCATTTAAGATGAGAAACGTGTGAGCTTCGTGAACGATGTAGTTCGTTTGATCAGTAAAGTAACTTCCCTTACCTGAAACAAAGTCTTGTTTGTTGGAAGACTCAGAGCCTGGGATTTAACTCCATTTCTGAAGTGAAACACACAGCAGAGTTCTCATCCATTGATCACACTCTGCTTTAGAGCAAGAAGCACGCTCTAGCTCTCAAGAGTCTCTAAGACAGCAGGAAAAGTGAGTGTGCTGAGAACAAAAGAACGGTGTTTCCTACACATAAGGACCATATCTAATCCAACTCTGCTTCTGAAACTGATACAAATCACTGGTCCTCTAACATCCGATGTTTGTCAGTTAAGATGAGAAACGTGTGAGCTTCGGAAACGATGTAGTTCGTTTGAGTTGTAAAGTAACTGCCCTTACCTGATTTGAAGTCTTGCTTGTAGATGGACTCAGAGCCTGGGATTAACTCCATTTCTGAAGGGAAAGACACAGCAGAGTTCTCTTCCATGTATCACACTCTGCTTTAGAGCAAGAAGCACGCTCTTACTTCTAGATTCTCTAATACAGCAGGAAACTTAAGTGTGCTAAGAACCAATGAACGGTGTTTCCTACACATACGGACCATATCTAGTCCAACTCTGATTCGGAAACTGATACAAAGCACTGGTCCTCTAATATCCAATGCTTGTCAGTTAAGATGAGAAACGTGTGAGCTTCGTGAACGATGTAGTTCTTTTGATATCAAAAGTGACTGCCCTTACTTGAAAGGAATTCTTGCTTCTAGGAAGACACAGAGCCTGGAATTTAACTCCATTTCTGAAGGGAAACACACAGCAGAGTTCTCATATATAGATCACACTCTGCTTTAGAGCATGAAGCATGCTCTTGCTTTCTAGACTCTCTAAGACAGCAGGAATCATGAGTGTGCTGAGAAAAAAAGAACGGTGTTTCCTACACATACGGACCATATCTAGTCCAACTCTGCCTCTGAAATTGATACAAAGCACAGGTCCTCTAACATCCAATGCTTGTCATTTAAGATGAGAAACGTGTGAACCTCATGAATGATGTAGTTCGTTTGAGCTGTAAAGTAACTGCCCTGACCTGAAACGAAGTCTTGTTTGTAGGAAGACTCAGAGCCTGGGATTTAACTCCATTTCTGAAGTAAAACACAAAGCAGAGTTGTCATCCATTGATCACACTCTGCATTAGAGCAAGAAGCACGCTCTAGGTTTCAAGAGTCTCTAAGACAGCAGGAAACGTGAGTGTTCTGAGAACAAAAGAACGGTGTTTCCTACACATACGGACCATATCTAGTCCATCTCTGCTTCTGAAACTGATAGAAAGCACTGGGACTCTAACATCCAATGCTTGTCAGTTAAGATGAGAAACTTGTCAGCTTTGTGAACGATGTAGTTCCTTTGAGCTGAAAAGTGACTGCCCTTAGCTGAAACGAAATCTTGCATGTTGGAAGACACAGAGCCTGGGATATAACTCCATTACAGAAGGGAAACACACAGCATCGTTCTCATCCATGGATCACACTCTGCTTTAGAGCAAGAATGATACTCTTGCTTTCTAGAATCTCTAATACAGCAGGAAACATGTGTGTGCTCAGAAAAAATGAACGGTGTTTCCTACACATACGGACCATATCTAGTCCAACTATGCCTCTGAAATTGATACAAAGCACAGGTCCTCTAACATCCAAGGCTTGTCATTTAAGATCTGAAACGTGTGAGCTTCTTGAACGATGTAGTTCGTTTGAGCTGTAAAGTAACTGCCCTTACCTGAAACGAAGTCTTTTTTGTAGGAAGACTCAGAGTCTGGGATTTAACTCCATTTCAGAAGGGAAACACACAGCATAGTTCTCATCCATGGATCACACTCTGCTTTAGAGCAAGAATGACACTCTTGCTTTCTAGAATCTCTACTACAGCAGGAAACATGTGTGTGCTGAGAAAAAAAGAACGGTGTTTCCTACACATACAGACCATATCTAGTCCAACTCTGCCTCTGAAATTGATACAAAGCACAGGTCCTCTAACATCCAATGCTTGTCATTTAAGATCTGAAACGTGTGAGCTTCGTGAACGATGTAGTTCGTTTGATCAGTAAAGTAACTTCCCTTACCTGAAACGAAGTCTCGTTTGTAGGAAGACTCAGAGCCTTGGATTTAACTCCATTTCTGAAGTGAAACACACAGCAGAGTTCTCATATATAGATCACAATTTGCTTTAGAGCAAGAAGCACGCTCTAGCTGTCAAGAGTCTCTAAGACAGCAGGAAAGGTGAGTGTGCTGAGAACAAAAGAACAGTGTTTCCTACACATACGGACCATATTTAGTCCATCTCTGCTTCTGAAATTGATACAAAGCACTGGTCCTCTAATATCCAATGCTTGTCAGTTAAGATGAGAAACGTGTGAGTTTCGTGAACGATGTAGTTCTTTTGATCTCAAAAGTGACGGCCCTTACTTGAAAGGAATTCTTTCTTCTAGGAAGACACAGAGCCTGGAATTTACCTCCATTTCTGAAGGGAAACACACAGCAGAGTTCTCATATATAGATCACACTCTGCATTAAAGCAAGAAGCACGCTCTTGCTTTCTAGACTCTCTAAGACAGCAGGAATCATGAGTGTGCTAAGAAAAAAAGAACGGTGTTTCCTACACATACGGACCATATCTAGTCCAACTCTGCTTCTGAAACTGATACTGGTCCTCTAATATCCAAGGCTTGTCAGTTAAGATGACAAACGTGTGAGCTTCGTGAACGATGTAGTTCTTTTGAGCTGTAAAGTGACTGCCCTTACTTGAAAGGAATTCTTGCTTGTAGGAAGACACAGAGCCTGGAATTTAACTCCATTTCTGAAGGGAAACACACAGCAGAGTTCGCATATATAGATCACACTCTGATTTAATGCAAGAAGGACGCTCTTGCTTTCTAGACTCTCTAAGACAGCAGGAATCATGAGTGTGCTGAGAAAAAAAGAACGGTGTTTCCTACACAAACGGACCATATCTAGTCCAACTCTGCCTCTGAAATTGATACAAAGCACAGGTCCTCTAACATCCGATGCTTGTCATTTAAGATCTGAAACGTGTGAGCTTCTTGAACGATGTAGTTCGTTTGAGCTGTAAAGTAACTGCCCTTACCTGAAACGAAGTCTTGTTTGTAGGAAGACTCAGAGTCTGGGATTTAACTCCATTTCTGAGGGGAAACACACATCAGAGTTCTCATCCATTGATTACACTCTGCTTTAGAGCAAGAAGCACGCTCTAGCTTTCTAGAGTCTTTAAGACACCAGGAAACGTGAGTGTGCTGAGAACAAAAGAATGGTGTTTCCTACACATACGGACCATATCTAGTCCAACTCTGCCTCTGAAATTGATACAAAGCACAGGTCCTCTAACATCCAATGCTTGTCATTTAAGATGAGAAACGTGTGAACCTCATGAATGATGTAGTTCGTTTGAGCTGTAAAGTAACTGCCCTGACCTGAAACGAAGTCTTGTTTGTAGGAAGACTCAGAGCCTGGGATTTAACTCCATTTCTGAAGTAAAACACAAAGCAGAGTTGTCATCCATTGATCACACTCTGCATTAGAGCAAGAAGCACGCTCTAGGTTTCAAGAGTCTCTAAGACAGCAGGAAACGTGAGTGTTCTGAGAACAAAAGAACGGTGTTTCCTACACATACGGACCATATCTAGTCCATCTCTGCTTCTGAAACTGATAGAAAGCACTGGGACTCTAACATCCAATGCTTGTCAGTTAAGATGAGAAACTTGTCAGCTTTGTGAACGATGTAGTTCCTTTGAGCTGAAAAGTGACTGCCCTTAGCTGAAACGAAATCTTGCATGTTGGAAGACACAGAGCCTGGGATATAACTCCATTACAGAAGGGAAACACACAGCATCGTTCTCATCCATGGATCACACTCTGCTTTAGAGCAAGAATGATACTCTTGCTTTCTAGAATCTCTAATACAGCAGGAAACATGTGTGTGCTCAGAAAAAATGAACGGTGTTTCCTACACATACGGACCATATCTAGTCCAACTATGCCTCTGAAATTGATACAAAGCACAGGTCCTCTAACATCCAAGGCTTGTCATTTAAGATCTGAAACGTGTGAGCTTCTTGAACGATGTAGTTCGTTTGAGCTGTAAAGAAACTGCCCTTACCTGAAACGAAGTCTTGCTTGTAGGAAGACACAGAGCCTGGAATTTAACTCCATTTCTGAAGGGAAACACACAACAGAGTTCTCATATATAGATCACACTCTGCTTTAGAACAAAAAGCACGCTCTTGCTTCTAGACTCTCTAAGACAGCAGGAATCATGAGTGTGCTGAGAAAAAAAGAACGGTGTTTCCTACACATATGGACCATATTTAGTCCATCTCTGCCTCTGAAATTGATACAAAGCACTGGTCCTCTAATATCCAATGCTTGTCAGTTAAGATGAGAAACGTGTGAGTTTCGTGAACGATGTAGTTCGTTTGATCTCAAAAGTGACGGCCTTTACTTGAAAGGAATTCTTGCTTGTAGGAAGAAACAGAGCCTGGAATTTAACTCCATTTCTGAAGGGAAACACAGCAGAGTTCTCATATATAGATCACACTCTGCTTTAGAGCAAGAAGCGCACTCTTGCTTCTAGACTCTCTCAGACAGCAGGAATCATGAGTGTGATGAGAAAAAAAGAACGGTGTTTCCTACACATACGGACCATATCTAGGCCAACTCTGCCTCTGAAATTGATACAAAGCACAGGTCCTCTAACATCCAATGCTTGTCAGTTCAGATGAGAAACTTGTTAGCTTTGTGAACGATGTAGTTCGTTTGAGCTGAAAATTGACTGCCCTTACCAGAAACGAAATCTTGCATGTTGGAAGACACAGAGCCTGGGATATAACTCCATTTTAGAAGGGAAACACACAGCATCGTTCTCATCCACGGATGACACTCTGCTTTTGAGCAAGAATGATACTCTTGCTTTCTAGAATCTCTAATACAGCAGAAAACATGTGTGTGCTCAGAACAAATGAACGGTGTTTCCTACACATACGGACCATATCTAGTCCAACTCTGCCTCTGAAATTGATACAAAGCAAAGGTTCTCCAGCATCCAATGCTTGTCATTTAAGATGAGAAACGTGTGAGCTTCGTGAACGATGTAGTTCGTTTGATCAGTAAAGTAACTTCCCTTACCTGAAACAAAGTCTTGTTTGTTGGAAGACTCAGAGCCTGGGATTTAACTCCATTTCTGAAGTGAAACACACAGCAGAGTTCTCATCCATTGATCACACTCTGCTTTAGAGCAAGAAGCACGCTCTAGCTCTCAAGAGTCTCTAAGACAGCAGGAAAAGTGAGTGTGCTGAGAACAAAAGAACGGTGTTTCCTACACATAAGGACCATATCTAATCCAACTCTGCTTCTGAAACTGATACAAATCACTGGTCCTCTAACATCCGATGTTTGTCAGTTAAGATGAGAAACGTGTGAGCTTCGGAAACGATGTAGTTCGTTTGAGTTGTAAAGTAACTGCCCTTACCTGATTTGAAGTCTTGCTTGTAGATGGACTCAGAGCCTGGGATTAACTCCATTTCTGAAGGGAAAGACACAGCAGAGTTCTCTTCCATGTATCACACTCTGCTTTAGAGCAAGAAGCACGCTCTTACTTCTAGATTCTCTAATACAGCAGGAAACTTAAGTGTGCTAAGAACCAATGAACGGTGTTTCCTACACATACGGACCATATCTAGTCCAACTCTGATTCGGAAACTGATACAAAGCACTGGTCCTCTAATATCCAATGCTTGTCAGTTAAGATGAGAAACGTGTGAGCTTCGTGAACGATGTAGTTCTTTTGATATCAAAAGTGACTGCCCTTACTTGAAAGGAATTCTTGCTTCTAGGAAGACACAGAGCCTGGAATTTAACTCCATTTCTGAAGGGAAACACACAGCAGAGTTCTCATATATAGATCACACTCTGCTTTAGAGCATGAAGCATGCTCTTGCTTTCTAGACTCTCTAAGACAGCAGGAATCATGAGTGTGCTGAGAAAAAAAGAACGGTGTTTCCTACACATACGGACCATATCTAGTCCAACTCTGCCTCTGAAATTGATACAAAGCACAGGTCCTCTAACATCCAATGCTTGTCATTTAAGATGAGAAACGTGTGAACCTCATGAATGATGTAGTTCGTTTGAGCTGTAAAGTAACTGCCCTGACCTGAAACGAAGTCTTGTTTGTAGGAAGACTCAGAGCCTGGGATTTAACTCCATTTCTGAAGTAAAACACAAAGCAGAGTTGTCATCCATTGATCACACTCTGCATTAGAGCAAGAAGCACGCTCTAGGTTTCAAGAGTCTCTAAGACAGCAGGAAACGTGAGTGTTCTGAGAACAAAAGAACGGTGTTTCCTACACATACGGACCATATCTAGTCCATCTCTGCTTCTGAAACTGATAGAAAGCACTGGGACTCTAACATCCAATGCTTGTCAGTTAAGATGAGAAACTTGTCAGCTTTGTGAACGATGTAGTTCCTTTGAGCTGAAAAGTGACTGCCCTTAGCTGAAACGAAATCTTGCATGTTGGAAGACACAGAGCCTGGGATATAACTCCATTACAGAAGGGAAACACACAGCATCGTTCTCATCCATGGATCACACTCTGCTTTAGAGCAAGAATGATACTCTTGCTTTCTAGAATCTCTAATACAGCAGGAAACATGTGTGTGCTCAGAAAAAATGAACGGTGTTTCCTACACATACGGACCATATCTAGTCCAACTATGCCTCTGAAATTGATACAAAGCACAGGTCCTCTAACATCCAAGGCTTGTCATTTAAGATCTGAAACGTGTGAGCTTCTTGAACGATGTAGTTCGTTTGAGCTGTAAAGTAACTGCCCTTACCTGAAACGAAGTCTTTTTTGTAGGAAGACTCAGAGTCTGGGATTTAACTCCATTTCAGAAGGGAAACACACAGCATAGTTCTCATCCATGGATCACACTCTGCTTTAGAGCAAGAATGACACTCTTGCTTTCTAGAATCTCTACTACAGCAGGAAACATGTGTGTGCTGAGAAAAAAAGAACGGTGTTTCCTACACATACAGACCATATCTAGTCCAACTCTGCCTCTGAAATTGATACAAAGCACAGGTCCTCTAACATCCAATGCTTGTCATTTAAGATCTGAAACGTGTGAGCTTCGTGAACGATGTAGTTCGTTTGATCAGTAAAGTAACTTCCCTTACCTGAAACGAAGTCTCGTTTGTAGGAAGACTCAGAGCCTTGGATTTAACTCCATTTCTGAAGTGAAACACACAGCAGAGTTCTCATATATAGATCACAATTTGCTTTAGAGCAAGAAGCACGCTCTAGCTGTCAAGAGTCTCTAAGACAGCAGGAAAGGTGAGTGTGCTGAGAACAAAAGAACAGTGTTTCCTACACATACGGACCATATTTAGTCCATCTCTGCTTCTGAAATTGATACAAAGCACTGGTCCTCTAATATCCAATGCTTGTCAGTTAAGATGAGAAACGTGTGAGTTTCGTGAACGATGTAGTTCTTTTGATCTCAAAAGTGACGGCCCTTACTTGAAAGGAATTCTTTCTTCTAGGAAGACACAGAGCCTGGAATTTACCTCCATTTCTGAAGGGAAACACACAGCAGAGTTCTCATATATAGATCACACTCTGCATTAAAGCAAGAAGCACGCTCTTGCTTTCTAGACTCTCTAAGACAGCAGGAATCATGAGTGTGCTAAGAAAAAAAGAACGGTGTTTCCTACACATACGGACCATATCTAGTCCAACTCTGCTTCTGAAACTGATACTGGTCCTCTAATATCCAAGGCTTGTCAGTTAAGATGACAAACGTGTGAGCTTCGTGAACGATGTAGTTCTTTTGAGCTGTAAAGTGACTGCCCTTACTTGAAAGGAATTCTTGCTTGTAGGAAGACACAGAGCCTGGAATTTAACTCCATTTCTGAAGGGAAACACACAGCAGAGTTCGCATATATAGATCACACTCTGATTTAATGCAAGAAGGACGCTCTTGCTTTCTAGACTCTCTAAGACAGCAGGAATCATGAGTGTGCTGAGAAAAAAAGAACGGTGTTTCCTACACAAACGGACCATATCTAGTCCAACTCTGCCTCTGAAATTGATACAAAGCACAGGTCCTCTAACATCCGATGCTTGTCATTTAAGATCTGAAACGTGTGAGCTTCTTGAACGATGTAGTTCGTTTGAGCTGTAAAGTAACTGCCCTTACCTGAAACGAAGTCTTGTTTGTAGGAAGACTCAGAGTCTGGGATTTAACTCCATTTCTGAGGGGAAACACACATCAGAGTTCTCATCCATTGATTACACTCTGCTTTAGAGCAAGAAGCACGCTCTAGCTTTCTAGAGTCTTTAAGACACCAGGAAACGTGAGTGTGCTGAGAACAAAAGAATGGTGTTTCCTACACATACGGACCATATCTAGTCCAACTCTGCCTCTGAAATTGATACAAAGCACAGGTCCTCTAACATCCAATGCTTGTCATTTAAGATGAGAAACGTGTGAACCTCATGAATGATGTAGTTCGTTTGAGCTGTAAAGTAACTGCCCTGACCTGAAACGAAGTCTTGTTTGTAGGAAGACTCAGAGCCTGGGATTTAACTCCATTTCTGAAGTAAAACACAAAGCAGAGTTGTCATCCATTGATCACACTCTGCATTAGAGCAAGAAGCACGCTCTAGGTTTCAAGAGTCTCTAAGACAGCAGGAAACGTGAGTGTTCTGAGAACAAAAGAACGGTGTTTCCTACACATACGGACCATATCTAGTCCATCTCTGCTTCTGAAACTGATAGAAAGCACTGGGACTCTAACATCCAATGCTTGTCAGTTAAGATGAGAAACTTGTCAGCTTTGTGAACGATGTAGTTCCTTTGAGCTGAAAAGTGACTGCCCTTAGCTGAAACGAAATCTTGCATGTTGGAAGACACAGAGCCTGGGATATAACTCCATTACAGAAGGGAAACACACAGCATCGTTCTCATCCATGGATCACACTCTGCTTTAGAGCAAGAATGATACTCTTGCTTTCTAGAATCTCTAATACAGCAGGAAACATGTGTGTGCTCAGAAAAAATGAACGGTGTTTCCTACACATACGGACCATATCTAGTCCAACTATGCCTCTGAAATTGATACAAAGCACAGGTCCTCTAACATCCAAGGCTTGTCATTTAAGATCTGAAACGTGTGAGCTTCTTGAACGATGTAGTTCGTTTGAGCTGTAAAGTAACTGCCCTTACCTGAAACGAAGTCTTTTTTGTAGGAAGACTCAGAGTCTGGGATTTAACTCCATTTCAGAAGGGAAACACACAGCATAGTTCTCATCCATGGATCACACTCTGCTTTAGAGCAAGAATGACACTCTTGCTTTCTAGAATCTCTACTACAGCAGGAAACATGTGTGTGCTCAGAACAAATGAACTGTGTTTCCTAAACATACGGACCATATCTAGTCCAACTCTGCTTCTGAAACTGATACAAAGCACTGGTCCTCTAATATCAAATGCTTGACAGTTAAGATGAGAAACGTGTGAGCTTCGTGAACGATGTTGTTCCTTTGATCTCAAAAGTGACTGCCCTTACTTGAAAGGAATTCTTGCTTGTAGGAAGACACAGAGCCTGGAATTTAACTCCATTTCTGAAGGGAAACACACAACAGAGTTCTCATATATAGATCACACTCTGCTTTAGAACAAAAAGCACGCTCTTGCTTCTAGACTCTCTAAGACAGCAGGAATCATGAGTGTGCTGAGAAAAAAAGAACGGTGTTTCCTACACATACGGACCATATTTAGTCCATCTCTGCCTCTGAAATTGATACAAAGCACTGGTCCTCTAATATCCAATGCTTGTCAGTTAAGATGAGAAACGTGTGAGTTTCGGGAACGATGTAGTTCGTTTGATCTCAAAAGTGACGGCCTTTACTTGAAAGGAATTCTTGCTTGTAGGAAGACACAGAGTCTGGAATTTACCTCCATTTCTGAAGGAAAACACACAGCAGAGTTCTCATATATAGATCACACTCTGCTTTAAAGCAAGAAGCACGCTCTTGCTTTCTAGACTCTCTAAGACACCTGGAAACGTGAGTGTGCTGAGAACAATAACGGTGTTTCCTACACATACGGACCATATCTAGTCCAACTCTGCTTCTGAAACTGATAGAAAGCACTGGTACTCTAACATCAAATGCTTGTCATTTAAGATGAGAAACGTGTGAGCCTCGTGAACGATGTATTTCGTTTGAGTTTTAAAGTAACTGCCCTTACCTGAAACGAAGTCTTGTTTGTGGGAAGACTCAGAGCCTGGGATTCAACTCCATTTCAGAAGGGAAACACACAGCATAGTTCTCATCAATGGATCACACTCTGCTTTAGAGCAAGAATGACACTCTTGATTTCTAGAATCTCTAATACAGCAGGAAACATGTGTGTGCTCAGAACAAATGAACTGTGTTTTCTACACATACGGACCATATCTAGTCCAACTCTGCTTCTGAAATTGATACAAAGCACTGGTCCTCTAATATCCAATGCTTTTCAGTTAAGATGAGAAACTTGTTAGCTTTGTGAACGATGTAGTTCGTTTGAGCTGAAATGTGACTGCCCTTAGCTGAAACGAAATCTTGCATGTTGGAAGACACAGAGCCTGGGATTTAACTCCATTTCAGAAGGGAAACAAACAGCAGAGTTCTCATCCATTGATTGCACTCTGCTTTAGAGCAAGAAGAACGCTCTAGCTTTCTAGATTATTTAAGACACCAGGAAACGTGAGTCTGCTGAGAACAAAAGAACGGTGTTTCCTACACATACGGACCATATCTAGTCCAACTCTGCCTCTGAAATTGATACAAAGCAAAGGTCCTCTAACATCCAATGCTTGTCATTTAAGATGAGAAACGTGTGAGCCTCGTGAACGATGTATTTCGTTTGAGCTCTAAAGTAACTGCCCTTACCAGAAACGAAGTCTTGTTTGAAGGAAGACTCAGAGCCTGGGATTTAACTCCATTTCTGAAGTGAAACACACAGCAGAGTTCTCATATATAGATCACACTCTGCTTTAGAGCAAGAAGCACGCTCTTGCTTCTAGACTCTCTAAGACAGCAGGAATCATGAGTGTGCTGAGAAAAAAAGAACGGTGTTTCCTACACATACAGACCATATCTAGTCCAACTCTGCCTCTGAAATTGATACAAAGCACAGGTCCTCTAACATCCAATGCTTGTCATTTAAGATCTGAAACGTGTGAGCTTCGTGAACGATGTAGTTCGTTTGATCAGTAAAGTAACTTCCCTTACCTGAAACGAAGTCTCGTTTGTAGGAAGACTCAGAGCCTTGGATTTAACTCCATTTCTGAAGTGAAACACACAGCAGAGTTCTCATATATAGATCACAATTTGCTTTAGAGCAAGAAGCACGCTCTAGCTGTCAAGAGTCTCTAAGACAGCAGGAAAGGTGAGTGTGCTGAGAACAAAAGAACAGTGTTTCCTACACATACGGACCATATTTAGTCCATCTCTGCTTCTGAAATTGATACAAAGCACTGGTCCTCTAATATCCAATGCTTGTCAGTTAAGATGAGAAACGTGTGAGTTTCGTGAACGATGTAGTTCTTTTGATCTCAAAAGTGACGGCCCTTACTTGAAAGGAATTCTTGCTTCTAGGAAGACACAGAGCCTGGAATTTACCTCCATTTCTGAAGGGAAACACACAGCAGAGTTCTCATATATAGATCACACTCTGCATTAAAGCAAGAAGCACGCTCTTGCTTTCTAGACTCTCTAAGACAGCAGGAATCATGAGTGTGCTAAGAAAAAAAGAACGGTGTTTCCTACACATACGGACCATATCTAGTCCAACTCTGCCTCTGAAATTGATACAAAGCACAGGTCCTCTAACATCCGATGCTTGTCATTTAAGATCTGAAACGTGTGAGCTTCTTGAACGATGTAATTCGTTTGAGCTGTAAAGTAACTGCCCTTACCTGAAACGAAGTCTTGTTTGTAGGAAGACTCAGAGTCTGGGATTTTACTCCATTTCAGAAGGGAAACACACAGCATAGTTCTCATCCATGGATCACACTCTGCTTTAGAGCAAGAATGACACTCTTGCTTTCTAGAATCTCTAATACAGCAGGAAACATGTGTGTGCTCAGAACAAATGAACTGTGTTTCCTACACATACGGATCATATCTAGTCCAACTCTGTTTCTGAAACTGATACAAAGCACTGGTCCTCTAATATCAAATGCTTGACAGTTAAGATGAGAAACGTGTGAGCTTCGTGAACGATGTTGTTCCTTTGATCTCAAAAGAGACTGCCCTTACTTGAAAGGAATTCTTGCTTGTAGGAAGACACAGAGCCTGGAATTTAACTCCATTTCTGAAGGGAAACACACAGCAGAGTTCTCTTCCATGTATCACACTCTGCTTTAGAGCAAGAAGCACGCTCTTGCTTTCTAGATTCTCTAATACAGCAGGAAACTTAAGTGTGCTAAGAACCAATGAACGGTGTTTCCTACACTTACGGACCATATCTAGTCCAACTCTGCATCTGAAACTGATACTGGTCCTCTAATATCCAAGGCTTGTCAGTTAAGATGACAAACGTGTGAGCTTCGTGAACGATGTAGTTCTTTTGAGCTGTAAAGTGACTGCCCTTACTTGAAAGGAATTCTTGCTTGTAGGAAGACACAGAGCCTGGAATTTAACTCCATTTCTGAAGTGAAACACACAGCAGAGTTCTCATATATAGATCACACTCTGCTTTAGAGCAAGAAGCACGCTCTTGCTTCTAGACTCTCTAAGACAGCAGGAATCATGAGTGTGCTGAGAAAAAAAGAACGGTGTTTCCTACACATACAGACCATATCTAGTCCAACTCTGCCTCTGAAATTGATACAAAGCACAGGTCCTCTAACATCCAATGCTTGTCATTTAAGATCTGAAACGTGTGAGCTTCGTGAACGATGTAGTTCGTTTGATCAGTAAAGTAACTTCCCTTACCTGAAACGAAGTCTCGTTTGTAGGAAGACTCAGAGCCTTGGATTTAACTCCATTTCTGAAGTGAAACACACAGCAGAGTTCTCATATATAGATCACAATTTGCTTTAGAGCAAGAAGCACGCTCTAGCTGTCAAGAGTCTCTAAGACAGCAGGAAAGGTGAGTGTGCTGAGAACAAAAGAACAGTGTTTCCTACACATACGGACCATATTTAGTCCATCTCTGCTTCTGAAATTGATACAAAGCACTGGTCCTCTAATATCCAATGCTTGTCAGTTAAGATGAGAAACGTGTGAGTTTCGTGAACGATGTAGTTCTTTTGATCTCAAAAGTGACGGCCCTTACTTGAAAGGAATTCTTGCTTCTAGGAAGACACAGAGCCTGGAATTTACCTCCATTTCTGAAGGGAAACACACAGCAGAGTTCTCATATATAGATCACACTCTGCATTAAAGCAAGAAGCACGCTCTTGCTTTCTAGACTCTCTAAGACAGCAGGAATCATGAGTGTGCTAAGAAAAAAAGAACGGTGTTTCCTACACATACGGACCATATCTAGTCCAACTCTGCCTCTGAAATTGATACAAAGCACAGGTCCTCTAACATCCGATGCTTGTCATTTAAGATCTGAAACGTGTGAGCTTCTTGAACGATGTAATTCGTTTGAGCTGTAAAGTAACTGCCCTTACCTGAAACGAAGTCTTGTTTGTAGGAAGACTCAGAGTCTGGGATTTTACTCCATTTCAGAAGGGAAACACACAGCATAGTTCTCATCCATGGATCACACTCTGCTTTAGAGCAAGAATGACACTCTTGCTTTCTAGAATCTCTAATACAGCAGGAAACATGTGTGTGCTCAGAACAAATGAACTGTGTTTCCTACACATACGGATCATATCTAGTCCAACTCTGTTTCTGAAACTGATACAAAGCACTGGTCCTCTAATATCAAATGCTTGACAGTTAAGATGAGAAACGTGTGAGCTTCGTGAACGATGTTGTTCCTTTGATCTCAAAAGAGACTGCCCTTACTTGAAAGGAATTCTTGCTTGTAGGAAGACACAGAGCCTGGAATTTAACTCCATTTCTGAAGGGAAACACACAGCAGAGTTCTCTTCCATGTATCACACTCTGCTTTAGAGCAAGAAGCACGCTCTTGCTTTCTAGATTCTCTAATACAGCAGGAAACTTAAGTGTGCTAAGAACCAATGAACGGTGTTTCCTACACTTACGGACCATATCTAGTCCAACTCTGCATCTGAAACTGATACTGGTCCTCTAATATCCAAGGCTTGTCAGTTAAGATGACAAACGTGTGAGCTTCGTGAACGATGTAGTTCTTTTGAGCTGTAAAGTGACTGCCCTTACTTGAAAGGAATTCTTGCTTGTAGGAAGACACAGAGCCTGGAATTTAACTCCATTTCTGAAGGGAAACACACAGCAGAGTTCGCAAATATAGATCACACTCTGATTTAATGCAAGAAGCACGCTCTTGCTTCTAGACTCTCTAAGACAGCAGGAAAAATGAGTGTGCTGAGAAAAAAAGAACGGTGTTTCCTACACAAACGGACCATATCTAGTCCAACTCTGCCTCTGAAATTGATACAAAGCACAGGTCCTCTAACATCCGATGCTTGTCATTTAAGATCTGAAACGTGTGAGCTTCTTGAACGATGTAGTTCGTTTGAGCTGTAAAGTAACTGCCCTTACCTGAAACGAAGTCTTGTTTGTAGGAAGACTCAGAGTCTGGGATTTAACTCCATTTCTGAGGGGAAACACACATCAGAGTTCTCATCCATTGATTAC
Organism: Onychomys leucogaster; assembly: GCA_949786385.1. Classification (NCBI taxonomy): domain Eukaryota; kingdom Metazoa; phylum Chordata; class Mammalia; order Rodentia; family Cricetidae; genus Onychomys; species Onychomys leucogaster. Next base: position 1,269,670 of record CATKUP010000056.1, read on the forward strand.
ACTCTGCTTTAGAGCAAGAAGCACGCTCTAGCTTTCTAGAGTCTTTAAGACACCAGGAAACGTGAGTGTGCTGAGAACAAAAGAATGGTGTTTCCTACACATACGGACCATATCTATTCCAACTCTGCCTCTTAAAGTGATACAAAGCACTGGTCCTCTAACATCCGATGCTTGTCAGTTAAGATGAGAAACGTGTGAGCTTCGTGAACGATGTAGTTCGTTTGATCTCAAAAGTGACTGCCATTACTTGAAAGGAATTCTTGCATGTAGGAAGACACAGAGCCTGGAATTTAACTCCATTTCTGAAGGAAAACACACAGCAGAGTTCTCATCCATTGATCACACTCTGCTTTAGAGCAAGAAGCACGCTCTTGCTTTCTAGACTCCCTAAGACAGCAGGAATCATGAGTGTGCTGAGAAAAAAAGAATGGTGTTTCCTACACATACGGACCATATCTAGTCGAACTCTGCTTCTGAAACTGATAGAAAGCACAGGTCCTCTACCATCCGATGCTTGTCATTTAAGATCTGAAACGTGTGAGCTTCGAGAACGATGTAATTTGTTTGAGCTGTAAAGTATGTGCCCTTACCTGAAACGAAGTCTTGCTTGTAGGAAGACTCAGAGCCCGGGATTTAACTCCATTACTGAAGAGAAACACACAGCAGAGTTCTCATATATAGATCACACTCTGCTTTAGAACAAGAAGCAAGCTCTTGCTTTCTAGAATCTCTAATACAGCAGGAAACATGTGTGTGCTCAGAACAAATGAAAGGTGTTTCCTACAAATTCAGACCATATCTATTCCAACTCTGCTTCTTAAACTGATACAAAGCACTGATCCTCTAACATCCGATGCTTGTCAGTTAAGATGAGAAACGTGTGAGCTTCATGAACAATGTAGTTCATTTGATCTCAAAAGTGACTGCACTTACTTGAAAAGAATTCTTGCTTGTAGGAAGACACAGAGCCTGGAATTTAACTCCATTTCTGAAGGGAAACACACAGCAGAGTTCTCATCAATTGATTACACTCTGCTTTCGAGCAAGAATGACACTCTTGCTTTCTAGAGTCTCTAATACAGCAGGAAACGTGAGTGTGCTGAGAACAAAAGAACAGTGTTTCCTACACATACAGACCATATCTAGTCCAACTCTGCTTCTGAAACTGATACAAAGCACTGGTCCTCTAATATCAAATGCTTGTCAGTTAAGATGAGAAACATGTGAGCTTCGTGAACGATGTAGTTCGTTTGAGTTGTAAAGTAATTGCCCTTACCTGATTTGAAGTCTTGCTTGTAGGAGGACTCAGAGCCTGGGATTAACTCCATTTCTGAAGGGAAACACACAGCAGAGTTCTCTTCCATGTATCACACTCTGCTTGAGCAGGAAGCATGCTCTTGCTTTCAAGAGTCTCTAAGACAGCAGGAAACGTGAGTGTGCTGAGAACAAAAGAACGGTGTTTCCTACACATACGGACCATATCTCGTCCATCTCTGCTTCTGAAACTGATAGAAAGCATTGGTCCTCTAACATCCAATGCTTGTCAGTTAAGACGAGAATCTTGTTAGCTTTGTGAACGATGTAGTTCGTTTGAGCTGAAAAGTGTCTGCCCTTACCTGAAACAAAGTAGTGCTTGTAGGAAGACACAGAACCTGGGATTTAACTCCATTTCAGAAGGGAAACAAACAGCATAGTTCTCATCCAAGGATCACACTCTACTTTAGAGCAAGAATGACACTCTTTCTTTCTAGAATCTCTAATACAGCAGGACACATGTGTGTGCTCAGAACAAATGAACGGTGTTTCCTACACATATGGACCATATCTAGTCCAACTGTGCTTATGAAACTGATACAAAGCACTGGTCCTCTAATATCAAATGCTTGTCAGTTAAGATAGAAACGTGTGAGCTTCGTGAACGATGTAGTTCATTTGATCTCAAAAGTGACTGCACTTACTTGAAAAGAATTCTTGCTTTTAGGAAGACACAGAGCCTGGAATTTAACTCCATTTCTGAAGAGAAACACACAGCAGAGTTCTCAAATATATCACACTCTGCTTTAGAGAAAGGAGCACGCTCTTGCATTCTAGAGTCTCTAAGACAGCAGGAAACATGAGTGTGCTGAGACAAAAAGAACGGTGTTTCCTACACATACAGACCATATCTAGTCCAACTCTGCTTCTGAAACTGATACAAAGCACTGGTCCTCTAATATCAAATGCTTGTCAGTTAAGATGAGAAACGTGTGAGCTTCGTGAACGATGTAGTTCGTTTGAGTTATAAAGTAACTGCCCTTACCTGATTCTAGTCTTCCTTGTAGGAGAACTCAGAGCCTGGGATTAACTCCATTTCTGAAGGGAAACACACAGCTGAGTTCTCTTCCATGTATCACAATCTGCTTTAGAGCAAGAAGCACGCTCTTGCTTTCAAGAGTCTCTAAGACAGCAGGAAACGTGAGTGTGCTGAGAACAAAAGAACGGTGTTTTCTACACATACGGACCATATCTACTCCAACTCTGCTTCTGAAACTGATAGAAAGCACTGGTCCTCTAACATCCAATGCTTGTCAGTTAAGATGAGAAATATGTTAGCTTTGTAAACGATGTAGTTCGTTTGAGCTGAAAAGTCACTGCCCTTTGCTGAAACGAAGTCTTGTTTGTAGGAAGACTCAGAGCCTGGGATTTAACTCCATTTCAGAATGGAAACACACAGCATAGTTCTCATCCATGGATCACACTCTGCTTTAGAGCAAGAATGACACTCTTGTTTCTAGAATCTCTAATACAGCAGGAAACATGTGTGTGCTCAGAACAAATGAACGGTGTTTCCTACACAAATGGACCATATCTAGTCCAACTCTGCTTATGAAACTGACACAAAGCACTGGTCCTCTAATATCAAATGATTGTCAGTTAAGATAGAAACGTGTGAGCTTCGTGAACGATGTAGTTCGTTTGATCTCAAAAGTGACTGCACTTACTTGAAAAGAATTCTTGCTTGTAGGAAGACACAGAGCCTGGAATTTAACTCCATTTCTGAAGGGAAACACACAGCAGAGTTCTCATCCATTGATTACACTCTGCTTTAGAGCAAGAAGCACGCTCTAGCTTTCTAGAGACTCTTAGACAGCAGGAAACGTGAGTGTGCTGAGAACAAAAGAACTGTGTTTCCTACACATACGGACCATATCTATTCCAACTCTGCTTCTTAAACTGAGAGAAAGCACTAGTCCTCTATCATCCGATGCTTGTCAGTTAAGATGAGAAACGTGTGAGTTCATGAACGATGTGGTTAGTTTCAGTTGTAAAGTAACTGCCCTTACCTGATTCGAAGTCGTGCTTGTAGGAAGACTCAGAGCCTGGGATTTAACTCCATTTCAGAAGGGAAACACACAGCAGAGTTCGCATCCATTGATTACACTCTGCTTTAGAGCAAGAATGACACTCTTGCTTTCTAGAATCTCTAATCAGCAGGAAACATGAGTGTGCTGAGAACAAAAGAACGGTGTTTCCTACACATACGGACCATATCTAGTCCTACTCTGCTTCTGAAACTGATACAAAGCACTGGTCCTCTAACATCCAATGCTTCTCAGTTAAGATGAGAATCTTGTTAGCTTTGTGAACGATGTAGTTCGTTTGAGCTGAAAAGTGACTGCCCTTAGCTGAAACGAAGTCTTGCATGTTGGAAGACACAGAGCCAGGGATTTAACTCCATTCCAGAAGTGAAACACACAGCATAGTTCTCAGCCATGGATCACACTCTGCTTTAGAGCAAGAATGACACTCTTGCTTTCTAGAATCTCTAATACAGCAGGAAACATGTGTGTGCTCAGAACAAATGAACGGTGTTTCCTACACATATGGACCATATCTAGTCCAACTCTGCTTATGAAACTGATACAAAGCACTGGTCCTCCAATATCTAATGCTTGTCATTTAAGATAGAAACGTGTGAGCTTTGCGAACGATGTAGTTCGTTTGATCTCAAAAGTGACTGCACTTACTTGAAAAGAATTCTTGCTTGTAGGAAGACACAGAGCCTGGAATTTAACTCCATTTCTGAAGAGAAACACACAGCAGAGTTCTCATCCATTGACTACACTCTCCTTTAGAGCAAGAAGCACGCTCTAGCTTTCTAGAGTCTCTAAGACAGCAGGAAACGTGAGTGTGCTGAGAACAAAAGAACTGTGTTTCCTACACATACGGACCGTATCTATTCCAACTCTGCTTCTTAAACTGATACAAAGCACTGGTCCTCCATCATCTGATGCTTGTCAGTTAAGATGAGAAACGTGTGAGTTCATGAACGATGTGGTTCGTTTCAGTTGTAAAATAACTGCCCTTACCTGATTCGAAGTCTTGCTTGTAGGAAGACTCAGAGCCTGTGATTTAACTCCATTTCTGAAGAGAAACACACACCAGAGTTCTCATATATAGATCACACTCTGCTTTAGAGAAAGAAGCACGCTCTTGCTTTCTAGACTCCCTAAGACAGCAGGAATCATGAGTTTGCTGAGAAAAAAAGAACGGTGTTTCCTACACATACGGACCATATATAATCCAACTCTGCCTCTGAAATTGATAGGAAGCACTGGTCCTGTAACATCCGATGCTTGTCAGTTTAGATGAGAAACATGTGAGCTTTGTGAATGATGTAGTTCATTTGAGCTGAAAAGTGACTGCCCTTACCTGAAACAAAGTAGTGCTTGTAGGAAGACACAGAGCCTGGGATTTAACTCCATTTCAGAAGGGAAACAAACAGCATAGTTCTCATCCATGGATCACACTCTACTTTAGAGCAAGAATGACACTCTTGCTTTCTAGAATCTCTAATACAGCAGGAAACATGTGTGTGCTCAGAACAAATGAATGGTTTTTCCTACACATATGGACCATATCTAGTCCAACTCGGCTTCTGAAACTGATAGAAAGCACTGGTCCTCTAATATCCAATGCTTGTCAGTTAAGATGAGAAATTTGTTAGCTTTGTGAACGATGTAGTTCGTTGGGGCTGAAAAGTGACTGCCCTTAGCTGAAACGAAGTCTTGTTTGTAGGAGGACTCAGAGCCTGGGATTTAACTCCATTTCAGAATGGAAACACACAGCATAGTTCTCATCCATGGATCACAGTCTGCTTTAGAGCAAGAATGACACTCTTGCTTTCTAGAATCTCTAATACAGCAGGAAAAATGTGTGTGCTCAGAAGAAATGAACTGTGTTTTCTACACATACGGACCATACCTAGTCCAAATCTGCTTCTGAAACTGATACAAAGCACTGGTCCTCTAATATCAAATGCTTGTCAGTTAAGATGAGAAACGTGTGAGCTTCGTGAACGATGTAGATCGTTTGATCTCAAAAGTGACTGCCCTTTCTTGAAAAGAATTCTTGCTTGTAGGAAGACACAGAGCCTGGAATTTAACCCCATTTCTGAAGGGAAACACACAGCAGAGTTCTCATCCATTGATTACACTCTGCTTTAGAGGAAGAAGCACGCTCTAGCTTTCTAGAGTCTCTAAGACAGCAGGAAACTTGAGTGTGCTCAGAACAAAAGAACTGTGTTTCCTACACATACGGACCATATCTATTCCAACTATGCTTCTTAAACTGATAGAAAGCACTAGTCCTCTATCATCCCATGCTTGTCAGTTAAGATGAGAAACGAGTGAGTTCATGAACGATGTGGTTCGTTTCAGTTGTAAAGTAACTGCCCTTACCTGATTCGAAGTCTTGCTTGTAGGAAGACTCAGAGCCTGGGATTTCACTCCATTTCTGAAGAGAAAACCACAGCAGAGTTCTCATATATAGATCACACTCTGCTTTAGAGCAAGGAGCACGCTCTTGCATTCTAGAGTCTCTAAGACAGCAGGAAACATGAGTGTGCTGAGACAAAAAGAACGGTGTTTCCTACACATACAGACCATATCTAGTCCAACTCTGCTTCTGAAACTGATACAAAGCACTGGTCCTCTAATATCAAATGCTTGTCAGGTAAGAAGAGAAACGTGTGAGCTTCGTGAACAATGTAGTTCGTTTTAGTTGTGAAGTAACTGCCCTTACCTGATTCGATGTCTTGCTTGTAGGAGGACTCAGAGCCTGGGATTAACTCCATTTCTGAAGGGAAACACACAGCAGAGTTCTCTTCCATGTATCACACTCAGCTTTAGAGCAAGAAGCACGCTCTTGCTTTCTAGAGTCTATAAGACACCAGGAAACGTGAGTGTGCTGAGAACAAAAGAAAGGTGTTTCCTACACATACGGACCATATCTATTCCAACTCTGCCTCTTAAAGTGATACAAAGCACTGGTCCTCTAACATCCCATGCTTGTCAGTTAAGATGAGGAACGTGTGTGTTCGTGAACGATGTAGTTCGTTTGAGTTGTAAAGTAACTGCCCTCACCTGATTCGAAGTCTTGCTTGTAGGAAGACTCAGAGCCTAGGATTTAACTCCATTTCTGAAGAGAAACACACAGCAGAGTTCTCATATATAGATCACACTCTGCTTTAGAGCAAGGAGCACGCTCTTGCATTCTAGAGTCTCTAAGACAGCAGGAAACATGAGTGTGCTGAGAAAAAAAGAACGGTGTTTCCTACACATACGGACCATATCTCGTCCAACTCTGCTTGTGAAACTGATACAAAGCACTGGTCCTCTAATATCAAATGCTTGTCAGTTAAGATGAGAAACGTGTGAGCTTCATGAACGATGTAGTTCGTTTGATCTCAAAAGTGACCGCACTTACTTGAAAAGAATTCTTGCTTGTAGGAAGACACAGAGCCTGGAATTTAACTCCATTTCTGAAGGGAAACACACAGCAGAGTTCTCATCCATTGATTACACTCTGCTTTAGAGGAAGAAGCACGCTCTACCTTTCTAGAGTCTCTAAGACAGCAGGAAACGTGAGTGTGCTGAGAACAAAAGAACCGTGTTTCCTACACATACAGACCATATCTATTCCAACTCTGCTTCTTAAACTGATAGAAAGCACTGGTCCTCTAACATCAAATGCTTGTCAGTTAAGACCAGAATCTTGTTAGCTTTGTGAACGATGTAGTTCGTTTGAGCTGAAAAGTGACTGCCCTTAGCTGAAACGAAGTCTTGCATGTTGGAAGACACAGAGCCTGTGATTTAACTCCATTTCAGAAGGGAAACACACAGCATAGTTCTTATCCATGGATCACACTCTACTTTAGAGCAAGAATGACACTCTTGCTTTCTAGAATCTCTAATACAGCAGGAAACATGTGTGTGCTCAGAACAAATGAACGGTGTTTCCTACACATATGGACCATATCTAGTCCAACTCTGCTTATGAAACTGATACAAAGCACTGGTCCAATAATATCAAATGCTTGTCAGTTAAGATAGAAAAGTGTGAGCTTCGTGAACGATGTAGTTCATTTGATATCAAAAGTGACTGCACTTACTTGAAAAGAATTCTTGCTTTTAGGAAGACACAGAGCCTGGAATTTAACTCCATTTCTGAAGGGAAACACACAGCAGAGTTCTCATCCATTGATTACACTCTCCTTTAGAGCAAGAAGCACGCTCTAGCTTTCTAGAATCTCTAAGACATCAGGAAACGTGAGTGTGCTGAGAACAAACGAACTGTTTTTCCTACACATACGGACCATATCTATTCCAACTCTGCTTCTTAAACTGATACAAAGTACTGGTCCTCTATCATCTGATGCTTGTCAGTTAAGATGAGAAACGTGTGAGTTCATGAACGATGTAGTTCGTTTGAGTTGTAAAGTAACTGCGCTTACCTGATTCGAAATCTTGCTTGTAGGAGGACTCAGAGCCTGGCATTTACTCCATTAATGAAGGGAAACACACAGCAGAGTTCTCTTCCATGTATCACACTAAGCTTTAGAGCAAGAAGCACGCTCTTGCTTTCTAGATTCTCTAATACAGCAGGAAACTTGAGTGTGCTAAGAACAAATGAACGGTGTTTCCTACACATACGGACCATATCTAGTCCAACTCTGCTTCGGAAACTGATACAAAGCACTGGTCCTCTAATATCCAATGCTTGTCAGTTAAGATGAGAAACGTGTGAGCTTCGTGAACGATGTAGTTCATTTGATCTCAAAAGTGACAGCCCTTACTTGAAAGGTAGTCTTACTTGTAGGAAGACACAGAGCCTGGAATTTAACTCCATTTCTGAAGAGAAACACACAGCAGAGTTCTTATATATAGATCACACTCTGCTTTAGAGCAAGGAGCACGCTCTTGCATTCTAGAGTCTCTAAGACAGCAGGAAATATGAGTGTGCTGAGAAAAAAAGAACGGTGTTTCCTACACATACGGACCATATCTAGTCCAACTCTGCTTCTGAAACTGATACAAAGCACTGGTCCTCTAATATCAAATGCTTGTCAGTTAAGATGAGAAACGTGTGAGCTTCCTGAACGATGTAGTTCGTTTGATCTCAAAAGTGACCGCACTTAATTGAAAAGAATTCTTGCTTGTAGGAAGACACAGAGCCTGGGATTTAACTCCATTTCAGAAGGGAAACAAACAGCATAGTTCTCATCCATGGATCACACTCTACTTTAGAGCAAGAATGACACTCTTGCTTTCTAGAATCTCTAATACAGCAGGAAAAATGTGTGTGCTCAGAACAAATGAATGGTGTTTCCTACACATATGGACCATATCTAGTCCAACTCGGCTTCTGAAACTGATAGAAAGCACTGGTCCTCTAACATCCAATGCTTGTCAGTTAAGATGAGAAATTTGTTAGCTTTGTGAACGATGTAGTTCGTTGGGCCTGAAAAGTGACTGCCCTTAGCTGAAACGAAGTCTTGTTTGTAGGAAGACTCAGAGCCTGGGATTTAACTCCATTTCAGAATGGAAACACACAGCATAGTTCTCATCCATGGATCACACTCTGCTTTAGAGCAAGAATGACACTCTTGCTTTCTAGAATCTCTAATACAGCAGGAAACATGTATGTGCTCAGAAGAAATGAACTGTGTTTTCTACACATACGGACCATACCTAGTCCAAATCTGCTTCTGAAACTGATACAAAGCACTGGTCCTCTAATATCAAATGCTTGTCAGTTAAGATGAGAAACGTGTGAGCTTCGTGAACAATGTAGTTCGTTTTAGTTGTGAAGTAACTGCCCTTACCTGATTCGATGTCTTGCTTGTAGGAGGACTCAGAGCCTGGGATTAACTCCATTTCTGAAGGGAAACACACAGCAGAGTTCTCTTCCATGTATCACACTCAGCTTTAGAGCAAGAAGCACGCTCTAGCTTTCTAGCGTCTCTAAGACAGCAGGAAACGTGAGTGTGCTGAGAACAAAAGAACTGTGTTTCCTACACATACGGACCATATCTATTCCAACTCTGCTTCTTAAACTGATACAAAGCACTGGTCCTCTATCATCCGATGCTTGTCAGTTAAGATGAGAAACATGTGAGTTCATGAACAATGTGGTTCATTTGAGTTGTGAAGTAACTGCCCTTACCTGATTCGATGTCTTGCTTGTAGGAGGACTCAGAGCCTGGGATTAACTCCATTTCTGAAGGGAAACACACAGCAGAGTTCTCTTCCATGTATCACATTCAGCTTTAGAGCAAGAAGCACGCTCTTGCTTTCTAGATTCTCTAATACAGCAGGAAACTTGAGTGTGCTAAAAACAAATGAACGGTGTTTCCCACAAATACGGACCATATCTAGTCCAACTCTGCTTCAGAAACTGATACAAAGCACTGGTCCTCTAATATCCAATGTTTGTCAGTTAAGATGAGAAATTTGTTAGCTTTGTGAACTATGTAGTTCGTTTGAGCTAAAAAGTGACTGCCCTTAGCTGAAACGAAGTCTTGTTTGTAGGAAGACTCAGAGCCTGGGATTTAACTCCATTTCAGAAGGGAAACACACAGCATAGTTCTCATCCATGGATCACACTCTGCTTTAGAGCAAGTATGACACTCTTGCTTTCTAGAATCTCTAATACAGCAGAAAAAAGGTGTGTGCTCAGAAGAAATGAACTGTGTTTTCTACACATACTGAGCATATCTATTCCAAATCTGCTTCTGAAACTGATACAAAGCACTGGTCCTCTAATATCAAATGCTTGTCAGTTAAGATGAGAAACGTGTGAGCTTCGTGAACGATGTAGTTCGTTTGATCTCAAAAGTGACTGCCCTTACTTGAAAAGAATTCTTGCTTGTAGGAAGACACAGAGCCTGGAATTTAACTCCATTTCTGAAGGGAAACACACAGCAGAGTTCTCATATATAGATCACACTCTGCTTTAGAGCAAGGAGCACGCTCTTGCATTCTAGAGTCTCTAAGACAGCAGGAAACATGAGTGTGCTGAGAAAAAAAGAACGGTGTTTCCTACACATACGGACCATATCTCATCCAACTCTGCTTGTGAAACTGATACAAAGCACTGGTCCTCTAATATCAAATGCTTGTCAGTTAAGATGAGAAACGTGTGAGCTTCGTGAACGATGTAGTTCGTTTGAGTTGTAAAGTAACTGCCCTTACCTGATTCGAAGTCTTGCTTGTAGGAGGACACAGAGCCTGGGATTAACTCCATTTCTGAAGGGAAACACACAGCTGAGTTGTCTTCCATGTATCACACTCTGCTTTAGAGCAAGAAGCACGCTCTTGCTTTCAAGAGTCTCTAAGACAGCAGGAAACGTGAGTGTGCTGAGAACAAAAGAACGGTGTTTTCTACACATACGGACCATATCTAGTCCAACTCTGCTTCTGAAACTGAAACAAACCACAGGTCCTCTAACATGCAATGCTTCTCATTTAAGATGAGAAACGTGTGAGCTTCTTTAACGATGTAGTTCGTTTGAGCTGTAAAGTAACTGCCCTTAACCGACACGAAGTCTTTATTGTAGGGAGACTCAGAGCCTGGGATTTAACTCCAGTTCTGAAGTGAAACACACAGCACAGTTCTTATATATAGATCACACTCTGCTTTAGAGCAAGAAGCACGCTCTTGCTTTCTTGAGTCTCTAATAGAGCAGGAAAATTGAGTGAGCTCAGAACAAAAGAACGGAGTTTCCTACACATACGGACCATATCTAGTCCAACTCTGCCACTGAAATTGATACAAAGAACAGGTCCTCTAATATCCAATGCTTGTCATTATGATGAGAAACGTGTGAGATTCATGAACGATGTAGTTCCTTAGAGCTGAAAAGTTACTGCCCATACTTGAAACAAAGTCTTGCTTGTGGAAGAAACAGAGCCTGGAATTTAACTCCATTTCTGAAGGGAAACACAGCATAGTTCTCATCAATGGATCACGCTCTGCTTTAGAGCAAGAAGAACGCTCTTGCTTTCTAGAATCTCTAATAGAGCAGAAAACTTGAGTGTGCTCAGAAAAATAGGACAGTGTTTCCTTCACATACGGACCATATCTTGTTCAAATCTCCTTCTGAAACTGAAAGAAACCACAGGTCCTCTAACATCCAATGCTTGTCAGTTAAGATGAGACACGTGTGCGCCTCTTGAAAGATGTAGTTCGTTTGAGCTGTAAAGTAACTGCCCTTACCTAAAACGAAGTCTTGCTTGTAGGATGACTCACACGCTGGGGTTTAACTCCATTTCTGAAGGGAAACACAAAGCACAGTTCTCATCCATTTGTCACTCTCTGCTTCAGAACAAGAAGCACGCTCTTGATTTCTAGAATCTCTAATACAGCAGGAAACTTGAGTGTGCTCAGAACAAAAGAACGGTGTTTCCTACACATACAGACCATGTCTGCTTCAAATCTGCTTCTGAAACTGAAACAAACCACAGGTATCTAACCTGCTATGCTAGTCAATTAAGATGAGAAACATGTGAGCTTCTTGAACGATATAGTTCGTTTGAGCTGTAAAGTAACTGCCCTTACCTGAAATGATTTCTTGTTTGTAGAAAGACTCAGAGACGGGGATTTAACTCCATTTCTCAAGTGAAACACACAGCACAGTTCTCATATGTAGATCACACTCTGCTTTAGAGCAAGAAGCATGCTCTTGCTTTAGATATTCTCTAAGACAGCAGGAAACATGAGTGTGCTGAGAACAAAAGAACCGTGTTTCCTACACATACAGACCATATCTCGTCCAACTCTGATTCTGAAATTGATACAAAGCACAGGGCCTCTAACATCCAATGCTTGTCATTTAAGATGAGAATCGTGTGAGCTTCGTGAACGATGTAGATCGTTAGAGCTGAAAGTGACTGCCCTTACCTGAAACGAAGTAGTGCTTGTGGAATGACACAGAGACTTGGATTTAACTCCATTTCTGATGGGAAACAAACAGCATAGTTCTCATCCATTGATCACACTGTGCTTTAGAGCAAGAAGAACGCTCTTGCTTTCGAGAATCTCTAATAGAGCAGGAAACTTGAGTGTGCTCAGAACAAAAGAATTGTGTTTCCTAAAAATACGGACCATATCTTCTTTAACATTTCTTCTGAAAGAGAAGCAAACCACAGGTTTTCGAACATCCAATGCTTGTCAGTTAAGATGAGAAACGTGTGAGCTTCTGGAACGATGTAGTTCGTTTGAGCTGTAAAGTAACTTCCCTTACCTGAAACGAAGTCTTGCTTGTAGGAAGACTCAGAGCCTGGGATTTAACTCCATTTCTGAAGTGAAACACACAGCAGAGTTCTCATCCATAGATAACACTCTGCTTTAGCGCAAAACCACGCTCTTCCTTTCTAGAGTCTCTAATACATCAGGAAACATGATTGTGCTCATAACAAAAGAACTGTGTTAACTCAGCATACGGACCATATATAGTCCAACTCTGCCTCTGAAATTGCTACAAAGCACAGATCCTCTAACATACAATGCTTGCCATTTAAGATGAGAAACGTGGGAGCTTCGTGAACGATGTAGTTCGTTAGAGCTGAAAGTGACTGCCCTTACCTGAAACGAAGTAGTGCTTGTAGAATGACACAGAGACTTGGATTTAACTCCATTTCTGATGGGAAACAAACAGCATAGTTCTCATCCATTGATCACACTCTGCTTTAGAGCAAGAAGAACGCTCTTGCTTTCGAGAATCTCTAATAGAGCAGGAAACTTGAGTGTGCTCAGAACAAAAGTACGGTGTTTCCTACACATACAGAATATATCTAGTTCAACTCTGCTTCTGAAACTGAATCAAACCACAGGTCCTCTAACATCCAATGCTTGTCAGTTAAGATGAGAAACATGTGAGCTTTGTGAACGAAGTAGTTCGTTTGAGCAGAAAAGTGACTGCCCTAACCTGAAATGAATTCTTGCTTGTAGGAAGACACAGAGCCTGGGATTTAACTCCATTTCTGAAGGGAAACAAACACCACAGTTCTCATCCATGAATCACACTCTGCTTTAGAGCAAGAACCATGCTCTTCCTTTCTAGATTCTCTAATACAGCAGGAAACGTGATTGTGCTGAGAACAAAAGAACGGTGTTTCCTACACATACGGACCATATCTAGTCCAACTCTGCTTCTGGTATTGATACAAGCACAGGTCCTCTAACATCCAATGCTTGTCATTTAAGATGAGAAACGAGTGAGCTTCGTGAATGATGTAGTAAGTATGAGCTGAAACTTGACTGCCCTTACCTGAAATGAAGTCTTGCTTGTAGGAAGACTCAGAACCTGGGATTTAACTCCATTTCTGAAGTGAAACACACAGCAGAGTTCTCATTCATTGATCACACTCTGCTTTAGAGCAAGAAGCACGCTCTTGCTTTCTAGATTCTCTAAGACAGCAGGAAACGTGAGTGTGCTTAGAACAAAAAAACGGTGTTTCGTACACATACGGACCATATCTAGTTCCACTCTTATTCTGAAACTGACACAAAGCACAGGTTCTGTAACATCCAATGCTTTTCATTTAAGACCGAGAAACGTGTGAGCTTCGTGTCCGATGTAGTTCGTTTGAGCTGTAAAGTAACTGCCCTTACCTGAAACGAATTCTTGATGGTAGGAAGACTGAGAGCCTGTGATTTAACTCCATTTCTGAAGTGAAACACACAGCAGAGTTCTCATTCATAGATCACAATCTGCTTTAGAGCAAGAAGCTCGCTCATGTTTTCTAGGGTCTATAAGACAGCAGGAAAGGTGAGTGTGCTGAGAACAAAAGAACAGTGTTTCCTACACATATGGACCATATCTAGTCCAACTCTGCTTCTGGTATTGATACAAGCACAGGTCCTCTAATATCCAATGCTTGTCATTTAAGATGAGAAACAAGTGAGATTCGTGAACGATGTAGTTAGTATGAGCTGAAAAGTGACTGCCCTAACCTGAAATGAAGTCTTGCTTGTAGGAAGACTCAGAGCCTGGGATTTAACTCCATTTCTGAAGTGAAACACACAGCAGCGTTCTCATCCATAGATCACACTGTGCTTCAGAGCAAGAAACACGCTCTTGCTTTCTAGAGTCTCTAATATAGCAGGAAACATGAGTGTGCTGAGAACAAAAGAACGGTGTTTCCTACACATACGGACCATATCTAGTCCAGCTCTGCTTCTGGTATTGATACAAGCACAGGTCCTCTAACATCCAAAACTTGTCATTTAAGATGAGAAACGTGGGAGCTTCGTGAACGATGTAGTTCGTTTGAGCTGTAAAGTAACTGCCCTTACCTGAAATGAAGTGTCACTTGTAGGAAGACTGAGAGCCAAGCATTTAACTCCATTTCTGAAGGGAAACACACGGCACAGTTCTCATCCATGAATCACACTCTGCTTTTGAGCAACAAGCACGCTCTTCCTGTATAGAGTCTCTAATACAGCAGGAAATATGATTGTCCTCAAAACAAAGAATTGTGTTTCCTAAAAATACGGACCATATCTAGTTTAACATTTCTTCTGAAAGAGAAGCAAACCACAGGTCCTCGAACATCCAATGCTTGTCAGTTAAGATGAGAAACGTGTGAGCTTCGTGAACGATGTAGTTCGTTTGTGGTGTAAAGTAACTGCCCTTACCTGAAACGAAGTCTTGCTTGTAGGAAGACTCAGAGCCTGGGATTTAACTCCATTTCTGAAGTGAAACACACAGCAGAGTTCTAATCCATAGATCACACTCTGCTGTAGAGCAAGAAGCACGGTCTTGCTTTCTAGATTCTCTACAACAGCAGGAAATGTGAGTGTGCTCAGAACAAAAGAATGGTGTTTCCTACACATACGGACCATATCTAGTCCAACTCTGCTTCTGAAACTGATACAATCCACAGGTCTTCAAACATCCAATGCTTGTCAGTTTAGATGAGAAACGTGTGACCTTCGTAAACGATGTAGTTCATTAGAGCTGAAAAGTGACTGCCCTTACCTGAAACGAAGTCTTGCTTGTACGAAGACACAGAGCCTGCGATTTAACTCCATTTCTGAAGGGAAACACACAGCACACTTCTCATCCATGAATCACACACTGCTTTAGAGAAAGAACCACGCTCTTCCTTTATAGAGTCTCTAATACAGCAGGAAACATGATTGTGCTCATAACATTAGAATTGTGTTTCCTAAAAATACGGACCATATCTAGTTTAACACTACTTCTGAAAGAGAAACAAACCAAAGGTCCTCTAACATCCAATGCTTGTCAGTTAAGATGAGAAACGTGTGAGCTTTGTGAACGATGTAGTTGGTTTGAGCTGAAAAGTTACTGCCCTTACCTGAAATGAAGTCTTGCTTGTAGGAAGACACAGAGCCTGGGATTTAACTCCATTTCTGAAGGGAAACACACACCACAGTTCTCATCCATGAATCACACTCTGCTTTAGAGCAAGAACCATGCTCTTCCTTTCTAGAGTCTCTAATACAGCGTTAAACGTGATTGTGCTCTGAACAAAAGAATTGTGTTTCCTACACATATGGACCATATGTAGGTCAACTTTTATTCTGAAACTGACACAAAGCACAGGTCCTGAAACATTCAATGCTTTTCAATTAAGACGGAGAAATGAGTGAGCTTCGTGAACGATGTAGTTAGTTTGAGCTATAAAGTAACTGCCTTTACCTGAAATGAAGTGTCACTTGTAGGAAGACTCCGACCCTGGGATTTAACTCCATTTCTGAAGTGAAACACACAGCAGAGTTCTCATCCATTGATCACACTCTGCTTTAGAGCAAGAACCACGCACTTCCTTTCAAGAGTCTCTAAGACAGCAGGAAACGTGAGTGTGCTAAGAACAAAAGAACGGTTTTTTGTACACATACGGACCATATCTAATCTAACTCTGCTTCTGAAACTGATACAAAGCACTGGTCCTCTTACATCCAATGCTTGTCAGTTAAGATGAGAAACGTGTTAGCTTCAAGAACGATGTAGTTCATTTGAGCTGAAAAGTGACTGCCCTTACCTGAAACGAAATCTTGCTTGTAGGAAGACTCAGAGCCTGGGATTTAACTCCTTTTCTGAAGTGAATCACCCAGCAGAGTTCTCATCCATAGATCACACTCTGCTTTAGAGCAAGTACCACGCTCTGGCTTTCTAGAGTCTCTAAGACAGCAGGAAACGTGAGTGTGCTGAGAAAAAAAGAATGTTGTTTCCTACGCATACGGACCATATCTAGTCCAACTCTGCTTCTGAAACTGATACAAACCACAGGTCCTCTAACATCCACTGCTTGTCAGTTTAGAGGACAAACGTGTGAGCTTCATGAATGATGTAGTTCGTTTGAGGTGCAAAGTAACTGCCCTTGCCTGAAGTGAAGACTTGCTTGTAGGAAGACTCAGAGCCTGGGATTTAACTCCATTTCAGAAGTGAAACACACAGCAGAGTTCTCATCCATTGATCACACTCTGCTTTAGAGCAAGAAGCACGCTCTTGCTTTCTAGATTCTCTAAAAGAGCAGGAAATGTGAGTGTGCTGAGAACAAAAGAAAGGTGTTTCCTACACATACGGACCGTATCTAGTCCAACTCTGCTTCTGAAACTGATACAAAGCACTGTTCCTCTAACATCCAATGATTGTCAGTTAAGATGAGAAACGTGTTAGCTTCATGAACGATGTAGTTCATTTGAGCTGGAAAGTGACTGCCCTTACCTGAAACAAAGTCTTACTTGTAGGAAGACTCAGAGCCTGGGATTTAACTCCATTTCTGAAGGGAAACACACAGCACAGTTCTCATCCATGAATCACACTCTGCTTTTGAGCAAGAAGCACGCTCTTCCTTTATAGATTCTCTAATACAGAAGGAAACATGATAGTCCTCATAACAAAAGAATTGTGTTTCCTAAAAATACGGACCATATCTAGTTTAACATTTCTTCTGAAAGAGAAGCAAACCACAGGTCCTCGAACATCCAATGCTTGTCAGTTAAGATGAGAAACGTGTGAGCTTCGTGAACAATGTAGTTCGTTTGAGCTGTAAAGTAACTGCCCTTACCTGAAACGAAGTCTTGCTTGTAGGAAGACTCAGAGCCTGGGATTTAACTCCATTTCTGAAGTGAAACACACAGCAGAGTTCTCATCCATAGATCACACTCTGCTTTAGAGCAAGAAGCACACTCTTGCTTTCTAGAGTCTCTAAGACAGCAGGAAACGTGAGTGTGCTTAGAACAAAAGAACGGTGTTTCCTACACATATGGTCCATATCTAGTTAAACTCTTATTCTGAAACTGACACAAAGCACAGGTCCTGTAACATCCAATGCTTTTCAATTAAGACCGAGAAACGTGTGATCTTCGTGTACGATTTAGTTCGTTTGAGCTGTAAAGTAACTGCATTTACCTGAAACGATGTTTTGCTTGTAGGAAGACTCAGAGCCTGGGATTTAACTCCATTTCTGAAGAGAAACACACAGCACAGTTCTCATCCATGAATCACACTCTGCTTTAGAGCAAGAAGCACGCTCTTCCATTATAGAGTCTCTAATAGAGCAGGAAACATGATTGTCCTCATAACAAAGAATTGTGTTTCCTAAAAATACGGACCATATCTAGTTTAATATTTCTTCTGAAAGAGAAGCAAACCACAGGTCCTCGAACATCCAATGCTTGTCAGTTAAGATGAGAAACGTGTGAGCTTCGTGAACGATGTAGTTCGTTTGAGCTGAAAAGTAACTGCCCTTACCTGAAACGAACTCTTGCTTGTAGGAATACTCAGAGCCTGGAATTTAACTCCATATCTGAAGTGAAACACACAGCAGAGTTCTCATCCATAGATCACACTCTGCTCTAGTGCAAGAAGCACGCTCTTGTTTTCTAGATTCTCTACGACAGCAGGAAATGTGAGTGTGCTCAGAACAAAAGAATGGTGTTTCCTACACATACGGACCATATCTAGTCCAACTCTGCTTCTGAAACTGATACAATCCACAGGTCTTCAAACATCCAATGCTTGTCAGTTTAGATGAGAAACGTGTGACCTTCGTAAACGATGTAGTTCGTTAGAGCTGAAAAGTGACTGCCCTTACCTGAAACGAAGTCTTGCTTGTACGAAGACACAGAGCCTGGGATTTAACTCCATTTCTGAAGGGAAACACACAGCACACTTCTCATCCATGAATCACACTCTGCTTTAGAGCAAGATCCATGCTCTACCTTTCTAGAGTCTCTAAAACAGCAGGAAACGTGATTGTGCTCCGAACAAAAGAACTGTGTTTCCTACACATAGGGACCATATGTAGGTCAACTCTTATTCGGAAACTGACACAAAGCACAGGTCCTGAAACATTCAATGCTTTTCAATTAAGCCTGAGAAATGAGTGAGTTTCGTGAACGATGTAGTTAGTTTGAGCTGTAAAGTAACTGCCTTTACCTGAAATGAAGTGTCACTTGTAGGAAGACTCCGAGCCTGGGATTTAACTCCATTTCTGAAGTGAAACACACAGCAGAGTTCTCATCCATTGATCACACTCTGCTTTAGAGCAAGAACCACGCTCTTCCTTTCTAGAGTCTCTAATACATCAGGAAACATGATTGTGCTCATAACAAAAGAACTGTGTTTCCTAAACATACGGACCATATCTAGTTCAACAGTTCTTCTAAAAGAGAAACAAACCACAGGTCCTCTAACATCCAATGCTTGTCAGTTAAGATGAGAAACGTGTGAGCTTCGTGAACAATGTAGTTCGTTTGAGCTGTAAAGAAACTGCCCTTACCTGAAACGAAGTCTTGCTTGTAGGAAGACTCAGAGCCTGGGATTTAACTCCATTTCTGAAGTGAAACACACAGCAGAGTTCTCATCCATAGATAACACTCTGCTTTAGAGCAAGAACCACGCTCTTGCTTTCTAGATTCTCTAAGAGAGCAGGAAATGTGTGTGTGCTGAGAACAAAAGAACGGTGTTTCCTACACATACGGACCGTATCTAGTCCAACTCTGCTTCTGAAACTGATACAAAGCACTGTTGCTCTAACATCCAATGCTTGGCAGGTAAGATGGGAAACGTGTTAGCTTCGTGAACAATGTAGTTCGTTTGAGCTGAAAAGTGACTGCCCTTACCTGAAACGAAGTTTTGCTTGTAGGAACACACAGAGCCTGGGATTTAACTCCATTTCTGACGGGAAACACACAGCACAGTTCTCATCCATGAATCACACTCTGCTTTAGAGCAAGAAGCACGCTCTTCCTTTACAGAGTCTCTAATACAGCAGGAAACATGATTGTCCTCATAACAAAAGAATTGTGTTTCCTAAAGATACAGACCATATCTAGTTTAACATTTCTTCTGAAAGAGAAGCAAACCACAGGTCCTCGAACATCCAATGCTTGTCACTTAAGATGAGAAACGTGTGAGTTTCGTGAATGATGTAGTTCCTTTGAGCTGTAAAGTAACTGCCCATACCTGAAATGAAGTCTTGCTTGTACGAAGACACAGAGCCTGGGATTTAACTCCATTTCTGAAGTGAAACACACAGCTGAGTTCTCATCCATAGATAACACTCTGCTTTAGAGCAAGAACCATGCTCTTCCTTTCTAGAGTCTCTAATATATCAGGAAACATGATTTTGCTCATAACAAAAGAACTGTGTTTCCTAAACATACGGACCATATCTAGTTCAACACTTCTTCTAAAAGAGAAACAAACCACAGGTCCTCTAACATCCAATGCTTGTCAGTTAAGATGAGAAACGTGTGAGTTTCGTGAACGATGTAGTTAGTTTGAGCTGTAAAGTAACTGCCCTTACCTGAAACGAAGTCTTGCTTGTAGGAAGACTCAGAGCCTGGGATTTAACTCCATTTCTGAAGTGAAACACACAGCAGAGTTCTCATCCATAGATCACACTCTGCTTTAGAGCAAGAAGCACGCTCTTGCTTTCTAGAGTCTCTAAGACAGCAGGAAACGTGAGTGTGCTTAGAACAAAAGAACGGTGATTCCTACACATACGGTCCATATCTAGTTCCACTCTGCTTCTGAAACTGAAACCAACTACAGGTCCTCTAACATCCAATGCTTGTCAGTTAAGATGAGAAACGTGTTAGCTTCATGAACGATGTAGTTCATTTGAGCTGAAAAGTGATTGCCCTTACCTGAAAAGAAATCTTGCTTGTAGGAAGACTCAGAGCCTGGGATTTAACTCCTTTTCTGAAGTGAATCACACAGCAGAGTTCTCATCCATAGATCACACTCTGCTCTAGTGCAAGAAGCACGCTCTTGTTTTCTAGATTCTCTGCGACAGCAGGAAATGTGAGTGTGCTCAGAACAAAAGAATGGTGTTTCCTACACATACGGACCATATCTAGTCCAACTCTGCTTCTGAAACTGATACAATCCACAGGTCTTCAAACATCCAATGCTTGTCAGTTTAGATGAGAAACGTGTGACCTTCGTAAAGGATGTAGTTCGTTCGAGCTGAAAAGTGACTGCCCTTACCTGAAACGAAGTCTTGCTTGTACGAAGACACAGAGCCTGGGATTTAACTCCATTACTGAAGGGAAACACACAGCACAGTTCTCACCCATGAATCACACACTGCTTTAGAGCAAGAACCACGCTCTTCCTTTATAGAGTCTCTAATACAGCAGGAAACATGATTGTGCTCATAACATTAGAATTGTGTTTCCTAAAAATACGGACCATATCTAGTTTAACACTACTTCTGAAAGAGAAACAAACCAAAGGTCCTCTAACATCCAATGCTTGTCAGTTAAGATGAGAAACGAGTTAGCTTCATGAACGATGTAGTTCATTTGAGCTGAAAAGTGACTGCCCTTACCTGAAACGAAATCTTGCTTGTAGAAAGACTCAGAGCCTGGGATTTAACTCCTTTTCCGAAGTGAATCATACAGCAGAGTTCTCATCCATAGATCACACTCTGCTTTAGAGCAAGAACCACGCTCTTCCTTTCTAGAGTCTCTAAGACAGCAGGAAACGTGAGTGTGCTGAGAACAAAAGAATGGTGTTTCCTACGCATTCGGACCATATCTAGTCCAACTCTGCTTCTGAAACTGATACAAACCACAGGTCCTCTAACATCCAATGCTTGTCATTTAAGATGAGAAACATGTGAGCTTCGTGAATGATGTAGTTCGTTTGAGCTGTAAAGTAACTTCCCTTACCTGAAACGAAGTCTTGCTTGTAGGAAGACTGAGAGCCTGGGATTTAACTCCATTTCTGAAGTGAAACACACAGCAGAGTTCTCATCCATAGATCACACTCTGCTGTAGAGCAAAAAGCACGCTCTTGCTTTCTAGATTCTCTCCGACAGCAGGAAACGTGAGTGTGCTGAGAACAAAAGAATGGTGTTTCCTACACATAGGGACCATATGTAGGTCAACTCTTATTCTGAAACTGACACAAAGCACAGGCCTGAAACATTCAATGCTTTTCAATTAAGACGGAGAAATGAGTGAGCTTCGTGAACGATGTAGTTAGTTTGAGCTGTAAAGTAACTGCCTTTACCTGAAATGAAGTGTCACTTGTAGGAAGACTCCGAGCCTGGGATTTAACTCCATTTCTGAAGTGAAACACACAGCAGAGTTCTCATCCATTGATCACACTGTGCTTTAGAGCAAGAACCACGCTCTTCCTTTATAGAGTCTCTAAGTCAGCAGGAAACGTGAGTGTGCTAAGAACAAAAGAACAGTGTTTCGTACAAATACGGACCATATCTAATCCAACACTGCTTCTGACACTGATACAAAGCACTGGTCCTCTAACATCCAATGCTTGTCAGTTAAGATGAGAATCGTGTTAGCTTCATGAACGATGTAGTTCATTTGAGCTGAAAAGTGACTGCCTTTACCTGAAACAAATCTTGCTTGTAGGAAGACTGAGAGCCTGGGATTTAACTCCTTTTCTGAAGTGAATCATACAGCAGAGTTCTCATCTATAGATCACACTCTGCTTTAGAGCAAGAACCATGCTCTTCCTTTCTAGAGTCTCTAAGACAGCAGGAAACGTGAGTGTGCTGAGAACAAAAGAATGGTGTTTCCTATGCATACGGACCATATCTAGTCCAACTCTGCTTCTGAAACTGATACAAACCACAGGTCCTCTAACATCCACTGCTTGTCAGTTTAGAGGAGAAACGTGTGAGCTTCATGAATGATGTAGTTCGTTTGAGCTATAAAGTAACTGCCCTTGCCTGAAGTGAAGTCTTGCTTGTTGGAAGACTCAGAGCCTGGGATTTAACTCCATTTCTGAAGTGAAACACACAGCAGAGTTCTCATCCATAGATCACACTCTGCTTTAGAGCAAGAAGCACGCTCTTGCTTTCTAGAGTCTCTAAGACAGCAGGAAACGTGAGTGTGCTTAGAACAAAAGAACGGTGATTCCTACACATACGGTCCATATCTAGTTCAACTCTTATTCTGAAACTGACACAAAGCACAGGTCCTGTAACATCCAATGCTTTTCAATTAAGACCGAGAAACGTGTGAGCTTCGTGTACGATTTAGTTCGTTTGAGCTGTAAAGTAACTGCATTTACCTGAAACGATGTTTTGCTTGTAGGAAGACTCGGAGCCTGGGATTTAACTCCATTTCTGAAGGGAAACACACAGCACAGTTCTCATCCATGAATCACACTCTGCTTTAGAGCAAGAAGCACGCTCTTCCATTATAGAGTCTCTAATACAGCAGGAAAAATGATTGTCCTCATAACAAAGAATTGTGTTTGCTAAAAATACGGACCATATCTAGTTTAATATTTCTTCTGAAAGAGAAGCAAACCACAGGTCCTCGAACATCCAATGCTTGTCAGTTAAGATGAGAAACGTGTGAGCTTCGTGAACGATGTAGTTCGTTTGAGCTGAAAAGTAACTGCCCTTACCTGAAACGAACTCTTGCTTGTAGGAATACTCAGAGCCTGGAATTTAACTCCATATCTGAAATGAAACACACAGCAGAGTTCTCATCCATAGATCACACTCTGCTCTAGTGCAAGAAGCACGCTCTTGTTTTCTAGATTCTCTACGACAGCAGGAAATGTGAGTGTGCTCAGAACAAAAGAATGGTGTTTCCTACACATACGGACCATATCTAGTCCAACTCTGCTTCTGAAACTGATACAATCCACAGGTCTTCAAACATCCAATGCTTGTCAGTTTAGATGAGAAACGTGTGACCTTCGTAAACGATGTAGTTCGTTAGAGCTGAAAAGTGACTGCCCTTACCTGAAACGAAGTCTTGCTTGTACGAAGACACAGAGCCTGGGATTTAACTCCATTTCTGAAGGGAAACACACACCACAGTTCTCATCCATGAATCACACTCTGCTTTAGAGCAAGAACCATGCTCTACCTTTCTAGAGTCTCTAATACAGCAGGAAACGTGATTGTGCTCCGAACAAAAGAACTGTGTTTCCTACACATAGGGACCATATGTAGGTCAACTCTTATTCTGAAACTGAGACAAAGCACAGGTCCTGAAACATTCAATGCTTTTCAATTAAGCCGGGGAAATGAGTGAGCTTCGTGAATGATGTAGTTAGTTTGAACTGTAAAGTAACTGCCTTTACCTGAAATGAAGTGTCACTTGTAGGAAGACTCCGAGCCTGGGATTTAACCCCATTTCTGAAGTGAAACACACAGCAGAGTTCTCATCCATAGATCACACTCTGCTGTAGAGCAAGAAGCACGCTCTTGCTTTCTAGATTCTCTACAACAGCAGGAAACGTGAGTGTGCTGAGAACAAAAGAATGGTGTTTCCTGCGCATACGGACCATATCTAGTCCAACTCTGCTTCTGAAACTGATACAAACCACAGGTCCTCTAACTTCCACCGCTTGTCAGTTTAGAGGAGAAACGTGTGAGCTTCATGAATGATGTAGTTCGTTTGAGCTGTAAAGTAACTGCCCTTACCTGAAACGAAATCTTGATTGTAGGAAGACTCAGAGCCTGGGATTTAACTCCATTTCTGAAGTGAAACACACAGCAGAGTTCTCATCCATAGATAACACTCTGCTTTAGAGCAAGAACCACGCTCTTCCTTTCTAGAGTCTCTAATATATCAGGAAACATGATTGTGCTCATAACAAAAGAACTGTGTTTCCTAAACATACGGACCATATCTAGTTCAACACTTCTTCTAAAAGAGAAACAAACCACAGGTCCTCTAACATCCAATGCTTGTCAGTTAAGATGAGAAACGTGTGAGTTTCGTGAACGATGTAGTTAGTTTGAGCTGTAAAGTAACTGCCCTTACCTGAAAGGAAGTCTTGCTTGTAGGAAGACTCAGAGCCTGGGATTTAACTCCATTTCTGAAGTGAAACACACAGCAGAGTTCTCATCCATAGATCACACTCTGCTTTAGAGCAAGAAGCACGCTCTTGCTTTCTAGAGTCTCTAAGACAGCAGGAAACGTGAGTGTGCTGAGAACAAAAGAACGGTGATTCCTACACATACGGTCCATATCTAGTTCAACTCTTATTCTGAAACTGACACAAAGCACAGGTCCTGTAACATCCAATGCTTTTCAATTAGGACCGAGAAACGTGTGAGCTTCGTGTACGATGTAGGTCATTTGAGGTGTAAAGTAACTGCCCTTACCTGAAACGATGTTTTGCTTGTAGGAAGACTCAGAACCTGGGATTTAACTCCATTTCTGAAGGGAAACACACAGCACAGTTCTCATCCATGAATCACACTCTGCTTTAGAGCAAGAAGCACGCTCTTCCTTTATAGAGTCTCTAATACAGAAAGAAACATGATTGTCCTCATAACAAAAGAATTGTGTTTCCTAAAAATACGGACCATATCTAGTTTAACATTTCTTCTGAAAGAGAAGCAAACCACAGGTCCTCGAACATCCAATGCTTGTCAGTTAAGATGAGAAACGTGTGAGCTTCGTCAATGATGTAGTTCGTTTGAGCTGTAAAGTAACTGCCCTTACCTGAAACGAAGTCTTGCTTGTAGGAAGACTCAGAGCCTGGGATTTAACTCCATTTCTGAAGTGAAACACACAGCAGAGTTCTCATCCATAGATCACACTCTGCTGTAGAGCAAGAAGCACGCTCTTGCTTTCTAGATTCTCTACGACAGCAGGAAACGTGAGTGTGCCGAGAACAAAAGAATGGTGTTTCCTACGCATACGGACCATATCTAGTCCAACTCTGCTTCTGAAACTGATACAAACCACAGGTCCTCTAACATCCACTGCTTGTCAGTTTAGAGGAGAAACGTGTGAGCTTCATGAATGATGTAGTTCGTTTGAGCTATAAAGTAACTGCCCTTGCCTGAAGTGAAGTCTTGCTTGTTGGAAGACTCAGAGCCTGGGATTTAACTCCATTTCTGAAGGGAAACACACAGCACACTTCTCATCCATGAATCACACTCTGCTTTAGAGCAAGAACAACGCTCTTCCTTTATAGAGTCTCTAATACAGCAGGAAACATGATTGTGCTCATAACATTAGAATTGTGTTTCCTAAAAATACGGACCATATCTAGTTTAACACTACTTCTGAAAGAGAAACAAACCAAAGGTCCTCTAACATCCAATGCTTGTCAGTTAAGAAGAGAAACGTGTGAGCTTTGTGAACGATGTAGTTGGTTTGAACTGAAAAGTTACTGCCCTTACCTGAAATGAAGTCTTGCTTGAAGGAATCACAGAGCCTGGGATTTAACTCCATTTCTGAAGTGAAACACACAGCAGAGTTCTCATCCATAGATCACACTCTGCTGTAGAGCAAGAAGCACGCTCTTGCTTTCGAGATTCTCTACGACAGCAGGAAACGTGAGTGTGCTGAGAACAAAAGAATGGTGTTTCCTACACATAGGGACCATATGTAGGTCAACTCTTATTCTGAAACTGACACAAAGCACAGGCCTGAAACATTCAATGCTTTTCAATTAAGACGGAGAAATGAGTGAGCTTCGTGAACGATGTAGTTAGTTTGAGCTGTAAAGTAACTGCCTTTACCTGAAATGAAGTGTCACTTGTAGGAAGACTCCGAGCCTGGGATTTAACTCCATTTCTGAAGTGAAACACACAGCAGAGTTCTCATCCATTGATCACACTGTGCTTTAGAGCAAGAACCACGCTCTTCCTTTCTAGAGTCTCTAAGTCAGCAGGAAACGTGAGTGTGCTAAGAACAAAAGAACAGTGTTTCGTACACATACGGACCATATCTAATCCAACACTGCTTCTGACACTGATACAAAGCACTGGTCCTCTAACATCCAATGCTTGTCAGTTAAGATGAGAAACGTGTTAGCTTCATGAACGATGTAGTTCATTTGAGCTGAAAAGTGACTGCCCTTACCTGAAACAAATCTTGCTTGTAGGAAGACTCAGAGCCTGGGATTTAACTCCTTTTCTGAAGTGAATCATACAGCAGAGTTCTCATCTATAGATCACACTATGCTTTAGAGCAAGAACCACGCTCTTCCTTTCTAGAGTCTCTAAGACAGCAGGTAACGTGAGTGTGCTGAGAACAAAAGAATGGTGTTTCCTACGCATACAGACCATATCTAGTCCAACTCTGCTTCTGAAACTGATACAATCCACAGGTCCTCTAACATCCACTGCTTGTCAGTTTAGAGGAGAAACGTGTGAGCTTCATGAATGATGTAGTTCGTTTGAGCTATAAAGTAACTGCCCTTGCCTGAAGTGAAGTCTTGCTTGTAGGAAGACTCAGAGCCTGGGATTTAACTCCATTTCTAAAGTGAAACACACAGCAGAGTTCTCATCCATAGATCACACTCTGCTGTAGAGCAAGAAGCATGCTCTTGCTTTCTAGATTCTCTATGACAGCAGGAAATGTGAGTGTGCTGAGAACAAAAGAACAGTGTTTCCTACACATACCGACCGTATCTAGTCCAACTCTGCTTCTGATACTGATACAAAGCACTGTTCCTCTAACATCCAATGCTTGGCAGGTAAGATGGGAAACGTGTTAGCTTCGTGAACGATGTAGTTCCTTTGAGCTGAAAAGTGACTGCCCTTACCTGAAACGAAGTTTTGCTTGTAGGAAGACACAGAGCCTTGGATTTAACTCCATTTCTGAAGGGAAAGACACAGCACAGTTCTCATCCATGAATCACACTCTGCTTTTGAGCAAGAAGCACGCTCTTCATTTATAGAGTCTCTAATACAGAAGGAAACATGATTGTCCTCATAACAAAAGAATTGTGTTTCCTAAAATTACGGACCATATCTAGTTTAACATTTCTTCTGAAAGAGAAACAAACCACAGGTCCTCTAACATCCATTGCTTGTGAGTTAAGATGAGAAACGTGTGAGCTTTGTGAACGATGTAGTTGGTTTGAGCTGAAAAGTTACTGCCCTTACCTGAAATGAAGTCTTGCTTGTAGGAAGACACAGAGCCTGGGATTTAACTCCATTTCTGAAGTGAAACACACAGCAGAGTTCTCATCCATTGATCACACTCTGCTTTAGAGCAAGAAGCACGCTCTTGCTTTCTAGATTCTCTAAGAGAGCAGGAAATGTGAGTGTGCTGAGAACAAAAGAACGGTGTTTCCTACACATACGGACCGTATCTAGTCCAACTCTGCTTCTGAAACTGATACAAAGCACTGTTCCTCTAACATACAATGCTTGGCAGGTAAGATGGGAAACGTGTTAGCTTCGTGAACAATGTAGTTCGTTTGAGCTGAAAAGAGACTGCCCTTACCTGAAACGAAGTTTTGCTTGTAGGAAGACACAGAGCCTTGGATTTAACTCCATTTCTGAAGGGAAACACACAGCACAGTTCTCATCCATGAATCACACTCTGCTTTTGAGCAAGAAGCACGCTCTTCCTTTATAGAGTCTCTAATACAGAAGGAAACATGATTGTCCTCATAACAAAAGAATTGTGTTTCCTAAAAATACGGACCATATCTAGTTTAACATTTCTTCTGAAAGAGAAGCAAACCACAGGTCCTCGAACATCCAATGCTTGTCAGTTAAGATGAGAAACGTGTGAGCTTCGTGAATGATGTAGTTCGTTTGAGCTGTAAAGTAACTGCCCTTACCTGAAACGAAGTCTTGCTTGTAGGAAGACTCAGAGCCTGGGATTTAACTCCATTTCTGAAGTGAAACACACAGCAGAGTTCTCATCCATAGATAACACTCTGCTGTAGAGCAAGAAGCACGCTCTTGCTTTCTAGATTCTCTACGACAGCAGGAAACGTGAGTGTGCTGAGAAGAAAAGAATGGTGTTTCCTACGCATACGGACCATATCTAGTCCAACTCTGCTTCTGAAACTGATACAAACCACAGGTCCTCTAACATCCACTGCTTGTCAGTTTAGAGGAGAACGTGTGAGCTTCATGAATGATGTAGTTCGTTTGAGCTGTAAAGTAACTGCCCTTACCTGAAGTGAAGTCTTGCTTGTAGGAAGACTCAGAGCCTGGGATTTAACTCCATTTCTGAAGGGAAACACACAGCACAGTTCTCATCCATGAATCACACTCTGCTTTTGAGCAAGAAGCATGCTCTTCCTTTATAGAGTCTCTAATACGGAAGGAAACATGATTGTCCTCATAACAAAAGAATTTTGTTTCCTAAAAATACGGACCATATCTAGTTTAACATTTCTTCTGACAGAGAAGCAAACCACAGGTCCTCGAACATCCAATGCTTGTCAGTTAAGATGAGAAACGTGTGAGCTTCGTGAACAATGTAGTTCGTTTGAGCTGTAAAGTAACTGCCCTTACCTGAAACGAAATCTTGATTGTAGGAAGACTCAGAGCCTGGGATTTAACTCCATTTCTGAAGTGAAACACACAGCAGAGTTCTCATCCATAGATCACACTCTGCTGTAGAGCAAGAACCACGCTCTTCCTTTATAGAGTCTCTAATACAGCAGGAAACATGATTGTGCTCATAACATTAGAATTGTGTTTCCTAAAAATACGGACCATATCTAGTTAAACACTACTTCTGAAAGAGAAACAAACCAAAGGTCCTCTAACATCCAATGCTTGTCAGTTAAGAAGAGAAACGTGTGAGCTTTGTGAACGATGTAGTTGGTTTGAACTGAAAAGTTACTGCCCTTACCTGAAATGAAGTCTTGCTTGAAGGAATCACAGAGCCTGGGATTTAACTCTATTTCTGAAGTGAAACACACAGCAGAGTTCTCATCCATAGATCACACTCTGCTGTAGAGCAAGAAGCACGCTCTTGCTTTCTAGATTCTCTACGACAGCAGGAAACGTGAGTGTGCTGAGAACAAAAGAATGGTGTTTCCTACACATAGGGACCATATGTAGGTCAACTCTTATTCTGAAACTGACACAAAGCACAGGCCTGAAACATTCAATGCTTTTCAATTAAGACGGAGAAATGAGTGAGCTTCGTGAACGATGTAGTTAGTTTGAGCTGTAAAGTAACTGCCTTTACCTGAAATGAAGTGTCACTTGTAGGAAGACTCCGAGCCTGGGATTTAACTCCATTTCTGAAGTGAAACACACAGCAGAGTTCTCATCCATTGATCACACTGTGCTTTAGAGCAAGAACCACGCTCTTCCTTTCTAGAGTCTCTAAGTCAGCAGGAAACGTGAGTGTGCTAAGAACAAAAGAACAGTGTTTCGTACACATACGGACCATATCTAATCCAACACTGCTTCTGACACTGATACAAAGCACTGGTCCTCTAACATCCAATGCTTGTCAGTTAAGATGAGAAACGTGTTAGCTTCATGAACGATGTAGTTCATTTGAGCTGAAAAGTGACTGCCCTTACCTGAAACAAATCTTGCTTGTAGGAAGACTCAGAGCCTGGGATTTAACTCCTTTTCTGAAGTGAATCATACAGCAGAGTTCTCATCTATAGATCACACTATGCTTTAGAGCAAGAACCACGCTCTTCCTTTCTAGAGTCTCTAAGACAGCAGGTAACGTGAGTGTGCTGAGAACAAAAGAATGGTGTTTCCTACGCATACGGACCATATCTAGTCCAACGCTGCTTCTGAAACTGATACAATCCACAGGTCCTCTAACATCCACTGCTTGTCAGTTTAGAGGAGAAACGTGTGAGCTTCATGAACGATGTAGTTCGTTTGAGCTATAAAGTAACTGCCCTTGCCTGAAGTGAAGTCTTGCTTGTAGGAAGACTCAGAGCCTGGGATTTAACTCCATTTCTAAAGTGAAACACACAGCAGAGTTCTCATCCATAGATCACACTCTGCTGTAGAGCAAGAAGCATGCTCTTGCTTTCTAGATTCTCTATGACAGCAGGAAATGTGAGTGTGCTGAGAACAAAAGAACGGTGTTTCCTACACATACCGACCGTATCCAGTCCAACTCTGCTTCTGATACTGATACAAAGCACTGTTCCTCTAACATCCAATGCTTGGCAGGTAAGATGGGAAACGTGTTAGCTTCGTGAACGATGTAGTTCCTTTGAGCTGAAAAGTGACTGCCCTTACCTGAAACGAAGTTTTGCTTGTAGGAAGACTCAGAGCCTGGGATTTAACTCCATTTCTGAAGGGAAAGACACAGCACAGTTCTCATCCATGAATCACACTCTGCTTTTGAGCAAGAAGCACGCTCTTCATTTATAGAGTCTCTAATACAGAAGGAAACATGATTGTCCTCATAACAAAAGAATTGTGTTTCCTAAAATTACGGACCATATCTAGTTTAACATTTCTTCTGAAAGAGAAACAAACCACAGGTCCTCTAACATCCAATGCTTGTGAGATAAGATGAGAAATGTGTGAGCTTTGTGAACGATGTAGTTGGTTTGAGCTGAAAAGTTACTGCCCTTACCTGAAATGAAGTCTTGCTTGTAGGAAGACACAGAGCCTGGGATTTAACTCCATTTCTGAAGTGAAACACACAGCAGAGTTCTCATCCATTGATCACACTCTGCTTTAGAGCAAGAAGCACGCTCTTGCTTTCTAGATTCTCTAAGAGAGCAGGAAATGTGAGTGTGCTGAGAACAAAAGAACGGTGTTTCCTACACATACGGACCGTATCTAGTCCAACTCTTCTTCTGAAACTGATACAAAGCACTGTTCCTCTAACATACAATGCTTGGCAGGTAAGATGGGAAACGTGTTAGCTTCGTGAACAATGTAGTTCGTTTGACCTGAAAAGTGACTGCCCTTACCTGAAACGAAGTTTTGCTTGTAGGAAGACACAGAGCCTTGGATTTAACTCCATTTCTGAAGGGAAACACACAGCACAGTTCTCATCCATGAATCACACTCTGCTTTTGAGCAAGAAGCACGCTCTTCCTTTATAGAGTCTCTAATACAGAAGGAAACATGATTGTCCTCATAACAAAAGAATTGTGTTTCCTAAAAATACGGACCATATCTAGTTTAACATTTCTTCTGAAAGAGAAGCAAACCACAGGTCCTCGAACATCCAATGCTTGCAGTTAAGATGAGAAACGTGTGAGCTTCGTGAATGATGTAGTTCGTTTGAGCTGTAAAGTAACTGCCCTTACCTGAAACGAAGTCTTGCTTGTAGGAAGACTCAGAGCCTGGGATTTAACTCCATTTCTGAAGTGAAACACACAGCAGAGTTCTCATCCATAGATCACACTCTGCTGTAGAGCAAGAAGCACGCTCTTGCTTTCTAGATTCTCTACGACAGCAGGAAACGTGAGTGTGCTGAGAACAAAAGAATGGTGTTTCCGACGCATACGGACCATATCTAGTCCAACTCTGCTTCTGAAACTGATACAAACCACAGGTCCTCTAACATCCACTGCTTGTCAGTTTAGAGGAGAACGTGTGAGCTTCATGAATGATGTAGTTCGTTTGAGCTGTAAAGTAACTGCCCTTACCTGAAGTGAAGTCTTGCTTGTAGGAAGACTCAGAGCCTGGGATTTAACTCCATTTCTGAAGGGAAACACACAGCACAGTTCTCATCCATGAATCACACTCTGCTTTTGAGCAAGAAGCATGCTCTTCCTTTATAGAGTCTCTAATACGGAAGGAAACATGATTGTCCTCATAACAAAAGAATTGCGTTTCCTAAAAATACGGACCATATCTAGTTTAACATTTCTTCTGAAAGAGAAGCAAACCACAGGTCCTCGAACATCCAATGCTTGTCAGTTAAGATGAGAAACGTGTGAGCTTCGTGAACAATGTAGTTCTTTTGAGCTGTAAAGTAACTGCCCTTACCTGAAACGAAATCTTGATTGTAGGAAGACTCAGAGCCTGGGATTTAACTCCATTTCTGAAGTGAAACACACAGCAGAGTTCTCATCCATAGATCACACTCTGCTGTAGAGCAAGAACCACGCTCTTCCTTTCTAGAGTCTCTAATATATCAGGAAACATGATTGTGCTCATAACAAAGAACTGTGTTTCCTAAACATACGGACCATATCTAGTTCAACACTTCTAAAAGAGAAACAAACCACAGGTCCTCTAACATCCAATGCTTGTCAGTTAAGATGAGAAACGTGTGAGTTTCGTGACCGATGTAGTTAGTTTGAGCTGTAAAGTAACTGCCCTTACCTGAAAGGAAGTCTTGCTTGTAGGAAGACTCAGAGCCTGGGATTTAACTCCATTTCTGAAGTGAAACACACAGCAGAGTTCTCATCCATAGATCACACTCTGCTTTAGAGCAAGAAGCACGCTCTTGCTTTCTAGAGTCTCTAAGACAGCAGGAAACGTGAGTGTGCTGAGAACAAAAGAACGGTGATTCCTACACATACGGTCCATATCTAGTTCAACTCTTATTCTGAAACTGACACAAAGCACAAGTCCTGTAACATCCAATGCTTTTCAATTAAGACCGAGAAACGTGTGAGCTTCGTGTACGATGTAGGTCATTTGAGGTGTAAAGTAACTGCCCTTACCTGAAACGATGTTTTGCTTGTAGGAAGACTCAGAGCCTGGGATTTAACTCCATTTGTGAAGGGAAACATACAGCACAGTTCTCATGCATGAATCACACTCTGCTTTAGAGCAAGAAGCACGCTCTTCCTTTATAGAGTCTCTAATACAGAAGGAAACATGATTGTCCTCATAACAAAAGAATTGTGTTTCCTAAAAATACGGACCATATCTAGTTTAACATTTCTTCTGAAAGAGAAGCAAACCACAGGTCCTCGAACATCCAATGCTTGTCAGTTAAGATGAGAAACGTGTGAGCTTCGTGAATGATGTAGTTCGTTTGAGCTGTAAAGTAACTGCCCTTACCTGAAACGAAGTCTTGCTTGTAGGAAGACTCAGAGCCTGGGATTTAACTCCATTTCTGAAGTGAAACACACAGCAGAGTTCTCATCCATAGATCACACTCTGCTGTAGAGCAAGAAGCACGCTCTTGCTTTCTAGATTCTCTACGACAGCAGGAAACGTGAGTGTGCTGAGAACAAAAGAATGGTGTTTCCTACGCATACGGACCATATCTAGTCCAACTCTGCTTCTGAAACTGATACAAACCACAGGTCCTCTAACATCCACTGCTTGTCAGTTTAGAGGAGAAACGTGTGAGCTTCATGAATGATGTAGTTCGTTTGAGGTTTAAAGTAACTGCCCTTGCCTGAAGTGAAGTCTTGCTTGTTGGAAGACTCAGAGCCTGGGATTTAACTCCATTTCTGAAGGGAAACACACAGCACACTTCTCATCCATGAGTCACACTCTGCTTTAGAGCAAGAACCACGCTCTTCCTTTATAGAGTCTCTAATACAGCAGGAAACATGATTGTGCTCATAACATTAGAATTGTGTTTCCTAAAAATACGGACCATATCTAGTTTAACACTACTTCTGAAAGAGAAACAAACCAAAGGTCCTCTAACATCCAATGCTTGTCAGTTAAGAAGAGAAACGTGTGAGCTTTGTGAACGATGTAGTTGGTTTGAACTGAAAAGTTACTGCCCTTACCTGAAAGGAAGTCTTGCTTGAAGGAATCCCAGAGCCTGGGATTTAACTCCATTTCTGAAGTGAAACACACAGCAGAGTTCTCATCCATAGATCACACTCTGCTGTAGAGCAAGAAGCACGCTCTTGCTTTCTAGATTCTCTACGACAGCAGGAAACGTGAGTGTGCTGAGAACAAAAGAATGGTGTTTCCTACACATAGGGACCATATGTAGGTCAACTCTTATTCTGAAACTGACACAAAGCACAGGCCTGAAACATTCAATGCTTTTCAATTAAGACGGAGAAATGAGTGAGCTTCGTGAACGATGTAGTTAGTTTGAGCTGTAAAGTAACTGCCTTTACCTGAAATGAAGTGTCACTTGTAGGAAGACTCCGAGCCTGGGATTTAACTCCATTTCTGAAGTGAAACACACAGCAGAGTTCTCATCCATTGATCACACTGTGCTTTAGAGCAAGAACCACGCTCTTCCTTTCTAGAGTCTCTAAGTCAGCAGGAAACGTGAGTGTGCTAAGAACAAAAGAACAGTGTTTCGTACACATACGGACCATATCTAATCCAACACTGCTTCTGACACTGATACAAAGCACTGGTCCTCTAACATCCAATGCTTGTCAGTTAAGATGAGAATCGTGTTAGCTTCATGAACGATGTAGTTCATTTGAGCTGAAAAGTGACTGCCCTTACCTGAAACAAATCTTGCTTGTAGGAAGACTGAGAGCCTGGGATTTAACTCCTTTTCTGAAGTGAATCATACAGCAGAGTTCTCATCTATAGATCACACTCTGCTTTAGAGCAAGAACCATGCTCTTCCTTTCTAGAGTCTCTAAGACAGCAGGAAACGTGAGTGTGCTGAGAACAAAAGAATGGTGTTTCCTATGCATACGGACCATATCTAGTCCAACTCTGCTTCTGAAACTGATACAAACCACAGGTCCTCTAACATCCACTGCTTGTCAGTTTAGAGGAGAAACGTGTGAGCTTCATGAATGATGTAGTTCGTTTGAGCTATAAAGTAACTGCCCTTGCCTGAAGTGAAGTCTTGCTTGTTGGAAGACTCAGAGCCTGGGATTTAACTCCATTTCTGAAGTGAAACACACAGCAGAGTTCTCATCCATAGATCACACTCTGCTTTAGAGCAAGAAGCACGCTCTTGCTTTCTAGAGTCTCTAAGACAGCAGGAAACGTGAGTGTGCTTAGAACAAAAGAACGGTGTTTCCTACACATACGGTCCATATCTAGTTCAACTCTTATTCTGAAACTGACACAAAGCACAGGTCCTGTAACATCCAATGCTTTTCAATTAAGACCGAGAAACGTGTGAGCTTCGTGTACGATTTAGTTCGTTTGAGCTGTAAAGTAACTGCATTTACCTGAAACGATGTTTTGCTTGTAGGAAGACTCGGAGCCTGGGATTTAACTCCATTTCTGAAGGGAAACACACAGCACAGTTCTCATCCATGAATCACACTCTGCTTTAGAGCAAGAAGCACGCTCTTCCATTATAGAGTCTCTAATACAGCAGGAAAAATGATTGTCCTCATAACAAAGAATTGTGTTTCCTAAAAATACGGACCATATCTAGTTTAAAATTTCTTCTGAAAGAGAAGCAAACCACAGGTCCTCGAACATCCAATGCTTGTCAGTTAAGATGAGAAACGTGTGAGCTTCGTGAACGATGTAGTTCGTTTGAGCTGAAAAGTAACTGCCCTTACCTGAAACGAACTCTTGCTTGTAGGAATACTCAGAGCCTGGAATTTAACTCCATTTCTGAAGGGAAACACACAGCACAGTTCTCATCCATGAATCACACTCTGCTTTTGAGCAAGAAGCACGCTCTTGTTTTCTAGATTCTCTACGACAGCAGGAAACGTGATTGTGCTCCGAACAAAAGAACTGTTTTTCCTACCCATACAGACCATATGTAGGTCAACTCTTTTTCTGAAACTGACACAAGGCACAGGTCCTGAAACATTCAATGCTTTTCAATTAAGACGGAGAAATGAGTGAGCTTCGTGAACGATGTAGTTCGTTTGAGCTGTAAAGTAACTGCCTTTACCTGAAATGATGTGTCACTTGTAGGAAGACTCCGAGCCTGGGATTTAACTCCATTTCTGAAGTGAAACACACAGCAGAGTTCTCATCCATAGATAACACTCTGCTTTAGAGCAAGAACCACGCTCTTCCTTACTAGAGCCTCTAATATATCAGGAAACATGATTGTGCTCATAACAAAACAACTGTGTTTCCTAAACATATGGACCATATCTAGTTCAACACTTCTTCTAAAAGAGAAACAAACCACACGTCCTCTAACATCCAATGCTTGTCAGTTAAGATGAGAAACGTGTGAGTTTCGTGAACGATATAGTTAGTTTGAGCTGTAAAGTAACTGCCCTTACCTGAAAGGAAGTCTTGCTTGTAGGAAGACTCAGAGCCTGGGATTTAACTCCATTTCTGAAGGGAAACACACAGCACAGTTCTCATCCATGAATCACACTCTGCTTTAGAGCAAGAAGCACGCTCTTCCTTTATAGAGTCTCTAATACAGCAGGAAACATGATTGTCCTCATAACAAAAGAATTGTGTTTCCTAAAAATACGGACCATATCTAGTTTAACATTTCTTCTGAAAGTGAAGCAAACCACAGGTCCTAGAACATCCAATGCTTGTCAGTTAAGATGAGAAACGTGTGAGCTTCGTGAATGATGTAGTTCATTTGAGCTGTAAAGTAACTGCCCTTACCTGAAACGAAGTCTTGCTTGTAGGAAGACTCAGAGCCTGGGATTTAACTCCATTTCTGAAGTGAAACACACAGCAGAGTTCTCATCCATAGATCACACTCTGCTGTAGAGCAAGAAGCACGCTCTTGCTTTCTAGATTCTCTACGACACCAGGAAACGTGAGTGTGCTGAGAACAAAAGAATGGTGTTTCCTACGCATACGGACCATATCTAGTCCAAATCTGCTTCTGAAACTGATACAAACCACAGGTCCTCTAACATCCACTGCTTATCAGTTTAGAGGAGAAACGTGTGAGCTTCATGAATGATGTAGTTCGTTTGAGGTGTAAAGTAACTGCCCTTGCCTGAAGTGAAGTCTTGCTTGTAGGAAGACTCAGAGCCTGGGATTTAACTCCATTTCTGAAGGGAAACACACAGCAGAGTTCTCATCCATAGATCACACTCTGCTGTAGAGCAAGAAGCACGCTCTTGCTTTCTAGATTCTCTAGGACAGCAGGAAACGTGAGTGTGCTGAGAACAAAAGAATGGTGTTTCCTACGCATACAGACCATATCTTGTCCAACTCTGCTTCTGAAACTGATACAAACCACAGGTCCTCTAACATCCACTGCTTGTCAGTTTAGAGGAGAACGTGTGAGCTTCATGAATGATGTAGTTCGTTAGAGCTGTAAAGTAACTGCCCTTACCTGAAGTGAAGTCTTGCTTGTAGGAAGACTCAGAGCCTGGGATTTAACTCCATTTCTGAAGTGAAACACACAGCATAGTTCTCATCCATTGATCACACTCTGCTTTAGAGCAAGAAGCACGCTCTTGCTTTCTAGATTCTCTAAGAGAGCAGGAAATGTGAGTGTGCTGAGAACAAAAGAACGGTGTTTCCTACACATACGGACCATATCTAGTCCAACTCTGCTTCTGAAACTGATACAAAGCACTGTTCCTCTAACATCCAATGCTTGGCAGGTAAGATGGGAAACGTGTTAGCTTCGTGAACAATGTAGTTCGTTTGAGCTGAAAAGTGACTGCCCATGAAACGAAGTTTTGCTTGTAGGAAAACACAGAGCCTGGGATTTAACTCCATTTCTGAAGGGAAACACACAGCACAGTTCTCATCCATGAATCACACTCTGCTTTTGAGCAAGAAGCACGCTCTTCCTTTATAGAGTCTCTAATACAGAAGGAAACATGATTGTCCTCATAACAAAAGAATTGTGTTTCCTAAAAATACGGACCACATCTAGTTTAACATTTCTTTTGAAAGAGAAGCAAACCACAGGTCCTCGAACATCCAATGCTTGTCAGTTAAGATGAGAAACGTGTGAGCTTCGTGAACAATGTAGTTCGTTTGAGCTGTAAAGTAACTGCCCTTACCTGAAACGAAATCTTGATTGTAGGAAGACTCAGAGCCTGGGATTTAACTCCATTTCTAAAGTGAAACAAACAGCAGAGTTCTCATCCATAGATCACACTCTGCTGTAGAGCAAGAAGCACG
This sequence comes from Onychomys leucogaster, assembly GCA_949786385.1. Classification (NCBI taxonomy): domain Eukaryota; kingdom Metazoa; phylum Chordata; class Mammalia; order Rodentia; family Cricetidae; genus Onychomys; species Onychomys leucogaster. Next base: position 1,308,063 of record CATKUP010000056.1, read on the forward strand.
CTCTTGCTTTCTAGATTCTCTACGACACCAGGAAACGTGAGTGTGCTGAGAACAAAAGAATGGTGTTTCCTACACATACAGACCATATCTAGTCCAACTCTGCTTCTGAAACTGATACAATCCACAGGTCTTCAAACATCGAGTGCTTGTCAGTTTAGATGAGAATCATGTGACCTTCGTAAATGATGTAGTTCGTTTGAGCTGTAAAGTAACTGCCCTTACCTGAAGTGAAGTCTTGCTTGTAGGAAGACTCAGAGCCAGGGATTTAACTCCATTTCTGAAGTGAAACACACAGCATAGTTCTCATCCATTGATCACACTCTGCTTTAGAGCAAGAAGCACGCTCTTGCTTTCTAGATTCTCTAAGAGAGCAGGAAATGTGAGTGTGCTGAGAACAAAAGAACGGTGTTTCCTACGCATACGGACCATATCTAGTCCAACTCTGCTTCTGAAACTGATACAAACCACAGGTCCTCTAACATCCACTGCTTGTCAGTTTAGAGGAGAACGTGTGAGCTTCATGAATGATGTAGTTTGTTTGAGCTGTAAGTAACTGCCCTTACCTGAAGTGAAGTCTTGCTTGTAGGAAGACTCAGAGCCTGGGATTTAACTCCATTTCTGAAGTGAAACACACAGCATAGTTCTCATCCATTGATCACACTCTGGTTTAGAGCAAGAAGCACGCTCTTGCTTTCTAGATTCTCTAAGAGAGCAGGAAATGTGAGTGTGCTGAGAACAAAAGAAAGGTGTTTCCTACACATAAGGACCGTATCTAGTCCAACTCTGCTTCTGAAACTGATACAAAGCACTGTTCCTCTAACATCCGATGCTTGGCAGGTAAGATGGGAAACGTGTTAGCTTCGTGAACAATGTAGTTCGTTTGAGCTGAAAAGTGACTGCCCTTACCTGAAACGAAGTTTTGCTTGTAGGAAGACACAGAGCCTGGTATTTAACTCCATTTCTGAAGGGAAACACACAGCACAGTTCTCATCCATGAATCACACTCTGCTTTAGAGCAAGAAGCACGCTCTTCCTTTATAGAGTCTCTAATACAGAAGGAAACATGATTGTCCTCATAACAAAAGAATTGTGTTTCCTAAAAATACGGACCATATCTAGTTTAACATTTCTTCTGAAAGAGAAGCAAACCACAGGTCCTCGAACATCCAATGCTTGTCAGTTAAGATGAGAAACGTGTGAGCTTCGTGAATGATGTAGTTCGTTTGAGCTGTAAAGTAACTGCCCTTACCTGAAACGAAGTCTTGCTTGTAGGAAGAGTCAGAGCCTGGGATTTAACTCCATTTCTGAAGTGAAACACACAGCAGAGTTCTCATCCATAGATCACACTCTGCTGTAGAGCAAGAAGCACGCTCTTGCTTTCTAGATTCTCTACGACACCAGGAAACGTGAGTGTGCTGAGAACAAAAGAATGGTGTTTCCTACGCATACGGACCATATCTAGTCCAAATCTGCTTCTGAAACTGATACAAACCACAGGTCCTCTAACATCCACTGCTTGTCAGTTTAGAGGAGAAACGTGTGAGCTTCATGAATGATGTAGTTCGTTTGAGGTGTAAAGTAACTGCCCTTGCCTGAAGTGAAGTATTGCTTGTAGGAAGACTCAGAGCCTGGGATTTAACTCCATTTCTGAAGGGAAACACACAGCAGAGTTCTCATCCATAGATCACACTCTGCTGTAGAGCAAGAAGCACGCTCTTGCTTTCTAGATTCTCTAGGACAGCAGGAAACGTGAGTGTGCTGAGAACAAAAGAATGGTGTTTCCTACGCATACGGACCATATCTTGTCCAACTCTGCTTCTGAAACTGATACAAACCACAGGTCCTCTAACATCCACTGCTTGTCAGTTTAGAGGAGAACGTGTGAGCTTCATGAATGATGTAGTTCGTTAGAGCTGTAAAGTAACTGCCCTTACCTGAAGTGAAGTCTTGCTTGTAGGAAGACTCAGAGCCTGGGATTTAACTCCATTTCTGAAGTGAAACACACAGCATAGTTCTCATCCATTGATCACACTCTGCTTTAGAGCAAGAAGCACGCTCTTGCTTTCTAGATTCTCTAAGAGAGCAGGAAATGTGAGTGTGCTGAGAACAAAAGAACGGTGTTTCCTACACATACGGACCATATCTAGTCCAACTCTGCTTCTGAAACTGATACAAAGCACTGTTCCTCTAACATCCAATGCTTGGCAGGTAAGATGGGAAACGTGTTAGCTTCGTGAACAATGTAGTTCGTTTGAGCTGAAAAGTGACTGCCCTTGAAACGAAGTTTTGCTTGTAGGAAAACACAGAGCCTGGGATTTAACTCCATTTCTGAAGGGAAACACACAGCACAGTTCTCATCCATGAATCACACTCTGCTTTTGAGCAAGAAGCATGCTCTTCCTTTATAGAGTCTCTAATACAGAAGGAAACATGATTGTCCTCATAACAAAAGAATTGTGTTTCCTAAAAATACGGACCATATCTAGTTTAACATTTCTTTTGAAAGAGAAGCAAACCACAGGTCCTCGAACATCCAATGATTGTCAGTTAAGATGAGAAACGTGTGAGCTTCGTGAACAATGTAGTTCGTTTGAGCTGTAAAGTAACTGCCCTTACCTGAAACGAAATCTTGATTGTAGGAAGACTCAGAGCCTGGGATTTAACTCCATTTCTAAAGTGAAACAAACAGCAGAGTTCTCATCCATAGATAACACTCTGCTGTAGAGCAAGAAGCACGCTCTTGCTTTCTAGATTCTCTACGACAGCAGGAAATGTGAGTGTGCTGAGAACAAAAGAATGGTGTTTCCTACACATACAGACCATATCTAATCCAACTCTGCTTCTGAAACTGATACAATCCACAGGTCTTCAAACATCGAGTGCTTGTCAGTTTAGATGAGAATCATGTGACCTTCGTAAATGATGTAGTTCGTTTGAGCTGTAAAGTAACTGCCCTTACCTGAAGTGAAGTCTTGCTTGTAGGAAGACTCAGAGCCAGGGATTTAACTCCATTTCTGAAGTGAAACACACAGCATAGTTCTCATCCATTGATCACACTCTGCTTTAGAGCAAGAAGCACGCTCTTGCTTTCTAGATTCTCTAAGAGAGCAGGAAATGTGAGTGTGCTGAGAACAAAAGAACGGTGTTTCCTACACATACGGACTGTATCTAGTCCAACTCTGCTTCTGAAACTGATACAAAGTACTGTTCCTCTAACATCCAATGCTTGGCAGGTAAGATGGGAAACGTGTTAGCTTCGTGAACAATGTAGTTCGTTTGAGCTGAAAAGTGACTGCCCTTACCTGAAACGAAGTTTTGCTTGTAGGAGGACACAGAGCCTGGGATTTAACTCCATTTCTGAAGGGAAACACATAGCACAGTTCTCATCCATGAATCACACTCTGCTTTTGAGTAAGAAGCACGCTCTTCCTTTATAGAGTCTCTAATAAAGAAGGAAACATGATTGTCCTCATAACAAAAGAATTGTGTTTCCTAAAAATACGGACCATATCTAGTTTAACATTTCTTCTGAAAGAGAAGCAAACCACAGGTCCTCGAACATCCAATGCTTGTCAGTTAAGATGAGAAACGTGTGAGCTTCGTGAACAATGTAGATCGTTTGAGCTGTAAAGTAACTGCCCTTACCTGAAAGGAAGTCTTGCTTGTAGGAAGACTCAGAGCCTGGGATTTAACTCCATTTCTGAAGTGAAACACACAGCAGAGTTCTCATCCATAGATAACACTCTGCTTTAGAGCAAGAACCACGCTCTTCCTTACTAGAGTCTCTAATATATCAGGAAACATGATTGTGCTCATAAGAAAAGAACTGTGTTTCCTAAACATACGGACCATATCTATTTCAACACTTCTTCTGAAAGAGAAACAAACCACAGGTCCTCTAACATCCAATGCTTGTCAGTTAAGATGAGAAACGTGTGAGTTTCGTGAACGATGTAGTTAGTTTGAGCTGTAAGGTAACTGCCCTTACATGAAAGGAAGTCTTGTTTGTAGGAAGACTCAGAGCCTGGGATTTAACTCCATTTCTGAAGTGAAACACACAGCAGAGTTCTCATCCATAGATCACACTCTGCTTTAGAGCAAGAAGCACGCTCTTGCTTTCTAGAGTCTCTAAGACAGCAGAAAACGTGAGTGTGCTTAGAACAAAAGAACGGTGATTCCTACACATATGGTCCATATCTAGTTCAACTCTTATTCTGAAACTGACACAAAGCACAAGTCCTGTAACATCCAATGCTTTTCAATTAAGACCGAGAAACGTGTGAGCTTCGTGTACAATGTAGGTCGTTTGAGGTGTAAAGTAACTGCCCTTACCTGAAACGATGTTTTGCTTGTAGGAAGACTCAGAGCCTGGGATTTAACTCCATTTCTGAAGGGAAACACACAGCACAGTTCTCACCCATGAATCACACTCTGCTTTAGAGCAAGAAGCAGGCTCTTCCTTTATAGAGTCTCTAATACAGCAGGAAACATGATTGTCCTCATAACAAAAGAATTGTGTTTCCTAAAAAAACGGACCATATCTAGTTTAACATTTCTTCTGAAAGAGAAGCAAACCACAGGTCCTCGAACATCCAATGCTTGTCAGTTAAGATGAGAAACGTGTGAGCTTCGTGAATGATGTAGTTCGTTTGAGCTGTAAAGTAACTGCCCTTACCTGAAACGATGTCTTGCTTGTAGGAAGACTCAGAGCCTGGGATTAAACTCCATTTCTGAAGTGAAACACACAGCAGAGTTCTCATCCATAGATCACACTCTGCTGTAGAGCAAGAAGAATGCACTTCCTTTATAGAGTCTCTAAGACAGCAGGAAACGTGAGTGTGCTGAGAACAAAAGAATGGTGTTTCCTACGCATACGGACCATATCTAGTCCAAATCTGCTTCTGAAACTGATACAAACCACAGGTCCTCTAACATCCACTGCTTGTCAGTTTAGAGGAGAAACGTGTGAGCTTCATGAATGATGTAGTTCGTTTGAGCTGTAAAGTAACTGCCCTTGCCTGAAGTGAAGTCTTGCTTGTAGAAAGATTCAGAGCCTGGGATTTAACTCCATTTCTGAAGGGAAACACACAGCAGAGTTCTCATCCATAGATCACACTCTGCTGTAGAGCAAGAAGCACGCTCTTGCTTTCTAGATTCTCTAGGACAGCAGGAAACGTGAGTGTGCTGAGAACAAAAGAATGGTGTTTCCTACGCATACGGACCATATCTAGTCCAACTCTGCTTCTGAAACTGATACAAACCACAGGTCCTCTAACATCCACTGCTTGTCAGTTTAGAGGAGAACGTGTGAGCTTCATGAATGATGTAGTTTGTTTGAGCTGTAAAGTAACTGCCCTTACCTGAAGTGAAGTCTTGCTTGTAGGAAGACTCAGAGCCTGGGATTTAACTCCATTTCTGAAGTGAAACACACAGCATAGTTCTCATCCATTGATCACACTCTGCTTTAGAGCAAGAAGCACGCTCTTGCTTTCTAGATTCTCTAAGAGAGCAGGAAATGTGAGTGTGCTGAGAACAGAAGAACGGTGTTTCCTACACATACGGACCGTATCTAGCCCAACTCTGCTTCTGAAACTGATACAAAGCACTGTTCCTCTAACATCCAATGCTTGGCAGGTAAGATGGGAAACGTGTTAGCTTCGTGAACAATGTAGTTCGTTTGAGCTGAAAAGTGACTGCCCTTACCTGAAACGAAGTTTTGCTTATAGGAAGACACAGAGCCTGGTATTTAACTCCATTTCTGAAGGGAAACACACAGCACAGTTCTCATCCATGAATCACACTCTGCTTTAGAGCAAGAAGCACGCTCTTCCTTTATAGAGTCTCTAATACAGCAGGAAACATGATTGTCCTCATAACAAAAGAATTGTGTTTCCTAAAAATACGGACCATATCTAGTTTAACATTTCTTCTGAAAGAGAAGCAAACCACAGGTCCTCTAACATCCAATGCTTGTCAGTTAAGATGAGAAACGTGTGAGTTTCGTGAACGATGTAGTTAGTTTGAGCTGTAAAGTAACTGCCCTTACATGAAAGGAAGTCTTGTTTGTAGGAAGACTCAGAGCCTGGGATTTAACTCCATTTCTGAAGTGAAACACACAGCAGAGTTCTCATCCATAGATCACACTCTGCTTTAGAGCAAGAAGCACGCTCTTGCTTTCTAGAGTCTCTAAGACAGCAGAAAACGTGAGTGTGCTTAGAACAAAAGAACGGTGATTCCTACACATACGGTCCATATCTAGTTCAACTCTTATTCTGAAACTGACACAAAGCACAAGTCCTGTAACATCCAATGCTTTTCAATTAAGACCGAGAAACGTGTGAGCTTCGTGTACGATGTAGGTCGTTTGAGGTGTAAAGTAACTGCCCTTACCTGAAACGATGTTTTGCTTGTAGGAAGACTCAGAGCCTGGGATTTAACTCCATTTCTGAAGGGAAACACACAGCACAGTTCTCACCCATGAATCACACTCTGCTTTAGAGCAAGAAGCAGGCTCTTCCTTTATAGAGTCTCTAATACAGCAGGAAACATGATTGTCCTCATAACAAAAGAATTGTGTTTCCTAAAAATACGGACCATATCTAGTCTAACATTTCTTCTGAAAGAGAAGCAAACCACAGGTCCTCGAACATCCAATGCTTGTCAGTTAAGATGAGAAACGTGTGAGCTTCGTGAATGATGTAGTTCGTTTGAGCTGTAAAGTAACTGCCCTTACCTGAAACGATGTCTTGCTTGTAGGAAGACTCAGATCCTGGGATTTAACTCCATTTCTGAAGTGAAACACACAGCAGAGTTCTCATCCATAGATCACACTCTGCTGTAGAGCAAGAAGCATGCACTTCCTTTCTAGATTCTCTAAGACAGCAGGAAACGTGAGTGTGCTGAGAACAAAAGAATGGTGTTTCCTACGCATACGGACCATATCTAGTCCAAATCTGCTTCTGAAACTGATACAAACCACAGGTCCTCTAACATCCACTGCTTGTCAGTTTAGAGGAGAAACGTGTGAGCTTCATGAATGATGTAGTTCGTTTGAGCTGTAAAGTAACTGCCCTTGCCTGAAGTGAAGTCTTGCTTGTAGAAAGATTCAGAGCCTGGGATTTAACTCCATTTCTGAAGGGAAACACACAGCAGAGTTCTCATCCATAGATCACACTCTGCTGTAGAGCAAGAAGCACGCTCTTGCTTTCTAGATTCTCTAGGACAGCAGGAAACGTGAGTGTGCTGAGAACAAAAGAATGGTGTTTCCTACACATACGGACCACATCTAGTCCAAATCTGCTTCTGAAACTGATACAAACCACAGGTCCTCTAACATCCACTGCTTGTCAGTTTAGAGGAGAACGTGTGAGCTTCATGAATGATGTAGTTTGTTTGAGCTGTAAAGTAACTGCCCTTACCTGAAGTGAAGTCTTGCTTGTAGGAAGACTCAGAGCCTGGGATTTAACTCCATTTCTGAAGTGAAACACACAGCATAGTTCTCATCCATTGATCACACTCTGCTTTAGAGCAAGAAGCACGCTCTTGCTTTCTAGATTCTCTAAGAGAGCAGGAAATGTGAGTGTGCTGAGAACAAAAGAACGGTGTTTCCTACACATACGGACCGTATCTAGTCCAACTCTGCTTCTGAAACTGATACAAAGCACTGTTCCTCTAACATCCAATGCTTGGCAGGTAAGATGGGAAACGTGTTAGCTTCGTGAACAATGTAGTTCGTTTGAGCTGAAAAGTGACTGCCCTTACCTGAAACGAAGTATTGCTTGTAGGAAGACACAGAGCCTGGTATTTAACTCCATTTCTGAAGGGAAACACACAGCACAGTTCTCATCCATGAATCACACTCTGCTTTAGAGCAAGAAGCACGCTCTTCCTTTATAGAGTCTCTAATAAAGCAGGAAACATGATTGTCCTCATAACAAAAGAATTGTGTTTCCTAAAAATACGGACCATATCTAGTTTAACATTTCTTCTGAAAGAGAAGCAAACCACAGGTCCTCTAACAGTCAATGCTTGTCAGTTAAGATGAGAAACGTGTGAGTTTCGTGAACGATGTAGTTAGTTTGAGCTGTAAAGTAACTGCCCTTACATGAAAGGAAGTCTTGTTTGTAGGAAGACTCAGAGCCTGGGATTTAACTCTATTTCTGAAGGGAAACACACAGCACAGTTCTCACCCATGAATCACACTCTGCTTTAGAGCAAGAAGCAGGCTCTTCCTTTATAGAGTCTTTAATACAGCAGGAAACATGGTTGTCCTCATAACAAAAGAATTGTGTTTCCTAAAAATACGGACCATATCTAGTTTAACATTTCTTCTGAAAGAGAAGCAAACCACAGGTCCTCGAACATCCAATGCTTGTCAGTTAAGATGAGAAACGTGTGAGCTTAGTGAATGATGTAGTTCGTTTGAGCTGTAAAGTAACTGCCCTTACCTGAAACGATGTCTTGCTTGTAGGAAGACTCAGAGCCTGGGATTTAACTCCATTTCTGAAGTGAAACACACAGCAGAGTTCTCATCCATAGATCACACTCTGCTGTAGAGCAAGAAGCATGCACTTCCTTTCTAGAGTCTCTAAGACAGCAGGAAACGTGAGTGTGCTGAGAACAAAAGAATGGTGTTTCCTACGCATACGGACCATATCTAGTCCAAATCTGCTTCTGAAACTGATACAAACCACAGGTCCTCTAACATCCACTGCTTGTCAGTTTAGAGGAGAAACGTGTGAGCTTCATGAATGATGTAGTTCGTTTGAGCTGTAAAGTAACTGCCCTTGCCTGAAGTGAAGTCTTGCTTGTAGGAAGACTCAGAGCCTGGGATTTAACTCCATTTCTGAAGTGAAACACACAGCAGAGTTCTCATCCATAGATCACACTCTGCTGTAGAGCAAGAAGCACGCTCTTGCTTTCTAGATTCTCTAGGACAGCAGGAAACGTGAGTGTGCTGAGAACAAAAGAATGGTGTTTCCTACGCATACGGACCATATCTTGTCCAACTCTGCTTCTGAAACTGATACAAACCACAGGTCCTCTAACATCCACTGCTTGTCAGTTTAGAGGAGAATGTGTGAGCTTCATGAATGATGTAGTTCGTTAGAGCTGTAAAGTAACTGCCCTTACCTGAAGTGAAGTCTTGCTTGGAGGAAGACTCAGAGCCTGGGATTTAACTCCATTTCTGAAGTGAAACACAAAGCAGAGTTCTCATCCATAGATCACACTCTGCTGTAGAGCAAGAAGCACGCTCTTGCTTTCTAGATTCTCTAGGACAGCAGGAAACGTGAGTGTGCTGAGAACAAAAGAATGGTGTTTCCTACACATACGGACCATATCTTGTCCAACTCTGCTTCTGAAACTGATACAAACCACAGGTCCTCTAACATCCACTGCTTGTCAGTTTAGAGGAGAACGTGTGAGCTTCATGAATGATGTAGTTCGTTAGAGCTGTAAAGTAACTGCCCTTACCTGAAGTGAAGTCTTGCTTGTAGGAAGACACAGAGCCTGGGATTAAACTCCATTTCTGAAGTGAAACACACAGCATAGTTCTCATCCATTGATCACACTCTGCTTTAGAGCAAGAAGCACGCTCTTGCTTTCTAGATTCTCTAAGAGAGCAGGAAATGTGAGTGTGCTGAGAACAAAAGAACGGTGTTTCCTACACATACGGACCGTATCTAGTCCAACTCTGCTTCTGAAACTGATACAAAGCACTGTTCCTCTAACATCCAATGCTTGGCAGGTAAGATGGGAAACGTGTTAGCTTCGTGAACAATGTAGTTCGTTTGAGCTGAAAAGTGACTGCCCTTACCTGAAACGAAGTTTTGCTTGTAGGAAGACACAGAGCCTGGTATTTAACTCCATTTCTGAAGGGAAACACACAGCACAGTTCTCATCCATGAATCACACTCTGCTTTAGAGCAAGAAGCACGCTCTTCCTTTATAGAGTCTCTAATACAGCAGGAAACATGATTGTCCTCATAACAAAAGAATTGTGTTTCCTAAAAATACGGACCATATCTAGTTTAACATTTCTTCTGAAAGAGAAGCAAACCACAGGTCCTCGAACATCCAATGCTTGTCAGTTAAGATGAGAAACGTGTGAGCTTCGTGAACAATGTAGTTCGTTTGAGCTGTAAAGTAACTGCCCTTACCTGAAACGAAATCTTGATTGTAGGAAGACTCAGAGCCTGGGATTTAACTCCATTTCTGAAGTGAAACACACAGCAGAGTTCTCATCCATAGATAACACTCTGCTGTAGAGCAAGAAGCACGCTCTTGCTTTCTACATTCTCTACGACAGCAGGAAATGTGAGTGTGCTGAGAACAAAAGAATGGTGTTTCCTACACATACAGACCATATCTAGTCCAACTCTGCTTCTGAAACTGATACAATCCACAGGTCTTCAAACATCGAGTGCTTGTCAGTTTAGATGAGAAACATGTGACCTTCGTAAATGATGTAGTTCGTTTGAGCTGTAAAGTAACTGCCCTTACCTGAAGTGAAGTCTTGCTTGTAGGAAGACTCAGAGCCAGGGATTTAACTCCATTTCTGAAGTGAAACACACAGCATAGTTCTCATCCATTGATCACACTCTGCTTTAGAGCAAGAAGCACGCTCTTGCTTTCTAGATTCTCTAAGAGAGCAGGAAATGTGAGTGTGCTGAGAACAAAAGAACGGTGTTTCCTACACATACGGACTGTATCTAGTCCAACTCTGCTTCTGAAACTGATACAAAGTACTGTTCCTCTAACATCCAATGCTTGGCAGGTAAGATGGGAAACGTGTTAGCTTCGTGAACAATGTAGTTCGTTTGAGCTGAAAAGTGACTGCCCTTACCTGAAACGAAGTTTTGCTTGTAGGAGGACACAGAGCCTGGTATTTAACTCCATTTCTGAAGGGAAACACACAGCACAGTTCTCATCCATGAATCACACTCTGCTTTAGAGCAAGAAGCACGCTCTTCCTTTATAGAGTCTCTAATAAAGCAGGAAACATGATTGTCCTCATAACAAAAGAATTGTGTTTCCTAAAAATACGGACCATATCTAGTTTAACATTTCTTCTGAAAGAGATGCAAACCACAGGTCCTCTAACATCCAATGCTTGTCAGTTAAGATGAGAAACGTGTGAGTTTCGTGAACGATGTAGTTAGTTTGAGCTGTAAATTAACTGCCCTTACATGAAAGGAAGTCTTGTTTGTAGGAAGACTCAGAGCCTGGGATTTAACTCCATTTCTGATGTGAAACACACAGCAGAGTTCTCATCCATAGATCACACTCTGCTTTAGAGCAAGAAGCACGCTCTTGCTTTCTAGAGTCTCTAAGACAGCAGAAAACGTGCGTGTGCTTAGAACAAAAGAACGGTGATTCCTACACTTACGGTCCATATCTAGTTCAACTCTTATTCTGAAACTGACACAAAGCACAAGTCCTGTAACATCCAATGCTTTTCAATTAAGACCGAGAAACGTGTGAGCTTCGTGTACGATGTAGGTCGTTTGAGGTGTAAAGTAACTGCCCTTACCTGAAACGATGTTTTTTTGTAGGAAGACTCAGAGCCTGGGATTTAACTCCATTTCTGAAGGGAAACACACAGCACAGTTCTCACCCATGAATCACACTCTGCTTTAGAGCAAGAAGCAGGCTCTTCCTTTATAGAGTCTCTAATACATCAGGAAACATGATTGTCCTCATAACAAAAGAATTGTGTTTCCTAAAAATACGGACCATATCTAGTTTAACATTTCTTCTGAAAGAGAAGCAAACCACAGGTCCTCGAACATCCAATGCTTGTCAGTTAAGATGAGAAACGTGTGAGCTTCGTGAATGATGTAGTTCGTTTGAGCTGTAAAGTAACTGCCCTTACCTGAAACGATGTCTTGCTTGTAGGAAGACTCAGAGCCTGGGATTTAACTCCATTTCTGAAGTGAAACACACAGCAGAGTTCTCATCCATAGATCACACTCTGCTGTAGAGCAAGAAGCATGCACTTCCTTTCTAGAGTCTCTAAGACAGCAGGAAACGTGAGTGTGCTGAGAACAAAAGAATGGTGTTTCCTACGCATACGGACCATATCTAGTCCAAATCTGCTTCTGAAACTGATACAAACCACAGGTCCTCTAACATCCACTGCTTGTCAGTTTAGAGGAGAAACGTGTGAGCTTCATGAATGATGTAGTTCGTTTGAGCTGTAAAGTAACTGACCTTGCCTGAAGTGAAGTCTTGCTTGTAGGAAGACTCAGAGCCTGGGATTTAACTCCATTTCTGAAGTGAAACACACAGCAGAGTTCTCATCCATAGATCACACTCTGCTGTAGAGCAAGAAGCACGCTCTTGCTTTCTAGATTCTCTACGACACCAGGAAACGTGAGTGTGCTTAGAACAAAAGAACGGTGATTCCTACACATACGGTCCATATCTAGTTCAACTCTTATTCTGAAACTGACACAAAGCACAAGTCCTGTAACATCCAATGCTTTTCAATTAAGACCGAAAAACGTGTGAGCTTCGTGTACAATGTAGGTCGTTTGAGGTGTAAAGTAACTGCCCTTACCTGAAACGATGTTTTTTTGTAGGAAGACTCAGAGCCTGGGATTTAACTCCATTTCTGAAGGGAAACACACAGCACAGTTCTCACCCATGAATCACACTCTGCTTTAGAGCAAGAAGCAGGCTCTTCCTTTATAGAGTCTCTAATACAGCAGGAAACATGATTGTCCTCATAACAAAAGAATTGTGTTTCCTAAAAATACGGACCATATCTAGTTTAACATTTCTTCTGAAAGAGAAGCAAACCACAGGTCCTCGAACATCCAATGCTTGTCAGTTAAGATGAGAAACGTGTGAGCTTCGTGAATGATGTAGTTCGTTTGAGCTGTAAAGTAACTGCCCTTACCTGAAACGATGTCTTGCTTGTAGGAAGACTCAGAGCCTGGGATTTAACTCCATTTCTGAAGTGAAACACACAGCAGAGTTCTCATCCATAGATCACACTCTGCTGTAGAGCAAGAAGCATGCACTTCCTTTCTAGAGTCTCTAAGACAGCAGGAAACGTGAGTGTGCTGAGAACAAAAGAATGGTGTTTCCTACGCATACGGACCATATCTAGTCCAAATCTGCTTCTGAAACTGATACAAACCACAGGTCCTCTAACATCCACTGCTTGTCAGTTTAGAGGAGAAACGTGTGAGCTTCATGAATGATGTAGTTCGTTTGAGCTGTAAAGTAACTGCCCTTGCCTGAAGTGAAGTCTTGCTTGTAGGAAGACTCGAGCCTGGGATTTAACTCCATTTCTGAAGTGAAACACACAGCAGAGTTCTCATCCATAGATCACACTCTGCTGTAGAGCAAGAAGCACGCTCTTGCTTTCTAGATTCTCTACGACACCAGAAAACGTGAGTGTGCTGAGAACAAAAGAATGGTGTTTCCTACGCATACGGACCATATCTAGTCCAACTCTGCTTCTGAAATTGATAGAAACCACAGGTCCTCTAACATCCACTGCTTGTCAGTTTAGAGGAGAAACGTGTGAGCTTCATGAATGATGTAGTTCGTTTGAGCTGTAAAGTAACTGCCCTTGCCTGAAGTGAAGTCTTGCTTGTAGGAAGACTCAGAGCCTCGGATTTAACTCCATTTCTGAAGTGAAACACACAGCAGAGTTCTCATCCATAGATCACACTCTGCTGTAGAGCAAGAAGCACGCTCTTGCTTTCTAGATTCTCTAGGACAGCAGGAAACGTGAGTGTGCTGAGAACAAAAGAATGGTGTTTCCTACGCATACGGACCATATCTTGTCCAACTCTGCTTCTGAAACTGATACAAACCACAGGTCCTCTAACATCCACTGCTTGTCAGTTTAGAGGAGAACGTGTGAGCTTCATGAATGATGTAGTTCGTTAGAGCTGTAAAGTAACTGCCCTTACCTGAAGTGAAGTCTTGCTTGTAGGAAGACACAGAGCCTGGGATTTAACTCCATTTCTGAAGTGAAACACACAGCATAGTTCTCATCCATTGATCACACTCTGCTTTAGAGCAAGAAGCACGCTCTTGCTTTCTAGATTCTCTAAGAGAGCAGGAAATGTGAGTGTGCTGAGAACAAAAGAACGGTGTTTCCTACACATACGGACTGTATCTAGTCCAACTCTGCTTCTGAAACTGATACAAAGTACTGTTCCTCTAACATCCAATGCTTGGCAGGTAAGATGGGAAACGTGTTAGCTTCGTGAACAATGTAGTTCGTTTGAGCTGAAAAGTGACTGCCCTTACCTGAAACGAAGTTTTGCTTGTAGGAGGACACAGAGCCTGGTATTTAACTCCATTTCTGAAGGGAAACACACAGCACAGTTCTCATCCATGAATCACACTCTGCTTTAGAGCAAGAAGCACGCTCTTCCTTTATAGAGTCTCTAATAAAGCAGGAAACATGATTGTCCTCATAACAAAAGAATTGTGTTTCCTAAAAATACGGACCATATCTAGTTTAACATTTCTTCTGAAAGAGATGCAAACCACAGGTCCTCTAACATCCAATGCTTGTCAGTTAAGATGAGAAACGTGTGAGTTTCGTGAACGATGTAGTTAGTTTGAGCTGTAAATTAACTGCCCTTACATGAAAGGAAGTCTTGTTTGTAGGAAGACTCAGAGCCTGGGATTTAACTCCATTTCTGAAGTGAAACACACAGCAGAGTTCTCATCCATAGATCACACTCTGCTTTAGAGCAAGAAGCACGCTCTTGCTTTCTAGAGTCTCTAAGACAGCAGAAAACGTGCGTGTGCTTAGAACAAAAGAACGGTGATTCCTACACTTACGGTCCATATCTAGTTCAACTCTTATTCTGAAACTGACACAAAGCACAAGTCCTGTAACATCCAATGCTTTTCAATTAAGACCGAGAAACGTGTGAGCTTCGTGTACGATGTAGGTCGTTTGAGGTGTAAAGTAACTGCCCTTACCTGAAACGATGTTTTTTTGTAGGAAGACTCAGAGCCTGGGATTTAACTCCATTTCTGAAGGGAAACACACAGCACAGTTCTCACCCATGAATCACACTCTGCTTTAGAGCAAGAAGCAGGCTCTTCCTTTATAGAGTCTCTAATACAGCAGGAAACATGATTGTCCTCATAACAAAAGAATTGTGTTTCCTAAAAATACGGACCATATCTAGTTTAACATTTCTTCTGAAAGAGAAGCAAACCACAGGTCCTCGAACATCCAATGCTTGTCAGTTAAGATGAGAAACGTGTGAGCTTCGTGAATGATGTAGTTCGTTTGAGCTGTAAAGTAACTGCCCTTACCTGAAACGATGTCTTGCTTGTAGGAAGACTCAGAGCCTGGGATTTAACTCCATTTCTGAAGTGAAACACACAGCAGAGTTCTCATCCATAGATCACACTCTGCTGTAGAGCAAGAAGCATGCACTTCCTTTCTAGAGTCTCTAAGACAGCAGGAAACGTGAGTGTGCTGAGAACAAAAGAATGGTGTTTCCTACGCATACGGACCATATCTAGTCCAAATCTGCGTCTGAAACTGATACAAACCACAGGTCCTCTAACATCCACTGCTTGTCAGTTTAGAGGAGAAACGTGTGAGCTTCATGAATGATGTAGTTCGTTTGAGCTGTAAAGTAACTGACCTTGCCTGAAGTGAAGTCTTGCTTGTAGGAAGACTCAGAGCCTGGGATTTAACTCCATTTCTGAAGTGAAACACACAGCAGAGTTCTCATCCATAGATCACACTCTGCTGTAGAGCA
The DNA here is from genome assembly GCA_949786385.1 of Onychomys leucogaster. Taxonomy (NCBI): domain Eukaryota; kingdom Metazoa; phylum Chordata; class Mammalia; order Rodentia; family Cricetidae; genus Onychomys; species Onychomys leucogaster. The sequence continues at coordinate 1,323,821 of CATKUP010000056.1, forward strand.
AGAAGCACGCTCTTGCTTTCTAGATTCTCTACGACACCAGGAAACGTGAGTGTGCTTAGAACAAAAGAACGGTGATTCCTACACATACGGTCCATATCTAGTTCAACTCTTATTCTGAAACTGACACAAAGCACAAGTCCTGTAACATCCAATGCTTTTCAATTAAGACCGAAAAACGTGTGAGCTTCGTGTACAATGTAGGTCGTTTGAGGTGTAAAGTAACTGCCCTTACCTGAAACGATGTTTTTTTGTAGGAAGACTCAGAGCCTGGGATTTAACTCCATTTCTGAAGGGAAACACACAGCACAGTTCTCACCCATGAATCACACTCTGCTTTAGAGCAAGAAGCAGGCTCTTCCTTTATAGAGTCTCTAATACAGCAGGAAACATGATTGTCCTCATAACAAAAGAATTGTGTTTCCTAAAAATACGGACCATATCTAGTTTAACATTTCTTCTGAAAGAGAAGCAAACCACAGGTCCTCGAACATCCAATGCTTGTCAGTTAAGATGAGAAACGTGTGAGCTTCGTGAATGATGTAGTTCGTTTGAGCTGTAAAGTAACTGCCCTTACCTGAAACGATGTCTTGCTTGTAGGAAGACTCAGAGCCTGGGATTTAACTCCATTTCTGAAGTGAAACACACAGCAGAGTTCTCATCCATAGATCACACTCTGCTGTAGAGCAAGAAGCATGCACTTCCTTTCTAGAGTCTCTAAGACAGCAGGAAACGTGAGTGTGCTGAGAACAAAAGAATGGTGTTTCCTACGCATACGGACCATATCTAGTCCAAATCTGCTTCTGAAACTGATACAAACCACAGGTCCTCTAACATCCACTGCTTGTCAGTTTAGAGGAGAAACGTGTGAGCTTCATGAATGATGTAGTTCGTTTGAGCTGTAAAGTAACTGCCCTTGCCTGAAGTGAAGTCTTGCTTGTAGGAAGACTCGAGCCTGGGATTTAACTCCATTTCTGAAGTGAAACACACAGCAGAGTTCTCATCCATAGATCACACTCTGCTGTAGAGCAAGAAGCACGCTCTTGCTTTCTAGATTCTCTACGACACCAGGAAACGTGAGTGTGCTGAGAACAAAAGAATGGTGTTTCCTACGCATACGGACCATATCTAGTCCAACTCTGCTTCTGAAATTGATAGAAACCACAGGTCCTCTAACATCCACTGCTTGTCAGTTTAGAGGAGAAACGTGTGAGCTTCATGAATGATGTAGTTCGTTTGAGCTGTAAAGTAACTGCCCTTGCCTGAAGTGAAGTCTTGCTTGTAGGAAGACTCAGAGCCTCGGATTTAACTCCATTTCTGAAGTGAAACACACAGCAGAGTTCTCATCCATAGATCACACTCTGCTGTAGAGCAAGAAGCACGCTCTTGCTTTCTAGATTCTCTAGGACAGCAGGAAACGTGAGTGTGCTGAGAACAAAAGAATGGTGTTTCCTACGCATACGGACCATATCTTGTCCAACTCTGCTTCTGAAACTGATACAAACCACAGGTCCTCTAACATCCACTGCTTGTCAGTTTAGAGGAGAACGTGTGAGCTTCATGAATGATGTAGTTCGTTAGAGCTGTAAAGTAACTGCCCTTACCTGAAGTGAAGTCTTGCTTGTAGGAAGACACAGAGCCTGGGATTTAACTCCATTTCTGAAGTGAAACACACAGCATAGTTCTCATCCATTGATCACACTCTGCTTTAGAGCAAGAAGCACGCTCTTGCTTTCTAGATTCTCTAAGAGATCAGGAAATGTGAGTGTGCTGAGAACAAAAGAACGGTGTTTCCTACACATACGGACTGTATCTAGTCCAACTCTGCTTCTGAAACTGATACAAAGTACTGTTCCTCTAACATCCAATGCTTGGCAGGTAAGATGGGAAACGTGTTAGCTTCGTGAACAATGTAGTTCGTTTGAGCTGAAAAGTGACTGCCCTTACCTGAAACGAAGTTTTGCTTGTAGGAGGACACAGAGCCTGGTATTTAACTCCATTTCTGAAGGGAAACACACAGCACAGTTCTCATCCATGAATCACACTCTGCTTTAGAGCAAGAAGCACGCTCTTCCTTTATAGAGTCTCTAATAAAGCAGGAAACATGATTGTCCTCATAACAAAAGAATTGTGTTTCCTAAAAATACGGACCATATCTAGTTTAACATTTCTTCTGAAAGAGATGCAAACCACAGGTCCTCTAACATCCAATGCTTGTCAGTTAAGATGAGAAACGTGTGAGTTTCGTGAACGATGTAGTTAGTTTGAGCTGTAAATTAACTGCCCTTACATGAAAGGAAGTCTTGTTTGTAGGAAGACTCAGAGCCTGGGATTTAACTCCATTTCTGAAGTGAAACACACAGCAGAGTTCTCATCCATAGATCACACTCTGCTTTAGAGCAAGAAGCACGCTCTTGCTTTCTAGAGTCTCTAAGACAGCAGAAAACGTGCGTGTGCTTAGAACAAAAGAACGGTGATTCCTACACTTACGGTCCATATCTAGTTCAACTCTTATTCTGAAACTGACACAAAGCACAAGTCCTGTAACATCCAATGCTTTTCAATTAAGACCGAGAAACGTGTGAGCTTCGTGTACGATGTAGGTCGTTTGAGGTGTAAAGTAACTGCCCTTACCTGAAACGATGTTTTTTTGTAGGAAGACTCAGAGCCTGGGATTTAACTCCATTTCTGAAGGGAAACACACAGCACAGTTCTCACCCATGAATCACACTCTGCTTTAGAGCAAGAAGCAGGCTCTTCCTTTATAGAGTCTCTAATACAGCAGGAAACATGATTGTCCTCATAACAAAAGAATTGTGTTTCCTAAAAATACGGACCATATCTAGTTTAACATTTCTTCTGAAAGAGAAGCAAACCACAGGTCCTCGAACATCCAATGCTTGTCAGTTAAGATGAGAAACGTGTGAGCTTCGTGAATGATGTAGTTCGTTTGAGCTGTAAAGTAACTGCCCTTACCTGAAACGATGTCTTGCTTGTAGGAAGACTCAGAGCCTGGGATTTAACTCCATTTCTGAAGTGAAACACACAGCAGAGTTCTCATCCATAGATCACACTCTGCTGTAGAGCAAGAAGCATGCACTTCCTTTCTAGAGTCTCTAAGACAGCAGGAAACGTGAGTGTGCTGAGAACAAAAGAATGGTGTTTCCTACGCATACGGACCATATCTAGTCCAAATCTGCTTCTGAAACTGATACAAACCACAGGTCCTCTAACATCCACTGCTTGTCAGTTTAGAGGAGAAACGTGTGAGCTTCATGAATGATGTAGTTCGTTTGAGCTGTAAAGTAACTGCCCTTGCCTGAAGTGAAGTCTTGCTTGTAGGAAGACTCGAGCCTGGGATTTAACTCCATTTCTGAAGTGAAACACACAGCAGAGTTCTCATCCATAGATCACACTCTGCTGTAGAGCAAGAAGCACGCTCTTGCTTTCTAGATTCTCTACGACACCAGGAAACGTGAGTGTGCTGAGAACAAAAGAATGGTGTTTCCTACGCATACGGACCATATCTAGTCCAACTCTGCTTCTGAAATTGATAGAAACCACAGGTCCTCTAACATCCACTGCTTGTCAGTTTAGAGGAGAAACGTGTGAGCTTCATGAATGATGTAGTTCGTTTGAGCTGTAAAGTAACTGCCCTTGCCTGAAGTGAAGTCTTGCTTGTAGGAAGACTCAGAGCCTGGGATTTAACTCCATTTCTGAAGTGAAACACACAGCAGAGTTCTCATCCATAGATCACACTCTGCTGTAGAGCAAGAAGCACGCTCTTGCTTTCTAGATTCTCTAGGACAGCAGGAAACGTGAGTGTGCTGAGAACAAAAGAATGGTGTTTCCTACGCATACGGACCATATCTTGTCCAACTCTGCTTCTGAAACTGATACAAACCACAGGTCCTCTAACATCCACTGCTTGTCAGTTTAGAGGAGAACGTGTGAGCTTCATGAATGATGTAGTTCGTTAGAGCTGTAAAGTAACTGCCCTTACCTGAAGTGAAGTCTTGCTTGTAGGAAGACACAGAGCCTGGGATTTAACTCCATTTCTGAAGTGAAACACACAGCATAGTTCTCATCCATTGATCACACTCTGCTTTAGAGCAAGAAGCACGCTCTTGCTTTCTAGATTCTCTAAGAGAGCAGGAAATGTGAGTGTGCTGAGAACAAAAGAACGGTGTTTCCTACACATACAGACCGTATCTAGTCCAACTCTGCTTCTGAAACTGATACAAAGCACTGTTCCTCTAACATCCAATGCTTGGCAGGTAAGATGGGAAACGTGTTAGCTTCGTGAACAATGTAGTTCGTTTGAGCTGAAAAGTGACTGCCCTTACCTGAAACGAAGTTTTGCTTGTAGGAAGACACAGAGCCTGGTATTTAACTCCATTTCTGAAGGGAAACACACAGCACAGTTCTCATCCATGAATCACACTCTGCTTTAGAGCAAGAAGCACGCTCTTCCTTTATAGAGTCTCTAATACAGCAGGAAACATGATTGTCCTCATAACAAAAGAATTGTGTTTCCTAAAAATACGGACCATATCTAGTTTAACATTTCTTCTGAAAGAGAAGCAAACCACAGGTCCTCGAACATCCAATGCTTGTCAGTTAAGATGAGAAACGTGTGAGCTTCGTGAAAAATGTAGTTCGTTTGAGCTGTAAAGTAACTGCCCTTACCTGAAACGAAATCTTGATTGTAGGAAGACTCAGAGCCTGGGATTTAACTCCATTTCTGAAGTGAAACACACAGCAGAGTTCTCATCCATAGATAACACTCTGCTGTAGAGCAAGAAGCACGCTCTTGCTTTCTACATTCTCTACGACAGCAGGAAATGTGAGTGTGCTGAGAACAAAAGAATGGTGTTTCCTACACATACAGACCATATCTAGTCCAACTCTGCTTCTGAAACTGATACAATCCACAGGTCTTCAAACATCGAGTGCTTGTCAGTTTAGATGAGAAACATGTGACCTTCGTAAATGATGTAGTTCGTTTGAGCTGTAAAGTAACTGCCCTTACCTGAAGTGAAGTCTTGCTTGTAGGAAGACTCAGAGCCAGGGATTTAACTCCATTTCTGAAGTGAAACACACAGCATAGTTCTCATCCATTGATCACACTCTGCTGTAGAGCAAGAAGCATGCACTTCCTTTCTAGAGTCTCTAAGACAGCAGGAAACGTGAGTGTGCTGAGAACAAAAGAATGGTGTTTCCTACGCATATGGACCATATCTAGTCCAAATCTGCTTCTGAAACTGATACAAACCACAGGTCCTATAACATCCACTGCTTGTCAGTTTAGAGGAGAAACGTGTGAGCTTCATGAATGATGTAGTTCGTTTGAGCTGTAAAGTAACTGCCCTTGCCTGAAGTGAAGTCTTGCTTGTAGAAAGATTCAGAGCCTGGGATTTAACTCCATTTCTGAAGGGAAACACACAGCAGAGTTCTCATCCATAGATCACACTCTGCTGTAGAGCAAGAAGCACGCTCTTCCTTTATAGAGTCTCTAATACAGCAGGAAACATGATTGTCCTCATAACAAAAGAATTGTGTTTCCTAAAAATACGGACCATATCTAGTTTAACATTTCTTCTGAAAGAGAAGCAAACCACAGGTCCTCGAACATCCAATGCTTGTCAGTTAAGATGAGAAACGTGTGAGCTTCGTGAACAATGTAGTTCGTTTGAGCTGTAAAGTAACTGCCCTTACCTGAAACGAAATCTTGATTGTAGGAAGACTCAGAGCCTGGGATTTAACTCCATTTCTGAAGTGAAACACACAGCAGAGTTCTCATCCATAGATAACACTCTGCTGTAGAGCAAGAAGCACGCTCTTGCTTTCTACATTCTCTACGACAGCAGGAAATGTGAGTGTGCTGAGAACAAAAGAATGGTGTTTCCTACACATACAGACCATATCTAGTCCAACTCTGCTTCTGAAACTGATACAATCCACAGGTCTTCAAACATCGAGTGCTTGTCAGTTTAGATGAGAAACATGTGACCTTCGTAAATGATGTAGTTGGTTTGAGCTGTAAAGTAACTGCCCTTACCTGAAGTGAAGTCTTGCTTGTAGGAAGACTCAGAGCCAGGGATTTAACTCCATTTCTGAAGTGAAACACACACCACAGTTCTCATCCATGAATCACACTCTGCTTTTGAGTATGAAGCACTCTCTTCCTTTATAGAGTCTCTAATAAAGAAGGAAACATGATTGTCCTCATAACAAAAGAATTGTGTTTCCTAAAAATACGGACCATATCTAGTTTAACATTTCTTCTGAAAGAGAAGCAAACCACAGGTCCTCGAACATCCAATGCTTGTCAGTTAAGATGAGAAACGTGTGAGCTTCGTGAATGATGTAGTTCGTTTAAGCTGTAAAGTAACTGCCCTTACCTGAAACGATGTCTTGCTTGTAGGAAGACTCAGAGCCTGGGATTTAACTCCATTTCTGAAGTGAAACACACAGCAGAGTTCTCATCCATAGATCACACTCTGCTGTAGAGCAAGAAGCATGCACTTCCTTTCTAGAGTCTCTAAGACAGCAGGAAACGTGAGTGTCCTGAGAACAAAAGAATGGTGTTTCCTACGCATACGGACCATATCTAGTCCAAATCTGCTTCAGAAACTGATACAAACCACAGGTCCTCTAACATCCACTGCTTGTCAGTTTAGAGGAGAAACGTGTGAGCTTCATGAATGATGTAGTTCGTTTGAGCTGTAAAGTAACTGCCCTTGCCTGAAGTGAAGTCTTGCTTGTAGAAAGATTCAGAGCCTGGGATTTAACTCCATTTCTGAAGGGAAACACACAGCAGAGTTCTCATCCATAGATCACACTCTGCTGTAGAGCAAGAAGCACGCTCTTGCTTTCTAGATTCTCTACGACACCAGGAAACGTGAGTGTGCTGAGAACAAAAGAATGGTGTTTCCTACGCATACGGACCATATCTAGTCCAACTCTGCTTCTGAAATTGATAGAAACCACAGGTCCTCCAACATCCACTGCTTGTCAGTTTAGAGGAGAAACGTGTGAGCTTCATGAATGATGTAGTTCGTTTGAGCTGTAAAGTAACTGCCCTTGCCTGAAGTGAAGTCTTGTTGTAGGAAGACTCAGAGCCTCGGATTTAACTCCATTTCTGAAGTGAAACACACAGCAGAGTTCTCATCCATAGATCACACTCTGCTGTAGAGCAAGAAGCACGCTCTTGCTTTCTAGATTCTCTAGGACAGCAGGAAACGTGAGTGTGCTGAGAACAAAAGAATGGTGTTTCCTACGCATACGGACCATATCTTGTCCAACTCTGCTTCTGAAACTGATACAAACCACAGGTCCTCTAACATCCACTGCTTGTCAGTTTAGAGGAGAACGTGTGAGCTTCATGAATGATGTAGTTCGTTAGAGCTGTAAAGTAACTGCCCTTACCTGAAGTGAAGTCTTGCTTGGAGGAAGACTCAGAGCCTGGGATTTAACTCCATTTCTGAAGTGAAACACACAGCAGAGTTCTCATCCATAGATCACACTCTGCTGTAGAGCAAGAAGCACGCTCTTGCTTTCTAGATTCTCTAGGACAGCAGGAAACGTGAGTGTGCTGAGAACAAAAGAATGGTGTTTCCTACGCATACGGACCATATCTTGTCCAACTCTGCTTCTGAAACTGATACAAACCACAGGTCCTCTAACATCCACTGCTTGTCAGTTTAGAGGAGAACGTGTGAGCTTCATGAATGATGTAGTTCGTTAGAGCTGTAAAGTAACTGCCCTTACCTGAAGTGAAGTCTTGCTTGTAGGAAGACACAGAGCCTGGGATTTAACTCCATTTCTGAAGTGAAACACACAGCATAGTTCTCATCCATTGATCACACTCTGCTTTAGAGCAAGAAGCACGCTCTTGCTTTCTAGATTCTCTAAGAGAGCAGGAAATGTGAGTGTGCTGAGAACAAAAGAACGGTGTTTCCTACACATACGGACCGTATCTAGTCCAACTCTGCTTCTGAAACTGATACAAAGCACTGTTCCTCTAACATCCAATGCTTGGCAGGTAAGATGGGAAACGTGTTAGCTTCGTGAACAATGTAGTTCGTTTGAGCTGAAAAGTGACTGCCCTTACCTGAAACGAAGTTTTGCTTGTAGGAAGACACAGAGCCTGGTATTTAACTCCATTTCTGAAGGGAAACACACAGCACAGTTCTCATCCATGAATCACACTCTGCTTTAGAGCAAGAAGCACGCTCTTCCTTTATAGAGTCTCTAATATAGCAGGAAACATGATTGTCCTCATAACAAAAGAATTGTGTTTCCTAAAAATATGGACCATATCTAGTTTAACATTTCTTCTGAAAGAGAAGCAAACCACAGGTCCTCGAACATCCAATGCTTGTCAGTTAAGATGAGAAACGTGTGAGCTTCGTGAACAATGTAGTTCGTTTGAGCTGTAAAGTAACTGCCCTTACCTGAAACGAAATCTTGATTGTAGGAAGACTCAGAGCCTGGGATTTAACTCCATTTCTGAAGTGAAACACACAGCAGAGTTCTCACCCATAGATAACACTCTGCTGTAGAGCAAGAAGCACGCTCTTGCTTTCTACATTCTCTACGACAGCAGGAAATGTGAGTGTGCTGAGAACAAAAGAATGGTGTTTCCTACACATACAGACCATATCTAGTCCAACTCTGCTTCTGAAACTGATACAATCCACAGGTCTTCAAACATCGAGTGCTTGTCAGTTTAGATGAGAAACATGTGACCTTCGTAAATGATGTAGTTCGTTTGAGCTGTAAAGTAACTGCCCTTACCTGAAGTGAAGTCTTGCTTGTAGGAAGACTCAGAGCCAGGGATTTAACTCCATTTCTAAAGTGAAACACACAGCATAGTTCTCATCCATTGATCACACTCTGCTTTAGAGCAAGAAGCACGCTCTTGCTTTCTAGATTCTCTAAGAGAGCAGGAAATGTGAGTGTGCTGAGAACAAAAGAACGGTGTTTCCTACACATACGGACTGTATCTAGTCCAACTCTGCTTCTGAAACTGATACAAAGTACTGTTCCTCTAACATCCAATGCTTGGCAGGTAAGATGGGAAATGTGTTAGCTTCGTGAACAATGTAGATCGTTTGAGCTGAAAAGTGACTGCCCTTACCTGAAACGAAGTTTTGCTTGTAGGAAGACACAGAGCCTGGTATTTAACTCCATTTCTGAAGGGAAACACACAGCACAGTTCTCATCCATGAATCACACTCTGCTTTAGAGCAAGAAGCACGCTCTTCCTTTATAGAGTCTCTAATACAGCAGGAAACATGATTGTCCTCATAACAAAAGAATTGTGTTTCCTAAAAATACGGACCATATCTAGTTTAACATTTCTTCTGAAAGAGAAGCAAACCACAGGTCCTCGAACATCCAATGCTTGTCAGTTAAGATGAGAAACGTGTGAGCTTCGTGAACAATGTAGATCGTTTGAGCTGTAAAGTAACTGCCCTTACCTGAAACGAAGTCTTGCTTGTAGGAAGACTCAGAGCCTGGGATTTAACTCCATTTCTGAAGTGAAACACACAGCAGAGTTCTCATCCATAGATAACACTCTGCTTTAGAGCAAAAACCACGCTCTTCCTTACTAGAGTCTCTAATATATCAGGAAACATGGTTGTGCTCATAACAAAAGAACTGTGTTTCCTAAACATACGGACCATATCTTGTTCAACACTTCTTCTAAAAGAGAAACAAACCACAGGTCCTCTAACATCCAATGCTTGTCAGTTAAGATGAGAAACGTGTGAGTTTCGTGAACGATGTAGTTAGTTTGAGCTGTAAAGTAACTGCCCTTACATGAAAGGAAGTCTTGTTTGTAGGAAGACTCAGAGCCTGGGATTTAACTCCATTTCTGAAGTGAAACACACAGCAGAGTTCTCATCCATAGATCACACTCTGCTTTAGAGCAAGAAGCACGCTCTTGCTTTCTAGAGTCTCTAAGACAGCAGAAAACGTGGGTGTGCTTAGAACAAAAGAACGGTGATTCCTACACATACGGTCCATATCTAGTTCAACTCTTATTCTGAAACTGACACAAAGCACAAGTCCTGTAACATCCAATGCTTTTCAATTAAGACCGAGAAACGTGTGAGCTTCGTGTACGATGTAGGTCGTTTGAGGTGTAAAGTAACTGCCCTTACCTGAAACGATGTTTTTTTGTAGGAAGACTCAGAGCCTGGGATTTAACTCCATTTCTGAAGGGAAACACACAGCACAGTTCTCACCCATGAATCACACTCTGCTTTAGAGCAAGAAGCAGTCTCTTCCTTTATAGAGTCTCTAATACAGCAGGAAACATGATTGTCCTCATAACAAAAGAATTGTGTTTCCTAAAAATACGGACCATATCTAGTTTAACATTTCTTCTGAAAGAGAAGCAAACCACAGGTCCTCGAACATCCAATGCTTGTCAGTTAAGATGAGAAACGTGTGAGCTTCGTGAATGATGTAGTTCGTTTGAGCTGTAAAGTAACTGCCCTTACCTGAAACGATGTCTTGCTTGTAGGAAGACTCAGAGCCTGGGATTTAACTCCATTTCTGAAGTGAAACACACAGCAGAGTTCTCATCCATAGATCACACTCTGCTGTAGAGCAAGAAGCATGCACTCCTTTCTAGAGTCTCTAAGACAGCAGGAAACGTGAGTGTGCTGAGAACAAAAGAATGGTGTTTCCTACGCATACGGACCATATCTAGTCCAAATCTGCTTCTGAAACTGATACAAACCACAGGTCCTCTAACATCCACTGCTTGTCAGTTTAGAGGAGAACGTGTGAGCTTCATGAATGATGTAGTTTGTTTGAGCTGTAAAGTAACTGCCCTTACCTGAAGTGAAGTCTTGCTTGTAGGAAGACTCAGAGCCTGGGATTTAACTCCATTTCTGAAGTGAAACACACAGCATAGTTCTCATCCATTGATCACACTCTGCTTTAGAGCAAGAAGCACGCTCTTGCTTTCTAGATTCTCTAAGAGAGCAGGAAATGTGAGTGTGCTGAGAACAAAAGAACGGTGTTTCCTACACATACAGACCGTATCTAGTCCAACTCTGCTTCTGAAACTGATACAAAGCACTGTTCCTCTAACATCCAATGCTTGGCAGGTAAGATGGGAAACGTGTTAGCTTCGTGAACAATGTAGATCGTTTGAGCTGAAAAGTGACTGCCCTTACCTGAAACGAAGTTTTGCTTGTAGGAAGACACAGAGCCTGGTATTTAACTCCATTTCTGAAGGGAAACACACAGCACAGTTCTCATCCATGAATCACACTCTGCTTTAGAGCAAGAAGCACGCTCTTCCTTTATAGAGTCTCTAATACAGCAGGAAACATGATTGTCCTCATAACAAAAGAATTGTGTTTCCTAAAAATACGGACCATATCTAGTTTAACATTTCTTCTGAAAGAGAAGCAAACCACAGGTCCTCTAACATCCAATGCTTGTCAGTTAAGATGAGAAACGTGTGAGTTTCGTGAACGATGTAGTTAGTTTGAGCTGTAAAGTAACTGCCCTTACATGAAAGGAAGTCTTGTTTGTAGGAAGACTCAGAGCCTGGGATTTAACTCCATTTCTGAAGTGAAACACACAGCAGAGTTCTCATCCATAGATCACACTCTGCTTTAGAGCAAGAAGCACGCTCTTGCTTTCTAGAGTCTCTAAGACAGCAGAAAACGTGAGTGTGCTTAGAACAAAAGAACGGTGATTCCTACACATACGGTCCATATCTAGTTCAACTCTTATTCTGAAACTGACACAAAGCACAAGTCCTGTAACATCCAATGCTTTTCAATTAAGACCGAGAAACGTGTGAGCTTCGTGTACGATGTAGGTCGTTTGAGGTGTAAAGTAACTGCCCTTACCTGAAACGATGTTTTGCTTGTAGGAAGACTCAGAGCCTGGGATTTAACTCCATTTCTGAAGGGAAACACACAGCACAGTTCTCACCCATGAATCACACTCTGCTGTAGAGCAAGAAGCAAGCACTTCCTTTCTAGAGTCTCTAAGACAGCAGGAAACGTGAGTGTGCTGAGAACAAAAGAATGGTGTTTCCTACGCATACGGACCATATCTAGTCCAAATCTGCTTCTGAAACTGATACAAACCACAGGTCCTCTAACATCCACTGCTTGTCAGTTTAGAGGAGAAACGTGTGAGCTTCATGAATGATGTAGTTCGTTTGAGCTGTAAAGTAACTGCCCTTGCCTGAAGTGAAGTCTTGCTTGTAGGAAGACTCAGAGCCTGGGATTTAACTCCATTTCTGAAGTGAAACACACAGCAGAGTTCTCATCCATAGATCACACTCTGCTGTAGAGCAAGAAGCACGCTCTTGCTTTCTAGATTCTCTACGACACCAGGAAACGTGAGTGTGCTGAGAACAAAAGAATGGTGTTTCCTACGCATACGGACCATATCTAGTCCAACTCTGCTTCTGAAACTGATATAAACCACAGGTCCTCTAACATCCACTGCTTGTCAGTTTAGAGGAGAAACGTGTGAGCTTCATGAATGATGTAGTTCGTTTGAGCTGTAAAGTAACTGCCCTTGCCTGAAGTGAAGTCTTGCTTGTAGGAAGACTCAGAGCCTGGGATTTAACTCCATTTCTGAATGAAACACACAGCAGAGTTCTCATCCATAGATCACACTCTGCTGTAGAGCAAGAAGCACGCTCTTGCTTTCTAGATTCTCTAGGACAGCAGGAAACGTGAGTGTGCTGAGAACAAAAGAATGGTGTTTCCTACGCATACGGACCATATCTTGTCCAACTCTGCTTCTGAAACTGATACAAACCACAGGTCATCTAACATCCACTGCTTGTCAGTTTAGAGGAGAACGTGTGAGCTTCATGAATGATGTAGTTCGTTAGAGCTGTAAAGTAACTGCCCTTACCTGAAGTGAAGTCTTGCTTGTAGGAAGACTCAGAGCCTGGGATTTAACTCCATTTCTGAAGTGAAACACACAGCATAGTTCTCATCCATTGATCACACTCTGCTTTAGAGCAAGAAGCACGCTCTTGGTTTCTAGATTCTCTAAGAGTGCAGGAAATGTGAGTGTGCTGAGAACAAAAGAACGGTGTTTCCTACACATACGGACCGTATCTAGTCCAACTCTGCTTCTGAAACTGATACAAAGCACTGTTCCTCTAACATCCAATGCTTGGCAGGTAAGATGGGAAACGTGTTAGCTTCGTGAACAATGTAGTTCGTTTGAGCTGAAAAGTGACTGCCCTTACCTGAAACGAAGTTTTGCTTGTAGGAAGACACAGAGCCTGGTATTTAACTCCATTTCTGAAGGGAAACACACAGCACAGTTCTCATCCATGAATCACACTCTGCTTTAGAGCAAGAAGCACGCTCTTCCTTTATAGAGTCTCTAATACAGCAGGAAACATGATTGTCCTCATAACAAAAGAATTGTGTTTCCTAAAAATACGGACCATATCTAGTTTAACATTTCTTCTGAAAGAGAAGCAAACCACAGGTCCTCGAACATCCAATGCTTGTCGATTAAGATGAGAAACGTGTGAGCTTCGTGAATGATGTAGTTCGTTTGAGCTGTAAAGTAACTGCCCTTACCTGAAACGAAGTCTTGCTTGTAGGAAGACTCAGAGCCTGGGATTTAACTCCATTTCTGAAGGCAAACACACAGCAGAGTTCTCATCCATAGATCACACTCTGCTGTAGAGCAAGAAGCACGCTCTTGATTTCTAGATTCTCTACGACACCAGGAAACGTGAGTGTGCTGAGAACAAAAGAATGGTGTTTCCTACGCATACGGACCATATCTAGTCCAACTCTGCTTCTGAAACTGATAGAAACCACAGGTCCTCTATCATCCACTGCTTGTCAGTTTAGAGGAGAAACGTGTGAGCTTCATGAATGATGTAGTTCCTTTGAGCTGTAAAGTAACTGCCCTTGCCTGAAGTGAAGTCTTGCTTGTAGGAAGACTCAGAGCCTGGGATTTAACTCCATTTCTGAAGTGAAACACACAGCAGAGTTCTCATCCATAGATCACACTCTGCTGTAGAGCAAGAAGCACGCTCTTGCTTTCTAGATTCTCTAGGACAGCAGGAAACGTGAGTGTGCTGAGAACAAAAGAATGGTGTTTCCTACGCATACGGACCATATCTTGTCCAACTCTGCTTCTGAAACTGATACAAACCACAGGTCCTCTAACATCCACTGCTTGTCAGTTTAGAGGAGAACGTGTGAGCTTCATGAATGATGTAGTTCGTTAGAGCTGTAAAGTAACTGCCCTTACCTGAAGTGAAGTCTTGCTTGTAGGAAGACTCAGAGCCTGGGATTTAACTCCATTTCTGAAGTGAAACACACAGCATAGTTCTCATCCATTGATCACACTCTGCTTTAGAGCAAGAAGCACGCACTTGCTTTCTAGATTCTCTAAGAGAGCAGGAAATGTGAGTGTGCTGAGAACAAAAGAACGGTGTTTCCTACACATACGGACCGTATCTAGTCCAACTCTGCTTCTGAAACTGATACAAAGCACTGTTCCTCTAACATCCAATGCTTGGCAGGTAAGATGGGAAACGTGTTAGCTTCGTGAACAATGTAGTTCGTTTGAGCTGAAAAGTGACTGCCCTTACCTGAAACGAAGTTTTGCTTGTAGGAAAACACAGAGCCTGGGATTTAACTCCATTTCTGAAGGGAAACACACAGCACAGTTCTCATCCATGAATCACACTCTGCTTTTGAGCAAGAAGCACGCTCTTCCTTTATAGAGTCTCTAATACAGAAGGAAACATGATTGTCCTCATAACAAAAGAATTGTGTTTCCTAAAAATACGGACCATATCTAGTTTAACATTTCTTCTGAAAGAGAAGCAAACCACAGGTCCTCGAACATCCAATGCTTGTCAGTTAAGATGAGAAACGTGTGAGCTTCGTGAACAATGTAGTTCGTTTGAGCTGTAAAGTAACTGCCCTTACCTGAAACGAAATCTTGATTTTAGGAAGACTCAGAGCCTGGGATTTAACTCCATTTCTGAAGTGAAACACACAGCAGAGTTCTCATCCATAGATAACACTCTGCTGTAGAGCAAGAAGCACGCTCTTGCTTTCTAGATTCTCTACGACAGCAGGAATCGTGAGTGTGCTGAGAACAAAAGAATGGTGTTTCCTACGCATACAGACCATATCTAGTCCAACACTGCTTCTGAAACTGATAGAAACAACAGGTCCTCTAACATCCACTGCTTGTCAGTTTAGAGGAGAAACGTGAGAGCTTCATGAATGATGTAGTTCGTTTGAGCTGTAAAGTAACTGCCCTTGCCTGAAGTGAAGTCTTACTTGTAGGAAGACTCAGAGCCTGGGATTTAACTCCAATTCTGAAGTGAAACACACAGCAGAGTTCTCATCCATAGATCACACTCTGCTGTAGAGCAAGAAGCACGCTCTTGCTTTCTAGTTTCTCTAGGACAGCAGGAAACGTGAGTGTGCTGAGAACAAAAGAAGGGTGTTTCCTACGCATACGGACCATATCTAGTCCAACTCTGCTTCTGAAACAGATAGAAACCACAGGTCATCTAACATCCACTGCTTGTCAGTTTAGAGGAGAACGTGTGAGCTTCATGAATGATGTAGTTCGTTAGAGCTGTAAAGTAACTGCCCTTACCTGAAGTGAAGTCTTGCTTGTAGGAAGACTTAGAGCCTGGGATTTAACTCCATTTCTGAAGTGAAACACACAGCATAGTTCTCATCCATTGATCACACTCTGCTTTAGAGCAAGAAGCACGCTCTTGCTTTCTAGATTCTCTAAGAGAGCAGGAAATGTGAGTGTGCTGAGAACAAGAGAACGGTGTTTCCTACACATACGGACCGTATCTAGTCCAACTCTGCTTCTGAAACTGATACAAAGCACTGTTCCTCTAACATCCAATGCTTGGCAGGTAAGATGGGAAACGTGTTAGCTTCGTGAACAATGTAGTTCGTTTGAGCTGAAAAGTGACTGCCCTTACCTGAAACGAAGTTTTGCTTGTAGGAAAACACAGAGCCTGGGATTTAACTCCATTTCTGAAGGGAAACACACAGCACAGTTCTCATCCATGAATCACACTCTGCTTTTGAGCAAGAAGCACGCTCTTCCTTTATAGAGTCTCTAATACAGAAGGAAACATGATTGTCCTCATAACAAAAGAATTGTGTTTCCTAAAAATACGGACCATATCTAGTTTAACATTTCTTCTGAAAGAGAAGCAAACCACAGGTCCTCGAACATCCAATGCTTGTCAGTTAAGATGAGAAACGTGTGAGCTTCGTGAACAATGTAGTTCGTTTGAGCTGTAAAGTAACTGCCCTTACCTGAAACGAAATCTTGATTTTAGGAAGACTCAGAGCCTGGGATTTAACTCCATTTCTGAAGTGAAACACACAGCAGAGTTCTCATCCATAGATAACACTCTGCTGTAGAGCAAGAAGCACGCTCTTGCTTTCTAGATTCTCTACGACAGCAGGAATCGTGAGTGTGCTGAGAACAAAAGAATGGTGTTTCCTACGCATACAGACCATATCTAGTCCAACACTGCTTCTGAAACTGATAGAAACAACAGGTCCTCTAACATCCACTGCTTGTCAGTTTAGAGGAGAAACGTGAGAGCTTCATGAATGATGTAGTTCGTTTGAGCTGTAAAGTAACTGCCCTTGCCTGAAGTGAAGTCTTACTTGTAGGAAGACTCAGAGCCTGGGATTTAACTCCAATTCTGAAGTGAAACACACAGCAGAGTTCTCATCCATAGATCACACTCTGCTGTAGAGCAAGAAGCACGCTCTTGCTTTCTAGTTTCTCTAGGACAGCAGGAAACGTGAGTGTGCTGAGAACAAAAGAAGGGTGTTTCCTACGCATACGGACCATATCTAGTCCAACTCTGCTTCTGAAACAGATAGAAACCACAGGTCATCTAACATCCACTGCTTGTCAGTTTAGAGGAGAACGTGTGAGCTTCATGAATGATGTAGTTCGTTAGAGCTGTAAAGTAACTGCCCTTACCTGAAGTGAAGTCTTGCTTGTAGGAAGACTTAGAGCCTGGGATTTAACTCCATTTCTGAAGTGAAACACACAGCATAGTTCTCATCCATTGATCACACTCTGCTTTAGAGCAAGAAGCACGCTCTTGCTTTCTAGATTCTCTAAGAGAGCAGGAAATGTGAGTGTGCTGAGAACAAGAGAACGGTGTTTCCTACACATACGGACCGTATCTAGTCCAACTCTGCTTCTGAAACTGATACAAAGCACTGTTCCTCTAACATCCAATGCTTGGCAGGTAAGATGGGAAACGTGTTAGCTTCGTGAACAATGTAGTTCGTTTGAGCTGAAAAGTGACTGCCCTTACCTGAAACGAAGTTTTGCTTGTAGGAAAACACAGAGCCTGGGATTTAACTCCATTTCTGAAGGGAAACACACAGCACAGTTCTCATCCATGAATCACACTCTGCTTTTGAGCAAGAAGCACGCTCTTCCTTTATAGAGTCTCTAATACAGAAGGAAACATGATTGTCCTCATAACAAAGAATTGTGTTTCCTAAAAATACGGACCATATCTAGTTTAACATTTCTTCTGAATGAGAAGCAAACCACAGGTCCTCGAACATCCAATTCTTGTCAGTTTAGAGGAGACATGTGTGAGCTTCATGAATGATGTAGTTCGTTTGAGCTGTAAAGTAACTGCCCTTGCCTGAAGTGAAGTCTTGCTTGTAGGAAGACTCAGAGCCTGGGATTTAACTCCATTTCTGAAGGGAAACACACAGCTGAGTTCTCATCCATAGATAACACTCTGCTTTAGAGCAAGAACCACGCTCTTCCTTTCTAGAGTCTCTAATATATCAGGAAACATGATTTTGCTCATAACAAAAGAACTGTGTTTCCTAAACATACGGACCATATCTAGTTCAACACTTCTTCTAAAAGAGAAACAAACCACAGGTCCTCTAACATCCACTGCTTGTAAGTTTAGAGGAGAACGTGTGAGCTTCATGAATGATGTAGTTTGTTTGAGCTGTAAAGTAACTGCCCTTACCTGAAGTGAAGTCTTGCTTGTAGGAAGACTCAAAGCCTGGGATTTAACTCCATTTCTGAAGTGAAACACACAGCATAGTTCTCATCCATTGATCACACTCTGCTTTAGAGCAAGAAGCACGCTCTTGCTTTCTAGATTCTCTAAGAGAGCAGGAAATGTGAGTGTGCTGAGAACAAAAGAACGGTGTTTCCTACACATACGGACCGTATCTAGTCCAACTCTGCTTCTGAAACTGATACAAAGCACTGTTCCTCTAACATCCAATGCTTGGCAGGTAAGATGGGAAACGTGTTAGCTTTGTGAACAATGTAGTTCGTTTGAGCTGAAAAGTCACTGCCCTTACCTGAAACGAAGTTTTGCTTGTAGGAAGACACAGAGCCTGGTATTTAACTCCATTTCTGAAGCGAAACACACAGCACAGTTCTCATCCATGAATCACACTCTGCTTTTGAGCAAGAAGCACGCTCTTCTTTTATAGAGTCTCTAATACAAAAGGAAACATGATTGTCCTCATAACAAAAGAATTGTGTTTCCTAAAAATACGGACCATATCTAGTTTAACATTTCTTCTGAAAGAGAAGCAAACCACAGGTCCTCGAACATCCAATGCTTGTCAGTTAAGATGAGAAACGTGTGAGCTTCGTGAATGATGTAGTTCGTTTGTGCTGTAAAGTAACTGCCCTTACCTGAAACGAAGTCTTGCTTGTAGAAAGACACAGAGCCTGGTATTTAACTCCATTTCTGAAGGGAAACACACACCACAGTTCTCATCCATGAATCACACTCTGCTTTAGAGCAAGAACCATGCTCTTCCTTTCTAGAGTCTCTAATACAGAAGGAAACGTGATTGTGCTCCGAACAAAAGAACTGTGTTTCCTACACATAGGGACCATATGTAGGTCAACTCTTATTCTGAAACTGACACAAAGCACAGGTCCTGAAACATTCAATTCTTTTCAATTAAGCCTGAGAAATGAGTGAGCTTCGTGAACGATGTAGTTAGTTTGAGCTGTAAAGTAACTGCCTTTACCTGAAATGAAGTGTCACTTGTAGGAAGACTCCGAGCCTGGGATTTATCGCCATTTCTGAAGTGAAACACACAGCAGAGTTCTCATCCATTGATCACACTGTGCTTTAGAGCAAGAACCACGCTCTTCCTTTGTAGAGTCTCTAAGACAGCAGGAAACGTGAGTGTGCTAAGAACAAAAGAACAGTGTTTCGTACACATACGGCCCATATCTAATCCAACTCTGCTTCTGACACTGATACAAAGCACTGGTCCTCTAACATCCAATGCTTGTCAGTTAAGATGAGAAACGTGTTAGCTTCATGAACGATGTAGTTCATTTGAGCTGAAAAGTGACTGCCCTTACATGAAACGAAATCTTGCTTGTAGGAAGACTCAGAGCCTGGGATTTAACTCCTTTTCTGAAGTGAATCACACAGCAGAGTTCTCATCCATAGATCACACTATGCTTTAGAGCAAGAACCACGCTCTGGCTGTCTAGAGTCTCTAAGACAGCAGGAAACGTGAGTGTGCTGAGAACAAAAGAATGGTGTTTCCTACGCATACGGACCATATCTAGTCCAACTCTGCTTCTGAAACTGATACAAACCACAGGTCCTCTAACCTCCATTGCTTGTCAGTTTAGAGGAGAAACGTGTGAGCTTCATGAATGATGTAGTTCGTTTGAGCTGTAAAGTAACTGCCCTTACCTGAAGTGAAGTTTTGCTTGTAGGAAGACTCAGAGCCTGGGATTTAACTCCATTTCTGAAGTGAAACACACAGCATAGTTCTCATCCATTGATCACACTCTGCTTTAGAGCAAGAAGCACGCACTTGCTTTCTAGATTCTCTAAGAGAGCAGGAAATGTGAGTGTGCTGAGAACAAAAGAACGGTGTTTCCTACACATACCGATCGTATCTAGTCCAACTCTGCTTCTGATACTGATACAAAGCACTGTTCCTCTAACATCCAATGCTTGGCAGGTAAGATGGGAAACGTGTTTGCTTCGTGAACAATGTAGTTCGTTTGAGCTGAAAAGTGACTGCCCTTCCCTGAAACGAAGTTTTGCTTGTAGGAAGACACAGAGCCTGTGATTTAACTCCATTTCTGAAGGGAAACACACAGCACAGTTCTCATCCATGAATCACACTCTGCTTTTGAGCAAGAAGCACGCTCTTCCTTTATAGAGTCTCTAATACAGAAGGAAACATGATTGTCCTCATAACAAAAGAATTGTGTTTCCTAAAAATACGGACCATATCTAGTTTAACATTTCTTCTGAAAGAGAAACAAACCACAGGTCCTCTAACATCCAATGCTTGTCAGTTAAGATGAGAAACGTGTGAGCTTTGTGAACGATGTAGTTGGTTTGAGCTGAAAAGTTACTGCCCTTACCTGAAATGAAGTCTTGCTTGTAGGAAGACACAGAGCCTGGGATTTAACTCCATTTCTGAAGTGAAACACACAGCAGAGTTCTCATCCATTGATCACACTCTGCTTTAGAGCAAGAAGCACGCTCTTGCTTTCTAGATTCTCTAAGAGAGCAGGAAATGTGAGTGTGCTGAGAACAAAAGAACGGTGTTTCCTACACATACGGACCGTATCTAGTCCAACTCTGCTTCTGAAACTGATACAAAGCACTGTTCCTCTAACATCCAATGCTTGGCAGGTAAGATGGGAAACGTGTTAGCTTCGTGAACAATGTAGTTCGTTTGAGCTGAAAAGTGACTGCCCTTACCTGAAACGAAGTTTTGCTTGTAGGAAGACACAGAGCCTGGGATTTAACTCCATTTCTGAAGGGAAACACACAGCACAGTTCTCATCCATGAATCACACTCTGCTTTTGAGCAAGAAGCACGCTCTTCCTTTATAGAGTCTCTAATACAGAAGGAAACATGATTGTCCTCATAACAAAAGAATTGTGTTTCCTAAAAATACGGACCATATCTAGTTTAATATTTCTTCTGAAAGAGAAGCAAACCACAGGTCCTCTAACATCCACTGCTTGTCAGTTTAGAGGAGAAACGTGTGAGCTTCATGAATGATGTAGTTCGTTTGAGCTGTAAAGTCACTGCCCTTGCCTGAAGTGAAGTCTTGCTTGTAGGAAGACTCAGAGCCTGGGATTTAACTCCATTTCTGAAGTGAAACACACAGCAGAGTTCTCATCCATAGATCACACTCTGCTGTAGAGCAAGAAGCACGCCCTTGCTTTCTAGATTCTCTATGACAGCAGGAAATGTGAGTGTGCTCAGAACAAAAGAATGGTGTTTCCTACACATACAGACCATATCTAGTCCAACTCTGCTTCTGAAACTGATACAATCCACAGGTCTTCAAACATCGAGTGCTTGTCAGTTTATATGAGAAACGTGTGACCTTCGTAAACGATGTAGTTCTTTTGAGCTGAAAAGTTACTGCCCTTACCTGAAATGAAGTCTTGCTTGTAGGAAGACACAGAGCCTGGGTTTTAACTCCATTTCTGAAGGGAAACACACACCACAGTTCTCATCCATGAATCACACTCTGCTTTAGAGCAAGATCCATGCTCTTCCTTTCTAGAGTCTCTAAGACAGCAGGAAACGTGAGTGTGCTAAGAACAAAAGAACAGTGTTTCGTACACCTACAGCCCATATCTAATCCAACTCTGCTTCTGACACTGATACAAAGCACTGGTCCTCTAACATCCAATGCTTGTCAGTTAAGATGAGAAACGTGTTAGCTTCATGAACGATGTAGTTCATTTGAGCTGAAAAGTGACTGCCCTTACATGAAATGAAATCTTGCTTGTAGGAAGACTCAGAGCCTGGGATTTAACTCCTTTTCTGAAGTGAATCACACAGCAGAGTTCTCATCCATAGATCACACTATGCTTTAGAGCAAGAACCACGCTCTGGCTGTCTAGAGTCTCTAAGGGAGCAGGAAATGTGAGTGTGCTGAGAACAAAAGAACGGTGTTTCCTACACATACCGACCGTATCTAGTCCAACTCTGCTTCTGATACTGATACAAAGCACTGTTCCTCTAACATCCAATGCTTGGCAGGTAAGATGGGAAACGTGTTAGCTTCATGAACGATGTAGTTCGTTTGAGCTGAAAAGTGACTGCCCTTACCTGAAACGAAGTTTTGCTTGTAGGAAGACACAGAGCCTGGGATTTAACTCCATTTCTGAAGCGAAACACACAGCACAGTTCTCATCCATGAATCACACTCTGCTTTTGAGCAAGAAGCACGCTCTTCCTTTATAGAGTCTCTAATACAGAAGGAAACATGATTGTCCTCATAACAAAAGAATTGTGTTTCCTAAAAATACGGACCATATCTAGTTTAACATTTCTTCTGAAAGAGAAACAAACCACAGGTCCTCTAACATCCAATGCTTGTCAGTTAAGATGAGAAACGTGTGAGCTTTGTGAACGATGTAGTTGGTTTGAGCTGAAAAGTTACTGCTCTTACCTGAAATGAAGTCTTGCTTGTAGGAAGACACAGTGCCTGGGATTTAACTCCATTTCTGAAGTGAAACACACAGCAGAGTTCTCATCCATTGATCACACTCTGCTTTAGAGCAAGAAGCATGCTCTTGCTTTCTAGAGTCTCTAAGACAGCAGGAAACGTGAGTGTGCTTAGAACAAAAGAACGGTGATTCCTACACATACGGTCCATATCTAGTTCAACTCTTATTCTGAAACTGACACAAAGCACAGGTCCTGTAACATCCAATGCTTTTCAATTAAGACCGAGAAACGTGTGAGCTTCGTGTACGATGTAGGTCATTTGAGGTGTAAAGTAACTGCCCTTACCTGAAACGATGTTTTGCTTGTAGGAAGACTCAGAGCCTGGGATTTAACTCCATTTCTGAAGGGAAACACACAGCACAGTTCTCATGCATGAATCACACTCTGCTTTAGAGCAAGAACCACGCTCTTCCTTTATAGAGTCTCTAATAAAGCAGGAAACATGATTGTCCTCATAACAAAAGAATTGTGTTTCCTAAAAATACGGACCATATCTAGTTTAACATTTCTTCTGAAAGAGAAGCAAACCACAGGTCCTCGAACATCCAATGCTTGTCAGTTAAGATGAGAAACGTGTGAGCTTCTTGAATGATGTAGTTCGTTTGAGCTGTAAAGTAACTGCCCTTACCTGAAACGAAGTCTTGCTTGTAGGAAGACTCAGAGCCTGGGATTTAACTCCATTTCTGAAGTGAAACACACAGCAGAGTTCTCATCCATAGATCACACTCTGTTGTAGAGCAAGAAGCACGCTCTTGCTTTCTAGATTCTCTACGACAGCAGGAAACGTGAGTGTGCTGAGAACAAAAGAATGGTGTTTCCTACGCATACGGACCATATCTAGTCCAACTCTGCTTCTGAAACTGATACAAACCACAGGTCCTCTAACATCCACTGCTTGTCAGTTTAGAGGAGAAACGTATGAGCTTCATGAATGATGTAGTTCGTTTGAGCTGTAAAGTCACTGCCCTTGCCTGAAGTGAAGTCTTGCTTGTAGGAAGACTCAGAGCCTGGGATTTAACTCCATTTCTGAAGTGAAACACACAGCAGAGTTCTCATCCATAGATCACACTCTGCTGTAGAGCAAGAAGCACGCCCTTGCTTTCTAGATTCTCTATGACAGCAGGAAATGTGAGTGTGCTCAGAACAAAAGAATGGTGTTTCCTACACATACAGACCATATCTAGTCCAACTCTGCTTCTGAAACTGATACAATCCACAGGTCTTCAAACATCGAGTGCTTGTCAGTTTAGATGAGAAATGTGTGACCTTCGTAAACGATGTAGTTCTTTTGAGCTGAAAAGTTACTGCCCTTACCTGAAATGAAGTCTTGCTTGTAGGAAGACACAGAGCCTGGGTTTTAACTCCATTTCTGAAGGGAAACACACACCACAGTTCTCATCCATGAATCACACTCTGCTTTAGAGCAAGATCCATGCTCTTCCTTTCTAGAGTCTCTAAGACAGCAGGAAACGTGAGTGTGCTAAGAACAAAAGAACAGTGTTTCGTACACCTACGGCCCATATCTAATCCAACTCTGCTTCTGACACTGATACAAAGCACTGGTCCTCTAACATCCAATGCTTGTCAGTTAAGATGAGAAACGTGTTAGCTTCATGAACGATGTAGTTCATTTGAGCTGAAAAGTGACTGCCCTTACATGAAACTAAATCTTGCTTGTAGGAAGACTCAGAGCCTGGGATTTAACTCCATTTCTGAAGTGAAACACACAGCACACTTCTCATCCATGAATCACACTCTGCTTTAGAGCAAGAACCACGCTCTTCCTTTATAGAGTCTCTAATACAGCAGGAAACATGATTGTGCTCATAACATTAGAATTGTGTTTCCTAAAATTACGGACCATATCTAGTTTAACACTACTTCTGAAAGAGAAACAAACCAAAGGTCCTCTAACATCCAATGCTTGTCAGTTTAGAGGAGAAACGTGTGAGCTTTGTGAACGCTGTAGTTGGTTTGAGCTGAAAAGTTACTGCCCTTACCTGAAATGAAGTCTTGCTTGTAGGAAGACACACAGCCTGGGATTTAACTCCATTTCTGAAGGGAAACACACACCACAGTTCTCATCCATGAATCACACTCTGCTTTAGAGCAAGAACCATGCTCTTCCTTTCTAGAGTCTCTAATACAGCAGGAACCGTGATTGTGCTCCGAACAAAAGAACTGTTTTTCCTACCCTTACAGACCATATGTAGGTCAACTCTTTTTCTGAAACTGACACAAAGCACAGGTCCTGAAACATTCAATGCTTTTCAATTAAGACGGAGAAATGAGTGAGCTTCGTGAACGATGTAGTTCGTTTGAGCTGTAAAGTAACTGCCTTTACCTGAAATGAAGTGTCACTTGTAGGAAGACTCCGAGCCTGGGATTTAACTCCATTTCTGAAGTGAAACACACAGCAGAGTTCTCATCCATAGATAACACTCTGCTTTAGAGCAAGAACCACGCTCTTCCTTACTAGAGTCTCTAATATATCAGGAAACATGATTGTGCTCATAACAAAAGAACTGTGTTTCCTAATCATACGGACCATATCTAGTTCAACACTTCTTCTAAAAGAGAAACAAACCACACGTCCTCTAACATCCAATGTTTGTCAGTTAAGATGAGAAACGTGTGAGTTTCGTGAACGATGTAGTTAGTTTGAGCTGTAAAGTAACTGCCCTTACCTGAAAGGAAGTCTTGCTTGTAGGAAGACTCAGAACCTGGGATTTAACTCCATTTCTGAAGTGAAACACACAGCAGAGTTCTCATCCATAGATCACACTCTGCTTTAGAGCAAGAAGCACGCTCTTGCTTTCAAGAGTCTCTAAGACAGCAGGAAACGTGAGTGTGCTTAGAACAAAAGAACGGTGATTCCTACACATACGGTCCATATCTAGTTCAACTCTTATTCTGAAACTGACACAAAGCACAAGTCCTGTAACATCCAATGCTTTTCAATTAAGACCGAGAAACGTGTGAGCTACGTGTACGATGTAGGTCGATTGAGGTGTAAAGTAACTGCCCTTACCTGAAACGATGTTTTGCTTGTAGGAAGACTCAGAGCCTGGGATTTAACTCCATTTCTGAAGGGAAACACACAGCACAGTTCTCATGCATGAATCACACCCTGCTTTAGAGCAAGAAGCAGGCTCTTCCTTTATAGAGTCTCTAATACAGAAGGAATCATGATTGTCCTCATAACAAAAGAATTGTGTTTCCTAAAAATACGGACCATATCTAGTTTAACATTTCTTCTGAAAGAGAAGCAAACCACAGGTCCTCGAACATCCAATGCTTGTCAGTTAAGATGAGAAACGTGTGAGCTTCGTGAATGATGTAGTTCGTTTGAGCTGTAAAGTAACTGCCCTTACCTGAAACGAAGTCTTGCTTGTAGGAAGACTCAGAGCCTGGGATTTAACTCCATTTCTGAAGTGAAACACACAGCAGAGTTCTCATCCATAGATCACACTCTGCTGTAGAGCAAGAAGCACGCTCTTGCTTTCTAGAGTCTCTAAGACAGCAGGAAACGTGAGTGTGCTGAGAATAAAAGAATGGTGTTTCCTACGCATACGGACCATATCTAGTCCAACTCTGCTTCTGAAACTGATACAAACCACAGGTCCTCTAACATCCACTGCTTGTCAGTTTAGAGGAGAACGTGTGAGCTTCATGAATGATGTAGTTCGTTTGAGCTGTAAAGTAACTGCCCTTACCTGAAGTGAAGTTTTGCTTGTAGGAAGGCTCAGAGCCTGGGATTTAACTCCATTTCTGAAGTGAAACACACAGCAGAGTTCTCATCCATTGATCACACTCTGCTTTAGAGCAAGAAGCACGCTCTTGCTTTCTAGATTCTCTAAGAGAGCAGGAAATGTGAGTGTGCTGAGAACAAAAGAACGGTGTTTCCTACACATACGGACCGTATCTAGTCCAACTCTGCTTCTGAAACTGATACAAAGCACTGTTCCTCTAACATCCAATGCTTGGCAGGTAAGATGGGAAACGTGTTAGCTTCGTGAACAATGTAGTTCGTTTGAGCTGAAAAGTGACTGCCCCTACCTGAAACGAAGTTTTGCTTGTAGGAAGACACAGAGCCTGGGATTTAACTCCATTTCTGAAGGGAAACACACAGCACAGTTCTCGTCCATGAATCGCACTCTGCTTTTGAGCAAGAAGCACGCTCTTCCTTTATAGAGTCTCTAATACAGAAGGAAACATGATTGTCCTCATAACAAAAGAATTGTGTTTCCTAAAAATACGGACCATATCTAGTTTAACATTTCTTCTGAAAGAGAAACAAACCACAGGTCCTCTAACATCCAATGCTTGTCAGTTAAGATGAGAAACGTGTGAGCTTTGTGAACGATGTAGTTGGTTTGAGCTGAAAAGTTACTGCCCTTACCTGAAATGAAGTCTTGCTTGTAGGAAGACACAGAGCCTGGGATTTAACTCCATTTCTGAAGTGAAACACACAGCAGAGTTCTCATCCATTGATCACACTCTGCTTTAGAGCAAGAAGCAAGCTCTTGCTTTCTAGATTCTCTAAGAGAGCAGGAAATGTGAGTGTGCTGAGAACAAAAGAACGGTGTTTCCTACACATACGGACCGTATCTAGTCCAACTCTGCTTCTGAAACTGATACAAAGCACTGTTCCTCTAACATCCAATGCTTGGCAGGTAAGATGGGAAACGTGTTAGCTTCGTGAACAATGTAGTTCGTTTGAGCTGAAAAGTGACTGCCCTTACCTGAAACGAAGTTTTGCTTGTAGGAAGACACAGAGCCTGGGATTTAACTCCATTTCTGAAGGGAAACACACAGCACAGTTCTCATCCATGAATCACACTCTGCTTTTGAGCAAGAAGCACGCTTTTCCTTTATTGAGTCTCTAATACAGAAGGAAACATGATTGTCCTCATAACAAAAGAATTGTGTTTCCTAAAAATACGGACCATATCTAGTTTAACATTTCTTCTGAAAGAGAAACAAACCACAGGTCCTCTAACATCCAATGCTTGTCAGTTAAGATGAGAAACGTGTGAGCTTTGTGAACGATGTAGTTGGTTTGAGCTGAAAAGTTACTGCCCTTACCTGAAATGAAGTCTTGCTTGTAGGAAGTCACAGAGCCTGGGATTTAACTCCATTTCTGAAGTGAAACACACAGCAGAGTTCTCATCCATTGATCACACTCTGCTTTAGAGCAAGAAGCACGCTCTTGCTTTCTAGATTCTCTAAGAGAGCAGGAAATGTGAGTGTGCTGAGAACAAAGAATGGTGTTTCCTACGCATACGGACCATATCTAGTCCAACTCTGCTTCTGAAACTGATACAAACCACAGGTCCTCTAACATCCACTGCTTGTCAGTTTAGAGGAGAACGTGTGAGCTTCATGAATGATGTAGTTCGTTTGAGCTGTAAAGTAACTGCCCTTACCTGAAGTGAAGTCTTGCTTGTAGGAAGACTCAGAGCCTGGGATTTAACTCCATTTCTGAATGGAAACACACAGCATAGTTCTCATCCATTGATCACACTCTGCTTTAGAGCAAGAAGCACGCTCTTGCTTTCTAGATTCTCTAAGAGAGCAGGAAATGTGAGTGTGCTGAGAACAAAAGAACGGTGTTTCCTACACATACCGACCGTATCTAGTCCAACTCTGCTTCTGAAACTGATACAAAGCACTGTTCCTCTAACATCCAATGCTTGGCAGGTAAGATGGGAAACGTGTTAGCTTCGTGAACAATGTAGTTCGTTTGAGCTGAAAAGGGACTGCCCTTACCTGAAACGAAGTTTTGCTTGTAGGAAAACACAGAGCCTGGGATTTAACTCCATTTCTGAAGGGAAACACGCAGCACAGTTCTCATCCATGAATCACACTCTGCTTTTGAGCAAGAAGCACGCTCTTCCTTTATAGAGTCTCTAATACAGAAGGAAACATGATTGTCCTCATAACAAAAGAATTGTGTTTCCTAAAAATACGGACCATATCTAGTTTAACATTTCTTCTGAAAGAGAAGCAAACCACAGGTCCTCGAACATCCAATGCTTGTCAGTTAAGATGAGAAACGTGTGAGCTTTGTGAACAATGTAGTTCGTTTGAGCTGTAAAGTAACTGCCCTTACCTGAAACGAAATCTTGATTGTAGGAAGACTCAGAGCCTGGGATTTAACTCCTTTTCTGAAGTGAAACACACAGCAGAGTTCTCATCCATAGATAACACTCTGCTTTAGAGCAAGAACCACGCTCTTCCTTTCTAGAGCCTCTAATATATCAGGAAACATGATTGTGCTCATAACAAAAGAACTGTGTTTCCTAAACATACGAACCATATCTAGTTCAACACTTCTTCTAAAAGAGAAACAAACCACAGGTCCTCTAACATCCAATGCTTGTCAGTTAAGATGAGAAACGTGTGAGTTTCGTGAACGATGTAGTTAGTTTGAGCTGTAAAGTAACTGCCCTTACCTGAAATGAAGTCTTGCTTGTAGGAAGACTCAGAGCCTGGGATTTAACTCCATTTCTGAAGTGAAACACACAGCAGAGTTCTCATCCATAGATCACACTCTGCTTTAGAGCAAGAAGCACGCTCTTGCTTTCTAGATTCTCTAAGACAGCAGGAAACGTGAGTGTCCTTAGAACAAAAGAACGGTGATTCCTACACATACGGTCCATATCTAGTTCAACTCTTATTCTGAAACTGACACAAAGCACAGCTCCTGTAACATCTAATGCTTTTCAATTAAGACCGAGAAACGTGTGAGCTTCGTGTACGATGTAGGTCATTTGAGGTGTAAAGTAACTGCCCTTACCTGAAACGATGTTTTGCTTGTAGGAAGACTCAGAGCCAGGGATTTAACTCCATTTCTGAAGGGAAACACACAGCACAGTTCTCATGCATGAATCACACACTGCTTTAGAGCAAGAAGCACGCTCTTCCTTTATAGAGTCTCTAATACAGCAGGAAACATGATTGTCCTCATAACAAAAGAATTGTGTTTCCTAAAATTACGGACCATATCTAGTTTAACATTTCTTCTGAAAGAGAAGCAAACCACAGGTCCTCGAACATCCAATGCTTGTCAGTTAAGATGAGAAACGTGTGAGCTTCGTGAATGATGTAGTTCGTTTGAGCTGTAAAGTAACTGCCCTTACCTGAAACGAAGTCTTGCTTGTAGGAAGACTCAGAGCCTGGGATTTAACTCCATTTCTGAAGTGAAACACACAGCAGAGTTCTCATCCATAGATCACACTCTGTTGTAGAGCAAGAAGCACGCTCTTGCTTTCTAGATTCTCTACGACAGCAGGAAACGTGAGTGTGCTGAGAACAAAAGAATGGTGTTTCCTACGCATACGGACCATATCTAGTCCAACTCTGCTTCTGAAACTGATACAAACCACAGGTCCTCTAACATCCACTGCTTGTCAGTTTAGAGGAGAAACGTGTGAGCTTCATGAATGATGTAGTTCGTTTGAGCTGTAACGTCACTGCCCTTGCCTGAAGTGAAGTCTTGCTTGTAGGAAGACTCAGAGCCTGGGATTTAACTCCATTTCTGAAGTGAAACACACAGCAGAGTTCTCATCCATAGATCACACTCTGCTGTAGAGCAAGAAGCACGCCCTTGCTTTCTAGATTCTCTATGACAGCAGGAAATGTGAGTGTGCTCAGAACAAAAGAATGGTGTTTCCTACACATACAGACCATATCTAGTCCAACTCTGCTTCTGAAACTGATACAATCCACAGGTCTTCAAACATCGAGTGCTTGTCAGTTTAGATGAGAAACGTGTGACCTTCGTAAACGATGTAGTTCTTTTGAGCTGAAAAGTTACTGCCCTTACCTGAAATGAAGTCTTGCTTGTAGGAAGACACAGAGCCTGGGTTTTAACTCCATTTCTGAAGGGAAACACACACCACAGATCTCATCCATGAATCACACTCTGCTTTAGAGCAAGAACCATGCTCTTCCTTTCTAGAATCTCTAAGACAGCAGGAAACGTGAGTGTGCTAAGAACAAAAGAACAGTGTTTCGTACACCTACGGCCCATATCTAATCCAACTCTGCTTCTGACACTGATACAAAGCACTGGTCCTCTAACATCCAATGCTTGTCAGTTAAGATGAGAAATGTGTTAGCTTCATGAACGATGTAGTTCATTTGAGCTGAAAAGTGACTGCCCTTACATGAAACGAAATCTTGCTTGTAGGAAGACTCAGAGCCTGGGATTTAACTCCTTTTCTGAAGTGAATCACACAGCAGAGTTCTCATCCATAGATCAAACTATGCTTTAGAGCAAGAACCACGCTCTGGCTGTCTAGAGTCTCTAAGACAGCATGAAACGTGAGTGTGCTGAGAACAAAAGAATGGTGTTTCCTACGCATACGGACCATATCTAGTACAACTCTTATTCTGAAACTGATACAAACCACAGGTCCTCTAACATCCACTGCTTGTCAGTTTAGAGGAGAAACGTGTGAGCTTCATGAATGATGTAGTTCGTTTGAGCTGTAAAGTAACTGCCCTTACCTGAAATGAAGTTTTGCTTGTAGGAAGACTCAGAGCCTGGGATTTAACTCCATTTCTGAAGTGAAACACACAGCATAGTTCTCATCCATTGATCACACTCTGCTTTAGAGCAAGAAGCACGCTCTTGCTTTCTAGATTCCCTAAGGGAGCAGGAAATGTGAGTGTGCTGAGAACAAAAGAACGGTGTTTCCTACACATACCGACCGTATCTAGTCCAACTCTGCTTCTGATACTGATACAAAGCACTGTTTCTCTAACATCCAATGCTTGGCACGTAAGATGGGAAACGTGTTAGCTTCATGAACGATGTAGTTCGTTTGAGCTGAAACGTGACTGCCCTTACCTGAAACGAAGTTTTGCTTGTAGGAAGACACAGAGCCTGGGATTTAACTCCATTTCTGAAGGGAAACACACAGCACAGTTCTCGTCCATGAATCACACTCTGCTTTTGAGCAAGAAGCACGCTCTTCCTTTATAGAGTCTCTAATACAGAAGGAAACATGATTGTCCTCATAACAAAAGAATTGTGTTTCCTAAAAATACGGACCATATCTAGTTTAACATTTCTTCTGAAAGAGAAACAAACCACAGGTCCTCTAACATCCAATGCTTGTCAGTTAAGATGAGAAATGTGTGAGCTTTGTGAACGATGTAGTTGGTTTGAGCTGAAAAGTTACTGCTCTTACCTGAAATGAAGTCTTGCTTGTAGGAAGACACAGAGCCTGGGATTTAACTCCATTTCTGAAGTGAAACACACAGCAGAGTTCTCATCCATTGATCACACTCTGCTTTAGAGCAAGAAGAATGCTCTTGCTTTCTAGAGTCTCTAAGACAGCAGGAAACGTGAGTGTGCTTAGAACAAAAGAACGGTGATTCCTACACATACGGTCCATATCTAGTTCAACTCTTATTCTGAAACTGACACAAAGCACAGGTCCTGTAACATCCAATGCTTTTCAATTAAGACCGAGAAACGTGTGAGCTTCGTGTACGATGTAGGTCATTTGAGGTGTAAAGTAACTGCCCTTACCTGAAACGATGTTTTGCTTGTAGGAAGACTCAGAGCCTGGGATTTAACTCCATTTCTGAAGGGAAACACACAGCACAGTTCTCATGCATGAATCACACTCTGCTTTAGAGCAAGAAGCACGCTCTTCCTTTATAGAGTCTCTAATACAGCAGGAAACATGATTGTCCTCATAACAAAAGAATTGTGTTTCCTAAAAATACGGACCATATCTAGTTTAACATTTCTTCTGAAAGAGAAGCAAACCACTGGTCCTCGAACATCCAATGCTTGTCAGTTAAGATGAGAAACGTGTGAGCTTCGTGAATGATGTAGTTCGTTTGAGCTGTAAAGTAACAGCCCTTACCTGAAACGAAGTCTTGCTTGTAGGAAGACTCAGAGCCTGGGATTTAACTCCATTTCTGAAGTGAAACACACAGCAGAGTTCTCATCCATAGATCACACTCTGTTGTAGAGCAAGAAGCACGCTCTTGCTTTCTAGATTCTCTACGACACCAGGAAACGTGAGTGTGCTGAGAACAAAAGAATGGTGTTTCCTACGCATACGGACCATATCTAGTCCAACTCTGCTTCTGAAACTGATACAAACCACAGGTCCTCTAACATCCACTGCTTGTCAGTTTAGAGGAGAAACGTGTGAGCTTCATGAATGATGTAGTTCGTTTGAGCTGTAAAGTAACTGCCCTTACCTGAAACGAAGTCTTGTTTGTAGGAAGACTCAGAGCCTGGGATTTAACTCCATTTCTGAAGTGAAACACACAGCAGAGTTCTCATCCATAGATCACACTCTGCTGTAGAGCAAGAAGCACGCCCTTGCTTTCTAGATTCTCTATGACAGCAGGAAATGTGAGTGTGCTCAGAACAAATGAATGGTGTTTCCTACACATACAGACCATATCTAGTCCAACTCTGCTTCTGAAACTGATACAATCCACAGGTCTTCAAACATCGAGTGCTTGTCAGTTTAGATGAGAAACGTGTGACCTTCGTAAACGATGTAGTTGGTTTGAGCTGAAAAGTTACTGCCCTTACCTGAAATGAAGTCTTGCTTGTAGGAAGACACAGAGCCTGGGATTTAACTCCATTTATGAAGGGAAACACACACCACAGTTCTCATCCATGAATCACACTCTGCTTTAGAGCAAGAACCATGCTCTTCCTTTCTAGAGTCTCTAATACAGCAGGAAACGTGATTGTGCTCCGAACAAAAGAACTGTGTTTCCTACACATAGGGACCATATGTAGGTCAACTCTTATTCTGAAACTGACACAAAGCACAGGTCCTGAAACATTCAATGCTTTTCAATTAAGCCGGAGAAATGAGTGAGCTTCGTGAACGATGTAGTTATTTTGAGCTGTAAAGTAACTGCCTTTGCCTGAAATGAAGTGTCACTTGTAGGAAGACTCCGAGCCTGGGATTTAACTCCATTTCTGAAGTGAAACACACAGCAGAGTTCTCATCCATTGATCACACTGTGCTTTAGAGCAAGAACCACGCTCTTCCTTTCTAGAGTCTCTAAGACAGCAGGAAACGTGAGTGTGCTAAGAACAAAAGAACAGTGTTTCGTACACATAAGGCCCATATCTAATCCAACTCTGCTTCTGACACTGATACAAAGCACTGGTCCTCTAACATCCAATGCTTGTCAGTTAAGATGAGAAACGTGTTAGCTTCATGAACGATGTAGTTCATTTGAGCTGAAAAGTGACTGCCCTTACATGAAACGAAATCTTGCTTGTAGGAAGACTCAGAGCCTGGGATTTAACTCCTTTTCTGAAGTGAATCACACAGCAGAGTTCTCATCCATAGATCACACTATGCTTTAGAGCAAGAACCACGCTCTGGCTGTCTAGAGTCTCTAAGACAGCAGGAAACGTGAGTGTGCTGAGAACAAAAGAATGGTGTTTCCTACGCATACGGACCATATCTAGTCCAACTCTGCTTCTGAAACTGATACAAACCACAGGTCCTCTAATATCCACTGCTTGTCAGTTTAGAGGAGAAACGTGTGAGCTTCATGAATGATGTAGTTCGTTTGAGCTGTAAAGTAACTGCCCTTATCTGAAGTGAAGTATTGCTTGTAGGAAGACTCAGAGCCTGGGATTTAACTCCATTTCTGAAGTGAAACACACAGCATAGTTCTCATCCATTGATCACACTCTGCTTTAGAGCAAGAAGCACACTCTTGCTTTCTAGATTCTCTAAGAGAGCAGGAAATGTGAGTGTGCTGAGAACAAAAGAACGGTGTTTCCTACACATACCGACCGTATCTAGTCCAACTCTGCTTCTGATACTGATACAAAGCACTGTTTCTCTAACATCCAATGCTTGGCAGGTAAGATGCGAAACGTGTTAGCTTCGTGAACGATGTAGTTCGTTTGAGCTGAGAAGTGACTGCCCCTACCTGAAACGAAGTTTTGCTTGTAGGAAGACACAGAGCCTGGGATTTAACTCCATTTCTGAAGTGAAACACACAGCAGAGTTCTCATCCATAGATAACACTCTGCTTTAGAGCAAGAACCATGCTCTTCCTTTCTAGAGTCTCTAATATATCAGGAAACATGATTGTGCTCATAACAAAAGAACTGTGTTTCCTGAACATACGGACCATATCTAGTTCAACACTTCTTCTAAAAGAGAAACAAACCACAGGTCCTCTAACATCCAATGCTTGTCAGTTAAGATGAGAAACGTGTGAGTTTCGTGAACGATGTAGTTAGTTTGAGCTGTTAAGTAACTGCCCTTACCTGAAAGGAAGTCTTGCTTGTAGGAAGACTCAGAGCCTGGGATTTAACTCCATTTCTGAAGTGAAACACACAGCAGAGTTCTCATCCATAGATCACACTCTGCTTTAGAGCAAGAAGCACGCTCTTGCTTTCTAGATTCTCTAAGACAGCAGGAAACGTGAGTGTGCTTAGAACAAAAGAACGGTGATTCCTACACATACGGTCCATATCTAGTTCAACTCTTATTCTGAAACTGACACAAAGCACAGGTCCTGTAACATCCAATGCTTTTCAATTAAGACCGAGAAACGTGTGAGCTTAGTGTACGATATAGGTCATTTGAAGTGTAAAGTAACTGCCCTTACCTGAAACGATGTTTTGCTTGTAGGAAGACTCAGAGCCTGGGATTTAACTCCATTTCTGAAGGGAAACACACAGCACAGTTCTCATCCATGAATCACACTCTGCTTTAGAGCAAGAAGCACGCTCTTCCTTTATAGAGTCTCTAATACAGCAAGAAACATGATTGTCCTCATAACAAAAGAATTGTGTTTCCTAAAAATACGGACCATAGCTAGTTTAACATTTCTTCTGAAAGAGAAGCAAACCACAGGTCCTCGAACATCCAATGCTTGTCAGTTAAGATGAGAAACGTGTGAGCTTCGTGAATGATGTAGTTCGTTTGAGCTGTAAAGTAACTGCCCTTACCTGAAACGAAGTCTTGCTTGTAGGAAGACTCAGAGCCTGGGATTTAACTCCATTTCTGAAGTGAAACACACAGCAGAGTTCTCATCCATAGATCACACTCTGCTGTAGAGCAAGAAGCACGCTCTTGCTTTCTAGATTCTCTACGACAGCAGGAAACGTGAGTGTGCTGAGAAGAAAAGAATGGTGTTTCCTACGCATACGGACCATATCTAGTCCAACTCTGCTTCTGAAACTGATACAAACCACAGGTCCTCTAACATCCACTGCTTGTCAGTTTAGAGGAGAAACATGTGAGCTTCATGAATGATGTAGTTCGTTTGAGCTGTAAAGTAACTGCCCTTGCCTGAAGTGAAGTCTTGCTTGTAGGAAGACTCAGAGTCTGGGATTTAACTCCATTTCTGAAGTGAAACACACAGCAGAGTTCTCATCCATAGAACACACTCTGCTGTAGAGCAAGAAGCACGCCCTTGCTTTCTAGATTCTCTACGACAGCAGGAAATGTGAGTGTGCTGAGAACAAAAGAATGGTGTTTCCTACACATACAGACCATATCTAGTCCAACTCT
Source organism: Onychomys leucogaster (assembly GCA_949786385.1). Classification (NCBI taxonomy): domain Eukaryota; kingdom Metazoa; phylum Chordata; class Mammalia; order Rodentia; family Cricetidae; genus Onychomys; species Onychomys leucogaster. The sequence goes on from CATKUP010000056.1 coordinate 1,359,936, forward strand.
GCTTCTGAAACTGATACAATCCACAGGTCTTCAAACATCGAGTGCTTGTCAGTTTAGATGAGAAACGTGTGACCTTCGTAAACGATGTAGTTCTTTTGAGCTGAAAAGTGACTGCCCTTACCTGAAATGAAGTCTTGCTTGTAGGAAGACACAGAGCCTGGGTTTTAACTCCATTTCTGAAGGGAAACACACACCACAGTTCTCATCCATGAATCACACTCTGCTTTGGAGCAAGAACCATGCTCTTCCTTTCTAGAGTCTCTAATACAGCAGGAAACGTGATTGTGCTCCGAACAAAAGAACTGTGTTTCCTACACATAGGGACCATATGTAGGTCAACTCTTATTCTGAAACTGACACAAAGCACAGGTCCTGAAACATTCAATGCTTTTCAATTAAGCCGGAGAAATGAGTGAGCTTCGTGAACGATGTAGTTAGTTTGAGCTGTAAAGAAACTGCCTTTACCTGAAATGAAGTGTCACTTGTAGGAAGACTCCGAGCCTGGGATTTAACTCCATTTCTGAAGTGAAACACACAGCAGAGTTCTCATCCATTGATCACACTGTGCTTTAGAGCAAGAACCACGCTCTTCCTTTCTAGAGTCTCTAAGACAGCAGGAAACGTGAGTGTGCTAAGAACAAAAGAACAGTGTTTCGTACACATACGGCCCATATCTAATCCAACTCTGCTTCTGACACTGATACAAAGCACTGGTCCTCTAACATCCAATGCTTGTCAGTTAAGATGAGAAACGTGTTAGCTTCATGAACGATGTAGTTCATTTGAGCTGAAAAGTGACTGCCCTTACATGAAACGAAATCTTGCTTGTAGGAAGACTCAGAGCCTGGGAATTATCTCCTTTTCTGAAGTAAATCATACAGCAGAGTTCTCATCCATATATCACACTCTGCTTTAGAGCAAGAACCACGCTCTTCCTTTCTAGAGTCTCTAAGACAGCAGGAAGCGTGAGTGTGCTGAGAACAAAAGAATGGTGTTTCCTACGCATACGGACCATATCTAGTCCAACTCTGCTTCTGAAACTGATACAAACCACAGGTCCTCTAACATCCACTGCTTGTCAGTTTAGAGAAGAAAAGTGTGAGCTTCATGAATGATATAGTTCGTTTGAGCTGTAAAGTACCTGCCCTTGCCTGAAGTGAAGTCTTGCTTGTAGGAAGACTCAGAGCCTGGGATTTAACTCCATTTCAGAAGTGAAACACACAGCAGAGTTCTCATCCATAGATCACACTCTGCTGTAGAGCAAGAAGCACGCTCTTGCTTTATAGATTCTCTACGACAGCAGGGAATGTGAGTGTGCTGAGAACAAAAGAATGGTGTTTCCTACACATACAGACCATATCTAGTCCAACTCTGCTTCTGAAACTGATACAATCCACAGGTCTTCAAACATCCAGTGCTTGTCAGTTTAGATCAGAAACGTGTGACCTTCGTAAACGATGTAGTTCCTTTGAGCTGAAAAGTGACTGCCCTCACCTGAAACGAAGTCTTGCTTGTACGAAGACACAGAGCCTGGGATTTAACTCCATTTCTGAAGGGAAACACACAGCACACTTCTCATCCATGAATCACACTCTGCTTTAGAGCAAGAACCACGCTCTTCTTTATAGAGTCTCTAATACAGCAGGAAACATGATTGTGCTCATAACATTAGAATTGTGTTTCCTAAAAATACGAACCATATCTAGTTTAACACTACTTCTGAAAGAGAAACAAACCAGAGGTCCTCTAACATCCAATGCTTGTCAGTTAAGATGAGAAACGTGTGAGCTTTGTGAACGATGTAGTTGGTTTGAGCTGAAAAGTTACTGCCCTTACCTGAAATGAAGTCTTGCTTGAAGGAAGACACAGAGCCTGGGATTTAACTCCATTTCTGAAGGGAAACACACACCACAGTTCTCATCCATGAATCACACTCTGCTTTAGAGCAAGAACCATGCTCTTCCTTTCTAGAGTCTCTAATACAGCAGGAAACGTGATTGTGCTCCGAACAAAAGAACTGTGTTTCCTACACATACGGACCATATGTAGGTCAACCCTTATTCTGAAACTGACACAAAGCACAGGTCCTGAAACATTCAATGCTTTTCAATTAAGCCGGAGAAATGAGTGAGCTTCGTGAACGATGTAGTTAGTTTGAGCTGTAAAGTAACTGCCTTTACCTGAAATGAAGTGTCACTTGTAGGAAGACTCCGAGCCTGGGATTTAACTCCATTTCTGAAGTGAAACACACAGCAGAGTTCTCATCCATTGATCACACTCTACTTTAGAGCAAGAACCACGCACTTCCTTTCTAGAGTCTCTAAGACAGCAGGAAACATGAGTGTGCTAAGAACAAAAGAACGGTGTTTCGTACACATATGGACCATATCTAATCCAACTCTGCTTCTGAAACTGATACAAAGCACTGGTCCTCTAACATCCAATACTTGTCAGTTAAGATGAGAAAGGTGTTAGCTTCATGAACGATGTAGTTCATTTGAGCTGAAAAGTGACTGCCCTTACCTGAAACGAAATCTTGCTTGTAGGAAGACTCAGAGCCTGGGATTTAACTCCTTTTCTGAAGTGAATCACACAGCAGAGTTCTCATCCATAGATCACACTATGCTTTAGAGCAAGAACCACGCTCTGGCTGTCTAGAGTCTCTAAGACAGCAGGAAATGTGAGTGTGCTGAGAACAAAAGAATGGTGTTTCCTACGCATACCCACCATATCTAGTCCAACTCTGCTTCTGAAACTGATACAAACCACAGGTCCTCTAACATCCACTGCTTGTCAGTTTAGAGGAGAAACGTGTGAGCTTCATGAATGATGTAGTTCGTTTGAGCTGTAAAGTAACTGCCCTTGCCTGAAGTGAAGTCTTGCTTGTAGGAAGACTCAGAGCCTGGGATTTAACTCCATTTCAGAAGTGAAACACACAGTAGAGTTCTCATCCATAGATCACACTGTGCTGTAGAGCAAGAAGCACGCTCTTGCTTTCTAGATTCTCTACGACAGCAGGGAATGTGAGTGTGCTGAGAACAAAAGAATGGTGTTTCCTACACATACAGACCATATCTAGTCCAACTCTGCTTCTGAAACTGATACAATCCACAGGTCTTCAAACATCCAGTGCTTGTCAGTTTAGATGAGAAACGTGTGACCTTCGTAAACGATGTAGTTCCTTTGAGCTGAAAAGTGACTGCCCTCACCTGAAACGAAGTCTTGCTTGTACGAAGACACAGAGCCTGGGATTTAACTCCATTTCTGAAGGGAAACACACAGCACACTTCTCATCCATGAATCACACTCTGCTTTAGAGCAAGAACCACGCTCTTCTTTATAGAGTCTCTAATACAGCAGGAAACATGATTGTGCTCATAACATTAGAATTGTGTTTCCTAAAAATACGAACCATATCTAGTTTAACACTACTTCTGAAAGAGAAACAAACCAGAGGTCCTCTAACATCCAATGCTTGTCAGTTAAGATGAGAAACGTGTGAGCTTTGTGAACGATGTAGTTGGTTTGAGGTGAAAAGTTACTGCCCTTACCTGAAATGAAGTCTTGCTTGAAGGAAGACACAGAGCCTGGGATTTAACTCCATTTCTGAAGGGAAACACACACCACAGTTCTCATCCATGAATCACACTCTGCTTTAGAGCAAGAACCATGCTCTTCCTTTCTAGAGTCTCTAATACAGCAGGAAACGTGATTGTGCTCCGAACAAAAGAACTCTGTTTCCTACACATACGGACCATATGTAGGTCAACTCTTATTCTGAAACTGACACAAAGCACAGGTCCTGAAACATTCAATGCTTCTCAATTAAGCCGGAGAAATGAGTGAGCTTCGTGAACGATGTAGTTCGTTTGAGCTGTAAAGTAACTGCCTTTACCTGAAATGAAGTGTCACTTGTAGGAAGACTCCGAGCCTGGGATTTAACTCCATTTCTGAAGTGAAACACACAGCAGAGTTCTCATCCATAGATAACACTCTGCTTTAGAGCAAGAACCACGCTCTTCCTTACTAGAGTCTCTAATTTATCAGGAAACATGATTGTGCTCATAACAAAAGAACTGTGTTTCCTAATCATACGGACCATATCTAGTTCAACACTTCTTCTAAAAGAGAAACAAACCACACGTCCTCTAACATCCAATGCTTGTCAGTTAAGATGAGAAACGTGTGAGTTTCGTGAACGATATAGTTAGTTTGAGCTGTAAAGTAACTGCCCTTACCTGAAAGGAAGTCTTGCTTGTAGGAAGACTCAGAGCCTGGGATTTAACTCCATTTCTGAAGTGAAACACACAGCAGAGTTCTCATCCATAGATCACACTCTGCTTTAGAGCAAGAAGCACGCTCTTGCTTTCTAGAGTCTCTAAGACAGCAGGAAACGTGAGTGTGCTTAGAACAAAAGAACGGTGATTCCTACACATACGGTCCATATCTAGTTCAACTCTTATTCTGAAACTGACACAAAGCACAAGTCCTGTAACATCCAATGCTTTTCAAATAAGACCGAGAAACGTGTGAGCTTCGTGTACGATGTAGGTCATTTGAGGTGTAAAGTAACTGCCCTTACCTGAAGCGATGTTTTGCTTGTAGGAAGACTCAGAGCCTGGGATTTAACTCCATTTCTGAAGGGAAACACACAGCACAGTTCTCATCCATGAATCACACTCTGCTTTAGAGCAAGAAGCAGGCTCTTCCTTTATAGAGTCTCTAATTCAGAAGGAAACATGATTGTCCTCATAACAAAAGAATTGTGTTTCCTAAAAATACGGACCATATCTAGTTTAACATTTCTTCTGAAAGAGAAGCAAACCACAGGTCCTCGAACATCCAATGCTTGTCAGTTAAGATGAGAAACGTGTGAGCTTCGTGAATGATGTAGTTCGTTTGAGCTGTAAAGTAACTGCCCTTACCTGAAACGAAGTCTTGCTTGTAGGAAGACTCAGAGCCTGGGATTTAACTCCATTTCTGAAGTGAAACACACAGCAGAGTTCTCATCCATAGATCACACTCTGCTGTAGAGCAAGAAGCACGCTCTTGCTTTCTAGAGTCTCTAAGACAGCAGGAAACGTGAGTGTGCTGAGAACAAAAGAATGGTTTTTCCTACGCATACGGACCATATCTAGTCCAACTCTGCTTCTGAAACTGATACAAACCACAGGTCCTCTAACATCCACTGCTTGTCAGTTTAGAGGAGAACGTGTGAGCTTCATGAATGATGTAGTTCGTTTGAGCTGTAAAGTAACTGCCCTTACCTGAAGTGAAATCTTGCTTGTAGGAAGACTCAGAGCCTGGGATTTAACTCCATTTCTGAAGTGAAACACACAGCATAGTTCTCATCCATTGATCACACTCTGCTTTAGAGCAAGAAGCACGCTCTTGCTTTCTAGATTCTCTAAGAGGGCAGGAAATGTGAGTGTGCTGAGAACAAAAGAACGGTGTTTCCTACACATACGGACCGTATCTAGTCCAACTCTGCTTCTGAAACTGATACAAAGCACTGTTCCTCTAACATCCAATGCTTGGCAGGTAAGATGGGAAACGTGTTAGCTTCGTGAACAATGTAGTTCGTTTGAGCTGAAAAGTGACTGCCCTTACCTGAAACGAAGTTTTGCTTGTAGGAAGACACAGAGCCTGGGATTTAACTCCATTTCTGAAGGGAAACACACAGCACAGTTCTCATCCATGAATCACACTCTGCTTTTGAGCAAGAAGCACGCTCTTCCTTTATAGAGTCTCTAATACAGAAGGAAACATTATTGTCCTCATAACAAAAGAATTGTGTTTCCTAAAAATACGGACCATATCTAGTTTAACATTTCTTCTGAAAGAGAAGCAAACCACAGGTCCTCGAACATCCAATGCTTGTCAGTTAAGATGAGAAACGTGTGAGCTTCGTGAATGATGTAGTTCGTTTGAGCTGTAAAGTAACTGCCCTTACCTGAAACGAAGTCTTGCTTGTAGGAAGACTCAGAGCCTGGGATTTAACTCCATTTCTGAAGTGAAACACACAGCAGAGTTCTCATCCATAGATCACACTCTGCTGTAGAGCAAGAAGCACGCTCTTGCTTTCTAGATTCTCTAGGACAGCAAGAAACGTGAGTGTGCTGAGAACAAAAGAATGGTGTTTCCTACGCATACGGACCATATCTAGTCCAACTCTGCTTCTGAAACTGATACAAACCACAGGTCCTCTAACATCCACTGCTTGTCAGTTTAGAGGAGAACGTGTGAGCTTCATGAATGATGTAGTTCGTTTGAGCTGTAAAGTAACTGCACTTGCCTGAAGTGAAGTCTTGCTTGTAGGAAGACTCAGAGCCTGGGATTTAACTCCATTTCTGAAGTGAAACACACAGCATAGTTCTCATCCATTGATCACACTCTGCTTTAGAGCAAGAAGCACGCTCTTGCTTTCTAGATTCTCTAAGAGAGCAGGAAATGTGAGTGTGCTGAGAACAAAAGAACGGTGTTTCCTACACATACGGACCGTATCTAGTCCAACTCTGCTTCTGAAACTGATACAAAGCACTGTTCCTCTAACATCCAATGCTTGGCAGGTAAGAAGGGAAACGTGTTAGCTTCGTGAACAATGTAGTTCGTTTGAGCTGAAAAGTGACTGCCCTTACCTGAAACGAAGTTTTGCTTGTAGGAAAACACAGAGCCTGGGATTTAACTCCATTTCTGAAGGGAAACACACAGCACAGTTCTCATCCATGAATCACACTCTGCTTTTGAGCAAGAAGCACGCTCTTCCTTTATAGAGTCTCTAATACAGAAAGAAACATGATTGTCCTCATAACAAAAGAATTGTGTTTCCTAAAAATACGGACCATATCTAGTTTAACATTTCTTCTGAAAGAGAAGCAACCCACAGGTCCTCGAACATCCAATGCTTGTCAGTTAAGATGAGAAACGTGTGAGCTTCGTGAACAATGTAGATCGTTTGAGCTGTAAAGTAACTGCCCTTACCTGAAACGAAATCTTGATTGTAGGAAGACTCAGAGCCTGGGATTTAACTCCATTTCTGAAGTGAAACACACAGCAGAGTTCTCATCCATAGATAACACTCTGCTTTAGAGCAAGAACCATGCTCTTCCTTTCTAGAGTCTCTAATATATCAGGAAACATGATTGTGCTCATAACAAAAGAACTGTGTTTCCTGAACATACGGACCATATCTAGTTCAACACTTCTTCTAAAAGAGAAACAAACCACAGGTCCTCTAACATCCAATGCTTGTCAGTTAAGATGAGAAACGTGTGAGTTTCGTGAACGATGTAGTTAGTTTGAGCTGTTAAGTAACTGCCCTTACCTGAAAGGAAGTCTTGCTTGTAGGAAGACTCAGAGCCTGGGATTTAACTCCATTTCTGAAGTGAAACACACAGCAGAGTTCTCATCCATAGATCACACTCTGCTTTAGAGCAAGAAGCACGCTCTTGCTTTCTAGATTCTCTAAGACAGCAGGAAACGTGAGTGTGCTTAGAACAAAAGAACGGTGATTCCTACACATACGGTCCATATCTAGTTCAACTCTTATTCTGAAACTGACACAAAGCACAGGTCCTGTAACATCCAATGCTTTTCAATTAAGACCGTGAAACGTGTGAGCTTAGTGTACGATATAGGTCATTTGAAGTGTAAAGTAACTGCCCTTACCTGAAACGATGTTTTGCTTGTAGGAAGACTCAGAGCCTGGGATTTAACTCCATTTCTGAAGGGAAACACACAGCACAGTTCTCATCCATGAATCACACTCTGCTTTAGAGCAAGAAGCACGCTCTTCCTTTATAGAGTCTCTAATACAGCAAGAAACATGATTGTCCTCATAACAAAAGAATTGTGTTTCCTAAAAATACGGACCATAGCTAGTTTAACATTTCTTCTGAAAGAGAAGCAAACCACAGGTCCTCGAACATCCAATGCTTGTCAGTTAAGATGAGAAACGTGTGAGCTTCGTGAATGATGTAGTTCGTTTGAGCTGTAAAGTAACTGCCCTTACCTGAAACGAAGTCTTGCTTGTAGGAAGACTCAGAGCCTGGGATTTAACTCCATTTCTGAAGTGAAACACACAGCAGAGTTCTCATCCATAGATCACACTCTGCTGTAGAGCAAGAAGCACGCTCTTGCTTTCTAGATTCTCTACGACAGCAGGAAACGTGAGTGTGCTGAGAAGAAAAGAATGGTGTTTCCTACGCATACGGACCATATCTAGTCCAACTCTGCTTCTGAAACTGATACAAACCACAGGTCCTCTAACATCCACTGCTTGTCAGTTTAGAGGAGAAACGTGTGAGCTTCATGAATGATGTAGTTCGTTTGAGCTGTAAAGTAACTGCCCTTGCCTGAAGTGAAGTCTTGCTTGTAGGAAGACTCAGAGTCTGGGATTTAACTCCATTTCTGAAGTGAAACACACAGCAGAGTTCTCATCCATAGAACACACTCTGCTGTAGAGCAAGAAGCACGCCCTTGCTTTCTAGATTCTCTACGACAGCAGGAAATGTGAGTGTGCTGAGAACAAAAGAATGGTGTTTCCTACACATACAGACCATATCTAGTCCAACTCTGCTTCTGAAACTGATACAATCCACAGGTCTTCAAACATCGAGTGCTTGTCAGTTTAGATGAGAAACGTGTGACCTTCGTAAACGATGTAGTTCTTTTGAGCTGAAAAGTGACTGCCCTTACCTGAAATGAAGTCTTGCTTGTAGGAAGACACAGAGCCTGGGTTTTAACTCCATTTCTGAAGGGAAACACACACCACAGTTCTCATCCATGAATCACACTCTGCTTTGGAGCAAGAACCATGCTCTTCCTTTCTAGAGTCTCTAATACAGCAGGAAACGTGATTGTGCTCCGAACAAAAGAACTGTGTTTCCTACACATACGGACCATATGTAGGTCAACTCTTATTCTGAAACTGACACAAAGCACAGGTCCTGAAACATTCAATGCTTTTCAATTAAGCCGGAGAAATGAGTGAGCTTCGTGAACGATGTAGTTAGTTTGAGCTGTAAAGTAACTGCCTTTACCTGAAATGAAGTGTCACTTGTAGGAAGACTCCGAGCCTGGGATTTAACTCCATTTCTGAAGTGAAACACACAGCAGAGTTCTCATCCATTGATCACACTCTACTTTAGAGCAAGAACCACGCACTTCCTTTCTAGAGTCTCTAAGACAGCAGGAAACGTGAGTGTGCTAAGAACAAAAGAACGGTGTTTCGTACACATATGGACCATATCTAATCCAACTCTGCTTCTGAAACTGATACAAAGCACTGGTCCTCTAACATCCAATACTTGTCAGTTAAGATGAGAAAGGTGTTAGCTTCATGAACGATGTAGTTCATTTGAGCTGAAAAGTGACTGCCCTTACCTGAAACGAAATCTTGCTTGTAGGAAGACTCAGAGCCTGGGATTTAACTCCTTTTCTGAAGTGAATCACACAGCAGAGTTCTCATCCATAGATCACACTATGCTTTAGAGCAAGAACCACGCTCTGGCTGTCTAGAGTCTCTAAGACAGCAGGAAACGTGAGTGTGCTGAGAACAAAAGAATGGTGTTTCCTACGCATACGGACCATATCTAGTCCAACTCTGCTTCTGAAACTGATACAAACCACAGGTCCTCTAACATCCACTGCTTGTCAGTTTAGAGGAGAAACGTGTGAGCTTCATGAATGATGTAGTTCGTTTGAGCTGTAAGTAACTGCCCTTGCCTGAAGTGAAGTCTTGCTTGTAGGAAGACTCAGAGCCTGGGATTTAACTCCATTTCAGAAGTGAAACACACAGCAGAGTTCTCATCCATAGATCACACTCTGCTGTAGAGCAAGAAGCACGCTCTTGCTTTCTAGATTCTCTACGACAGCAGGGAATGTGAGTGTGCTGAGAATAAAAGAATGGTGTTTCCTACACATACAGACCATATCTAGTCCAACTCTGCTTCTGAAACTGATACAATCCACAGGTCTTCAAACATCCAGTGCTTGTCAGTTTAGATGAGAAACGTGTGACCTTCGTAAACGATGTAGTTCCTTTGAGCTGAAAAGTGACTGCCCTCACCTGAAACGAAGTCTTGCTTGTACGAAGACACAGAGCCTGGGATTTAACTCCATTTCTGAAGGGAAACACACAGCACACTTCTCATCCATGAATCACACTCTGCTTTAGAGCAAGAACCACGCTCTTCTTTATAGAGTCTCTAATACAGCAGGAAACATGATTGTGCTCATAACATTAGAATTGTGTTTCCTAAAAATACGAACCATATCTAGTTTAACACTACTTCTGAAAGAGAAACAAACCAGAGGTCCTCTAACATCCAATGCTTGTCAGTTAAGATGAGAAACGTGTGAGCTTTGTGAACGATGTAGTTGGTTTGAGCTGAAAAGTTACTGCCCTTACCTGAAATGAAGTCTTGCTTGAAGGAAGACACAGAGCCTGGGATTTAACTCCATTTCTGAAGGGAAACACACACCACAGTTCTCATCCATGAATCACACTCTGCTTTAGAGCAAGAACCATGCTCTTCCTTTCTAGAGTCTCTAATACAGCAGGAAACGTGATTGTGCTCCGAACAAAAGAACTGTGTTTCCTACACATACGGACCATATGTAGGTCAACCCTTATTCTGAAACTGACACAAAGCACAGGTCCTGAAACATTCAATGCTTTTCAATTAAGCCGGAGAAATGAGTGAGCTTCGTGAACGATGTAGTTAGTTTGAGCTGTAAAGTAACTGCCTTTACCTGAAATGAAGTGTCACTTGTAGGAAGACTCCGAGCCTGGGATTTAACTCCATTTCTGAAGTGAAACACACAGCAGAGTTCTCATCCATTGATCACACTCTACTTTAGAGCAAGAACCACGCACTTCCTTTCTAGAGTCTCTAAGACAGCAGGAAACATGAGTGTGCTAAGAACAAAAGAACGGTGTTTCGTACACATATGGACCATATCTAATCCAACTCTGCTTCTGAAACTGATACAAAGCACTGGTCCTCTAACATCCAATACTTGTCAGTTAAGATGAGAAACGTGTTAGCTTCATGAACGATGTAGTTCATTTGAGCTGAAAAGTGACTGCCCTTACCTGAAACGAAATCTTGCTTGTAGGAAGACTCAGAGCCTGGGATTTAACTCCTTTTCTGAAGTGAATCATACAGCAGAGTTCTCATCCATATATCACACTCTGCTTTAGAGCAAGAACCACGCTCTTCCTTTCTAGAGTCTCTAAGACAGCAGGAAGCGTGAGTGTGCTGAGAACAAAAGAATGGTGTTTCCTACGCATACGGACCATATCTAGTCCAACTCTGCTTCTGAAACTGATACAAACCACAGGTCCTCTAACATCCACTGCTTGTCAGTTTAGAGAAGAAAAGTGTGAGCTTCATGAATGATATAGTTCGTTTGAGCTGTAAAGTAACTGCCCTTGCCTGAAGTGAAGTCTTGCTTGTAGGAAGACTCAGAGCCTGGGATTTAACTCCATTTCAGAAGTGAAACACACAGCAGAGTTCTCATCCATAGATCACACTCTGCTGTAGAGCAAGAAGCACGCTCTTGCTTTCTAGATTCTCTACGACAGCAGGGAATGTGAGTGTGCTGAGAACAAAAGAATGGTGTTTCCTACACATACAGACCATATCTAGTCCAACTCTGCTTCTGAAACTGATACAATCCACAGGTCTTCAAACATCCAGTGCTTGTCAGTTTAGATGAGAAACGTGTGACCTTCGTAAACGATGTAGTTCCTTTGAGCTGAAAAGTGACTGCCCTCACCTGAAACGAAGTCTTGCTTGTACGAAGACACAGAGCCTGGGATTTAACTCCATTTCTGAAGGGAAACACACAGCACACTTCTCATCCATGAATCACACTCTGCTTTAGAGCAAGAACCACGCTCTTCTTTATAGAGTCTCTAATACAGCAGGAAACATGATTGTGCTCATAACATTAGAATTGTGTTTCCTAAAAATACGAACCATATCTAGTTTAACACTACTTCTGAAAGAGAAACAAACCAGAGGTCCTCTAACATCCAATGCTTGTCAGTTAAGATGAGAAACGTGTGAGCTTTGTGAACGATGTAGTTGGTTTGAGCTGAAAAGTTACTGCCCTTACCTGAAATGAAGTCTTGCTTGAAGGAAGACACAGAGCCTGGGATTTAACTCCATTTCTGAAGGGAAACACACACCACAGTTCTCATCCATGAATCACACTCTGCTTTAGAGCAAGAACCATGCTCTTCCTTTCTAGAGTCTCTAATACAGCAGGAAACGTGATTGTGCTCCGAACAAAAGAACTGTGTTTCCTACACATACGGACCATATGTAGGTCAACCCTTATTCTGAAACTGACACAAAGCACAGGTCCTGAAACATTCAATGCTTTTCAATTAAGCCGGAGAAATGAGTGAGCTTCGTGAACGATGTAGTTAGTTTGAGCTGTAAAGTAACTGCCTTTACCTGAAATGAAGTGTCACTTGTAGGAAGACTCCGAGCCTGGGATTTAACTCCATTTCTGAAGTGAAACACACAGCAGAGTTCTCATCCATTGATCACACTCTACCTTAGAGCAAGAACCACGCACTTCCTTTCTAGAGTCTCTAAGACAGCAGGAAACATGAGTGTGCTAAGAACAAAAGAACGGTGTTTCGTACACATATGGACCATATCTAATCCAACTCTGCTTCTGAAACTGATACAAAGCACTGGTCCTCTAACATCCAATACTTGTCAGTTAAGATGAGAAACGTGTTAGCTTCATGAACGATGTAGTTCATTTGAGCTGAAAAGTGACTGCCCTTACCTGAAACGAAATCTTGCTTGTAGGAAGACTCAGAGCCTGGGATTTAACTCCTTTTCTGAAGTGAATCACACAGCAGAGTTCTCATCCATAGATCACACTATGCTTTAGAGCAAGAACCACGCTCTGGCTGTCTAGAGTCTCTAAGACAGCAGGAAATGTGAGTGTGCTGAGAACAAAAGAATGGTGTTTCCTACGCATACCCACCATATCTAGTCCAACTCTGCTTCTGAAACTGATACAAACCACAGGTCCTCTAACATCCACTGCTTGTCAGTTTAGAGGAGAAACGTGTGAGCTTCATGAATGATGTAGTTCGTTTGAGCTGTAAAGTAACTGCCCTTGCCTGAAGTGAAGTCTTGCTTGTAGGAAGACTCAGAGCCTGGGATTTAACTCCATTTCAGAAGTGAAACACACAGCAGAGTTCTCATCCATAGATCACACTGTGCTGTAGAGCAAGAAGCACGCTCTTGCTTTCTAGATTCTCTACGACAGCAGGGAATGTGAGTGTGCTGAGAACAAAAGAATGGTGTTTCCTACACATACAGACCATATCTAGTCCAACTCTGCTTCTGAAACTGATACAATCCACAGGTCTTCAAACATCCAGTGCTTGTCAGTTTAGATGAGAAACGTGTGACCTTCGTAAACGATGTAGTTCCTTTGAGCTGAAAAGTGACTGCCCTCACCTGAAACGAAGTCTTGCTTGTACGAAGACACAGAGCCTGGGATTTAACTCCATTTCTGAAGGGAAACACACAGCACACTTCTCATCCATGAATCACACTCTGCTTTAGAGCAAGAACCACGCTCTTCTTTATAGAGTCTCTAATACAGCAGGAAACATGATTGTGCTCATAACATTAGAATTGTGTTTCCTAAAAATACGAACCATATCTAGTTTAACACTACTTCTGAAAGAGAAACAAACCAGAGGTCCTCTAACATCCAATGCTTGTCAGTTAAGATGAGAAACGTGTGAGCTTTGTGAACGATGTAGTTGGTTTGAGCTGAAAAGTTACTGCCCTTACCTGAAATGAAGTCTTGCTTGAAGGAAGACACAGAGCCTGGGATTTAACTCCATTTCTGAAGGGAAACACACACCACAGTTCTCATCCATGAATCACACTCTGCTTTAGAGCAAGAACCATGCTCTTCCTTTCTAGAGTCTCTAATACAGCAGGAAACGTGATTGTGCTCCGAACAAAAGAACTGTGTTTCCTACACATACGGACCATATGTAGGTCAACCCTTATTCTGAAACTGACACAAAGCACAGGTCCTGAAACATTCAATGCTTTTCAATTAAGCCGGAGAAATGAGTGAGCTTCGTGAACGATGTAGTTAGTTTGAGCTGTAAAGTAACTGCCTTTACCTGAAATGAAGTGTCACTTGTAGGAAGACTCCGAGCCTGGGATTTAACTCCATTTCTGAAGTGAAACACACAGCAGAGTTCTCATCCATTGATCACACTCTACTTTAGAGCAAGATCCACGCACTTCCTTTCTAGAGTCTCTAAGACAGCAGGAAACATGAGTGTGCTAAGAACAAAAGAACGGTGTTTCGTACACATATGGACCATATCTAATCCAACTCTGCTTCTGAAACTGATACAAAGCACTGGTCCTCTAACATCCAATACTTGTCAGTTAAGATGAGAAACGTGTTAGCTTCATGAACGATGTAGTTCATTTGAGCTGAAAAGTGACTGCCCTTACCTGAAACGAAATCTTGCTTGTAGGAAGACTCAGAGCCTGGGATTTAACTCCTTTTCTGAAGTGAATCACACAGCAGAGTTCTGATCCATAGATCACACTATGCTTTAGAGCAAGAACCACGCTCTGGCTGTCTAGAGTCTCTAAGACAGCAGGAAATGTGAGTGTGCTGAGAACAAAAGAATGGTGTTTCCTATGCATACCCACCATATCTAGTCCAACTCTGCTTCTGAAACTGATACAAACCACAGGTCCTCTAACATCCACTGCTTGTCAGTTTAGAGGAGAAACGTGTGAGCTTCATGAATGATGTAGTTCGTTTGAGCTGTAAAGTAACTGCCCTTGCCTGAAGTGAAGTCTTGCTTGTAGGAAGACTCAGAGCCTGGGATTTAACTCCATTTCAGAAGTGAAACACACAGCAGAGTTCTCATCCATAGATCACACTGTGCTGTAGAGCAAGAAGCACGCTCTTGCTTTCTAGATTCTCTACGACAGCAGGGAATGTGAGTGTGCTGAGAACAAAAGAATGGTGTTTCCTACACATACAGACCATATCTAGTCCAACTCTGCTTCTGAAACTGATACAATCCACAGGTCTTCAAACATCCAGTGCTTGTCAGTTTAGATGAGAAACGTGTGACCTTCGTAAACGATGTAGTTCCTTTGAGCTGAAAAGTGACTGCCCTCACCTGAAACGAAGTCTTGCTTGTACGAAGACACAGAGCCTGGGATTTAACTCCATTTCTGAAGGGAAACACACAGCACACTTCTCATCCATGAATCACACTCTGCTTTAGAGCAAGAACCACGCTCTTCTTTATAGAGTCTCTAATACAGCAGGAAACATGATTGTGCTCATAACATTAGAATTGTGTTTCCTAAAAATACGAACCATATCTAGTTTAACACTACTTCTGAAAGAGAAACAAACCAGAGGTCCTCTAACATCCAATGCTTGTCAGTTAAGATGAGAAACGTGTGAGCTTTGTGAACGATGTAGTTGGTTTGAGCTGAAAAGTTACTGCCCTTACCTGAAATGAAGTCTTGCTTGAAGGAAGACACAGAGCCTGGGATTTAACTCCATTTCTGAAGGGAAACACACACCACAGTTCTCATCCATTTATCACACTCTGCTTTAGAGCAAGAACCACGCTCTTCTTTATAGAGTCTCTAATACAGCAGGAAACATGATTGTGCTCATAACATTAGAATTGTGTTTCCTAAAAATACGAACCATATCTAGTTTAACACTACTTCTGAAAGAGAAACAAACCAGAGGTCCTCTAACATCCAATGCTTGTCAGTTAAGATGAGAAACGTGTGAGCTTTGTGAACGATGTAGTTGGTTTGAGCTGAAAAGTTACTGCCCTTACCTGAAATGAAGTCTTGCTTGAAGGAAGACACAGAGCCTGGGATTTAACTCCATTTCTGAAGGGAAACACACACCACAGTTCTCATCCATGAATCACACTCTGCTTTAGAGCAAGAACCATGCTCTTCCTTTCTAGAGTCTCTAATACAGCAGGAAACGTGATTGTGCTCCGAACAAAAGAACTGTGTTTCCTACACATACGGACCATATGTAGGTCAACCCTTATTCTGAAACTGACACAAAGCACAGGTCCTGAAACATTCAATGCTTTTCAATTAAGCCGGAGAAATGAGTGAGCTTCGTGAACGATGTAGTTAGTTTGAGCTGTAAAGTAACTGCCTTTACCTGAAATGAAGTGTCACTTGTAGGAAGACTCCGAGCCTGGGATTTAACTCCATTTCTGAAGTGAAACACACAGCAGAGTTCTCATCCATTGATCACACTCTACTTTAGAGCAAGAACCACGCACTTCCTTTCTAGAGTCTCTAAGACAGCAGGAAACGTGAGTGTGCTAAGAACAAAAGAACGGTGTTTCGTACACATATGGACCATATCTAATCCAACTCTGCTTCTGAAACTGATACAAAGCACTGGTCCTCTAACATCCAATACTTGTCAGTTAAGATGAGAAACGTGTTAGCTTCATGAACGATGTAGTTCATTTGAGCTGAAAAGTGACTGCCCTTACCTGAAACGAAATCTTGCTTGTAGGAAGACTCAGAGCCTGGGATTTAACTCCTTTTCTGAAGTGAATCACACAGCAGAGTTCTCATCCATAGATCACACTATGCTTTAGAGCAAGAACCTCGCTCTGGCTGTCTAGAGTCTCTAAGACAGCAGGAAATGTGAGTGTGCTGAGAACAAAAGAATGGTGTTTCCTACGCATACGGACCATATCTAGTCCAACTCTGCTTCTGAAACTGATACAAACCACAGGTCCTCTAACATCCACTGCTTGTCAGTTTAGAGGAGAAACGTGTGAGCTTCATGAATGATGTAGTTCGTTTGAGCTGTAAAGTAACTGCCCTTGCCTGAAGTGAAGTCTTGCTTGTAGGAAGACTCAGAGCCTGGGATTTAACTCCATTTCAGAAGTGAAACACACAGCAGAGTTCTCATCCATAGATCACACTGTGCTGTAGAGCAAGAAGCACGCTCTTGCTTTCTAGATTCTCTACGACAGCAGGGAATGTGAGTGTGCTGAGAACAAAAGAATGGTGTTTCCTACACATACAGACCATATCTAGTCCAACTCTGCTTCTGAAACTGATACAATCCACAGGTCTTCAAACATCCAGTGCTTGTCAGTTTAGATGAGAAACGTGTGACCTTCGTAAACGATGTAGTTCCTTTGAGCTGAAAAGTGACTGCCCTCACCTGAAACGAAGTCTTGCTTGTACGAAGACACAGAGCCTGGGATTTAACTCCATTTCTGAAGGGAAACACACAGCACACTTCTCATCCATGAATCACACTCTGCTTTAGAGCAAGAACCACACTCTTCTTTATAGAGTCTCTAATACAGCAGGAAACATGATTGTGCTCATAACATTAGAATTGTGTTTCCTAAAAATACGAACCATATCTAGTTTAACACTACTTCTGAAAGAGAAACAAACCAGAGGTCCTCTAACATCCAATGCTTGTCAGTTAAGATGAGAAACGTGTGAGCTTTGTGAACGATGTAGTTGGTTTGAGCTGAAAAGTTACTGCCCTTACCTGAAATGAAGTCTTGCTTGAAGGAAGACACAGAGCCTGGGATTTAACTCCATTTCTGAAGGGAAACACACACCACAGTTCTCATCCATGAATCACACTCTGCTTTAGAGCAAGAACCATGCTCTTCCTTTCTAGAGTCTCTAATACAGCAGGAAACGTGATTGTGCTCCGAACAAAAGAACTCTGTTTCCTACACATACGGACCATATGTAGGTCAACTCTTATTCTGAAACTGACACAAAGCACAGGTCCTGAAACATTCAATGCTTTTCAATTAAGCCGGAGAAATGAGTGAGCTTCGTGAACGATGTAGTTAGTTTGAGCTGTAAAGTAACTGCCTTTACCTGAAATGAAGTGTCACGTGTAGGAAGACTCCGAGCCTGGGATTTAACTCCATTTCTGAAGTGAAACACACAGCAGAGTTCTCATCCATTGATCACACTCTACTTTAGAGCAAGAACCACGCACTTCCTTTCTAGAGTCTCTAAGACAGCAGGAAACGTGAGTGTGCTAAGAACAAAAGAACGGTGTTTCGTACACATATGGACCATATCTAATCCAACTCTGCTTCTGAAACTGATACAAAGCACTGGTCCTCTAACATCCAATACTTGTCAGTTAAGATGAGAAAGGTGTTAGCTTCATGAACGTTGTAGTTCATTTGAGCTGAAAAGTGACTGCCCTTACCTGAAACGAAATCTTGCTTGTAGGAAGACTCAGAGCCTGGGATTTAACTCCTTTTCTGAAGTGAATCACACAGCAGAGTTCTCATCCATAGATCACACTATGCTTTAGAGCAAGAACCACGCTCTGGCTGTCTAGAGTCTCTAAGACAGCAGGAAACGTGAGTGTGCTGAGAACAAAAGAATGGTGTTTCCTACGCATACGGACCATATCTAGTCCAACTCTGCTTCTGAAACTGATACAAACCACAGGTCCTCTAACATCCACTGCTTGTCAGTTTAGAGGAGAAACGTGTGAGCTTCATGAATGATGTAGTTCGTTTGAGCTGTAAAGTAACTGCCCTTGCCTGAAGTGAAGTCTTGCTTGTAGGAAGACTCAGAGCCTGGGATTTAACTCCATTTCAGAAGTGAAACACACAGCAGAGTTCTCATCCATAGATCACACTCTGCTGTAGAGCAAGAAGCACGCTCTTGCTTTCTAGATTCTCTACGACAGCAGGGAATGTGAGTGTGCTGAGAACAAAAGAATGGTGTTTCCTACACATACAGACCATATCTAGTCCAACTCTGGTTCTGAAACTGATACAATCCACAGGTCTTCAAACATCCAGTGCTTGTCAGTTTAGATGAGAAACGTGTGACCTTCGTAAACGATGTAGTTCCTTTGAGCTGAAAAGTGACTGCCCTCACCTGAAACGAAGTCTTGCTTGTACGAAGACACAGAGCCTGGGATTTAACTCCATTTCTGAAGGGAAACACACAGCACACTTCTCATCCATGAATCACACTCTGCTTTAGAGCAAGAACCACGCTCTTCTTTATAGAGTCTCTAATACAGCAGGAAACATGATTGTGCTCATAACATTAGAATTGTGTTTCCTAAAAATACGAACCATATCTAGTTTAACACTACTTCTGAAAGAGAAACAAACCAGAGGTCCTCTAACATCCAATGCTTGTCAGTTAAGATGAGAAACGTGTGAGCTTTGTGAACGATGTAGTTGGTTTGAGCTGAAAAGTTACTGCCCTTACCTGAAATGAAGTCTTGCTTGAAGGAAGACACAGAGCCTGGGATTTAACTCCATTTCTGAAGGGAAACACACACCACAGTTCTCATCCATGAATCACACTCTGCTTTAGAGCAAGAACCATGCTCTTCCTTTCTAGAGTCTCTAATACAGCAGGAAACGTGATTGTGCTCCAAACAAAAGAACTCTGTTTCCTACACATACGGACCATATGTAGGTCAACTCTTATTCTGAAACTGACACAAAGCACAGGTCCTGAAACATTCAATGCTTCTCAATTAAGCCGGAGAAATGAGTGAGCTTCGTGAACGATGTAGTTAGTTTGAGCTGTAAAGTAACTGCCTTTACCTGAAATGAAGTGTCACTTGTAGGAAGACTCCGAGCCTGGGATTTAACTCCATTTCTGAAGTGAAACACACAGCAGAGTTCTCATCCATTGATCACACTCTACTTTAGAGCAAGAACCACGCACTTCCTTTCTAGAGTCTCTAAGACAGCAGGAAACGTGAGTGTGCTAAGAACAAAAGAACGGTGTTTCGTACACATATGGACCATATCTAATCCAACTCTGCTTCTGAAACTGATACAAAGCACTGGTCCTCTAACATCCAATACTTGTCAGTTAAGATGAGAAAGGTGTTAGCTTCATGAACGATGTAGTTCATTTGAGCTGAAAAGTGACTGCCCTTACCTGAAACGAAATCTTGCTTGTAGGAAGACTCAGAGCCTGGGATTTAACTCCTTTTCTGAAGTGAATCACACAGCAGAGTTCTCATCCATAGATCACACTATGCTTTAGAGCAAGAACCACGCTCTGGCTGTCTAGAGTCTCTAAGACAGCAGGAAACGTGAGTGTGCTGAGAATAAAAGAATGGTGTTTCCTACGCATACGGACCATATCTAGTCCAACTCTGCTTCTGAAACTGATACAAACCACAGGTCCTCTAACATCCACTGCTTGTCAGTTTAGAGGAGAAACGTGTGAGCTTCATGAATGATGTAGTTCGTTTGAGCTGTAAAGTAACTGCCCTTGCCTGAAGTGAAGTCTTGCTTGTAGGAAGACTCAGAGCCTGGGATTTAACTCCATTTCAGAAGTGAAACACACAGCAGAGTTCTCATCCATAGATCACACTCTGCTGTAGAGCAAGAAGCACGCTCTTGCTTTCTAGATTCTCTACGACAGCAGGGAATGTGAGTGTGCTGAGAACAAAAGAATGGTGTTTCCTACACATACAGACCATATCTAGTCCAACTCTGCTTCTGAAACTGATACAATCCACAGGTCTTCAAACATCCAGTGCTTGTCAGTTTAGATGAGATACGTGTGACCTTCGTAAACGATGTAGTTCCTTTGAGCTGAAAAGTGACTGCCCTCACCTGAAACGAAGTCTTGCTTGTACGAAGACACAGAGCCTGGGATTTAACTCCATTTCTGAAGGGAAACACACAGCACACTTCTCATCCATGAATCACACTCTGCTTTAGAGCAAGAACCACGCTCTTCTTTATAGAGTCTCTAATACAGCAGGAAACATGATTGTGCTCATAACATTAGAATTGTGTTTCCTAAAAATACGAACCATATCTAGTTTAACACTACTTCTGAAAGAGAAACAAACCAGAGGTCCTCTAACATCCAATGCTTGTCAGTTAAGATGAGAAACGTGTGAGCTTTGTGAACGATGTAGTTGGTTTGAGCTGAAAAGTTACTGCCCTTACCTGAAATGAAGTCTTGCTTGAAGGAAGACACAGAGCCTGGGATTTAACTCCATTTCTGAAGGGAAACACACACCACAGTTCTCATCCATGAATCACACTCTGCTTTAGAGCAAGAACCATGCTCTTCCTTTCTAGAGTCTCTAATACAGCAGGAAACGTGATTGTGCTCCGAACAAAAGAACTGTGTTTCCTACACATACGGACCATATGTAGGTCAACTCTTATTCTGAAACTGACACAAAGCACAGGTCCTGAAACATTCAATGCTTTTCAATTAAGCCGGAGAAATGAGTGAGCTTCGTGAACGATGTAGTTAGTTTGAGCTGTAAAGTAACTGCCTTTACCTGAAATGAAGTGTCACTTGTAGGAAGACTCCGAGCCTGGGATTTAACTCCATTTCTGAAGTGAAACACACAGCAGAGTTCTCATCCATTGATCACACTCTACTTTAGAGCAAGAACCACGCACTTCCTTTCTAGAGTTTCTAAGACAGCAGGAAACGTGAGTGTGCTAAGAACAAAAGAACGGTGTTTCGTACACATATGGACCATATCTAATCCAACTCTGCTTCTGAAACTGATACAAAGCACTGGTCCTCTAACATCCAATACTTGTCAGTTAAGATGAGAAAGGTGTTAGCTTCATGAACGATGTAGTTCATTTGAGCTGAAAAGTGACTGCCCTTACCTGAAACGAAATCTTGCTTGTAGGAAGACTCAGAGCCTGGGATTTAACTCCTTTTCTGAAGTGAATCACACAGCAGAGTTCTCATCCATAGATCACACTATGCTTTAGAGCAAGAACCACGCTCTGGCTGTCTAGAGTCTCTAAGACAGCAGGAAACGTGAGTGTGCTGAGAACAAAAGAATGGTGCTTCCTACGCATACGGACCATATCTAGTCCAACTCTGCTTCTGAAACTGATACAAACCACAGGTCCTCTAACATCCACTGCTTGTCAGTTTAGAGGAGAAACGTGTGAGCTTCATGAATGATGTAGTTCGTTTGAGCTGTAAAGTAACTGCCCTTGCCTGAAGTGAAGTCTTGCTTGTAGGAAGACTCAGAGCCTGG
The DNA here is from genome assembly GCA_949786385.1 of Onychomys leucogaster. Classification (NCBI taxonomy): domain Eukaryota; kingdom Metazoa; phylum Chordata; class Mammalia; order Rodentia; family Cricetidae; genus Onychomys; species Onychomys leucogaster. The sequence continues at coordinate 1,382,049 of CATKUP010000056.1, forward strand.
GATTTAACTCCATTTCAGAAGTGAAACACACAGCAGAGTTCTCATCCATAGATCACACTGTGCTGTAGAGCAAGAAGCATGCTCTTGCTTTCTAGATTCTCTACGACAGCAGGGAATGTGAGTGTGCTGAGAACAAAAGAATGGTGTTTCCTACACATACAGACCATATCTAGTCCAACTCTGGTTCTGAAACTGATACAATCCACAGGTCTTCAAACATCCAGTGCTTGTCAGTTTAGATGAGAAACGTGTGACCTTCGTAAACGATGTAGTTCCTTTGAGCTGAAAAGTGACTGCCCTCACCTGAAACGAAGTCTTGCTTGTACGAAGACACAGAGCCTGGGATTTAACTCCATTTCTGAAGGGAAACACACAGCACACTTCTCATCCATGAATCACACTCTGCTTTAGAGCAAGAACCACGCTCTTCTTTATAGAGTCTCTAATACAGCAGGAAACATGATTGTGCTCATAACATTAGAATTGTGTTTCCTAAAAATACGAACCATATCTAGTTTAACACTACTTCTGAAAGAGAAACAAACCAGAGGTCCTCTAACATCCAATGCTTGTCAGTTAAGATGAGAAACGTGTGAGCTTTGTGAACGATGTAGTTGGTTTGAGCTGAAAAGTTACTGCCCTTACCTGAAATGAAGTCTTGCTTGAAGGAAGACACAGAGCCTGGGATTTAACTCCATTTCTGAAGGGAAACACACACCACAGTTCTCATCCATGAATCACACTCTGCTTTAGAGCAAGAACCATGCTCTTCCTTTCTAGAGTCTCTAATACAGCAGGAAACGTGATTGTGCTCCGAACAAAAGAACTCTGTTTCCTACACATACGGACCATATGTAGGTCAACTCTTATTCTGAAACTGACACAAAGCACAGGTCCTGAAACATTCAATGCTTTTCAATTAAGCCGGAGAAATGAGTGAGCTTCGTGAACGATGTAGTTAGTTTGAGCTGTAAAGTAACTGCCTTTACCTGAAATGAAGTGTCACTTGTAGGAAGACTCCGAGCCTGGGATTTAACTCCATTTCTGAAGTGAAACACACAGCAGAGTTCTCATCCATTGATCACACTCTACTTTAGAGCAAGAACCACGCACTTCCTTTCTAGAGTCTCTAAGACAGCAGGAAACGTGAGTGTGCTAAGAACAAAAGAACGGTGTTTCGTACACATATGGACCATATCTAATCCAACTCTGCTTCTGAAACTGATACAAAGCACTGGTCCTCTAACATCCAATACTTGTCAGTTAAGATGAGAAAGGTGTTAGCTTCATGAACGATGTAGTTCATTTGAGCTGAAAAGTGACTGCCCTTACCTGAAACGAAATCTTGCTTGTAGGAAGACTCAGAGCCTGGGATTTAACTCCTTTTCTGAAGTGAATCACACAGCAGAGTTCTCATCCATAGATCACACTATGCTTTAGAGCAAGAACCACGCTCTGGCTGTCTAGAGTCTCTATGACAGCAGGAAACGTGAGTGTGCTGAGAACAAAAGAATGGTGTTTCCTACGCATACGGACCATATCTAGTCCAACTCTGCTTCTGAAACTGATACAAACCACAGGTCCTCTAACATCCACTGCTTGTCAGTTTAGAGGAGAAACGTGTGAGCTTCATGAATGATGTAGTTCGTTTGAGCTGTAAAGTAACTGCCCTTGCCTGAAGTGAAGTCTTGCTTGTAGGAAGACTCAGAGCCTGGGATTTAACTCCATTTCAGAAGTGAAACACACAGCAGAGTTCTCATCCATAGATCACACTCTGCTGTAGAGCAAGAAGCACGCTCTTGCTTTCTAGATTCTCTACGACAGCAGGGAATGTGAGTGTGCTGAGAACAAAAGAATGGTGTTTCCTACACATACAGACCATATCTAGTCCAACTCTGGTTCTGAAACTGATACAATCCACAGGTCTTCAAACATCCAGTGCTTGTCAGTTTAGATGAGAAACGTGTGACCTTCGTAAACGATGTAGTTCCTTTGAGCTGAAAAGTGACTGCCCTCACCTGAAACGAAGTCTTGCTTGTACGAAGACACAGAGCCTGGGATTTAACTCCATTTCTGAAGGGAAACACACAGCACACTTCTCATCCATGAATCACACTCTGCTTTAGAGCAAGAACCACGCTCTTCTTTATAGAGTCTCTAATACAGCAGGAAACATGATTGTGCTCATAACATTAGAATTGTGTTTCCTAAAAATACGAACCATATCTAGTTTAACACTACTTCTGAAAGAGAAACAAACCAGAGGTCCTCTAACATCCAATGCTTGTCAGTTAAGATGAGAAACGTGTGAGCTTTGTGAACGATGTAGTTGGTTTGAGCTGAAAAGTTACTGCCCTTACCTGAAATGAAGTCTTGCTTGAAGGAAGACACAGAGCCTGGGATTTAACTCCATTTCTGAAGGGAAACACACACCACAGTTCTCATCCATGAATCACACTCTGCTTTAGAGCAAGAACCATGCTCTTCCTTTCTAGAGTCTCTAATACAGCAGGAAACGTGATTGTGCTCCGAACAAAAGAACTCTGTTTCCTACACATACGGACCATATGTAGGTCAACTCTTATTCTGAAACTGACACAAAGCACAGGTCCTGAAACATTCAATGCTTCTCAATTAAGCCGGAGAAATGAGTGAGCTTCGTGAACGATGTAGTTAGTTTGAGCTGTAAAGTAACTGCCTTTACCTGAAATGAAGTGTCACTTGTAGGAAGACTCCGAGCCTGGGATTTAACTCCATTTCTGAAGTGAAACACACAGCAGAGTTCTCATCCATTGATCACACTCTACTTTAGAGCAAGAACCACGCACTTCCTTTCTAGAGTCTCTAAGACAGCAGGAAACGTGAGTGTGCTAAGAACAAAAGAACGGTGTTTCGTACACATATGGACCATATCTAATCCAACTCTGTTTCTGAAACTGATACAAAGCACTGGTCCTCTAACATCCAATACTTGTCAGTTAAGATGAGAAAGGTGTTAGCTTCATGAACGATGTAGTTCATTTGAGCTGAAAAGTGACTGCCCTTACCTGAAACGAAATCTTGCTTGTAGGAAGACTCAGAGCCTGGGATTTAACTCCTTTTCTGAAGTGAATCACACAGCAGAGTTCTCATCCATAGATCACACTATGCTTTAGAGCAAGAGCCATGCTCTGGCTGTCTAGAGTCTCTAAGACAGCAGGAAACGTGAGTGTGCTGAGAACAAAAGAATGGTGTTTCCTACGCATACGGACCATATCTAGTCCAACTCTGCTTCTGAAACTGATACAAATCACAGGTCCTCTAACATCCACTGCTTGTCAGTTTAGAGGACAAACGTGTGAGCTTCATGAATGATGTAGTTCGTTTGAGCTGTAAAGTAACTGCCCTTGCCTGAAGTGAAGTCTTGCTTGTAGGAAGACTCAGAGCCTGGGATTTAACTCCATTTCAGAAGTGAAACACACAGCAGAGTTCTCATCCATAGATCACACTCTGCTGTAGAGCAAGAAGCACGCTCTTGCTTTCTAGATTCTCTACGACAGCAGGGAATGTGAGTGTGCTGAGAACAAAAGAATGGTGTTTCCTACACATACAGACCATATCTAGTCCAACTCTGCTTCTGAAACTGATACAATCCACAGGTCTTCAAACATCCAGTGCTTGTCAGTTTAGATGAGAAACGTGTGACCTTCGTAAACGATGTAGTTCCTTTGAGCTGAAAAGTGACTGCCCTCACCTGAAACGAAGTCTTGCTTGTACGAAGACACAGAGCCTGGGATTTAACTCCATTTTTGAAGGGAAACACACAGCACACTTCTCATCCATGAATCACACTCTGCTTTAGAGCAAGAATCACGCTCTTCTTTATAGAGTCTCTAATACAGCAGGAAACATGATTGTGCTCATAACATTAGAATTGTGTTTCCTAAAAATACGAACCATATCTAGTTTAACACTACTTCTGAAAGAGAAACAAACCAGAGGTCCTCTAACATCCAATGCTTGTCAGTTAAGATGAGAAACGTGTGAGCTTTGTGAACGATGTAGTTGGTTTGAGCTGAAAAGTTACTGCCCTTACCTGAAATGAAGTCTTGCTTGAAGGAAGACACAGAGCCTGGGATTTAACTCCATTTCTGAAGGGAAACACACACCACAGTTCTCATCCATGAATCACACTCTGCTTTAGAGCAAGAACCATGCTCTTCCTTTCTAGAGTCTCTAATACAGCAGGAAACGTGATTGTGCTCCGAACAAAAGAACTCTGTTTCCTACACATACGGACCATATGTAGGTCAACCCTTATTCTGAAAATGACACAAAGCACAGGTCCTGAAACATTCAATGCTTTTCAATTAAGCCGGAGAAATGAGTGAGCTTCGTGAACGATGTAGTTAGTTTGAGCTGTAAAGTAACTGCCTTTACCTGAAATGAAGTGTCACTTGTAGGAAGACTCCGAGCCTGGGATTTAACTCCATTTCTGAAGTGAAACACACAGCAGAGTTCTCATCCATTGATCACACTCTACTTTAGAGCAAGAACCACGCACTTCCTTTCTAGAGTCTCTAAGACAGCAGGAAACGTGAGTGTGCTAAGAACAAAAGAACGGTGTTTCGTACACATATGGACCATATCTAATCCAACTCTGCTTCTGAAACTGATACAAAGCACTGGTCCTCTAACATCCAATACTTGTCAGTTAAGATGAGAAAGGTGTTAGCTTCATGAACGATGTAGTTCATTTGAGCTGAAAAGTGACTGCCCTTACCTGAAACGAAATCTTGCTTGTAGGAAGACTCAGAGCCTGGGATTTAACTCCTTTTCTGAAGTGAATCACAAAGCAGAGTTCTCATCCATAGATCACACTATGCTTTAGAGCAAGAACCACGCTCTGGCTGTCTAGAGTCTCTAAGACAGCAGGAAATGTGAGTGTGCTGAGAACAAAAGAATGGTGTTTCCTACGCATACGGACCATATCTAGTCCAACTCTGCTTCTGAAACTGATACAAACCACAGGTCCTCTAACATCCACTGCTTGTCAGTTTAGAGGAGAAACGTGTGAGCTTCATGAGTGATGTAGTTCGTTTGAGCTGTAAAGTAACTGCCCTTGCCTGAAGTGAAGTCTTGCTTGTAGGAAGACTCAGAGCCTGGGATTTAACTCCATTTCAGAAGTGAAACACACAGCAGAGTTCTCATCCATAGATCACACTGTGCTGTAGAGCAAGAAGCACGGTCTTGCTTTCTAGATTCTCTACGACAGCAGGGAATGTGAGTGTGCTGAGAACAAAAGAATGGTGTTTCCTACACATACAGACCATATCTAGTCCAACTCTGCTTCTGAAACTGATACAATCCACAGGTCTTCAAACATCCAGTGCTTGTCAGTTTAGATGAGAAACGTGTGACCTTCGTAAACGATGTAGTTCCTTTGAGCTGAAAAGTGACTGCCCTCACCTGAAACGAAGTCTTGCTTGTACGAAGACACAGAGCCTGGGATTTAACTCCATTTCTGAAGGGAAACACACAGCACACTTCTCATCCATGAATCACACTCTGCTTTAGAGCAAGAACCACGCTCTTCTTTATAGAGTCTCTAATACAGCAGGAAACATGATTGTGCTCATAACATTAGAGTTGTGTTTCCTAAAAATACGAACCATATCTAGTTTAACACTACTTCTGAAAGAGAAACAAACCAGAGGTCCTCTAACATCCAATGCTTGTCAGTTAAGATGAGAAACGTGTGAGCTTTGTGAACGATGTAGTTGGTTTGAGCTGAAAAGTTACTGCCCTTACCTGAAATGAAGTCTTGCTTGAAGGAAGACACAGAGCCTGGGATTTAACTCCATTTCTGAAGGGAAACACACACCACAGTTCTCATCCATGAATCACACTCTGCTTTAGAGCAAGAACCATGCTCTTCCTTTCTAGAGTCTCTAATACAGCAGGAAACGTGATTGTGCTCCGAACAAAAGAACTGTGTTTCCTACACATACGGACCATATGTAGGTCAACTCTTATTCTGAAACTGACACAAAGCACAGGTCCTGAAACATTCAATGCTTTTCAATTAAGCCGGAGAAATGAGTGAGCTTCGTGAACGATGTAGTTAGTTTGAGCTGTAAAGTAACTGCCTTTACCTGAAATGAAGTGTCACTTGTAGGAAGACTCCGAGCCTGGGATTTAACTCCATTTCTGAAGTGAAACACACAGCAGAGTTCTCATCCATTGATCACACTCTACTTTAGAGCAAGAACCACGCACTTCCTTTCTAGAGTCTCTAAGACAGCAGGAAACGTGAGTGTGCTAAGAACAAAAGAACGGTGTTTCGTACACATATGGACCATATCTAATCCAACTCTGCTTCTGAAACTGATACAAAGCACTGGTCCTCTAACATCCAATACTTGTCAGTTAAGATGAGAAAGGTGTTAGCTTCATGAACGATGTAGTTCATTTGAGCTGAAAAGTGACTGCCCTTACCTGAAACGAAATCTTGCTTGTAGGAAGACTCAGAGCCTGGGATTTAACTCCTTTTCTGAAGTGAATCACACAGCAGAGTTCTCATCCATAGATCACACTATGCTTTAGAGCAAGAACCACGCTCTGGCTGTCTAGAGTCTCTAAGACAGCAGGAAACGTGAGTGTGCTGAGAACAAAAGAATGGTGTTTCCTACGCATACGGACCATATCTAGTCCAACTCTGCTTCTGAAACTGATACAAACCACAGGTCCTCTAACATCCACTGCTTGTCAGTTTAGAGGAGAAACGTGTGAGCTTCATGAATGATGTAGTTCGTTTGAGCTGTAAAGTAACTGCCCTTGCCTGAAGTGAAGTCTTGCTTGTAGGAAGACTCAGAGCCTGGGATTTAACTCCATTTCAGAAGTGAAACACACAGCAGAGTTCTCATCCATAGATCACACTCTGCTGTAGAGCAAGAAGCACGCTCTTGCTTTCTAGATTCTCTACGACAGCAGGGAATGTGAGTGTGCTGAGAACAAAAGAATGGTGTTTCCTACACATACAGACCATATCTAGTCCAACTCTGCTTCTGAAACTGATACAATCCACAGGTCTTCAAACATCCAGTGCTTGTCAGTTTAGATGAGATACGTGTGACCTTCGTAAACGATGTAGTTCCTTTGAGCTGAAAAGTGACTGCCCTCACCTGAAACGAAGTCTTGCTTGTACGAAGACACAGAGCCTGGGATTTAACTCCATTTCTGAAGGGAAACACACAGCACACTTCTCATCCATGAATCACACTCTGCTTTAGAGCAAGAACCACGCTCTTCTTTATAGAGTCTCTAATACAGCAGGAAACATGATTGTGCTCATAACATTAGAATTGTGTTTCCTAAAAATACGAACCATATCTAGTTTAACACTACTTCTGAAAGAGAAACAAACCAGAGGTCCTCTAACATCCAATGCTTGTCAGTTAAGATGAGAAACGTGTGAGCTTTGTGAACGATGTAGTTGGTTTGAGCTGAAAAGTTACTGCCCTTACCTGAAATGAAGTCTTGCTTGAAGGAAGACACAGAGCCTGGGATTTAACTCCATTTCTGAAGGGAAACACACACCACAGTTCTCATCCATGAATCACACTCTGCTTTAGAGCAAGAACCATGCTCTTCCTTTCTAGAGTCTCTAATACAGCAGGAAACGTGATTGTGCTCCGAACAAAAGAACTGTGTTTCCTACACATACGGACCATATGTAGGTCAACTCTTATTCTGAAACTGACACAAAGCACAGGTCCTGAAACATTCAATGCTTTTCAATTAAGCCGGAGAAATGAGTGAGCTTCGTGAACGATGTAGTTAGTTTGAGCTGTAAAGTAACTGCCTTTACCTGAAATGAAGTGTCACTTGTAGGAAGACTCCGAGCCTGGGATTTAACTCCATTTCTGAAGTGAAACACACAGCAGAGTTCTCATCCATTGATCACACTCTACTTTAGAGCAAGAACCACGCACTTCCTTTCTAGAGTCTCTAAGACAGCAGGAAACGTGAGTGTGCTAAGAACAAAAGAACGGTGTTTCGTACACATATGGACCATATCTAATCCAACTCTGCTTCTGAAACTGATACAAAGCACTGGTCCTCTAACATCCAATACTTGTCAGTTAAGATGAGAAAGGTGTTAGCTTCATGAACGATGTAGTTCATTTGAGCTGAAAAGTGACTGCCCTTACCTGAAACGAAATCTTGCTTGTAGGAAGACTCAGAGCCTGGGATTTAACTCCTTTTCTGAAGTGAATCACACAGCAGAGTTCTCATCCATAGATCACACTATGCTTTAGAGCAAGAACCACGCTCTGGCTGTCTAGAGTCTCTATGACAGCAGGAAACGTGAGTGTGCTGAGAACAAAAGAATGGTGTTTCCTACGCATACGGACCATATCTAGTCCAACTCTGCTTCTGAAACTGATACAAACCACAGGTCCTCTAACATCCACTGCTTGTCAGTTTAGAGGAGAAACGTGTGAGCTTCATGAATGATGTAGTTCGTTTGAGCTGTAAAGTAACTGCCCTTGCCTGAAGTGAAGTCTTGCTTGTAGGAAGACTCAGAGCCTGGGATTTAACTCCATTTCAGAAGTGAAACACACAGCAGAGTTCTCATCCATAGATCACACTCTGCTGTAGAGCAAGAAGCACGCTCTTGCTTTCTAGATTCTCTACGACAGCAGGGAATGTGAGTGTGCTGAGAACAAAAGAATGGTGTTTCCTACACATACAGACCATATCTAGTCCAACTCTGGTTCTGAAACTGATACAATCCACAGGTCTTCAAACATCCAGTGCTTGTCAGTTTAGATGAGAAACGTGTGACCTTCGTAAACGATGTAGTTCCTTTGAGCTGAAAAGTGACTGCCCTCACCTGAAACGAAGTCTTGCTTGTACGAAGACACAGAGCCTGGGATTTAACTCCATTTCTGAAGGGAAACACACAGCACACTTCTCATCCATGAATCACACTCTGCTTTAGAGCAAGAACCACGCTCTTCTTTATAGAGTCTCTAATACAGCAGGAAACATGATTGTGCTCATAACATTAGAATTGTGTTTCCTAAAAATACGAACCATATCTAGTTTAACACTACTTCTGAAAGAGAAACAAACCAGAGGTCCTCTAACATCCAATGCTTGTCAGTTAAGATGAGAAACGTGTGAGCTTTGTGAACGATGTAGTTGGTTTGAGCTGAAAAGTTACTGCCCTTACCTGAAATGAAGTCTTGCTTGAAGGAAGACACAGAGCCTGGGATTTAACTCCATTTCTGAAGGGAAACACACACCACAGTTCTCATCCATGAATCACACTCTGCTTTAGAGCAAGAACCATGCTCTTCCTTTCTAGAGTCTCTAATACAGCAGGAAACGTGATTGTGCTCCGACCAAAAGAACTCTGTTTCCTACACATACGGACCATATGTAGGTCAACTCTTATTCTGAAACTGACACAAAGCACAGGTCCTGAAACATTCAATGCTTCTCAATTAAGCCGGAGAAATGAGTGAGCTTCGTGAACGATGTAGTTAGTTTGAGCTGTAAAGTAACTGCCTTTACCTGAAATGAAGTGTCACTTGTAGGAAGACTCCGAGCCTGGGATTTAACTCCATTTCTGAAGTGAAACACACAGCAGAGTTCTCATCCATTGATCACACTCTACTTTAGAGCAAGAACCACGCACTTCCTTTCTAGAGTCTCTAAGACAGCAGGAAACGTGAGTGTGCTAAGAACAAAAGAACGGTGTTTCGTACACATATGGACCATATCTAATCCAACTCTGTTTCTGAAACTGATACAAAGCACTGGTCCTCTAACATCCAATACTTGTCAGTTAAGATGAGAAAGGTGTTAGCTTCATGAACGATGTAGTTCATTTGAGCTGAAAAGTGACTGCCCTTACCTGAAACGAAATCTTGCTTGTAGGAAGACTCAGAGCCTGGGATTTAACTCCTTTTCTGAAGTGAATCACACAGCAGAGTTCTCATCCATAGATCACACTATGCTTTAGAGCAAGAGCCATGCTCTGGCTGTCTAGAGTCTCTAAGACAGCAGGAAACGTGAGTGTGCTGAGAACAAAAGAATGGTGTTTCCTACGCATACGGACCATATCTAGTCCAACTCTGCTTCTGAAACTGATACAAACCACAGGTCCTCTAACATCCACTGCTTGTCAGTTTAGAGGACAAACGTGTGAGCTTCATGAATGATGTAGTTCGTTTGAGCTGTAAAGTAACTGCCCTTGCCTGAAGTGAAGTCTTGCTTGTAGGAAGACTCAGAGCCTGGGATTTAACTCCATTTCAGAAGTGAAACACACAGCAGAGTTCTCATCCATAGATCACACTCTGCTGTAGAGCAAGAAGCACGCTCTTGCTTTCTAGATTCTCTACGACAGCAGGGAATGTGAGTGTGCTGAGAACAAAAGAATGGTGTTTCCTACACATACAGACCATATCTAGTCCAACTCTGCTTCTGAAACTGATACAATCCACAGGTCTTCAAACATCCAGTGCTTGTCAGTTTAGATGAGAAACGTGTGACCTTCGTAAACGATGTAGTTCCTTTGAGCTGAAAAGTGACTGCCCTCACCTGAAACGAAGTCTTGCTTGTACGAAGACACAGAGCCTGGGATTTAACTCCATTTTTGAAGGGAAACACACAGCACACTTCTCATCCATGAATCACACTCTGCTTTAGAGCAAGAATCACGCTCTTCTTTATAGAGTCTCTAATACAGCAGGAAACATGATTGTGCTCATAACATTAGAATTGTGTTTCCTAAAAATACGAACCATATCTAGTTTAACACTACTTCTGAAAGAGAAACAAACCAGAGGTCCTCTAACATCCAATGCTTGTCAGTTAAGATGAGAAACGTGTGAGCTTTGTGAACGATGTAGTTGGTTTGAGCTGAAAAGTTACTGCCCTTACCTGAAATGAAGTCTTGCTTGAAGGAAGACACAGAGCCTGGGATTTAACTCCATTTCTGAAGGGAAACACACACCACAGTTCTCATCCATGAATCACACTCTGCTTTAGAGCAAGAACCATGCTCTTCCTTTCTAGAGTCTCTAATACAGCAGGAAACGTGATTGTGCTCCGAACAAAAGAACTCTGTTTCCTACACATACGGACCATATGTAGGTCAACCCTTATTCTGAAAATGACACAAAGCACAGGTCCTGAAACATTCAATGCTTTTCAATTAAGCCGGAGAAATGAGTGAGCTTCGTGAACGATGTAGTTAGTTTGAGCTGTAAAGTAACTGCCTTTACCTGAAATGAAGTGTCACTTGTAGGAAGACTCCGAGCCTGGGATTTAACTCCATTTCTGAAGTGAAACACACAGCAGAGTTCTCATCCATTGATCACACTCTACTTTAGAGCAAGAACCACGCACTTCCTTTCTAGAGTCTCTAAGACAGCAGGAAACGTGAGTGTGCTAAGAACAAAAGAACGGTGTTTCGTACACATATGGACCATATCTAATCCAACTCTGCTTCTGAAACTGATACAAAGCACTGGTCCTCTAACATCCAATACTTGTCAGTTAAGATGAGAAAGGTGTTAGCTTCATGAACGATGTAGTTCATTTGAGCTGAAAAGTGACTGCCCTTACCTGAAACGAAATCTTGCTTGTAGGAAGACTCAGAGCCTGGGATTTAACTCCTTTTCTGAAGTGAATCACAAAGCAGAGTTCTCATCCATAGATCACACTATGCTTTAGAGCAAGAACCACGCTCTGGCTGTCTAGAGTCTCTAAGACAGCAGGAAATGTGAGTGTGCTGAGAACAAAAGAATGGTGTTTCCTACGCATACGGACCATATCTAGTCCAACTCTGCTTCTGAAACTGATACAAACCACAGGTCCTCTAACATCCACTGCTTGTCAGTTTAGAGGAGAAACGTGTGAGCTTCATGAGTGATGTAGTTCGTTTGAGCTGTAAAGTAACTGCCCTTGCCTGAAGTGAAGTCTTGCTTGTAGGAAGACTCAGAGCCTGGGATTTAACTCCATTTCAGAAGTGAAACACACAGCAGAGTTCTCATCCATAGATCACACTGTGCTGTAGAGCAAGAAGCACGGTCTTGCTTTCTAGATTCTCTACGACAGCAGGGAATGTGAGTGTGCTGAGAACAAAAGAATGGTGTTTCCTACACATACAGACCATATCTAGTCCAACTCTGCTTCTGAAACTGATACAATCCACAGGTCTTCAAACATCCAGTGCTTGTCAGTTTAGATGAGAAACGTGTGACCTTCGTAAACGATGTAGTTCCTTTGAGCTGAAAAGTGACTGCCCTCACCTGAAACGAAGTCTTGCTTGTACGAAGACACAGAGCCTGGGATTTAACTCCATTTCTGAAGGGAAACACACAGCACACTTCTCATCCATGAATCACACTCTGCTTTAGAGCAAGAACCACGCTCTTCTTTATAGAGTCTCTAATACAGCAGGAAACATGATTGTGCTCATAACATTAGAGTTGTGTTTCCTAAAAATACGAACCATATCTAGTTTAACACTACTTCTGAAAGAGAAACAAACCAGAGGTCCTCTAACATCCAATGCTTGTCAGTTAAGATGAGAAACGTGTGAGCTTTGTGAACGATGTAGTTGGTTTGAGCTGAAAAGTTACTGCCCTTACCTGAAATGAAGTCTTGCTTGAAGGAAGACACAGAGCCTGGGATTTAACTCCATTTCTGAAGGGAAACACACACCACAGTTCTCATCCATGAATCACACTCTGCTTTAGAGCAAGAACCATGCTCTTCCTTTCTAGAGTCTCTAATACAGCAGGAAACGTGATTGTGCTCCGAACAAAAGAACTGTGTTTCCTACACATACGGACCATATGTAGGTCAACTCTTATTCTGAAACTGACACAAAGCACAGGTCCTGAAACATTCAATGCTTTTCAATTAAGCCGGAGAAATGAGTGAGCTTCGTGAACGATGTAGTTAGTTTGAGCTGTAAAGTAACTGCCTTTACCTGAAATGAAGTGTCACTTGTAGGAAGACTCCGAGCCTGGGATTTAACTCCATTTCTGAAGTGAAACACACAGCAGAGTTCTCATCCATTGATCACACTCTACTTTAGAGCAAGAACCACGCACTTCCTTTCTAGAGTCTCTAAGACAGCAGGAAACGTGAGTGTGCTAAGAACAAAAGAACGGTGTTTCGTACACATATGGACCATATCTAATCCAACTCTGCTTCTGAAACTGATACAAAGCACTGGTCCTCTAACATCCAATACTTGTCAGTTAAGATGAGAAAGGTGTTAGCTTCATGAACGATGTAGTTCATTTGAGCTGAAAAGTGACTGCCCTTACCTGAAACGAAATCTTGCTTGTAGGAAGACTCAGAGCCTGGGATTTAACTCCTTTTCTGAAGTGAATCACACAGCAGAGTTCTCATCCATAGATCACACTATGCTTTAGAGCAAGAACCACGCTCTGGCTGTCTAGAGTCTCTAAGACAGCAGGAAACGTGAGTGTGCTGAGAACAAAAGAATGGTGTTTCCTACGCATACGGACCATATCTAGTCCAACTCTGCTTCTGAAACTGATACAAACCACAGGTCCTCTAACATCCACTGCTTGTCAGTTTAGAGGAGAAACGTGTGAGCTTCATGAATGATGTAGTTCGTTTGAGCTGTAAAGTAACTGCCCTTGCCTGAAGTGAAGTCTTGCTTGTAGGAAGACTCAGAGCCTGGGATTTAACTCCATTTCAGAAGTGAAACACACAGCAGAGTTCTCATCCATAGATCACACTCTGCTGTAGAGCAAGAAGCACGCTCTTGCTTTCTAGATTCTCTACGACAGCAGGGAATGTGAGTGTGCTGAGAACAAAAGAATGGTGTTTCCTACACATACAGACCATATCTAGTCCAACTCTGCTTCTGAAACTGATACAATCCACAGGTCTTCAAACATCCAGTGCTTGTCAGTTTAGATGAGATACGTGTGACCTTCGTAAACGATGTAGTTCCTTTGAGCTGAAAAGTGACTGCCCTCACCTGAAACGAAGTCTTGCTTGTACGAAGACACAGAGCCTGGGATTTAACTCCATTTCTGAAGGGAAACACACAGCACACTTCTCATCCATGAATCACACTCTGCTTTAGAGCAAGAACCACGCTCTTCTTTATAGAGTCTCTAATACAGCAGGAAACATGATTGTGCTCATAACATTAGAATTGTGTTTCCTAAAAATACGAACCATATCTAGTTTAACACTACTTCTGAAAGAGAAACAAACCAGAGGTCCTCTAACATCCAATGCTTGTCAGTTAAGATGAGAAACGTGTGAGCTTTGTGAACGATGTAGTTGGTTTGAGCTGAAAAGTTACTGCCCTTACCTGAAATGAAGTCTTGCTTGAAGGAAGACACAGAGCCTGGGATTTAACTCCATTTCTGAAGGGAAACACACACCACAGTTCTCATCCATGAATCACACTCTGCTTTAGAGCAAGAACCATGCTCTTCCTTTCTAGAGTCTCTAATACAGCAGGAAACGTGATTGTGCTCCGAACAAAAGAACTGTGTTTCCTACACATACGGACCATATGTAGGTCAACTCTTATTCTGAAACTGACACAAAGCACAGGTCCTGAAACATTCAATGCTTTTCAATTAAGCCGGAGAAATGAGTGAGCTTCGTGAACGATGTAGTTAGTTTGAGCTGTAAAGTAACTGCCTTTACCTGAAATGAAGTGTCACTTGTAGGAAGACTCCGAGCCTGGGATTTAACTCCATTTCTGAAGTGAAACACACAGCAGAGTTCTCATCCATTGATCACACTCTACTTTAGAGCAAGAACCACGCACTTCCTTTCTAGAGTCTCTAAGACAGCAGGAAACGTGAGTGTGCTAAGAACAAAAGAACTGTGTTTCATACACATATGGACCATATCTAATCCAACTCTGCTTCTGAAACTGATACAAAGCACTGGTCCTCTAACATCCAATACTTGTCAGTTAAGATGAGAAAGGTGTTAGCTTCATGAACGATGTAGTTCATTTGAGCTGAAAAGTGACTGCCCTTACCTGAAACGAAATCTTGCTTGTAGGAAGACTCCGAGCCTGGGATTTAACTCCTTTTCTGAAGTGAATCACACAGCAGAGTTCTCATCCATAGATCACACTATGCTTTAGAGCAAGAACCATGCTCTGGCTGTCTAGAGTCTCTAAGACAGCAGGAAACGTGAGTGTGCTGAGAACAAAAGAATGGTGTTTCCTACGCATACGGACCATATCTAGTCCAACTCTGCTTCTGAAACTGATACAAACCACAGGTCCTCTAACATCCACTGCTTGTCAGTTTAGAGGAGAAACGTGTGAGCTTCATGAATGATGTAGTTCGTTTGAGCTGTAAAGTAACTGCCCTTGCCTGAAGTGAAGTCTTGCTTGTAGGAAGACTCAGAGCCTGGGATTTAACTCCATTTCAGAAGTGAAACACACAGCAGAGTTCTCATCCATAGATCACACTCTGCTGTAGAGCAAGAAGCACGCTCTTGCTTTCTAGATTCTCTACGACAGCAGGGAATGTGAGTGTGCTGAGAACAAAAGAATGGTGTTTCCTACACATACAGACCATATCTAGTCCAACTCTGCTTCTGAAACTGATACAATCCACAGGTCTTCAAACATCCAGTGCTTGTCAGTTTAGATGAGATACGTGTGACCTTCGTAAACGATGTAGTTCCTTTGAGCTGAAAAGTGACTGCCCTCACCTGAAACGAAGTCTTGCTTGTACGAAGACACAGAGCCTGGGATTTAACTCCATTTCTGAAGGGAAACACACAGCACACTTCTCATCCATGAATCACACTCTGCTTTAGAGCAAGAACCACGCTCTTCTTTATAGAGTCTCTAATACAGCAGGAAACATGATTGTGCTCATAACATTAGAATTGTGTTTCCTAAAAATACGAACCATATCTAGTTTAACACTACTTCTGAAAGAGAAACAAACCAGAGGTCCTCTAACATCCAATGCTTGTCAGTTAAGATGAGAAACGTGTGAGCTTTGTGAACGATGTAGTTGGTTTGAGCTGAAAAGTTACTGCCCTTACCTGAAATGAAGTCTTGCTTGAAGGAAGACACAGAGCCTGGGATTTAACTCCATTTCTGAAGGGAAACACACACCACAGTTCTCATCCATGAATCACACTCTGCTTTAGAGCAAGAACCATGCTCTTCCTTTCTAGAGTCTCTAATACAGCAGGAAACGTGATTGTGCTCCGAACAAAAGAACTCTGTTTCCTACACATACGCACCATATGTAGGTCAACTCTTATTCTGAAACTGACACAAAGCACAGGTCCTGAAACATTCAATGCTTCTCAATTAAGCCGGAGAAATGAGTGAGCTTCGTGAACGATGTAGTTAGTTTGAGCTGTAAAGTAACTGCCTTTACCTGAAATGAAGTGTCACTTGTAGGAAGACTCCGAGCCTGGGATTTAACTCCATTTCTGAAGTGAAACACACAGCAGAGTTCTCATCCATTGATCACACTCTACTTTAGAGCAAGAACCACGCACTTCCTTTCTAGAGTCTCTAAGACAGCAGGAAACGTGAGTGTGCTAAGAACAAAAGAACGGTGTTTCGTACACATATGGACCATATCTAATCCAACTCTGCTTCTGAAACTGATACAAAGCACTGGTCCTCTAACATCCAATACTTGTCAGTTAAGATGAGAAAGGTGTTAGCTTCATGAACGATGTAGTTCATTTGAGCTGAAAAGTGACTGCCCTTACCTGAAACGAAATCTTGCTTGTAGGAAGACTCAGAGCCTGGGATTTAACTCCTTTTCTGAAGTGAATCACACAGCAGAGTTCTCATCCATAGATCACACTATGCTTTAGAGCAAGAACCACGCTCTGGCTGTCTAGAGTCTCTAAGACAGCAGGAAACGTGAGTGTGCTGAGAACAAAAGAATGGTGTTTCCTACGCATACGGACCATATCTAGTCCAACTCTGCTTCTGAAACTGATACAAACCACAGGTCCTCTAACATCCACTGCTTGTCAGTTTAGAGGACAAACGTGTGAGCTTCATGAATGATGTAGTTCGTTTGAGCTGTAAAGTAACTGCCCTTGCCTGAAGTGAAGTCTTGCTTGTAGGAAGACTCAGAGCCTGGGATTTAACTCCATTTCAGAAGTGAAACACACAGCAGAGTTCTCATCCATAGATCACACTGTGCTGTAGAGCAAGAAGCATGCTCTTGCTTTCTAGATTCACTACGACAGCAGGGAATGTGAGTGTGCTGAGAACAAAAGAATGGTGTTTCCTACACATACAGACCATATCTAGTCCAACTCTGCTTCTGAAACTGATACAATCCACAGGTCTTCAAACATCCAGTGCTTGTCAGTTTAGATGAGAAACGTGTGACCTTCGTAAACGATGTAGTTCCTTTGAGCTGAAAAGTGACTGCCCTCACCTGAAACGAAGTCTTGCTTGTACGAAGACACAGAGCCTGGGATTTAACTCCATTTCTGAAGGGAAACACACAGCACACTTCTCATCCATGAATCACACTCTGCTTTAGAGCAAGAACCACGCTCTTCTTTATAGAGTCTCTAATACAGCAGGAAACATGATTGTGCTCATAACATTAGAATTGTGTTTCCTAAAAATACGAACCATATCTAGTTTAACACTACTTCTGAAAGAGAAACAAACCAGAGGTCCTCTAACATCCAATGCTTGTCAGTTAAGATGAGAAACGTGTGAGCTTTGTGAACGATGTAGTTGGTTTGAGCTGAAAAGTTACTGCCCTTACCTGAAATGAAGTCTTGCTTGAAGGAAGACACAGAGCCTGGGATTTAACTCCATTTCTGAAAGGAAACACACACCACAGTTCTCATCCATGAATCACACTCTGCTTTAGAGCAAGAACCATGCTCTTCCTTTCTAGAGTCTCTAATACAGCAGGAAACGTGATTGTGCTCCGAACAAAAGAACTCTGTTTCCTACACATACGGACCATATGTAGGTCAACTCTTATTCTGAAACTGACACAAAGCACAGGTCCTGAAACATTCAATGCTTCTCAATTAAGCCGGAGAAATGAGTGAGCTTCGTGAACGATGTAGTTAGTTTGAGCTGTAAAGTAACTGCCTTTACCTGAAATGAAGTGTCACTTGTAGGAAGACTCCGAGCCTGGGATTTAACTCCATTTCTGAAGTGAAACACACAGCAGAGTTCTCATCCATTGATCACACTCTACTTTAGAGCAAGAACCACGCACTTCCTTTCTAGAGTCTCTAAGACAGCAGGAAACGTGAGTGTGCTAAGAACAAAAGAACTGTGTTTCATACACATATGGACCATATCTAATCCAACTCTGCTTCTGAAACTGATACAAAGCACTGGTCCTCTAACATCCAATACTTGTCAGTTAAGATGAGAAAGGTGTTAGCTTCATGAACGATGTAGTTCATTTGAGCTGAAAAGTGACTGCCCTTACCTGAAACGAAATCTTGCTTGTAGGAAGACTCCGAGCCTGGGATTTAACTCCTTTTCTGAAGTGAATCACACAGCAGAGTTCTCATCCATAGATCACACTATGCTTTAGAGCAAGAACCATGCTCTGGCTGTCTAGAGTCTCTAAGACAGCAGGAAACGTGAGTGTGCTGAGAACAAAAGAATGGTGTTTCCTACGCATACGGACCATATCTAGTCCAACTCTGCTTCTGAAACTGATACAAACCACAGGTCCTCTAACATCCACTGCTTGTCAGTTTAGAGGAGAAACGTGTGAGCTTCATGAATGATGTAGTTCGTTTGAGCTGTAAAGTAACTGCCCTTGCCTGAAGTGAAGTCTTGCTTGTAGGAAGACTCAGAGCCTGGGATTTAACTCCATTTCAGAAGTGAAACACACAGCAGAGTTCTCATCCATAGATCACACTCTGCTGTAGAGCAAGAAGCACGGTCTTGCTTTCTAGATTCTCTACGACAGCAGGGAATGTGAGTGTGCTGAGAACAAAAGAATGGTGTTTCCTACACATACAGACCATATCTAGTCCAACTCTGCTTCTGAAACTGATACAATCCACAGGTCTTCAAACATCCAGTGCTTGTCAGTTTAGATGAGATACGTGTGACCTTCGTAAACGATGTAGTTCCTTTGAGCTGAAAAGTGACTGCCCTCACCTGAAACGAAGTCTTGCTTGTACGAAGACACAGAGCCTGGGATTTAACTCCATTTCTGAAGGGAAACACACAGCACACTTCTCATCCATGAATCACACTCTGCTTTAGAGCAAGAACCACGCTCTTCTTTATAGAGTCTCTAATACAGCAGGAAACATGATTGTGCTCATAACATTAGAATTGTGTTTCCTAAAAATACGAACCATATCTAGTTTAACACTACTTCTGAAAGAGAAACAAACCAGAGGTCCTCTAACATCCAATGCTTGTCAGTTAAGATGAGAAACGTGTGAGCTTTGTGAACGATGTAGTTGGTTTGAGCTGAAAAGTTACTGCCCTTACCTGAAATGAAGTCTTGCTTGAAGGAAGACACAGAGCCTGGGATTTAACTCCATTTCTGAAGGGAAACACACACCACAGTTCTCATCCATGAATCACACTCTGCTTTAGAGCAAGAACCATGCTCTTCCTTTCTAGAGTCTCTAATACAGCAGGAAACGTGATTGTGCTCCGAACAAAAGAACTCTGTTTCCTACACATACGGACCATATGTAGGTCAACTCTTATTCTGAAACTGACACAAAGCACAGGTCCTGAAACATTCAATGCTTTTCAATTAAGCCGGAGAAATGAGTGAGCTTCGTGAACGATGTAGTTAGTTTGAGCTGTAAAGTAACTGCCTTTACCTGAAATGAAGTGTCACTTGTAGGAAGACTCCGAGCCTGGGACTTAACTCCATTTCTGAAGTGAAACACACAGCAGAGTTCTCATCCATTGATCACACTCTACTTTAGAGCAAGAACCACGCACTTCCTTTCTAGAGTCTCTAAGACAGCAGGAAACGTGAGTGTGCTAAGAACAAAAGAACGGTGTTTCATACACATATGGACCATATCTAATCCAACTCTGCTTCTGAAACTGATACAAAGCACTGGTCCTCTAACATCCAATGCTTGTCAGTTAAGATGAGAAAGGTGTTAGTTTCATGAACGATGTAGTTCATTTGAGCTGAAAAGTGACTGCCCTTACCTGAAATGAAATCTTGCTTGTAGGAAGACTCAGAGCCTGGGATTTAACTCCTTTTCTGAAGTGAATCACACAGCAGAGTTCTCATCCATAGATCACACTATGCTTTAGAGCAAGAACCACGCTCTGGCTGTCTAGAGTCTCTAAGACAGCAGGAAACGTGAGTGTGCTGAGAACAAAAGAATGGTGTTTCCTACGCATACGGACCATATCTAGTCCAACTCTGCTTCTGAAACTGATACAAACCACAGGTCCTCTAACATCCACTGCTTGTCAGTTTAGAGGAGAAACGTGTGAGCTTCATGAATGATGTAGTTCGTTTGAGCTGTAAAGTAACTGCCCTTGCCTGAAGTGAAGTCTTGCTTGTAGGAAGACTCAGAGCCTGGGATTTAACTCCATTTCAGAAGTGAAACACACAGCAGAGTTCTCATCCATAGATCACACTCTGCTGTAGAGCACGAAGCACGCTCTTGCTTTCTAGATTCTCTACGACAGCAGGGAATGTGAGTGTGCTGAGAACAAAAGAATGGTGTTTCCTACACATACAGACCATATCTAGTCCAACTCTGCTTCTGAAACTGATACAATCCACAGGTCTTCAAACATCCAGTGCTTGTCAGTTTAGATGAGAAACGTGTGACCTTCGTAAACGATGTAGTTCCTTTGAGCTGAAAAGTGACTGCCCTCACCTGAAACGAAGTCTTGCTTGTACGAAGACACAGAGCCTGGGATTTAACTCCATTTCTGAAGGGAAACACACAGCACACTTCTCATCCATGAATCACACTCTGCTTTAGAGCAAGAACCACGCTCTTCTTTATAGAGTCTCTAATACAGCAGGAAACATGATTGTGCTCATAACATTAGAATTGTGTTTCCTAAAAATACGAACCATATCTAGTTTAACACTACTTCTGAAAGAGAAACAAACCAGAGGTCCTCTAACATCCAATGCTTGTCAGTTAAGATGAGAAACGTGTGAGCTTTGTGAACGATGTAGTTGGTTTGAGCTGAAAAGTTACT
Organism: Onychomys leucogaster; assembly: GCA_949786385.1. NCBI lineage: Eukaryota > Metazoa > Chordata > Mammalia > Rodentia > Cricetidae > Onychomys > Onychomys leucogaster. Next base: position 1,403,266 of record CATKUP010000056.1, read on the forward strand.
GCCCTTACCTGAAATGAAGTCTTGCTTGAAGGAAGACACAGAGCCTGGGATTTAACTCCATTTCTGAAGGGAAACACACACCACAGTTCTCATCCATGAATCACACTCTGCTTTAGAGCAAGAACCATGCTCTTCCTTTCTAGAGTCTCTAATACAGCAGGAAACGTGATTGTGCTCCGAACAAAAGAACTCTGTTTCCTACACATACGGACCATATGTAGGTCAACTCTTATTCTGAAACTGACACAAAGCACAGGTCCTGAAACATTCAATGCTTTTCAATTAAGCCGGAGAAATGAGTGAGCTTCGTGAACGATGTAGTTAGTTTGAGCTGTAAAGTAACTGCCTTTACCTGAAATGAAGTGTCACTTGTAGGAAGACTCCGAGCCTGGGATTTAACTCCATTTCTGAAGTGAAACACACAGCAGAGTTCTCATCCATTGATCACACTCTACTTTAGAGCAAGAACCACGCACTTCCTTTCTAGAGTCTCTAAGACAGCAGGAAACGTGAGTGTGCTAAGAACAAAAGAACGGTGTTTCGTACACATATGGACCATATCTAATCCAACTCTGCTTCTGAAACTGATACAAAGCACTGGTCCTCTAACATCCAATACTTGTCAGTTAAGATGAGAAAGGTGTTAGCTTCATGAACGATGTAGTTCATTTGAGCTGAAAAGTGACTGCCCTTACCTGAAACGAAATCTTGCTTGTAGGAAGACTCAGAGCCTGGGATTTAACTCCTTTTCTGAAGTGAATCACACAGCAGAGTTCTCATCCATAGATCACACTATGCTTTAGAGCAAGAACCACGCTCTGGCTGTCTAGAGTCTCTAAGACAGCAGGAAACGTGAGTGTGCTGAGAACAAAAGAATGGTGTTTCCTACGCATACGGACCATATCTAGTCCAACTCTGCTTCTGAAACTGATACAAACCACAGGTCCTCTAACATCCACTGCTTGTCAGTTTAGAGGAGAAACGTGTGAGCTTCATGAATGATGTAGTTCGTTTGAGCTGTAAAGTAACTGCCCTTGCCTGAAGTGAAGTCTTGCTTGTAGGAAGACTCAGAGCCTGGGATTTAACTCCATTTCAGAAGTGAAACACACAGCAGAGTTCTCATCCATAGATCACACTCTGCTGTAGAGCAAGAAGCACGCTCTTGCTTTCTAGATTCTCTACGACAGCAGGGAATGTGAGTGTGCTGAGAACAAAAGAATGGTGTTTCCTACACATACAGACCATATCTAGTCCAACTCTGCTTCTGAAACTGATACAATCCACAGGTCTTCAAACATCCAGTGCTTGTCAGTTTAGATGAGAAACGTGTGACCTTCGTAAACGATGTAGTTCCTTTGAGCTGAAAAGTGACTGCCCTCACCTGAAACGAAGTCTTGCTTGTACGAAGACACAGAGCCTGGGATTTAACTCCATTTCTGAAGGGAAACACACAGCACACTTCTCATCCATGAATCACACTCTGCTTTAGAGCAAGAACCACGCTCTTCTTTATAGAGTCTCTAATACAGCAGGAAACATGATTGTGCTCATAACATTAGAATTGTGTTTCCTAAAAATACGAACCATATCTAGTTTAACACTACTTCTGAAAGAGAAACAAACCAGAGGTCCTCTAACATCCAATGCTTGTCAGTTAAGATGAGAAACGTGTGAGCTTTGTGAACGATGTAGTTGGTTTGAGCTGAAAAGTTACTGCCCTTACCTGAAATGAAGTCTTGCTTGAAGGAAGACACAGAGCCTGGGATTTAACTCCATTTCTGAAGGGAAACACACACCACAGTTCTCATCCATGAATCACACTCTGCTTTAGAGCAAGAACCATGCTCTTCCTTTCTAGAGTCTCTAATACAGCAGGAAACGTGATTGTGCTCCGAACAAAAGAACTCTGTTTCCTACACATACGGACCATATGTAGGTCAACTCTTATTCTGAAACTGACACAAAGCACAGGTCCTGAAACATTCAATGCTTCTCAATTAAGCCGGAGAAATGAGTGAGCTTCGTGAACGATGTAGTTAGTTTGAGCTGTAAAGTAACTGCCTTTACCTGAAATGAAGTGTCACTTGTAGGAAGACTCCGAGCCTGGGATTTAACTCCATTTCTGAAGTGAAACACACAGCAGAGTTCTCATCCATTGATCACACTCTACTTTAGAGCAAGAACCACGCACTTCCTTTCTAGAGTCTCTAAGACAGCAGGAAACGTGAGTGTGCTAAGAACAAAAGAACGGTGTTTCGTACACATATGGACCATATCTAATCCAACTCTGCTTCTGAAACTGATACAAAGCACTGGTCCTCTAACATCCAATACTTGTCAGTTAAGATGAGAAAGGTGTTAGCTTCATGAACGATGTAGTTCATTTGAGCTGAAAAGTGACTGCCCTTACCTGAAACGAAATCTTGCTTGTAGGAAGACTCAGAGCCTGGGATTTAACTCCTTTTCTGAAGTGAATCACACAGCAGAGTTCTCATCCATAGATCACACTATGCTTTAGAGCAAGAACCATGCTCTGGCTGTCTAGAGTCTCTAAGACAGCAGGAAACGTGAGTGTGCTGAGAACAAAAGAATGGTGTTTCCTACGCATACGGACCATATCTAGTCCAACTCTGCTTCTGAAACTGATACAAACCACAGGTCCTCTAACATCCACTGCTTGTCAGTTTAGAGGAGAAACGTGTGAGCTTCATGAATGATGTAGTTCGTTTGAGCTGTAAAGTAACTGCCCTTGCCTGAAGTGAAGTCTTGCTTGTAGGAAGACTCAGAGCCTGGGATTTAACTCCATTTCAGAAGTGAAACACACAGCAGAGTTCTCATCCATAGATCACACTCTGCTGTAGAGCAAGAAGCACGCTCTTGCTTTCTAGATTCTCTACGACAGCAGGGAATGTGAGTGTGCTGAGAACAAAAGAATGGTGTTTCCTACACATACAGACCATATCTAGTCCAACTCTGCTTCTGAAACTGATACAATCCACAGGTCTTCAAACATCCAGTGCTTGTCAGTTTAGATGAGATACGTGTGACCTTCGTAAACGATGTAGTTCCTTTGAGCTGAAAAGTGACTGCCCTCACCTGAAACGAAGTCTTGCTTGTACGAAGACACAGAGCCTGGGATTTAACTCCATTTCTGAAGGGAAACACACAGCACACTTCTCATCCATGAATCACACTCTGCTTTAGAGCAAGAACCACACTCTTCTTTATAGAGTCTCTAATACAGCAGGAAACATGATTGTGCTCATAACATTAGAATTGTGTTTCCTAAAAATACGAACCATATCTAGTTTAACACTACTTCTGAAAGAGAAACAAACCAGAGGTCCTCTAACATCCAATGCTTGTCAGTTAAGATGAGAAACGTGTGAGCTTTGTGAACGATGTAGTTGGTTTGAGCTGAAAAGTTACTGCCCTTACCTGAAATGAAGTCTTGCTTGAAGGAAGACACAGAGCCTGGGATTTAACTCCATTTCTGAAGGGAAACACACACCACAGTTCTCATCCATGAATCACACTCTGCTTTAGAGCAAGAACCATGCTCTTCCTTTCTAGAGTCTCTAATACAGCAGGAAACGTGATTGTGCTCCGAACAAAAGAACTGTGTTTCCTACACATACGGACCATATGTAGGTCAACTCTTATTCTGAAACTGACACAAAGCACAGGTCCTGAAACATTCAATGCTTTTCAATTAAGCCGGAGAAATGAGTGAGCTTCGTGAACGATGTAGTTAGTTTGAGCTGTAAAGTAACTGCCTTTACCTGAAATGAAGTGTCACTTGTAGGAAGACTCCGAGCCTGGGACTTAACTCCATTTCTGAAGTGAAACACACAGCAGAGTTCTCATCCATTGATCACACTCTACTTTAGAGCAAGAACCACGCACTTCCTTTCTAGAGTCTCTAAGACAGCAGGAAACGTGAGTGTGCTAAGAACAAAAGAACGGTGTTTCATACACATATGGACCATATCTAATCCAACTCTGCTTCTGAAACTGATACAAAGCACTGGTCCTCTAACATCCAATGCTTGTCAGTTAAGATGAGAAAGGTGTTAGTTTCATGAACGATGTAGTTCATTTGAGCTGAAAAGTGACTGCCCTTACCTGAAACGAAATCTTGCTTGTAGGAAGACTCAGAGCCTGGGATTTAACTCCTTTTCTGAAGTGAATCACACAGCAGAGTTCTCATCCATAGATCACACTATGCTTTAGAGCAAGAGCCATGCTCTGGCTGTCTAGAGTCTCTAAGACAGCAGGAAACGTGAGTGTGCTGAGAACAAAAGAATGGTGTTTCCTACGCATACGGACCATATCTAGTCCAACTCTGCTTCTGAAACTGATACAAACCACAGGTCCTCTAACATCCACTGCTTGTCAGTTTAGAGGAGAAACGTGTGAGCTTCATGAATGATGTAGTTCGTTTGAGCTGTAAAGTAACTGCCCTTGCCTGAAGTGAAGTCTTGCTTGTAGGAAGACTCAGAGCCTGGGATTTAACTCCATTTCAGAAGTGAAACACACAGCAGAGTTCTCATCCATAGATCACACTCTGCTGTAGAGCAAGAAGCACGCTCTTGCTTTCTAGATTCTCTACGACAGCAGGGAATGTGAGTGTGCTGAGAACAAAAGAATGGTGTTTCCTACACATACAGACCATATCTAGTCCAACTCTGCTTCTGAAACTGATACAATCCACAGGTCTTCAAACATCCAGTGCTTGTCAGTTTAGATGAGATACGTGTGACCTTCGTAAACGATGTAGTTCCTTTGAGCTGAAAAGTGACTGCCCTCACCTGAAACGAAGTCTTGCTTGTACGAAGACACAGAGCCTGGGATTTAACTCCATTTCTGAAGGGAAACACACAGCACACTTCTCATCCATGAATCACACTCTGCTTTAGAGGAAGAACCACGCTCTTCTTTATAGAGTCTCTAATACAGCAGGAAACATGATTGTGCTCATAACATTAGAATTGTGTTTCCTAAAAATACGAACCATATCTAGTTTAACACTACTTCTGAAAGAGAAACAAACCAGAGGTCCTCTAACATCCAATGCTTGTCAGTTAAGATGAGAAACGTGTGAGCTTTGTGAACGATGTAGTTGGTTTGAGCTGAAAAGTTACTGCCCTTACCTGAAATGAAGTCTTGCTTGAAGGAAGACACAGAGCCTGGGATTTAACTCCATTTCTGAAGGGAAACACACACCACAGTTCTCATCCATGAATCACACTCTGCTTTAGAGCAAGAACCATGCTCTTCCTTTCTAGAGTCTCTAATACAGCAGGAAACGTGATTGTGCTCCGAACAAAAGAACTGTGTTTCCTACACATACGGACCATATGTAGGTCAACTCTTATTCTGAAACTGACACAAAGCACAGGTCCTGAAACATTCAATTCTTTTCAATTAAGCCGGAGAAATGAGTGAGCTTCGTGAACGATGTAGTTAGTTTGAGCTGTAAAGTAACTGCCTTTACCTGAAATGAAGTGTCACTTGTAGGAAGACTCCGAGCCTGGGATTTAACTCCATTTCTGAAGTGAAACACACAGCAGAGTTCTCATCCATTGATCACACTCTACTTTAGAGCAAGAACCACGCACTTCCTTTCTAGAGTCTCTAAGACAGCAGGAAACGTGAGTGTGCTAAGAACAAAAGAACGGTGTTTCGTACACATATGGACCATATCTAATCCAACTCTGCTTCTGAAACTGATACAAAGCACTGGTCCTCTAACATCCAATACTTGTCAGTTAAGATGAGAAAGGTGTTAGCTTCATGAACGATGTAGTTCATTTGAGCTGAAAAGTGACTGCCCTTACCTGAAACGAAATCTTGCTTGTAGGAAGACTCAGAGCCTGGGATTTAACTCCTTTTCTGAAGTGAATCACACAGCAGAGTTCTCATCCATAGATCACACTATGCTTTAGAGCAAGAACCACGCTCTGGCTGTCTAGAGTCTCTAAGACAGCAGGAAACGTGAGTGTGCTGAGAACAAAAGAATGGTGCTTCCTACGCATACGGACCATATCTAGTCCAACTCTGCTTCTGAAACTGATACAAACCACAGGTCCTCTAACATCCACTGCTTGTCAGTTTAGAGGAGAAACGTGTGAGCTTCATGAATGATGTAGTTCGTTTGAGCTGTAAAGTAACTGCCCTTGCCTGAAGTGAAGTCTTGCTTGTAGGAAGACTCAGAGCCTGGGATTTAACTCCATTTCAGAAGTGAAACACACAGCAGAGTTCTCATCCATAGATCACACTGTGCTGTAGAGCAAGAAGCATGCTCTTGCTTTCTAGATTCTCTACGACAGCAGGGAATGTGAGTGTGCTGAGAACAAAAGAATGGTGTTTCCTACACATACAGACCATATCTAGTCCAACTCTGCTTCTGAAACTGATACAATCCACAGGTCTTCAAACATCCAGTGCTTGTCAGTTTAGATGAGAAACGTGTGACCTTCGTAAACGATGTAGTTCCTTTGAGCTGAAAAGTGACTGCCCTCACCTGAAACGAAGTCTTGCTTGTACGAAGACACAGAGCCTGGGATTTAACTCCATTTCTGAAGGGAAACACACAGCACACTTCTCATCCATGAATCACACTCTGCTTTAGAGCAAGAACCACGCTCTTCTTTATAGAGTCTCTAATACAGCAGGAAACATGATTGTGCTCATAACATTAGAATTGTGTTTCCTAAAAATACGAACCATATCTAGTTTAACACTACTTCTGAAAGAGAAACAAACCAGAGGTCCTCTAACATCCAATGCTTGTCAGTTAAGATGAGAAACGTGTGAGCTTTGTGAACGATGTAGTTGGTTTGAGCTGAAAAGTTACTGCCTTTACCTGAAATGAAGTCTTGCTTGAAGGAAGACACAGAGCCTGGGATTTAACTCCATTTCTGAAGGGAAACACACACCACAGTTCTCATCCATGAATCACACTCTGCTTTAGAGCAAGAACCATGCTCTTCCTTTCTAGAGTCTCTAATACAGCAGGAAACGTGATTGTGCTCCGAACAAAAGAACTGTGTTTCCTACACATACGGACCATATGTAGGTCAACTCTTATTCTGAAACTGACACAAAGCACAGGTCCTGAAACATTCAATGCTTTTCAATTAAGCCGGAGAAATGAGTGAGCTTCGTGAACGATGTAGTTAGTTTGAGCTGTAAAGTAACTGCCTTTACCTGAAATGAAGTGTCACTTGTAGGAAGACTCCGAGCCTGGGATTTAACTCCATTTCTGAAGTGAAACACACAGCAGAGTTCTCATCCATTGATCACACTCTACTTTAGAGCAAGAACCACGCACTTCCTTTCTAGAGTCTCTAAGACAGCAGGAAACGTGAGTGTGCTAAGAACAAAAGAACGGTGTTTCGTACACATATAGACCATATCTAATCCAACTCTGCTTCCGAAACTGATACAAAGCACTGGTCCTCTAACATCCAATGCTTGTCAGTTAACATGAGAAAGGTGTTAGCTTCATGAACGATGTAGTTCATTTGAGCTGAAAAGTGACTGCCCTTACCTGAAACGAAATCTTGCTTGTAGGAAGACTCAGAGCCTGGGATTTAACTCCTTTTCTGAAGTGAATCACACAGCAGAGTTCTCATCCATAGATCACACTATGCTTTAGAGCAAGAACCACGCTCTGGCTGTCTAGAGTCTCTAAGACAGCAGGAAACGTGAGTGTGCTGAGAACAAAAGAATGGTGTTTCCTACGCATACCATATCTAGTCCAACTCTGCTTCTGAAACTGATACAAACCACAGGTCCTCTAACATCCACTGCTTGTCAGTTTAGAGGAGAAACGTGTGAGCTTCATGAATGATGTAGTTCGTTTGAGCTGTAAAGTAACTGCCCTTGCCTGAAGTGAAGTCTTGCTTGTAGGAAGACTCAGAGCCTGGGATTTAACTCCATTTCTGAAGTGAAACACACAGCATAGTTCTCATCCATTGATCACACTCTGCTTTAGAGCAAGAAGCACGCTCTTGCTTTCTAGATTCTCTAAGAGAGCAGGAAATGTGAGTGTGCTGAGAACAAAAGAACGGTGTTTCCTACACATACCGACCGTATCTAGTCCAACTCTGCTTCTGATACTGATACAAAGCACTGTTCCTCTAACATCCACTGCTTGTCAGTTTAGAGGAGAAACGTGTGAGCTTCATGAATGATGTAGTTCGTTTGAGGTGAAAAGTGACTGTCCTTCCCTGAAACGAAGTTTTGCTTGTAGGAAGACACAGAGCCTGGGATTTAACTCCATTTCTGAAGGGAAACACACAGCACAGTTCTCATCCATGAATCACACTCTGCTTTTGAGCAAGAAGCACGCTCTTCCTTTATAGAGTCTCTAATACAGAAGGAAACATGATTGTCCTCATAACAAAAGAATTGTGTTTCCTAAAAATACGGACCATATCTAGTTTAACATTTCTTCTGAAAGAGAAACAAACCACAGGTCCTCTAACATCCAATGCTTGTCAGTTAAGATGAGAAACGTGTGAGCTTTGTGAACGATGTAGTTGGTTTGAGCTGAAAAGTTACTGCCCTTACCTGAAATGAAGTCTTGCTTGTAGGAAGACAGAGAGCCTGGGATTTAACTCCATTTCTGAAGTGAAACACACAGCAGAGTTCTCATCCATTGATCACACTCTGCTTTAGAGCAAGAAGCACGCTCTTGCTTTCTAGATTCTCTAAGAGAGCAGGAAATGTGAGTGTGCTGAGAACAAAAGAACGGGGTTTCCTACACATACGGACCGTATGTAGTCCAACTCTGCTTCTGAAACTGATACAAAGCACTGTTCCTCTAACATCCAATGCTTGGCAGGTAAGATGGGAAAGGTGTGAGCTTTGTGAACGATGTAGTTAGTTTGAGCTGTAAAGTAACTGCCTTTACCTGAAATGAAGTGTCACTTGTAGGAAGACTCCGAGCCTGTGATTTAACTCCATTTCTGAAGTGAAACATACAGGAGAGTTCTCATCCATTGATCACACTCTGCTTTAGAGCAAGAACCACACACGTCCTTTCTAGAGTCTCTAAGACAGCAGGAAACGTGAGTGTGCTAAGAACAAAAGAACGGTGTTACGTACACATACGGACCATATCTAATCCAACTCTGCTTCTGAAACTGATACAAAGCCCTGGTCCTCTAACATCCAATGCTTGTCAGTTAAGATGAGAAACGTGTTAGCTTCATGAACGATGTAGTTCATTTGAGCTGAAAAGTGACTGCCCTTACCTGAAACGAAGTTTTGCTTGTAGGAAGACTCAGAGCCTGGGATTTAACTCCATTTCTGAAGGGAAACACACAGCACAGTTCTCATCCATGAATCACACTCTGCTTTAGAGCAAGAACCATGCTCTTCCTTTCTAGAGTCTGTAATACAGCAGGAAACGTGATTGTGCTCCGAACAAAAGAACTGTGTTTCCTACACATACGGACCATATGTAGGTCAACTCTTATTCTGAAACTGACACAAAGCACAGGTCCTGAAACATTCAATGCTTTTCAATTAAGACGGAGAAATGAGTGAGCTTCATGAACGATGTAGTTAGTTTGAGCTGTAAAGTAACTGCCTTTACCTAAAATGAAGTGTCACTTGTAGGAAGACTCCGAGCCTGGGATTTAACTCCATTTCTGAAGTGAAACACACAGCAGAGTTCTCGTCCATTGATCACACTCTGCTTTAGAGCAAGAAGCACGCTCTTGCTTTCTAGATTCTATAAGACATTGGAAACTTGAGTGTGCTGAGAACAAAAGAACGGAGTTTCCTACACATACGGACCATATCTAGGCCAACTCTGCCTCTGAAATTGGTACAAAGCACAGGTCCTCTAACATCCAAAGCTTGTCATTTAAGATGAGAAACGTGGGAGCTTCGTGAACGATGTAGTTCGTTTGAGCTATAAAGTAACTGCCCTTACTTGAAATGAAGTGTCACTTGTAGGAAGACTCAGAGCCTGGGATTTAACTCCATTTCTGAAGTGAAACACACAGCAGAGTTCTCATCCATAGATTACACTCTGCTTTAGAGCAAGAAGCACGCACTTGCTTTCTAGATTCTCTAAGACAGCAGGATACATGAGTGTGCTCAGAACAAAAGAACGGTGTTTCCTAGACAAAGGGAGCATATCTAGTCCAACCCTGCTTCTGAAAATGATACAAAGCACTGGTCCTCTAACATCCAATGATTGTCAGGTAAGATGGGGAATCGTGTTAGCTTCATGAACGATGTAGTTCGTTTGAGCTGAAAAGTGACTGTCCTTACCTGAAATGAAGTCTTGCTTGTACGAGGACTCAGAGCCTCGGATTTAACTCCATTTCTGAAGGGAAACACACAGCACACTTCTCATCCATGAATCACACTCTGCTTTAGAGTAAGAACCATGCTCTTCCTTTCTAGAGTCTCTAATAAAGCAGGAAACATGATTGTCCTCATAACAAAAGAATTGTGTTTCTTAAAAATACGGACCATATCTAGTTTAACACTTCTTCTGAAAGAGAAAAAACCACAGGTCCTCTAACATCCAATGCTTGTCAGTTAAGATGAGAAACGTATGAGCCTCGTGAACGATGTAGTTCCTTTGAGCTGAAAAGTTACTGCCCTAAACTGAAAAGAAGTATTGCTTGTAGGAAGACACAGAGCCTGGGATTCAACTCCATTTCTGAAGGGAAACACATAGCACAGTTCTCATCCATGAATCACACTCTCATTTAGAGCAAGAACCATGCTCTTCCTTTCTAGAGTCTCTAATACAGCAGAAAACGTGATTGTGCTCAGAACAAAAGAACTGTGTTTCCTACACATACAGACCATATCTAGTTCAACTCTGCATCTGAAAGAGAGACAAACACAGGTCTTCTAACATCCAATGATTGTCACTTAAAAGGAGAAACGTGTGAGCTTCGTGAACGATGTAGTTCGTTTGAGCTGTAAAGTAACTTCCCTTACCTGAAGTGAAGTCCTGCTTGTAGGAAGACACAGAGCCTGGGATTTAACTCCATTTCTGAAGGGAAACACACAGCAGAGTTCTCATTCATTGACCACACTCTGGTTTAGAACAAGAAGCACGGACTTGCTTTCTAGATTCTCTAAGACAGCAGGAAACGTGAGTGTGCTGAGAACAAAAGAACGGTGTTTCCTACACATACGGACCATATCTAGTTTAACACTTCTTCTGAAAGAGAAACAAACCACAGGCACTCTAACATACAATGCTTGTCAGTTAAGATGAGAAACGTGTGAGCTTCGTGAACGATGTAGTTCATTTGAGCTGAAAAGTGACTGCCCTTACCTGAAACGAAACCTTGTTTGTAGGAAGACTCAGAGCCTGGGATTTAACTCCATATCTGAAGGGAAACACACAGCATAGTTCGCATCCATGGATCCCATTCTGCTTAGAGCAAGAAGCATGCTCTTGCTTTCTAGAGTCTCTATTACAGCAGGAAACATCATTGTACTCATAACAAAAGAATTGTGTTTCCTAAAAATACGGACCATATCTAGTTTAACATTTCTTCTGAAAGAGAAACAAACCACAGGTCCTCTAACATCCAATGCTTGTCAGTTAAGATGAGAAACGTGTGAGCTTCGTGAACAATGTAGTTCGTTTGAGCTGAAAAGTGACTGCCCTTACCGGAAAGAAGTCTTGCTTGTAGGAAGACACAGAGCCTGGGATTCAACTCCATTTCTGAAGGGAAACACACAGCACAGTTCTCATCCATGAATCACACTCTCCTTTAGAGCAAGAACCATGCTCTTCCTTTGTAGAGTCTCTAATAAAGCAGGAAACGTGAATGTTCTCAGAAAAAAGAACTGTTTTTCCTACACATACAGACCATATCTAGTACAACTCTTATCCTGAAACTGACACAAAGCACAGGTCCTGAAACATCCAATGCTTTTCAATTAAAACCGAGAATCGTGTGAGCTTCATGAATGATGTAGTTCGTTTGAGCTATAAAGTAACTGCCCTTACCTGAAACGAAGTCTTGCTTGTAGGAAGACTCAGAGCCTGGGATTTAACTCCATTTCTGAAGTGAATCACACAGCAGAGTTCTCATTCATAGATCACACTCTGCTTTAGAGCAAGAAGCACGCTCTTGCTTTCTAGAGTCTCTAATACAGCAGGAAGCATGAGTGTGCTGAGAACAAGAGAACGGTGTTCCCTACACATACGGACCATATCTAGTCCAGCTCTCCTTCTGGTGTTGAAACAAGCACAGGTCCTCTAACATCCAATGCTTGTCATTTAAGATGAGAAACGAGTGAGCTTCGTGAACGATGTAGTTATTATGAGCTGAAAAGTGACTGCCCTTTCCTGAAAAGAAGTCTTGCTTGTAGGAAGACTCAGAGCCTGGGATTTAACTCCATTTCTGAAGTGAAACACACAGCAGAGTTCTCATCCATAGATCACACTGTGCTTTACAGCAAGAAGCACGCTCTTGCTTACTAGAGTCTCTAATACAGCAGGAAACATGAGTGTGTTGAGAACAAGAGAACGGTGTTCCCTACACATACGGACCATATCTAGTCCAGCTCTGCTTCTGGTATTGATACAAGCACAGGTCCTCTAACATCCAAAGCTTGTCATTTAAGATGAGAAACGAGTGAGCTTTGTGAACGATGTAGTTATTATGAGCTGAAAAGTGTCTCTCCGTACCTGAAATGAAGTCTTGCTTGTAGGAAGACTCAGAGCCTGGGATTTTACTCCATTTCTGAAGGGAAACACACAGCACAGTTCTCATCCATGGATCCCATTCTGCTATAGAGCAAGAAGCACGCTCTGGCTTTCTAGAGTCTCTAATAAAGCAGGAAACATGATTGTGCTCACAACAAAAGAATTGTGTTTCCTAAAAATACGGACCATATCTAGTTTAACACTTCTTCTGAAAGAGAAACAAACCACAGGTCCTCTAACATCCAATGCTTGTCAGTTAAGATGAGAAACGTGTGAGCTTCGTGAACAATGTAGTTCGTTTGAGCTGAAAAGTGACTGCCCTTACCTGAAAAGAAGTCTTTCTTTTAGGAAGACACAGAGCCTGGGATTCAACTCCATTTCTGAAGGGAAACACACAGCACAGTTCTCATCCATGAATCACACTCTCCTTTAGAGCAAGAACCATGCTCTTCCTTTCTAGAGTCTCTAATAAAGCAGGAAACGTGATTTTTCTCAGAAAAAAGAACTGTTTTTCTACACATACGGACCATACCTAGTTCAACACTTATCCTGAAACTGACACAAACCACAGGTCCTGAAACATCCAATGCTTTTCAATTAAAACCGAGAATCATGTGAGCTTCATGAATGATGTAGTTCGTTTGAGCTGTAAAGTAACTGCCCTTACCTGAAGTGAAGTCTTGTTTGTAGGAAGAGTCAGAGCCTGGGATTTAACTCCATTTCTGAAGTGAAACACACAGCAGAGTTCTCATTCATTGATCACACTCTGCTTTAGAGCAAGAAGCACGCTCTTGCTTTCTAGATTCTCTAAGACAGCATGAAACGTGAGTGTGCTAAGAAAAAAAGAACGGTGTTTCCTACACATACGGACGATATCTAGTCCAACTCTGCTTCTGAAACTGATACAAAGCACTTGTCCTCTAACATCCAATGCTTGTCAGGTAAGATGGGGAATCGTGTTAGCTTCGTGAACGATGTAGTTCGTTTGAGCTGAAAAGTGCCTTCCCTTACCTGAAACGAAATCTTGCTTGTACGAAGACACAGAGCCTGGGATTTAACTCCATTTCTGAAGGGAAACACACAGCACACTTCTCATCCATGAATCACACTCTGCTTTAGAGTAAGAACCACGCTCTTCCTTTCTGGAGTCTCTAATAAAGCAGGAAACATGATTGTGCTCATAACAAAAGAATTTTGTTTCCTAAAAATATGGACCATATCTAGTTTAACACTTCTTCTGAAAGAGAAATAAACCACAGGTCCTCTAACATCCAATGCTTGTCAGTTAAGATGAGAAACGTGTGAGCATCGTGAACGATGTAGTTCGTTTGAGCTGAAAAGTGACTGCCCTTACCTGAAAAGAAGTCTTGCTTGTAGGAAGACACAGAGCCTGGGATTCAATTCCATTTCTGAAGGGAAACACACAGCACAGTTCTCATCCATGAATCACACTCTCCTTTAGAGCAAGAACCATGCTCTTCCTTTCTAGAGTCTCTAATACAGCAGGAAACGTGATTGTGCTCAGAACAAAAGAACTGTGTTTCCTACACATACAGACCATATCTAGTTTAACTCTGCTTCTGAAAGAGAAACAACACAGGTCCTCTAACATCCAATGATTGTCACTTAAAATGAGAAACGTGTGAGGTTCGTGAACGATGTAGTTCGTTTGAGCTGTCATGTAACTTCCCTTACCTGAAGTGAAGTCTTGCTTGTAGGAAGACACAGAGCCTGGGTTTTAACTCCATTTCTGAAGGGAAACACACAGCAGAGTTCTCATCCATGAATCACACTCTGCTTTAGAGCAAGAAGCACGCTCTTGCTTTCTAGAGTCTCTAATAAAGCAGGAAACATGAGGATGCTGAGAACAAGAGAACGGTGTTCCCTACACATACGGACCATATCTAGGCCAACTCTGCCTCTGAAATTGTTACAAAGCACAGGTCCTCTAACATCCAAAGCTTGTCATTTAAGATGAGAAACGTGGGAGCTTTGTGAACGATTTAGTTTGTTTGAGCTGTAAAGTAACTGCCCTTACCTGAAATGAAATGTCACTTGTAGGAAGACTCAGAGCCTTGGATTTAACTCCATTTCTGAAGTGAAACACACAGCAGAGTTCTCATCTATAGATAACACTCTGCTTTAGAGCAAGAACCACGCTCTTTCTTTCTACAGTCTCTAATACAGCAGGAAACATGATTGAGCTCCTAACAAAAGAACTGTGTTTCCTAAACATACGGACCATGTCTAGTTCAACACCTCTTCTAAAAGAGAAACAAACCACAGGTACTCTAACATCCAATGCTTGCCAGTTAAGATGAGAAACGTGTGAGCGTCGTGAACGATGTAGTTAGTTTGAGCTGTAAAGTAACTGCCCTTACCTGAAACGAAGTCTTTCTTGTAGGAAGACTCAGAGCCTGGGATTTAACTCCATTTCTGAAGTGAAACACAAAGCAGAGTTCTCATCCATAGATCACACTCTGCTTTAGAGCAAGAAGCACGTTCTTGCTTTCTAGAGTCTCTAAGACAGCAGGAAACGTGAGTGTGCTCAGAACAAAAGAACTGTGTTTCCTAAACATACGGACCATGTCTAGTTCAACACCTCTTCTAAAAGAGAAACAAACCACAGGTACTCAAACATCCAATGCTTGCCAGTTAAGATGAGAAACGTGTGAGCGTCGTGAACGATGTAATTAGTTTGAGCTGTAAAGTAACTGCCCTTACCTGAAACGAAGTCTTTCTTGTAGGAAGACTCAGAGCCTGGGATTTAACTCCATTTCTGAAGTGAAACACACAGCAGAGTTCTCATCCATAGATCACACTCTGCTTTAGAGCAAGAAGCACGTTCTTGCTTTCTAGAGTCTCTAAGACAGCAGGAAACTTGACTGTGCTGAGAACAAAAGAACGGTGTTTCCTACACAAAGGGAGCATACCTAGTCAAACTCTGCTTCTGAAACTGATGCAAAGCACTTGTCCTCTAACATCCAATGCTTGTCAGGTAAGATGGGGAATCGTGTTAGCTTCGTGAATGGTGTAGTTCCTTTGAGCTGAAAAGTGACTTCCTTTACCTGAAACGAAATCTTGCTTGTACGAAGACACAGAGCCTGGGATTTAACTCCATTCCTGAAGGGAAACACACAGCACACTTCTCATCAATGAATCACACTCTGCTTTAGAGTAAGAACCACGCTTTTCCTTTCTAGAGTCTCTAATAAAGCAGGAAACATGATTGTGCTCATAACAAAAGAATTGTGTTTCCTAAAAATATGGACCATATCTAGTTTAACACTTCTTCTGAAAGAGAAATAAACCACAGGTCCTCTAACATCCAATGCTTGTCAGTTAAGATGAGAAACGTGTGAGCAACGTGAACGATGTAGTTCGTTTGAGCTGAAAAGTGACTGCCCTTACCTGAAAAGAAGTCGTGCTTGTAGGAAGACTCAGAGGCTGGGATTTCACTCCATTTCTGAAGTGAAACACACAGCAGAGTTCTCATTCATAGATCACACTCTGCTTTAGAGCAAGAAGCACGCTCTTGCTTTCTATATTCTCTAAGACAGCAGGAAACGTGATTGTGCTCAGAACAAAAGAACTGTGTTTCCTACACATACGGACCATATCTAGTCCAACTCTGCTTCTAGGTATTGATAAAACCACAGGTCCTCTAACATCCAATGCTTGTCGTTTAAGATGAGAAATGAGAGAGCTTCGTGAACGATGTAGTTAGTATGAGCTGAAAAGTGACTGCCCTTACCTGAAATGAAGTCTTGCTTGTAGGAAGACTCAGAGCCTGGGATTTAACTCCATTTCTGAAGTGAAACACATAGCAGAGTTCTCATCCATAGATCGCACTGTGCTTTAGAGCAAGAAGCACGCTCTTGCTTTCTAGATTCTCTAATACAGCAGGAAACATGAGTGTGCTGAGAACAAGAGAACGGTGTTCCCTACACATACGGACCATATCTAGGCCAACTCTGACTCTAAAATTGTTACAAAGCACAGGTCCTCTAACATCCAAAGCTTGTCATTTAAGATGAGAAACGTGGGAGCTTCGTGAACGATTTAGTTCGTTTGAGCTGCAAAGTAACTGCCCTTACCTGAAATGAAGTGTCACTTGTAGGAAGACTCAGAGCCTGGGATTTAACTCCATTTCTGAAGTGAAACACACAGCAGAGTTCTCATCCATAGATCACACTCTGCTTTAGAGCAAGAAGCACGTTGTTGCTTTCTAGAGTCTCTAAGACAGCAGGAAACGTGACTGTGCTGAGAACAAAAGAACGGTGTTTCCTACACAAAGGGAGCATATATAATACAACTCTGCTTCTGAAACTGATACAAAGCACTGGTCCTCTAACATCCAATGCTTGTCAGGTAAGATGGGAATGGTGTTAGCTTCGTGAACGATGTAGTTCATTTGAGCAGAAAAGTAACTGCCCTTACAGGAAACGAAGTCTTGCTTGTATGAAGACACAGAACCTGGGATTTAACTCCATTTCTGAAGGGAAACACACAGCACACTTCTCATCCATGAATCACACTCTGCTTTAGAGTAAGAACCACGCTCTTCCTTTCTAGAGTCTCTAATAAAGCAGGAAACATGATTGTGCTCATAACAAAAGAATTGTGTTTCCTAAAAATATGGACCATATCTAGATTAACACTTCTTGTGAAAGAGAAATAAACCACAGATCCTCTAACATCCAATGCTTGTCGTTTAAGATGAGAAATGAGTGAGCTTCGTGAACGATGTAGTTAGTATGAGCTGAAAAGTGACTGCCCTTACCTGAAATGAAGTCTTGCTTGTAGGAAGACTCAGAGCCTGGGATTTAACTCCATTTCTGAAGTGAAACACATAGCAGAGTTCTCATCCATAGATCACACTGTGCTTTAGAGCAAGAAGCACGCTCTTGCTTTCTAGAGTCTCTAATACAGCAGGAAACATGAGTGTGCTGAGAACAAGAGAACGGTGTTCCCTACACATACGGACCATATCTAGGCCAACTCTGCCTCTGAAATTGTTACAAAGCACAGGTCCTCTAACATCCAAAGCTTGTCATTTAAGATGAGAAACGTGGGAGCTTCGTGAACGATTTAGTTCGTTTGAGCTGCAAAGTAACTCCCCTTACCTGAAATGAAGTGTCACTTGTAGGAAGACTCAGAGCCTGGGATTTAACTCCATTTCTGAAGTGAAACACACAGCAGAGTTCTCATCCATAGATAACACTCTGCTTTAGAGCAAGAACCACGCTCTTTCTTTCTACAGTCTCTAATACAGCAGGAAACATGATTGTGCTCCTAACAAAAGAACTGTGTTTCCTAAACATACGGACCATGTCTAGTTCAACACCTCTTCTAAAAGAGAAACAAACCACAGGTACTCAAACATCCAATGCTTGCCAGTTAAGATGAGAAACGTGTGAGCGTCGTGAACGATGTAGTTAGTTTGGGCTGTAAAGTAACTGCCCTTACCTGAAACGAAGTCTTTCTTGTAGGAAGACTCAGAGCATGGGATTTAACTCCATTTCTGAAGTGAAACACACAGCAGAGTTCTCATCCATAGATCACACTCTGCTTTAGAGCAAGAAGCACGTTCTTGCTTTCTAGAGTCTCTAAGACAGCAGGAAACTTGACTGTGCTGAGAACAAAAGAACGGTGTTTCCTACACAAAGGGAGCATATCTAGTCAAACTCTGCTTCTGAAACTGATACAAAGCACTTGTCCTCTAACATCCAATGCTTGTCAGGTAAGATGGGGAATCGTGTTAGCTTCGTGAACTATGTAGTTCGTTTGAGCTGAAAAGTGACTGCCCTTACCTGAATCGAAATCTTGCTTGTACGAAGACACAGAGCCTGGGATTTAACTCCATTTCTGAAGGGAAACACACAGCACACTTCTCATCCATGAATCACACTCTGCTTTAGAGTTAGAAACACGCTCTTCCTTTCTAGAGTCTCTAATAAAGCAGGAAACATGATTGTGCTCATAACAAAAGAATTGTGTTTCCTAAAAATACGGACCATATCTAGTTTAACACTTCTTCTGAAAGAGAAATAAACCACAGGTCCTCTAACATCCAATGCTTGTCAGTTAAGATGAGAAACGTGTGAGCATCGTGAACGATGTAGTTCGTTTGAGCTGAAAAGTGACTGCCCTTACCTGAAAAGAAGTCTTGCTTGTAGGAAGACACAGAGCCTGGGATTCAATTCCATTTCTGAAGGGAAACACACAGCACAGTTCTCATCCATGAATCACACTCTGCTTTAGAGCAAGAAGCACGCTCTTGCTTTCTAGAGTCTCTAATAAAGCAGGAAACATGAGTGTGCTGAGAACAAGTGAACGGTGTTCCCTACACATACGGACCATATCTAGGCCAACTCTGCCTCTGAAATTGTTACAAAGCACAGGTACTCTAACATCCAAAGCTTGTCATTTAAGATGAGAAACGTGGGAGCTTTGTGAACGATTTAGTTTGTTTGAGCTGTAAAGTAACTGCCCTTACCTGAAATGAAATGTCACTTGTAGGAAGACTCAGAGCCTGGGATTCAACTCCATTTCTGAAGTGAAACACACAGCAGAGTTCTCATCTATAGATAACACTCTGCTTTAGAGCAAGAACCACGCTCTTTATTTCTACAGTCTCTAATACAGCAGGAAACATGATTGAGCTCCTAACAAAAGAACTGTGTTTCCTAAACATACGGACCATGTCTAGTTCAACACCTCTTCTAAAAGAGAAACAAACCACAGGTACTCTAACATCCAATGCTTGCCAGTTAAGATGAGAAACGTGTGAGCGTCGTGAACGATGTAGTTAGTTTGAGCTGTAAAGTAACTGCCCTTACCTGAAACGAAGTCTTTCTTGTAGGAAGACTCAGAGCCTGGGATTTAACTCCATTTCTGAAGTGAAACACACAGCAGAGTTCTCATCCATAGATCACACTCTGCTTTAGAGCAAGAAGCACGTTCTTGCTTTCTAGAGTCTCTAAGACAGCAGGAAACTTGAGTGTGCTGAAAACAAAAGAACGGTGTTTCCTACACATACGGACCATATCTAATCGAAATCTGCTTCTGAAACTGATACAAAGCACTGGTACTCTAACATCCAATGCTTGTCAGTTAAGATGAGAAACGCTTTAGCTTCGTGAATGATGTAGTTCATTTGAGCTGAAAAGTGACTGCCCTTACCTGAAATGAAGTCTTGCTTGTAGGAAGACTCAGAGCCAGGGATTTAACTCCATTTCTGAAGGGAAACACACAGCAGTGTTCTCATCCATAGATCACACTCTGCTTTAGAGCAAGAAGCACGCTCTTGCTTTCTAGATTCTCTAAGACAGCAGGAAACGTGAGTGTGCTAAGGACAAAAGAACGGTGTTTCCTACACAAAGGGAGCATATATAGTACAACTCTGCTTCTGAAAATGATACAAAGCACTGGTCCTCTAACATCCAATGCTTGTCAGGTAAGATGGGAATCGTGTTAGCTTCATGAACGATGTAGTTCATTTGAGCAGAAAAGTGACTGCCCTTACAGGAAACGAAGTCTTGCTTGTACGAAGACACAGAACCTGGGATTTAACTCCATTTCTGAAGGGAAACACACAGCACACTTCTCATCCATGAATCACACTCTGCTTTAGAGTAAGAACCACGCTCTTCCATTCTAGAGTCTCTAATAAAGCAGGAAACATGATTGTGCTCATAACAAAAGAATTATGTTTCCTAAAAATATGGACCATATCTAGTTTAACACTTCTTCTGAAAGAGAAACAAACCACAGGTCCTCTAACATCCAATGCTTTTCAGTTAAGATCAGATACGTGTGAGCTTCGTGAATGATGTACTTCGTTTGAGCTGAAAGTGACTGCCCTTACCTGAAAAGAAGTCTTGCTTGTAGGAAGACACAGAGCCGGGGATTAAACTCCATTTGTGAAGAGAAACACACAGCAGAGTTCTCATTCATTGATCACACTCTACTTTAGAGCAAGAAGCATGCTCTTGCTTTCTAGAGTCTCTATTACAGCACGAAACATAATTGTCCTCATAACAAAAGAATTGTGTTTCCTAAAAATACGGACCATATCTAGTTTAACATTTCTTCTGAAAGAGAAACAAACCACAGGTCCTCTAACATCCAATGCTTGTCAGTTAAGATGAGAAACGTGTGAGCTTCGTGAACGATATAGTTCGTTTGAGCTGTATAGTAACTGCCCTTACCTGAAACGAAGTCTTGCTTGTAGGAAGACTCAGAGCCTGGGATTTAACTCCATTTCTGAAGTGAAACACACAGCAGAGTTCTCATTCATAGATCACACTCTGCTTTAGAGCAAGAAGCACGCTCTTGCTTTCTAGATTCTCTAAGACAGCAGGAAACTTGAGTGTGCTGAGAACAAAAGAACGGTGTTTCCTACACATACGGACTATATCTAGTCCAACTCTGCTTCTAGGTATTGATAAAACCACAGGTCCTCTAACATCCAATGCTTGTCGTTTAAGATGAGAAATGAGTGAGCTTCGTGAACGATGTAGTTAGTATGAGCTGAAAAGTGACTGCCCTTACCTGAAATGAAGTCTTGCTTGTAGGAAGACTCAGAGCCTGGGATTTAACTCCATTTCTGAAGTGAAACACATAGCAGAGTTCTCATCCATAGATCACACTGTGCTTTAGAGCAAGAAGCACGCTCTTGCTTTCTAGAGTCTCTAATTCAGCAGGAAACATGAGTGTGCTGAGAACAAGAGAACTGTGTTCCCTACACATACGGACCATATCTAGGCCAACTCTGCCTCTGAAATTGTTACAAAGCACAGGTACTCTAACATCCAAAGCTTGTCATTTAAGATGAGAAACGTGGGAGCTTCATGAACGATTTAGTTCGTTTGAGCTGTAAAGTAACTGCCCTTACCTGAAATGAAGTGTCACTTGTAGGAAGACTCAGAGCCTGGGATTTAACTCCATTTCTGAAGTGAAACACACAGCAGAGTTCTCATCCATAGATAACACTCTGCTTTAGAGCAAGAACCACGCTCTTTCTTTCTACAGTCTCTAAGACAGCAGGAAACTTGACTGTGCTGAGAACAAAAGAACGGTGTTTCCTACACATACGGACCATATCTAATCCAAATCTGCTTCTGAAACTGATACAAAGCACTGGTACTCTAATATCCAATGCTTGTCAGTTAAGATGAGAAACGCTTTAGCTTCGTGAATGATGTAGTTCATTTGAGCTGAAAAGTGACTGCCCTTACCTGAAACGAAATCTTGCTTGTAGGAAGACTCAGAGCCTGGGATTTAACTCCATTTCTGAAGTGAAACACACAGCAGTGTTCTCATCCATAGATCACACTGTGCTTTAGAGCAAGAAGCACGCTCTTGCTTTCTAGAGTCTCTAATACAGCAGGAAACGTGAGTGTGCTCAGAACAAAAGAACGGTGTTTCCTACACAAATGGAGCATATATAGTACAACTCTGCTCTTGAAACTGATACAAAGCACTGGTCCTCTAACATCCAATGCTTGTCAGGTAAGATGGGAATCGTGTTAGCTTCGTGAACGATGTAGTTCATTTGAGCAGAAAAGTGACTGCCCTTACAGGAAACGAAGTCTTGCTTGTACGAAGACACAGAACCTGGGATTTAACTCCATTTCTGAAGTGAAACACACAGCAGAGTTCTCATTCATAGATCACACTCTGCTTTAGAGCAAGAAGCACGCTCTTGTTTTCTAGATTCTCTAAGACAGCAGGTAACTTGAGTGTGCTGATGACAAAAGAACGGTGTTTCCTACACATACTGACCATATCTAGTCCAACTCTGCTTCTAGGTATTGATAAATGCACAGGTCCTCTAACATCCAATGCTTGTCATTTAAGATGAGAAATGAGTGAGCTTCGTGAACGATGTAGTTATTATGAGCTGAAAAGTGACTGCCCTTACCTGAAATGAAGTCTTGCTTGTAGGAAGACTCAGAGCCTGGGATTTAACTCCATTTCTGAAGTGAAACACATAGCAGAGTTCTCATCCATAGATCACACTGTGCTTTAGAGCAAGAAGCACGCTCTTGCTTTCTAGAGTCTCTAATACAGCAGGAAACATGAGTGTGCTGAGAACAAGATTACGGTGTTCCCTACACATACGGACCATATCTAGGCCAACTCTGCCTCTGAAATTGTTACAAAGCACAGGTCCTCTAACATCCAAAGCTTGTCATTTAAGATGAGAAACGTGGGAGCTTCGTGAACGATTTAGTTCGTTTGAGCTGTAAAGTAACTGCCCTTACCTGAAATGAAGTGTCACTTGTAGGAAGACTCAGAGCCTGTGATTTAACTCCATTTCTGAAGTGAAACACACAGCAGAGTTCTCATCCATAGATAACACTCTGCTTTAGAGCAAGAACCACGCTCTTTCTTTCTAGAGTCTCTAATACAGCAGGAAACATGATTGTGCTCAGAACAAAACAGTTGTGTTTCCTAAAAATACGGACCATACCTAGTTTAACACTTCTTCTGAAAGAGAAACAAACCACAGGTACTCTACCATACAATGCTTGTCAGTTAAGATGAGAAACGTGTGAGCTTCGTGAACAATGTAGTTTGTTTGAGCTGAAAAGTGACTGCCCTTACCTGAAACGAAACCTTGCTTGTAGGAAGACTCAGAGCCTGGGATTTAACTCCATATCTGAAGGGAAGCACACAGCATAGTTCGCATCCATGGATCCCATTCTGCTTTAGAGCAAGAAGCATACTCTTGCTTTCTAGAGTCTCTATTACAGCAGGAAACATAATTGTCCTCATAACAAAAGAATTCTGTTTCCTAAAAATACGGACCATATCTAGTTTAACATTTCTTCTGAAAGAGAAACAAACCACAGGTCCTCTAACATCCAATGCTTGTCAGTTAAGATGAGAAACGTGTGAGCTTGGTGAACGATGTAGTTCGTTTGAGCTGTAAAGTAACTGCCCTTACCTGAAACGAAGTCTTGCTTGTAGGAAGACTCAGAGCCTGGGATTTAACTCCATTTCTCAAGTGAAACACACAGCAGAGTTCTCATTCATAGATCACACTCTGCTTTAGAGCAAGAAGCATGCTCTTGCTTTCTAGATTCTCTAAGACAGCAGGAAAATTGAGTGTGCTGAGAACAAAAGAATGGTGTTTCCTACGCATACAGACCATATCTAATCCAACTCTGCTTCTGAAACTGACACAAAGCACAGGTCCTGTAACATCCAATGCTTTTCAATTAAGACCGAGAAACGTGTGAGCTTCATGTACAATGTAGTTCGTTTGAGGTGTAAAGTAACTGCCCTTACCTGAAACGAAGACTTGCTTGTAGGAAGACTCAGAGCCTGGGATTTAACACCATTTCTGAAGTGGAACACACCAAAGAGTTCTCATCCATTGATCACACTCTGCTTTAGAGCAAGAAGCACGCTCTTGCTTTCTAGAGGCTCTAAGACAGCAGGAAACGTGAGTGTGCTGAGAACAAAATAACGGTGTTTTATACACATACAGACCATATCTAGTCCAACTCTGCTTCTGAAACTGATACAACGCACTGGTCCTCTAACATCCAATGCTTGTCAGGTAATTTGGGAAACGTGTTAGCTTTGTGAACGATGTAGTTCGTTTGAGCTGTAAAGTACCTGCCCTTACTTGAAATGAAGTCTTACTTGTAGGAAGACTCAGAGCCTGGGATTTAACTCCATTTCTGAAGTGAAACCCACCACAGAGTTCTCATCCAAAGATCACACTCTGCTTTAGAGCAAGAAGCACGCTCTTGCTTTCTAGATTCTCTAAGACAGCAGGAAACGTGAGAGTGCTGAGAACAAAAAAACGGTGTTTCCTACACATACGGACCATATCTAATCCAACTCTGCCTCTGAAACTGATATAAACCACATGTCCTCTAACATCCAATGCTTGTCAGGTAAGATTGGAAACGTGTTAGCTTCGTGAACGATGTAGTTCATTTGAGCTTAAGGTGACTGCCCTTACCTGAAACGAAGTCTTGCTTGTAGGAAGACACAGAGCCTGGGATTTAACTCCATTTCAGAAGCGAAACACACAGCACAGTTCTCATCCATGAATCACACTCTGCTTTAGAGCAAGAAGCACGTTCTTGCTTTCTAGAGTCTCTAAGACAGCAGGAAACGTGAGTGTGCTGAGAATAAAAGAATGGTGTTTCCTACACATACGGACCATATCAAATCCAACTCTGCTTCTGAAACTCATATAATCCACAGATCCTCTAACATCCAATGCTTGCCTGTTTATATGAGAAACGTGTGAGCTTCCTGAACGATGTAGTTCGTTTGAGGTGTAAGGTAACTGCCCTTACCTGAAACGAAGACTTGCTTGTAGGAAGACTCAGAGCCTGGGATTTAACACCATTTCTGATGTGGAACACACAGCAGAGTTCTCATCCATTGATCACACTCTGCTTTAGAGCAAGCAGAAAGCTCTTGCTTTCTAGAGTCTCTAAGACATCAGGAAAAGAGAGTGTGCTGAGAACAAAAGAACGGTGTTTCCTACACATATGGACCATATCTAGTCCAACTCTGCTTCTGAAACTGATACAACGCACTGGTCCTCTAACATCCAATGCTTATCAGTTAAGATGAGAAACGCTTTAGCTTCGTGAATGATGTAGTTCATTTGAGCTGAAAAGTAACTGCCCTTACCTGAAAGGAAGTCGTGCTTGTAGGAACACACAGAGCCTGGAATTTAACTCCATTTCTGAAGGGAAACACACAGCATAGTTCTCAACCATGAATCACACTCTGCTTTAGAGCAAGAACCACGCTCTTCCTTTCTAGAGTCTATAATACAGCAGGAAACGTGATTGTGCTCAGAACAAAAGAACTGTGTTTCCAACACATACGGACAATATCTAGTTCAACTCTTATTCTGAAACTGACACAAAGCACAGTTCCTGTAACATCCAAAGCTTTTCAATTAAGACTGAGAAACGTGTGAGCTTCGTGTAAAATGTAGTTCGTTTGAGGTGTAAAGTAACTGCCCTTACCTGAAACGAAGACTTGCTTGTAGGAAGACTCAGAGCCTGGGATTTAACACCATTTCTGAAGTGGAACACACAGCAGAGTTCTCATCCATTGATCACACTCTGCTTTAGAGCAAGCAGAAAGCTCTTGCTTTCTAGAGTCTCTAAGACATCAGGAAAAGAGAGTGTGCTGAGAACAAAAGAACGGTGTTTCCTACACATATGGACCATATCTAGTCCAACTCTGCTTCTGAAACTGATACAACGCACTGGTCCTCTAACATCCAATGCTTATCAGTTAAGATGAGAAACGCTTTAGCTTCGTGAATGATGTAGTTCATTTGAGCTGAAAAGTAACTGCCCTTACCTGAAAGGAAGTCGTGCTTGTAGGAACACACAGAGCCTGGAATTTAACTCCATTTCTGAAGGGAAACACACAGCATAGTTCTCATCGATGGATCACACTCTGCTTTAGAGCAAGAAGCACGCTCTTGCTTTCTAGAGTCTCTAATAGAGCAGGAAACTTGAGTGTGCTCAGAACAAAAGAACAGTGTTTCCTACACATATGGGCCATATCTAGTTCAACTCTGCTTCTGAAACTGATACAAACCACAGGTCCTCTAACATCCAATGCTTCTCAGTTAAGATGGGAAACATGTGAGCTTCGGGAACGATGTAGTTCTTTTGATCTGAAAAATGACTGCACTTACTTGAAATGAAGTCTTGCTTGTAGGAAGACACAGAGCCTGGAATTTAACTCCATTTCTGAAGGGAAACACACAGCATAGTTCTCTTCGATGGATCACACTCTGCTTTAGAGCAAGAAGCACGCTCTAGCTTTCTAGAGTCTCTAATACAGCCGGAAACATGAGTGTGCTCAGAACAAAAGAACGGGGTTTCCTACACATACGGGCCATATCTCGTTCATCTCTGCTTCTGAAACTGAAAGAAACCTCATGTCTTCTAACATCCAATGCTTGTCAGTTAAGATGAGAAACGTGTGGGCTTCGTGAACGATGTAGTTCGTTTGAGCAGTAAAGTAACTGCCCTTACCTTAAACGAAGTCTTGCTTGTAGGAAGACTCAGAGCATGGGATTTAACTCCATTTCTGAAGTGAAACACACAGCAGAGTTCTCATCCATTGAACACATTCTGCTGCAGTGCCAGAAGCACGCTCTGGCTTTCCAGGGTCTCTAAGACAGCAGGAAATGTGAGTGTGATGAGAACAAAAGAAGGGTGTTCCCTACACATACAGACCATATCTAGTACAACTCTGCCTCTGAAATTGATACAAAGCACAGGTCTTCTAACATCCAATGCTTGTCAGTTAAGATGAGAAAAGTGTGAGCTTCGTGAACGATGTAGATCGTTTCAGCTGAAAAGTGACTGCCCTTACTTGGAACGAAGTCTGGCTTGTAGGAAGACACAGACCCTGGAATACCACTCCATTTCTGAAGGGAAACATACAGCATAGTTCTCATCGATGGATCACACTCTGCTTTAGAGCAAGTAGCATGCTCTTGCTTTCTAGAGTCTCTAATAGAGAAGGAAACTTGAGTGTGCTCAGAATAAAAGAACTGTGTTTCCTACACATATGGGCCATATCTACTTCAACTCTGCTTCTGAAACTGAAAGAAACCAGAGATCCTCTAACATCCAATTCTTCTCAGTTAAGATGAGAAACGTGTGAGCTTCGTGAACGATGTAGTTCGTTTGAGGTGAAAAGTGACTGCCCTTACCTGAAACGAAGTCGTGCTTGTAGGAACACACAGAGCCTGGAATTTAACTCCATTTCTGAAGGGAAACACACAGCATAGTTCTCTTCGATGGGTCACACTCTGCTTTAGAGCAAGAAGCACGCAGTTGCTTTCTAGAATCTCTAATACAGCCAGAAACATGTGTGTGCTCAGAACAAAAGAACGGTGTTTCCTACACATACGGGCCATATCTCGTTCAACTCTGCTTCTGAAACTGAAAGAAACCTCAGGTCTTCTAACATCCAATGCTTGTCAGTTAAGATGAGAAACGTGTGAGCTTCGTGAACTATGTAGTTCGTTTGAGGTGAAAAGTGACTGCCCTTACCTGAAACGAAGTCGTGCTTGTAGGAACACACAGAGCCTGGAATTTAACCCATTTCTGAACGGAAACACACAGCATTGTTCTCATTGATGGATCACACTCTGCTTTAGAGCCAGAAGCACGCTCTTGCTTTCCAGGGTCTCTAAGACAGCAGGAAATGTGAGTGCGATGAGAACAAAAGAACGGTGTTCCCTACACATACGGACCATATCTAGTACAACTCTGCCTCTGAAATTGATACAAAGCACAGGTCCTCTAAGATCCAATGCTTGTCAGTTAAGATGAGAAACGTGGGAGCTTAGTGAACGATGTAGATCGTTTGAGCTGAAAAGTGACTGCCCTACTTGAAACGAAGTCTTGCTTGTAGGAACACACAGAGCCTGGAATTTAACCCATTTCTGAAGGAAACACAGAGCATTGTTCTCATCGATTGATCACACTCTGCTTTAGAGCAAGAAGCACGCACTTGCTTTCTAGAGTCTCTAATACAGCAGGAAACTTGAGTGTGCTCAGAACAAAAGAACTGTGTCTCCTACACATATGGGCCATATCTAGTTCAACTCTGCTTCTGAAACTGAAACAAACCACAGGTCCTGTAACATCCAATGCTTGTCAGTTAAGATGAGAAACGTGTGAGCTTCGTGAACGATGTAGTTCATTTGATCTGTATAGTAACTGCCCTTACCTGAAACGAAGTCTTGCTTGTAGGAAGACTCAGAGCCTGGGATTTAACTCCATTTCTGAAGTGAAACGCACAACAGATTTCTTATCCATTGAACACACTCTGCTTTAGAGCATGAAGCAGGCCCTAACTTTCTAGAGTCTCTAAGAAAGCAAGAAACATGAGTTTGCTGAGAACAAATGAACGGTGTTTCCTACACATACGGACCATATCTAGTCCAACACTGCTTCTGAAACTGATACAAAGCACTGGTCCTCTAACATTCAATGCTTGTCAGTTAAGATGAGAAACCTGTGAGCTTCGTGAACGATGTAGTTCTTTTGATCTGAAAAATGACTGCACTTACTTGAAACGAAGTCTTGCTTGTAGGAAGACACAGAGCCTGGAATTTAACTCCATTTCTGAAGGGAAACACACAGCATAGTTCTCTTCGATGGGTCACACTCTGCTTTAGAACAAGAAGCACGCTCTTGCTTTCTAGAGTCTCTAATACAGCCGGAACCTTGAGTGTGCTCAGAATAAAAGAACGGTGTTTCCTACACATACGGACCATATCTAGTTCAACTCTGCTTCTGAGACTGAAACAAACCACAGGTCCTCTAACATCCAATGCTTGTCAGTTAACATGTGAAACGTGTGAGATTCCTGAATGATGTAGTTCATTTGTGATGTAAAGTAACTGCCCTTACCTGAAACGAATTCTTGCTTGTAGAAAGACTAAGATCCTGGGATTTAACTCCTTTTCTGAAGTGAAATACACAGCAGAGTTCTCATCCATTGATCACACTCTGCTTTAGAGCAAGAAGCACGCTCTTGCTTTCCAGGGTCTCTAAGACAGCAGAAAACGTGAGTGTTTTGAGAACAAAAGAACGGTGTTTCCTACACCTACGGACCATATCTAGTCCAACTCTGCTTCTGAAACTGATACAAAGCACTGGTTCTCTAACTTCCAATGCTGGTCAGTTAAGATGAGAAATGTATGAGCTTCGTGAACCATGTAGATCCTTTGAGCTGCAAAGTAACTGCCCTTACCTGAAACGAAGTCTTGCTTGTAGAAACACTCAGAGCCTGGGATTTAACTCCATTTCTGAAGTGAAACACACAGCAGAGTTCTCATCCATTGATCACACTCTGCTGCAGTGCCTGAAGCACGCTCTTGCTTTCCAAGGTCTCTAAGACAGCAGGAAATGTGAATGTGATGAGAACAAAAGAAGGGTGTTCCCTACACATACGGACCATATCTAGTACAACTCTGCCTCTGAAATTGTTACAAAGCCCAGGTCCTCTAAAATCCAATGCTTGTCAGTTAAGGTGAGAAACGTGTGAGCTTCGTGAACGATGTAGATCGTTTGAGCTGAAAAGTGACTGCCCTTACTTGAAACGAAGTCTTGCTTGTAGGAAGACACAGAGCCTGGAATATAACTCCATTTCTGAAGGGAAACACACAGCATAGTTCTCATCGATGGATCACACTCTGCTTTAGAGCAAGAAGAACGCACTTGCTTTCTAGAGTCTCTAATAGAGCAGGAAATTTGAGTGTGCTCAGAACAAAAGAACTGTATTTCCCACACACATGGGCCATATCTAGTTCAACTCTGCTTCTGAAACTGAAACAAACCACAGGTCCTCTAACTCCAATGCTTGTCAGTTAAGATGAGAATCATGTGATCTTTGTGAACGATGTAGTTCGTTTGAGCTGTAAAGTAACTGCCCTTACTTGAATCGATGTCTTCCTTGTAGGAAGACTCAGAGCATGGGATTTAACTCCATTTCTGAAGTGAAACACACAGCAGAGTACTCATCCATTGATCACACTCTGCTTTAGAGCAAGAAGCACGCTCTTGCTTTCTAGAGTCTCTAAGACAGCAGAAAACGTGAGTGTGCTGAGAACAAAAGAACGGTGGTTCCTACACATAGGGACCATATCTAGTCCAACTCTGCTTCTGAAACTGATACAAAGCACTGGTCCTCTAACATTCAAGGCTTGTCAGTTAAGATTAGAAACGTGTGAGCTTCGTGAACGATGTAGGTCTTTTGATCTGAAAAATGACTGCACTTACTTGAAATGAAGTCTTGCTTGTAGGAAGACACAGAGCCTGGAATTTAACTCCATTTCTGAAGGGAAACACACAGCATAGTTCTCTTCGATGGATCACACTCTGCTTTAGAGCAGGAAGCACGCTCTTGCTTTCTAGAGTCTCTAATACAGCCGGAAACATGAGTGTGCTCAGAACAAAAGAACGGTGTTTCCTACACATACGGGCCATATCTCGTTCAACTCTGCTTCTGAAACTGAAAGAAACCTCAGGTCTTCTAACATCCAATGCTTGTCAGTTAAGATGAGAAACGTGTGAGCTTCGTGAACTATGTAGTCCGTTTGAGCTGAAAAGTGACTGCCCTTACCTGAAACGAAGTCGTGCTTGTAGGAACACACAGAGCCTGGAATTTAACCCATTTCTGAAGGGAAACACACAGCATTGTTCTCATTGATGGATCACACTCTGCTTTAGAGCCAGAAGCACGCTCTTGCTTTCCAGGGTCTCTAAGACAGCAGGAAATGTGAGTGTGATGAGAACAAAAGAACGGTGTTCCCTACACATACGGACCATATCTAGTACAACTCTGCCTCTGAAATTGATACAAAGCACAGGTCCTCTAAGATCCAATGCTTGTCAGTTAAGATGAGAAACGTGTGAGCTTCGTGAACGATGTAGATCATTTGAGCTGAAAAGTGACTGCCCTTACTTGAAACGAAGTCTTGCTTCTAGGAACACACAGAGCCTGGAATTTAACCCATTTCTGAAGGAAACACAGAGCATTGTTCTCATCGATTGATCACACTCTGCTTTAGAGCAAGAAGCACGCACTTGCTTTCTAGAGTCTCTAATACAGCAGGAAACTTGATTGTGCTCAGAACAAAAGAACTGTGTCTCCTACACATATGTGCCATATCTAGTTCAACTCTGCTTCTGAAACTGAAACAAACCACAGGTCCTGTAACATCCAATGCTTGTCAGTTAAGATGAGAAATGTGTGAGCTTCGTGAACGATGTAGTTCATTTGAGCTGTATAGTAACTGCCCTGAAATGAAACGAAGTCTTCCTTGTAGGAAGACTCAGAGCCTGGGATTTAACTCCATTTCTGAAGTGAAACGCACAACAGATTTCTTATCCATTGAACACACTCTGATTTAGAGCATGAAGCAGGCCCTAAATTTCTAGAGTCTCTAAGAAAGCAAGAAACATGAGTTTGCTGAGAACAAATGAACGGTGTTTCCTACACATACGGACCATATGTAGTCCAACACTGCTTCTGAAACTGATACAAAGCACTGGTCCTCTAACTTTCAATGCTTGTCAGTTAAGATGAGAAACCTGTGAGCTTCGTGAACGATGTAGTTCTTTTGATCTGAAAAATGACTGCACTTACTTGAAACGAAGTCTTGCTTGTAGGAAGACACAGAGCCTGGAATTTAACTCCATTTCTGAAGGGAAACACACAGCATAGTTCTCTTCGATGGGTCACACTCTGCTTTAGAACAAGAAGCACGCTCTTGCTTTCTAGAGTCTCTAATACAGCCGGAACCTTGAGTGTGCTCAGAATAAAAGAACGGTGTTTCCTACACATACGGACCATATCTAGTTCAACTCTGCTTCTGAGACTGAAACAAACCACAGGTCCTCTAACATCCAATGCTTGTCAGTTAACATGTGAAACGTGTGAGATTCCTGAATGATGTAGATCATTTGTGATGTAAAGTAACTGCCCTTACCTGAAACGAATTCTTGCTTGTAGAAAGACTAAGATCCTGGGATTTAACTCCTTTTCTGAAGTGAAATACACAGCAGATTTCTCATCCATTGATCACACTCTGCTTTAGAGCCAGAAGCACGCTCTTGCTTTCCAGGGTCTCTAAGACAGCAGAAAACGTGAGTGTTTTGAGAACAAAAGAACGGTGTTTCCTACACCTACGGACCATATCTAGTGCAACTCTGCTTCTGAAACTGATACAAAGCACTGGTTCTCTAACTTCCAATGCTGGTCAGTTAAGATGAGAAATGTGTGAGCTTCGTGAACCATGTAGATCCTTTGAGCTGCAAAGTAACTGCCCTTACCTGAAACGAAGTCTTGCTTGTAGAAACACTCAGAGCCTGGGATTTAACTCCATTTCTGAAGTGAAACACACAGCAGAGTTCTCATCCATTGATCACACTCTGCTGAAGTGCCTGAAGCACGCTCTTGCTTTCCAAGGTCTCTAAGACAGCAGGAAATGTGAATGTGATGAGAACAAAAGAAGGGTGTTCCCTACACATACAGACCATATCTAGTGCAACTCTGCCTCTGAAATTGTTACAAAGCA
This sequence comes from Onychomys leucogaster, assembly GCA_949786385.1. Taxonomy (NCBI): domain Eukaryota; kingdom Metazoa; phylum Chordata; class Mammalia; order Rodentia; family Cricetidae; genus Onychomys; species Onychomys leucogaster. Next base: position 1,436,088 of record CATKUP010000056.1, read on the forward strand.
CAGGTCCTCTAACATCCAATGCTGGTCAGTTAAGGTGAGAAACGTGTGAGCTTCGTGAACGATGTAGATCGTTTGAGCTGAAAAGTGACTGCCCTTACTTGAAACGAAGTCTTGCTTGTAGGAAGACACAGAGCCTGGAATATAACTCCATTTCTGAAGGGAAACACACAGCATAGTTCTCATCGATGGATCACACTCTGCTTTAGAGCAAGATGCATGCTCTTGTACTAGAGTCTCTAATAGAGCAGGAAATTTGAGTGTGCTCAGAACAAAAGAACTGTATTTCCCACACATATGGGCCATATCTAGTTCAACTCTGCTTCTGAAACTGAAACAAACCACAGGTCCTCTAACTCCAATGATTGTCAGTTAAGATGAGAATCGTGTGAGCTTCGTGAACGATGTAGTTCGTTTGAGCTTTAAAGTAACTGCCCTTACTTGAATCAATGTCTTCCTTGTAGGAAGACTCAGAGCATGGGATTTAACTCCATTTCTGAAGTGAAACACACAGCAGAGTACTCATCCATTGATCACACTCTGCTTTAGAGCAAGAGGCACGCTCTTGCTTTCTAGAGTCTCTAAGACAGCAGAAAAAGTCAGTGTGCTGAGAACAAAAGAACGGTGGTTCCTACACATACGGACCATATCTAGTCCAACTCTGCTTCTGAAACTGATACAAAGCACTGGTCCTCTAACATCCAATGCTTGTCAGTTAAGATGAGAAACGTGTGAGCTTCGTGAACGATGTAGTTCGTTTGAGGTGAAAAGTGACTGCCCTTACCTGAAACGAAGTCGTGCTTGTAGGAACACACAGAGCCTGGAATTTACCTCCATTTCTGAAGGGAAACACACAGCATAGTTCTCATCGATGGATCACACTCTGCTTTAGAGCAAGAAGCACGCTCTTGCTTTCTAGAGTCTCTAAAACAGCCGGAAACATGAGTGTGCTCAGAACAAAAGAATGGTGTTTCCTACACATACAGGCCATATCTTGTTCAACTCTGCTTCTGAAACTGAACGAAACCTCAGGTCTTCTAACATCCAATGCTTGTCAGTTAAGATGAGAAACGTGTGAGCTTCGTGAACGATGTAGTTCGTTTGAGCAGTAAAGTAACTGCCCTTACCTGAAACGAAGTCTTGCTTGTAGGAAGACTCAGAGCCTGGGATTTAACTCCATTTCTGAAGTGAAACACACAGCAGAGTACTCATCCATTGATCACACTCTGGTTTAGAGCAAGAAGCACGCTCTTGCTTTCTAGTGTCTAAGACAGCAGAAAACGTGAGTGTGCTTCGAACAAAAGAACGGTGGTTCCTACACATACGGACTATATCTAGTCCAACTCTGCTTCTGAAACTGATACAAAGCACTGGTCCTCTAACTCCAATGCTTGTCAGTTAAGATGAGAAACGTGTGAGCCTCGTGAACTATGTAGTTCGTTTGAGCTGAAAAGTGACTGCCCTTACCTGAAACGAAGTCGTGCTTGTAGGAACACACAGAGCCTGGAATTTAACTCCATTTCTGAAGGGAAACACACAGCATAGTTCGCATCGATGGATCACACTCTGCTTTAGAGCAAGTAGCATGCTCTTGCTTTCTAGAGTCTCTAATACCGCCGAAAACGTGAGTGTGCGCAGATGAAAAGAACGGTGTTTCCTACACATATGGACCATATCTAGTTCAACTCTGCTTCTGAAACTGAAACAAACCAGAGGTCCTCTAACATCCAATGCTTCTCAGTGAAGATGGGAAACATGTGAGCTTCGTGAACGATGGAGTTCGTTTGAGCTGCAAAGTAACTGCCCTTACCTGAAACGAAGTCTTGCTTGTAGGAAGACTCAGAGCCTGGGATTTAACTCCATTTCTGAAGTGAAACACACAGCAGAGTTCTCATCCATTGATCACATTCTGCTGCAGTGCCAGAAGCACGCTCTGGCTTTCCAGGGTCTCTAAGACAGCAGGAAATGTGAGTGTGATGAGAACAAAAGAAGGGTGTTCCCTACACATACAGACCATATCTAGTACAACTCTGCCTCTGAAATTGATACAAAGCACAGGTCCTCTAACATCCAGTGCTTGTCATTTAAGATGAGAAAAGTGTGAGCTTCGTGAACGATGTAGATCGTTTGAGCTGAAAAGTGACTGCCCTTACTTGGAACGAAGTCTGGCTTGTAGGAAGACACAGACCCTGGAATATCACTCCATTTCTGAAGGGAAACATACAGCATAGTTCTCATCGATGGATCACACTCTGCTTTAGAGCAAGAAGCACGCTCTTGCTTTCTAGAGTCTCTAATAGAGAAGGAAACTTGAGTGTGCTCAGAACAAAAGAACTGTGTTTCCTACACATATGGGCCATATCTAGTTCAACTCTGCTTCTGAAACTGAAACAAAGCAGAGATCCTCTAACATCCAATTTTCTCAGTTAAGATGAGAAACATGTGAGCTTCGTGAACGATGGAGTTCGTTTGAGCTGTAAATTAACTGCCCTTACCTGAAACGAAGTCTTGCTTGTAGGAAGACTCAGAGCCTGGGATTTAACTCCATTTCTGAAGTGAAACACACAACAGAGTTCTCATCCATTGATCACACTCTGCTTTAGAGCAAGAAGCACGCCCTAACATTCTAGAGTCTCTAAGACAGCAAGGAACATGAGTTTGCTGAGAACAAATAAACGGTGTTTCCTAAACATACGGACCATATCTAGTCCAACTCTGCTTCTGAAACTGATACAAAGCACTGGTCCTCTAACATTGAAGGCTTGTCAGTTAAGATGGGAAACGTGTGAGCTTTGTGAGCGATGTAGTACTTTTGATCTGAAAAATTACTGCACTTACTTGAAATGAAGTCTTGCTTGTAGGAAGACACAGAGCCTGGAATTTAACTCCATTTCTGAAGGGAAACACACAGCATAGTTCTCTTCGATTGATCACACTCTGCTTTAGAGCAAGAAGCACGCTCTTGCTTTCTAGAGTCTCTAATACAGCCGGAAACATGAGTGTGCTCAGAACAAAAGAATGGTGTTTCCTACACATACGGGCCATATCTCGTTCAACTCTGCTTCTGAAACTGAAAGAAACCTCAGGTCCTCTAACATCCAATGCTTGTCAGTTAAGATGAGAAACGTGTGAGCTTCGTGAACGATGTAGTTCGTTTGAGCAGTAAAGTAACTGCCCTTACCTGAAACGAAGTCTTGCTTGTAGGAAGACTCAGAGCCTGGGATTTAACTCCATTTCTGAAGTGAAACACACAGCAGAGTTCTCATCCATTGATCACATTCTGCTGCAGTGCCAGAAGCACGGTCTTGCTTTCTAGAGGCTCTAGGACAGCAGAAAACTTGAGTGTGATGAGAACAAAAGAACGGTGGTTCCTACACATACGGACTATATCTAGTCCAACTCTGCTTCTGAAACTGATACAAAGCACTGGTCCTCTAACTCCAATGCTTGTCAGTTAAGATGAGAAATGTGTGAGCTTCGTGAACTATGTAGTTCGTTTGAGCTGAAAAGTGACTGCCCTTACCTGAAACGAAGTCGTGCTTGTAGGAACACACAGAGCCTGGAATTTAACTCCATTTCTGAAGGGAAACAGAGAGCATAGTTCTCATCGATGGATCACACTCTGCTTTAGAGCAAGAAGCATGCTCTTGCTTTCTAGAGTCTCTAATTGAGCAGGAAACTTGAGTGTGCTCAGAACAAAAGAACAGTGTTTCCTACACATATGGGCCATATCTAGTTCAACTCTGCTTCTGAAACTGATACAAACCACAGGTCCTCTAACATCCAATGCTTCTCAGTTAAGATGGGAAACATGTGAGCTTCGGGAACGATGGAGTTCGTTTGAGCTGTAAAGTAACTGCCCTTACCTGAAACGAAGTCTTGCTTGTAGGAAGACTCAAAGCCTGGGATTTAACTCCATTTCTGAAGTGAAACACACAACAGAGTTCTCATCCATTGATCACACTCTGCTTTAGAGCAAGAACCACGCCCTAACTTTCTAGAGTCTCTAAGACAGCAAGAAACATGAGTTTGCTGAGAACAAATGAACGGTGTTTCCTGCACATAGGGACCATATCTAGTCCAACTCTGCTTCTGAAACTGATACAAAGCACTGGTCCTCTGACATTCAAGGCTTGTCAGTTAAGATTAGAAACGTGTGAGCTTCGTGAACGATGTAGTTCTTTTGATCTGAAAAATGACTGCACTTACTTGAAATGAAGTCTTGCTTGTAGGAAGACACAGAGCCTGGAATTTAACACCATTTCTGAAGGGAAACACACAGCATAGTTCTGTTCGATGGATCACACTCTGCTTTAGAGCAAGAAGCACGCTCTTACTTTCTAGAGTCTCTATTACAGCCGGAAACATGAGTGTGCTCAGAACAAAAAACGGTGTTTCCTACACATACGGGCCATATCTCGTTCAACTGTGCTTCTGAAACTGAAAGAAACCTCAGGTCTTCTAACATCCAATGCTTGTCAGTTAAGATGAGAAACGTGTGAGCTTCGTGAACGATGGAGTTCGTTTGAGCAGTAAAGTAACTGCCCTTACCTGAAATGAATTCTTGCTTGTAGGAAGACTCAGAGCCTGGGATTTAACTCCATTTCTGAAGTGAAACACACAGCAGAGTTCTCATCCATTGATCACATTCGGCTGCAGTGCCAGAAGCACGCTCTGGCTTTCCAGGGTCTCTAAAACAGCAGGAAATATGAGTGTGATGAGAACAAAAGAAGGGTGTTCCCTACACATACAGACCATATCTAGTACAACTCTGCCTCTGAAATTGATACAAAGCACAGGTCCTCTAACATCCAATGCTTGTCAGTTAAAAGGAGAAAAGTGTGAGCTTTTTGAACGATGTAGATCGTTTGAGCTGAAAAGTGACTGCCCTTACTTGGAAGGAAGTCTGGCTTGTAGGAAGACACAGACCCTTGAATATAACTCCATTTCTGAAGGGAAATATACAGCATAGTTCTCATCGATGGATCCCACTCTGCTTTAGAGCAAGAAGCACGCTCTTGCTTTCTAGAGTCTCTAATAGAGAAGGAAACTTGAGTGTGCTCAGAACAAAAGAACTGTGTTTCCTACACATATGGGCCATATCTAGTTCAACTCTGCTTCTGAAACTGAAACAAACCAGAGATCCTCTAACATCCAATTCTTCTCAGTTAAGATGAGAAACATGTGAGCTTCGTGAACGATGGAGATCGTTTGAGCTGCAAAGTAACTGCCCTTACCTGAAACGAAGTCTTGCTTGTAGGAAGACTCAGAGCCTGGGATTTAACTCCATTTCTGAAGTGAAACACACAACAGAGTTCTCATCCATTGATCACACTCTGCTTTAGAGCAAGAAGCACGCCCTAACTTTCTAGAGTCTCTAAGACAGCAAGAAACATGAGTTTGCTGAGAACAAATAAACGGCATAGTTCTATTCAATGGATCACACTCTGCTTTAGAGCAAGAAGCACGTTCTTGCTTTGTAGAGTCTCTAATACAGCCGGAAACATGAGTGTGCTCAGAACAAAAGAACTGTGTTCCCTACACATAGGGCCATATCTAGTTCAACTCTGCTTCTGAAACTGAAACAAACCACAGGTCCTCTAACATCCAATGCTTGTCAGTTGAGATGAGAAATGTGTGAGCTTCGTGAACGATGTAGTTTTTTGAGCTGCAAAGTAACTGCCCTTACCTGAAACGAAGTCTTGCTTGTAGAAACACTCAGAGCCTGGGATTTAACTCCATTTCTGAAGTGAAACACACAGCAGAGTTCTCATCCATTGATCACACTCTGCTGCAGTGCCTGAAGCACGCTCTTGCTTTCCAAGGTCTCTAAGACAGCAGGAAATGTGAATGTGATGAGAACAAAAGAAGGGTGTTCCCTACACATACAGACCATATCTAGTACAACTCTGCCTCTGAAATTGTTACAAAGCACAGGTCCTCTAACATCCAATGCTGGTCAGTTAAGGTGAGAAACGTGTGAGCTTCGTGAACGATGTAGATCGTTTGAGCTGAAAAGTGACTGCCCTTACTTGAAACGAAGTCTTGCTTGTAGGAAGACACAGAGCCTGGAATATAACTCCATTTCTGAAGGGAAACACACAGCATAGTTCTCATCGATGGATCACACTCTGCTTTAGAGCAAGATGCACGCTCTTGTACTAGAGTCTCTAATAGAGCAGGAAATTTGAGTGTGCTCAGAACAAAAGAACTGTATTTCCCACACATATGGGCCATATCTAGTTCAACTCTGCTTCTGAAACTGAAACAAACCACAGGTCCTCTAACTCCAATGATTGTCAGTTAAGATGAGAATCGTGTGAGCTTCGTGAACGATGTAGTTCGTTTGAGCTTTAAAGTAACTGCCCTTACTTGAATCAATGTCTTCCTTGTAGGAAGACTCAGAGCATGGGATTTAACTCCATTTCTGAAGTGAAACACACAGCAGAGTACTCATCCATTGATCACACTCTGCTTTAGAGCAAGAGGCACGCTCTTGCTTTCTAGAGTCTCTAAGACAGCAGAAAAAGTCAGTGTGCTGAGAACAAAAGAACGGTGGTTCCTACACATACGGACCATATCTAGTCCAACTCTGCTTCTGAAACTGATACAAAGCACTGGTCCTCTAACATCCAATGCTTGTCAGTTAAGATGAGAAACGTGTGAGCTTCGTGAACGATGTAGTTCGTTTGAGGTGAAAAGTGACTGCCCTTACCTGAAACGAAGTCGTGCTTGTAGGAACACACAGAGCCTGGAATTTACCTCCATTTCTGAAGGGAAACACACAGCATAGTTCTCATCGATGGATCACACTCTGCTTTAGAGCAAGAAGCACGCTCTTGCTTTCTAGAGTCTCTAAAACAGCCGGAAACATGAGTGTGCTCAGAACAAAAGAATGGTGTTTCCTACACATACAGGCCATATCTTGTTCAACTCTGCTTCTGAAACTGAACGAAACCTCAGGTCTTCTAACATCCAATGCTTGTCAGTTAAGATGAGAAACGTGTGAGCTTCGTGAACGATGTAGTTCGTTTGAGCAGTAAAGTAACTGCCCTTACCTGAAACGAAGTCTTGCTTGTAGGAAGACTCAGAGCCTGGGATTTAACTCCATTTCTGAAGTGAAACACACAGCAGAGTACTCATCCATTGATCACACTCTGGTTTAGAGCAAGAAGCACGCTCTTGCTTTCTAGTGTCTAAGACAGCAGAAAACGTGAGTGTGCTTCGAACAAAAGAACGGTGGTTCCTACACATACGGACTATATCTAGTCCAACTCTGCTTCTGAAACTGATACAAAGCACTGGTCCTCTAACTCCAATGCTTGTCAGTTAAGATGAGAAACGTGTGAGCCTCGTGAACTATGTAGTTCGTTTGAGCTGAAAAGTGACTGCCCTTACCTGAAACGAAGTCGTGCTTGTAGGAACACACAGAGCCTGGAATTTAACTCCATTTCTGAAGGGAAACACACAGCATAGTTCGCATCGATGGATCACACTCTGCTTTAGAGCAAGTAGCATGCTCTTGCTTTCTAGAGTCTCTAATACCGCCGAAAACGTGAGTGTGCGCAGATGAAAAGAACGGTGTTTCCTACACATATGGACCATATCTAGTTCAACTCTGCTTCTGAAACTGAAACAAACCAGAGGTCCTCTAACATCCAATGCTTCTCAGTGAAGATGGGAAACATGTGAGCTTCGTGAACGATGGAGTTCGTTTGAGCTGCAAAGTAACTGCCCTTACCTGAAACGAAGTCTTGCTTGTAGGAAGACTCAGAGCCTGGGATTTAACTCCATTTCTGAAGTGAAACACACAGCAGAGTTCTCATCCATTGATCACATTCTGCTGCAGTGCCAGAAGCACGCTCTGGCTTTCCAGGGTCTCTAAGACAGCAGGAAATGTGAGTGTGATGAGAACAAAAGAAGGGTGTTCCCTACACATACAGACCATATCTAGTACAACTCTGCCTCTGAAATTGATACAAAGCACAGGTCCTCTAACATCCAATGCTTGTCATTTAAGATGAGAAAAGTGTGAGCTTCGTGAACGATGTAGATCGTTTGAGCTGAAAAGTGACTGCCCTTACTTGGAACGAAGTCTGGCTTGTAGGAAGACACAGACCCTGGAATATCACTCCATTTCTGAAGGGAAACATACAGCATAGTTCTCATCGATGGATCACACTCTGCTTTAGAGCAAGAAGCACGCTCTTGCTTTCTAGAGTCTCTAATAGAGAAGGAAACTTGAGTGTGCTCAGAACAAAAGAACTGTGTTTCCTACACATATGGGCCATATCTAGTTCAACTCTGCTTCTGAAACTGAAACAAAGCAGAGATCCTCTAACATCCAATTTTCTCAGTTAAGATGAGAAACATGTGAGCTTCGTGAACGATGGAGTTCGTTTGAGCTGTAAATTAACTGCCCTTACCTGAAACGAAGTCTTGCTTGTAGGAAGACTCAGAGCCTGGGATTTAACTCCATTTCTGAAGTGAAACACACAACAGAGTTCTCATCCATTGATCACACTCTGCTTTAGAGCAAGAAGCACGCCCTAACATTCTAGAGTCTCTAAGACAGCAAGGAACATGAGTTTGCTGAGAACAAATAAACGGTGTTTCCTAAACATACGGACCATATCTAGTCCAACTCTGCTTCTGAAACTGATACAAAGCACTGGTCCTCTAACATTGAAGGCTTGTCAGTTAAGATGGGAAACGTGTGAGCTTTGTGAGCGATGTAGTACTTTTGATCTGAAAAATTACTGCACTTACTTGAAATGAAGTCTTGCTTGTAGGAAGACACAGAGCCTGGAATTTAACTCCATTTCTGAAGGGAAACACACAGCATAGTTCTCTTCGATTGATCACACTCTGCTTTAGAGCAAGAAGCACGCTCTTGCTTTCTAGAGTCTCTAATACAGCCGGAAACATGAGTGTGCTCAGAACAAAAGAATGGTGTTTCCTACACATACGGGCCATATCTCGTTCAACTCTGCTTCTGAAACTGAAAGAAACCTCAGGTCCTCTAACATCCAATGCTTGTCAGTTAAGATGAGAAACGTGTGAGCTTCGTGAACGATGTAGTTCGTTTGAGCAGTAAAGTAACTGCCCTTACCTGAAACGAAGTCTTGCTTGTAGGAAGACTCAGAGCCTGGGATTTAACTCCATTTCTGAAGTGAAACACACAGCAGAGTTCTCATCCATTGATCACATTCTGCTGCAGTGCCAGAAGCACGGTCTTGCTTTCTAGAGGCTCTAGGACAGCAGAAAACTTGAGTGTGATGAGAACAAAAGAACGGTGGTTCCTACACATACGGACTATATCTAGTCCAACTCTGCTTCTGAAACTGATACAAAGCACTGGTCCTCTAACTCCAATGCTTGTCAGTTAAGATGAGAAATGTGTGAGCTTCGTGAACTATGTAGTTCATTTGAGCTGAAAAGTGACTGCCCTTACCTGAAACGAAGTCGTGCTTGTAGGAACACACAGAGCCTGGAATTTAACTCCATTTCTGAAGGGAAACAGAGAGCATAGTTCTCATCGATGGATCACACTCTGCTTTAGAGCAAGAAGCATGCTCTTGCTTTCTAGAGTCTCTAATTGAGCAGGAAACTTGAGTGTGCTCAGAACAAAAGAACAGTGTTTCCTACACATATGGGCCATATCTAGTTCAACTCTGCTTCTGAAACTGATACAAACCACAGGTCCTCTAACATCCAATGCTTCTCAGTTAAGATGGGAAACATGTGAGCTTCGGGAACGATGGAGTTCGTTTGAGCTGTAAAGTAACTGCCCTTACCTGAAACGAAGTCTTGCTTGTAGGAAGACTCAAAGCCTGGGATTTAACTCCATTTCTGAAGTGAAACACACAACAGAGTTCTCATCCATTGATCACACTCTGCTTTAGAGCAAGAACCACGCCCTAACTTTCTAGAGTCTCTAAGACAGCAAGAAACATGAGTTTGCTGAGAACAAATGAACGGTGTTTCCTGCACATAGGGACCATATCTAGTCCAACTCTGCTTCTGAAACTGATACAAAGCACTGGTCCTCTGACATTCAAGGCTTGTCAGTTAAGATTAGAAACGTGTGAGCTTCGTGAACGATGTAGTTCTTTTGATCTGAAAAATGACTGCACTTACTTGAAATGAAGTCTTGCTTGTAGGAAGACACAGAGCCTGGAATTTAACACCATTTCTGAAGGGAAACACACAGCATAGTTCTGTTCGATGGATCACACTCTGCTTTAGAGCAAGAAGCACGCTCTTACTTTCTAGAGTCTCTATTACAGCCGGAAACATGAGTGTGCTCAGAACAAAAAACGGTGTTTCCTACACATACGGGCCATATCTCGTTCAACTGTGCTTCTGAAACTGAAAGAAACCTCAGGTCTTCTAACATCCAATGCTTGTCAGTTAAGATGAGAAACGTGTGAGCTTCGTGAACGATGTAGTTCGTTTGAGCTGCAAAGTAACTGCCCTTACCTGAAACGAATTCTTGCTTGTAGGAAGACTCAGAGCCTGGGATTTAACTCCATTTCTGAAGTGAAACACACAGCAGAGTTCTCATCCATTGATCACATTCGGCTGCAGTGCCAGAAGCACGCTCTGGCTTTCCAGGGTCTCTAAAACAGCAGGAAATATGAGTGTGATGAGAACAAAAGAAGGGTGTTCCCTACACATACAGACCATATCTAGTACAACTCTGCCTCTGAAATTGATACAAAGCACAGGTCCTCTAACATCCAATGCTTGTCAGTTAAAAGGAGAAAAGTGTGAGCTTTTTGAACGATGTAGATCGTTTGAGCTGAAAAGTGACTGCCCTTACTTGGAAGGAAGTCTGGCTTGTAGGAAGACACAGACCCTTGAATATCACTCCATTTCTGAAGGGAAACATACAGCATAGTTCTCATCGATGGATCCCACTCTGCTTTAGAGCAAGAAGCACGCTCTTGCTTTCTAGAGTCTCTAATAGAGAAGGAAACTTGAGTGTGCTCAGAACAAAAGAACTGTGTTTCCTACACATATGGGCCATATCTAGTTCAACTCTGCTTCTGAAACTGAAACAAACCAGAGATCCTCTAACATCCAATTCTTCTCAGTTAAGATGAGAAACATGTGAGCTTCGTGAACGATGGAGATCGTTTGAGCTGCAAAGTAACTGCCCTTACCTGAAACGAAGTCTTGCTTGTAGGAAGACTCAGAGCCTGGGATTTAACTCCATTTCTGAAGTGAAACACACAACAGAGTTCTCATCCATTGATCACACTCTGCTTTAGAGCAAGAAGCACGCCCTAACTTTCTAGAGTCTCTAAGACAGCAAGAAACATGAGTTTGCTGAGAACAAATAAACGGCATAGTTCTATTCAATGGATCACACTCTGCTTTAGAGCAAGAAGCACGTTCTTGCTTTGTAGAGTCTCTAATACAGCCGGAAACATGAGTGTGCTCAGAACAAAAGAACTGTGTTCCCTACACATAGGGCCATATCTAGTTCAACTCTGCTTCTGAAACTGAAACAAACCACAGGTCCTCTAACATCCAATGCTTGTCAGTTGAGATGAGAAATGTGTGAGCTTCGTGAACGATGTAGTTTTTTGAGCTGTAAAGTAACTGCCCTTACTTGAATCGAAGTCTTCCTTGTAGAAAGACTAAGATCCTGGGATTTAACTCCATTTCTGAAGTGAAATACACAGCAGAGTTCTCATCCATTGATCACACTCTGCTTTAGAGCCAGAAGCACGCTCTTGCTTTCCAGGGTCTCTAAGACAGCAGAAAACGTGAGTGTTTTGAGAACAAAAGAACGGTGGTTCCTACACATACGGACCATATCTAGTCCAACTCTGCTTCTGAAACTGATACAAAGCACTGGTTCTCTAACTTCCAATGCTTGTCAGTTAAGATGAGAAATGTGTGAGCTTTGTGAACCGTGTATATTCTTTGAGCTGCAATGTAACTGCCCTTACCTGAAACGAAGTCTTGCTTGTAGAAACACTCAGAGCCTGGGATTTAACTCCATTTCTGAAGTGAAACACACAGCAGAGTTCTCATCCATTGATCACACTCTGCTGCAGTGCCAGAAGCACGCTCTTGCTTTCCAGGGTCTCTAAGACAGCAGGAAATATGATTGTGATGAAACAAAAGAAGGGTGTTCCCTACACATACAGACCATATCTAGTCCAACTCTGCTTCTGAAACTGATACAAAGCACTGGTTCTCTAACATCCAATGCTTGTCAGTTAAGATGAGATCGTGTGAGCTTCGTGAACGACGTAGTTCGTTTGAGCTGAAAAGAGACTGCCCTTACCTGAAACGAAGTCGTGCTTGTAGGAACACACAGAGCCTGGAATTTAACTCCATTTCTGAATGGAAACATACTGCATAGTTCTCATCGATGGATCACACTCTGCTTTAGAGCCAGAAGCACGCTGTTGCTTTCCAGGGTCTCTAAGACAGCAGGAAATGTGAGTGTGATGAGAACAAAAGAACGGTGTTCCCTACCCATAGCGACAATATCTAGTACAACTCGGCCTCTGAAATTGATACAAAGCACAGGTCCTCTAACATCCAATGATTGTCAGTTAAGATGAGAAACGTGTGAGCTTCCTGAACGATGTAGATAGTTTGAGCTGAAGAGTGACTGCCCTTTCTTTATGAAGTCTTGCTTGTAGGAAGACTCAGAGCATGGGATTTAACTCCATTTCTGAAGGGAAACACACAGCATAGTTCTCATCGATGGATCACACTCTGCTTTAGAGCAAGAAGCATGCTCTTGCTTTCTAGAGTCTCTAATAGCGCAGGAAACGTGAGTGTGCTCAGAACAAAAGAACGGTGTTTCCTACACATATGGGCCATATCTAGTTCAACTCTGCTTCTGAAACTGAAACAAACCACAGGTCCTCTAAGATCCAATGCTTGTCAGCTAAGATGAGAATCGTGTGAGCTTCATGAATGATGTAGTTCGTTTGAGCTGTAAAGTAACTGCCCTTACTTGAATCCATGTCTTACATGTAGGAAGACCCAGAAGCTGGGATTTAACTCCATTTCTGAAGTGAAACACACAGCAGAGTTCTTATCCATTGATCACACTCTGCTTTAGAGCAAGAAGCATGCTCTTTCTTTCTAGTGTCTCTAAGACAGCAGAAAACGTGAGTGTTTTGAGAACAAAAGAACGGTGGTTCCTACACATACGGACCATATCTAGTCTAACTCTGCTTCTGAAACTGATACAAAGCACTGGTTCTCTAACATCCAATGCTTGTCAGTTAAGATGAGAAACGTGTGAGCTTCGTGAACGATGTAGTTTGTTTGAGCTGAAAATGACTGCCCGTACCTGAAACGAAGTCGTGCTTGTAGGAACACACAGAGCCTGGAATTTAACTCCATTTCTGAAGTGAAACACACAGCAGAGTTCTCGTCCATTGAGCACACTCTGCTTTAGAGCTAGAAGCACGCTCTTGCTTTCCAGGGTCTCTAAGACAGCAGGAAATGTGAGTGTGATGAGAACAAAAGAAGGGTGTTCCCTATACGTACAGACCATATCTAGTACAACTCTGCCTCTGAAATTGACACAAAGCACAGGTCCTCTAACATCCAATGCTTGTCATTTAAGATGAGAAACGTGTGAGCTTCGTGAACGATGGAGATCGTTTGAGCTGAAGAGTGACTGCCCTTACTTGAAATGAAGTCTTGCTTGTACGAAGACACAGAGCCTGGAATACAACTCCATTTCTGAAGGGAAACACACAGCATAGTTCTCATCGATGGATCACACTCTGCTTTAGAGCAAGAAGCTCGCTCTTGCTTTCTAGAGTCTCTAAAACAGCAGGAAACTTGAGTGTGCTCAGAACAAAAGAAGTGTGTTTCCTACACATAGGGCCATATCTAGTTCAACTCTGCTTCTGAAACTGAAACAAACCACAGGTCCTCTAACATCCAATGCTTGTCAGTTGAGATGAGAAACGTGTGATCTTCGTGTAAGATGTAGTTCGTTTGAGCTGAAAAGTGCCTGCCCTTACTTGAATGAAGTCTTGCTTCCAGGAAGACTCAGAGCATGGGATTTAACTCCATTTCAGAAGTGAAACACACAGCAGAGTTCTCATCCATTGATCATACTCTGCTTTAGAGCAAGAAGGACGCTCTTTCTTTCTAGAGTCTCTAAGACAGCAGAAAACATGAGTGTGCTGAGAACAAAAGAATGGTGGTTCCTACTCATACGGACCATATCTAGTCCAACTCTGCTTCTGAAACTGATACAAAGCCCTGGTGCTCTAACATCCAATGGTTGTCAGTTAAGATGAGAAACGTGTGAGCTTCGTGAACCATGTAATTCGTTTGAGCTGAAAAATGACTGCCCTTACCTGAAACGAAGTCGTGCTTGTAGGAACACACAGAGCCTGGAATTTAACTCCATTTCTGAAGTGAAACACACAGCAGAGTTCTCGTCCATTGAGCACACTCTGCTTTAGAGCTAGAAGCACGCTCTTGCTTTCCAGGGTCTCTAAGACAGCAGGAAATGTGAGTGTGATGAGAACAAAAGAAGGGTGTTCCCTATACGTACAGACCATATCTAGTACAACTCTGCCTCTGAAATTGATACAAAGCACAGGTCCTCTAACATCCAATGCTTGTCATTTAAGATGAGAAACGTGTGAGCTTCGTGAACGATGGAGATCGTTTGAGCTGAAGAGTGACTGCCCTTACTTGAAATGAAGTCTTGCTTGTACGAAGACACAGAGCCTGGAATACAACTCCATTTCTGAAGGGAAACACACAGCATAGTTCTCATCGATGGATCACACGCTGCTTTAGAGCAAGAAGCTCGCTCTTGCTTTCTAGAGTCTCTAAAACAGCAGGAAACTTGAGTGTGCTCAGAACAAAAGAAGTGTGTTTCCTACACATAGGGCCATATCTAGTTCAACTCTGCTTCTGAAACTGAAACAAACCAGAGGTCCTCTAACATCCAATGCTTTTCAGTTTAGATGAGAACGTGTGAGCATCGTGAAGGATAGAGTTCGTTTGAGCTGTAAAGTAACTGCCCTTACCTGAAAGGAAGTCTTGCTTGTAGGAAGACTCAGAGCCTGGGATTTAACTCCATTTCTGAAGTGAAACACACAACAGAGTTCTCATGCATTGATCACACTCTGCTTTAGAGCCAGAAGCACGGGGTAGCTTTCTAGAGTCTCTAGGACAGCAAGAAATAAGACTTTGCTGAGAACAATTGAACGGTGTTTCCTACACATACGGACCATATCTAGTCCAACTCTGCTTCTGAAACTGATACAAAGCACTGGTCCTCTGACATTCAATGCTTGTCAGTTAAGATGAGAAACGTGTGAGCTTCGTGAAGGATGTAGTTCTTTTGATCTGAAAAATGACTGCACTTACATGAAACGAAGTCTTGCTTGTAGAAAGACACAGAGCCTGGAATTTAACTCCATTTCTGAAGGGAAACACACAGCAGAGTTCTCATCCATTGATCACACTCTGCTTTAGAGCAAGAAGCACGCCTTAGCTTTCTAGAGTCATTAAGTCAGCAGTAAACTTGAGTTTGCTGAGAACAAATGAACGGTGTTTCCTACACATATGGACCATATCTAGTCAAACTCTGCTTCTGAAACTGATACAAAGCACTGGTCCTCTAATATTCAATGCATGTCAGTTTAGATGAGAAACGTGTGAGCTTCGTGAACGATGTTGTTGATTTCAGCTGAAAAGTGACTGCCCTTACTTGAAACGAGGTCTTGTTAGTGGAAGACCAGAGCCTGGGATTTAACTCAATTTCTGAAGTGAAACACACAGCAGCTTTCTCATCCATTGATCACACTCTGCTTTAGAGCAAGAAGCACGCTCTTGCTTTCTAGATTCTCTAAGACCGCAGGTAACATGAGTGTGCCAAGAACAAAAGAACGGTATTTCCTACACATATGGACCATATCTAGTAAAACTCTGCTTTTGAAACTGATACAAAGCACTGGCCCTCTAACATCCGATGCTTGTCAGTTAAGATGAGAAACGTGTGAGATTCGTAAACGATGTAGTCCGTTTGAACTGTAAAGTAACTGCCCTTACCTGAAACAAAGTCTTCCTTGTAGGAAGACTCAGAGCATGGGATTTAACTCCTTTTCTGAATTGAAACACACAACAGAGTTCTCATCAATGGATCACACTCTGCTTTACAGCAAGAAGCACGCCCTAACTTTCTAGAGTCTCTAAGACAGCAAGAAACATGAGTTTGCTGAGAACAAATGAACGGTGTTTCCTACACATATGGACCGTATGTAGTCCAACTCTGCTTCTGAAACTGATACAAAGCACTGGTCCTCTAATATTCAATGCATGTCAGTTTAGATGAGAAACGTGTGAGCTTCGTGAACGATGTTGTTGATTTCAGCTGAAAAGTGACTGCCCTTACTTGAAACGAGGTCTTGTTAGTGGAAGACTCAGAGCCTGGGATTTAACTCAATTTCTGAAGTGAAACACACAGCAGAGTTCTCATCCATTGATCACACTCTGCTTTAGAGCAAGAAGCACGCTCTTGCTTTCTAGATTCTCTAAGACCGCAGGTAACATGAGTGTGCCAAGAACAAAAGAACGGTATTTCCTACACATATGGACCATATCTAGTAAAACTATGCTTTTGAAACTGATACAAAGCACTGGTCCTCTAACATTCAAGGCTTGTCAGTTAAGATTAGAAACGTGTGAGCTTCGTGAACGATGTAGTTCTTTTGATCTGAAAAATGACTGCACTTACTTGAAATGAAGTCTTGCTTGTAGGAAGACACAGAGCCTGGAATTTAACTCCATTTCTGAAGGGGAACACACAGCATAGTTCTCATCGATGAATCACACTCTGCTTTAGAGCAAGTAGCATGCTCTTGCTTTCTAGAGTCTCTAATACCTCAGAAAATGTGAGTGTGCTCAGAAGAAAAGAACGGTGTTTCCTATACATACGGACCATATCTAGTTCAACTCTGCTTCTGAAACTGAAACAAACCAGAGGTCCTCTAACATGCAATGCTTGTCAGTTAAGATGAGAAATGTGTGAGCTTCGTGTACGATGTAGTTCGTTTGAGCTGTAAAGTAACTGCCCTTACTTGAATTGATGTCTTCCTTGTAGGAAGACTCAGAGCACGGGATTTAAATCCATTTCTGAAGTGAAACACACAGCAGAGTTCTCATCCATTGATCACACTCTGCTTTAGAGCAAGAAGCACGCTCTTGCTTTCTAGAGGCTCTAAGACAGCAGAAAACGTGAGTGTTTTGAGAACAAAAGAACGGTGGTTCCTACACATACGGACCATATCTAGTCCAACTCTGCTTCTGAAACTGATACAAAGCACTGGTTCTCTAACATCCAATGCTTGTCAGTTAAGATGAGAAACGTGTGAGCTTCGTGAACGATGTAGTTCCTTTGAGCTGAAAAGAGACTGCCCTTACCTGAAACGAAGTCGTGCTTGTAGGAACACACAGAGCCGGGAATTTAACTCCAATTCTGAATGGAAACACACAGCATAGTTCTCATCGATGGATCACACTCTGCTTTAGAGCAAGAAGCACGCCCTAGCTTTCTAGAGTCATTAAGTCAGCAGTAAACTTGAGTTTGCTGAGAACAAATGAACGGTGTTTCCTACACATATGGACCATATCTAGTCAAACTCTGCTTCTGAAACTGATACAAAGCACTGGTCCTCTAATATTCAATGCATGTCAGTTTAGATGAGAAACGTGTGAGCTTCGTGAACGATGTTGCTGATTTCAGCTGAAAAGTGACTGCCCTTACTTGAAACGAGGTCTTGTTAGTGGAAGACTCAGAGCCTGGGATTTAACTCAATTTCTGAAGTGAAACACACAGCAGCTTTCTCATCCATTGATCACACTCTGCTTTAGAGCAAGAAGCACGCTCTTGCTTTCTAGATTCTCTAAGACCGCAGGTAACATGAGTGTGCCAAGAACAAAAGAACGGTATTTCCTACACATATGGACCATATCTAGTAAAACTCTGCTTTTGAAACTGATACAAAGCACTGGCCCTCTAACATCCGATGCTTGTCAGTTAAGATGAGAAACGTGTGAGATTCGTAAACGATGTAGTCCGTTTGAACTCTAAAGTAACTGCCCTTACCTGAAACAAAGTCTTCCTTGTAGGAAGACTCAGAGCATGGGATTTAACTCCTTTTCTGAAGTGAAACACACAACAGAGTTCTCATCGATGGATCACACTCTGCTTTACAGCAAGAAGCACGCCCTAACTTTCTAGAGTCTCTAAGACAGCAAGAAACATGAGTTTGCTGAGAACAAATGAACGGTGTTTCCTACACATATGGACCGTATGTAGTCCAACTCTGCTTCTGAAACTGATACAAAGCACTGGTCCTCTAATATTCAATGCATGTCAGTTTAGATGAGAAACGTGTGAGCTTCGTGAACGATGTTGTTGATTTCAGCTGAAAAGTGACTGCCCTTAGTTGAAACGAGGTCTTGTTATTGGAAGACTCAGAGCCTGGGATTTAACTCCATTTCTGAAGTGAAACACACAGCAGAGTTCTCATCCATTGATCACACTCTGCTTTAGAGCAAGAAGCACGCTCTTGCTTTCTAGATTCTCTAAGACAGCAGGTAACATGAGTGTGCCAAGAACAAAAGAACAGTATTTCCTACACATATGGACCATATCTAGTAAAACTATGCTTTTGAAACTGATACAAAGCACTGGTCCTCTAACATTCAAGGCTTGTCAGTTAAGATTAGAAACGTGTGAGCTTCGTGAACGATGTAGTTCTTTTGATCTGAAAAATGACTGCACTTACTTGAAATGAAGTCTTGCTTGTAGGAAGACACAGAGCCTGGGATTTAACTCCATTTCTGAAGTGAAACACACAGCATAGTTCTCATCGATGGATCACACTCTGCTTTAGAGCAAGTAGCATGCTCTTGCTTTCTAGAGTCTCTAATACCTCAGAAAATGTGAGTGTGCTCAGAAGAAAAGAACGGTGTTTCCTATACATACGGACCATATCTAGTTCAACTCTGCTTCTGAAACTGAAACAAACCAGAGGTCCTCTAACATGCAATGCTTGTCAGTTAAGATGAGAAATGTGTGAGCTTCGTGTACGATGTAGTTCGTTTGAGCTGTAAAGTAACTGCCCTTACTTGAATTGATGTCTTCCTTGTAGGAAGACTCAGAGCATGGGATTTAAATCCATTTCTGAAGTGAAACACACAGCAGAGTTCTCATCCATTGATCACACTCTGCTTTAGAGCAAGAAGCACGCTCTTGCTTTCTAGAGGCTCTAAGACAGCAGAAAACGTGAGTGTTTTGAGAACAAAAGAACGGAGGTTCCTACACATACGGACCATATCTAGTCCAACTCGGCTTCTGAAACTGATACAAAGCACTGGTTCTCTAACATCCAATGCTTGTCAGTTAAGATGAGAAACGAGTGAGCTTCGTGAACCATGTAGTTCCTTTGAGCTGAAAAGAGACTGCCCTTACCTGAAACGAAGTCGTGCTTGTAGGAACACACAGAGCCGGGAATTTAACTCCAATTCTGAATGGAAACACACAGCATAGTTCTCATCGATGGATCACACTCTGCTTTAGAGCAAGAAGCACGCCCTAGCTTTCTAGAATCTCTAATACAGCTGGAAACATGAGTGTGCTCAGAACAAAAGAACGGTGTTTCCTACACATAAGGGCCATATCTAGTTCAACTCTGCTTCTGAAACTGAAACAAACCACAGGTCCTCTAACATCCAATGCTTGTCAGTTAAGATGAGAAACGTGTGAGCTTCGTGAACGATGTAGTTCGCTTGAGCAGTTAAGTAACTGCCCATACCTGAAAAGATGTCTTGCTTGTAGGAAGACTCAGAGCCTGGGATTTAACTCCATTTCTGAAGTGAAACACACAGCAGCGTTCACATCCATTGATCACACACTGCTTTAGAGCTAGAGGCACGCTCTTGCTTTCCAGGGTCTCTAAGACAGCAGGAAATGTGAGTGTGATGAGAACAAAAGAAGGGTGTTCCCTACACATACGGACCACATCTAGTCCAACTCCGCCTCTGAAATTGATACAAAGCACAGGTCCTCTAACATCCAATGCTTGTCAGTTAAGGTGAGAAACGTGTGAGCTTCGTGAACGATGTAGATCGTTTGAGATGAAAAGTGACTGCCCTTATTTGAAACGAAGTCTTGCTTGTAGGAAGACACAGAGCCTGCAATATTACTCCATTTCTGAAGTGAAACACACAGCAGAGTTCTCATCCATTGATCACACTCTGCTTTAGAGCTAGAAGCACGCTCTTGCTTTCAAGAGGCCCTAAGACAGCAGAAAACGTGAGTGATTTGAGAACAAAGAACGGTGGTTCCTACACATACGGACCATATGTAGTCCAACTCTGCTCCTGAAACTGATACAAAGCACTGGTTCTCTAACATCCAATGCTTGTCAGTTAAGATGAGAAACGTGTGAGCTTCGTGAACGATGTAGATCCTTTGAGCTGTAAAGTAACTGCCCTTACCTGAAACGAAGTCTTGCTTGTAGAAACACTCAGAGCCTGGGATTTAACTCCAGTTCTGAAGGGAAACACACAGCAGAGTTCTCATCCATTGATCACACTCTGCTGCAGTGCCAGAAGCACGCTCTTGCTTTCCAGGGTCTCTAAGACAGCAGGAAGTGTGAGTGTGATGAGAACAAAAGAAGGGTGTTCCCTACACATACGGACCATATCTAGTCCAACTCTGCCTCTGAAATTGATACAAAGCACAGGTCCTCTAACATCCAATGCTTGTCAGTTAAGGTGAGAAACGTGTGAGCTTCGTGAACGATGTAGTTTGTTTGAGCTGAAAAGTGACTGCCCTTACTTGAAACGAAGTCGTGCTTGTAGGAATACACAGCCTGGAATTTAACTCCATTTCTGAATGGAAACACACAGCATAGTTCTCATCGATGGATCACATTCTGCTTTAGAGCAAGAAGCTCACTCTTGCTTTCTAGAGTCTCTAAAACAGCAGGAAACTTGAGTGTGCTCTGAACAAAGAAGTGTGTTTCCCACACATAGGGCCATATCTAGTTCAACTCTGCTTCTGAAACTGAAACAAACCAGATGTCCTCTAACATCCAATGCTTTTCAGTTTAGATGAGAAACGTGTGAGCTTCGTGAACGATGTAGTTCGTTTGAGCTGTAAAGTATCTGCCCTTACTTGAATCGAAGTCTTCCTTGTAGGAAGACTCAGCGCATGGGATTTAACTCCATTTCAGAAGTGAAACACACAGCAGAGTTCTCATCCATTGATCACACTCTGCTTTAGAGCAAGAAGCACGCTCTTGCTTTCTAGAGTCTCTAAGACAGCAGAAAACGTGAGTGTGATGAGAACAAAAGAATGGTGGTTCCTATACATACGGACCATATCTAGTCCAACTCTGCTTCTGAAACTGATACAAAGCCCTGGTCCTCTAACATCCAATGCTTGTCAGTTAAGATGAGAAACGTGTGAGCTTCGTGAACCATGTAATTCGTTTGAGCTGAAAAATGCCTGCTTTACCTGAAAGGAAGTCGTGCTTGTAGGAACACACAGAGCCTGGAATTTAACTCCATTTCTGAAGGGAAACACACAGGATAGTTCTCATCGATGGATCACACTCTGCTTTAGAGCAAGTAGCATGCTCTTGCATTCTAGAGTCTCTAATACCTCAGAAAACGTGAGTGTGATCAGAAGAAAAGAACTGTGTTTCCTCCACATAGGGCCATATCTAGTCCAACTCTGCTTCTGAAACTGATACAAAGCACTGGTCCTCTGACATTCAATGCTTGTCAGTTAAGATGAGAAACGTGTGAGCTTCTTGAAGGATGTAGTTCTTTTGATCTGAAAAATGACTGCACTTACATGAAACGAAGTCTTGCTTGTAGAAAGACACAGAGCCTGGAATTTAACTCCATTTCTGAAGGGAAACACACAGCAGAGTTCTCATCCATTGATCACACTCTGCTTTAGAGCAAGAAGCACGCTCTTGCTTTCTAGAGTCTCTAATACAGCCTGAAACGTGAGTGTGCTCAGAAGAAAAGAACGGGGTTTCGTACACATATGGGCCATATATAGTTCAATTCTGCTTCAGAAACTGAAACAAACCACAGGTCCTCTAACAAACAATGCTTGTCAGTTAAGATGAGAATCGTGTGAGCTTCATGAACGATGTAGTTCGTTTGAGCTGTAAAGTAACTGCCCTTACTTGAATCGATGTCTTCCTTATAGGAAGACTCAGAGCATGGGATTTAACTCCATTTCTGAAGTGAAACACACATCAGACTTCTTATCCATTGAGCACACTCTGCTTTAGAGCAAGAAGCACGCTCTTGCTTTCTAGAGTCTCTAAGAGAACAGAAAACGTGACTGTTTTGAGAACAAAAGAACGGTGGTTCCTACACATACGGACCATATCTACTCTAACTCTCCTTCTGAAACTGATACAAAGCACTGGTTCTCTAACAGCCAATGCTTTTCAGTTAAGATGAGAAACGTGTGAGCTTCGTGAACGATGTAGATCCTTTGAGCTGTAAAGTAACTGCCCTTACCTGAAATGATGTCTTGCTTGTAGAAACACTCAGAGCCTGGGATTTAACTCCATTTCTGAAGGGAAAGACACTGCAGAGTTCTCATCCATTGATCACACTCTGCTGCAGTGCCAGAAGCACGCTCTTGCTTTCCAGGGTCTCTAAGACAGCAGGAAATGTGAGTGTGATGAGAACAAAAGAAGGGTGTTCCCTACACATACGGACCATATCTAGTCCAACTCTGCCTCTGAAATTGATACAAAGCACAGGTCCTCTAACATCCAATGCTTGTCAGTTAAGGTGAGAAACGTGTAAGCTTCGTGAACGATGTAGATCGTTTGAGCTGAAAAGTGACTGCCCTTACTTGAAACGAAGTCTTGCTTGTAGGAAGACACAGAGCCTGCAATATAACTCCATTTCTGAAGTGAAACACACAGCAGAGTTCTCATCCATTGATCACACTCTGCTTTAGAGCAAGAAGCACGCTCTTGCTTTCAAGAGGCCCTAAGACAGCAGAAAACGTGAGTGTTTTGAGAACAAAGAACGGTGGTTCCTACACATACGGACCATATGTAGTCCAACTCTGCTTCTGAAACTGATACAAAGCACTGGTTCTCTAACATCCAATGCTTGTCAGTTAAGATGAGAAACGTGTGAGCTTCGTGAACGATGTAGTTTGTTTGAGCCGAAAAGTGACTGCCCTTACCTGAAACGAAGTCGTGCTTGTAGGAACACACAGCCTGGAATTTAACTCCATTTCTAAATGGAAACACACAGCATAGTTCTCATCGATGGATCACACTCTGCTTTAGAGCAAGAAGCACGCCCTAGCTTTCTAGAATCTCTAATACAGCTGGAAACATGAGTCTGCTCAGAACAAAAGTACGGTGTTTCCTACACATAAGGGCCATATCTAGTTCAACTCTGCTTCTGAAACTGAAACAAACCACAGGTCCTCTAACATCGAATGCTTGTCAGTTAAGATGAGAAACGTGTGAGCTTCGTGAACGATGTAGATCCTTTGAGCTGTAAAGTAACTGCCCTTACCTGAAACGAAGTCTTGCTTGTAGAAACACTCAGAGCCTGGGATTTAACTCCAGTTCTGAAGGGAAACACACAGCAGAGTTCTCATCCATTGATCACACTCTGCTGCAGTGCCAGAAGCACGCTCTTGCTTTCCAGGGTCTCTAAGACAGCAGGAAATGTGAGTGTGATGAGAACAAAAGAAGGGTGTTCCCTACACATACGGACCATATCTAGTCCAACTCTGCCTCTGAAATTGATACAAAGCACAGGTCCTCTAACATCCAATGCTTGTCAGTTAAGGTGAGAAACGTGTGAGCTTCGTGAACGATGTAGTTTGTTTGAGCTGAAAAGTGACTGCCCTTACTTGAAACGAAGTCGTGCTTGTAGGAATACACAGCCTGGAATTTAACTCCATTTCTGAATGGAAACACACAGCATAGTTCTCATCGATGGATCACACTCTGCTTTAGAGCATGAAGCTCACTCTTGCTTTCTAGAGTCTCTAAAACAGCAGGAAACTTGAGTGTGCTCTGAACAAAGAAGTGTGTTTCCCACACATAGGGCCATATCTAGTTCAACTCTGCTTCTGAAACTGAAACAAACCAGATGTCCTCTAACATCCAATGCTTTTCAGTTTAGATGAGAAACGTGTGAGCTTCGTGAACGATGTAGTTCGTTTGAGCTGTAAAGTATCTGCCCTTACTTGAATCGAAGTCTTCCTTGTAGGAAGACTCAGCGCATGGGATTTAACTCCATTTCAGAAGTGAAACACACAGCAGAGTTCTCATCCATGGATCACACTCTGCTTTAGAGCAAGAAGCACGCTCTTGCTTTCTAGAGTCTCTAAGACAGCAGAAAACGTGAGTGTGATGAGAACAAAAGAATGGTGGTTCCTACACATACGGACCATATCTAGTCCAACTCTGCTTCTGAAACTGATACAAAGCCCTGTTCCTCTAACATCCAATGCTTGTCAGTTAAGATGAGAAACGTGTGAGCTTCGTGAACCATGTAATTCGTTTGAGCTGAAAAATGCCTGCTTTACCTGAAAGGAAGTCGTGCTTGTAGGAACACACAGAGCCTGGAATTTAACTCCATTTCTGAAGGGAAACACACAGGATAGTTCTCATCGATGGATCACACTCTGCTTTAGAGCAAGTAGCATGCTCTTGCATTCTAGAGTCTCTAATACCTCAGAAAACGTGAGTGTGCTCAGAAGAAAAGAACTGTGTTTCCTCCACATAGGGCCATATCTAGTCCAACTCTGCTTCTGAAACTGATACAAAGCACTGGTCCTCTGACATTCAATGCTTGTCAGTTAAGATGAGAAACGTGTGAGCTTCGTGAAGGATGTAGTTCTTTTGATCTGAAAAATGACTGCACTTACATGAAACGAAGTCTTGCTTGTAGAAAGACACAGAGCCTGGAATTTAACTCCATTTCTGAAGGGAAACACACAGCAGAGTTCTCATCCATTGATCACACTCTGCTTTAGAGCAAGAAGCACGCTCTTGCTTTCTAGAGTCTCTAATACAGCCTGACACGTGAGTGTGCTCAGAAGAAAAGAACGGGGTTTCGTACACAAATGGGCCATATATAGTTCAATTCTGCTTCAGAAACTGAAACAAACCAGAGGTCCTCTAACACACAATGCTTCTCAGTAAAGATGAGAAACATGTGAGCTTCGTGAACGATGGAGTTCTTTTGAGCTGTAAAGTAACTGCCCTTACCTGAAACGAAGTCTTGCTTGTAGGAAGACTCAGAGCCTGGGATTTAACTCCATTTCTGAAGTGAAACACACAACAGAGTTCTCATCCATTGATCACACTCTGCTTTAGAGCAAGAAGCACGCCCTAGCTTTCTAGAGTCATTAAGTCAGCAGTAAACTTGTGTTTGCTGAGAACAAATGAACGGTGTTTCCTACACATACGGACCATATCTAGTCAAACTCTGCTTCTGAAACTGATACAAAGCACTGGTCCTCTAATATTCAATGCATGTCAGTTTAGATGAGAAACGTGTGAGCTTCGTGAACGATGTTGTTGATTTCAGCTGAAAAGTGACTGCCCTTACTTGAAACGAGGTCTTGTTAGTGGAAGACTCAGAGCCTGGGATTTAACTCAATTTCTGAAGTGAAACACACAGCAGAGTTCTCATCCATTGATCACACTCTGCTTTAGAGCAAGAAGCACGCTCTTGCTTTCTAGATTCTCTAAGACCGCAGGTAACATGAGTGTGCTCAGAACAAAAGAACGGTATTTCCTACACATATGGACCATATCTAGTAAAACTCTGCTTTTGAAACTGATACAAAGCACTGGCCCTCTAACATCCGATGCTTGTCAGTTAAGATGAGAAACGTGTGAGATTCGTAAACGATGTAGTCCGTTTGAACTGTAAAGTAACTGCCCTTACCTGAAACAAAGTCTTCCTTGTAGGAAGACTCAGAGCATGGGATTTAACTCCTTTTCTGAAGTGAAACACACAACAGAGTTCTCATCGATGGATCACACTCTGCTTTACAGCAAGAAGCACGCCCTAACTTTCTAGAGTCTCTAAGACAGCAAGAAACATGAGTTTGCTGAGAACAAATGAACGGTGTTTCCTACACATACGGACCGTATGTAGTCCAACTCTGCTTCTGAAACTGATACAAAGCACTGGTCCTCTAATATTCAATGCATGTCAGTTTAGATGAGAAACGTGTGAGCTTCGTGAACGATGTTGTTGATTTCAGCTGAAAAGTGACTGCCCTTACTTGAAACGAGGTCTTGTTATTGGAAGACTCAGAGCCTGGGATTTAACTCCATTTCTGAAGTGAAACACACAGCAGAGTTCTCATCCATTGATCACACTCTGCTTTAGAGCAAGAAGCACGCTCTTGCTTTCTAGATTCTCTAAGACAGCAGGTAACATGAGTGTGCCAAGAACAAAAGAACAGTATTTCCTACACATATGGACCATATCTAGTAAAACTATGCTTTTGAAACTGATACAAAGCACTGGTCCTCTAACATTCAAGGCTTGTCAGTTAAGATTAGAAACGTGTGAGCTTCGTGAACGATGTAGTTCTTTTGATCTGAAAAATGACTGCACTTACTTGAAATGAAGTCTTGCTTGTAGGAAGACACAGAGCCTGGAATTTAACTCCATTTCTGAAGGGAAACACACAGCATAGTTCTCATCGATGGATCACACTCTGCTTTAGAGCAAGAAGCACGCCCTAGCTTTCTAGAATCTCTAATACAGCTGGAAACATGAGTCTGCTCAGAACAAAAGTACGGTGTTTCCTACACATAAGGGCCATATCTAGTTCAACTCTGCTTCTGAAACTGAAACAAACCACAGGTCCTCTAACATCGAATGCTTGTCAGTTAAGATGAGAAACGTGTGAGCTTCGTGAACGATGTAGATCCTTTGAGCTGTAAAGTAACTGCCCTTACCTGAAACGAAGTCTTGCTTGTAGAAACACTCAGAGCCTGGGATTTAACTCCAGTTCTGAAGGGAAACACACAGCAGAGTTCTCATCCATTGATCACACTCTGCTGCAGTGCCAGAAGCACGCTCTTGCTTTCCAGGGTCTCTAAGACAGCAGGAAATGTGAGTGTGATGAGAACAAAAGAAGGGTGTTCCCTACACATACGGACCATATCTAGTCCAACTCTGCCTCTGAAATTGATACAAAGCACAGGTCCTCTAACATCCAATGCTTGTCAGTTAAGGTGAGAAACGTGTGAGCTTCGTGAACGATGTAGTTTGTTTGAGCTGAAAAGTGACTGCCCTTACTTGAAACGAAGTCGTGCTTGTAGGAATACACAGCCTGGAATTTAACTCCATTTCTGAATGGAAACACACA
Source organism: Onychomys leucogaster (assembly GCA_949786385.1). Taxonomy (NCBI): domain Eukaryota; kingdom Metazoa; phylum Chordata; class Mammalia; order Rodentia; family Cricetidae; genus Onychomys; species Onychomys leucogaster. The sequence goes on from CATKUP010000056.1 coordinate 1,463,521, forward strand.
GCATAGTTCTCATCGATGGATCACACTCTGCTTTAGAGCATGAAGCTCACTCTTGCTTTCTAGAGTCTCTAAAACAGCAGGAAACTTGAGTGTGCTCTGAACAAAGAAGTGTGTTTCCCACACATAGGGCCATATCTAGTTCAACTCTGCTTCTGAAACTGAAACAAACCAGATGTCCTCTAACATCCAATGCTTTTCAGTTTAGATGAGAAACGTGTGAGCTTCGTGAACGATGTAGTTCGTTTGAGCTGTAAAGTATCTGCCCTTACTTGAATCGAAGTCTTCCTTGTAGGAAGACTCAGCGCATGGGATTTAACTCCATTTCAGAAGTGAAACACACAGCAGAGTTCTCATCCATGGATCACACTCTGCTTTAGAGCAAGAAGCACGCTCTTGCTTTCTAGAGTCTCTAAGACAGCAGAAAACGTGAGTGTGATGAGAACAAAAGAATGGTGGTTCCTACACATACGGACCATATCTAGTCCAACTCTGCTTCTGAAACTGATACAAAGCCCTGTTCCTCTAACATCCAATGCTTGTCAGTTAAGATGAGAAACGTGTGAGCTTCGTGAACCATGTAATTCGTTTGAGCTGAAAAATGCCTGCTTTACCTGAAAGGAAGTCGTGCTTGTAGGAACACACAGAGCCTGGAATTTAACTCCATTTCTGAAGGGAAACACACAGGATAGTTCTCATCGATGGATCACACTCTGCTTTAGAGCAAGTAGCATGCTCTTGCATTCTAGAGTCTCTAATACCTCAGAAAACGTGAGTGTGCTCAGAAGAAAAGAACTGTGTTTCCTCCACATAGGGCCATATCTAGTCCAACTCTGCTTCTGAAACTGATACAAAGCACTGGTCCTCTGACATTCAATGCTTGTCAGTTAAGATGAGAAACGTGTGAGCTTCGTGAAGGATGTAGTTCTTTTGATCTGAAAAATGACTGCACTTACATGAAACGAAGTCTTGCTTGTAGAAAGACACAGAGCCTGGAATTTAACTCCATTTCTGAAGGGAAACACACAGCAGAGTTCTCATCCATTGATCACACTCTGCTTTAGAGCAAGAAGCACGCTCTTGCTTTCTAGAGTCTCTAATACAGCCTGACACGTGAGTGTGCTCAGAAGAAAAGAACGGGGTTTCGTACACAAATGGGCCATATATAGTTCAATTCTGCTTCAGAAACTGAAACAAACCAGAGGTCCTCTAACACACAATGCTTCTCAGTAAAGATGAGAAACATGTGAGCTTCGTGAACGATGGAGTTCTTTTGAGCTGTAAAGTAACTGCCCTTACCTGAAACGAAGTCTTGCTTGTAGGAAGACTCAGAGCCTGGGATTTAACTCCATTTCTGAAGTGAAACACACAACAGAGTTCTCATCCATTGATCACACTCTGCTTTAGAGCAAGAAGCACGCCCTAGCTTTCTAGAGTCATTAAGTCAGCAGTAAACTTGTGTTTGCTGAGAACAAATGAACGGTGTTTCCTACACATACGGACCATATCTAGTCAAACTCTGCTTCTGAAACTGATACAAAGCACTGGTCCTCTAATATTCAATGCATGTCAGTTTAGATGAGAAACGTGTGAGCTTCGTGAACGATGTTGTTGATTTCAGCTGAAAAGTGACTGCCCTTACTTGAAACGAGGTCTTGTTAGTGGAAGACTCAGAGCCTGGGATTTAACTCAATTTCTGAAGTGAAACACACAGCAGAGTTCTCATCCATTGATCACACTCTGCTTTAGAGCAAGAAGCACGCTCTTGCTTTCTAGATTCTCTAAGACCGCAGGTAACATGAGTGTGCTCAGAACAAAAGAACGGTATTTCCTACACATATGGACCATATCTAGTAAAACTCTGCTTTTGAAACTGATACAAAGCACTGGCCCTCTAACATCCGATGCTTGTCAGTTAAGATGAGAAACGTGTGAGATTCGTAAACGATGTAGTCCGTTTGAACTGTAAAGTAACTGCCCTTACCTGAAACAAAGTCTTCCTTGTAGGAAGACTCAGAGCATGGGATTTAACTCCTTTTCTGAAGTGAAACACACAACAGAGTTCTCATCGATGGATCACACTCTGCTTTACAGCAAGAAGCACGCCCTAACTTTCTAGAGTCTCTAAGACAGCAAGAAACATGAGTTTGCTGAGAACAAATGAACGGTGTTTCCTACACATACGGACCGTATGTAGTCCAACTCTGCTTCTGAAACTGATACAAAGCACTGGTCCTCTAATATTCAATGCATGTCAGTTTAGATGAGAAACGTGTGAGCTTCGTGAACGATGTTGTTGATTTCAGCTGAAAAGTGACTGCCCTTACTTGAAACGAGGTCTTGTTATTGGAAGACTCAGAGCCTGGGATTTAACTCCATTTCTGAAGTGAAACACACAGCAGAGTTCTCATCCATTGATCACACTCTGCTTTAGAGCAAGAAGCACGCTCTTGCTTTCTAGATTCTCTAAGACAGCAGGTAACATGAGTGTGCCAAGAACAAAAGAACAGTATTTCCTACACATATGGACCATATCTAGTAAAACTATGCTTTTGAAACTGATACAAAGCACTGGTCCTCTAACATTCAAGGCTTGTCAGTTAAGATTAGAAACGTGTGAGCTTCGTGAACGATGTAGTTCTTTTGATCTGAAAAATGACTGCACTTACTTGAAATGAAGTCTTGCTTGTAGGAAGACACAGAGCCTGGAATTTAACTCCATTTCTGAAGGGAAACACACAGCATAGTTCTCATCGATGGATCACACTCTGCTTTAGAGCAAGTAGCATGCTCTTGCTTTCTAGAGTCTCTAATACCTCAGAAAATGTGAGTGTGCTCAGAAGAAAAGAACGGTGTTTCCTATACATACGGACCATATCTAGTTCAACTCTGCTTCTGAAACTGATACAAAGCACAGGTCCTCTAACATCCAATGCTTGTCAGTTAAGGTGAGAAACGTGTGAGCTTCGTGAACGATGTAGATCGTTTGAGCTGAAAAGTGACTGCCCTTACTTGAAACGAAGTCTTGCTTGTAGGAAGACACAGAGCCTGCAATATAACTCCATTTCTGAAGTGAAACACACAGCAGAGTTCTCATCCATTGATCACACTCTGCTTTAGAGCAAGAAGCACGCTCTTGCTTTCAAGAGGCTCTAAGACAGCAGAAAACGTGAGTGTTTTGAGAACAAAGAACTTTGGTACCTACACATACGGACCATATGTAGTCCAACTCTGCTTCTGAAACTGATACAAAGTACTGGTTCTCTAACATCCAATGCTTGTCAGTTAAGATGAGAAACGTGTGAGCTTCGTGAACGATGTAGTTTGTTTGAGCCGAAAAGTGACTGCCCTTACCTGAAACGAAGTCGTGCTTGTAGGAACACACAGCCTGGAATTTAACTCCATTTCTAAATGGAAACACACAGCATAGTTCTCATCGATGGATCACACTCTGCTTTAGAGCAAGAAGCACGCCCTAGCTTTCTAGAATCTCTAATACAGCTGGAAACATGAGTGTGCTCAGAACAAAAGTATGGTGTTTCCTACACATAAGGGCCATATCTAGTTCAACTCTGCTTCTGAAACTAAAACAAACCACAGGTCCTCTAACATCGAATGCTTGTCAGTTAAGATGAGAAACATGTGAGCTTCGTGAACGATGTAGATCCTTTCAGCTGTAAAGTAACTGCCCTTACCTGAAACGAAGTCTTGCTTGTAGAAACACTCAGAGCCTGGGATTTAACTCCAGTTCTGAAGGGAAACACACAGCAGAGTTCTCATCCATTGATCACACTCTGCTCCAGTGCCAGAAGCACGCTCTTGCTTTCCAGGGTCTCTAAGACAGCAGGAAATGTGAGTGTGATGAGAACAAAAGAAGGGTGTTCCCTACACATACGGACCATATCTAGTCCAACTCTGCCTCTGAAATTGATACAAAGCACAGGTCCTCTAACATCCAATGCTTGTCAGTTAAGGTGAGAAACGTCTGAGCTTCGTGAACGATGTAGTTTGTTTGAGCTGAAAAGTGACTGCCCTTACTTGAAACGAAGTCGTGCTTGTAGGAATACACAGCCTGGAATTTAACTCCATTTCTGAATGGAAACACACAGCATAGTTCTCATCGATGGATCACACTCTGCTTTAGAGCAAGAAGCTCCCTCTTGCTTTCTAGAGTCTCTAAAACAGCAGGAAACTTGAGTGTGCTCTGAACAAAGAAGTGTGTTTCCCACACATAGGGCCATATCTAGTTCAACTCTGCTTCTGAAACTGAAACAAACCACAGGACCTCTAACATCCAATGCCTGTCAGTTAATATGAGAAACGTGTGAGCTTCGGGAGCTATGTAGTTTCTTTGAGCTGTAAAGCACCTGCCCTTACTTGAAACGAAGTCTTGCTTGTAGGAAGTCACAGAGCCTGGGATTTAACTCCATTTCTGAAGTGAAACACACAGCAGAGTTCTCATCCATTGATCATACTCTGCTTTAGAGCAAGAAGCACGCTCAAGGTTTCTACAGTCTCTAAGACAGCAGGAAACGTGAGTGTGCTGAGAACAAAAGAACTGTGGGTCATACACATACGGACCATTTCTAGTCCAACTCTGCCTCTGAAATTGATACAAAGCACTGGCCCTCTAACATCCAATGCTTGTTATTTAAGATGAGAAACGTGTGAGCTTCGTGAATGATGTAGTTCGTTTGAGCTGAAAAGTTCCTGCCCTTACCTGAAATGAAGTCTTGCTTGTAGGAAGACACAGAGCCTGGGATTTAACTCCAGTTCTGAAGGGAAACACACAGCATAGTTATCATCCATGGATCACACTCTGCTTTAGAACAGGAAGCACGCCCTTGCTTTCTAGAATCTCTAAGAAAGCAGGAAACATGAGTGTGCTGAGAACAAAAGAACAGTGTTTCCTACACATACGGACCATATCTAGTCCAACTCTGCCTCTGACATTGATACAAAGCACAGGTCCTCTAACATCCAATGCTTGTCATTTAAGATGAGAAAAGTGAGCATCGTGAACGAAGTAGTTCGTTTGAGCTGAAAAGTGACTGCCATTACCTGAAACGAAGTCTTGCTTGTAGGAAGACACAGAGCCTGGGATTTAACTCCATTTCTGAAGTGGAACACACAGCACAGTTCTGAACCATTGATTACACTCTGCTTTAGAGCAAGAAGCATGGACTTGCTTTCTATATTCTCTAAGACAGCAGGAAACGTGAGTGTGCTGAGAAAAAAAGAACGGTGGTTCCTACACATACAGACCATATCTAGTCCAACTCTGCCTCTGAAATTGAGACAAAGCACTGGTCCTCTAACATCCAATGCTTGTCATTTAAGATGAGAAACGTGTGAGCTTCGTGAATGATGTTGTTCGTTTGAGCTGAAAAGTGCCTGCCCTTACCTGAAATGAATTCTTGCTTGTAGGAAGACACAGAGCCTGGGATTTAACTCCAGTTCTGAAGGGAAACACCCAGCATAGTTATCATCCATGGATCACACTCTGCTTTGGAGCAAGAAGAATGCTATTGCTTTTTAGACTCTCTAATGCATCAGGAAACGTGAGTGTGTTGAGAACAAAAGAACGGTGTTTCCTACACATACGGACCATATCTAGTTCAACTCCTCTTGTGAAACTGACACAAAGCACAGGTTCTGTAACATCCAATGGTTTTCAATTAAGACCAAGAAACGTGTGAGCTTCGTGTACGATGTAGAGCGTTTGACCTGTAAAGTAACTGCCCTTACCTGAAATGATGTCTTGATTGTAGGAAGACACAGAGCCTGGGATTTAACTCCATTTCTGAAGTGGAACACACAGCAGAGTTCTCATTCATTGATCACACTCTGCTTTAGAGCAAGAAGCACGCTCTTGCTTTCTAGAGTCTCTAAGAAAGCAGGAAACGTGAGTGTGCTGAGAACATAAGAACGGTGTTTCCTAAACATACGGACCATATCTAGTCCAACTCTGCCTTGAAATTGATACAAAGCACAGGTCCTGTAACATCCAATGCTTGTCATTTAAGATGAGAAAAGTGTGAGGTTCGCGAACGTAGTAGTTCGTTTGAGCTGAAAAGTGACTGCCCTTACCTGAAACGAAGTCTTGCTTGTAGGAAGACCCAGAGCCTGGCATTTAACTCCATTTCTGAAGGGAAACACACAGCAGAGTTCTCATTCATTGATCACACTCTGCTTTAGAGCAAGAAGCACGCTCTTGCTTTCTCGAGTCTCTAAGACAGCAGGAAACGTGAGTGTGCTGAGAACAAAAGAATGGTGTTTCCTACACATACGGACCATATCTAGTCAAACTCTGCTTCTGAAACTGATACAAAGCCGTCGTCCTCAAACATCCAAAGCTTGTCAGTTAATCTGAGAAACGTGTGAGCTTTGTGAACGATGTAGTTTGTTTGACCTCAAAAGTGACAACCCTTACCTGAAACAAAATCTTGCATGTAGGAAGACACAGAGTCTGGCATTTAACTCCATTTCTGAAGGGAAACACACAGCATAGTTCTCATCCATGGATCACACTCTGCTTTAGAGCAAGAAGAATTCTAATGCTTTCTAGACTCTCTAATGCAGCAGGAAATGTGAGTGTGCTCAGAACAAAAGAACGGTGTTTCCTACACACACAGACCGTATCTAGTTCAACTGTGCTTCTGAACCTGAAACAAACCACAGGTCCTCTAACATACAATGCTTGTCAGTTAACATGAGAAACGTGTGAGCTTCGGAAACTATGTAGTTTCATTGAGCTGTAAAGTACCTGCCCTTACTTGAAACGAAGTCTTCCTTGTAGGAAGTCACAGAGCCTGGGATTTAACTGCATTTCTTAAGTGGAACACACAGCAGAGTTCTCATTCATTGATCACACTCTGCTTTAGAGCAAGAAGCACGCTCTTGCTTTCTCGATTCTCTAAGACAGCAGGAAACGTGAGGGTGCTGAAAACAAAAGTACGGTGTTTCATACACATACGGGACATATCTAGTCCAACGCTGCTTCGGAAAATGATACAAAGCACTGGTCCTCTAACATCCAATGCTTTTCAGTTAAGATGGGAATCGCGTTAGATTAGTGAACGATGTAGTTCGTTGAGATGAAATGTGACTTCCCTTACCTGAAACGAAGTCTTGCTTGTAGGAAGACACAGAGCCTGGGATTTAACTCCATTTCTGAAGTGGAACACACAGCACAGTTCTGATCCATTGATCACACTCTGCTTTAGAGCAAGAAGCACGCGCTTGCTTTCTAGATTCTCTAAGACAGCAGGAATCGTGAGTGTGCTGAGAACAAAAGAACGGTGGTTCCTACACATACAGACCATATCTAGTCCAACTCTGCCTCTGACATTGATACAAAGCACAGGTCCTCTCACATCCAATGCTTGTCATTTAAGATGAGAAAAGTGTGAGCTTCGTGAACGAAGTAGTTCGTTTGAGCTGAAAAGTGACTGCCTTACCTGAAACGAAGTCTTGCTTGTAGGAAGACAAAGAGCCTGGGATTTAACTCCATTTCTGAAGGGAAACACAGAGCATAGTTCTCATCCATGGATCACACTCTGCTTTAGAGCAAGAAGAATGCTAATGCTTTCTAGATTCTCTAATACAGCAGGAAATGTGAGTGTGCTCAGAACAAAAGAACAATGTTTCCTACACACACGGACCGTATCTAGTTCAACTCTGCTTCTGAACCTGAAACAAACCACAGGTCCTCTAACATCCAGTGCTTGTCAGTTAACATGAGAAACGTGTGAGCTTCGGAAACTATGTAATTTCTTTGAGCTGTAAAGTACCTGCCCTTACTTGAAACGAAGTCTTGCTTGTAGGAAGTCACAGAGCCTGGGATTTAACTCCATTTTAAGGGAAACACACAGCAGACTTCTCATCCATGGATCACACTCTGCTTTAGAGCAAGAAGAATGCTATTGCTTTCTAGACTCTCTAATGCATCAGGAAACGTGAGTGTGCTGAGAACAAAAGAACGGTGTTTCCTACACATACGGACCATATCTAGTTCAACTCCTCTTGTGAAACTGACACAAAGCACAGGTTCTGTAACATCCAATGCTTTTCAATTAAGACCAAGAAACGTGTGAGCTTCGTGTACGATGTAGTTCGTTTGAACTGTAAAGTAACTGCCCTTACCTGAAACGATGTCTTGATTGTAGGAAGACACGAGCCTGGGATTTAACTCCATTTCTGAAGTGGAACACACAGCAGAGTTCTCATTCATTGATCACACTCTGCTTTAGAGCAAGAAGCACGCTCTTGCTTTCTAGAGTCTCTAAGAAAGCAGGAAACATGATTGTGCTGACAACAAAAGAATGGTGTTTCCTACACATACGGACCATATCTAGTCCAACTCTGCCTTGAAATTGATACAAAGCACAGGTCCTCTATCATCCAATGCTTGTCAGCTAACATGAGAATCGTGTGAGCTTTTTGAACGATGTAGTTCGTTTGAGCTCAAAAGTAACTGCCCTTACCTGAAATGTAGTGTTGCATGTAGGAAGACACAGAGCCTGGGGTTTAACTCCATTTCTGAAGTGGAACACACAGCACAGTTCTCATCCATTGATCACACTCTGCTTTAGAGTATAAAGCACTGTCTTGCTTTCTAGATACTCTACGACAGCAAAGAAACGTGAGTGTGCTGAGAACAAAAGAACTGTGGTTCCTACACATACGGACCATTTCTAGTCCAACTCTGCCTCTGAAATTGATACAAAGCACTGGCCCTCTAACATCCAATGCTTGTTATTTAAGATGAGAAACGTGTGAGCTTCGTGAATGATGTAGTTCGTTTGAGCTGAAAAGTTCCTGCCCTTACCTGAAATGAAGTCTTGCTTGTAGGAAGACACAGAGCCTGGGATTTAACTCCAGTTCTGAAGGGAAACACACAGCATAGTTATCATCCATGGATCACACTCTGCTTTAGAACAGCAAGCACGCCCTTGCTTTCTAGAATCTCTAAGAAAGCAGGAAACATGAGTGTGCTGAGAACAAAAGAACAGTGTTTCCTACACATACGGACCATATCTAGTCCAAATCTGCCTCTGACATTGATACAAAGCACAGGTCCTCTAACATCCAATGCTTGTCATTTAAGATGAGAAAAGTGTGAGCATCGTGAACGAAGTAGTTCGTTTGAGCTGAATAGTGACTGCCATTACCTGAAACGAAGTCTTGCTTGTAGGAAGACACAGAGCCTGGGATTTAACTCCATTTCTGAAGTGGAACACAGCACAGTTCTGAACCATTGATCACACTCTGCTTTAGAGCAAGAAGCATGGACTTGCTTTCTAGATTCTCTAAGACAGCAGGAAACGTGAGTGTGCTGAGAACAAAAGAACGGTGGTTCCTACACATACAGACCATATCTAGTCCAACTCTGCCTCTGAAATTGAGACAAAGCACTGGTCCTCTAACATCCAATGCTTGTCATTTAAGATGAGAAACGTGTGAGCTTTGTGAATGATGTAGTTCGTTTGAGCTGAAAAGTGCCTGCCCATACCTGAAATGAATTCTTGCTTGTAGGAAGACACAGAGCCTGGGATTTAACTCCAGTTCTGAAGGGAAACACCCAGCATAGTTATCATCCATGGATCACACTCTGCTTTAGAGCAAGAAGAATGCTATTGCTTTCTAGACTCTCTAATGCATCAGGAAACGTGAGTGTGTTGAGAACAAAAGAATGGTGTTTCCTACACATACGGACCATATCTAGTTCAACTCCTCTTGTGAAACTGACACAAAGCACAGGTTCTGTAACATCCAATGGTTTTCAATTAAGACCAAGAAACGTGTGAGCTTCGTGTACGATGTAGAGCGTTTGACCTGTAAAGTAACTGCCCTTACCTGAAATGATGTCTTGATTGTAGGAAGACACAGAGCCTGGGATTTAACTCCATTTCTGAAGTGGAACACACAGCAGAGTTCTCATTCATTGATCACACTCTGCTTTAGAGCAAGAAGCACGCTCTTGCTTTCTCGATTCTCTAAGACAGCAGGAAACGCGAGGGTGCTGAAAACAAAAGTACGGTGTTTCATACACATACGGGACATATCTAGTCCAACGCTGCTTCGGAAAATGATACAAAGCACTGGTCCTCTAACATCCAATGCTTTTCAGTTAAGATGGGAATCGCGTTAGCTTAGTGAACGATGTAGTTCGTTGAGATGAAATGTGACTTCCCTTACCTGAAACGAAGTCTTGCTTGTAGGAAGACACAGAGCCTGGGATTTAACTCCATTTCTGAAGTGGAACACACAGCACAGTTCTGATCCATTGATCACACTCTGCTTTAGAGCAAGAAGCACGGATATGCTTTCTAGATTCTCTAAGACACCAGGAATCGTGAGTGTGCTGAGAACAAAAGAACAGTGTTTCCTACACACACGGACCGTATCTAGTTCAACTCTGCTTCTGAACCTGAAACAAACCACAGGTCCTCTAACATCCAATGCTTGTCGGTTAACATGAGAAACGTGTGAGTTTCGGAAACTATGTAGTTTCTTTGAGCTGGAAAGTACCTGCCCTTACTTGAAACGAAGTCTTGCTTGTAGGAAGTCACAGAGCCTGGGATTTAACTCCATTTCTTAAGTGGAACACAAAGCAGAGTTCTCATTCATTGATCACATTCTGCTTTAGAGCAAGAAGCACGCTCTTGCTTTCTCGATTCTCTAAGACAGCAGGAAACGTGAGGGTGCTGAGAACAAAAGTACGTTGTTTCCTACACATACGGGACATATCTAGTCCAACTCTGCTTCGGAAAATGATACAAAGCACTGGTCCTCTAACATCCAATGCCTTTCAGTTAAGATGGGAAACGCGTTAGCTTAGTGAACGATGTAGTTCGTTGAGATGAAATGTGACTTCCCTTACCTGAAACGAAGTCTTGCTTGTAGGAAGACACAGAGCCTGGGAATTAACTCCATTTCTGAAGTGGAACACACAGCACAGTTCTGATCCATTGAACACACTCTGCTTTAGAGCAAGAAGCACGGACTTGCTTTCTATATTCTCTAAGACAGCAGGAATCGTGAGTGTGCTGAGAACAAAAGAACGGTGTTTCCTACACACACGGACCGTATCTAGTTCAACTCTGCTTCTGAAACTGAAACAAACCACAGGTCCTCTAACATACAATGCTTGTCAGTTAACATGAGAAACGTGTGAGGTTCGTGAACGAAGTAGTTCGTTTGAGCTGAAAAGTGACTGCCCTTACCTGAAACGAAGTCTTGCTTGTAGGAAGACACAGAGCCAGGCATTTAACTCCATTTCTGAAGGGAAACACACAGCAGAGTTCTCATTCATTGATCACACTCTGCTTTAGAGCAAGAAGCACGCTCTTGCTTTCTTGATTCTCTAAGACAGCAGGAAACGTGAGTGTGCTCAGAACAATAGAACGGTGTTTCCTACACACACGGACAGTATCTAGTTCAACTGTGCTTCTGAAACTGAAACAAACCACAGGTCCTCTAACATCCAATGCCTGTCAGTTAACATGAGAAACGTGTGAGCTTCGGGATCTATGTAGTTTCTTTGAGCTGTAAAGTACCTGCCCTTACTTGAAACGAAGTCTTGCTTGTAGGAAGTCACAGAGCCTGGGATTTAACCCCATTTCTGAAGTGAAACACACAGCAGAGTTCTCATCCATTGATCATACTCTGCTTTAGAGCAAGAAGCACGCTCTAGGTTTCTACAGTCTCTAAGACAGCAGGAAAAGTGAGTGTGCTGAGAACAAAAGAATGGTGTTTCCTACACATACGGACCATATCTAGTCAAACTCTGCTTCTGAAACTGATACAAAGCCGTCGTCCTCAAACATCCAAAGCTTGTCAGTTAAGCTGAGAAACATGTGAGCTTTGTGAACGATGTAGTTCGTTTGACCTCAAAATTGATAACCCTTACCTGAAACAAAATCTTGCATGTAGGAAGACACAAAGCCTGGGGTTTAACTCCATTTCTGAAGGGAAACACACAGCAGAGTTCTCATCCTTTGATCACACTCTGCTTTAGAGCAAGAAGCACGCGCTTGCTTTCTAGATTCTCTAAGACAGCAGGAAACGTGAGTGTGCTGAGAACAAAAGAACGGTGTTTCCTACACATACGGACCATATCTAGTCCAACTCTGCCTCTGACATTGATACAAAGCACAGGTCCTGTAACATCCAATGCTTGTCATTTAAGGTGAGAAAAGTGTGAGGTTCGTGAACGAAGTAGTTCGTTTGAGCTGAAAAGTGACTGCCCTTACCTGAAACGAAGTCTTGCTTGTAGGAAGACACAGAGCCTGGCATTTAACTCCATTTCTGAAGGGAAACACACAGCAGAGTTCTCATTCATTGATCACACTCTGCTTTAGAACAAGAAGCACGCTCTTGCTTTCTCGATTCTCTAAGACAGTAGGAAACGTGAGTGTGCTCAGAACAAAAGAACGGTGTTTCCTACACACACGGACCGTATCTAGTTCAACTGTGCTTCTGAAATGGAAACAAACCACAGGTCCTCTAACATCAAATGCCTGTCAGTTAACATGAGAAACGTGTGAGCTTCGGGAGCTATGTAGATTCTTTGAGCTGTAAAGTACCTGCCCTTACTTGAAAAAAAGTCTTGCTTGTAGGAAGTCACAGAGCCTGGGATTTAACTCCATTTCTGAAGTGGAACACACAGCACAGTTCTGATCCATTGATCACACTCTGCTTTAGAGCAAGAAGCACGGACTTGCTTTCTAGATTCTCTAAGACAGCAGGAATCGTGAGTGTGCTAAGAACAAAAGAACGGTGGTTCCTACACATACAGACCATATCTAGTCCAACTCTGCCTCTGACATTGATACAAAGCACAGGTCCTCTCACATCCAATGCTTGTCATTTTAGATGAGAAAAGTGTGAGCTTCGTGAACGAAGTAGTTCGTTTGAGCTGAAAAGTGACTGCCTTACCTGAAACGAAGTCTTGCTTGTAGGAAGACACAGAGCCTGGCATTTAACTCCATTTCTGAAGGGAAACACACAGCAGAGTTCTCATTCATTGATCACACTCTGCTTTAGAGCAAGAAGCACGCTCTTGCTTTCTGGAGTCTCTAAGAAAGCAGGAAACGTGAGTGTGCTGAGAACAAAAGAACGGTGTTTCCTACACATATGGACCATATCTAGTCAAACTCTGCCTTGAAATTGATATAAAGCACAGGATCTCTATCATCCAATGCTTGTCATTTAAGATGAGAAACGTGTGAGCTTCGTGAACGATGTAGTTCGTTTGAGCTGAAAAGTTACTGCCCTTACATGAAACGAAATCTTGCTTGTAGGAAGACACAAAGCCTGAGATTTAACTCCATTTCTGAAGGGAAACACACAGCAGAGTTCTCATCCATTGATCACACTCTGCTTTAGAGCAAAAAGTATGCTCTAGGTTTCTAGAGTCTCTAAGACAGCAGGAAACGTGAGTGTGATGAGAACAAAAGAACGGTGTTTCCTACACACACGAACCGTATCTCTTTCAACTCTGCTTCTGAAACTGAAACAAACCACAGGTCCTCTAACATCCAATGCTTGTCAGTTTACATGAGAAACGTGTGAGCTTCGGAAACTATGTAGTTTCTTTGAGCTGTAAAGTACCTGCCCTTACTTGAAACGAAGTCTTGCTTGTAGGAAGTCACAGAAACTGGGATTTAACTCCATTTCTGAAGTGAAACACACAGCAGAGTTCTCATCCATTGATCATACTCTGCTTTAGAGCAAGAAGCACGCTCTAGGTTTCTACAGTCTCTAAGACAGCAGGAAACGTGAGTGTGCCGAGAACAAAAGAATGGCGTTTCCTACACATACGGACCATATCTAGTCAAACTCTGCTTCTGAAACTGATACAAAGCTGTCGTCCTCAAACATCCAAAGTTTGTCAGTTACGCTGAGAAACGTGTGAGCTTTGTGAACGATGTAGTTCGTTTGACCTCAAAAGTGACAACCCTTACCTGAAACAAAATCTTGCATGTAGGAAGACACAGAGCCTGGGGTTTAACTCCATTTCTGAAGGGAAACAGACAGCAGAGTTCTCATCCATGGATCACACTCTGCTTTAGAGCAAGAAGAATGCTATTGCTTTCTAGACTCTCTAATGAATCAGGAAACGTGAGTGTGCTGAGAACAAAAGAACGGTGTTTCCTACACATACGGACCATATCTAGTTCAACTCCTCTTGTGAAACTGACACACAGCACAGGTTCTGTAACATCCAATGCTTTTCAATTAAGACCAAGAAACGTGTGAGCATCGTGTACGATGTAGTTCGTTTGACCTGTAAAGTAACTGCCCTTACCTGAAACTATGTCTTGATTGTAGGAAGACACAGAGCCTGGGATTAAACTCCATTTCTGAAGTGGAACACACAGCAGAGTTCTCATTCATTGATCACACTCTGCTTTAGAGCATGAAGCACTGTCTTGCTTTCTAGATTCATTACGAGAGCAAAGAAACGTGAGTGTGCTGAGAACAAAAGAACTGTGGTTTCTACACATACGGACCATTTCTAGTCCAACTCTGCCTCTGAAATTGATACAAAGCACTGGCCCTCTAACATCCAATGCTTGTAATTTAAGATGAGAAACGTGTGAGCTTCGTGAATGATGTAGTTCATTTGAGCTGAAAAGTTACTGCCCTTACCTGAAACGAAGTCTTGCTTGTAGGAAGACACAGAGCCTGGGATTTAACTCCAGTTCTGAAGGGAAACACACAGCATTGTTATCATCCATGGATCACACTCTGCTTTAGAGCAGGAAGCACGCCCTTGCTTTCTAGAATCTCTAAGAAAGCAGGAAACATGAGTGTGCTGAGAACAAAAGAACAGTGTTTCCTACACATACGGACCATATCTAGTCCAACTCTGCCTCTGACATTGATACAAAGCACAGGTCCTCTTACATCCAATGCTTGTCATTTAAGATGAGAAAAGTGTGAGCTTCGTGAACGAAGTAGTTCGTTTGAGCTGAAAAGTGACTGCCATTACCTGAAACGAAGTCTTGCTTGTAGAAGACACAGAGCCTGGGATTTAACTCCATTTCTGAAGTGGAACACACAGCACAGTTCTGAACCATTGATCACACTCTGCTTTAGAGCCAGAAGCACGGACTTGCTTTCTAGAATCTCTAAGACAGCGGGAAACGTGAGTGTGCTGAGAACAAAAGAACGGTGGTTCCTACACATACAGACGATATCTAGTCCAACTCTGCCTCTGAAATTGAGACAAAGCACTGGTCCTCTAACATTCAATGCTTGTCATTTAAGATGAGAAACGTGTGAGCTTCGTGAATGATGTAGTTCGTTTGAGCTGAAAAGTGCCTGCCCTGACCTGAAATGAATTCTTGCTTGTAGGAAGACACAGAGCCTGGGATTTAACTCCATTTCTGAAGGGAAACACACAGCATAGTTATCATCCATGGATCACACTCTGCTTTAGAGCAAGAAGAATGCTATTGCTTTCTAGACACTCTAATGCATTAGGAAACGTGAGTGTGCTGAGAACAAAAGAACGGTGTTTCCTACACATACGGACCATATCTAGTTCAACTCCTCTTGTGAAACTGACACAAAGCACAGGTTCTGTAACATCCAATGCTTTTCAATTAAGACCAAGAAGCTTGTGAGCTTCGTGTACGATGTAGTTCGTTTGACCTGTAAAGTAACTGCCCTTACCTGAAACGATGTCTTGATTGTAGGAAGACACAGAGCCTGGGATATAACTCCATTTCTGAAGTGGAACACACAGCAGAGTTCTCATTCATTGATCACACTCTGCTTTAGAGCAAGAAGCACGCTCTTGCTTTCTAGAGTCTCTAAGAAAGCAGGAAACATGAGTGTGCTGACAACAAAAGAATGGTGTTTCCTACACATACGGACCATATCTAGTCCAACTCTGCCTTGAAATTGATACAAAGCACAGGTCCTCTATCATCCAATGCTTGTCAGCTAACATGAGAATCGTGTGAGCTTTTTGAACGATGTAGTTCGTTTGAGCTCAAAAGTAACTGCCCTTACCTGAAATGAAGTCTTGCATGTAGGAAGACACAGAGCTTGAGGTTTAACTCCATTTCTGAAGTGGAACACACAGCACAGTTCTCATCCATTGATCACACTCTGCTTTAGAGCATGAAGCACTGTCTTGATTTCTAGATTCTCTACGACAGCAAAGAAACGTGAGTGTGCTGAGAACAAAAGAACTGTGGTTCCTACACATACGGACCATTTCTAGTCCAACTCTGCCTCTGAAATTGATACAAAGCACTGGCCCTCTAACATCCAATGCTTGTTATTTAAGATGAGAAACGTGTGAGCTTCGTGAATGATGTAGTTCGTTTGAGCTGAAAAGTTACTGCCCTTACCTGAAACGAAGTCTTGCTTGTAGGAAGACACAGAGCCTGGGATTTAACTCCAGTTCTGAAGGGAAACACACAGCATAGTTATCATCCATGGATCACACACTGCTTTAGAGCAGGAAGCACGCCCTTGCTTTCTAGAATCTCTAAGAAAGCAGGAAACATGAGTGTGCTGAGAACAAAAGAACAGTGTTTCCTACACATACGGACCATATCTAGTCCAGCTCTGCCTCTGACATTGATACAAAGCACAGGTCCTCTAACATCCAATGCTTGTCATTTAAGATGAGAAAAGTGTGAGCTTTCGTGAACGAAGTAGTTCCTTTGAGCTGAAAAGTGACTGCCATTACCTGAAACAAAGTCTTGCTTGTAGGAAGACCCAGAGCCTGGGATTTAACTCCATTTCTGAAGTGGAACACACAGCACAGTTCTGAACCATTGATCACACTCTGCTTTAGAGGAAGAAGCACGGACTTGCTTTCTAGATTCTCTAAGACAGCAGGAAACGTGAGTGTGCTGAGAACAAAAGAACGGTGGTTCCTACACATACAGACGATATCTAGTCCAACTCTGCCTCTGAAATTGAGACAAAACACTGGTCCTCTAACATCCAATGCTTGTCATTCAAGATGAGAAACGTGTGAGCTTCGTGAATGATGTAGTTCGTTTGAGCTGAAAAGGGCCTGCCCTTACCTGAAATGAATTCTTGCTTGTAGGAAGAAACAGAGCCTGGGATTTAACTCCAGTTCTGAAGGGAAACACACAGCATAGTTATCATCCATGGATCACACTCTGCTTTAGAGCAAGAAGAATGCTATTGCTTTCTAGACTCTCTAATGCATCAGGAAACGTGAGTGTGCTGAGAACAAAAGAACGGTGTTTCCTACACATACGGACCATATCTAGTTCAACTCCTCTTGTGAAACTGACACAAAGCACAGGTTCTGTAACATCCAATGCTTTTCAATTAAGACCAAGAAACGTGTGAGCTTCGTGTACGATGTAGTTCGTTTGACCTGTAAAGTAACTGCCCTTACCTGAAACGATGTCTTGATTGTAGGAAGACACAGAGCCTGGGATTTAACTCCATTTCTGAAGTGGAACACACAGCAGAGTTCTCATTCATTGATCACACTCTGCTTTAGAGCAAGAAGCACGCTCTTGCTTTCTAGAGTCTCTAAGAAAGCAGGAAACATGAGTGTGCTGACAACAAAAGAATGGTGTTTCCTACACATACGGACCATATCTAGTCCAACTCTGCCTTGAAATTGATACAAAGCACAGGTCCTCTATCATCCAATGCTTGTCAGCTAACATGAGAATCGTGTGAGCTTTTTGAACGATGTAGTTCGTTTGAGCTCAAAAGTAACTGCCCTTACCTGAAATGAAGTCTTGCATGTAGGAAGACACAGAGCCTGAGGTTTAACTCCATTTCTGAAGGGGAACACACAGCACAGTTCTCATCCATTGATCACACTCTGCTTTAGAGCATGAAGCACTGTCTTGATTTCTAGATTCTCTACGACAGCAAAGAAACGTGAGTGTGCTGAGAACAAAAGAACTGTGGTTCCTACACATACGGACCATTTCTAGTCCAACTCTGCCTCTGAAATTGATACAAAGCACTGGCCCCCTAACATCCAATGCTTGTTATTTAAGATGAGAAACGTGTGAGCTTCGTGAATGATGTAGTTCGTTTGAGCTGAAAAGTTACTGCCCTTACCTGAAACGAAGTCTTGCTTGTAGGAAGACACAGAGCCTGGGATTTAACTCCAGTTCTGAAGGGAAACACACAGCATAGTTATCATCCATGGATCACACACTGCTTTAGAGCAGGAAGCACGCCCTTGCTTTCTAGAATCTCTAAGAAAGCAGGAAACATGAGTGTGCTGAGAACAAAAGAACAGTGTTTCCTACACATACGGACCATATCTAGTCCAGCTCTGCCTCTGACATTGATACAAAGCACAGGTCCTCTAACATCCAATGCTTGTCATTTAAGATGAGAAAAGTGTGAGCTTTCGTGAACGAAGTAGTTCCTTTGAGCTGAAAAGTGACTGCCATTACCTGAAACAAAGTCTTGCTTGTAGGAAGACCCAGAGCCTGGGATTTAACTCCATTTCTGAAGTGGAACACACAGCACAGTTCTGAACCATTGATCACACTCTGCTTTAGAGGAAGAAGCACGGACTTGCTTTCTAGATTCTCTAAGACAGCAGGAAACGTGAGTGTGCTGAGAACAAAAGAACGGTGGTTCCTACACATACAGACGATATCTAGTCCAACTCTGCCTCTGAAATTGAGACAAAACACTGGTCCTCTAACATCCAATGCTTGTCATTCAAGATGAGAAACGTGTGAGCTTCGTGAATGATGTAGTTCGTTTGAGCTGAAAAGTGCCTGCCCTTACCTGAAATGAATTCTTGCTTGTAGGAAGACACAGAGCCTGGGATTTAACTCCAGTTCTGAAGGGAAACACCCAGCATAGTTATCATCCATGGATCACACTCTGCTTTGGAGCAAGAAGAATGCTATTGCTTTTTAGACTCTCTAATGCATCAGGAAACGTGAGTGTGTTGAGAACAAAAGAACGGTGTTTCCTACACATACGGACCATATCTAGTTCAACTCCTCTTGTGAAACTGACACAAAGCACAGGTTCTGTAACATCCAATGGTTTTCAATTAAGACCAAGAAACGTGTGAGCTTCGTGTACGATGTAGAGCGTTTGACCTGTAAAGTAACTGCCCTTACCTGAAATGATGTCTTGATTGTAGGAAGACACAGAGCCTGGGATTTAACTCCATTTCTGAAGTGGAACACACAGCAGAGTTCTCATTCATTGATCACACTCTGCTTTAGAGCAAGAAGCACGCTCTTGCTTTCTAGAGTCTCTAAGAAAGCAGGAAACGTGAGTGTGCTGAGAACATAAGAACGGTGTTTCCTAAACATACGGACCATATCTAGTCCAACTCTGCCTTGAAATTGATACAAAGCACAGGTCCTGTAACATCCAATGCTTGTCATTTAAGATGAGAAAAGTGTGAGGTTCGCGAACGTAGTAGTTCGTTTGAGCTGAAAAGTGACTGCCCTTACCTGAAACGAAGTCTTGCTTGTAGGAAGACCCAGAGCCTGGCATTTAACTCCATTTCTGAAGGGAAACACACAGCAGAGTTCTCATTCATTGATCACACTCTGCTTTAGAGCAAGAAGCACGCTCTTGCTTTCTCGAGTCTCTAAGACAGCAGGAAACGTGAGTGTGCTGAGAACAAAAGAATGGTGTTTCCTACACATACGGACCATATCTAGTCAAACTCTGCTTCTGAAACTGATACAAAGCCGTCGTCCTCAAACATCCAAAGCTTGTCAGTTAATCTGAGAAACGTGTGAGCTTTGTGAACGATGTAGTTTGTTTGACCTCAAAAGTGACAACCCTTACCTGAAACAAAATCTTGCATGTAGGAAGACACAGAGTCTGGCATTTAACTCCATTTCTGAAGGGAAACACACAGCATAGTTCTCATCCATGGATCACACTCTGCTTTAGAGCAAGAAGAATTCTAATGCTTTCTAGACTCTCTAATGCAGCAGGAAATGTGAGTGTGCTCAGAACAAAAGAACGGTGTTTCCTACACACACAGACCGTATCTAGTTCAACTGTGCTTCTGAACCTGAAACAAACCACAGGTCCTCTAACATACAATGCTTGTCAGTTAACATGAGAAACGTGTGAGCTTCGGAAACTATGTAGTTTCATTGAGCTGTAAAGTACCTGCCCTTACTTGAAACGAAGTCTTCCTTGTAGGAAGTCACAGAGCCTGGGATTTAACTGCATTTCTTAAGTGGAACACACAGCAGAGTTCTCATTCATTGATCACACTCTGCTTTAGAGCAAGAAGCACGCTCTTGCTTTCTCGATTCTCTAAGACAGCAGGAAACGTGAGGGTGCTGAAAACAAAAGTACGGTGTTTCATACACATACGGGACATATCTAGTCCAACGCTGCTTCAGAAAATGATACAAAGCACTGGTCCTCTAACATCCAATGCTTTTCAGTTAAGATGGGAATCGCGTTAGATTAGTGAACGATGTAGTTCGTTGAGATGAAATGTGACTTCCCTTACCTGAAACGAAGTCTTGCTTGTAGGAAGACACAGAGCCTGGGATTTAACTCCATTTCTGAAGTGGAACACACAGCACAGTTCTGATCCATTGATCACACTCTGCTTTAGAGCAAGAAGCACGCGCTTGCTTTCTAGATTCTCTAAGACAGCAGGAATCGTGAGTGTGCTGAGAACAAAAGAACGGTGGTTCCTACACATACAGACCATATCTAGTCCAACTCTGCCTCTGACATTGATACAAAGCACAGGTCCTCTCACATCCAATGCTTGTCATTTAAGATGAGAAAAGTGTGAGCTTCGTGAACGAAGTAGTTCGTTTGAGCTGAAAAGTGACTGCCTTACCTGAAACGAAGTCTTGCTTGTAGGAAGACAAAGAGCCTGGGATTTAACTCCATTTCTGAAGGGAAACACAGAGCATAGTTCTCATCCATGGATCACACTCTGCTTTAGAGCAAGAAGAATGCTAATGCTTTCTAGATTCTCTAATACAGCAGGAAATGTGAGTGTGCTCAGAACAAAAGAACAATGTTTCCTACACACACGGACCGTATCTAGTTCAACTCTGCTTCTGAACCTGAAACAAACCACAGGTCCTCTAACATCCAGTGCTTGTCAGTTAACATGAGAAACGTGTGAGCTTCGGAAACTATGTAATTTCTTTGAGCTGTAAAGTACCTGCCCTTACTTGAAACGAAGTCTTGCTTGTAGGAAGTCACAGAGCCTGGGATTTAACTCCATTTTAAGGGAAACACACAGCAGACTTCTCATCCATGGATCACACTCTGCTTTAGAGCAAGAAGAATGCTATTGCTTTCTAGACTCTCTAATGCATCAGGAAACGTGAGTGTGCTGAGAACAAAAGAACGGTGTTTCCTACACATACGGACCATATCTAGTTCAACTCCTCTTGTGAAACTGACACAAAGCACAGGTTCTGTAACATCCAATGCTTTTCAATTAAGACCAAGAAACGTGTGAGCTTCGTGTACGATGTAGTTCGTTTGAACTGTAAAGTAACTGCCCTTACCTGAAACGATGTCTTGATTGTAGGAAGACACGAGCCTGGGATTTAACTCCATTTCTGAAGTGGAACACACAGCAGAGTTCTCATTCATTGATCACACTCTGCTTTAGAGCAAGAAGCACGCTCTTGCTTTCTAGAGTCTCTAAGAAAGCAGGAAACATGATTGTGCTGACAACAAAAGAATGGTGTTTCCTACACATACGGACCATATCTAGTCCAACTCTGCCTTGAAATTGATACAAAGCACAGGTCCTCTATCAACCAATGCTTGTCAGCTAACATGAGAATCGTGTGAGCTTTTTGAACGATGTAGTTCGTTTGAGCTCAAAAGTAACTGCCCTTACCTGAAATGAAGTGTTGCATGTAGGAAGACACAGAGCCTGGGGTTTAACTCCATTTCTGAAGTGGAACACACAGCACAGTTCTCATCCATTGATCACACTCTGCTTTAGAGTATAAAGCACTGTCTTGCTTTCTAGATACTCTACGACAGCAAAGAAACGTGAGTGTGCTGAGAACAAAAGAACTGTGGTTCCTACACATACGGACCATTTCTAGTCCAACTCTGCCTCTGAAATTGATACAAAGCACTGGCCCTCTAACATCCAATGCTTGTTATTTAAGATGAGAAACGTGTGAGCTTCGTGAATGATGTAGTTCGTTTGAGCTGAAAAGTTCCTGCCCTTCCCTGAAATGAAGTCTTGCTTGTAGGAAGACACAGAGCCTGGGATTTAACTCCAGTTCTGAAGGGAAACACACAGCATAGTTATCATCCATGGATCACACTCTGCTTTAGAACAGCAAGCACGCCCTTGCTTTCTAGAATCTCTAAGAAAGCAGGAAACATGAGTGTGCTGAGAACAAAAGAACAGTGTTTCCTACACATACGGACCATATCTAGTCCAAATCTGCCTCTGACATTGATACAAAGCACAGGTCCTCTAACATCCAATCCTTGTCATTTAAGATGAGAAAAGTGTGAGCATCGTGAACGAAGTAGTTCGTTTGAGCTGAATAGTGACTGCCATTACCTGAAACGAAGTCTTGCTTGTAGGAAGACACAGAGCCTGGGATTTAACTCCATTTCTGAAGTGGAACACAGCACAGTTCTGAACCATTGATCACACTCTGCTTTAGAGCAAGAAGCATGGACTTGCTTTCTAGATTCTCTAAGACAGCAGGAAACGTGAGTGTGCTGAGAACAAAAGAACGGTGGTTCCTACACATACAGACCATATCTAGTCCAACTCTGCCTCTGAAATTGAGACAAAGCACTGGTCCTCTAACATCCAATGCTTGTCATTTAAGATGAGAAACGTGTGAGCTTTGTGAATGATGTAGTTCGTTTGAGCTGAAAAGTGCCTGCCCATACCTGAAATGAATTCTTGCTTGTAGGAAGACACAGAGCCTGGGATTTAACTCCAGTTCTGAAGGGAAACACCCAGCATAGTTATCATCCATGGATCACACTCTGCTTTAGAGCAAGAAGAATGCTATTGCTTTCTAGACTCTCTAATGCATCAGGAAACGTGAGTGTGTTGAGAACAAAAGAATGGTGTTTCCTACACATACGGACCATATCTAGTTCAACTCCTCTTGTGAAACTGACACAAAGCACAGGTTCTGTAACATCCAATGGTTTTCAATTAAGACCAAGAAACGTGTGAGCTTCGTGTACGATGTAGAGCGTTTGACCTGTAAAGTAACTGCCCTTACCTGAAATGATGTCTTGATTGTAGGAAGACACAGAGCCTGGGATTTAACTCCATTTCTGAAGTGGAACACACAGCAGAGTTCTCATTCATTGATCACACTCTGCTTTAGAGCAAGAAGCACGCTCTTGCTTTCTCGATTCTCTAAGACAGCAGGAAACGCGAGGGTGCTGAAAACAAAAGTACGGTGTTTCATACACATACGGGACATATCTAGTCCAACGCTGCTTCGGAAAATGATACAAAGCACTGGTCCTCTAACATCCAATGCTTTTCAGTTAAGATGGGAATCGCGTTAGCTTAGTGAACGATGTAGTTCGTTGAGATGAAATGTGACTTCCCTTACCTGAAACGAAGTCTTGCTTGTAGGAAGACACAGAGCCTGGGATTTAACTCCATTTCTGAAGTGGAACACACAGCACAGTTCTGATCCATTGATCACACTCTGCTTTAGAGCAAGAAGCACGGATATGCTTTCTAGATTCTCTAAGACACCAGGAATCGTGAGTGTGCTGAGAACAAAAGAACAGTGTTTCCTACACACACGGACCGTATCTAGTTCAACTCTGCTTCTGAACCTGAAACAAACCACAGGTCCTCTAACATCCAATGCTTGTCGGTTAACATGAGAAACGTGTGAGTTTCGGAAACTATGTAGTTTCTTTGAGCTGGAAAGTACCTGCCCTTACTTGAAACGAAGTCTTGCTTGTAGGAAGTCACAGAGCCTGGGATTTAACTCCATTTCTTAAGTGGAACACAAAGCAGAGTTCTCATTCATTGATCACATTCTGCTTTAGAGCAAGAAGCACGCTCTTGCTTTCTCGATTCTCTAAGACAGCAGGAAACGTGAGGGTGCTGAGAACAAAAGTACGTTGTTTCCTACACATACGGGACATATCTAGTCCAACTCTGCTTCGGAAAATGATACAAAGCACTGGTCCTCTAACATCCAATGCCTTTCAGTTAAGATGGGAAACGCGTTAGCTTAGTGAACGATGTAGTTCGTTGAGATGAAATGTGACTTCCCTTACCTGAAACGAAGTCTTGCTTGTAGGAAGACACAGAGCCTGGGAATTAACTCCATTTCTGAAGTGGAACACACAGCACAGTTCTGATCCATTGAACACACTCTGCTTTAGAGCAAGAAGCACGGACTTGCTTTCTATATTCTCTAAGACAGCAGGAATCGTGAGTGTGCTGAGAACAAAAGAACGGTGTTTCCTACACACACGGACCGTATCTAGTTCAACTCTGCTTCTGAAACTGAAACAAACCACAGGTCCTCTAACATACAATGCTTGTCAGTTAACATGAGAAACGTGTGAGGTTCGTGAACGAAGTAGTTCGTTTGAGCTGAAAAGTGACTGCCCTTACCTGAAACGAAGTCTTGCTTGTAGGAAGACACAGAGCCAGGCATTTAACTCCATTTCTGAAGGGAAACACACAGCAGAGTTCTCATTCATTGATCACACTCTGCTTTAGAGCAAGAAGCACGCTCTTGCTTTCTTGATTCTCTAAGACAGCAGGAAACGTGAGTGTGCTCAGAACAATAGAACGGTGTTTCCTACACACACGGACAGTATCTAGTTCAACTGTGCTTCTGAAACTGAAACAAACCACAGGTCCTCTAACATCCAATGCCTGTCAGTTAACATGAGAAACGTGTGAGCTTCGGGATCTATGTAGTTTCTTTGAGCTGTAAAGTACCTGCCCTTACTTGAAACGAAGTCTTGCTTGTAGGAAGTCACAGAGCCTGGGATTTAACCCCATTTCTGAAGTGAAACACACAGCAGAGTTCTCATCCATTGATCATACTCTGCTTTAGAGCAAGAAGCACGCTCTAGGTTTCTACAGTCTCTAAGACAGCAGGAAAAGTGAGTGTGCTGAGAACAAAAGAATGGTGTTTCCTACACATACGGACCATATCTAGTCAAACTCTGCTTCTGAAACTGATACAAAGCCGTCGTCCTCAAACATCCAAAGCTTGTCAGTTAAGCTGAGAAACATGTGAGCTTTGTGAACGATGTAGTTCGTTTGACCTCAAAATTGATAACCCTTACCTGAAACAAAATCTTGCATGTAGGAAGACACAAAGCCTGGGGTTTAACTCCATTTCTGAAGGGAAACACACAGCAGAGTTCTCATCCTTTGATCACACTCTGCTTTAGAGCAAGAAGCACGCGCTTGCTTTCTAGATTCTCTAAGACAGCAGGAAACGTGAGTGTGCTGAGAACAAAAGAACGGTCTTTCCTACACATACGGACCATATCTAGTCCAACTCTGCCTCTGACATTGATACAAAGCACAGGTCCTGTAACATCCAATGCTTGTCATTTAAGGTGAGAAAAGTGTGAGGTTCGTGAACGAAGTAGTTCGTTTGAGCTGAAAAGTGACTGCCCTTACCTGAAACGAAGTCTTGCTTGTAGGAAGACACAGAGCCTGGCATTTAACTCCATTTCTGAAGGGAAACACACAGCAGAGTTCTCATTCATTGATCACACTCTGCTTTAGAACAAGAAGCACGCTCTTGCTTTCTCGATTCTCTAAGACAGTAGGAAACGTGAGTGTGCTCAGAACAAAAGAACGGTGTTTCCTACACACACGGACCGTATCTAGTTCAACTGTGCTTCTGAAATGGAAACAAACCACAGGTCCTCTAACATCAAATGCCTGTCAGTTAACATGAGAAACGTGTGAGCTTCGGGAGCTATGTAGATTCTTTGAGCTGTAAAGTACCTGCCCTTACTTGAAAAAAAGTCTTGCTTGTAGGAAGTCACAGAGCCTGGGATTTAACTCCATTTCTGAAGTGGAACACACAGCAGAGTTCTCATTCATTGATCACACTCTGCTTTAGAGCAAGAAGCACGCTCTTGCTTTCTCAATTCTCTAAGACAGCAGGAAACGTGTGGGTGCTGAGAACAAAAGTACGGTGTTTCCTACACATACGGGACATATCTAGTCCAACTCTGCTTCAGAAAATGATACAAAGCACTGGTCCTCTAACATCCAATGCTTTTCAGTTAAGATGGGAAACGCGTTAGCTTAGTGAACGATGTAGTTCGTTGAGATGAAATGTGACTTCCCTTACCTGAAACGAAGTCTTGCTTGTAGGAAGACACAGAGCCTGGGATTTAACTCCATTTCTGAAGTGGAACACACAGCACAGTTCTGATCCATTGATCACACTCTGCTTTAGAGCAAGAAGCACGGACTTGCTTTCTAGATTCTCTAAGACAGCAGGAATCGTGAGTGTGCTAAGAACAAAAGAACGGTGGTTCCTACACATACAGACCATATCTAGTCCAACTCTGCCTCTGACATTGATACAAAGCACAGGTCCTCTCACATCCAATGCTTGTCATTTTAGATGAGAAAAGTGTGAGCTTCGTGAACGAAGTAGTTCGTTTGAGCTGAAAAGTGACTGCCTTACCTGAAACGAAGTCTTGCTTGTAGGAAGACACAGAGCCTGGCATTTAACTCCATTTCTGAAGGGAAACACACAGCAGAGTTCTCATTCATTGATCACACTCTGCTTTAGAGCAAGAAGCACGCTCTTGCTTTCTGGAGTCTCTAAGAAAGCAGGAAACGTGAGTGTGCTGAGAACAAAAGAACGGTGTTTCCTACACATATGGACCATATCTAGTCAAACTCTGCCTTGAAATTGATATAAAGCACAGGATCTCTATCATCCAATGCTTGTCATTTAAGATGAGAAACGTGTGAGCTTCGTGAACGATGTAGTTCGTTTGAGCTGAAAAGTTACTGCCCTTACATGAAACGAAATCTTGCTTGTAGGAAGACACAAAGCCTGAGATTTAACTCCATTTCTGAAGGGAAACACACAGCAGAGTTCTCATCCATTGATCACACTCTGCTTTAGAGCAAAAAGTATGCTCTAGGTTTCTAGAGTCTCTAAGACAGCAGGAAACGTGAGTGTGATGAGAACAAAAGAACGGTGTTTCCTACACACACGAACCGTATCTCTTTCAACTCTGCTTCTGAAACTGAAACAAACCACAGGTCCTCTAACATCCAATGCTTGTCAGTTTACATGAGAAACGTGTGAGCTTCGGAAACTATGTAGTTTCTTTGAGCTGTAAAGTACCTGCCCTTACTTGAAACGAAGTCTTGCTTGTAGGAAGTCACAGAAACTGGGATTTAACTCCATTTCTGAAGTGAAACACACAGCAGAGTTCTCATCCATTGATCATACTCTGCTTTAGAGCAAGAAGCACGCTCTAGGTTTCTACAGTCTCTAAGACAGCAGGAAACGTGAGTGTGCCGAGAACAAAAGAATGGCGTTTCCTACACATACGGACCATATCTAGTCAAACTCTGCTTCTGAAACTGATACAAAGCTGTCGTCCTCAAACATCCAAAGTTTGTCAGTTACGCTGAGAAACGTGTGAGCTTTGTGAACGATGTAGTTCGTTTGACCTCAAAAGTGACAACCCTTACCTGAAACAAAATCTTGCATGTAGGAAGACACAGAGCCTGGGGTTTAACTCCATTTCTGAAGGGAAACAGACAGCAGAGTTCTCATCCATGGATCACACTCTGCTTTAGAGCAAGAAGAATGCTATTGCTTTCTAGACTCTCTAATGAATCAGGAAACGTGAGTGTGCTGAGAACAAAAGAACGGTGTTTCCTACACATACGGACCATATCTAGTTCAACTCCTCTTGTGAAACTGACACACAGCACAGGTTCTGTAACATCCAATGCTTTTCAATTAAGACCAAGAAACGTGTGAGCATCGTGTACGATGTAGTTCGTTTGACCTGTAAAGTAACTGCCCTTACCTGAAACTATGTCTTGATTGTAGGAAGACACAGAGCCTGGGATTAAACTCCATTTCTGAAGTGGAACACACAGCAGAGTTCTCATTCATTGATCACACTCTGCTTTAGAGCATGAAGCACTGTCTTGCTTTCTAGATTCATTACGAGAGCAAAGAAACGTGAGTGTGCTGAGAACAAAAGAACTGTGGTTTCTACACATACGGACCATTTCTAGTCCAACTCTGCCTCTGAAATTGATACAAAGCACTGGCCCTCTAACATCCAATGCTTGTAATTTAAGATGAGAAACGTGTGAGCTTCGTGAATGATGTAGTTCATTTGAGCTGAAAAGTTACTGCCCTTACCTGAAACGAAGTCTTGCTTGTAGGAAGACACAGAGCCTGGGATTTAACTCCAGTTCTGAAGGGAAACACACAGCATTGTTATCATCCATGGATCACACTCTGCTTTAGAGCAGGAAGCACGCCCTTGCTTTCTAGAATCTCTAAGAAAGCAGGAAACATGAGTGTGCTGAGAACAAAAGAACAGTGTTTCCTACACATACGGACCATATCTAGTCCAACTCTGCCTCTGACATTGATACAAAGCACAGGTCCTCTTACATCCAATGCTTGTCATTTAAGATGAGAAAAGTGTGAGCTTCGTGAACGAAGTAGTTCGTTTGAGCTGAAAAGTGACTGCCATTACCTGAAACGAAGTCTTGCTTGTAGAAGACACAGAGCCTGGGATTTAACTCCATTTCTGAAGTGGAACACACAGCACAGTTCTGAACCATTGATCACACTCTGCTTTAGAGCCAGAAGCACGGACTTGCTTTCTAGAATCTCTAAGACAGCGGGAAACGTGAGTGTGCTGAGAACAAAAGAACGGTGGTTCCTACACATACAGACGATATCTAGTCCAACTCTGCCTCTGAAATTGAGACAAAGCACTGGTCCTCTAACATTCAATGCTTGTCATTTAAGATGAGAAACGTGTGAGCTTCGTGAATGATGTAGTTCGTTTGAGCTGAAAAGTGCCTGCCCTGACCTGAAATGAATTCTTGCTTGTAGGAAGACACAGAGCCTGGGATTTAACTCCATTTCTGAAGGGAAACACACAGCATAGTTATCATCCATGGATCACACTCTGCTTTAGAGCAAGAAGAATGCTATTGCTTTCTAGACACTCTAATGCATTAGGAAACGTGAGTGTGCTGAGAACAAAAGAACGGTGTTTCCTACACATACGGACCATATCTAGTTCAACTCCTCTTGTGAAACTGACACAAAGCACAGGTTCTGTAACATCCAATGCTTTTCAATTAAGACCAAGAAGCTTGTGAGCTTCGTGTACGATGTAGTTCGTTTGACCTGTAAAGTAACTGCCCTTACCTGAAACGATGTCTTGATTGTAGGAAGACACAGAGCCTGGGATATAACTCCATTTCTGAAGTGGAACACACAGCAGAGTTCTCATTCATTGATCACACTCTGCTTTAGAGCAAGAAGCACGCTCTTGCTTTCTAGAGTCTCTAAGAAAGCAGGAAACATGAGTGTGCTGACAACAAAAGAATGGTGTTTCCTACACATACGGACCATATCTAGTCCAACTCTGCCTTGAAATTGATACAAAGCACAGGTCCTCTATCATCCAATGCTTGTCAGCTAACATGAGAATCGTGTGAGCTTTTTGAACGATGTAGTTCGTTTGAGCTCAAAAGTAACTGCCCTTACCTGAAATGAAGTCTTGCATGTAGGAAGACACAGAGCTTGAGGTTTAACTCCATTTCTGAAGTGGAACACACAGCACAGTTCTCATCCATTGATCACACTCTGCTTTAGAGCATGAAGCACTGTCTTGATTTCTAGATTCTCTACGACAGCAAAGAAACGTGAGTGTGCTGAGAACAAAAGAACTGTGGTTCCTACACATACGGACCATTTCTAGTCCAACTCTGCCTCTGAAATTGATACAAAGCACTGGCCCTCTAACATCCAATGCTTGTTATTTAAGATGAGAAACGTGTGAGCTTCGTGAATGATGTAGTTCGTTTGAGCTGAAAAGTTACTGCCCTTACCTGAAACGAAGTCTTGCTTGTAGGAAGACACAGAGCCTGGGATTTAACTCCAGTTCTGAAGGGAAACACACAGCATAGTTATCATCCATGGATCACACACTGCTTTAGAGCAGGAAGCACGCCCTTGCTTTCTAGAATCTCTAAGAAAGCAGGAAACATGAGTGTGCTGAGAACAAAAGAACAGTGTTTCCTACACATACGGACCATATCTAGTCCAGCTCTGCCTCTGACATTGATACAAAGCACAGGTCCTCTAACATCCAATGCTTGTCATTTAAGATGAGAAAAGTGTGAGCTTTCGTGAACGAAGTAGTTCCTTTGAGCTGAAAAGTGACTGCCATTACCTGAAACAAAGTCTTGCTTGTAGGAAGACCCAGAGCCTGGGATTTAACTCCATTTCTGAAGTGGAACACACAGCACAGTTCTGAACCATTGATCACACTCTGCTTTAGAGGAAGAAGCACGGACTTGCTTTCTAGATTCTCTAAGACAGCAGGAAACGTGAGTGTGCTGAGAACAAAAGAACGGTGGTTCCTACACATACAGACGATATCTAGTCCAACTCTGCCTCTGAAATTGAGACAAAACACTGGTCCTCTAACATCCAATGCTTGTCATTCAAGATGAGAAACGTGTGAGCTTCGTGAATGATGTAGTTCGTTTGAGCTGAAAAGGGCCTGCCCTTACCTGAAATGAATTCTTGCTTGTAGGAAGAAACAGAGCCTGGGATTTAACTCCAGTTCTGAAGGGAAACACACAGCATAGTTATCATCCATGGATCACACTCTGCTTTAGAGCAAGAAGAATGCTATTGCTTTCTAGACTCTCTAATGCATCAGGAAACGTGAGTGTGCTGAGAACAAAAGAACGGTGTTTCCTACACATACGGACCATATCTAGTTCAACTCCTCTTGTGAAACTGACACAAAGCACAGGTTCTGTAACATCCAATGCTTTTCAATTAAGACCAAGAAACGTGTGAGCTTCGTGTACGATGTAGTTCGTTTGACCTGTAAAGTAACTGCCCTTACCTGAAACGATGTCTTGATTGTAGGAAGACACAGAGCCTGGGATTTAACTCCATTTCTGAAGTGGAACACACAGCAGAGTTCTCATTCATTGATCACACTCTGCTTTAGAGCAAGAAGCACGCTCTTGCTTTCTAGAGTCTCTAAGAAAGCAGGAAACATGAGTGTGCTGACAACAAAAGAATGGTGTTTCCTACACATACGGACCATATCTAGTCCAACTCTGCCTTGAAATTGATACAAAGCACAGGTCCTCTATCATCCAATGCTTGTCAGCTAACATGAGAATCGTGTGAGCTTTTTGAACGATGTAGTTCGTTTGAGCTCAAAAGTAACTGCCCTTACCTGAAATGAAGTCTTGCATGTAGGAAGACACAGAGCCTGAGGTTTAACTCCATTTCTGAAGGGGAACACACAGCACAGTTCTCATCCATTGATCACACTCTGCTTTAGAGCATGAAGCACTGTCTTGATTTCTAGATTCTCTACGACAGCAAAGAAACGTGAGTGTGCTGAGAACAAAAGAACTGTGGTTCCTACACATACGGACCATTTCTAGTCCAACTCTGCCTCTGAAATTGATACAAAGCACTGGCCACCTAACATCCAATGCTTGTTATTTAAGATGAGAAACGTGTGAGCTTCGTGAATGATGTAGTTCGTTTGAGCTGAAAAGTTACTGCCCTTACCTGAAACGAAGTCTTGCTTGTAGGAAGACACAGAGCCTGGGATTTAACTCCAGTTCTGAAGGGAAACACACAGCATAGTTATCATCCATGGATCACACACTGCTTTAGAGCAGGAAGCACGCCCTTGCTTTCTAGAATCTCTAAGAAAGCAGGAAACATGAGTGTGCTGAGAACAAAAGAACAGTGTTTCCTACACATACGGACCATATCTAGTCCAGCTCTGCCTCTGACATTGATACAAAGCACAGGTCCTCTAACATCCAATGCTTGTCATTTAAGATGAGAAAAGTGTGAGCTTTCGTGAACGAAGTAGTTCCTTTGAGCTGAAAAGTGACTGCCATTACCTGAAACAAAGTCTTGCTTGTAGGAAGACCCAGAGCCTGGGATTTAACTCCATTTCTGAAGTGGAACACACAGCACAGTTCTGAACCATTGATCACACTCTGCTTTAGAGGAAGAAGCACGGACTTGCTTTCTAGATTCTCTAAGACAGCAGGAAACGTGAGTGTGCTGAGAACAAAAGAACGGTGGTTCCTACACATACAGACGATATCTAGTCCAACTCTGCCTCTGAAATTGAGACAAAACACTGGTCCTCTAACATCCAATGCTTGTCATTCAAGATGAGAAACGTGTGAGCTTCGTGAATGATGTAGTTCGTTTGAGCTGAAAAGTGCCTGCCCTTACCTGAAATGAATTCTTGCTTGTAGGAAGAAACAGAGCCTGGGATTCAACTCCAGTTCTGAAGGGAAACACACAGCATAGTTATCATCCATGGATCACACTCTGCTTTAGAGCAAGAAGAATGCTATTGCTTTCTAGACTCTCTAATGCATCAGGAAACGTGAGTGTGCTGAGAACAAAAGAACGGTGTTTCCTACACATACGGACCATATCTAGTTCAACTCCTCTTGTGAAACTGACACAAAGCACAGGTTCTGTAACATCCAATGCTTTTCAATTAAGACCAAGAAACGTGTGAGCTTCGTGTACGATGTAGTTCGTTTGACCTGTAAAGTAACTGCCCTTACCTGAAACGATGTCTTGATTGTAGGAAGACACAGAGCCTGGGATTTAACTCCATTTCTGAAGTGGAACACACAGCAGAGTTCTCATTCATTGATCACACTCTGCTTTAGAGCAAGAAGCACGCTCTTGCTTTCTAGAGTCTCTAAGAAAGCAGGAAACATGAGTGTGCTGACAACAAAAGAATGGTGTTTCCTACACATACGGACCATATCTAGTCCAACTCTGCCTTGAAATTGATACAAAGCACAGGTCCTCTATCATCCAATGCTTGTCAGCTAACATGAGAATCGTGTGAGCTTTTTGAACGATGTAGTTCGTTTGAGCTCAAAAGTAACTGCCCTTACCTGAAATGAAGCCTTGCATGTAGGAAGACACAGAGCCTGGGGTTTAACTCCATTTCTGAAGTGGAACACACAGCGCAGTTCTCATCCATTGATCACACTCTGCTTTAGAGCATGAAGCACTGTTTTGCTTTCTAGGTTCTCTACGACAGCAAAGAAACGTTAGTGTGCTGAGAACAAAAGAACTGAGGTTCCTACACATACGGACCATTTCAAGTCCAACTCTGCCTCTGAAATTGATACAAAGCACTGGCCCTCTAACATCCAATGCTTGTCATTTAAGATGAGATACGTGTGAGCTTTGTGAACGATGTAGTTCATTTGAGCTCAAAAGTGACTGCCCTTACCTGAAACGAAGTCTTGCATGTAGGAAGACACAGAGCCTGGGGTTTAACTCCATTTCTGAAGGGACACACACAGCATAGTTCTCATCCATTGATCACACTCTGCTTTAGAGCAGGAAGCACGCCCTTGCTTTCTAGAATCTCTAAGAAAGCAGGAAACGTGAGTGTGCTGAGAACAAAAGAACAGTGTTTCCTACACATACGGACCATATCTAGTCCAGCTCTGCCTCCGACATTGATACAAAGCACAGGTCCTCTAACATCCAATGCTTGTCATTTAAGATGAGAAAAGTGTGAGCTTTCTTGAACGAAGTAGTTCGTTTGAGCTGAAAAGTGACTGCCATTACCTGAAACAAAGTCTTGCTTGTAGGAAGACCCAGAGCCTGGGATTTAACTCCATTTCTGAAGTGGAACACACAGCACAGTTCTGAACCATTGAACACACTCTGCTTTAGAGCAAGAAGCACGGACTTGCTTTCTAGATTCTCTAAGACAGCAGGAAACGTGAGTGTGCTGAGAACAAAAGAACGGTGGTTCCTACACATACAGACGATATCTAGTCCAACTCTGCCTCTGAAATTGATACAAAACACTGGTCCTCTAACATCCAATGCTTGTCATTTAAGATGAGAAACGTTTGAGCTTCGTGAATGATGTAGTTCGTTTGAGCTGAAAAGTGCCTGCCCTTACCTGAAATGAATTCTTGCTCGTAGGAAGACACAGAGCCTGGGATTTAACTCCAGTTCTGAAGGGAAACACACAGCAGAGTTATCATCCATGGATCACACTCTGCTTTAGAGCAAGAAGAATGCTATTGCTTTCTAGACTCTCTAATGCATCAGGAAACGTGAGTGTGCTGAGAACAAAAGAACGGTGTTTCCTACACATACGGACCATATCTAGTTCAACTCCTCTTGTGAAACTGACACAAAGCACAGGTTCTGTAACATCCAATGCTTTTCAATTAAGACCAAGAAACGTGTGAGCTTCGTGTACGATGTAGTTCGTTTGACCTGTAAAGTAACTGCCCTTACCTGAAACGATGTCTTGATTGTAGGAAGACACAGAGCCTGGGATTTAACTCCATTTCTGAAGTGGAACACACAGCAGAGTTCTCATTCATTGATCACACTCTGCTTTAGAGCAAGAAGCACGCTCTTGCTTTCTAGAGTCTCTAAGAAAGCAGGAAACATGAGTGTGCTGACAACAAAAGAATGGTGTTTCCTACACATACGGACCATATCTAGTCCAACTCTGCCTTGAAATTGATACAAAGCACAGGTCCTCTATCATCCAATGCTTGTCAGCTAACATGAGAATCGTGTGAGCTTTTTGAACGATGTAGTTCGTTTGAGCTCAAAAGTAACTGCCCTTACCTGAAATGAAGCCTTGCATGTAGGAAGACACAGAGCCTGGGGTTTAACTCCATTTCTGAAGGGAAACACACAGCATAGTTCTCATCCATTGATCACACTCTGCTTTAGAGCAGGAAGCACGCCCTTGCTTTCTAGAATCTCTAAGAAAGCAGGAAACGTGAGTGTGCTGAGAACAAAAGAACAGTGTTTCCTACACATACGGACCATATCTAGTCCAACTCTGCCTCTGACATTGATACAAAGCACAGGTCCTCTCACATCCAATGCTTGTCATTTAAGATGAGAAAAGTGTGAGCTTCGTGAACGAAGTAGTTCCTTTGAGCTGAAAAGTGACTGCCTTACCTGAAACGAAGTCTTGCTTGTAGGAAGACACAGAGCCTGGCATTTAACTCCATTTCTGAAGGGAAACACACAGCATAGTTCTCATCCATGGATCACACTCTACTTTAGAGCAAGAAGAATGCTAATGCTTTCTAGAGTCTCTAATACAGCAGGAAACGTGAGTGTGCTCAGAACAAAAGAACGGTGTTTCCTACACACACGGACCGTATCTAGTTCAACTCTGCTTATGAACCTGAAACAAACCACAGGTCCTCTAACATCCAATGCTTGTCAGTTAACATGAGAAACGTGTGAGCTTCGGAAACTATGTAGTTTCTTTGAGCTGTAAAGTACCTGCCCTTACTTGAAACGAAGTCTTGCTTGTAGGAAGTCACAGAGCCTGGTATTTAACTCCATTTCTTAAGGGAAACACACAGCAGAGTTCTCATTCATTGATCACACTCTGCTTTAGAGCAAGAAGCACGCTCTTGCTTTCTGGAGTCTCTAAGACAGCAGGAAACGTGAGTGTGCTCAGAAAAACAGAACGGTGTTTCCTACACATAAGGACCATATCTATTTCAAATTTGCTTCTGAAACTGATACAAACCAAAGGTCCTCTAACATCCAATGCTTGTCAGTTAAGATGAGAAACGTGTGACCTTCGTAAACTATGTAGTTCGTTTGAGCTGTAAAGTACCTGCCCTTACCTGAAACGAAGTCTTGCTTGTAGGAAGACTCAGAGCCTGGGATTTAACTCTATTTCTGAAGTGAAACACACAGCAGAGTTCTCATCCATTGATCACACTCTGCTTTAGAGCAAGAAGAATGCTAATGCTTTCTAGAGTCTCTAAAACAGCAGGAAACGTGAGTGTGCTCAGAACAAAAGAACGGTGTTTCCTACACACGCGGACTGTATCTAGTTCAACTCTGCTTCTGAAACTGAAACAAACCACAGGCCCTCTAACATCCAATGCTTGTCAGTTAACATGAGAAACTTGTGAGCTTCAGAAACTATGTAGTTTCTTTTAGCTGTAAATTACCTGCCCTTACTTGAAACGAAGTCTTGCTTGTAGGAAGTCACAGAGCCAGGGATTTAACTCCATTTCTGAAGTGAACCACACAGCAGAGTTCTCTTCCATTGATCACACTCTGCTTTAGAGCAAGAAGCACGTGCTAGCCTTCTAGAGTCTCTAAGACAGCAGGAAACGTGAGTGTGCTGAGAACAAAAGAACGGTGTTTCCTACACATACGGACCATATCTAGTCAAACTCTGCTTCTGAAAGTGATACAAAGCAGTGGTCCTCAAACATCCAAAGCTTGTCAGTTAAGCTGAGAAACGTGTGAGCTTTGTGAACGATGTAGTTCATTTGAGCTCAAAAGTGACTGCCCTTACCTGAAACGAAGTCTTGCATGTAGGAAGACACAGAGCCTGGGCTTTAACTCCATTTCTGAAGGGAAACACACAGCATAGTTCTCATCCATTGATCACACTCTGCTTTAGAGCAAGAAGAATGCTAATGCTTTCTAGAGTCTCTAAGAAAGCAGGAAACGTGACTGTGCTGAGAAAAAAAGAACGGTGTTTCCTACACATACGGACCATTTCTAGTCCAACTCTGCCTCTGAAATTGATACAAAGCACTGGTCCTCTAACATCCAATGCTTGTCATTTAAGATGAGAAACGTGTGAGCTTCATGAATGATGTAGTTCGTTTGAGCTGAAAAGTTCCTGCCCTTACCTGAAACGAAGCCTTGCTTGTAGGAAGACACAGAGCATTGGGTTTAACTCCATTTCTGAAGGGAAACACACAGCATAGTTCTCATCCATTGATCACACTCTGCTTTAGAGCAAGAATCACGCTCTTGCTTTCTAGATTCTCTAAGAAAGCAGGAAACGTGAGTGTGCTGAGAACAAAAGAACGGTGTTTCCTACATATACGGACATATCTAGTCCAACTCTGCTTCTGAAAATGATACAAAGAACTGGTCCTCTAACATCCAATGCTTTTCAGTTAAAATGGGAAACGTGTTAGCTTCGTGAACGATGTAGATCGTTTGAGATGAAAAGTGACTTACCTTACCTGAAACGAAGTCTTGCTTGAAGGAAGACACAGAGCCCGGGATTTAACTCCATTTCTGAAGTGGAACACACAGCACAGTTCTGATCCATTGATCACACTCTGCTTTAGAACAAGAAGCACGGACTTGCTTTCTAGATTCTCTAAGACAGCAGGAAACGTGAGTGTGCTGAGAACAAAAGAACGGTGGTTCCTACACATACGGACCATTTCTAGTCCAACTCTGCCTCTGAAATTGATACAAAGCACTGGTCCTCTCACATCCAATGCTTGTCATTTAAGATGAGAAAAGTGTGAGCTTCGTGAACGAAGTAGTTCGTTTGAGCTGAAAAGTGACTGCCTTACCTGAAACGAAGTCTTGCTTGTAGGAAGACACAGAGCCTGGCATTTAACTCCATTTCTGAAGGGAAACACACAGCATAGTTCTCATCCATGGATCACACTCTGCTTTAGAGCAAGAAGAATGCTAATGCTTTCTAGAGTCTCTAATACAGCAGGAAACGTGAGTGTGCTCAGAACAAAAGAACGGTGTTTCCTACACACACGGACCGTATCTAGTTCAACTCTGCTTATGAACCTGAAACAAACCACAGGTCCTCTAACATCCAATGCTTGTCAGTTAACATGAGAAACGTGTGAGCTTCGGAAACTATGTAGTTTCTTTGAGCTGTAAAGTACCTGCCCTTACTTGAAACGAAGTCTTGCTTGTAGGAAGTCACAGAGCCTGGTATTTAACTCCATTTCTTAAGGGAAACACACAGCAGAGTTCTCATTCATTGATCACACTCTGCTTTAGAGCAAGAAGCACGCTCTTGCTTTCTGGAGTCTCTAAGACAGCAGGAAACGTGAGTGTGCTCAGAAAAACAGAACGGTGTTTCCTACACATAAGGACCATATCTATTTCAAATTTGCTTCTGAAACTGATACAAACCACAGGCCCTCTAACATCCAATGCTTGTCAGTTAACATGAGAAACTTGTGAGCTTCGGAAACTATGTAGTTTCTTTTAGCTGTAAATTACCTGCCCTTACTTGAAACGAAGTCTTGCTTGTAGGAAGTCACAGAGCCAGGGATTTAACTCCATTTCTGAAGTGAACCACACAGCAGAGTTCTCTTCCATTGATCACACTCTGCTTTAGAGCAAGAAGCACGCGCTAGCCTTCTAGAGTCTCTAAGACAGCAGGAAACGTGAGTGTGCTGAGAACAAAAGAACGGTGTTTCCTACACATATGGACCATATCTAGTCAAACTCTGCTTCTGAAAGTGATACAAAGCAGTGGTCCTCAAACATCCAAAGCTTGTCAGTTAAGCTGAGAAACGTGTGAGCTTTGTGAACGATGTAGTTCATTTGAGCTCAAAAGTGACTGCCCTTACCTGAAACAAAGTCTTGCATGTAGGAAGACACAGAGCCTGGGCTTTAACTCCATTTCTGAAGGGAAACACACAGCATAGTTCTCATCCATTGATCACACTCTGCTTTAGAGCAAGAAGAATGCTAATGCTTTCTAGAGTCTCTAAGAAAGCAGGAAACGTGACTGTGCTGAGAAAAAAACAACGGTGTTTCCTACACATACGGACCATTTCTAGTCCAACTCTGCCTCTGAAATTGATACAAAGCACTGGTCCTCTAACATCCAATGCTTGTCATTTAAGATGAGAAACGTGTGAGCTTCATGAATGATGTAGTTCGTTTGAGCTGAAAAGTTCCTGCCCTTACCTGAAACGAAGTCTTGCTTGTAGGAAGACACAGAGCATGGGGTTTAACTCCATTTCTGAAGGGAAACACACAGCATAGTTCTCATCCATTGATCACACTCTGCTTTAGAGCAAGAATCACGCTCTTGCTTTCTAGATTCTCTAAGAAAGCAGGAAACGTGAGTGTGCTGAGAACAAAAGAACGGTGTTTCCTACATATACGGGACATATCTAGTCCAACTCTGCTTCTGAAAATGATACAAAGAACTGGTCCTCTAACATCCAATGCTTTTCAGTTAAAATGGGAAACGTGTTAGCTTCGTGAACGATGTAGATCGTTTGAGATGAAAAGTGACTTACCTTACCTGAAACGAAGTCTTGCTTGAAGGAAGACACAGAGCCCGGGATTTAACCCCATTTCTGAAGTGGAACACACAGCACAGTTCTGATCCATTGATCACACTCTGCTTTAGAACAAGAAGCACGGACTTGCTTTCTAGATTCTCTAAGACAGCAGGAAACGTGAGTGTGCTGAGAACAAAAGAACGGTGGTTCCTACACATACGGACCATTTCTAGTCCAACTCTGCCTCTGAAATTGATACAAAGCACTGGTCCTCTCACATCCAATGCTTGTCATTTAAGATGAGAAAAGTGTGAGCTTCGTGAACGAAGTAGTTCGTTTGAGCTGAAAAGTGACTGCCTTACCTGAAACGAAGTCTTGCTTGTAGGAAGACACAGAGCCTGGCATTTAACTCCATTTCTGAAGGGAAACACACAGCATAGTTCTCATCCATGGATCACACTCTGCTTTAGAGCAAGAAGAATGCTAATGCTTTCTAGAGTCTCTAATACAGCAGGAAACGTGAGTGTGCTCAGAACAAAAGAACGGTGTTTCCTACACACACGGACCGTATCTAGTTCAACTCTGCTTATGAACCTGAAACAAACCACAGGTCCTCTAACATCCAATGCTTGTCAGTTAACATGAGAAACGTGTGAGCTTCGGAAACTATGTAGTTTCTTTGAGCTGTAAAGTACCTGCCCTTACTTGAAACGAAGTCTTGCTTGTAGGAAGTCACAGAGCCTGGTATTTAACTCCATTTCTTAAGGGAAACACACAGCAGAGTTCTCATTCATTGATCACACTCTGCTTTAGAGCAGGAAGCACGCTCTTGCTTTCTGGAGTCTCTAAGACAGCAGGAAACGTGAGTGTGCTCAGAAAAACAGAACGGTGTTTCCTACACATAAGGACCATATCTATTTCAAATTTGCTTCTGAAACTGATACAAACCAAAGGTCCTCTAACATCCAATGCTTGTCAGTTAAGATGAGAAACGTGTGACCTTCGTAAACTATGTAGTTCGTTTGAGCTGTAAAGTACCTGCCCTTACCTGAAACGAAGTCTTGCTTGTAGGAAGACTCAGAGCCTGGGATTTAACTCTATTTCTGAAGTGAAACACACAGCAGAGTTCTCATCCATTGATCACACTCTGCTTTAGAGCAAGAAGAATGCTAATGCTTTCTAGAGTCTCTAAAACAGCAGGAAACGTGAGTGTGCTCAGAACAAAAGAACGGTGTTTCCTACACACGCGGACTGTATCTAGTTCAACTCTGCTTCTGAAACTGAAACAAACCACAGGCCCTCTAACATCCAATGCTTGTCAGTTAACATGAGAAACTTGTGAGCTTCAGAAACTATGTAGTTTCTTTTAGCTGTAAATTACCTGCCCTTACTTGAAACGAAGTCTTGCTTGTAGGAAGTCACAGAGCCAGGGATTTAACTCCATTTCTGAAGTGAACCACACAGCAGAGTTCTCTTCCATTGATCACACTCTGCTTTAGAGCAAGAAGCACGTGCTAGCCTTCTAGAGTCTCTAAGACAGCAGGAAACGTGAGTGTGCTGAGAACAAAAGAACGGTGTTTCCTACACATACGGACCATATCTAGTCAAACTCTGCTTCTGAAAGTGATACAAAGCAGTGGTCCTCAAACATCCAAAGCTTGTCAGTTAAGCTGAGAAACGTGTGAGCTTTGTGAACGATGTAGTTCATTTGAGCTCAAAAGTGACTGCCCTTACCTGAAACGAAGTCTTGCATGTAGGAAGACACAGAGCCTGGGCTTTAACTCCATTTCTGAAGGGAAACACACAGCATAGTTCTCATCCATTTATCACACTCTGCTTTAGAGCAAGAAGAATGCTAATGCTTTCTAGAGTCTCTAAGAAAGCAGGAAACGTGACTGTGCTGAGAAAAAAAGAACGGTGTTTCCTACACATACGGACCATTTCTAGTCCAACTCTGCCTCTGAAATTGATACAAAGCACTGGTCCTCTAACATCCAATGCTTGTCATTTAAGATGAGAAACGTGTGAGCTTCATGAATGATGTAGTTCGTTTGAGCTGAAACGTTCCTGCCCTTACCTGAAACGAAGTCTTGCTTGTAGGAAGACACAGAGCATGGGGTTTAACTCCATTTCTGAAGGGAAACACACAGCATAGTTCTCATCCATTGATCACACTCTGCTTTAGAGCAAGAATCACGCTCTTGCTTTCTAGATTCTCTAAGAAAGCAGGAAACGTGAGTGTGCTGAGAACAAAAGAACGGTGTTTCCTACATATACGGACATATCTAGTCCAACTCTGCTTCTGAAAATGATACAAAGAACTGGTCCTCTAACATCCAATGCTTTTCAGTTAAAATGGGAAACGTGTTAGCTTCGTGAACGATGTAGATCGTTTGAGATGAAAAGTGACTTACCTTACCTGAAACGAAGTCTTGCTTGAAGGAAGACACAGAGCCCGGGATTTAACTCCATTTCTGAAGTGGAACACACAGCACAGTTCTGATCCATTGATCACACTCTGCTTTAGAACAAGAAGCACGGACTTGCTTTCTAGATTCTCTAAGACAGCAGGAAACGTGAGTGTGCTGAGAACAAAAGAACGGTGGTTCCTACACATACGGACCATTTCTAGTCCAACTCTGCCTCTGAAATTGATACAAAGCACTGGTCCTCTCACATCCAATGCTTGTCATTTAAGATGAGAAAAGTGTGAGCTTCGTGAACGAAGTAGTTCGTTTGAGCTGAAAAGTGACTGCCTTACCTGAAACGAAGTCTTGCTTGTAGGAAGACACAGAGCCTGGCATTTAACTCCACTTCTGAAGGGAAACACACAGCATAGTTCTCATCCATGGATCACACTCTGCTTTAGAGCAAGAAGAATGCTAATGCTTTCTAGAGTCTCTAATACAGCAGGAAACGTGAGTGTGCTCAGAACAAAAGAACGGTGTTTCCTACACACACGGACCGTATCTAGTTCAACTCTGCTTATGAACCTGAAACAAACCACAGGTCCTCTAACATCCAATGCTTGTCAGTTAACATGAGAAACGTGTGAGCTTCGGAAACTATGTAGTTTCTTTGAGCTGTAAAGTACCTGCCCTTACTTGAAACGAAGTCTTGATTGTAGGAAGTCACAGAGCCTGGTATTTAACTCCATTTCTTAAGGGAAACACACAGCAGAGTTCTCATTCATTGATCACACTCTGCTTTAGAGCAAGAAGCACGCTCTTGCTTTCTGGAGTCTCTAAGACAGCAGGAAACGTGAGTGTGCTCAGAAAAACAGAACGGTGTTTCCTACACATAAGGACCATATCTATTTCAAATTTGCTTCTGAAACTGATACAAACCAAAGGTCCTCTAACATCCAATGCTTGTCAGTTAAGATGAGAAACGTGTGACCTTCGTAAACTATGTAGTTCGTTTGAGCTGTAAAGTACCAGCCCTTACCTGAAACGAAGTCTTGCTTGTAGGAAGACTCAGAGCCTGGGATTTAACTCTATTTCTGAAGTGAAACACACAGCAGAGTTCTCATCCATTGATCACACTCTGCTTTAGAGCAAGAAGAATGCTAATGCTTTCTAGAGTCTCTAAAACAGCAGGAAACGTGAGTGTGCTCAGAACAAAAGAACGGTGTTTCCTACACACGCGGACTGTATCTAGTTCAACTCTGCTTCTGAAACTGAAACAAACCACAGGCCCTCTAACATCCAATGCTTGTCAGTTAACATGAGAAACTTGTGAGCTTCGGAAACTATGTAGTTTCTTTTAGCTGTAAATTACCTGCCCTTACTTGAAACGAAGTCTTGCTTGTAGGAAGTCACAGAGCCAGGGATTTAACTCCATTTCTGAAGTGAACCACACAGCAGAGTTCTCTTCCACTGATCACACTCTGCTTTAGAGCAAGAAGCACGCGCTAGCCTTCTAGAGTCTCTAAGACAGCAGGAAACGTGAGTGTGCTGAGAACAAAAGAACGGTGTTTCCTACACATACGGACCATATCTAGTCAAACTCTGCTTCTGAAAGTGATACAAAGCAGTGGTCCTCAAACATCCAAAGCTTGTCAGTTAAGCTGAGAAACGTGTGAGCTTTGTGAACGATGTAGTTGATTTGAGCTCAAAAGTGACTGCCCTTACCTGAAACGAAGTCTTGCATGTAGGAAGACACAGAGCCTGGGCTTTAACTCCATTTCTGAAGGGAAACACACAGCATAGTTCTCATCCATTGATCACACTCTGCTTTAGAGCAAGAAGAATGCTAATGCTTTCTAGAGTCTCTAAGAAAGCAGGAAACGTGACTGTGCTGAGAAAAAAAGAACGGTGTTTCCTACACATACGGACCATTTCTAGTCCAACTCTGCCTCTGAAATTGATACAAAGCACTGGTCCTCTAACATCCAATGCTTGTCATTTAAGATGAGAAACGTGTGAGCTTCATGAATGATGTAGTTCGTTTG
Organism: Onychomys leucogaster; assembly: GCA_949786385.1. Classification (NCBI taxonomy): domain Eukaryota; kingdom Metazoa; phylum Chordata; class Mammalia; order Rodentia; family Cricetidae; genus Onychomys; species Onychomys leucogaster. The sequence goes on from CATKUP010000056.1 coordinate 1,507,302, forward strand.
AGCTGAAAAGTTCCTGCCCTTACCTGAAACGAAGTCTTGCTTGTAGGAAGACACAGAGCATTGGGTTTAACTCCATTTCTGAAGGGAAACACACAGCAGAGTTCTCATCCATAGATCACACTCTGCTTTAGAGCAAGAAGCACGTTCTTGCTTTCTAGAGTCTCTAAGAGAGCAGGAAACTTGAGTGTGCTGAAAACAAAAGAACGGTGTTTCCTACACATACGGACCATATCTAATCGAAATCTGCTTCTGAAACTGATACAAAGCACTGGTACTCTAACATCCAATGCTTGTCAGTTAAGATGAGAAACGCTTTAGCTTCGTGAATGATGTAGTTCATTTGAGCTGAAAAGTGACTGCCCTTACCTGAAATGAAGTCTTGCTTGTAGGAAGACTCAGAGCCAGGGATTTAACTCCATTTCTGAAGGGAAACACACAGCAGTGTTCTCATCCATAGATCACACTCTGCTTTAGAGCAAGAAGCACGCTCTTGCTTTCTAGATTCTCTAAGACAGCAGGAAACGTGAGTGTGCTAAGGACAAAAGAACGGTGTTTCCTACACAAAGGGAGCATATATAGTACAACTCTGCTTCTGAAAATGATACAAAGCACTGGTCCTCTAACATCCAATGCTTGTCAGGTAAGATGGGAATCGTGTTAGCTTCATGAACGATGTAGTTCATTTGAGCAGAAAAGTGACTGCCCTTACAGGAAACGAAGTCTTGCTTGTACGAAGACACAGAACCTGGGATTTAACTCCATTTCTGAAGGGAAACACACAGCACACTTCTCATCCATGAATCACACTCTGCTTTAGAGTAAGAACCACGCTCTTCCATTCTAGAGTCTCTAATAAAGCAGGAAACATGATTGTGCTCATAACAAAAGAATTATGTTTCCTAAAAATATGGACCATATCTAGTTTAACACTTCTTCTGAAAGAGAAACAAACCACAGGTCCTCTAACATCCAATGCTTTTCAGTTAAGATCAGATACGTGTGAGCTTCGTGAATGATGTACTTCGTTTGAGCTGAAAGTGACTGCCCTTACCTGAAAAGAAGTCTTGCTTGTAGGAAGACACAGAGCCGGGGATTAAACTCCATTTGTGAAGAGAAACACACAGCAGAGTTCTCATTCATTGATCACACTCTACTTTAGAGCAAGAAGCATGCTCTTGCTTTCTAGAGTCTCTATTACAGCACGAAACATAATTGTCCTCATAACAAAAGAATTGTGTTTCCTAAAAATACGGACCATATCTAGTTTAACATTTCTTCTGAAAGAGAAACAAACCACAGGTCCTCTAACATCCAATGCTTGTCAGTTAAGATGAGAAACGTGTGAGCTTCGTGAACGATATAGTTCGTTTGAGCTGTATAGTAACTGCCCTTACCTGAAACGAAGTCTTGCTTGTAGGAAGACTCAGAGCCTGGGATTTAACTCCATTTCTGAAGTGAAACACACAGCAGAGTTCTCATTCATAGATCACACTCTGCTTTAGAGCAAGAAGCACGCTCTTGCTTTCTAGATTCTCTAAGACAGCAGGAAACTTGAGTGTGCTGAGAACAAAAGAACGGTGTTTCCTACACATACGGACTATATCTAGTCCAACTCTGCTTCTAGGTATTGATAAAACCACAGGTCCTCTAACATCCAATGCTTGTCGTTTAAGATGAGAAATGAGTGAGCTTCGTGAACGATGTAGTTAGTATGAGCTGAAAAGTGACTGCCCTTACCTGAAATGAAGTCTTGCTTGTAGGAAGACTCAGAGCCTGGGATTTAACTCCATTTCTGAAGTGAAACACATAGCAGAGTTCTCATCCATAGATCACACTGTGCTTTAGAGCAAGAAGCACGCTCTTGCTTTCTAGAGTCTCTAATTCAGCAGGAAACATGAGTGTGCTGAGAACAAGAGAACTGTGTTCCCTACACATACGGACCATATCTAGGCCAACTCTGCCTCTGAAATTGTTACAAAGCACAGGTACTCTAACATCCAAAGCTTGTCATTTAAGATGAGAAACGTGGGAGCTTCATGAACGATTTAGTTCGTTTGAGCTGTAAAGTAACTGCCCTTACCTGAAATGAAGTGTCACTTGTAGGAAGACTCAGAGCCTGGGATTTAACTCCATTTCTGAAGTGAAACACACAGCAGAGTTCTCATCCATAGATAACACTCTGCTTTAGAGCAAGAACCACGCTCTTTCTTTCTACAGTCTCTAAGACAGCAGGAAACTTGACTGTGCTGAGAACAAAAGAACGGTGTTTCCTACACATACGGACCATATCTAATCCAAATCTGCTTCTGAAACTGATACAAAGCACTGGTACTCTAATATCCAATGCTTGTCAGTTAAGATGAGAAACGCTTTAGCTTCGTGAATGATGTAGTTCATTTGAGCTGAAAAGTGACTGCCCTTACCTGAAACGAAATCTTGCTTGTAGGAAGACTCAGAGCCTGGGATTTAACTCCATTTCTGAAGTGAAACACACAGCAGTGTTCTCATCCATAGATCACACTGTGCTTTAGAGCAAGAAGCACGCTCTTGCTTTCTAGAGTCTCTAATACAGCAGGAAACGTGAGTGTGCTCAGAACAAAAGAACGGTGTTTCCTACACAAATGGAGCATATATAGTACAACTCTGCTCTTGAAACTGATACAAAGCACTGGTCCTCTAACATCCAATGCTTGTCAGGTAAGATGGGAATCGTGTTAGCTTCGTGAACGATGTAGTTCATTTGAGCAGAAAAGTGACTGCCCTTACAGGAAACGAAGTCTTGCTTGTACGAAGACACAGAACCTGGGATTTAACTCCATTTCTGAAGTGAAACACACAGCAGAGTTCTCATTCATAGATCACACTCTGCTTTAGAGCAAGAAGCACGCTCTTGTTTTCTAGATTCTCTAAGACAGCAGGTAACTTGAGTGTGCTGATGACAAAAGAACGGTGTTTCCTACACATACTGACCATATCTAGTCCAACTCTGCTTCTAGGTATTGATAAATGCACAGGTCCTCTAACATCCAATGCTTGTCATTTAAGATGAGAAATGAGTGAGCTTCGTGAACGATGTAGTTATTATGAGCTGAAAAGTGACTGCCCTTACCTGAAATGAAGTCTTGCTTGTAGGAAGACTCAGAGCCTGGGATTTAACTCCATTTCTGAAGTGAAACACATAGCAGAGTTCTCATCCATAGATCACACTGTGCTTTAGAGCAAGAAGCACGCTCTTGCTTTCTAGAGTCTCTAATACAGCAGGAAACATGAGTGTGCTGAGAACAAGATTACGGTGTTCCCTACACATACGGACCATATCTAGGCCAACTCTGCCTCTGAAATTGTTACAAAGCACAGGTCCTCTAACATCCAAAGCTTGTCATTTAAGATGAGAAACGTGGGAGCTTCGTGAACGATTTAGTTTGTTTGAGCTGTAAAGTAACTGCCCTTACCTGAAATGAAGTGTCACTTGTAGGAAGACTCAGAGCCTGTGATTTAACTCCATTTCTGAAGTGAAACACACAGCAGAGTTCTCATCCATAGATAACACTCTGCTTTAGAGCAAGAACCACGCTCTTTCTTTCTAGAGTCTCTAATACAGCAGGAAACATGATTGTGCTCAGAACAAAACAGTTGTGTTTCCTAAAAATACGGACCATACCTAGTTTAACACTTCTTCTGAAAGAGAAACAAACCACAGGTACTCTACCATACAATGCTTGTCAGTTAAGATGAGAAACGTGTGAGCTTCGTGAACGATGTAGTTTGTTTGAGCTGAAAAGTGACTGCCCTTACCTGAAACGAAACCTTGCTTGTAGGAAGACTCAGAGCCTGGGATTTAACTCCATATCTGAAGGGAAGCACACAGCATAGTTCGCATCCATGGATCCCATTCTGCTTTAGAGCAAGAAGCATACTCTTGCTTTCTAGAGTCTCTATTACAGCAGGAAACATAATTGTCCTCATAACAAAAGAATTCTGTTTCCTAAAAATACGGACCATATCTAGTTTAACATTTCTTCTGAAAGAGAAACAAACCACAGGTCCTCTAACATCCAATGCTTGTCAGTTAAGATGAGAAACGTGTGAGCTTGGTGAACGATGTAGTTCGTTTGAGCTGTAAAGTAACTGCCCTTACCTGAAACGAAGTCTTGCTTGTAGGAAGACTCAGAGCCTGGGATTTAACTCCATTTCTCAAGTGAAACACACAGCAGAGTTCTCATTCATAGATCACACTCTGCTTTAGAGCAAGAAGCACGCTCTTGCTTTCTAGATTCTCTAAGACAGCAGGAAAATTGAGTGTGCTGAGAACAAAAGAATGGTGTTTCCTACGCATACAGACCATATCTAATCCAACTCTGCTTCTGAAACTGACACAAAGCACAGGTCCTGTAACATCCAATGCTTTTCAATTAAGACCGAGAAACGTGTGAGCTTCATGTACAATGTAGTTCGTTTGAGGTGTAAAGTAACTGCCCTTACCTGAAACGAAGACTTGCTTGTAGGAAGACTCAGAGCCTGGGATTTAACACCATTTCTGAAGTGGAACACACCAAAGAGTTCTCATCCATTGATCACACTCTGCTTTAGAGCAAGAAGCACGCTCTTGCTTTCTAGAGGCTCTAAGACAGCAGGAAACGTGAGTGTGCTGAGAACAAAATAACGGTGTTTTATACACATACAGACCATATCTAGTCCAACTCTGCTTCTGAAACTGATACAACGCACTGGTCCTCTAACATCCAATGCTTGTCAGGTAATTTGGGAAACGTGTTAGCTTTGTGAACGATGTAGTTCGTTTGAGCTGTAAAGTACCTGCCCTTACTTGAAATGAAGTCTTACTTGTAGGAAGACTCAGAGCCTGGGATTTAACTCCATTTCTGAAGTGAAACCCACCACAGAGTTCTCATCCAAAGATCACACTCTGCTTTAGAGCAAGAAGCACGCTCTTGCTTTCTAGATTCTCTAAGACAGCAGGAAACGTGAGTGTGCTGAGAACAAAAAAACGGTGTTTCCTACACATACGGACCATATCTAATCCAACTCTGCCTCTGAAACTGATATAAACCACATGTCCTCTAACATCCAATGCTTGTCAGGTAAGATTGGAAACGTGTTAGCTTCGTGAACGATGTAGTTCATTTGAGCTTAAGGTAACTGCCCTTACCTGAAACGAAGTCTTGCTTGTAGGAAGACACAGAGCCTGGGATTTAACTCCATTTCAGAAGCGAAACACACAGCACAGTTCTCATCCATGAATCACACTCTGCTTTAGAGCAAGAAGCACGGACTTGCTTTCTAGATTCTCTAAGACAGCAGGAAACGTGAGTGTGCTGAGAACAAAAGAACGGTGGTTCCTACACATACAGACGATATCTAGTCCAACTCTGCCTCTGAAATTGATACAAAACACTGGTCCTCTAACATCCAATGCTTGTCATTTAAGATGAGAAACGTTTGAGCTTCGTGAATGATGTAGTTCGTTTGAGCTGAAAAGTGCCTGCCCTTACCTGAAATGAATTCTTGCTCGTAGGAAGACACAGAGCCTGGGATTTAACTCCAGTTCTGAAGGGAAACACACAGCAGAGTTATCATCCATGGATCACACTCTGCTTTAGAGCAAGAAGAATGCTATTGCTTTCTAGACTCTCTAATGCATCAGGAAACGTGAGTGTGCTGAGAACAAAAGAACGGTGTTTCCTACACATACGGACCATATCTAGTTCAACTCCTCTTGTGAAACTGACACAAAGCACAGGTTCTGTAACATCCAATGCTTTTCAATTAAGACCAAGAAACGTGTGAGCTTCGTGTACGATGTAGTTCGTTTGACCTGTAAAGTAACTGCCCTTACCTGAAACGATGTCTTGATTGTAGGAAGACACAGAGCCTGGGATTTAACTCCATTTCTGAAGTGGAACACACAGCAGAGTTCTCATTCATTGATCACACTCTGCTTTAGAGCAAGAAGCACGCTCTTGCTTTCTAGAGTCTCTAAGAAAGCAGGAAACATGAGTGTGCTGACAACAAAAGAATGGTGTTTCCTACACATACGGACCATATCTAGTCCAACTCTGCCTTGAAATTGATACAAAGCACAGGTCCTCTATCATCCAATGCTTGTCAGCTAACATGAGAATCGTGTGAGCTTTTTGAACGATGTAGTTCGTTTGAGCTCAAAAGTAACTGCCCTTACCTGAAATGAAGCCTTGCATGTAGGAAGACACAGAGCCTGGGGTTTAACTCCATTTCTGAAGGGAAACACACAGCATAGTTCTCATCCATTGATCACACTCTGCTTTAGAGCAGGAAGCACGCCCTTGCTTTCTAGAATCTCTAAGAAAGCAGGAAACGTGAGTGTGCTGAGAACAAAAGAACAGTGTTTCCTACACATACGGACCATATCTAGTCCAACTCTGCCTCTGACATTGATACAAAGCACAGGTCCTCTCACATCCAATGCTTGTCATTTAAGATGAGAAAAGTGTGAGCTTCGTGAACGAAGTAGTTCCTTTGAGCTGAAAAGTGACTGCCTTACCTGAAACGAAGTCTTGCTTGTAGGAAGACACAGAGCCTGGCATTTAACTCCATTTCTGAAGGGAAACACACAGCATAGTTCTCATCCATTGATCACACTCTACTTTAGAGCAAGAAGAATGCTAATGCTTTCTAGAGTCTCTAATACAGCAGGAAACGTGAGTGTGCTCAGAACAAAAGAACGGTGTTTCCTACACACACGGACCGTATCTAGTTCAACTCTGCTTATGAACCTGAAACAAACCACAGGTCCTCTAACATCCAATGCTTGTCAGTTAACATGAGAAACGTGTGAGCTTCGGAAACTATGTAGTTTCTTTGAGCTGTAAAGTACCTGCCCTTACTTGAAACGAAGTCTTGCTTGTAGGAAGTCACAGAGCCTGGTATTTAACTCCATTTCTTAAGGGAAACACACAGCAGAGTTCTCATTCATTGATCACACTCTGCTTTAGAGCAAGAAGCACGCTCTTGCTTTCTGGAGTCTCTAAGACAGCAGGAAACGTGAGTGTGCTCAGAAAAACAGAACGGTGTTTCCTACACATAAGGACCATATCTATTTCAAATTTGCTTCTGAAACTGATACAAACCAAAGGTCCTCTAACATCCAATGCTTGTCAGTTAAGATGAGAAACGTGTGACCTTCGTAAACTATGTAGTTCGTTTGAGCTGTAAAGTACCTGCCCTTACCTGAAACGAAGTCTTGCTTGTAGGAAGACTCAGAGCCTGGGATTTAACTCTATTTCTGAAGTGAAACACACAGCAGAGTTCTCATCCATTGATCACACTCTGCTTTAGAGCAAGAAGAATGCTAATGCTTTCTAGAGTCTCTAAAACAGCAGGAAACGTGAGTGTGCTCAGAACAAAAGAACGGTGTTTCCTACACACGCGGACTGTATCTAGTTCAACTCTGCTTCTGAAACTGAAACAAACCACAGGCCCTCTAACATCCAATGCTTGTCAGTTAACATGAGAAACTTGTGAGCTTCAGAAACTATGTAGTTTCTTTTAGCTGTAAATTACCTGCCCTTACTTGAAACGAAGTCTTGCTTGTAGGAAGTCACAGAGCCAGGGATTTAACTCCATTTCTGAAGTGAACCACACAGCAGAGTTCTCTTCCATTGATCACACTCTGCTTTAGAGCAAGAAGCACGTGCTAGCCTTCTAGAGTCTCTAAGACAGCAGGAAACGTGAGTGTGCTGAGAACAAAAGAACGGTGTTTCCTACACATACGGACCATATCTAGTCAAACTCTGCTTCTGAAAGTGATACAAAGCAGTGGTCCTCAAACATCCAAAGCTTGTCAGTTAAGCTGAGAAACGTGTGAGCTTTGTGAACGATGTAGTTCATTTGAGCTCAAAAGTGACTGCCCTTACCTGAAACGAAGTCTTGCATGTAGGAAGACACAGAGCCTGGGCTTTAACTCCATTTCTGAAGGGAAACACACAGCATAGTTCTCATCCATTGATCACACTCTGCTTTAGAGCAAGAAGAATGCTAATGCTTTCTAGAGTCTCTAAGAAAGCAGGAAACGTGACTGTGCTGAGAAAAAAAGAACGGTGTTTCCTACATATACGGACATATCTAGTCCAACTCTGCTTCTGAAAATGATACAAAGAACTGGTCCTCTAACATCCAATGCTTTTCAGTTAAAATGGGAAACGTGTTAGCTTCGTGAACGATGTAGATCGTTTGAGATGAAAAGTGACTTACCTTACCTGAAACGAAGTCTTGCTTGAAGGAAGACACAGAGCCCGGGATTTAACTCCATTTCTGAAGTGGAACACACAGCACAGTTCTGATCCATTGATCACACTCTGCTTTAGAACAAGAAGCACGGACTTGCTTTCTAGATTCTCTAAGACAGCAGGAAACGTGAGTGTGCTGAGAACAAAAGAACGGTGGTTCCTACACATACGGACCATTTCTAGTCCAACTCTGCCTCTGAAATTGATACAAAGCACTGGTCCTCTCACATCCAATGCTTGTCATTTAAGATGAGAAAAGTGTGAGCTTCGTGAACGAAGTAGTTCGTTTGAGCTGAAAAGTGACTGCCTTACCTGAAACGAAGTCTTGCTTGTAGGAAGACACAGAGCCTGGCATTTAACTCCATTTCTGAAGGGAAACACACAGCATAGTTCTCATCCATGGATCACACTCTGCTTTAGAGCAAGAAGAATGCTAATGCTTTCTAGAGTCTCTAATACAGCAGGAAACGTGAGTGTGCTCAGAACAAAAGAACGGTGTTTCCTACACACACGGACCGTATCTAGTTCAACTCTGCTTATGAACCTGAAACAAACCACAGGTCCTCTAACATCCAATGCTTGTCAGTTAACATGAGAAACGTGTGAGCTTCGGAAACTATGTAGTTTCTTTGAGCTGTAAAGTACCTGCCCTTACTTGAAACGAAGTCTTGCTTGTAGGAAGTCACAGAGCCTGGTATTTAACTCCATTTCTTAAGGGAAACACACAGCAGAGTTCTCATTCATTGATCACACTCTGCTTTAGAGCAAGAAGCACGCTCTTGCTTTCTAGAGTCTCTAAGAAAGCAGGAAACATGAGTGTGCTGACAACAAAAGAATGGTGTTTCCTACACATACGGACCATATCTAGTCCAACTCTGCCTTGAAATTGATACAAAGCACAGGTCCTCTATCATCCAATGCTTGTCAGCTAACATGAGAATCGTGTGAGCTTTTTGAACGATGTAGTTCGTTTGAGCTCAAAAGTAACTGCCCTTACCTGAAATGAAGTCTTGCATGTAGGAAGACACAGAGCCTGAGGTTTAACTCCATTTCTGAAGGGGAACACACAGCACAGTTCTCATCCATTGATCACACTCTGCTTTAGAGCATGAAGCACTGTCTTGATTTCTAGATTCTCTACGACAGCAAAGAAACGTGAGTGTGCTGAGAACAAAAGAACTGTGGTTCCTACACATACGGACCATTTCTAGTCCAACTCTGCCTCTGAAATTGATACAAAGCACTGGCCCCCTAACATCCAATGCTTGTTATTTAAGATGAGAAACGTGTGAGCTTCGTGAATGATGTAGTTCGTTTGAGCTGAAAAGTTACTGCCCTTACCTGAAACGAAGTCTTGCTTGTAGGAAGACACAGAGCCTGGGATTTAACTCCAGTTCTGAAGGGAAACACACAGCATAGTTATCATCCATGGATCACACACTGCTTTAGAGCAGGAAGCACGCCCTTGCTTTCTAGAATCTCTAAGAAAGCAGGAAACATGAGTGTGCTGAGAACAAAAAAACAGTGTTTCCTACACATACGGACCATATCTAGTCCAGCTCTGCCTCTGACATTGATACAAAGCACAGGTCCTCTAACATCCAATGCTTGTCATTTAAGATGAGAAAAGTGTGAGCTTTCGTGAACGAAGTAGTTCCTTTGAGCTGAAAAGTGACTGCCATTACCTGAAACAAAGTCTTGCTTGTAGGAAGACCCAGAGCCTGGGATTTAACTCCATTTCTGAAGTGGAACACACAGCACAGTTCTGAACCATTGATCACACTCTGCTTTAGAGGAAGAAGCACGGACTTGCTTTCTAGATTCTCTAAGACAGCAGGAAACGTGAGTGTGCTGAGAACAAAAGAACGGTGGTTCCTACACATACAGACGATATCTAGTCCAACTCTGCCTCTGAAATTGAGACAAAACACTGGTCCTCTAACATCCAATGCTTGTCATTCAAGATGAGAAACGTGTGAGCTTCGTGAATGATGTAGTTCGTTTGAGCTGAAAAGTGCCTGCCCTTACCTGAAATGAATTCTTGCTTGTAGGAAGAAACAGAGCCTGGGATTTAACTCCAGTTCTGAAGGGAAACACACAGCATAGTTATCATCCATGGATCACACTCTGCTTTAGAGCAAGAAGAATGCTATTGCTTTCTAGACTCTCTAATGCATCAGGAAACGTGAGTGTGCTGAGAACAAAAGAACGGTGTTTCCTACACATACGGACCATATCTAGTTCAACTCCTCTTGTGAAACTGACACAAAGCACAGGTTCTGTAACATCCAATGCTTTTCAATTAAGACCAAGAAACGTGTGAGCTTCGTGTACGATGTAGTTCGTTTGACCTGTAAAGTAACTGCCCTTACCTGAAACGATGTCTTGATTGTAGGAAGACACAGAGCCTGGGATTTAACTCCATTTCTGAAGTGGAACACACAGCAGAGTTCTCATTCATTGATCACACTCTGCTTTAGAGCAAGAAGCACGCTCTTGCTTTCTAGAGTCTCTAAGAAAGCAGGAAACATGAGTGTGCTGACAACAAAAGAATGGTGTTTCCTACACATACGGACCATATCTAGTCCAACTCTGCCTTGAAATTGATACAAAGCACAGGTCCTCTATCATCCAATGCTTGTCAGCTAACATGAGAATCGTGTGAGCTTTTTGAACGATGTAGTTCGTTTGAGCTCAAAAGTAACTGCCCTTACCTGAAATGAAGCCTTGCATGTAGGAAGACACAGAGCCTGGGGTTTAACTCCATTTCTGAAGGGAAACACACAGCATAGTTCTCATCCATTGATCACACTCTGCTTTAGAGCAGGAAGCACGCCCTTGCTTTCTAGAATCTCTAAGAAAGCAGGAAACGTGAGTGTGCTGAGAACAAAAGAACAGTGTTTCCTACACATACGGACCATATCTAGTCCAACTCTGCCTCTGACATTGATACAAAGCACAGGTCCTCTCACATCCAATGCTTGTCATTTAAGATGAGAAAAGTGTGAGCTTCGTGAACGAAGTAGTTCCTTTGAGCTGAAAAGTGACTGCCTTACCTGAAACGAAGTCTTGCTTGTAGGAAGACACAGAGCCTGGCATTTAACTCCATTTCTGAAGGGAAACACACAGCATAGTTCTCATCCATTGATCACACTCTACTTTAGAGCAAGAAGAATGCTAATGCTTTCTAGAGTCTCTAATACAGCAGGAAACGTGAGTGTGCTCAGAACAAAAGAACGGTGTTTCCTACACACACGGACCGTATCTAGTTCAACTCTGCTTATGAACCTGAAACAAACCACAGGTCCTCTAACATCCAATGCTTGTCAGTTAACATGAGAAACGTGTGAGCTTCGGAAACTATGTAGTTTCTTTGAGCTGTAAAGTACCTGCCCTTACTTGAAACGAAGTCTTGCTTGTAGGAAGTCACAGAGCCTGGTATTTAACTCCATTTCTTAAGGGAAACACACAGCAGAGTTCTCATTCATTGATCACACTCTGCTTTAGAGCAAGAAGCACGCTCTTGCTTTCTGGAGTCTCTAAGACAGCAGGAAACGTGAGTGTGCTCAGAAAAACAGAACGGTGTTTCCTACACATAAGGACCATATCTATTTCAAATTTGCTTCTGAAACTGATACAAACCAAAGGTCCTCTAACATCCAATGCTTGTCAGTTAAGATGAGAAACGTGTGACCTTCGTAAACTATGTAGTTCGTTTGAGCTGTAAAGTACCTGCCCTTACCTGAAACGAAGTCTTGCTTGTAGGAAGACTCAGAGCCTGGGATTTAACTCTATTTCTGAAGTGAAACACACAGCAGAGTTCTCATCCATTGATCACACTCTGCTTTAGAGCAAGAAGAATGCTAATGCTTTCTAGAGTCTCTAAAACAGCAGGAAACGTGAGTGTGCTCAGAACAAAAGAACGGTGTTTCCTACACACGCGGACTGTATCTAGTTCAACTCTGCTTCTGAAACTGAAACAAACCACAGGCCCTCTAACATCCAATGCTTGTCAGTTAACATGAGAAACTTGTGAGCTTCAGAAACTATGTAGTTTCTTTTAGCTGTAAATTACCTGCCCTTACTTGAAACGAAGTCTTGCTTGTAGGAAGTCACAGAGCCAGGGATTTAACTCCATTTCTGAAGTGAACCACACAGCAGAGTTCTCTTCCATTGATCACACTCTGCTTTAGAGCAAGAAGCACGTGCTAGCCTTCTAGAGTCTCTAAGACAGCAGGAAACGTGAGTGTGCTGAGAACAAAAGAACGGTGTTTCCTACACATACGGACCATATCTAGTCAAACTCTGCTTCTGAAAGTGATACAAAGCAGTGGTCCTCAAACATCCAAAGCTTGTCAGTTAAGCTGAGAAACGTGTGAGCTTTGTGAACGATGTAGTTCATTTGAGCTCAAAAGTGACTGCCCTTACCTGAAACGAAGTCTTGCATGTAGGAAGACACAGAGCCTGGGCTTTAACTCCATTTCTGAAGGGAAACACACAGCATAGTTCTCATCCATTGATCACACTCTGCTTTAGAGCAAGAAGAATGCTAATGCTTTCTAGAGTCTCTAAGAAAGCAGGAAACGTGACTGTGCTGAGAAAAAAAGAACGGTGTTTCCTACATATACGGACATATCTAGTCCAACTCTGCTTCTGAAAATGATACAAAGAACTGGTCCTCTAACATCCAATGCTTTTCAGTTAAAATGGGAAACGTGTTAGCTTCGTGAACGATGTAGATCGTTTGAGATGAAAAGTGACTTACCTTACCTGAAACGAAGTCTTGCTTGAAGGAAGACACAGAGCCCGGGATTTAACTCCATTTCTGAAGTGGAACACACAGCACAGTTCTGATCCATTGATCACACTCTGCTTTAGAACAAGAAGCACGGACTTGCTTTCTAGATTCTCTAAGACAGCAGGAAACGTGAGTGTGCTGAGAACAAAAGAACGGTGGTTCCTACACATACGGACCATTTCTAGTCCAACTCTGCCTCTGAAATTGATACAAAGCACTGGTCCTCTCACATCCAATGCTTGTCATTTAAGATGAGAAAAGTGTGAGCTTCGTGAACGAAGTAGTTCGTTTGAGCTGAAAAGTGACTGCCTTACCTGAAACGAAGTCTTGCTTGTAGGAAGACACAGAGCCTGGCATTTAACTCCATTTCTGAAGGGAAACACACAGCATAGTTCTCATCCATGGATCACACTCTGCTTTAGAGCAAGAAGAATGCTAATGCTTTCTAGAGTCTCTAATACAGCAGGAAACGTGAGTGTGCTCAGAACAAAAGAACGGTGTTTCCTACACACACGGACCGTATCTAGTTCAACTCTGCTTATGAACCTGAAACAAACCACAGGTCCTCTAACATCCAATGCTTGTCAGTTAACATGAGAAACGTGTGAGCTTCGGAAACTATGTAGTTTCTTTGAGCTGTAAAGTACCTGCCCTTACTTGAAACGAAGTCTTGCTTGTAGGAAGTCACAGAGCCTGGTATTTAACTCCATTTCTTAAGGGAAACACACAGCAGAGTTCTCATTCATTGATCACACTCTGCTTTAGAGCAAGAAGCACGCTCTTGCTTTCTAGAGTCTCTAAGAAAGCAGGAAACATGAGTGTGCTGACAACAAAAGAATGGTGTTTCCTACACATACGGACCATATCTAGTCCAACTCTGCCTTGAAATTGATACAAAGCACAGGTCCTCTATCATCCAATGCTTGTCAGCTAACATGAGAATCGTGTGAGCTTTTTGAACGATGTAGTTCGTTTGAGCTCAAAAGTAACTGCCCTTACCTGAAATGAAGTCTTGCATGTAGGAAGACACAGAGCCTGAGGTTTAACTCCATTTCTGAAGGGGAACACACAGCACAGTTCTCATCCATTGATCACACTCTGCTTTAGAGCATGAAGCACTGTCTTGATTTCTAGATTCTCTACGACAGCAAAGAAACGTGAGTGTGCTGAGAACAAAAGAACTGTGGTTCCTACACATACGGACCATTTCTAGTCCAACTCTGCCTCTGAAATTGATACAAAGCACTGGCCCCCTAACATCCAATGCTTGTTATTTAAGATGAGAAACGTGTGAGCTTCGTGAATGATGTAGTTCGTTTGAGCTGAAAAGTTACTGCCCTTACCTGAAACGAAGTCTTGCTTGTAGGAAGACACAGAGCCTGGGATTTAACTCCAGTTCTGAAGGGAAACACACAGCATAGTTATCATCCATGGATCACACACTGCTTTAGAGCAGGAAGCACGCCCTTGCTTTCTAGAATCTCTAAGAAAGCAGGAAACATGAGTGTGCTGAGAACAAAAAAACAGTGTTTCCTACACATACGGACCATATCTAGTCCAGCTCTGCCTCTGACATTGATACAAAGCACAGGTCCTCTAACATCCAATGCTTGTCATTTAAGATGAGAAAAGTGTGAGCTTTCGTGAACGAAGTAGTTCCTTTGAGCTGAAAAGTGACTGCCATTACCTGAAACAAAGTCTTGCTTGTAGGAAGACCCAGAGCCTGGGATTTAACTCCATTTCTGAAGTGGAACACACAGCACAGTTCTGAACCATTGATCACACTCTGCTTTAGAGGAAGAAGCACGGACTTGCTTTCTAGATTCTCTAAGACAGCAGGAAACGTGAGTGTGCTGAGAACAAAAGAACGGTGGTTCCTACACATACAGACGATATCTAGTCCAACTCTGCCTCTGAAATTGAGACAAAACACTGGTCCTCTAACATCCAATGCTTGTCATTCAAGATGAGAAACGTGTGAGCTTCGTGAATGATGTAGTTCGTTTGAGCTGAAAAGTGCCTGCCCTTACCTGAAATGAATTCTTGCTTGTAGGAAGAAACAGAGCCTGGGATTTAACTCCAGTTCTGAAGGGAAACACACAGCATAGTTATCATCCATGGATCACACTCTGCTTTAGAGCAAGAAGAATGCTATTGCTTTCTAGACTCTCTAATGCATCAGGAAACGTGAGTGTGCTGAGAACAAAAGAACGGTGTTTCCTACACATACGGACCATATCTAGTTCAACTCCTCTTGTGAAACTGACACAAAGCACAGGTTCTGTAACATCCAATGCTTTTCAATTAAGACCAAGAAACGTGTGAGCTTCGTGTACGATGTAGTTCGTTTGACCTGTAAAGTAACTGCCCTTACCTGAAACGATGTCTTGATTGTAGGAAGACACAGAGCCTGGGATTTAACTCCATTTCTGAAGTGGAACACACAGCAGAGTTCTCATTCATTGATCACACTCTGCTTTAGAGCAAGAAGCACGCTCTTGCTTTCTAGAGTCTCTAAGAAAGCAGGAAACATGAGTGTGCTGACAACAAAAGAATGGTGTTTCCTACACATACGGACCATATCTAGTCCAACTCTGCCTTGAAATTGATACAAAGCACAGGTCCTCTATCATCCAATGCTTGTCAGCTAACATGAGAATCGTGTGAGCTTTTTGAACGATGTAGTTCGTTTGAGCTCAAAAGTAACTGCCCTTACCTGAAATGAAGCCTTGCATGTAGGAAGACACAGAGCCTGGGGTTTAACTCCATTTCTGAAGGGAAACACACAGCATAGTTCTCATCCATTGATCACACTCTGCTTTAGAGCAGGAAGCACGCCCTTGCTTTCTAGAATCTCTAAGAAAGCAGGAAACGTGAGTGTGCTGAGAACAAAAGAACAGTGTTTCCTACACATACGGACCATATCTAGTCCAACTCTGCCTCTGACATTGATACAAAGCACAGGTCCTCTCACATCCAATGCTTGTCATTTAAGATGAGAAAAGTGTGAGCTTCGTGAACGAAGTAGTTCCTTTGAGCTGAAAAGTGACTGCCTTACCTGAAACGAAGTCTTGCTTGTAGGAAGACACAGAGCCTGGCATTTAACTCCATTTCTGAAGGGAAACACACAGCATAGTTCTCATCCATGGATCACACTCTACTTTAGAGCAAGAAGAATGCTAATGCTTTCTAGAGTCTCTAATACAGCAGGAAACGTGAGTGTGCTCAGAACAAAAGAACGGTGTTTCCTACACACACGGACCGTATCTAGTTCAACTCTGCTTATGAACCTGAAACAAACCACAGGTCCTCTAACATCCAATGCTTGTCAGTTAACATGAGAAACGTGTGAGCTTCGGAAACTATGTAGTTTCTTTGAGCTGTAAAGTACCTGCCCTTACTTGAAACGAAGTCTTGCTTGTAGGAAGTCACAGAGCCTGGTATTTAACTCCATTTCTTAAGGGAAACACACAGCAGAGTTCTCATTCATTGATCACACTCTGCTTTAGAGCAAGAAGCACGCTCTTGCTTTCTGGAGTCTCTAAGACAGCAGGAAACGTGAGTGTTCTCAGAAAAACAGAACGGTGTTTCCTACACATAAGGACCATATCTATTTCAAATTTGCTTCTGAAACTGATACAAACCAAAGGTCCTCTAACATCCAATGCTTGTCAGTTAAGATGAGAAACGTGTGACCTTCGTAAACTATGTAGTTCGTTTGAGCTGTAAAGTACCTGCCCTTACTTGAAACGAAGTCTTGCTTGTAGGAAGACTCAGAGCCTGGGATTTAACTCTATTTCTGAAGTGAAACACACAGCAGAGTTCTCATCCATTGATCACACTCTGCTTTAGAGCAAGAAGAATGCTAATGCTTTCTAGAGTCTCTAAAACAGCAGGAAACGTGAGTGTGCTCAGAACAAAAGAACGGTGTTTGCTACACACGCGGACTGTATCTAGTTCAACTCTGCTTCTGAAACTGAAACAAACCACAGGCCCTCTAACATCCAATGCTTGTCAGTTAACATGAGAAACTTGTGAGCTTCAGAAACTATGTAGTTTCTTTTAGCTGTAAATTACCTGCCCTTACTTGAAACGAAGTCTTGCTTGTAGGAAGTCACAGAGCCAGGGATTTAACTCCATTTCTGAAGTGAACCACACAGCAGAGTTCTCTTCCATTGATCACACTCTGCTTTAGAGCAAGAAGCACGTGCTAGCCTTCTAGAGTCTCTAAGACAGCAGGAAACGTGAGTGTGCTGAGAACAAAAGAACGGTGTTTCCTACACATACGGACCATATCTAGTCAAACTCTGCTTCTGAAAGTGATACAAAGCAGTGGTCCTCAAACATCCAAAGCTTGTCAGTTAAGCTGAGAAACGTGTGAGCTTTGTGAACGATGTAGTTCATTTGAGCTCAAAAGTGACTGCCCTTACCTGAAACGAAGTCTTGCATGTAGGAAGACACAGAGCCTGGGCTTTAACTCCATTTCTGAAGGGAAACACACAGCATAGTTCTCATCCATTGATCACACTCTGCTTTAGAGCAAGAAGAATGCTAATGCTTTCTAGAGTCTCTAAGAAAGCAGGAAACGTGACTGTGCTGAGAAAAAAAGAACGGTGTTTCCTACACATACGGACCATTTCTAGTCCAACTCTGCCTCTGAAATTGATACAAAGCACTGGTCCTCTAACATCCAATGCTTGTCATTTAAGATGAGAAACGTGTGAGCTTCATGAATGATGTAGTTCGTTTGAGCTGAAAAGTTCCTGCCCTTACCTGAAACGAAGCCTTGCTTGTAGGAAGACACAGAGCATTGGGTTTAACTCCATTTCTGAAGGGAAACACACAGCATAGTTCTCATCCATTGATCACACTCTGCTTTAGAGCAAGAATCACGCTCTTGCTTTCTAGATTCTCTAAGAAAGCAGGAAACGTGAGTGTGCTGAGAACAAAAGAACGGTGTTTCCTACATATACGGACATATCTAGTCCAACTCTGCTTCTGAAAATGATACAAAGAACTGGTCCTCTAACATCCAATGCTTTTCAGTTAAAATGGGAAACGTGTTAGCTTCGTGAACGATGTAGATCGTTTGAGATGAAAAGTGACTTACCTTACCTGAAACGAAGTCTTGCTTGAAGGAAGACACAGAGCCCGGGATTTAACTCCATTTCTGAAGTGGAACACACAGCACAGTTCTGATCCATTGATCACACTCTGCTTTAGAACAAGAAGCACGGACTTGCTTTCTAGATTCTCTAAGACAGCAGGAAACGTGAGTGTGCTGAGAACAAAAGAACGGTGGTTCCTACACATACGGACCATTTCTAGTCCAACTCTGCCTCTGAAATTGATACAAAGCACTGGTCCTCTCACATCCAATGCTTGTCATTTAAGATGAGAAAAGTGTGAGCTTCGTGAACGAAGTAGTTCGTTTGAGCTGAAAAGTGACTGCCTTACCTGAAACGAAGTCTTGCTTGTAGGAAGACACAGAGCCTGGCATTTAACTCCATTTCTGAAGGGAAACACACAGCATAGTTCTCATCCATGGATCACACTCTGCTTTAGAGCAAGAAGAATGCTAATGCTTTCTAGAGTCTCTAATACAGCAGGAAACGTGAGTGTGCTCAGAACAAAAGAACGGTGTTTCCTACACACACGGACCGTATCTAGTTCAACTCTGCTTATGAACCTGAAACAAACCACAGGTCCTCTAACATCCAATGCTTGTCAGTTAACATGAGAAACGTGTGAGCTTCGGAAACTATGTAGTTTCTTTGAGCTGTAAAGTACCTGCCCTTACTTGAAACGAAGTCTTGCTTGTAGGAAGTCACAGAGCCTGGTATTTAACTCCATTTCTTAAGGGAAACACACAGCAGAGTTCTCATTCATTGATCACACTCTGCTTTAGAGCAAGAAGCACGCTCTTGCTTTCTGGAGTCTCTAAGACAGCAGGAAACGTGAGTGTGCTCAGAAAAACAGAACGGTGTTTCCTACACATAAGGACCATATCTATTTCAAATTTGCTTCTGAAACTGATACAAACCACAGGCCCTCTAACATCCAATGCTTGTCAGTTAACATGAGAAACTTGTGAGCTTCGGAAACTATGTAGTTTCTTTTAGCTGTAAATTACCTGCCCTTACTTGAAACGAAGTCTTGCTTGTAGGAAGTCACAGAGCCAGGGATTTAACTCCATTTCTGAAGTGAACCACACAGCAGAGTTCTCTTCCATTGATCACACTCTGCTTTAGAGCAAGAAGCACGCGCTAGCCTTCTAGAGTCTCTAAGACAGCAGGAAACGTGAGTGTGCTGAGAACAAAAGAACGGTGTTTCCTACACATATGGACCATATCTAGTCAAACTCTGCTTCTGAAAGTGATACAAAGCAGTGGTCCTCAAACATCCAAAGCTTGTCAGTTAAGCTGAGAAACGTGTGAGCTTTGTGAACGATGTAGTTCATTTGAGCTCAAAAGTGACTGCACTTACCTGAAACAAAGTCTTGCATGTAGGAAGACACAGAGCCTGGGCTTTAACTCCATTTCTGAAGGGAAACACACAGCATAGTTCTCATCCATTGATCACACTCTGCTTTAGAGCAAGAAGAATGCTAATGCTTTCTAGAGTCTCTAAGAAAGCAGGAAACGTGACTGTGCTGAGAAAAAAACAACGGTGTTTCCTACACATACGGACCATTTCTAGTCCAACTCTGCCTCTGAAATTGATACAAAGCACTGGTCCTCTAACATCCAATGCTTGTCATTTAAGATGAGAAACGTGTGAGCTTCATGAATGATGTAGTTCGTTTGAGCTGAAAAGTTCCTGCCCTTACCTGAAACGAAGTCTTGCTTGTAGGAAGACACAGAGCATGGGGTTTAACTCCATTTCTGAAGGGAAACACACAGCATAGTTCTCATCCATTGATCACACTCTGCTTTAGAGCAAGAATCACGCTCTTGCTTTCTAGATTCTCTAAGAAAGCAGGAAACGTGAGTGTGCTGAGAACAAAAGAACGGTGTTTCCTACATATACGGGACATATCTAGTCCAACTCTGCTTCTGAAAATGATACAAAGAACTGGTCCTCTAACATCCAATGCTTTTCAGTTAAAATGGGAAACGTGTTAGCTTCGTGAACGATGTAGATCGTTTGAGATGAAAAGTGACTTACCTTACCTGAAACGAAGTCTTGCTTGAAGGAAGACACAGAGCCCGGGATTTAACCCCATTTCTGAAGTGGAACACACAGCACAGTTCTGATCCATTGATCACACTCTGCTTTAGAACAAGAAGCACGGACTTGCTTTCTAGATTCTCTAAGACAGCAGGAAACGTGAGTGTGCTGAGAACAAAAGAACGGTGGTTCCTACACATACGGACCATTTCTAGTCCAACTCTGCCTCTGAAATTGATACAAAGCACTGGTCCTCTCACATCCAATGCTTGTCATTTAAGATGAGAAAAGTGTGAGCTTCGTGAACGAAGTAGTTCGTTTGAGCTGAAAAGTGACTGCCTTACCTGAAACGAAGTCTTGCTTGTAGGAAGACACAGAGCCTGGCATTTAACTCCATTTCTGAAGGGAAACACACAGCATAGTTCTCATCCATGGATCACACTCTGCTTTAGAGCAAGAAGAATGCTAATGCTTTCTAGAGTCTCTAATACAGCAGGAAACGTGAGTGTGCTCAGAACAAAAGAACGGTGTTTCCTACACACACGGACCGTATCTAGTTCAACTCTGCTTATGAACCTGAAACAAACCACAGGTCCTCTAACATCCAATGCTTGTCAGTTAACATGAGAAACGTGTGAGCTTCGGAAACTATGTAGTTTCTTTGAGCTGTAAAGTACCTGCCCTTACTTGAAACGAAGTCTTGCTTGTAGGAAGTCACAGAGCCTGGTATTTAACTCCATTTCTTAAGGGAAACACACAGCAGAGTTCTCATTCATTGATCACACTCTGCTTTAGAGCAAGAAGCACGCTCTTGCTTTCTGGAGTCTCTAAGACAGCAGGAAACGTGAGTGTGCTCAGAAAAACAGAACAGTGTTTCCTACACATAAGGACCATATCTATTTCAAATTTGCTTCTGAAACTGATACAAACCAAAGGTCCTCTAACATCCAATGCTTGTCAGTTAAGATGAGAAACGTGTGACCTTCGTAAACTATGTAGTTCGTTTGAGCTGTAAAGTACCTGCCCTTACCTGAAACGAAGTCTTGCTTGTAGGAAGACTCAGAGCCTGGGATTTAACTCTATTTCTGAAGTGAAACACACAGCAGAGTTCTCATCCATTGATCACACTCTGCTTTAGAGCAAGAAGAATGCTAATGCTTTCTAGAGTCTCTAAAACAGCAGGAAACGTGAGTGTGCTCAGAACAAAAGAACGGTGTTTCCTACACACGCGGACTGTATCTAGTTCAACTCTGCTTCTGAAACTGAAACAAACCACAGGCCCTCTAACATCCAATGCTTGTCAGTTAACATGAGAAACTTGTGAGCTTCGGAAACTATGTAGTTTCTTTTAGCTGTAAATTACCTGCCCTTACTTGAAACGAAGTCTTGCTTGTAGGAAGTCACAGAGCCAGGGATTTAACTCCATTTCTGAAGTGAACCACACAGCAGAGTTCTCTTCCATTGATCACACTCTGCTTTAGAGCAAGAAGCACGCGCTAGCCTTCTAGAGTCTCTAAGACAGCAGGAAACGTGAGCGTGCTGAGAACAAAAGAACGGTGTTTCCTACACATACGGACCATATCTAGTCAAACTCTGCTTCTGAAAGTGATACAAAGCAGTGGTCCTCAAACATCCAAAGCTTGTCAGTTAAGCTGAGAAACGTGTGAGCTTTGTGAACGATGTAGTTCATTTGAGCTCAAAAGTGACTGCCCTTACCTGAAACGAAGTCTTGCATGTAGGAAGACACAGAGCCTGGGCTTTAACTCCATTTCTGAAGGGAAACACACAGCATAGTTCTCATCCATTTATCACACTCTGCTTTAGAGCAAGAAGAATGCTAATGCTTTCTAGAGTCTCTAAGAAAGCAGGAAACGTGACTGTGCTGAGAAAAAAAGAACGGTGTTTCCTACACATACGGACCATTTCTAGTCCAACTCTGCCTCTGAAATTGATACAAAGCACTGGTCCTCTAACATCCAATGCTTGTCATTTAAGATGAGAAACGTGTGAGCTTCATGAATGATGTAGTTCGTTTGAGCTGAAACGTTCCTGCCCTTACCTGAAACGAAGTCTTGCTTGTAGGAAGACACAGAGCATGGGGTTTAACTCCATTTCTGAAGGGAAACACACAGCATAGTTCTCATCCATTGATCACACTCTGCTTTAGAGCAAGAATCACGCTCTTGCTTTCTAGATTCTCTAAGAAAGCAGGAAACGTGAGTGTGCTGAGAACAAAAGAACGGTGTTTCCTACATATACGGACATATCTAGTCCAACTCTGCTTCTGAAAATGATACAAAGAACTGGTCCTCTAACATCCAATGCTTTTCAGTTAAAATGGGAAACGTGTTAGCTTCGTGAACGATGTAGATCGTTTGAGATGAAAAGTGACTTACCTTACCTGAAACGAAGTCTTGCTTGAAGGAAGACACAGAGCCCGGGATTTAACTCCATTTCTGAAGTGGAACACACAGCACAGTTCTGATCCATTGATCACACTCTGCTTTAGAACAAGAAGCACGGACTTGCTTTCTAGATTCTCTAAGACAGCAGGAAACGTGAGTGTGCTGAGAACAAAAGAACGGTGGTTCCTACACATACGGACCATTTCTAGTCCAACTCTGCCTCTGAAATTGATACAAAGCACTGGTCCTCTCACATCCAATGCTTGTCATTTAAGATGAGAAAAGTGTGAGCTTCGTGAACGAAGTAGTTCGTTTGAGCTGAAAAGTGACTGCCTTACCTGAAACGAAGTCTTGCTTGTAGGAAGACACAGAGCCTGGCATTTAACTCCACTTCTGAAGGGAAACACACAGCATAGTTCTCATCCATGGATCACACATTGCTTTAGAGCAAGAAGAATGCTAATGCTTTCTAGAGTCTCTAATACAGCAGGAAACGTGAGTGTGCTCAGAACAAAAGAACGGTGTTTCCTACACACACGGACCGTATCTAGTTCAACTCTGCTTATGAACCTGAAACAAACCACAGGTCCTCTAACATCCAATGCTTGTCAGTTAACATGAGAAACGTGTGAGCTTCGGAAACTATGTAGTTTCTTTGAGCTGTAAAGTACCTGCCCTTACTTGAAACGAAGTCTTGATTGTAGGAAGTCACAGAGCCTGGTATTTAACTCCATTTCTTAAGGGAAACACACAGCAGAGTTCTCATTCATTGATCACACTCTGCTTTAGAGCAAGAAGCACGCTCTTGCTTTCTGGAGTCTCTAAGACAGCAGGAAACGTGAGTGTGCTCAGAAAAACAGAACGGTGTTTCCTACACATAAGGACCATATCTATTTCAAATTTGCTTCTGAAACTGATACAAACCAAAGGTCCTCTAACATCCAATGCTTGTCAGTTAAGATGAGAAACGTGTGACCTTCGTAAACTATGTAGTTCGTTTGAGCTGTAAAGTACCAGCCCTTACCTGAAACGAAGTCTTGCTTGTAGGAAGACTCAGAACCTGGGATTTAACTCTATTTCTGAAGTGAAACACACAGCAGAGTTCTCATCCATTGATCACACTCTGCTTTAGAGCAAGAAGAATGCTAATGCTTTCTAGAGTCTCTAAAACAGCAGGAAACGTGAGTGTGCTCAGAACAAAAGAACGGTGTTTCCTACACACGCGGACTGTATCTAGTTCAACTCTGCTTCTGAAACTGAAACAAACCACAGGCCCTCTAACATCCAATGCTTGTCAGTTAACATGAGAAACTTGTGAGCTTCGGAAACTATGTAGTTTCTTTTAGCTGTAAATTACCTGCCCTTACTTGAAACGAAGTCTTGCTTGTAGGAAGTCACAGAGCCAGGGATTTAACTCCATTTCTGAAGTGAACCACACAGCAGAGTTCTCTTCCACTGATCACACTCTGCTTTAGAGCAAGAAGCACGCGCTAGCCTTCTAGAGTCTCTAAGACAGCAGGAAACGTGAGTGTGCTGAGAACAAAAGAACGGTGTTTCCTACACATACGGACCATATCTAGTCAAACTCTGCTTCTGAAAGTGATACAAAGCAGTGGTCCTCAAACATCCAAAGCTTGTCAGTTAAGCTGAGAAACGTGTGAGCTTTGTGAACGATGTAGTTGATTTGAGCTCAAAAGTGACTGCCCTTACCTGAAACGAAGTCTTGCATGTAGGAAGACACAGAGCCTGGGCTTTAACTCCATTTCTGAAGGGAAACACACAGCATAGTTCTCATCCATTGATCACACTCTGCTTTAGAGCAAGAAGAATGCTAATGCTTTCTAGAGTCTCTAAGAAAGCAGGAAACGTGACTGTGCTGAGAAAAAAAGAACGGTGTTTCCTACACATACGGACCATTTCTAGTCCAACTCTGCCTCTGAAATTGATACAAAGCACTGGTCCTCTAACATCCAATGCTTGTCATTTAAGATGAGAAACGTGTGAGCTTCATGAATGATGTAGTTCGTTTGAGCTGAAAAGTTCCTGCCCTTACCTGAAACGAAGTCTTGCTTGTAGGAAGACACAGAGCATTGGGTTTAACTCCATTTCTGAAGGGAAACACACAGCAGAGTTCTCATCCATAGATCACACTCTGCTTTAGAGCAAGAAGCACATTCTTGCTTTCTAGAGTCTCTAAGACAGCAGGAAACTTGAGTGTGCTGAAAACAAAAGAACAGTGTTTCCTACACATACGGACCATATCTAATCGAAATCTGCTTCTGAAACTGATACAAAGCACTGGTACTCTAACATCCAATGCTTGTCAGTTAAGATGAGAAACGCTTTAGCTTCGTGAATGATGTAGTTCATTTGAGCTGAAAAGTGACTGCCCTTACCTGAAATGAAGTCTTGCTTGTAGGAAGACTCAGAGCCAGGGATTTAACTCCATTTCTGAAGGGAAACACACAGCAGTGTTCTCATCCATAGATCACACTGTGCTTTAGAGCAAGAAGCACGCTCTTGCTTTCTAGATTCTCTAAGACAGCAGGAAACGTGAGTGTGCTAAGGACAAAAGAACGGTGTTTCCTACACAAAGGGAGCATATATAGTACAACTCTGCTTCTGAAAATGATACAAAGCACTGGTCCTCTAACATCCAATGCTTGTCAGGTAAGATGGGAATCGTGTTAGCTTCATGAACGATGTAGTTCATTTGAGCAGAAAAGTGACTGCCCTTACAGGAAACGAAGTCTTGCTTGTACGAAGACACAGAACCTGGGATTTAACTCCATTTCTGAAGGGAAACACACAGCACACTTCTCATCCATGAATCACACTCTGCTTTAGAGTAAGAACCACGCTCTTCCATTCTAGAGTCTCTAATAAAGCAGGAAACATGATTGTGCTCATAACAAAAGAATTATGTTTCCTAAAAATATGGACCATATCTAGTTTAACACTTCTTCTGAAAGAGAAACAAACCACAGGTCCTCTAACATCCAATGCTTTTCAGTTAAGATCAGATACGTGTGAGCTTCGTGAATGATGTACTTCGTTTGAGCTGAAAGTGACTGCCCTTACCTGAAAAGAAGTCTTGCTTGTAGGAAGACACAGAGCCGGGGATTAAACTCCATTTGTGAAGAGAAACACACAGCAGAGTTCTCATTCATTGATCACACTCTACTTTAGAGCAAGAAGCATGCTCTTGCTTTCTAGAGTCTCTATTACAGCACGAAACATAATTGTCCTCATAACAAAAGAATTGTGTTTCCTAAAAATACGGACCATATCTAGTTTAACATTTCTTCTGAAAGAGAAACAAACCACAGGTCCTCTAACATCCAATGCTTGTCAGTTAAGATGAGAAACGTGTGAGCTTCGTGAACGATATAGTTCGTTTGAGCTGTATAGTAACTGCCCTTACCTGAAACGAAGTCTTGCTTGTAGGAAGACTCAGAGCCTGGGATTTAACTCCATTTCTGAAGTGAAACACACAGCAGAGTTCTCATTCATAGATCACACTCTGCTTTAGAGCAAGAAGCACGCTCTTGCTTTCTAGATTCTCTAAGACAGCAGGAAACTTGAGTGTGCTGAGAACAAAAGAACGGTGTTTCCTACACATACGGACTATATCTAGTCCAACTCTGCTTCTAGGTATTGATAAAACCACAGGTCCTCTAACATCCAATGCTTGTCGTTTAAGATGAGAAATGAGTGAGCTTCGTGAACGATGTAGTTAGTATGAGCTGAAAAGTGACTGCCCTTACCTGAAATGAAGTCTTGCTTGTAGGAAGACTCAGAGCCTGGGATTTAACTCCATTTCTGAAGTGAAACACATAGCAGAGTTCTCATCCATAGATCACACTGTGCTTTAGAGCAAGAAGCACGCTCTTGCTTTCTAGAGTCTCTAATTCAGCAGGAAACATGAGTGTGCTGAGAACAAGAGAACTGTGTTCCCTACACATACGGACCATATCTAGGCCAACTCTGCCTCTGAAATTGTTACAAAGCACAGGTACTCTAACATCCAAAGCTTGTCATTTAAGATGAGAAACGTGGGAGCTTCATGAACGATTTAGTTCGTTTGAGCTGTAAAGTAACTGCCCTTACCTGAAATGAAGTGTCACTTGTAGGAAGACTCAGAGCCTGGGATTTAACTCCATTTCTGAAGTGAAACACACAGCAGAGTTCTCATCCATAGATAACACTCTGCTTTAGAGCAAGAACCACGCTCTTTCTTTCTACAGTCTCTAAGACAGCAGGAAACTTGACTGTGCTGAGAACAAAAGAACGGTGTTTCCTACACATACGGACCATATCTAATCCAAATCTGCTTCTGAAACTGATACAAAGCACTGGTACTCTAATATCCAATGCTTGTCAGTTAAGATGAGAAACGCTTTAGCTTCGTGAATGATGTAGTTCATTTGAGCTGAAAAGTGACTGCCCTTACCTGAAACGAAATCTTGCTTGTAGGAAGACTCAGAGCCTGGGATTTAACTCCATTTCTGAAGTGAAACACACAGCAGTGTTCTCATCCATAGATCACACTGTGCTTTAGAGCAAGAAGCACGCTCTTGCTTTCTAGAGTCTCTAATACAGCAGGAAACGTGAGTGTGCTCAGAACAAAAGAACGGTGTTTCCTACACAAATGGAGCATATATAGTACAACTCTGCTCTTGAAACTGATACAAAGCACTGGTCCTCTAACATCCAATGCTTGTCAGGTAAGATGGGAATCGTGTTAGCTTCGTGAACGATGTAGTTCATTTGAGCAGAAAAGTGACTGCCCTTACAGGAAACGAAGTCTTGCTTGTACGAAGACACAGAACCTGGGATTTAACTCCATTTCTGAAGTGAAACACACAGCAGAGTTCTCATTCATAGATCACACTCTGCTTTAGAGCAAGAAGCACGCTCTTGTTTTCTAGATTCTCTAAGACAGCAGGTAACTTGAGTGTGCTGATGACAAAAGAACGGTGTTTCCTACACATACTGACCATATCTAGTCCAACTCTGCTTCTAGGTATTGATAAATGCACAGGTCCTCTAACATCCAATGCTTGTCATTTAAGATGAGAAATGAGTGAGCTTCGTGAACGATGTAGTTATTATGAGCTGAAAAGTGACTGCCCTTACCTGAAATGAAGTCTTGCTTGTAGGAAGACTCAGAGCCTGGGATTTAACTCCATTTCTGAAGTGAAACACATAGCAGAGTTCTCATCCATAGATCACACTGTGCTTTAGAGCAAGAAGCACGCTCTTGCTTTCTAGAGTCTCTTATACAGCAGGAAACATGAGTGTGCTGAGAACAAGATTACGGTGTTCCCTACACATACGGACCATATCTAGGCCAACTCTGCCTCTGAAATTGTTACAAAGCACAGGTCCTCTAACATCCAAAGCTTGTCATTTAAGATGAGAAACGTGGGAGCTTCGTGAACGATTTAGTTCGTTTGAGCTGTAAAGTAACTGCCCTTACCTGAAATGAAGTGTCACTTGTAGGAAGACTCAGAGCCTGTGATTTAACTCCATTTCTGAAGTGAAACACACAGCAGAGTTCTCATCCATAGATAACACTCTGCTTTAGAGCAAGAACCACGCTCTTTCTTTCTAGAGTCTCTAATACAGCAGGAAACATGATTGTGCTCAGAACAAAACAGTTGTGTTTCCTAAAAATACGGACCATACCTAGTTTAACACTTCTTCTGAAAGAGAAACAAACCACAGGTACTCTACCATACAACGCTTGTCAGTTAAGATGAGAAACGTGTGAGCTTCGTGAACGATGTAGTTTGTTTGAGCTGAAAAGTGACTGCCCTTACCTGAAACGAAACCTTGCTTGTAGGAAGACTCAGAGCCTGGGATTTAACTCCATATCTGAAGGGAAGCACACAGCATAGTTCGCATCCATGGATCCCATTCTGCTTTAGAGCAAGAAGCATACTCTTGCTTTCTAGAGTCTCTATTACAGCAGGAAACATAATTGTCCTCATAACAAAAGAATTCTGTTTCCTAAAAATACGGACCATATCTAGTTTAACATTTCTTCTGAAAGAGAAACAAACCACAGGTCCTCTAACATCCAATGCTTGTCAGTTAAGATGAGAAACGTGTGAGCTTGGTGAACGATGTAGTTCGTTTGAGCTGTAAAGTAACTGCCCTTACCTGAAACGAAGTCTTGCTTGTAGGAAGACTCAGAGCCTGGGATTTAACTCCATTTCTCAAGTGAAACACACAGCAGAGTTCTCATTCATAGATCACACTCTGCTTTAGAGCAAGAAGCACGCTCTTGCTTTCTAGATTCTCTAAGACAGCAGGAAAATTGAGTGTGCTGAGAACAAAAGAATGGTGTTTCCTACGCATACAGACCATATCTAATCCAACTCTGCTTCTGAAACTGACACAAAGCACAGGTCCTGTAACATCCAATGCTTTTCAATTAAGACCGAGAAACGTGTGAGCTTCATGTACAATGTAGTTCGTTTGAGGTGTAAAGTAACTGCCCTTACCTGAAACGAAGACTTGCTTGTAGGAAGACTCAGAGCCTGGGATTTAACACCATTTCTGAAGTGGAACACACCAAAGAGTTCTCATCCATTGATCACACTCTGCTTTAGAGCAAGAAGCACGCTCTTGCTTTCTAGAGGCTCTAAGACAGCAGGAAACGTGAGTGTGCTGAGAACAAAATAACGGTGTTTTATACACATACAGACCATATCTAGTCCAACTCTGCTTCTGAAACTGATACAACGCACTGGTCCTCTAACATCCAATGCTTGTCAGGTAATTTGGGAAACGTGTTAGCTTTGTGAACGATGTAGTTCGTTTGAGCTGTAAAGTACCTGCCCTTACTTGAAATGAAGTCTTACTTGTAGGAAGACTCAGAGCCTGGGATTTAACTCCATTTCTGAAGTGAAACCCACCACAGAGTTCTCATCCAAAGATCACACTCTGCTTTAGAGCAAGAAGCACGCTCTTGCTTTCTAGATTCTCTAAGACAGCAGGAAACGTGAGTGTGCTGAGAACAAAAAAACGGTGTTTCCTACACATACGGACCATATCTAATCCAACTCTGCCTCTGAAACTGATATAAACCACATGTCCTCTAACATCCAATGCTTGTCAGGTAAGATTGGAAACGTGTTAGCTTCGTGAACGATGTAGTTCATTTGAGCTTAAGGTGACTGCCCTTACCTGAAACGAAGTCTTGCTTGTAGGAAGACACAGAGCCTGGGATTTAACTCCATTTCAGAAGCGAAACACACAGCACAGTTCTCATCCATGAATCACACTCTGCTTTAGAGCAAGAAGCACGTTCTTGCTTTCTAGAGTCTCTAAGACAGCAGGAAACGTGAGTGTGCTGAGAATAAAAGAATGGTGTTTCCTACACATACGGACCATATCAAATCCAACTCTGCTTCTGAAACTCATATAATCCACAGATCCTCTAACATCCAATGCTTGCCAGTTTATATGAGAAACGTGTGAGCTTCCTGAACGATGTAGTTCGTTTGAGGTGTAAGGTAACTGCCCTTACCTGAGACGAAGTCTTGCTTGTAGGAAGACTCAGTGCCTGGGAGTTAACTGCATTTCTGATGGGAAACACCCAGCAGAGGTCTCATCCATGGATCACACTCTGCTTTAAGCAAGAACCACACTCTTGCTTTCTAGATTCTCTAAGACAGCAGGAAACTTGAGTGTGCTAAGAACAAAAGAACAGTGTTTCCTACACATACGGATCATATCTAATCCAACTCTGCTTCTGAAACTGATACAAACCACAGGTCCTCTAACATCCAATGCTTGTCAGTTTAGATGAGAATCGTGTGAGCTTCATGAACGATGTAGTTCGTTTGAGCTGTAAAGTCACTGCACTTACCTGAAGTGAAGCCTTGGTTCTTGGAAGACTAAGAGCGTGGGATTTAACTCCATTACTGAAGTGAAACACACAGCAGAGTTCTCTTCCATAGATCGCACTCTGCTTTAGAGCAAGAACCACGCTCTTCGTTTCTAGAGTCTCTAATACAGCAGGAAACATGATTGTGCTCATAACAAAAGAACTGTGTTTCCTACACATACGAACCATATCTAGTTCAATACTTCTTCTGAAACTCACACAAAGCACAGGTCCTGTAACAACCAATGCTTTTCAATTAAGACCGAGAAACGAGTGAGCTTCTTGTACAATGTAGTTCATTTGAGCTGTAAAGTAACTGCCCTTACCTGAAACGAAGTCTTGCTTGTAGGAAGACACAGAGCCTGGGATTTAACTCCATTTCTGAAGGGAAACACAAAGCACAGTTCTCAACCATGAATCACACTCTGCTTTAGAGCAAGAACCACGCTCTTCCTTTCTAGAGTCTATAATACAGCAGGAAACGTGATTGTGCTCAGAACAAAAGAACTGTGTTTCCAACACATACGGACAATATCTAGTTCAACTCTTATTCTGAAACTGACACAAAGCACAGTTCCTGTAACATCCAAAGCTTTTCAATTAAGACTGAGAAACGTGTGAGCTTCGTGTACAATGTAGTTCGTTTGAGGTGTAAAGTAACTGCCCTTACCTGAAACGAAGACTTGCTTGTAGGAAGACTCAGAGCCTGGGATTTAACACCATTTCTGAAGTGGAACACACAGCAGAGTTCTCATCCATTGATCACACTCTGCTTTAGAGCAAGCAGAAAGCTCTTGCTTTCTAGAGTCTCTAAGACATCAGGAAAAGAGAGTGTGCTGAGAACAAAAGAACGGTGTTTCCTACACATATGGACCATATCTAGTCCAACTCTGCTTCTGAAACTGATACAACGCACTGGTCCTCTAACATCCAATGCTTATCAGTTAAGATGAGAAACGCTTTAGCTTCGTGAATGATGTAGTTCATTTGAGCTGAAAAGTAACTGCCCTTACCTGAAAGGAAGTCGTGCTTGTAGGAACACACAGAGCCTGGAATTTAACTCCATTTCTGAAGGGAAACACACAGCATAGTTCTCATCGATGGATCACACTCTGCTTTAGAGCAAGAAGCACGCTCTTGCTTTCTAGAGTCTCTAATAGAGCAGGAAACTTGAGTGTGCTCAGAACAAAAGAACAGTGTTTCCTACACATATGGGCCATATCTAGTTCAACTCTGCTTCTGAAACTGATACAAACCACAGGTCCTCTAACATCCAATGCTTCTCAGTTAAGATGGGAAACATGTGAGCTTCGGGAACGATGTAGTTCTTTTGATCTGAAAAATGACTGCACTTACTTGAAATGAAGTCTTGCTTGTAGGAAGACACAGAGCCTGGAATTTAACTCCATTTCTGAAGGGAAACACACAGCATAGTTCTCTTCGATGGATCACACTCTGCTTTAGAGCAAGAAGCACGCTCTAGCTTTCTAGAGTCTCTAATACAGCCGGAAACATGAGTGTGCTCAGAACAAAAGAACGGGGTTTCCTACACATACGGGCCATATCTCGTTCATCTCTGCTTCTGAAACTGAAAGAAACCTCATGTCTTCTAACATCCAATGCTTGTCAGTTAAGATGAGAAACGTGTGGGCTTCGTGAACGATGTAGTTCGTTTGAGCAGTAAAGTAACTGCCCTTACCTTAAACGAAGTCTTGCTTGTAGGAAGACTCAGAGCATGGGATTTAACTCCATTTCTGAAGTGAAACACACAGCAGAGTTCTCATCCATTGAACACATTCTGCTGCAGTGCCAGAAGCACGCTCTGGCTTTCCAGGGTCTCTAAGACAGCAGGAAATGTGAGTGTGATGAGAACAAAAGAAGGGTGTTCCCTACACATACAGACCATATCTAGTACAACTCTGCCTCTGAAATTGATACAAAGCACAGGTCTTCTAACATCCAATGCTTGTCAGTTAAGATGAGAAAAGTGTGAGCTTCGTGAACGATGTAGATCGTTTCAGCTGAAAAGTGACTGCCCTTACTTGGAACGAAGTCTGGCTTGTAGGAAGACACAGACCCTGGAATACCACTCCATTTCTGAAGGGAAACATACAGCATAGTTCTCATCGATGGATCACACTCTGCTTTAGAGCAAGTAGCATGCTCTTGCTTTCTAGAGTCTCTAATAGAGAAGGAAACTTGAGTGTGCTCAGAATAAAAGAACTGTGTTTCCTACACATATGGGCCATATCTACTTCAACTCTGCTTCTGAAACTGAAAGAAACCAGAGATCCTCTAACATCCAATTCTTCTCAGTTAAGATGAGAAACGTGTGAGCTTCGTGAACGATGTAGTTCGTTTGAGGTGAAAAGTGACTGCCCTTACCTGAAACGAAGTCGTGCTTGTAGGAACACACAGAGCCTGGAATTTAACTCCATTTCTGAAGGGAAACACACAGCATAGTTCTCTTCGATGGGTCACACTCTGCTTTAGAGCAAGAAGCACGCAGTTGCTTTCTAGAATCTCTAATACAGCCAGAAACATGTGTGTGCTCAGAACAAAAGAACGATGTTTCCTACACATACGGGCCATATCTCGTTCAACTCTGCTTCTGAAACTGAAAGAAACCTCAGGTCTTCTAACATCCAATGCTTGTCAGTTAAGATGAGAAACGTGTGAGCTTCGTGAACTATGTAGTTCGTTTGAGGTGAAAAGTGACTGCCCTTACCTGAAACGAAGTCGTGCTTGTAGGAACACACAGAGCCTGGAATTTAACCCATTTCTGAACGGAAACACACAGCATTGTTCTCATTGATGGATCACACTCTGCTTTAGAGCCAGAAGCACGCTCTTGCTTTCCAGGGTCTCTAAGACAGCAGGAAATGTGAGTGCGATGAGAACAAAAGAACGGTGTTCCCTACACATACGGACCATATCTAGTACAACTCTGCCTCTGAAATTGATACAAAGCACAGGTCCTCTAAGATCCAATGCTTGTCAGTTAAGATGAGAAACGTGGGAGCTTAGTGAACGATGTAGATCGTTTGAGCTGAAAAGTGACTGCCCTACTTGAAACGAAGTCTTGCTTGTAGGAACACACAGAGCCTGGAATTTAACCCATTTCTGAAGGAAACACAGAGCATTGTTCTCATCGATTGATCACACTCTGCTTTAGAGCAAGAAGCACGCACTTGCTTTCTAGAGTCTCTAATACAGCAGGAAACTTGAGTGTGCTCAGAACAAAAGAACTGTGTCTCCTACACATATGGGCCATATCTAGTTCAACTCTGCTTCTGAAACTGAAACAAACCACAGGTCCTGTAACATCCAATGCTTGTCAGTTAAGATGAGAAACGTGTGAGCTTCGTGAACGATGTAGTTCATTTGATCTGTATAGTAACTGCCCTTACCTGAAACGAAGTCTTGCTTGTAGGAAGACTCAGAGCCTGGGATTTAACTCCATTTCTGAAGTGAAACGCACAACAGATTTCTTATCCATTGAACACACTCTGCTTTAGAGCATGAAGCAGGCCCTAACTTTCTAGAGTCTCTAAGAAAGCAAGAAACATGAGTTTGCTGAGAACAAATGAACGGTGTTTCCTACACATACGGACCATATCTAGTCCAACACTGCTTCTGAAACTGATACAAAGCACTGGTCCTCTAACATTCAATGCTTGTCAGTTAAGATGAGAAACCTGTGAGCTTCGTGAACGATGTAGTTCTTTTGATCTGAAAAATGACTGCACTTACTTGAAACGAAGTCTTGCTTGTAGGAAGACACAGAGCCTGGAATTTAACTCCATTTCTGAAGGGAAACACACAGCATAGTTCTCTTCGATGGGTCACACTCTGCTTTAGAACAAGAAGCACGCTCTTGCTTTCTAGAGTCTCTAATACAGCCGGAACCTTGAGTGTGCTCAGAATAAAAGAACGGTGTTTCCTACACATACGGACCATACCTAGTTCAACTCTGCTTCTGAGACTGAAACAAACCACAGGTCCTCTAACATCCAATGCTTGTCAGTTAACATGTGAAACGTGTGAGATTCCTGAATGATGTAGTTCATTTGTGATGTAAAGTAACTGCCCTTACCTGAAACGAATTCTTGCTTGTAGAAAGACTAAGATCCTGGGATTTAACTCCTTTTCTGAAGTGAAATACACAGCAGAGTTCTCATCCATTGATCACACTCTGCTTTAGAGCAAGAAGCACGCTCTTGCTTTCCAGGGTCTCTAAGACAGCAGAAAACGTGAGTGTTTTGAGAACAAAAGAACGGTGTTTCCTACACCTACGGACCATATCTAGTCCAACTCTGCTTCTGAAACTGATACAAAGCACTGGTTCTCTAACTTCCAATGCTGGTCAGTTAAGATGAGAAATGTATGAGCTTCGTGAACCATGTAGATCCTTTGAGCTGCAAAGTAACTGCCCTTACCTGAAACGAAGTCTTGCTTGTAGAAACACTCAGAGCCTGGGATTTAACTCCATTTCTGAAGTGAAACACACAGCAGAGTTCTCATCCATTGATCACACTCTGCTGCAGTGCCTGAAGCACGCTCTTGCTTTCCAAGGTCTCTAAGACAGCAGGAAATGTGAATGTGATGAGAACAAAAGAAGGGTGTTCCCTACACATACGGACCATATCTAGTACAACTCTGCCTCTGAAATTGTTACAAAGCCCAGGTCCTCTAAAATCCAATGCTTGTCAGTTAAGGTGAGAAACGTGTGAGCTTCGTGAACGATGTAGATCGTTTGAGCTGAAAAGTGACTGCCCTTACTTGAAACGAAGTCTTGCTTGTAGGAAGACACAGAGCCTGGAATATAACTCCATTTCTGAAGGGAAACACACAGCATAGTTCTCATCGATGGATCACACTCTGCTTTAGAGCAAGAAGAACGCACTTGCTTTCTAGAGTCTCTAATAGAGCAGGAAATTTGAGTGTGCTCAGAACAAAAGAACTGTATTTCCCACACACATGGGCCATATCTAGTTCAACTCTGCTTCTGAAACTGAAACAAACCACAGGTCCTCTAACTCCAATGCTTGTCAGTTAAGATGAGAATCATGTGATCTTTGTGAACGATGTAGTTCGTTTGAGCTGTAAAGTAACTGCCCTTACTTGAGTCGATGTCTTCCTTGTAGGAAGACTCAGAGCATGGGATTTAACTCCATTTCTGAAGTGAAACACACAGCAGAGTACTCATCCATTGATCACACTCTGCTTTAGAGCAAGAAGCACGCTCTTGCTTTCTAGAGTCTCTAAGACAGCAGAAAACGTGAGTGTGCTGAGAACAAAAGAACGGTGGTTCCTACACATAGGGACCATATCTAGTCCAACTCTGCTTCTGAAACTGATACAAAGCACTGGTCCTCTAACATTCAAGGCTTGTCAGTTAAGATTAGAAACGTGTGAGCTTCGTGAACGATGTAGGTCTTTTGATCTGAAAAATGACTGCACTTACTTGAAATGAAGTCTTGCTTGTAGGAAGACACAGAGCCTGGAATTTAACTCCATTTCTGAAGGGAAACACACAGCATAGTTCTCTTCGATGGATCACACTCTGCTTTAGAGCAGGAAGCACGCTCTTGCTTTCTAGAGTCTCTAATACAGCCGGAAACATGAGTGTGCTCAGAACAAAAGAACGGTGTTTCCTACACATACGGGCCATATCTCGTTCAACTCTGCTTCTGAAACTGAAAGAAACCTCAGGTCTTCTAACATCCAATGCTTGTCAGTTAAGATGAGAAACGTGTGAGCTTCGTGAACTATGTAGTCCGTTTGAGCTGAAAAGTGACTGCCCTTACCTGAAACGAAGTCGTGCTTGTAGGAACACACAGAGCCTGGAATTTAACCCATTTCTGAAGGGAAACACACAGCATTGTTCTCATTGATGGATCACACTCTGCTTTAGAGCCAGAAGCACGCTCTTGCTTTCCAGGGTCTCTAAGACAGCAGGAAATGTGAGTGTGATGAGAACAAAAGAACGGTGTTCCCTACACATACGGACCATATCTAGTACAACTCTGCCTCTGAAATTGATACAAAGCACAGGTCCTCTAAGATCCAATGCTTGTCAGTTAAGATGAGAAACGTGTGAGCTTCGTGAACGATGTAGATCATTTGAGCTGAAAAGTGACTGCCCTTACTTGAAACGAAGTCTTGCTTCTAGGAACACACAGAGCCTGGAATTTAACCCATTTCTGAAGGAAACACAGAGCATTGTTCTCATCGATTGATCACACTCTGCTTTAGAGCAAGAAGCACGCACTTGCTTTCTAGAGTCTCTAATACAGCAGGAAACTTGATTGTGCTCAGAACAAAAGAACTGTGTCTCCTACACATATGTGCCATATCTAGTTCAACTCTGCTTCTGAAACTGAAACAAACCACAGGTCCTGTAACATCCAATGCTTGTCAGTTAAGATGAGAAATGTGTGAGCTTCGTGAACGATGTAGTTCATTTGAGCTGTATAGTAACTGCCCTTAAATGAAACGAAGTCTTCCTTGTAGGAAGACTCAGAGCCTGGGATTTAACTCCATTTCTGAAGTGAAATGCACAACAGATTTCTTATCCATTGAACACACTCTGATTTAGAGCATGAAGCAGGCCCTAAATTTCTAGAGTCTCTAAGAAAGCAAGAAACATGAGTTTGCTGAGAACAAATGAACGGTGTTTCCTACACATACGGACCATATGTAGTCCAACACTGCTTCTGAAACTGATACAAAGCACTGGTCCTCTAACTTTCAATGCTTGTCAGTTAAGATGAGAAACCTGTGAGCTTCGTGAACGATGTAGTTCTTTTGATCTGAAAAATGACTGCACTTACTTGAAACGAAGTCTTGCTTGTAGGAAGACACAGAGCCTGGAATTTAACTCCATTTCTGAAGGGAAACACACAGCATAGTTCTCTTCGATGGGTCACACTCTGCTTTAGAACAAGAAGCACGCTCTTGCTTTCTAGAGTCTCTAATACAGCCGGAACCTTGAGTGTGCTCAGAATAAAAGAACGGTGTTTCCTACACATACGGACCATATCTAGTTCAACTCTGCTTCTGAGACTGAAACAAACCACAGGTCCTCTAACATCCAATGCTTGTCAGTTAACATGTGAAACGTGTGAGATTCCTGAATGATGTAGATCATTTGTGATGTAAAGTAACTGCCCTTACCTGAAACGAATTCTTGCTTGTAGAAAGACTAAGATCCTGGGATTTAACTCCTTTTCTGAAGTGAAATACACAGCAGATTTCTCATCCATTGATCACACTCTGCTTTAGAGCCAGAAGCACGCTCTTGCTTTCCAGGGTCTCTAAGACAGCAGAAAACGTGAGTGTTTTGAGAACAAAAGAACGGTGTTTCCTACACCTACGGACCATATCTAGTCCAACTCTGCTTCTGAAACTGATACAAAGCACTGGTTCTCTAACTTCCAATGCTGGTCAGTTAAGATGAGAAATGTGTGAGCTTCGTGAACCATGTAGATCCTTTGAGCTGCAAAGTAACTGCCCTTACCTGAAACGAAGTCTTGCTTGTAGAAACACTCAGAGCCTGGGATTTAACTCCATTTCTGAAGTGAAACACACAGCAGAGTTCTCATCCATTGATCACACTCTGCTGAAGTGCCTGAAGCACGCTCTTGCTTTCCAAGGTCTCTAAGACAGCAGGAAATGTGAATGTGATGAGAACAAAAGAAGGGTGTTCCCTACACATACAGACCATATCTAGTGCAACTCTGCCTCTGAAATTGTTACAAAGCACAGGTCCTCTAACATCCAATGCTGGTCAGTTAAGGTGAGAAACGTGTGAGCTTCGTGAACGATGTAGATCGTTTGAGCTGAAAAGTGACTGCCCTTACTTGAAACGAAGTCTTGCTTGTAGGAAGACACAGAGCCTGGAATATAACTCCATTTCTGAAGGGAAACACACAGCATAGTTCTCATCGATGGATCACACTCTGCTTTAGAGCAAGATGCACGCTCTTGTACTAGAGTCTCTAATAGAGCAGGAAATTTGAGTGTGCTCAGAACAAAAGAACTGTATTTCCCACACATATGGGCCATATCTAGTTCAACTCTGCTTCTGAAACTGAAACAAACCACAGGTCCTCTAACTCCAATGATTGTCAGTTAAGATGAGAATCGTGTGAGCTTCGTGAACGATGTAGTTCGTTTGAGCTTTAAAGTAACTGCCCTTACTTGAATCAATGTCTTCCTTGTAGGAAGACTCAGAGCATGGGATTTAACTCCATTTCTGAAGTGAAACACACAGCAGAGTACTCATCCATTGATCACACTCTGCTTTAGAGCAAGAGGCACGCTCTTGCTTTCTAGAGTCTCTAAGACAGCAGAAAAAGTCAGTGTGCTGAGAACAAAAGAACGGTGGTTCCTACACATACGGACCATATCTAGTCCAACTCTGCTTCTGAAACTGATACAAAGCACTGGTCCTCTAACATCCAATGCTTGTCAGTTAAGATGAGAAACGTGTGAGCTTCGTGAACGATGTAGTTCGTTTGAGGTGAAAAGTGACTGCCCTTACCTGAAACGAAGTCGTGCTTGTAGGAACACACAGAGCCTGGAATTTACCTCCATTTCTGAAGGGAAACACACAGCATAGTTCTCATCGATGGATCACACTCTGCTTTAGAGCAAGAAGCACGCTCTTGCTTTCTAGAGTCTCTAAAACAGCCGGAAACATGAGTGTGCTCAGAACAAAAGAATGGTGTTTCCTACACATACAGGCCATATCTTGTTCAACTCTGCTTCTGAAACTGAACGAAACCTCAGGTCTTCTAACATCCAATGCTTGTCAGTTAAGATGAGAAACGTGTGAGCTTCGTGAACGATGTAGTTCGTTTGAGCAGTAAAGTAACTGCCCTTACCTGAAACGAAGTCTTGCTTGTAGGAAGACTCAGAGCCTGGGATTTAACTCCATTTCTGAAGTGAAACACACAGCAGAGTACTCATCCATTGATCACACTCTGGTTTAGAGCAAGAAGCACGCTCTTGCTTTCTAGTGTCTAAGACAGCAGAAAACGTGAGTGTGCTTCGAACAAAAGAACGGTGGTTCCTACACATACGGACTATATCTAGTCCAACTCTGCTCCTGAAACTGATACAAAGCACTGGTCCTCTAACTCCAATGCTTGTCAGTTAAGATGAGAAACGTGTGAGCCTCGTGAACTATGTAGTTCGTTTGAGCTGAAAAGTGACTGCCCTTACCTGAAACGAAGTCGTGCTTGTAGGAACACACAGAGCCTGGAATTTAACTCCATTTCTGAAGGGAAACACACAGCATAGTTCGCATCGATGGATCACACTCTGCTTTAGAGCAAGTAGCATGCTCTTGCTTTCTAGAGTCTCTAATACCGCCGAAAACGTGAGTGTGCGCAGATGAAAAGAACGGTGTTTCCTACACATATGGACCATATCTAGTTCAACTCTGCTTCTGAAACTGAAACAAACCAGAGGTCCTCTAACATCCAATGCTTCTCAGTGAAGATGGGAAACATGTGAGCTTCGTGAACGATGGAGTTCGTTTGAGCTGCAAAGTAACTGCCCTTACCTGAAACGAAGTCTTGCTTGTAGGAAGACTCAGAGCCTGGGATTTAACTCCATTTCTGAAGTGAAACACACAGCAGAGTTCTCATCCATTGATCACATTCTGCTGCAGTGCCAGAAGCACGCTCTGGCTTTCCAGGGTCTCTAAGACAGCAGGAAATGTGAGTGTGATGAGAACAAAAGAAGGGTGTTCCCTACACATACAGACCATATCTAGTACAACTCTGCCTCTGAAATTGATACAAAGCACAGGTCCTCTAACATCCAATGCTTGTCATTTAAGATGAGAAAAGTGTGAGCTTCGTGAACGATGTAGATCGTTTGAGCTGAAAAGTGACTGCCCTTACTTGGAACGAAGTCTGGCTTGTAGGAAGACACAGACCCTGGAATATCACTCCATTTCTGAAGGGAAACATACAGCATAGTTCTCATCGATGGATCACACTCTGCTTTAGAGCAAGAAGCACGCTCTTGCTTTCTAGAGTCTCTAATAGAGAAGGAAACTTGAGTGTGCTCAGAACAAAAGAACTGTGTTTCCTACACATATGGGCCATATCTAGTTCAACTCTGCTTCTGAAACTGAAACAAAGCAGAGATCCTCTAACATCCAATTTTCTCAGTTAAGATGAGAAACATGTGAGCTTCGTGAACGATGGAGTTCGTTTGAGCTGTAAATTAACTGCCCTTACCTGAAACGAAGTCTTGCTTGTAGGAAGACTCAGAGCCTGGGATTTAACTCCATTTCTGAAGTGAAACACACAACAGAGTTCTCATCCATTGATCACACTCTGCTTTAGAGCAAGAAGCACGCCCTAACATTCTAGAGTCTCTAAGACAGCAAGGAACATGAGTTTGCTGAGAACAAATAAACGGTGTTTCCTAAACATACGGACCATATCTAGTCCAACTCTGCTTCTGAAACTGATACAAAGCACTGGTCCTCTAACATTGAAGGCTTGTCAGTTAAGATGGGAAACGTGTGAGCTTTGTGAGCGATGTAGTACTTTTGATCTGAAAAATTACTGCACTTACTTGAAATGAAGTCTTGCTTGTAGGAAGACACAGAGCCTGGAATTTAACTCCATTTCTGAAGGGAAACACACAGCATAGTTCTCTTCGATTGATCACACTCTGCTTTAGAGCAAGAAGCACGCTCTTGCTTTCTAGAGTCTCTAATACAGCCGGAAACATGAGTGTGCTCAGAACAAAAGAATGGTGTTTCCTACACATACGGGCCATATCTCGTTCAACTCTGCTTCTGAAACTGAAAGAAACCTCAGGTCCTCTAACATCCAATGCTTGTCAGTTAAGATGAGAAACGTGTGAGCTTCGTGAACGATGTAGTTCGTTTGAGCAGTAAAGTAACTGCCCTTACCTGAAACGAAGTCTTGCTTGTAGGAAGACTCAGAGCCTGGGATTTAACTCCACTTCTGAAGTGAAACACACAGCAGAGTTCTCATCCATTGATCACATTCTGCTGCAGTGCCAGAAGCACGGTCTTGCTTTCTAGAGGCTCTAGGACAGCAGAAAACTTGAGTGTGATGAGAACAAAAGAACGGTGGTTCCTACACATACGGACTATATCTAGTCCAACTCTGCTTCTGAAACTGATACAAAGCACTGGTCCTCTAACTCCAATGCTTGTCAGTTAAGATGAGAAATGTGTGAGCTTCGTGAACTATGTAGTTCGTTTGAGCTGAAAAGTGACTGCCCTTACCTGAAACGAAGTCGTGCTTGTAGGAACACACAGAGCCTGGAATTTAACTCCATTTCTGAAGGGAAACAGAGAGCATAGTTCTCATCGATGGATCACACTCTGCTTTAGAGCAAGAAGCATGCTCTTGCTTTCTAGAGTCTCTAATTGAGCAGGAAACTTGAGTGTGCTCAGAACAAAAGAACAGTGTTTCCTACACATATGGGCCATATCTAGTTCAACTCTGCTTCTGAAACTGATACAAACCACAGGTCCTCTAACATCCAATGCTTCTCAGTTAAGATGGGAAACATGTGAGCTTCGGGAACGATGGAGTTCGTTTGAGCTGTAAAGTAACTGCCCTTACCTGAAACGAAGTCTTGCTTGTAGGAAGACTCAAAGCCTGGGATTTAACTCCATTTCTGAAGTGAAACACACAACAGAGTTCTCATCCATTGATCACACTCTGCTTTAGAGCAAGAACCACGCCCTAACTTTCTAGAGTCTCTAAGACAGCAAGAAACATGAGTTTGCTGAGAACAAATGAACGGTGTTTCCTGCACATAGGGACCATATCTAGTCCAACTCTGCTTCTGAAACTGATACAAAGCACTGGTCCTCTGACATTCAAGGCTTGTCAGTTAAGATTAGAAACGTGTGAGCTTCGTGAACGATGTAGTTCTTTTGATCTGAAAAATGACTGCACTTACTTGAAATGAAGTCTTGCTTGTAGGAAGACACAGAGCCTGGAATTTAACACCATTTCTGAAGGGAAACACACAGCATAGTTCTGTTCGATGGATCACACTCTGCTTTAGAGCAAGAAGCACGCTCTTACTTTCTAGAGTCTCTATTACAGCCGGAAACATGAGTGTGCTCAGAACAAAAAACGGTGTTTCCTACACATACGGGCCATATCTCGTTCAACTGTGCTTCTGAAACTGAAAGAAACCTCAGGTCTTCTAACATCCAATGCTTGTCAGTTAAGATGAGAAACGTGTGAGCTTCGTGAACGATGGAGTTCGTTTGAGCAGTAAAGTAACTGCCCTTACCTGAAATGAATTCTTGCTTGTAGGAAGACTCAGAGCCTGGGATTTAACTCCATTTCTGAAGTGAAACACACAGCAGAGTTCTCATCCATTGATCACATTCGGCTGCAGTGCCAGAAGCACGCTCTGGCTTTCCAGGGTCTCTAAAACAGCAGGAAATATGAGTGTGATGAGAACAAAAGAAGGGTGTTCCCTACACATACAGACCATATCTAGTACAACTCTGCCTCTGAAATTGATACAAAGCACAGGTCCTCTAACATCCAATGCTTGTCAGTTAAAAGGAGAAAAGTGTGAGCTTTTTGAACGATGTAGATCGTTTGAGCTGAAAAGTGACTGCCCTTACTTGGAAGGAAGTCTGGCTTGTAGGAAGACACAGACCCTTGAATATCACTCCATTTCTGAAGGGAAACATACAGCATAGTTCTCATCGATGGATCCCACTCTGCTTTAGAGCAAGAAGCACGCTCTTGCTTTCTAGAGTCTCTAATAGAGAAGGAAACTTGAGTGTGCTCAGAACAAAAGAACTGTGTTTCCTACACATATGGGCCATATCTAGTTCAACTCTGCTTCTGAAACTGAAACAAAC
Source organism: Onychomys leucogaster (assembly GCA_949786385.1). Lineage (NCBI taxonomy): Eukaryota > Metazoa > Chordata > Mammalia > Rodentia > Cricetidae > Onychomys > Onychomys leucogaster. The sequence goes on from CATKUP010000056.1 coordinate 1,550,758, forward strand.
CAGAGATCCTCTAACATCCAATTCTTCTCAGTTAAGATGAGAAACATGTGAGCTTCGTGAACGATGGAGATCGTTTGAGCTGCAAAGTAACTGCCCTTACCTGAAACGAAGTCTTGCTTGTAGGAAGACTCAGAGCCTGGGATTTAACTCCATTTCTGAAGTGAAACACACAACAGAGTTCTCATCCATTGATCACACTCTGCTTTAGAGCAAGAAGCACGCCCTAACTTTCTATAGTCTCTAAGACAGCAAGAAACATGAGTTTGCTGAGAACAAATAAACGGCATAGTTCTATTCAATGGATCACACTCTGCTTTAGAGCAAGAAGCACGTTCTTGCTTTGTAGAGTCTCTAATACAGCCGGAAACATGAGTGTGCTCAGAACAAAAGAACTGTGTTCCCTACACATAGGGCCATATCTAGTTCAACTCTGCTTCTGAAACTGAAACAAACCACAGGTCCTCTAACATCCAATGCTTGTCAGTTGAGATGAGAAATGTGTGAGCTTCGTGAACGATGTAGTTTTTTGAGCTGCAAAGTAACTGCCCTTACCTGAAACGAAGTCTTGCTTGTAGAAACACTCAGAGCCTGGGATTTAACTCCATTTCTGAAGTGAAACACACAGCAGAGTTCTCATCCATTGATCACACTCTGCTGCAGTGCCTGAAGCACGCTCTTGCTTTCCAAGGTCTCTAAGACAGCAGGAAATGTGAATGTGATGAGAACAAAAGAAGGGTGTTCCCTACACATACAGACCATATCTAGTACAACTCTGCCTCTGAAATTGTTACAAAGCACAGGTCCTCTAACATCCAATGCTGGTCAGTTAAGGTGAGAAACGTGTGAGCTTCGTGAACGATGTAGATCGTTTGAGCTGAAAAGTGACTGCCCTTACTTGAAACGAAGTCTTGCTTGTAGGAAGACACAGAGCCTGGAATATAACTCCATTTCTGAAGGGAAACACACAGCATAGTTCTCATCGATGGATCACACTCTGCTTTAGATCAAGATGCACGCTCTTGTACTAGAGTCTCTAATAGAGCAGGAAATTTGAGTGTGCTCAGAACAAAAGAACTGTATTTCCCACACATATGGGCCATATCTAGTTCAACTCTGCTTCTGAAACTGAAACAAACCACAGGTCCTCTAACTCCAATGATTGTCAGTTAAGATGAGAATCGTGTGAGCTTCGTGAACGATGTAGTTCGTTTGAGCTTTAAAGTAACTGCCCTTACTTGAATCAATGTCTTCCTTGTAGGAAGACTCAGAGCATGGGATTTAACTCCATTTCTGAAGTGAAACACACAGCAGAGTACTCATCCATTGATCACACTCTGCTTTAGAGCAAGAGGCACGCTCTTGCTTTCTAGAGTCTCTAAGACAGCAGAAAAAGTCAGTGTGCTGAGAACAAAAGAACGGTGGTTCCTACACATACGGACCATATCTAGTCCAACTCTGCTTCTGAAACTGATACAAAGCACTGGTCCTCTAACATCCAATGCTTGTCAGTTAAGATGAGAAACGTGTGAGCTTCGTGAACGATGTAGTTCGTTTGAGGTGAAAAGTGACTGCCCTTACCTGAAACGAAGTCGTGCTTGTAGGAACACACAGAGCCTGGAATTTACCTCCATTTCTGAAGGGAAACACACAGCATAGTTCTCATCGATGGATCACACTCTGCTTTAGAGCAAGAAGCACGCTCTTGCTTTCTAGAGTCTCTAAAACAGCCGGAAACATGAGTGTGCTCAGAACAAAAGAATGGTGTTTCCTACACATACAGGCCATATCTTGTTCAACTCTGCTTCTGAAACTGAACGAAACCTCAGGTCTTCTAACATCCAATGCTTGTCAGTTAAGATGAGAAACGTGTGAGCTTCGTGAACGATGTAGTTCGTTTGAGCAGTAAAGTAACTGCCCTTACCTGAAACGAAGTCTTGCTTGTAGGAAGACTCAGAGCCTGGGATTTAACTCCATTTCTGAAGTGAAACACACAGCAGAGTACTCATCCATTGATCACACTCTGGTTTAGAGCAAGAAGCACGCTCTTGCTTTCTAGTGTCTAAGACAGCAGAAAACGTGAGTGTGCTTCGAACAAAAGAACGGTGGTTCCTACACATACGGACTATATCTAGTCCAACTCTGCTTCTGAAACTGATACAAAGCACTGGTCCTCTAACTCCAATGCTTGTCAGTTAAGATGAGAAACGTGTGAGCCTCGTGAACTATGTAGTTCGTTTGAGCTGAAAAGTGACTGCCCTTACCTGAAACGAAGTCGTGCTTGTAGGAACACACAGAGCCTGGAATTTAACTCCATTTCTGAAGGGAAACACACAGCATAGTTCGCATCGATGGATCACACTCTGCTTTAGAGCAAGTAGCATGCTCTTGCTTTCTAGAGTCTCTAATACCGCCGAAAACGTGAGTGTGCGCAGATGAAAAGAACGGTGTTTCCTACACATATGGACCATATCTAGTTCAACTCTGCTTCTGAAACTGAAACAAACCAGAGGTCCTCTAACATCCAATGCTTCTCAGTGAAGATGGGAAACATGTGAGCTTCGTGAACGATGGAGTTCGTTTGAGCTGCAAAGTAACTGCCCTTACCTGAAACGAAGTCTTGCTTGTAGGAAGACTCAGAGCCTGGGATTTAACTCCATTTCTGAAGTGAAACACACAGCAGAGTTCTCTTCCATTGATCACATTCTGCTGCAGTGCCAGAAGCATGCTCTGGCTTTCCAGGGTCTCTAAGACAGCAGGAAATGTGAGTGTGATGAGAACAAAAGAAGGGTGTTCCCTACACATACAGACCATATCTAGTACAACTCTGCCTCTGAAATTGATACAAAGCACAGGTCCTCTAACATCCAATGCTTGTCATTTAAGATGAGAAAAGTGTGAGCTTCGTGAACGATGTAGATCGTTTGAGCTGAAAAGTGACTGCCCTTACTTGGAAGGAAGTCTGGCTTGTAGGAAGACACAGACCCTTGAATATCACTCCATTTCTGAAGGGAAACATACAGCATAGTTCTCATCGATGGATCCCACTCTGCTTTAGAGCAAGAAGCACGCTCTTGCTTTCTAGAGTCTCTAATAGAGAAGGAAACTTGAGTGTGCTCAGAACAAAAGAACTGTGTTTCCTACACATATGGGCCATATCTAGTTCAACTCTGCTTCTGAAACTGAAACAAAGCAGAGATCCTCTAACATCCAATTCTTCTCAGTTAAGATGAGAAACATGTGAGCACGCCCTAACTTTCTAGAGTCTCTAAGACAGCAAGAAACATGAGTTTGCTGAGAACAAATAAACGGCATAGTTCTATTCAATGGATCACACTCTGCTTTAGAGCAAGAAGCACGTTCTTGCTTTGTAGAGTCTCTAATACAGCCGGAAACATGAGTGTGCTCAGAACAAAAGAACTGTGTTCCCTACACATAGGGCCATATCTAGTTCAACTCTGCTTCTGAAACTGAAACAAACCACAGGTCCTCTAACATCCAATGCTTGTCAGTTGAGATGAGAAATGTGTGAGCTTCGTGAACGATGTAGTTTTTTGAGCTGTAAAGTAACTGCCCTTACTTGAATCGAAGTCTTCCTTGTAGAAAGACTAAGATCCTGGGATTTAACTCCATTTCTGAAGTGAAATACACAGCAGAGTTCTCATCCATTGATCACACTCTGCTTTAGAGCCAGAAGCACGCTCTTGCTTTCCAGGGTCTCTAAGACAGCAGAAAACGTGAGTGTTTTGAGAACAAAAGAACGGTGGTTCCTACACATACGGACCATATCTAGTCCAACTCTGCTTCTGAAACTGATACAAAGCACTGGTTCTCTAACTTCCAATGCTTGTCAGTTAAGATGAGAAATGTGTGAGCTTTGTGAACCGTGTATATTCTTTGAGCTGCAATGTAACTGCCCTTACCTGAAACGAAGTCTTGCTTGTAGAAACACTCAGAGCCTGGGATTTAACTCCATTTCTGAAGTGAAACACACAGCAGAGTTCTCATCCATTGATCACACTCTGCTGCAGTGCCAGAAGCACGCTCTTGCTTTCCAGGGTCTCTAAGACAGCAGGAAATATGATTGTGATGAAACAAAAGAAGGGTGTTCCCTACACATACAGACCATATCTAGTCCAACTCTGCTTCTGAAACTGATACAAAGCACTGGTTCTCTAACATCCAATGCTTGTCAGTTAAGATGAGATCGTGTGAGCTTCGTGAACGACGTAGTTCGTTTGAGCTGAAAAGAGACTGCCCTTACCTGAAACGAAGTCGTGCTTGTAGGAACACACAGAGCCTGGAATTTAACTCCATTTCTGAATGGAAACATACTGCATAGTTCTCATCGATGGATCACACTCTGCTTTAGAGCCAGAAGCACGCTGTTGCTTTCCAGGGTCTCTAAGACAGCAGGAAATGTGAGTGTGATGAGAACAAAAGAACGGTGTTCCCTACCCATAGCGACAATATCTAGTACAACTCGGCCTCTGAAATTGATACAAAGCACAGGTCCTCTAACATCCAATGATTGTCAGTTAAGATGAGAAACGTGTGAGCTTCCTGAACGATGTAGATAGTTTGAGCTGAAGAGTGACTGCCCTTTCTTTATGAAGTCTTGCTTGTAGGAAGACTCAGAGCATGGGATTTAACTCCATTTCTGAAGGGAAACACACAGCATAGTTCTCATCGATGGATCACACTCTGCTTTAGAGCAAGAAGCATGCTCTTGCTTTCTAGAGTCTCTAATAGCGCAGGAAACGTGAGTGTGCTCAGAACAAAAGAACGGTGTTTCCTACACATATGGGCCATATCTAGTTCAACTCTGCTTCTGAAACTGAAACAAACCACAGGTCCTCTAAGATCCAATGCTTGTCAGCTAAGATGAGAATCGTGTGAGCTTCATGAATGATGTAGTTCGTTTGAGCTGTAAAGTAACTGCCCTTACTTGAATCCATGTCTTACATGTAGGAAGACCCAGAAGCTGGGATTTAACTCCATTTCTGAAGTGAAACACACAGCAGAGTTCTTATCCATTGATCACACTCTGCTTTAGAGCAAGAAGCATGCTCTTTCTTTCTAGTGTCTCTAAGACAGCAGAAAACATGAGTGTTTTGAGAACCAAAGAACGGTGGTTCCTACACATACGGACCATATCTAGTCTAACTCTGCTTCTGAAACTGATACAAAGCACTGGTTCTCTAACATCCAATGCTTGTCAGTTAAGATGAGAAACGTGTGAGCTTCGTGAACGATGTAGTTTGTTTGAGCTGAAAATGACTGCCCGTACCTGAAACGAAGTCGTGCTTGTAGGAACACACAGAGCCTGGAATTTAACTCCATTTCTGAAGTGAAACACACAGCAGAGTTCTCGTCCATTGAGCACACTCTGCTTTAGAGCTAGAAGCACGCTCTTGCTTTCCAGGGTCTCTAAGACAGCAGGAAATGTGAGTGTGATGAGAACAAAAGAAGGGTGTTCCCTATACGTACAGACCATATCTAGTACAACTCTGCCTCTGAAATTGATACAAAGCACAGGTCCTCTAACATCCAATGCTTGTCATTTAAGATGAGAAACGTGTGAGCTTCGTGAACGATGGAGATCGTTTGAGCTGAAGAGTGACTGCCCTTACTTGAAATGAAGTCTTGCTTGTACGAAGACACAGAGCCTGGAATACAACTCCATTTCTGAAGGGAAACACACAGCATAGTTCTCATCGATGGATCACACTCTGCTTTAGAGCAAGAAGCTCGCTCTTGCTTTCTAGAGTCTCTAAAACAGCAGGAAACTTGAGTGTGCTCAGAACAAAAGAAGTGTGTTTCCTACACATAGGGCCATATCTAGTTCAACTCTGCTTCTGAAACTGAAACAAACCACAGGTCCTCTAACATCCAATGCTTGTCAGTTGAGATGAGAAACGTGTGATCTTCGTGTAAGATGTAGTTCGTTTGAGCTGAAAAGTGCCTGCCCTTACTTGAATGAAGTCTTGCTTCCAGGAAGACTCAGAGCATGGGATTTAACTCCATTTCAGAAGTGAAACACACAGCAGAGTTCTCATCCATTGATCATACTCTGCTTTAGAGCAAGAAGGACGCTCTTTCTTTCTAGAGTCTCTAAGACAGCAGAAAACATGAGTGTGCTGAGAACAAAAGAATGGTGGTTCCTACTCATACGGACCATATCTAGTCCAACTCTGCTTCTGAAACTGATACAAAGCCCTGGTGCTCTAACATCCAATGGTTGTCAGTTAAGATGAGAAACGTGTGAGCTTCGTGAACCATGTAATTCGTTTGAGCTGAAAAATGACTGCCCTTACCTGAAACGAAGTCATGCTTGTAGGAACACACAGAGCCTGGAATTTAACTCCATTTCTGAAGTGAAACACACAGCAGAGTTCTCGTCCATTGAGCACACTCTGCTTTAGAGCTAGAAGCACGCTCTTGCTTTCCAGGGTCTCTAAGACAGCAGGAAATGTGAGTGTGATGAGAACAAAAGAAGGGTGTTCCCTATACGTACAGACCATATCTAGTACAACTCTGCCTCTGAAATTGATACAAAGCACAGGTCCTCTAACATCCAATGCTTGTCATTTAAGATGAGAAACGTGTGAGCTTCGTGAACGATGGAGATCGTTTGAGCTGAAGAGTGACTGCCCTTACTTGAAATGAAGTCTTGCTTGTACGAAGACACAGAGCCTGGAATACAACTCCATTTCTGAAGGGAAACACACAGCATAGTTCTCATCGATGGATCACACGCTGCTTTAGAGCAAGAAGCTCGCTCTTGCTTTCTAGAGTCTCTAAAACAGCAGGAAACTTGAGTGTGCTCAGAACAAAAGAAGTGTGTTTCCTACACATAGGGCCATATCTAGTTCAACTCTGCTTCTGAAACTGAAACAAACCAGAGGTCCTCTAACATCCAATGCTTTTCAGTTTAGATGAGAACGTGTGAGCATCGTGAAGGATAGAGTTCGTTTGAGCTGTAAAGTAACTGCCCTTACCTGAAAGGAAGTCTTGCTTGTAGGAAGACTCAGAGCCTGGGATTTAACTCCATTTCTGAAGTGAAACACACAACAGAGTTCTCATGCATTGATCACACTCTGCTTTAGAGCCAGAAGCACGGGGTAGCTTTCTAGAGTCTCTAGGACAGCAAGAAATAAGACTTTGCTGAGAACAATTGAACGGTGTTTCCTACACATACGGACCATATCTAGTCCAACTCTGCTTCTGAAACTGATACAAAGCACTGGTCCTCTGACATTCAATGCTTGTCAGTTAAGATGAGAAACGTGTGAGCTTCGTGAAGGATGTAGTTCTTTTGATCTGAAAAATGACTGCACTTACATGAAACGAAGTCTTGCTTGTAGAAAGACACAGAGCCTGGAATTTAACTCCATTTCTGAAGGGAAACACACAGCAGAGTTCTCATCCATTGATCACACTCTGCTTTAGAGCAAGAAGCACGCCCTAGCTTTCTAGAGTCATTAAGTCAGCAGTAAACTTGAGTTTGCTGAGAACAAATGAACGGTGTTTCCTACACATATGGACCATATCTAGTCAAACTCTGCTTCTGAAACTGATACAAAGCACTGGTCCTCTAATATTCAATGCATGTCAGTTAGATGAGAAACGTGTGAGCTTCGTGAACGATGTTGTTGATTTCAGCTGAAAAGTGACTGCCCTTACTTGAAACGAGGTCTTGTTAGTGGAAGACCAGAGCCTGGGATTTAACTCAATTTCTGAAGTGAAACACACAGCAGCTTTCTCATCCATTGATCACACTCTGCTTTAGAGCAAGAAGCACGCTCTTGCTTTCTAGATTCTCTAAGACCGCAGGTAACATGAGTGTGCCAAGAACAAAAGAACGGTATTTCCTACACATATGGACCATATCTAGTAAAACTCTGCTTTTGAAACTGATACAAAGCACTGGCCCTCTAACATCCGATGCTTGTCAGTTAAGATGAGAAACGTGTGAGATTCGTAAACGATGTAGTCCGTTTGAACTGTAAAGTAACTGCCCTTACCTGAAACAAAGTCTTCCTTGTAGGAAGACTCAGAGCATGGGATTTAACTCCTTTTCTGAATTGAAACACACAACAGAGTTCTCATCAATGGATCACACTCTGCTTTACAGCAAGAAGCACGCCCTAACTTTCTAGAGTCTCTAAGACAGCAAGAAACATGAGTTTGCTGAGAACAAATGAACGGTGTTTCCTACACATATGGACCGTATGTAGTCCAACTCTGCTTCTGAAACTGATACAAAGCACTGGTCCTCTAATATTCAATGCATGTCAGTTTAGATGAGAAACGTGTGAGCTTCGTGAACGATGTTGTTGATTTCAGCTGAAAAGTGACTGCCCTTACTTGAAACGAGGTCTTGTTATTGGAAGACTCAGAGCCTGGGATTTAACTCCATTTCTGAAGTGAAACACACAGCAGAGTTCTCATCCATTGATCACACTCTGCTTTAGAGCAAGAAGCACGCTCTTGCTTTCTAGATTCTCTAAGACAGCAGGTAACATGAGTGTGCCAAGAACAAAAGAACAGTATTTCCTACACATATGGACCATATCTAGTAAAACTATGCTTTTGAAACTGATACAAAGCACTGGTCCTCTAACATTCAAGGCTTGTCAGTTAAGATTAGAAACGTGTGAGCTTCATGAACGATGTAGTTCTTTTGATCTGAAAAATGACTGCACTTACTTGAAATGAAGTCTTGCTTGTAGGAAGACACAGAGCCTGGAATTTAACTCCATTTCTGAAGGGAAACACACAGCATAGTTCTCATTGATGAATCACACTCTGCTTTAGAGCAAGTAGCATGCTCTTGCTTTCTAGAGTCTCTAATACCTCAGAAAAAGGGAGTGTGCTCAGAAGAAAAGAACGGTGTTTCCTATACATACGGACCATATCTAGTTCAACTCTGCTTCTGAAACTGAAACAAACCAGAGGTCCTCTAACATGCAATGCTTGTCAGTTAAGATGAGAAATGTGTGAGCTTCGTGTACGATGTAGTTCGTTTGAGCTGTAAAGTAACTGCCCTTACTTGAATTGATGTCTTCCTTGTAGGAAGACTCAGAGCATGGGATTTAAATCCATTTCTGAAGTGAAACACACAGCAGAGTTCTCATCCATTGATCACACTCTGCTTTAGAGCAAGAAGCACGCTCTTGCTTTCTAGAGGCTCTAAGACAGCAGAAAACGTGAGTGTTTTGAGAACAAAAGAACGGTGGTTCCTACACATACGGACCATATCTAGTCCAACTCTGCTTCTGAAACTGATACAAAGCACTGGTTCTCTAACATCCAATGCTTGTCAGTTAAGATGAGAAACGTGTGAGCTTTGTGAACGATGTAGTTCCTTTGAGCTGAAAAGAGACTGCCCTTACCTGAAACGAAGTCGTGCTTGTAGGAACACACAGAGCCGGGAATTTAACTCCAATTCTGAATGGAAACACACAGGATAGTTCTCATCGATGGATCACACTCTGCTTTAGAGCAAGAAGCACGCCCTAGCTTTCTAGAGTCATTAAGTCAGCAGTAAACTTGAGTTTGCTGAGAACAAATGAACGGTGTTTCCTACACATATGGACCATATCTAGTCAAACTCTGCTTCTGAAACTGATACAAAGCACTGGTCCTCTAATATTCAATGCATGTCAGTTTAGATGAGAAACGTGTGAGCTTCGTGAACGATGTTGTTGATTTCAGCTGAAAAGTGACTGCCCTTACTTGAAACGAGGTCTTGTTAGTGGAAGACTCAGAGCCTGGGATTTAACTCAATTTCTGAAGTGAAACACACAGCAGAGTTCTCATCCATTGATCACACTCTGCTTTAGAGCAAGAAGCACGCTCTTGCTTTCTAGATTCTCTAAGACCGCAGGTAACATGAGTGTGCCAAGAACAAAAGAACGGTATTTCCTACACATATGGACCATATCTAGTAAAACTATGCTTTTGAAACTGATACAAAGCACTGGTCCTCTAACATTCAAGGCTTGTCAGTTAAGATTAGAAACGTGTGAGCTTCGTGAACGATGTAGTTCTTTTGATCTGAAAAATGACTGCACTTACTTGAAATGAAGTCTTGCTTGTAGGAAGACACAGAGCCTGGAATTTAACTCCATTTCTGAAGGGGAACACACAGCATAGTTCTCATCGATGAATCACACTCTGCTTTAGAGCAAGTAGCATGCTCTTGCTTTCTAGAGTCTCTAATACCTCAGAAAATGTGAGTGTGCTCAGAAGAAAAGAACGGTGTTTCCTATACATACGGACCATATCTAGTTCAACTCTGCTTCTGAAACTGAAACAAACCAGAGGTCCTCTAACATGCAATGCTTGTCAGTTAAGATGAGAAATGTGTGAGCTTCGTGTACGATGTAGTTCGTTTGAGCTGTAAAGTAACTGCCCTTACTTGAATTGATGTCTTCCTTGTAGGAAGACTCAGAGCACGGGATTTAAATCCATTTCTGAAGTGAAACACACAGCAGAGTTCTCATCCATTGATCACACTCTGCTTTAGAGCAAGAAGCACGCTCTTGCTTTCTAGAGGCTCTAAGACAGCAGAAAACGTGAGTGTTTTGAGAACAAAAGAACGGTGGTTCCTACACATACGGACCATATCTAGTCCAACTCTGCTTCTGAAACTGATACAAAGCACTGGTTCTCTAACATCCAATGCTTGTCAGTTAAGATGAGAAACGTGTGAGCTTCGTGAACGATGTAGTTCCTTTGAGCTGAAAAGAGACTGCCCTTACCTGAAACGAAGTCTTGCTTGTAGGAACACACAGAGCCGGGAATTTAACTCCAATTCTGAATGGAAACACACAGCATAGTTCTCATCGATGGATCACACTCTGCTTTAGAGCAAGAAGCACGCCCTAGCTTTCTAGAGTCATTAAGTCAGCAGTAAACTTGAGTTTGCTGAGAACAAATGAACGGTGTTTCCTACACATATGGACCATATCTAGTCAAACTCTGCTTCTGAAACTGATACAAAGCACTGGTCCTCTAATATTCAATGCATGTCAGTTTAGATGAGAAACGTGTGAGCTTCGTGAACGATGTTGTTGATTTCAGCTGAAAAGTGACTGCCCTTACTTGAAACGAGGTCTTGTTAGTGGAAGACTCAGAGCCTGGGATTTAACTCAATTTCTGAAGTGAAACACACAGCAGCTTTCTCATCCATTGATCACACTCTGCTTTAGAGCAAGAAGCACGCTCTTGCTTTCTAGATTCTCTAAGACCGCAGGTAACATGAGTGTGCCAAGAACAAAAGAACGGTATTTCCTACACATATGGACCATATCTAGTAAAACTCTGCTTTTGAAACTGATACAAAGCACTGGCCCTCTAACATCCGATGCTTGTCAGTTAAGATGAGAAACGTGTGAGATTCGTAAACGATGTAGTCCGTTTGAACTGTAAAGTAACTGCCCTTACCTGAAACAAAGTCTTCCTTGTAGGAAGACTCAGAGCATGGGATTTAACTCCTTTTCTGAAGTGAAACACACAACAGAGTTCTCATCGATGGATCACACTCTGCTTTACAGCAAGAAGCACGCCCTAACTTTCTAGAGTCTCTAAGACAGCAAGAAACATGAGTTTGCTGAGAACAAATGAACGGTGTTTCCTACACATATGGACCGTATGTAGTCCAACTCTGCTTCTGAAACTGATACAAAGCACTGGTCCTCTAATATTCAATGCATGTCAGTTTAGATGAGAAACGTGTGAGCTTCGTGAAAGATGTTGTTGATTTCAGCTGAAAAGTGACTGCCCTTAGTTGAAACGAGGTCTTGTTATTGGAAGACTCAGAGCCTGGGATTTAACTCCATTTCTGAAGTGAAACACACAGCAGAGTTCTCATCCATTGATCACACTCTGCTTTAGAGCAAGAAGCACGCTCTTGCTTTCTAGATTCTCTAAGACAGCAGGTAACATGAGTGTGCCAAGAACAAAAGAACAGTATTTCCTACACATATGGACCATATCTAGTAAAACTATGCTTTTGAAACTGATACAAAGCACTGGTCCTCTAACATTCAAGGCTTGTCAGTTAAGATTAGAAACGTGTGAGCTTCGTGAACGATGTAGTTCTTTTGATCTGAAAAATGACTGCACTTACTTGAAATGAAGTCTTGCTTGTAGGAAGACACAGAGCCTGGAATTTAACTCCATTTATGAAGGGAAACACACAGCATAGTTCTCATCGATGGATCACACTCTGCTTTAGAGCAAGTAGCATGCTCTTGCTTTCTAGAGTCTCTAATACCTCATAAAATGTGAGTGTGCTCAGAAGAAAAGAACGGTGTTTCCTATACATACGGACCATATCTAGTTCAACTCTGCTTCTGAAACTGAAACAAACCAGAGGTCCTCTAACATGCAATGCTTGTCAGTTAAGATGAGAAATGTGTGAGCTTCGTGTACGATGTAGTTCGTTTGAGCTGTAAAGTAACTGCCCTTACTTGAATTGATGTCTTCCTTGTAGGAAGACTCAGAGCATGGGATTTAAATCCATTTCTGAAGTGAAACACACAGCAGAGTTCTCATCCATTGATCACACTCTGCTTTAGAGCAAGAAGCACGCTCTTGCTTTCTAGAGGCTCTAAGACAGCAGAAAACGTGAGTGTTTTGAGAACAAAAGAACGGAGGTTCCTACACATACGGACCATATCTAGTCCAACTCGGCTTCTGAAACTGATACAAAGCACTGGTTCTCTAACATCCAATGCTTGTCAGTTAAGATGAGAAACGAGTGAGCTTCGTGAACCATGTAGTTCCTTTGAGCTGAAAAGAGACTGCCCTTACCTGAAACGAAGTCGTGCTTGTAGGAACACACAGAGCCGGGAATTTAACTCCAATTCTGAATGGAAACACACAGCATAGTTCTCATCGATGGATCACACTCTGCTTTAGAGCAAGAAGCACGCCCTAGCTTTCTAGAATCTCTAATACAGCTGGAAACATGAGTGTGCTCAGAACAAAAGAACGGTGTTTCCTACACATAAGGGCCATATCTAGTTCAACTCTGCTTCTGAAACTGAAACAAACCACAGGTCCTCTAACATCCAATGCTTGTCAGTTAAGATGAGAAACGTGTGAGCTTCGTGAACGATGTAGTTCGCTTGAGCAGTTAAGTAACTGCCCATACCTGAAAAGATGTCTTGCTTGTAGGAAGACTCAGAGCCTGGGATTTAACTCCATTTCTGAAGTGAAACACACAGCAGAGTTCACATCCATTGATCACACACTGCTTTAGAGCTAGAGGCACGCTCTTGCTTTCCAGGGTCTCTAAGACAGCAGGAAATGTGAGTGTGATGAGAACAAAAGAAGGGTGTTCCCTACACATACGGACCATATCTAGTCCAACTCTGCCTCTGAAATTGATACAAAGCACAGGTCCTCTAACATCCAATGCTTGTCAGTTAAGGTGAGAAACGTGTGAGCTTCGTGAACGATGTAGATCGTTTGAGATGAAAAGTGACTGCCCTTATTTGAAACGAAGTCTTGCTTGTAGGAAGACACAGAGCCTGCAATATTACTCCATTTCTGAAGTGAAACACACAGCAGAGTTCTCATCCATTGATCACACTCTGCTTTAGAGCTAGAAGCACGCTCTTGCTTTCAAGAGGCCCTAAGACAGCAGAAAACTTGAGTGATTTGAGAACAAAGAACGGTGGTTCCTACACATACGGACCATATGTAGTCCAACTCTGCTCCTGAAACTGATACAAAGCACTGGTTCTCTAACATCCAATGCTTGTCAGTTAAGATGAGAAACGTGTGAGCTTCGTGAACGATGTAGATCCTTTGAGCTGTAAAGTAACTGCCCTTACCTGAAACGAAGTCTTGCTTGTAGAAACACTCAGAGCCTGGGATTTAACTCCAGTTCTGAAGGGAAACACACAGCAGAGTTCTCATCCATTGATCACACTCTGCTGCAGTGCCAGAAGCACGCTCTTGCTTTCCAGGGTCTCTAAGACAGCAGGAAGTGTGAGTGTGATGAGAACAAAAGAAGGGTGTTCCCTACACATACGGACCATATCTAGTCCAACTCTGCCTCTGAAATTGATACAAAGCACAGGTCCTCTAACATCCAATGCTTGTCAGTTAAGGTGAGAAACGTGTGAGCTTCGTGAACGATGTAGTTTGTTTGAGCTGAAAAGTGACTGCCCTTACTTGAAACGAAGTCGTGCTTGTAGGAATACACAGCCTGGAATTTAACTCCATTTCTGAATGGAAACACACAGCATAGTTCTCATCGATGGATCACATTCTGCTTTAGAGCAAGAAGCTCACTCTTGCTTTCTAGAGTCTCTAAAACAGCAGGAAACTTGAGTGTGCTCTGAACAAAGAAGTGTGTTTCCCACACATAGGGCCATATCTAGTTCAACTCTGCTTCTGAAACTGAAACAAACCAGATGTCCTCTAACATCCAATGCTTTTCAGTTTAGATGAGAAACGTGTGAGCTTCGTGAACGATGTAGTTCGTTTGAGCTGTAAAGTATCTGCCCTTACTTGAATCGAAGTCTTCCTTGTAGGAAGACTCAGCGCATGGGATTTAACTCCATTTCAGAAGTGAAACACACAGCAGAGTTCTCATCCATTGATCACACTCTGCTTTAGAGCAAGAAGCACGCTCTTGCTTTCTAGAGTCTCTAAGACAGCAGAAAACGTGAGTGTGATGAGAACAAAAGAATGGTGGTTCCTATACATACGGACCATATCTAGTCCAACTCTGCTTCTGAAACTGATACAAAGCCCTGGTCCTCTAACATCCAATGCTTGTCAGTTAAGATGAGAAACGTGTGAGCTTCGTGAACCATGTAATTCGTTTGAGCTGAAAAATGCCTGCTTTACCTGAAAGGAAGTCGTGCTTGTAGGAACACACAGAGCCTGGAATTTAACTCCATTTCTGAAGGGAAACACACAGGATAGTTCTCATCGATGGATCACACTCTGCTTTAGAGCAAGTAGCATGCTCTTGCATTCTAGAGTCTCTAATACCTCAGAAAACGTGAGTGTGATCAGAAGAAAAGAACTGTGTTTCCTCCACATAGGGCCATATCTAGTCCAACTCTGCTTCTGAAACTGATACAAAGCACTGGTCCTCTGACATTCAATGCTTGTCAGTTAAGATGAGAAACGTGTGAGCTTCTTGAAGGATGTAGTTCTTTTGATCTGAAAAATGACTGCACTTACATGAAACGAAGTCTTGCTTGTAGAAAGACACAGAGCCTGGAATTTAACTCCATTTCTGAAGGGAAACACACAGCAGAGTTCTCATCCATTGATCACACTCTGCTTTAGAGCAAGAAGCACGCTCTTGCTTTCTAGAGTCTCTAATACAGCCTGAAACGTGAGTGTGCTCAGAAGAAAAGAACGGGGTTTCGTACACATATGGGCCATATATAGTTCAATTCTGCTTCAGAAACTGAAACAAACCACAGGTCCTCTAACAAACAATGCTTGTCAGTTAAGATGAGAATCGTGTGAGCTTCATGAACGATGTAGTTCGTTTGAGCTGTAAAGTAACTGCCCTTACTTGAATCGATGTCTTCCTTATAGGAAGACTCAGAGCATGGGATTTAACTCCATTTCTGAAGTGAAACACACATCAGACTTCTTATCCATTGAGCACACTCTGCTTTAGAGCAAGAAGCACGCTCTTGCTTTCTAGAGTCTCTAAGAGAACAGAAAACGTGACTGTTTTGAGAACAAAAGAACGGTGGTTCCTACACATACGGACCATATCTACTCTAACTCTCCTTCTGAAACTGATACAAAGCACTGGTTCTCTAACAGCCAATGCTTTTCAGTTAAGATGAGAAACGTGTGAGCTTCGTGAACGATGTAGATCCTTTGAGCTGTAAAGTAACTGCCCTTACCTGAAACGATGTCTTGCTTGTAGAAACACTCAGAGCCTGGGATTTAACTCCATTTCTGAAGGGAAAGACACAGCAGAGTTCTCATCCATTGATCACACTCTGCTGCAGTGCCAGAAGCACGCTCTTGCTTTCCAGGGTCTCTAAGACAGCAGGAAATGTGAGTGTGATGAGAACAAAAGAAGGGTGTTCCCTACACATACGGACCATATCTAGTCCAACTCTGCCTCTGAAATTGATACAAAGCACAGGTCCTCTAACATCCAATGCTTGTCAGTTAAGGTGAGAAACGTGTAAGCTTCGTGAACGATGTAGATCGTTTGAGCTGAAAAGTGACTGCCCTTACTTGAAACGAAGTCTTGCTTGTAGGAAGACACAGAGCCTGCAATATAACTCCATTTCTGAAGTGAAACACACAGCAGAGTTCTCATCCATTGATCACATTCTGCTTTAGAGCAAGAAGCACGCTCTTGCTTTCAAGAGGCCCTAAGACAGCAGAAAACGTGAGTGTTTTGAGAACAAAGAACGGTGGTTCCTACACATACGGACCATATGTAGTCCAACTCTGCTTCTGAAACTGATACAAAGCACTGGTTCTCTAACATCCAATGCTTGTCAGTTAAGATGAGAAACGTGTGAGCTTCGTGAACGATGTAGTTTGTTTGAGCCGAAAATTGACTGCCCTTACCTGAAACGAAGTCGTGCTTGTAGGAACACACAGCCTGGAATTTAACTCCATTTCTAAATGGAAACACACAGCATAGTTCTCATCGATGGATCACACTCTGCTTTAGAGCAAGAAGCACGCCCTAGCTTTCTAGAATCTCTAATACAGCTGGAAACATGAGTCTGCTCAGAACAAAAGTACGGTGTTTCCTACACATAAGGGCCATATCTAGTTCAACTCTGCTTCTGAAACTGAAACAAACCACAGGTCCTCTAACATCGAATGCTTGTCAGTTAAGATGAGAAACGTGTGAGCTTCGTGAACGATGTAGATCCTTTGAGCTGTAAAGTAACTGCCCTTACCTGAAACGAAGTCTTGCTTGTAGAAACACTCAGAGCCTGGGATTTAACTCCAGTTCTGAAGGGAAACACACAGCAGAGTTCTCATCCATTGATCACACTCTGCTGCAGTGCCAGAAGCACGCTCTTGCTTTCCAGGGTCTCTAAGACAGCAGGAAATGTGAGTGTGATGAGAACAAAAGAAGGGTGTTCCCTACACATACGGACCATATCTAGTCCAACTCTGCCTCTGAAATTGATACAAAGCACAGGTCCTCTAACATCCAATGCTTGTCAGTTAAGGTGAGAAACGTGTGAGCTTCGTGAACGATGTAGTTTGTTTGAGCTGAAAAGTGACTGCCCTTACTTGAAACGAAGTCGTGCTTGTAGGAATACACAGCCTGGAATTTAACTCCATTTCTGAATGGAAACACACAGCATAGTTCTCATCGATGGATCACACTCTGCTTTAGAGCATGAAGCTCACTCTTGCTTTCTAGAGTCTCTAAAACAGCAGGAAACTTGAGTGTGCTCTGAACAAAGAAGTGTGTTTCCCACACATAGGGCCATATCTAGTTCAACTCTGCTTCTGAAACTGAAACAAACCAGATGTCCTCTAACATCCAATGCTTTTCAGTTTAGATGAGAAACGTGTGAGCTTCGTGAACGATGTAGTTCGTTTGAGCTGTAAAGTATCTGCCCTTACTTGAATCGAAGTCTTCCTTGTAGGAAGACTCAGCGCATGGGATTTAACTCCATTTCAGAAGTGAAACACACAGCAGAGTTCTCATCCATGGATCACACTCTGCTTTAGAGCAAGAAGCACGCTCTTGCTTTCTAGAGTCTCTAAGACAGCAGAAAACGTGAGTGTGATGAGAACAAAAGAATGGTGGTTCCTACACATACGGACCATATCTAGTCCAACTCTGCTTCTGAAACTGATACAAAGCCCTGTTCCTCTAACATCCAATGCTTGTCAGTTAAGATGAGAAACGTGTGAGCTTCGTGAACCATGTAATTCGTTTGAGCTGAAAAATGCCTGCTTTACCTGAAAGGAAGTCGTGCTTGTAGGAACACACAGAGCCTGGAATTTAACTCCATTTCTGAAGGGAAACACACAGGATAGTTCTCATCGATGGATCACACTCTGCTTTAGAGCAAGTAGCATGCTCTTGCATTCTAGAGTCTCTAATACCTCAGAAAACGTGAGTGTGCTCAGAAGAAAAGAACTGTGTTTCCTCCACATAGGGCCATATCTAGTCCAACTCTGCTTCTGAAACTGATACAAAGCACTGGTCCTCTGACATTCAATGCTTGTCAGTTAAGATGAGAAACGTGTGAGCTTCGTGAAGGATGTAGTTCTTTTGATCTGAAAAATGACTGCACTTACATGAAACGAAGTCTTGCTTGTAGAAAGACACAGAGCCTGGAATTTAACTCCATTTCTGAAGGGAAACACACAGCAGAGTTCTCATCCATTGATCACACTCTGCTTTAGAGCAAGAAGCACGCTCTTGCTTTCTAGAGTCTCTAATACAGCCTGACACGTGAGTGTGCTCAGAAGAAAAGAACGGGGTTTCGTACACAAATGGGCCATATATAGTTCAATTCTGCTTCAGAAACTGAAACAAACCAGAGGTCCTCTAACACACAATGCTTCTCAGTAAAGATGAGAAACATGTGAGCTTCGTGAACGATGGAGTTCTTTTGAGCTGTAAAGTAACTGCCCTTACCTGAAACGAAGTCTTGCTTGTAGGAAGACTCAGAGCCTGGGATTTAACTCCATTTCTGAAGTGAAACACACAACAGAGTTCTCATCCATTGATCACACTCTGCTTTAGAGCAAGAAGCACGCCCTAGCTTTCTAGAGTCATTAAGTCAGCAGTAAACTTGTGTTTGCTGAGAACAAATGAACGGTGTTTCCTACACATACGGACCATATCTAGTCAAACTCTGCTTCTGAAACTGATACAAAGCACTGGTCCTCTAATATTCAATGCATGTCAGTTTAGATGAGAAACGTGTGAGCTTCGTGAACGATGTTGTTGATTTCAGCTGAAAAGTGACTGCCCTTACTTGAAACGAGGTCTTGTTAGTGGAAGACTCAGAGCCTGGGATTTAACTCAATTTCTGAAGTGAAACACACAGCAGAGTTCTCATCCATTGATCACACTCTGCTTTAGAGCAAGAAGCACGCTCTTGCTTTCTAGATTCTCTAAGACCGCAGGTAACATGAGTGTGCTCAGAACAAAAGAACGGTATTTCCTACACATATGGACCATATCTAGTAAAACTCTGCTTTTGAAACTGATACAAAGCACTGGCCCTCTAACATCCGATGCTTGTCAGTTAAGATGAGAAACGTGTGAGATTCGTAAACGATGTAGTCCGTTTGAACTGTAAAGTAACTGCCCTTACCTGAAACAAAGTCTTCCTTGTAGGAAGACTCAGAGCATGGGATTTAACTCCTTTTCTGAAGTGAAACACACAACAGAGTTCTCATCGATGGATCACACTCTGCTTTACAGCAAGAAGCACGCCCTAACTTTCTAGAGTCTCTAAGACAGCAAGAAACATGAGTTTGCTGAGAACAAATGAACGGTGTTTCCTACACATACGGACCGTATGTAGTCCAACTAGGCTTCTGAAACTGATACAAAGCACTGGTCCTCTAATATTCAATGCATGTCAGTTTAGATGAGAAACGTGTGAGCTTCGTGAACGATGTTGTTGATTTCAGCTGAAAAGTGACTGCCCTTACTTGAAACGAGGTCTTGTTATTGGAAGACTCAGAGCCTGGGATTTAACTCCATTTCTGAAGTGAAACACACAGCAGAGTTCTCATCCATTGATCACACTCTGCTTTAGAGCAAGAAGCACGCTCTTGCTTTCTAGATTCTCTAAGACAGCAGGTAACATGAGTGTGCCAAGAACAAAAGAACAGTATTTCCTACACATATGGACCATATCTAGTAAAACTATGCTTTTGAAACTGATACAAAGCACTGGTCCTCTAACATTCAAGGCTTGTCAGTTAAGATTAGAAACGTGTGAGCTTCGTGAACGATGTAGTTCTTTTGATCTGAAAAATGACTGCACTTACTTGAAATGAAGTCTTGCTTGTAGGAAGACACAGAGCCTGGAATTTAACTCCATTTCTGAAGGGAAACACACAGCATAGTTCTCATCGATGGATCACACTCTGCTTTAGAGCAAGTAGCATGCTCTTGCTTTCTAGAGTCTCTAATACCTCAGAAAATGTGAGTGTGCTCAGAAGAAAAGAACGGTGTTTCCTATACATACGGACCATATCTAGTTCAACTCTGCTTCTGAAACTGATACAAAGCACAGGTCCTCTAACATCCAATGCTTGTCAGTTAAGGTGAGAAACGTGTGAGCTTCGTGAACGATGTAGATCGTTTGAGCTGAAAAGTGACTGCCCTTACTTGAAACGAAGTCTTGCTTGTAGGAAGACACAGAGCCTGCAATATAACTCCATTTCTGAAGTGAAACACACAGCAGAGTTCTCATCCATTGATCACACTCTGCTTTAGAGCAAGAAGCACGCTCTTGCTTTCAAGAGGCTCTAAGACAGCAGAAAACGTGAGTGTTTTGAGAACAAAGAACTTTGGTACCTACACATACGGACCATATGTAGTCCAACTCTGCTTCTGAAACTGATACAAAGTACTGGTTCTCTAACATCCAATGCTTGTCAGTTAAGATGAGAAACGTGTGAGCTTCGTGAACGATGTAGTTTGTTTGAGCCGAAAAGTGACTGCCCTTACCTGAAACGAAGTCGTGCTTGTAGGAACACACAGCCTGGAATTTAACTCCATTTCTAAATGGAAACACACAGCATAGTTCTCATCGATGGATCACACTCTGCTTTAGAGCAAGAAGCACGCCCTAGCTTTCTAGAATCTCTAATACAGCTGGAAACATGAGTGTGCTCAGAACAAAAGTATGGTGTTTCCTACACATAAGGGCCATATCTAGTTCAACTCTGCTTCTGAAACTAAAACAAACCACAGGTCCTCTAACATCGAATGCTTGTCAGTTAAGATGAGAAACATGTGAGCTTCGTGAACGATGTAGATCCTTTGAGCTGTAAAGTAACTGCCCTTACCTGAAACGAAGTCTTGCTTGTAGAAACACTCAGAGCCTGGGATTTAACTCCAGTTCTGAAGGGAAACACACAGCAGAGTTCTCATCCATTGATCACACTCTGCTGCAGTGCCAGAAGCACGCTCTTGCTTTCCAGGGTCTCTAAGACAGCAGGAAATGTGAGTGTGATGAGAACAAAAGAAGGGTGTTCCCTACACATACGGACCATATCTAGTCCAACTCTGCCTCTGAAATTGATACAAAGCACAGGTCCTCTAACATCCAATGCTTGTCAGTTAAGGTGAGAAACGTCTGAGCTTCGTGAACGATGTAGTTTGTTTGAGCTGAAAAGTGACTGCCCTTACTTGAAACGAAGTCGTGCTTGTAGGAATACACAGCCTGGAATTTAACTCCATTTCTGAATGGAAACACACAGCATAGTTCTCATCGATGGATCACACTCTGCTTTAGAGCAAGAAGCTCCCTCTTGCTTTCTAGAGTCTCTAAAACAGCAGGAAACTTGAGTGTGCTCTGAACAAAGAAGTGTGTTTCCCACACATAGGGCCATATCTAGTTCAACTCTGCTTCTGAAACTGAAACAAACCACAGGACCTCTAACATCCAATGCCTGTCAGTTAATATGAGAAACGTGTGAGCTTCGGGAGCTATGTAGTTTCTTTGAGCTGTAAAGCACCTGCCCTTACTTGAAACGAAGTCTTGCTTGTAGGAAGTCACAGAGCCTGGGATTTAACTCCATTTCTGAAGTGAAACACACAGCAGAGTTCTCATCCATTGATCATACTCTGCTTTAGAGCAAGAAGCACGCTCAAGGTTTCTACAGTCTCTAAGACAGCAGGAAACGTGAGTGTGCTGAGAACAAAAGAACTGTGGGTCATACACATACGGACCATTTCTAGTCCAACTCTGCCTCTGAAATTGATACAAAGCACTGGCCCTCTAACATCCAATGCTTGTTATTTAAGATGAGAAACGTGTGAGCTTCGTGAATGATGTAGTTCGTTTGAGCTGAAAAGTTCCTGCCCTTACCTGAAATGAAGTCTTGCTTGTAGGAAGACACAGAGCCTGGGATTTAACTCCAGTTCTGAAGGGAAACACACAGCATAGTTATCATCCATGGATCACACTCTGCTTTAGAACAGGAAGCACGCCCTTGCTTTCTAGAATCTCTAAGAAAGCAGGAAACATGAGTGTGCTGAGAACAAAAGAACAGTGTTTCCTACACATACGGACCATATCTAGTCCAACTCTGCCTCTGACATTGATACAAAGCACAGGTCCTCTAACATCCAATGCTTGTCATTTAAGATGAGAAAAGTGAGCATCGTGAACGAAGTAGTTCGTTTGAGCTGAAAAGTGACTGCCATTACCTGAAACGAAGTCTTGCTTGTAGGAAGACACAGAGCCTGGGATTTAACTCCATTTCTGAAGTGGAACACACAGCACAGTTCTGAACCATTGATTACACTCTGCTTTAGAGCAAGAAGCATGGACTTGCTTTCTAGATTCTCTAAGACAGCAGGAAACGTGAGTGTGCTGAGAACAAAAGAACGGTGGTTCCTACACATACAGACCATATCTAGTCCAACTCTGCCTCTGAAATTGAGACAAAGCACTGGTCCTCTAACATCCAATGCTTGTCATTTAAGATGAGAAACGTGTGAGCTTCGTGAATGATGTTGTTCTTTTGAGCTGAAAAGTGCCTGCCCTTACCTGAAATGAATTCTTGCTTGTAGGAAGACACAGAGCCTGGGATTTAACTCCAGTTCTGAAGGGAAACACCCAGCATAGTTATCATCCATGGATCACACTCTGCTTTGGAGCAAGAAGAATGCTATTGCTTTTTAGACTCTCTAATGCATCAGGAAACGTGAGTGTGTTGAGAACAAAAGAACGGTGTTTCCTACACATACGGACCATATCTAGTTCAACTCCTCTTGTGAAACTGACACAAAGCACAGGTTCTGTAACATCCAATGGTTTTCAATTAAGACCAAGAAACGTGTGAGCTTCGTGTACGATGTAGAGCGTTTGACCTGTAAAGTAACTGCCCTTACCTGAAATGATGTCTTGATTGTAGGAAGACACAGAGCCTGGGATTTAACTCCATTTCTGAAGTGGAACACACAGCAGAGTTCTCATTCATTGATCACACTCTGCTTTAGAGCAAGAAGCACGCTCTTGCTTTCTAGAGTCTCTAAGAAAGCAGGAAACGTGAGTGTGCTGAGAACATAAGAACGGTGTTTCCTAAACATACGGACCATATCTAGTCCAACTCTGCCTTGAAATTGATACAAAGCACAGGTCCTGTAACATCCAATGCTTGTCATTTAAGATGAGAAAAGTGTGAGGTTCGCGAACGTAGTAGTTCGTTTGAGCTGAAAAGTGACTGCCCTTACCTGAAACGAAGTCTTGCTTGTAGGAAGACCCAGAGCCTGGCATTTAACTCCATTTCTGAAGGGAAACACACAGCAGAGTTCTCATTCATTGATCACACTCTGCTTTAGAGCAAGAAGCACGCTCTTGCTTTCTCGAGTCTCTAAGACAGCAGGAAACGTGAGTGTGCTGAGAACAAAAGAATGGTGTTTCCTACACATACGGACCATATCTAGTCAAACTCTGCTTCTGAAACTGATACAAAGCCGTCGTCCTCAAACATCCAAAGCTTGTCAGTTAATCTGAGAAACGTGTGAGCTTTGTGAACGATGTAGTTTGTTTGACCTCAAAAGTGACAACCCTTACCTGAAACAAAATCTTGCATGTAGGAAGACACAGAGTCTGGCATTTAACTCCATTTCTGAAGGGAAACACACAGCATAGTTCTCATCCATGGATCACACTCTGCTTTAGAGCAAGAAGAATTCTAATGCTTTCTAGACTCTCTAATGCAGCATGAAATGTGAGTGTGCTCAGAACAAAAGAACGGTGTTTCCTACACACACAGACCGTATCTAGTTCAACTGTGCTTCTGAACCTGAAACAAACCACAGGTCCTCTAACATACAATGCTTGTCAGTTAACATGAGAAACGTGTGAGCTTCGGAAACTATGTAGTTTCATTGAGCTGTAAAGTACCTGCCCTTACTTGAAACGAAGTCTTCCTTGTAGGAAGTCACAGAGCCTGGGATTTAACTGCATTTCTTAAGTGGAACACACAGCAGAGTTCTCATTCATTGATCACACTCTGCTTTAGAGCAAGAAGCACGCTCTTGCTTTCTGGATTCTCTAAGACAGCAGGAAACGTGAGGGTGCTGAAAACAAAAGTACGGTGTTTCATACACATACGGGACATATCTAGTCCAACGCTGCTTCGGAAAATGATACAAAGCACTGGTCCTCTAACATCCAATGCTTTTCAGTTAAGATGGGAATCGCGTTAGATTAGTGAACGATGTAGTTCGTTGAGATGAAATGTGACTTCCCTTACCTGAAACGAAGTCTTGCTTGTAGGAAGACACAGAGCCTGGGATTTAACTCCATTTCTGAAGTGGAACACACAGCACAGTTCTGATCCATTGATCACACTCTGCTTTAGAGCAAGAAGCACGCGCTTGCTTTCTAGATTCTCTAAGACAGCAGGAATCGTGAGTGTGCTGAGAACAAAAGAACGGTGGTTCCTACACATACAGACCATATCTAGTCCAACTCTGCCTCTGACATTGATACAAAGCACAGGTCCTCTCACATCCAATGCTTGTCATTTAAGATGAGAAAAGTGTGAGCTTCGTGAACGAAGTAGTTCGTTTGAGCTGAAAAGTGACTGCCTTACCTGAAACGAAGTCTTGCTTGTAGGAAGACAAAGAGCCTGGGATTTAACTCCATTTCTGAAGGGAAACACAGAGCATAGTTCTCATGCATGGATCACACTCTGCTTTAGAGCAAGAAGAATGCTAATGCTTTCTAGATTCTCTAATACAGCAGGAAATGTGAGTGTGCTCAGAACAAAAGAACAATGTTTCCTACACACACGGACCGTATCTAGTTCAACTCTGCTTCTGAACCTGAAACAAACCACAGGTCCTCTAACATCCAGTGCTTGTCAGTTAACATGAGAAACGTGTGAGCTTTGGAAACTATGTAATTTCTTTGAGCTGTAAAGTACCTGCCCTTACTTGAAACGAAGTCTTGCTTGTAGGAAGTCACAGAGCCTGGGATTTAACTCCATTTTAAGGGAAACACACAGCAGACTTCTCATCCATGGATCACACTCTGCTTTAGAGCAAGAAGAATGCTATTGCTTTCTAGACTCTCTAATGCATCAGGAAACGTGAGTGTGCTGAGAACAAAAGAACGGTGTTTCCTACACATACGGACCATATCTAGTTCAACTCCTCTTGTGAAACTGACACAAAGCACAGGTTCTGTAACATCCAATGCTTTTCAATTAAGACCAAGAAACGTGTGAGCTTCGTGTACGATGTAGTTCGTTTGAACTGTAAAGTAACTGCCCTTACCTGAAACGATGTCTTGATTGTAGGAAGACACGAGCCTGGGATTTAACTCCATTTCTGAAGTGGAACACACAGCAGAGTTCTCATTCATTGATCACACTCTGCTTTAGAGCAAGAAGCACGCTCTTGCTTTCTAGAGTCTCTAAGAAAGCAGGAAACATGATTGTGCTGACAACAAAAGAATGGTGTTTCCTACACATACGGACCATATCTAGTCCAACTCTGCCTTGAAATTGATACAAAGCACAGGTCCTCTATCATCCAATGCTTGTCAGCTAACATGAGAATCGTGTGAGCTTTTTGAACGATGTAGTTCGTTTGAGCTCAAAAGTAACTGCCCTTACCTGAAATGAAGTGTTGCATGTAGGAAGACACAGAGCCTGGGGTTTAACTCCATTTCTGAAGTGGAACACACAGCACAGTTCTCATCCATTGATCACACTCTGCTTTAGAGTATAAAGCACTGTCTTGCTTTCTAGATACTCTACGACAGCAAAGAAACGTGAGTGTGCTGAGAACAAAAGAACTGTGGTTCCTACACATACGGACCATTTCTAGTCCAACTCTGCCTCTGAAATTGATACAAAGCACTGGCCCTCTAACATCCAATGCTTGTTATTTAAGATGAGAAACGTGTGAGCTTCGTGAATGATGTAGTTCGTTTGAGCTGAAAAGTTCCTGCCCTTACCTGAAATGAAGTCTTGCTTGTAGGAAGACACAGAGCCTGGGATTTAACTCCAGTTCTGAAGGGAAACACACAGCATAGTTATCATCCATGGATCACACTCTGCTTTAGAATAGGAAGCACGCCCTTGCTTTCTAGAATCTCTAAGAAAGCAGGAAACATGAGTGTGCTGAGAACAAAAGAACAGTGTTTCCTACACATACGGACCATATCTAGTCCAAATCTGCCTCTGACATTGATACAAAGCACAGGTCCTCTAACATCCAATGCTTGTCATTTAAGATGAGAAAAGTGTGAGCATCATGAACGAAGTAGTTCGTTTGAGCTGAATAGTGACTGCCATTACCTGAAACGAAGTCTTGCTTGTAGGAAGACACAGAGCCTGGGATTTAACTCCATTTCTGAAGTGGAACACAGCACAGTTCTGAACCATTGATCACACTCTGCTTTAGAGCAAGAAGCATGGACTTGCTTTCTAGATTCTCTAAGACAGCAGGAAACGTGAGTGTGCTGAGAACAAAAGAACGGTGGTTCCTACACATACAGACCATATCTAGTCCAACTCTGCCTCTGAAATTGAGACAAAGCACTGGTCCTCTAACATCCAATGCTTGTCATTTAAGATGAGAAACGTGTGAGCTTTGTGAATGATGTAGTTCGTTTGAGCTGAAAAGTGCCTGCCCATACCTGAAATGAATTCTTGCTTGTAGGAAGACACAGAGCCTGGGATTTAACTCCAGTTCTGAAGGGAAACACCCAGCATAGTTATCATCCATGGATCACACTCTGCTTTAGAGCAAGAAGAATGCTATTGCTTTCTAGACTCTCTAATGCATCAGGAAACGTGAGTGTGTTGAGAACAAAAGAATGGTGTTTCCTACACATACGGACCATATCTAGTTCAACTCCTCTTGTGAAACTGACACAAAGCACAGGTTCTGTAACATCCAATGGTTTTCAATTAAGACCAAGAAACGTGTGAGCTTCGTGTACGATGTAGAGCGTTTGACCTGTAAAGTAACTGCCCTTACCTGAAATGATGTCTTGATTGTAGGAAGACACAGAGCCTGGGATTTAACTCCATTTCTGAAGTGGAACACACAGCAGAGTTCTCATTCATTGATCACACTCTGCTTTAGAGCAAGAAGCACGCTCTTGCTTTCTCGATTCTCTAAGACAGCAGGAAACGCGAGGGTGCTGAAAACAAAAGTACGGTGTTTCATACACATACGGGACATATCTAGTCCAACGCTGCTTCGGAAAATGATACAAAGCACTGGTCCTCTAACATCCAATGCTTTTCAGTTAAGATGGGAATCGCGTTAGCTTAGTGAACGATGTAGTTTGTTGAGATGAAATGTGACTTCCCTTACCTGAAACGAAGTCTTGCTTGTAGGAAGACACAGAGCCTGGGATTTAACTCCATTTCTGAAGTGGAACACACAGCACAGTTCTGATCCATTGATCACACTCTGCTTTAGAGCAAGAAGCACGGATATGCTTTCTAGATTCTCTAAGACACCAGGAATCGTGAGTGTGCTGAGAACAAAAGAACAGTGTTTCCTACACACACGGACCGTATCTAGTTCAACTCTGCTTCTGAACCTGAAACAAACCACAGGTCCTCTAACATCCAATGCTTGTCGGTTAACATGAGAAACGTGTGAGTTTCGGAAACTATGTAGTTTCTTTGAGCTGGAAAGTACCTGCCCTTACTTGAAACGAAGTCTTGCTTGTAGGAAGTCACAGAGCCTGGGATTTAACTCCATTTCTTAAGTGGAACACAAAGCAGAGTTCTCATTCATTGATCACATTCTGCTTTAGAGCAAGAAGCACGCTCTTGCTTTCTCGATTCTCTAAGACAGCAGGAAACGTGAGGGTGCTGAGAACAAAAGTACGTTGTTTCCTACACATACGGGACATATCTAGTCCAACTCTGCTTCGGAAAATGATACAAAGCACTGGTCCTCTAACATCCAATGCCTTTCAGTTAAGATGGGAAACGCGTTAGCTTAGTGAACGATGTAGTTCGTTGAGATGAAATGTGACTTCCCTTACCTGAAACGAAGTCTTGCTTGTAGGAAGACACAGAGCCTGGGAATTAACTCCATTTCTGAAGTGGAACACACAGCACAGTTCTGATCCATTGAACACACTCTGCTTTAGAGCAAGAAGCACGGACTTGCTTTCTATATTCTCTAAGACAGCAGGAATCGTGAGTGTGCTGAGAACAAAAGAACGGTGTTTCCTACACACACGGACCGTATCTAGTTCAACTCTGCTTCTGAAACTGAAACAAACCACAGGTCCTCTAACATACAATGCTTGTCAGTTAACATGAGAAACGTGTGAGGTTCGTGAACGAAGTAGTTCGTTTGAGCTGAAAAGTGACTGCCCTTACCTGAAACGAAGTCTTGCTTGTAGGAAGACACAGAGCCAGGCATTTAACTCCATTTCTGAAGGGAAACACACAGCAGAGTTCTCATTCATTGATCACACTCTGCTTTAGAGCAAGAAGCACGCTCTTGCTTTCTTGATTCTCTAAGACAGCAGGAAACGTGAGTGTGCTCAGAACAATAGAACGGTGTTTCCTACACACACGGACAGTATCTAGTTCAACTGTGCTTCTGAAACTGAAACAAACCACAGGTCCTCTAACATCCAATGCCTGTCAGTTAACATGAGAAACGTGTGAGCTTCGGGATCTATGTAGTTTCTTTGAGCTGTAAAGTACCTGCCCTTACTTGAAACGAAGTCTTGCTTGTAGGAAGTCACAGAGCCTGGGATTTAACCCCATTTCTGAAGTGAAACACACAGCAGAGTTCTCATCCATTGATCATACTCTGCTTTAGAGCAAGAAGCACGCTCTAGGTTTCTACAGTCTCTAAGACAGCAGGAAAAGTGAGTGTGCTGAGAACAAAAGAATGGTGTTTCCTACACATACGGACCATATCTAGTCAAACTCTGCTTCTGAAACTGATACAAAGCCGTCGTCCTCAAACATCCAAAGCTTGTCAGTTAAGCTGAGAAACATGTGAGCTTTGTGAACGATGTAGTTCGTTTGACCTCAAAATTGATAACCCTTACCTGAAACAAAATCTTGCATGTAGGAAGACACAAAGCCTGGGGTTTAACTCCATTTCTGAAGGGAAACACACAGCAGAGTTCTCATCCTTTGATCACACTCTGCTTTAGAGCAAGAAGCACGCGCTTGCTTTCTAGATTCTCTAAGACAGCAGGAAACGTGAGTGTGCTGAGAACAAAAGAACGGTCTTTCCTACACATACGGACCATATCTAGTCCAACTCTGCCTCTGACATTGATACAAAGCACAGGTCCTGTAACATCCAATGCTTGTCATTTAAGGTGAGAAAAGTGTGAGGTTCGTGAACGAAGTAGTTCGTTTGAGCTGAAAAGTGACTGCCCTTACCTGAAACGAAGTCTTGCTTGTAGGAAGACACAGAGCCTGGCATTTAACTCCATTTCTGAAGGGAAACACACAGCAGAGTTCTCATTCATTGATCACACTCTGCTTTAGAACAAGAAGCACGCTCTTGCTTTCTCGATTCTCTAAGACAGTAGGAAACGTGAGTGTGCTCAGAACAAAAGAACGGTGTTTCCTACACACACGGACCGTATCTAGTTCAACTGTGCTTCTGAAATGGAAACAAACCACAGGTCCTCTAACATCAAATGCCTGTCAGTTAACATGAGAAACGTGTGAGCTTCGGGAGCTATGTAGATTCTTTGAGCTGTAAAGTACCTGCCCTTACTTGAAAAAAAGTCTTGCTTGTAGGAAGTCACAGAGCCTGGGATTTAACTCCATTTCTGAAGTGGAACACACAGCAGAGTTCTCATTCATTGATCACACTCTGCTTTAGAGCAAGAAGCACGCTCTTGCTTTCTCAATTCTCTAAGACAGCAGGAAACGTGTGGGTGCTGAGAACAAAAGTACGGTGTTTCCTACACATACGGGACATATCTAGTCCAACTCTGCTTCGGAAAATGATACAAAGCACTGGTCCTCTAACATCCAATGCTTTTCAGTTAAGATGGGAAACGCGTTAGCTTAGTGAACGATGTAGTTCGTTGAGATGAAATGTGACTTCCCTTACCTGAAACGAAGTCTTGCTTGTAGGAAGACACAGAGCCTGGGATTTAACTCCATTTCTGAAGTGGAACACACAGCACAGTTCTGATCCATTGATCACACTCTGCTTTAGAGCAAGAAGCACGGACTTGCTTTCTAGATTCTCTAAGACAGCAGGAATCGTGAGTGTGCTAAGAACAAAAGAACGGTGGTTCCTACACATACAGACCATATCTAGTCCAACTCTGCCTCTGACATTGATACAAAGCACAGGTCCTCTCACATCCAATGCTTGTCATTTTAGATGAGAAAAGTGTGAGCTTCGTGAACGAAGTAGTTCGTTTGAGCTGAAAAGTGACTGCCTTACCTGAAACGAAGTCTTGCTTGTAGGAAGACACAGAGCCTGGCATTTAACTCCATTTCTGAAGGGAAACACACAGCAGAGTTCTCATTCATTGATCACACTCTGCTTTAGAGCAAGAAGCACGCTCTTGCTTTCTGGAGTCTCTAAGAAAGCAGGAAACGTGAGTGTGCTGAGAACAAAAGAACGGTGTTTCCTACACATATGGACCATATCTAGTCAAACTCTGCCTTGAAATTGATATAAAGCACAGGATCTCTATCATCCAATGCTTGTCATTTAAGATGAGAAACGTGTGAGCTTCGTGAACGATGTAGTTCGTTTGAGCTGAAAAGTTACTGCCCTTACATGAAACGAAATCTTGCTTGTAGGAAGACACAAAGCCTGAGATTTAACTCCATTTCTGAAGGGAAACACACAGCAGAGTTCTCATCCATTGATCACACTCTGCTTTAGAGCAAAAAGTATGCTCTAGGTTTCTAGAGTCTCTAAGACAGCAGGAAACGTGAGTGTGATGAGAACAAAAGAACGGTGTTTCCTACACACACGAACCGTATCTCTTTCAACTCTGCTTCTGAAACTGAAACAAACCACAGGTCCTCTAACATCCAATGCTTGTCAGTTTACATGAGAAACGTGTGAGCTTCGGAAACTATGTAGTTTCTTTGAGCTGTAAAGTACCTGCCCTTACTTGAAACGAAGTCTTGCTTGTAGGAAGTCACAGAAACTGGGATTTAACTCCATTTCTGAAGTGAAACACACAGCAGAGTTCTCATCCATTGATCATACTCTGCTTTAGAGCAAGAAGCACGCTCTAGGTTTCTACAGTCTCTAAGACAGCAGGAAACGTGAGTGTGCCGAGAACAAAAGAATGGCGTTTCCTACACATACGGACCATATCTAGTCAAACTCTGCTTCTGAAACTGATACAAAGCTGTCGTCCTCAAACATCCAAAGTTTGTCAGTTACGCTGAGAAACGTGTGAGCTTTGTGAACGATGTAGTTCGTTTGACCTCAAAAGTGACAACCCTTACCTGAAACAAAATCTTGCATGTAGGAAGACACAGAGCCTGGGGTTTAACTCCATTTCTGAAGGGAAACAGACAGCAGAGTTCTCATCCATGGATCACACTCTGCTTTAGAGCAAGAAGAATGCTATTGCTTTCTAGACTCTCTAATGAATCAGGAAACGTGAGTGTGCTGAGAACAAAAGAACGGTGTTTCCTACACATACGGACCATATCTAGTTCAACTCCTCTTGTGAAACTGACACACAGCACAGGTTCTGTAACATCCAATGCTTTTCAATTAAGACCAAGAAACGTGTGAGCATCGTGTACGATGTAGTTCGTTTGACCTGTAAAGTAACTGCCCTTACCTGAAACTATGTCTTGATTGTAGGAAGACACAGAGCCTGGGATTAAACTCCATTTCTGAAGTGGAACACACAGCAGAGTTCTCATTCATTGATCACACTCTGCTTTAGAGCATGAAGCACTGTCTTGCTTTCTAGATTCATTACGAGAGCAAAGAAACGTGAGTGTGCTGAGAACAAAAGAACTGTGGTTTCTACACATACGGACCATTTCTAGTCCAACTCTGCCTCTGAAATTGATACAAAGCACTGGCCCTCTAACATCCAATGCTTGTAATTTAAGATGAGAAACGTGTGAGCTTCGTGAATGATGTAGTTCATTTGAGCTGAAAAGTTACTGCCCTTACCTGAAACGAAGTCTTGCTTGTAGGAAGACACAGAGCCTGGGATTTAACTCCAGTTCTGAAGGGAAACACACAGCATTGTTATCATCCATGGATCACACTCTGCTTTAGAGCAGGAAGCACGCCCTTGCTTTCTAGAATCTCTAAGAAAGCAGGAAACATGAGTGTGCTGAGAACAAAAGAACAGTGTTTCATACACATACGGACCATATCTAGTCCAACTCTGCCTCTGACATTGATACAAAGCACAGGTCCTCTTACATCCAATGCTTGTCATTTAAGATGAGAAAAGTGTGAGCTTCGTGAACGAAGTAGTTCGTTTGAGCTGAAAAGTGACTGCCATTACCTGAAACGAAGTCTTGCTTGTAGAAGACACAGAGCCTGGGATTTAACTCCATTTCTGAAGTGGAACACACAGCACAGTTCTGAACCATTGATCACACTGTGCTTTAGAGCCAGAAGCACGGACTTGCTTTCTAGAATCTCTAAGACAGCGGGAAACGTGAGTGTGCTGAGAACAAAAGAACGGTGGTTCCTACACATACAGACGATATCTAGTCCAACTCTGCCTCTGAAATTGAGACAAAGCACTGGTCCTCTAACATTCAATGCTTGTCATTTAAGATGAGAAACGTGTGAGCTTCGTGAATGATGTAGTTCGTTTGAGCTGAAAAGTGCCTGCCCTGACCTGAAATGAATTCTTGCTTGTAGGAAGACACAGAGCCTGGGATTTAACTCCATTTCTGAAGGGAAACACACAGCATAGTTATCATCCATGGATCACACTCTGCTTTAGAGCAAGAAGAATGCTATTGCTTTCTAGACACTCTAATGCATTAGGAAACGTGAGTGTGCTGAGAACAAAAGAACGGTGTTTCCTACACATACGGACCATATCTAGTTCAACTCCTCTTGTGAAACTGACACAAATCACAGGTTCTGTAACATCCAATGCTTTTCAATTAAGACCAAGAAGCTTGTGAGCTTCGTGTACGATGTAGTTCGTTTGACCTGTAAAGTAACTGCCCTTACCTGAAACGATGTCTTGATTGTAGGAAGACACAGAGCCTGGGATATAACTCCATTTCTGAAGTGGAACACACAGCAGAGTTCTCATTCATTGATCACACTCTGCTTTAGAGCAAGAAGCACGCTCTTGCTTTCTAGAGTCTCTAAGAAAGCAGGAAACATGAGTGTGCTGACAACAAAAGAATGGTGTTTCCTACACATACGGACCATATCTAGTCCAACTCTGCCTTGAAATTGATACAAAGCACAGGTCCTCTATCATCCAATGCTTGTCAGCTAACATGAGAATCGTGTGAGCTTTTTGAACGATGTAGTTCGTTTGAGCTCAAAAGTAACTGCCCTTACCTGAAATGAAGTCTTGCATGTAGGAAGACACAGAGCTTGAGGTTTAACTCCATTTCTGAAGTGGAACACACAGCACAGTTCTCATCCATTGATCACACTCTGCTTTAGAGCATGAAGCACTGTCTTGATTTCTAGATTCTCTACGACAGCAAAGAAACGTGAGTGTGCTGAGAACAAAAGAACTGTGGTTCCTACACATACGGACCATTTCTAGTCCAACTCTGCCTCTGAAATTGATACAAAGCACTGGCCCTCTAACATCCAATGCTTGTTATTTAAGATGAGAAACGTGTGAGCTTCGTGAATGATGTAGTTCGTTTGAGCTGAAAAGTTACTGCCCTTACCTGAAACGAAGTCTTGCTTGTAGGAAGACACAGAGCCTGGGATTTAACTCCAGTTCTGAAGGGAAACACACAGCATAGTTATCATCCATGGATCA
The DNA here is from genome assembly GCA_949786385.1 of Onychomys leucogaster. NCBI lineage: Eukaryota > Metazoa > Chordata > Mammalia > Rodentia > Cricetidae > Onychomys > Onychomys leucogaster. The sequence goes on from CATKUP010000056.1 coordinate 1,584,906, forward strand.
CACACTGCTTTAGAGCAGGAAGCACGCCCTTGCTTTCTAGAATCTCTAAGAAAGCAGGAAACATGAGTGTGCTGAGAACAAAAGAACAGTGTTTCCTACACATACGGACCATATCTAGTCCAGCTCTGCCTCTGACATTGATACAAAGCACAGGTCCTCTAACATCCAATGCTTGTCATTTAAGATGAGAAAAGTGTGAGCTTTCGTGAACGAAGTAGTTCCTTTGAGCTGAAAAGTGACTGCCATTACCTGAAACAAAGTCTTGCTTGTAGGAAGACCCAGAGCCTGGGATTTAACTCCATTTCTGAAGTGGAACACACAGCACAGTTCTGAACCATTGATCACACTCTGCTTTAGAGGAAGAAGCACGGACTTGCTTTCTAGATTCTCTAAGACAGCAGGAAACGTGAGTGTGCTGAGAACAAAAGAACGGTGGTTCCTACACATACAGACGATATCTAGTCCAACTCTGCCTCTGAAATTGAGACAAAACACTGGTCCTCTAACATCCAATGCTTGTCATTCAAGATGAGAAACGTGTGAGCTTCGTGAATGATGTAGTTCGTTTGAGCTGAAAAGTGCCTGCCCTTACCTGAAATGAATTCTTGCTTGTAGGAAGAAACAGAGCCTGGGATTTAACTCCAGTTCTGAAGGGAAACACACAGCATAGTTATCATCCATGGATCACACTCTGCTTTAGAGCAAGAAGCACGCTCTTGCTTTCTTGATTCTCTAAGACAGCAGGAAACGTGAGTGTGCTCAGAACAATAGAACGGTGTTTCCTACACACACGGACAGTATCTAGTTCAACTGTGCTTCTGAAACTGAAACAAACCACAGGTCCTCTAACATCCAATGCCTGTCAGTTAACATGAGAAACGTGTGAGCTTCGGGATCTATGTAGTTTCTTTGAGCTGTAAAGTACCTGCCCTTACTTGAAACGAAGTCTTGCTTGTAGGAAGTCACAGAGCCTGGGATTTAACCCCATTTCTGAAGTGAAACACACAGCAGAGTTCTCATCCATTGATCATACTCTGCTTTAGAGCAAGAAGCACGCTCTAGGTTTCTACAGTCTCTAAGACAGCAGGAAAAGTGAGTGTGCTGAGAACAAAAGAATGGTGTTTCCTACACATACGGACCATATCTAGTCAAACTCTGCTTCTGAAACTGATACAAAGCCGTCGTCCTCAAACATCCAAAGCTTGTCAGTTAAGCTGAGAAACATGTGAGCTTTGTGAACGATGTAGTTCGTTTGACCTCAAAATTGATAACCCTTACCTGAAACAAAATCTTGCATGTAGGAAGACACAAAGCCTGGGGTTTAACTCCATTTCTGAAGGGAAACACACAGCAGAGTTCTCATCCTTTGATCACACTCTGCTTTAGAGCAAGAAGCACGCGCTTGCTTTCTAGATTCTCTAAGACAGCAGGAAACGTGAGTGTGCTGAGAACAAAAGAACGGTCTTTCCTACACATACGGACCATATCTAGTCCAACTCTGCCTCTGACATTGATACAAAGCACAGGTCCTGTAACATCCAATGCTTGTCATTTAAGGTGAGAAAAGTGTGAGGTTCGTGAACGAAGTAGTTCGTTTGAGCTGAAAAGTGACTGCCCTTACCTGAAACGAAGTCTTGCTTGTAGGAAGACACAGAGCCTGGCATTTAACTCCATTTCTGAAGGGAAACACACAGCAGAGTTCTCATTCATTGATCACACTCTGCTTTAGAACAAGAAGCACGCTCTTGCTTTCTCGATTCTCTAAGACAGTAGGAAACGTGAGTGTGCTCAGAACAAAAGAACGGTGTTTCCTACACACACGGACCGTATCTAGTTCAACTGTGCTTCTGAAATGGAAACAAACCACAGGTCCTCTAACATCAAATGCCTGTCAGTTAACATGAGAAACGTGTGAGCTTCGGGAGCTATGTAGATTCTTTGAGCTGTAAAGTACCTGCCCTTACTTGAAAAAAAGTCTTGCTTGTAGGAAGTCACAGAGCCTGGGATTTAACTCCATTTCTGAAGTGGAACACACAGCAGAGTTCTCATTCATTGATCACACTCTGCTTTAGAGCAAGAAGCACGCTCTTGCTTTCTCAATTCTCTAAGACAGCAGGAAACGTGTGGGTGCTGAGAACAAAAGTACGGTGTTTCCTACACATACGGGACATATCTAGTCCAACTCTGCTTCGGAAAATGATACAAAGCACTGGTCCTCTAACATCCAATGCTTTTCAGTTAAGATGGGAAACGCGTTAGCTTAGTGAACGATGTAGTTCGTTGAGATGAAATGTGACTTCCCTTACCTGAAACGAAGTCTTGCTTGTAGGAAGACACAGAGCCTGGGATTTAACTCCATTTCTGAAGTGGAACACACAGCACAGTTCTGATCCATTGATCACACTCTGCTTTAGAGCAAGAAGCACGGACTTGCTTTCTAGATTCTCTAAGACAGCAGGAATCGTGAGTGTGCTAAGAACAAAAGAACGGTGGTTCCTACACATACAGACCATATCTAGTCCAACTCTGCCTCTGACATTGATACAAAGCACAGGTCCTCTCACATCCAATGCTTGTCATTTTAGATGAGAAAAGTGTGAGCTTCGTGAACGAAGTAGTTCGTTTGAGCTGAAAAGTGACTGCCTTAACTGAAACGAAGTCTTGCTTGTAGGAAGACACAGAGCCTGGCATTTAACTCCATTTCTGAAGGGAAACACACAGCAGAGTTCTCATTCATTGATCACACTCTGCTTTAGAGCAAGAAGCACGCTCTTGCTTTCTGGAGTCTCTAAGAAAGCAGGAAACGTGAGTGTGCTGAGAACAAAAGAACGGTGTTTCCTACACATATGGACCATATCTAGTCAAACTCTGCCTTGAAATTGATATAAAGCACAGGATCTCTATCATCCAATGCTTGTCATTTAAGATGAGAAACGTGTGAGCTTCGTGAACGATGTAGTTCGTTTGAGCTGAAAAGTTACTGCCCTTACATGAAACGAAATCTTGCTTGTAGGAAGACACAAAGCCTGAGATTTAACTCCATTTCTGAAGGGAAACACACAGCAGAGTTCTCATCCATTGATCACACTCTGCTTTAGAGCAAAAAGTATGCTCTAGGTTTCTAGAGTCTCTAAGACAGCAGGAAACGTGAGTGTGATGAGAACAAAAGAACGGTGTTTCCTACACACACGAACCGTATCTCTTTCAACTCTGCTTCTGAAACTGAAACAAACCACAGGTCCTCTAACATCCAATGCTTGTCAGTTTACATGAGAAACGTGTGAGCTTCGGAAACTATGTAGTTTCTTTGAGCTGTAAAGTACCTGCCCTTACTTGAAACGAAGTCTTGCTTGTAGGAAGTCACAGAAACTGGGATTTAACTCCATTTCTGAAGTGAAACACACAGCAGAGTTCTCATCCATTGATCATACTCTGCTTTAGAGCAAGAAGCACGCTCTAGGTTTCTACAGTCTCTAAGACAGCAGGAAACGTGAGTGTGCCGAGAACAAAAGAATGGCGTTTCCTACACATACGGACCATATCTAGTCAAACTCTGCTTCTGAAACTGATACAAAGCTGTCGTCCTCAAACATCCAAAGTTTGTCAGTTACGCTGAGAAACGTGTGAGCTTTGTGAACGATGTAGTTCGTTTGACCTCAAAAGTGACAACCCTTACCTGAAACAAAATCTTGCATGTAGGAAGACACAGAGCCTGGGGTTTAACTCCATTTCTGAAGGGAAACAGACAGCAGAGTTCTCATCCATGGATCACACTCTGCTTTAGAGCAAGAAGAATGCTATTGCTTTCTAGACTCTCTAATGAATCAGGAAACGTGAGTGTGCTGAGAACAAAAGAACGGTGTTTCCTACACATACGGACCATATCTAGTTCAACTCCTCTTGTGAAACTGACACACAGCACAGGTTCTGTAACATCCAATGCTTTTCAATTAAGACCAAGAAACGTGTGAGCATCGTGTACGATGTAGTTCGTTTGACCTGTAAAGTAACTGCCCTTACCTGAAACTATGTCTTGATTGTAGGAAGACACAGAGCCTGGGATTAAACTCCATTTCTGAAGTGGAACACACAGCAGAGTTCTCATTCATTGATCACACTCTGCTTTAGAGCATGAAGCACTGTCTTGCTTTCTAGATTCATTACGAGAGCAAAGAAACGTGAGTGTGCTGAGAACAAAAGAACTGTGGTTTCTACACATACGGACCATTTCTAGTCCAACTCTGCCTCTGAAATTGATACAAAGCACTGGCCCTCTAACATCCAATGCTTGTAATTTAAGATGAGAAACGTGTGAGCTTCGTGAATGATGTAGTTCATTTGAGCTGAAAAGTTACTGCCCTTACCTGAAACGAAGTCTTGCTTGTAGGAAGACACAGAGCCTGGGATTTAACTCCAGTTCTGAAGGGAAACACACAGCATTGTTATCATCCATGGATCACACTCTGCTTTAGAGCAGGAAGCACGCCCTTGCTTTCTAGAATCTCTAAGAAAGCAGGAAACATGAGTGTGCTGAGAACAAAAGAACAGTGTTTCCTACACATACGGACCATATCTAGTCCAACTCTGCCTCTGACATTGATACAAAGCACAGGTCCTCTTACATCCAATGCTTGTCATTTAAGATGAGAAAAGTGTGAGCTTCGTGAACGAAGTAGTTCCTTTGAGCTGAAAAGTGACTGCCATTACCTGAAACGAAGTCTTGCTTGTAGAAGACACAGAGCCTGGGATTTAACTCCATTTCTGAAGTGGAACACACAGCACAGTTCTGAACCATTGATCACACTCTGCTTTAGAGCCAGAAGCACGGACTTGCTTTCTAGAATCTCTAAGACAGCGGGAAACGTGAGTGTGCTGAGAACAAAAGAACGGTGGTTCCTACACATACAGACGATATCTAGTCCAACTCTGCCTCTGAAATTGAGACAAAGCACTGGTCCTCTAACATTCAATGCTTGTCATTTAAGATGAGAAACGTGTGAGCTTCGTGAATGATGTAGTTCGTTTGAGCTGAAAAGTGCCTGCCCTGACCTGAAATGAATTCTTGCTTGTAGGAAGACACAGAGCCTGGGATTTAACTCCATTTCTGAAGGGAAACACACAGCATAGTTATCATCCATGGATCACACTCTGCTTTAGAGCAAGAAGAATGCTATTGCTTTCTAGACACTCTAATGCATTAGGAAACGTGAGTGTGCTGAGAACAAAAGAACGGTGTTTCCTACACATACGGACCATATCTAGTTCAACTCCTCTTGTGAAACTGACACAAAGCACAGGTTCTGTAACATCCAATGCTTTTCAATTAAGACCAAGAAGCTTGTGAGCTTCGTGTACGATGTAGTTCGTTTGACCTGTAAAGTAACTGCCCTTACCTGAAACGATGTCTTGATTGTAGGAAGACACAGAGCCTGGGATATAACTCCATTTCTGAAGTGGAACACACAGCAGAGTTCTCATTCATTGATCACACTCTGCTTTAGAGCAAGAAGCACGCTCTTGCTTTCTAGAGTCTCTAAGAAAGCAGGAAACATGAGTGTGCTGACAACAAAAGAATGGTGTTTCCTACACATACGGACCATATCTAGTCCAACTCTGCCTTGAAATTGATACAAAGCACAGGTCCTCTATCATCCAATGCTTGTCAGCTAACATGAGAATCGTGTGAGCTTTTTGAACGATGTAGTTCGTTTGAGCTCAAAAGTAACTGCCCTTACCTGAAATGAAGTCTTACATGTAGGAAGACACAGAGCTTGAGGTTTAACTCCATTTCTGAAGTGGAACACACAGCACAGTTCTCATCCATTGATCACACTCTGCTTTAGAGCATGAAGCACTGTCTTGATTTCTAGATTCTCTACGACAGCAAAGAAACGTGAGTGTGCTGAGAACAAAAGAACTGTGGTTCCTACACATACGGACCATTTCTAGTCCAACTCTGCCTCTGAAATTGATACAAAGCACTGGCCCTCTAACATCCAATGCTTGTTATTTAAGATGAGAAACGTGTGAGCTTCGTGAATGATGTAGTTCGTTTGAGCTGAAAAGTTACTGCCCTTACCTGAAACGAAGTCTTGCTTGTAGGAAGACACAGAGCCTGGGATTTAACTCCAGTTCTGAAGGGAAACACACAGCATAGTTATCATCCATGGATCACACACTGCTTTAGAGCAGGAAGCACGCCCTTGCTTTCTAGAATCTCTAAGAAAGCAGGAAACATGAGTGTGCTGAGAACAAAAGAACAGTGTTTCCTACACATACGGACCATATCTAGTCCAGCTCTGCCTCTGACATTGATACAAAGCACAGGTCCTCTAACATCCAATGCTTGTCATTTAAGATGAGAAAAGTGTGAGCTTTCGTGAACGAAGTAGTTCCTTTGAGCTGAAAAGTGACTGCCATTACCTGAAACAAAGTCTTGCTTGTAGGAAGACCCAGAGCCTGGGATTTAACTCCATTTCTGAAGTGGAACACACAGCACAGTTCTGAACCATTGATCACACTCTGCTTTAGAGGAAGAAGCACGGACTTGCTTTCTAGATTCTCTAAGACAGCAGGAAACGTGAGTGTGCTGAGAACAAAAGAACGGTGGTTCCTACACATACAGACGATATCTAGTCCAACTCTGCCTCTGAAATTGAGACAAAACACTGGTCCTCTAACATCCAATGCTTGTCATTCAAGATGAGAAACGTGTGAGCTTCGTGAATGATGTAGTTCGTTTGAGCTGAAAAGTGCCTGCCCTTACCTGAAATGAATTCTTGCTTGTAGGAAGAAACAGAGCCTGGGATTTAACTCCAGTTCTGAAGGGAAACACACAGCATAGTTATCATCCATGGATCACACTCTGCTTTAGAGCAAGAAGAATGCTATTGCTTTCTAGACTCTCTAATGCATCAGGAAACGTGAGTGTGCTGAGAACAAAAGAACGGTGTTTCCTACACATACGGACCATATCTAGTTCAACTCCTCTTGTGAAACTGACACAAAGCACAGGTTCTGTAACATCCAATGCTTTTCAATTAAGACCAAGAAACGTGTGAGCTTCGTGTACGATGTAGTTCGTTTGACCTGTAAAGTAACTGCCCTTACCTGAAACGATGTCTTGATTGTAGGAAGACACAGAGCCTGGGGTTTAACTCCATTTCTGAAGGGAAACACACAGCATAGTTCTCATCCATTGATCACACTCTGCTTTAGAGCAGGAAGCACGCCCTTGCTTTCTAGAATCTCTAAGAAAGCAGGAAACGTGAGTGTGCTGAGAACAAAAGAACAGTGTTTCCTACACATACGGACCATATCTAGTCCAACTCTGCCTCTGACATTGATACAAAGCACAGGTCCTCTCACATCCAATGCTTGTCATTTAAGATGAGAAAAGTGTGAGCTTCGTGAACGAAGTAGTTCCTTTGAGCTGAAAAGTGACTGCCTTACCTGAAACGAAGTCTTGCTTGTAGGAAGACACAGAGCCTGGCATTTAACTCCAGTTCTGAAGGGAAACACACAGCATAGTTCTCATCCATGGATCACACTCTACTTTAGAGCAAGAAGAATGCTAATGCTTTCTAGAGTCTCTAATACAGCAGGAAACGTGAGTGTGCTCAGAACAAAAGAACGGTGTTTCCTACACACACGGACCGTATCTAGTTCATCTCTGCTTATGAACCTGAAACAAACCACAGGTCCTCTAACATCCAATGCTTGTCAGTTAACATGAGAAACGTGTGAGCTTCGGAAACTATGTAGTTTCTTTGAGCTGTAAAGTACCTGCCCTTACTTGAAACGAAGTCTTGCTTGTAGGAAGTCACAGAGCCTGGTATTTAACTCCATTTCTTAAGGGAAACACACAGCAGAGTTCTCATTCATTGATCACACTCTGCTTTAGAGCAAGAAGCACGCTCTTGCTTTCTGGAGTCTCTAAGACAGCAGGAAACGTGAGTGTGCTCAGAAAAACAGAACGGTGTTTCCTACACATAAGGACCATATCTATTTCAAATTTGCTTCTGAAACTGATACAAACCAAAGGTCCTCTAACATCCAATGCTTGTCAGTTAAGATGAGAAACGTGTGACCTTCGTAAACTATGTAGTTCGTTTGAGCTGTAAAGTACCTGCCCTTACATGAAACGAAGTCTTGCTTGTAGGAAGACTCAGAGCCTGGGATTTAACTCTATTTCTGAAGTGAAACACACAGCAGAGTTCTCATCCATTGATCACACTCTGCTTTAGAGCAAGAAGAATGCTAATGCTTTCTAGAGTCTCTAAAACAGCAGGAAACGTGAGTGTGCTCAGAACAAAAGAACGGTGTTTCCTACACACGCGGACTGTATCTAGTTCAACTCTGCTTCTGAAACTGAAACAAACCACAGGCCCTCTAACATCCAATGCTTGTCAGTTAACATGAGAAACTTGTGAGCTTCAGAAACTATGTAGTTTCTTTTAGCTGTAAATTACCTGCCCTTACTTGAAACGAAGTCTTGCTTGTAGGAAGTCACAGAGCCAGGGATTTAACTCCATTTCTGAAGTGAACCACACAGCAGAGTTCTCTTCCATTGATCACACTCTGCTTTAGAGCAAGAAGCACGTGCTAGCCTTCTAGAGTCTCTAAGACAGCAGGAAACGTGAGTGTGCTGAGAACAAAAGAACGGTGTTTCCTACACATACGGACCATATCTAGTCAAACTCTGCTTCGGAAAGTGATACAAAGCAGTGGTCCTCAAACATCCAAAGCTTGTCAGTTAAGCTGAGAAACGTGTGAGCTTTGTGAACGATGTAGTTCATTTGAGCTCAAAAGTGACTGCCCTTACCTGAAACGAAGTCTTGCATGTAGGAAGACACAGAGCCTGGGCTTTAACTCCATTTCTGAAGGGAAACACACAGCATAGTTCTCATCCATTGATCACACTCTGCTTTAGAGCAAGAAGAATGCTAATGCTTTCTAGAGTCTCTAAGAAAGCAGGAAACGTGACTGTGCTGAGAAAAAAAGAACGGTGTTTCCTACACATACGGACCATTTCTAGTCCAACTCTGCCTCTGAAATTGATACAAAGCACTGGTCCTCTAACATCCAATGCTTGTCATTTAAGATGAGAAACGTGTGAGCTTCATGAATGATGTAGTTCGTTTGAGCTGAAAAGTTCCTGCCCTTACCTGAAATGAAGCCTTGCTTGTAGGAAGACACAGAGCATTGGGTTTAACTCCATTTCTGAAGGGAAACACACAGCATAGTTCTCATCCATTGATCACACTCTGCTTTAGAGCAAGAATCACGCTCTTGCTTTCTAGATTCTCTAAGAAAGCAGGAAACGTGAGTGTGCTGAGAACAAAAGAACGGTGTTTCCTACATATACGGACATATCTAGTCCAACTCTGCTTCTGAAAATGATACAAAGAACTGGTCCTCTAACATCCAATGCTTTTCAGTTAAAATGGGAAACGTGTTAGCTTCGTGAACGATGTAGATCGTTTGAGATGAAAAGTGACTTACCTTACCTGAAACGAAGTCTTGCTTGAAGGAAGACACAGAGCCCGGGATTTAACTCCATTTCTGAAGTGGAACACACAGCACAGTTCTGATCCATTGATCACACTCTGCTTTAGAACAAGAAGCACGGACTTGCTTTCTAGATTCTCTAAGACAGCAGGAAACGTGAGTGTGCTGAGAACAAAAGAACGGTGGTTCCTACACATACGGACCATTTCTAGTCCAACTCTGCCTCTGAAATTGATACAAAGCACTGGTCCTCTCACATCCAATGCTTGTCATTTAAGATGAGAAAAGTGTGAGCTTCGTGAACGAAGTAGTTCGTTTGAGCTGAAAAGTGACTGCCTTACCTGAAACGAAGTCTTGCTTGTAGGAAGACACAGAGCCTGGCATTTAACTCCATTTCTGAAGGGAAACACACAGCATAGTTCTCATCCATGGATCACACTCTGCTTTAGAGCAAGAAGAATGCTAATGCTTTCTAGAGTCTCTAATACAGCAGGAAACGTGAGTGTGCTCAGAACAAAAGAACGGTGTTTCCTACACACACGGACCGTATCTAGTTCAACTCTGCTTATGAACCTGAAACAAACCACAGGTCCTCTAACATCCAATGCTTGTCAGTTAACATGAGAAACGTGTGAGCTTCGGAAACTATGTAGTTTCTTTGAGCTGTAAAGTACCTGCCCTTACTTGAAACGAAGTCTTGCTTGTAGGAAGTCACAGAGCCTGGTATTTAACTCCATTTCTTAAGGGAAACACACAGCAGAGTTCTCATTCATTGATCACACTCTGCTTTAGAGCAAGAAGCACGCTCTTGCTTTCTAGAGTCTCTAAGACAGCAGGAAACGTGAGTGTGCTCAGAAAAACAGAACGGTGTTTCCTACACATAAGGACCATATCTATTTCAAATTTGCTTCTGAAACTGATACAAACCACAGGCCCTCTAACATCCAATGCTTGTCAGTTAACATGAGAAACTTGTGAGCTTCGGAAACTATGTAGTTTCTTTTAGCTGTAAATTACCTGCCCTTACTTGAAACGAAGTCTTGCTTGTAGGAAGTCACAGAGCCAGGGATTTAACTCCATTTCTGAAGTGAACCACACAGCAGAGTTCTCTTCCATTGATCACACTCTGCTTTAGAGCAAGAAGCACGCGCTAGCCTTCTAGAGTCTCTAAGACAGCAGGAAACGTGAGTGTGCTGAGAACAAAAGAACGGTGTTTCCTACACATATGGACCATATCTAGTCAAACTCTGCTTCTGAAAGTGATACAAAGCAGTGGTCCTCAAACATCCAAAGCTTGTCAGTTAAGCTGAGAAACGTGTGAGCTTTGTGAACGATGTAGTTCATTTGAGCTCAAAAGTGACTGCCCTTACCTGAAACAAAGTCTTGCATGTAGGAAGACACAGAGCCTGGGCTTTAACTCCATTTCTGAAGGGAAACACACAGCATAGTTCTCATCCATTGATCACACTCTGCTTTAGAGCAAGAAGAATGCTAATGCTTTCTAGAGTCTCTAAGAAAGCAGGAAACGTGACTGTGCTGAGAAAAAAACAACGGTGTTTCCTACACATACGGACCATTTCTAGTCCAACTCTGCCTCTGAAATTGATACAAAGCACTGGTCCTCTAACATCCAATGCTTGTCATTTAAGATGAGAAACGTGTGAGCTTCATGAATGATGTAGTTCGTTTGAGCTGAAAAGTTCCTGCCCTTACCTGAAACGAAGTCTTGCTTGTAGGAAGACACAGAGCATGGGGTTTAACTCCATTTCTGAAGGGAAACACACAGCATAGTTCTCATCCATTGATCACACTCTGCTTTAGAGCAAGAATCACGCTCTTGCTTTCTAGATTCTCTAAGAAAGCAGGAAACGTGAGTGTGCTGAGAACAAAAGAACGGTGTTTCCTACATATACGGGACATATCTAGTCCAACTCTGCTTCTGAAAATGATACAAAGAACTGGTCCTCTAACATCCAATGCTTTTCAGTTAAAATGGGAAACGTGTTAGCTTCGTGAACGATGTAGATCGTTTGAGATGAAAAGTGACTTACCTTACCTGAAACGAAGTCTTGCTTGAAGGAAGACACAGAGCCCGGGATTTAACCCCATTTCTGAAGTGGAACACACAGCACAGTTCTGATCCATTGATCACACTCTGCTTTAGAACAAGAAGCACGGACTTGCTTTCTAGATTCTCTAAGACAGCAGGAAACGTGAGTGTGCTGAGAACAAAAGAACGGTGGTTCCTACACATACGGACCATTTCTAGTCCAACTCTGCCTCTGAAATTGATACAAAGCACTGGTCCTCTCACATCCAATGCTTGTCATTTAAGATGAGAAAAGTGTGAGCTTCGTGAACGAAGTAGTTCGTTTGAGCTGAAAAGTGACTGCCTTACCTGAAACGAAGTCTTGCTTGTAGGAAGACACAGAGCCTGGCATTTAACTCCATTTCTGAAGGGAAACACACAGCATAGTTCTCATCCATGGATCACACTCTGCTTTAGAGCAAGAAGAATGCTAATGCTTTCTAGAGTCTCTAATACAGCAGGAAACGTGAGTGTGCTCAGAACAAAAGAACGGTGTTTCCTACACACACGGACCGTATCTAGTTCAACTCTGCTTATGAACCTGAAACAAACCACAGGTCCTCTAACATCCAATGCTTGTCAGTTAACATGAGAAACGTGTGAGCTTCGGAAACTATGTAGTTTCTTTGAGCTGTAAAGTACCTGCCCTTACTTGAAACGAAGTCTTGCTTGTAGGAAGTCACAGAGCCTGGTATTTAACTCCATTTCTTAAGGGAAACACACAGCAGAGTTCTCATTCATTGATCACACTCTGCTTTACAGCAAGAAGCACGCTCTTGCTTTCTGGAGTCTCTAAGACAGCAGGAAACGTGAGTGTGCTCAGAAAAACAGAACGGTGTTTCCTACACATAAGGACCATATCTATTTCAAATTTGCTTCTGAAACTGATACAAACCAAAGGTCCTCTAACATCCAATGCTTGTCAGTTAAGATGAGAAACGTGTGACCTTCGTAAACTATGTAGTTCGTTTGAGCTGTAAAGTACCTGCCCTTACCTGAAACGAAGTCTTGCTTGTAGGAAGACTCAGAGCCTGGGATTTAACTCTATTTCTGAAGTGAAACACACAGCAGAGTTCTCATCCATTGATCACACTCTGCTTTAGAGCAAGAAGAATGCTAATGCTTTCTAGAGTCTCTAAAACAGCAGGAAACGTGAGTGTGCTCAGAACAAAAGAACGGTGTTTCCTACACACGCAGACTGTATCTAGTTCAACTCTGCTTCTGAAACTGAAACAAACCACAGGCCCTCTAACATCCAATGCTTGTCAGTTAACATGAGAAACTTGTGAGCTTCGGAAACTATGTAGTTTCTTTTAGCTGTAAATTACCTGCCCTTACTTGAAACGAAGTCTTGCTTGTAGGAAGTCACAGAGCCAGGGATTTAACTCCATTTCTGAAGTGAACCACACAGCAGAGTTCTCTTCCATTGATCACACTCTGCTTTAGAGCAAGAAGCACGCGCTAGCCTTCTAGAGTCTCTAAGACAGCAGGAAACGTGAGCGTGCTGAGAACAAAAGAACGGTGTTTCCTACACATACGGACCATATCTAGTCAAACTCTGCTTCTGAAAGTGATACAAAGCAGTGGTCCTCAAACATCCAAAGCTTGTCAGTTAAGCTGAGAAACGTGTGAGCTTTGTGAACGATGTAGTTCATTTGAGCTCAAAAGTGACTGCCCTTACCTGAAACGAAGTCTTGCATGTAGGAAGACACAGAGCCTGGGCTTTAACTCCATTTCTGAAGGGAAACACACAGCATAGTTCTCATCCATTTATCACACTCTGCTTTAGAGCAAGAAGAATGCTAATGCTTTCTAGAGTCTCTAAGAAAGCAGGAAACGTGACTGTGCTGAGAAAAAAAGAACGGTGTTTCCTACACATACGGACCATTTCTAGTCCAACTCTGCCTCTGAAATTGATACAAAGCACTGGTCCTCTAACATCCAATGCTTGTCATTTAAGATGAGAAACGTGTGAGCTTCATGAATGATGTAGTTCGTTTGAGCTGAAACGTTCCTGCCCTTACCTGAAACGAAGTCTTGCTTGTAGGAAGACACAGAGCATGGGGTTTAACTCCATTTTTGAAGGGAAACACACAGCATAGTTCTCATCCATTGATCACACTCTGCTTTAGAGCAAGAATCACGCTCTTGCTTTCTAGATTCTCTAAGAAAGCAGGAAACGTGAGTGTGCTGAGAACAAAAGAACGGTGTTTCCTACATATACGGACATATCTAGTCCAACTCTGCTTCTGAAAATGATACAAAGAACTGGTCCTCTAACATCCAATGCTTTTCAGTTAAAATGGGAAACGTGTTAGCTTCGTGAACGATGTAGATCGTTTGAGATGAAAAGTGACTTACCTTACCTGAAACGAAGTCTTGCTTGAAGGAAGACACAGAGCCCGGGATTTAACTCCATTTCTGAAGTGGAACACACAGCACAGTTCTGATCCATTGATCACACTCTGCTTTAGAACAAGAAGCACGGACTTGCTTTCTAGATTCTCTAAGACAGCAGGAAACGTGAGTGTGCTGAGAACAAAAGAACGGTGGTTCCTACACATACGGACCATTTCTAGTCCAACTCTGCCTCTGAAATTGATACAAAGCACTGGTCCTCTCACATCCAATGCTTGTCATTTAAGATGAGAAAAGTGTGAGCTTCATGAACGAAGTAGTTCGTTTGAGCTGAAAAGTGACTGCCTTACCTGAAACGAAGTCTTGCTTGTAGGAAGACACAGAGCCTGGCATTTAACTCCACTTCTGAAGGGAAACACACAGCATAGTTCTCATCCATGGATCACACTCTGCTTTAGAGCAAGAAGAATGCTAATGCTTTCTAGAGTCTCTAATACAGCAGGAAACGTGAGTGTGCTCAGAACAAAAGAACGGTGTTTCCTACACACACGGACCGTATCTAGTTCAACTCTGCTTATGAACCTGAAACAAACCACAGGTCCTCTAACATCCAATGCTTGTCAGTTAACATGAGAAACGTGTGAGCTTCGGAAACTATGTAGTTTCTTTGAGCTGTAAAGTACCTGCCCTTACTTGAAACGAAGTCTTGCTTGTAGGAAGTCACAGAGCCTGGTATTTAACTCCATTTCTTAAGGGAAACACACAGCAGAGTTCTCATTCATTGATCACACTCTGCTTTAGAGCAAGAAGCACGCTCTTGCTTTCTGGAGTCTCTAAGACAGCAGGAAACGTGAGTGTGCTCAGAAAAACAGAACGGTGTTTCCTACACATAAGGACCATATCTATTTCAAATTTGCTTCTGAAACTGATACAAACCAAAGGTCCTCTAACATCCAATGCTTGTCAGTTAAGATGAGAAACGTGTGACCTTCGTAAACTATGTAGTTCGTTTGAGCTGTAAAGTACCTGCCCTTACCTGAAACGAAGTCGTGCTTGTAGGAAGACTCAGAGCCTGGGATTTAACTCTATTTCTGAAGTGAAACACACAGCAGAGTTCTCATCCATTGATCACACTCTGCTTTAGAGCAAGAAGAATGCTAATGCTTTCTAGAGTCTCTAAAACAGCAGGAAACGTGAGTGTGCTCAGAACAAAAGAACGGTGTTTCCTACACACGCGGACTGTATCTAGTTCAACTCTGCTTCTGAAACTGAAACAAACCACAGGCCCTCTAACATCCAATGCTTGTCAGTTAACATGAGAAACTTGTGAGCTTCGGAAACTATGTAGTTTCTTTTAGCTGTAAATTACCTGCCCTTACTTGAAACGAAGTCTTGCTTGTAGGAAGTCACAGAGCCAGGGATTTAACTCCATTTCTGAAGTGAACCACACAGCAGAGTTCTCTTCCACTGATCACACTCTGCTTTAGAGCAAGAAGCACGTGCTAGCCTTCTAGAGTCTCTAAGACAGCAGGAAACGTGAGTGTGCTGAGAACAAAAGAACGGTGTTTCCTACACATACGGACCATATCTAGTCAAACTCTGCTTCTGAAAGTGATACAAAGCAGTGGTCCTCAAACATCCAAAGCTTGTCAGTTAACCTGATTAACGTGTGAGCTTTGTGAACGATGTAGTTGATTTGAGCTCAAAAGTGACTGCCCTTACCTGAAACGAAGTCTTGCATGTAGGAAGACACAGAGCCTGGGCTTTAACTCCATTTCTGAAGGGAAACACACAGCATAGTTCTCATCCATTGATCACACTCTGCTTTAGAGCAAGAAGAATGCTAATGCTTTCTAGAGTCTCTAAGAAAGCAGGAAACGTGACTGTGCTGAGAAAAAAAGAACGGTGTTTCCTACACATACGGACCATTTCTAGTCCAACTCTGCCTCTGAAATTGATACAAAGCACTGGTCCTCTAACATCCAATGCTTGTCATTTAAGATGAGAAACGTGTGAGCTTCATGAATGATGTAGTTCGTTTGAGCTGAAAAGTTCCTGCCCTTACCTGAAACGAAGTCTTGCTTGTAGGAAGACACAGAGCATTGGGTTTAACTCCATTTCTGAAGGGAAACACACAGCATAGTTCTCATCCATTGATCACACTCTGCTTTAGAGCAAAAATCACGCTCTTGCTTTCTAGATTCTCTAAGAAAGCAGGAAACGTGAGTGTGCTGAGAACAAAAGAACGGTGTTTCCTACATATACGGGACATATCTAGTCCAACTCTGCTTCTGAAAATGATACAAAGAACTGGTCCTCTAACATCCAATGCTTTTCAGTTAAAATGGGAAACGTGTTAGCTTCGTGAACGATGTAGATCGTTTGAGATGAAAAGTGACTTACCTTACCTGAAATGAAGTCTTGCTTGAAGGAAGACACAGAGCCCGGGATTTAACTCCATTTCTGAAGTGGAACACACAGCACAGTTCTGATCCATTGATCACACTCTGCTTTAGAACAAGAAGCACGGACTTGCTTTCTAGATTCTCTAAGACAGCAGGAAACGTGAGTGTGCTGAGAACAAAAGAACAGTGGTTCCTACACATACGGACCATTTCTAGTCCAACTCTGCCTCTGAAATTGATACAAAGCACTGGTCCTCTAACATCCAATGCTTGTCATTTAAGATGAGAAACGTGTGAGCATCATGAATGATGTAGTTCGTTTGAGCTGAAAAGTTCCTGCCCTTACCTGAAACGAAGTCTTGCTTGTAGGAAGACTCAGAGACTGGGATTTAACTCCATTTCTGAAGTGAAACACACAGCAGAGTTCTCATCCATTGACCACACTCTGCTTTAGAGCAAGAAGAATGCTAATGCTTTCTAGAGTCTCTAAAACAGCAGGAAACTTGAGTGTGCTCAGAAGAAAAGAACGGTGTTTCCTACACACGCGGACCGTATCTAGTTCAACTCTGCTTCTGAAACTGAAACAAACCACAGGCCCTCTAACATCCAATGCTTGTCAGTTAACATGAGAAACATGTGAGCTTCTGAAACTATGTAGTTTCTTTTAGCTGTTAATTACCTGCCCTTACTTGAAACGAAGTCTTGCTTGTAGGAAGAAACAGAGCCTGGGATTTAACTCCATTTCTGAAGTGAAACACACAGCAGAGTTCTCATCCATTGATCCCACACTGCTTTAGAGCAAGAAGGACGCTCTAGGTTTCTAGAATCTCTAAGACAGCAGGAAACGTGAGTGTGCTGAGAACAAAAGAATGTTGTTTCCTACACATACGGACCATATCTAGTCAAACTCTCCTTCTGAAACTGATACAAAGCAGAGGTCCTCAAACATCCAAAGCTTGTCAATTAAGCTGAGAAACGTGTGAGCTTTGTGAACGATGTAGTTCCTTTGAGCTCAAAAGTGACTGCACTTACCTGAAACGAAGTCTTGCTTGTAGGAAGACACAGAGCCTGGGATTTAACTCCATTTCTGAAGGGAAACACACAGCAGAGTTCTCATCCATTGATCACACTCTGCTTTAGAGCAAGAAGCACGCTCTAGGTTTCTAGATTCTCTAAGACAGCAGGAAACGTGAGTGTGCTGAGAACAAAAGAACGGTGTTTCCTACACATACGGACCATATCCAGTCCAACTCTGCTTCTGAAACTGACACAAAGCACTGGTCCTCTAACATCCAATGCTTGTCAGCTAACATGAGAAACGTGTTAGCTTCGTGAAGGATGTAGTTCGTTTGAGCTGTAAAGTAACTGCCCTTACCTGAAAGGAAGTCTTGCTTGTAGGAACACTCAGAGCCTGGGATTTAACTCCATTTCTGAAGTGAAACACATCAGAGTTCTCCTCCATTGATCACACTCTGCTTTAGAGCAAGAAGCATGCTCTTGCCTTCTAGAGTCTCTAATTCAGCAGGAAACTTGAGTGTGCTCAGAACAAAAGAACGGTGTTTCCTACACACGCGGACCGTACCTAGTTCAACTCTGCTTCTGAAACTGAAACAAACCACAGGTCCTCTAACATCCAATGCTTCTCAGTTAACATGAGAACGTGTGATCTTCATGAACGATGTAGTTCGTTTGAGCTGAAAAGTTACTGCCCTTACGTGAAACGAAGTCTTGCTTGTAGGAAGACACAGAGCCTGGGATTTAACTCCATTTCTGAAGGGAAACACACAGCAGAGTTCTCATCCATTGATCCCACTCTGCTTTAGAGCAAGAAGGACACTCTAGGTTTCTAGAGTCTCTTAGACAGCAGGAAACGTGAATGTGCTGAGAACAAAAGAACGGTGTTTCCTACAAATACGGGACATATCTAGTCCAACTCTGCTTCTGAAAATGATACAAAGCACTGGTCCTCTAACATCCAATGCTTTTCAGTTAAGATGGGAAACGTGTTAGCTTCGTGAACGATGTAGTTCGTTTGAGCTGAAAAGTGACTTACCTTACCTGAAACGAAGTCTTGCTTGAAGGAAGACACAGAGCCCGGGATTTAACTCCATTTCTGAAGTGGAACACACAGCACAGTTCTGATCCATTGATCACACTCTGCTTTAGAACAAGAAGCACGGACTTGCTTTCTAGATTCTCTAAGACAGCAGGAAACGTGAGTGTGCTGAGAACAAAAGAACGGTGGTTCCTACACATACGGACCATTTCTAGTCCAACTCTGCCTCTGAAATTGATACAAAGCACTGGTCCTCTAACATCCAATGCTTGTCATTTAAGATGAGAAACGTGTGAGCTTCGTAAACTATGTAGTTCGTTTGAGCTGAAAAGTTCCTGCCCTTACCTGAAAGGAAGTCTTGCTTGTAGGAAGACTCAGAGACTGGGATTTAACTCCATTTCTGAAGTGAAACACACAGCAGAGTTCTCATCCATTGATCACACTCTGCTTTAGAGCAAGAAGAATGCTAATGCTTTCTAGAGTCTCTAAAACAGCAGGAAACTTGAGTGTGCTCAGAAGAAAAGAACGGTGTTTCCTACACACGCGGACCGTATCTAGTTCAACTCTGCTTCTGAAACTGAAACAAACCACAGGCCCTCTAACATCCAATGCTTGTCAGTTAACATGAGAAACATGTGAGCTTCTGAAACTATGTAGTTTCTTTTAGCTGTTAATTACCTGCCGTTACTTGAAACGAAGTCTTGCTTGTAGGAAGAAACAGAGCCTGGGATTTAACTCCATTTCTGAAGTGAAACACACAGCAGAGTTCTCATCCATTGATCCCACACTGCTTTAGAGCAAGAAGGACGCTCTAGGTTTCTAGAATCTCTAAGACAGCAGGAAACGTGAGTGTGCTGAGAACAAAAGAATGTTGTTTCCTACACATACGGACCATATCTAGTCAAACTCTCCTTCTGAAACTGATACAAAGCAGAGGTCCTCAAACATCCAAAGCTTGTCAATTAAGCTGAGAAACGTGTGAGCTTTGTGAACGATGTAGTTCCTTTGAGCTCAAAAGTGACTGCACTTACCTGAAACGAAGTCTTGCTTGTAGGAAGACACAGAGCCTGGGATTTAACTCCATTTCTGAAGGGAAACACACAGCAGAGTTCTCATCCATTGATCACACTCTGCTTTAGAGCAAGAAGCACGCTCTAGGTTTCTAGATTCTCTAAGACAGCAGGAAACGTGAGTGTGCTGAGAAGAAAAGAACGGTGTTTCCTACACATACGGACCATATCCAGTCCAACTCTGCTTCTGAAACTGACACAAAGCACTGGTCCTCTAACATCCAATGCTTGTCAGCTAACATGAGAAACGTGTTAGCTTCGTGAAGGATGTAGTTCGTTTGAGCTGTAAAGTAACTGCCCTTACCTGAAAGGAAGTCTTGCTTGTAGGAACACTCAGAGCCTGGGATTTAACTCCATTTCTGAAGTGAAACACATCAGAGTTCTCCTCCATTGATCACACTCTGCTTTAGAGCAAGAAGCATGCTCTTGCCTTCTAGAGTCTCTAATTCAGCAGGAAACTTGAGTGTGCTCAGAACAAAAGAACGGTGTTTCCTACACACGCGGACCGTACCTAGTTCAACTCTGCTTCTGAAACTGAAACAAACCACAGGTCCTCTAACATCCAATGCTTCTCAGTTAACATGAGAACGTGTGATCTTCATGAACGATGTAGTTCGTTTGAGCTGAAAAGTTACTGCCCTTACGTGAAACGAAGTCTTGCTTGTAGGAAGACACAGAGCCTGGGATTTAACTCCATTTCTGAAGGGAAACACACAGCAGAGTTCTCATCCATTGATCCCACTCTGCTTTAGAGCAAGAAGGACACTCTAGGTTTCTAGAGTCTCTTAGACAGCAGGAAACGTGAATGTGCTGAGAACAAAAGAACGGTGTTTCCTACAAATACGGGACATATCTAGTCCAACTCTGCTTCTGAAAATGATACAAAGCACTGGTCCTCTAACATCCAATGCTTTTCAGTTAAGATGGGAAACGTGTTAGCTTCGTGAACGATGTAGTTCGTTTGAGCTGAAAAGTGACTTCCCTTACTTGAAACGAAGTCTACTTGTAGGAAGACACAGAGCCTGGGATTTAACTCCATTTCTGAAGTGAAACACACAGCAGAGTTCTCATCCATTCATCACACTCTGCTTAAAACAAGAAGCACGCTCTAGGTTTCTAGAGTCTCTAATACAGCACGAAACTTGAGTGTGCTCAGAACAACAGAACGGTGTTTCCTACACATAAGGACCATATCTAGTTCAAATTTGCTTCTGAAACTGATACAAACCAGAGGTCCTCTAACATCCAATGCTTGTCAGTTAAGATGAGAAACGTGTGACCTTCGTAAACTATGTAGTTCGTTTGAGCTGTAAAGTACCTGCCCTTACCTGAAAGGAAGTCTTGATTGTAGGAAGACTGAGAGCCTGGGATTTAACTCCATTTCTGAAGTGAAACACACAGCAGAGTTCTCATCCATTGATCACACTCTGCTTTAGAGCAAGAAGAATGCTAATGCTTTCTAGAGTCTCTAATACAGCAGGAAACGTGAGTGTGCTCAGAACAACAGAACGGTGTTTCCTACACACACGGACCGTATCTAGTTCAACTCTGCTTCTGAAACTGAAACAAACCACAGGTCCTCTAACATCCAATGCTTGTCAGTTAACATGAGAAACGTGTGAGCTTCGTGAACGATGTAGTTCGTTTGAGATGAAAAGTGACTTACCTGACCTGAAACGAAGTCTTGCTTGAAGGAAGACACAGAGCCCGGGATTTAACTCCATTTCTGAAGTGGAACACAAAGCACAGTTCTGATCCATTGATCACACTCTGCTTTAGAACAAGAAGCACGGACTTGCTTTCTAGAATCTCTAAGACAGCAGGAAACGTGAGTGTGCTGAGAACAAAAGAATGGTGTTTCCTACACATACGGACCATATCCAGTCCAACTCTGCCTCTGAAATTGATACAAAGCACTGGTCCTCTAACATCCAATGCTTGTCATTTAAGATGAGAAACGTGTGAGCTTCATGAATGATGTAGTTCGTTTGAGCTGAAAAGTTCCTGCCCTTACCTGAAACGAAGTCTTGCTTGTAGGAAGACACAGAGCATGGGGTTTAACTCCATTTCTGAAGGGAAACACACAGCATAGTTCTCATCCATTGATCACACTCTGCTTTAGAGCAAGAATCACGCTCTTGCTTTCTAGATTCTCTAAGAAAGCAGGAAACGTGTGTGTGCTGAGAACAAAAGAACGGTGTTTCCTACATATACGGGACATATCTAGTCCAACTCTGCTTCTGAAAATGATACAAAGAACTGGTCCTCTAACATCCAATGCTTTTCAGTTAAAATGGGAAACGTGTTAGCTTCGTAAACGATGTAGATCGTTTGAGATGAAAAGTGACTTACCTTACCTGAAACGAAGTCTTGCTTGAAGGAAGACACAGAGCCCGGGATTTAACTCCATTTCTGAAGTGGAACACACAGCACAGTTCTGATCCATTGATCACACTCTGCTTTAGAACAAGAAGCACGGACTTGCTTTCTAGATTCTCTAAGACAGCAGGAAACGTGAGTGTGCTGAGAACAAAAGAACGGTGGTTCCTACACATACGGACCATTTCTAGTCCAACTCTGCCTCTGAAATTGATACAAAGCACTGGTCCTCTAACATCCAATGCTTGTCATTTAAGATGAGAAACCTGTGAGCTTCATGAATGATGTAGTTCGTTTGAGCTGAAAAGTTCCTGCCCTTACCTGAAACGAAGTCTTGCTTGTAGGAAGACTCAGAGACTGGGATTTTACTCCATTTCTGAAGTGAAACACACAGCAGAGTTCTCATCCATTGATCACACTCTGCTTTAGAGCAAGAAGAATGCTAATGCTTTCTAGAGTCTCTAAAACAGCAGGAAACTTGAGTGTGCTCAGAAGAAAAGAACGGTGTTTCCTACACGCGGACCGTATCTAGTTCAACTCTGCTTCTGAAACTGAAACAAACCACAGGCCCTCTAACATCCAATGCTTGTCAGTTAACATGAGAAACATGTGAGCTTCTGAAACTATGTAGTTTCTTTTAGCTGTTAATTACCTGCCCTTACTTGAAACGAAGTCTTGCTTGTCGGAAGAAACAGAGCCTGGGATTTAACTCCATTTCTGAAGTGAAACACACAGCAGAGTTCTCATCCATTGATCCCACTCTGCTTTAGAGCAAGAAAGACGCTCTAGGTTTCTAGAATCTCTAAGACAGCAGGAAACGTGAGTGTGCTGAGAACAAAAGAATGTTGTTTCCTACACATACGGACCATATCTATTCAAACTCTGCTTCTGAAACTGATACAAAGCAGAGGTCCTCAAACATCCAAAGCTTGTCAATTAAGCTGAGAAACGTGTGAGCTTTGTGAACGATGTAGTTCCTTTGAGCTCAAAAGTGACTGCACTTACCTGAAACGAAGTCTTGCTTGTAGGAAGACACAGAGCCTGGGATTTAACTCCATTTCTGAAGGGAAACACACAGCAGAGTTCTCATCCATTGATCACACTCTGCTTTAGAGCACGAAGCACGCTCTAGGTTTCTAGATTCTCTCAGACAGCAGGAAACGTGAGTGTGCTGAGAAGAAAAGAACGGTGTTTCCTACACATACGGACCATATCCAGTCCAACTCTGCTTCTGAAACTGACACAAAGCACTGGTCCTCTAACATCCAATGCTTGTCAGCTAACATGAGAAACGTGTTAGCTTCGTGAAGGATGTAGTTCGTTTGAGCTGTAAAGTAACTGCCCTTACCTGAAAGGAAGTCTTGCTTGTAGGAACACTCAGAGCCTGGGATTTAACTCCATTTCTGAAGTGAAACACATCAGAGTTCTCCTCCATTGATCACACTCTGCTTTAGAGCAAGAAGCATGCTCTTGCCTTCTAGAGTCTCTAATTCAGCAGGAAACTTGAGTGTGCTCAGAACAAAAGAACGGTGTTTCCTACACACGCGGACCGTACCTAGTTCAACTCTGCTTCTGAAACTGAAACAAACCACAGGTCCTCTAACATCCAATGCTTCTCAGTTAACATGAGAACGTGTGAGCTTCATGAACGATGTAGTTCGTTTGAGCTGAAAAGTTACTGCCCTTACGTGAAACGAAGTCTTGCTTGTAGGAAGACACAGAGCCTGGGATTTAACTCCATTTCTGAAGGGAAACACACAGCAGAGTTCTCATCCATTGATCCCACTCTGCTTTAGAGCAAGAAGGACACTCTAGGTTTCTAGAGTCTCTTAGACAGCAGGAAACGTGAATGTGCTGAGAACAAAAGAACGGTGTTTCCTACAAATACGGGACATATCTAGTCCAACTCTGCTTCTGAAAATGATACAAAGCACTGGTCCTCTAACATCCAATGCTTTTCAGTTAAGATGGGAAACGTGTTAGCTTCGTGAACGATGTAGTTCGTTTGAGCTGAAAAGTGACTTCCCTTACTTGAAACGAAGTCTACTTGTAGGAAGACACAGAGCCTGGGATTTAACTCCATTTCTGAAGTGAAACACACAGCAGAGTTCTCATCCATTCATCACACTCTGCTTAAAACAAGAAGCACGCTCTAGGTTTCTAGAGTCTCTAATACAGCACGAAATTTGAGTGTGCTCAGAACAAAAGAACGGTGTTTCCTACACATAAGGACCATATCTAGTTCAAATTTGCTTCTGAAACTGATACAAACCAGAGGTCCTCTAACAACCAATGCTTGTCAGTTAAGATGAGAAACGTGTGACCTTCGTAAACTATGTAGTTCGTTTGAGCTGTAAAGTACCTGCCCTTACCTGAAAGGAAGTCTTGATTGTAGGAAGACTCAGAGCCTGGGATTTAACTCCATTTCTGAAGTGAAACACACAGCAGAGTTCTCATCCATTGATCACACTCTGCTTTAGAGCAAGAAGAATGCTAATGCTTTCTAGAGTCTCTAATACAGCAGGAAACGTGAGTGTGCTCAGAAGAAAAGAACGGTGTTTCCTACACACACGGACCGTATCTAGTTCAACTCTGCTTCTGAAACTGAAACAAACCACAGGTCCTCTAACATCCAATGCTTGTCAGTTAACATGAGAAACGTGTGAGCTTCGTGAACGATGTAGTTCGTTTGAGATGAAAAGTGACTTACCTGACCTGAAACGAAGTCTTGCTTGAAGGAAGACACAGAGCCCGGGATTTAACTCCATTTCTGAAGTGGAACACAAAGCACAGTTCTGATCCATTGATCACACTCTGCTTTAGAACAAGAAGCACGGACTTGCTTTCTAGATTCTCTAAGACAGCAGGAAACGTGAGTGTGCTGAGAACAAAAGAACGGTGTTTCCTACACATACGGACCATATCCAGTCCAACTCTGCTTCTGAAACTGATACAAAGCACTGGTCCTCTAACATCCAATGCTTGTCAGCTAACATGAGAAACGTGTTAGCTTCGTGAAGGATGTAGTTCTTTTGAGCTGTAAAGTAACTGCCCTTACCTGAAACGAAGTCTTTCTTGTAGTTACACTCAGAGCCTGGGATTTAACTCCATTTCTGAAGTGAAACACATCAGAGTTCTCCTCCATTGATCACACTCTGCTTTAGAGCAAGAAGCACGCTCTTGCCTTCTAGAGTCTCTAATTCAGCAGGAAACTTGAGTGTGCTCAGAACAAAAGAACGGTGTTTCCTACACACGCGGACTGTACCTAGTTCAACTCTGCTTCTGAAACTGAAACAAACCACAGGTCCTCTAACATCCAATGCTTCTCAGTTAACATGAGAACGTGTGAGCTTCATGAACGATGTAGTTCGTTTGAGCTGAAAAGTTACTGCCCTTACCTGAAACGAAGTCTTGCTTGTAGGAAGACACAGAGCCTGGGATTTAACTCCATTTCTGAAGGGAAACACACAGCAGAGTTCTCATCCATTGATCCCACTCTGCTTTAGAGCAAGAAGGACACTCTAGGTTTCTAGAGTCTCTTAGACAGCAGGAAACGTGAATGTGCTGAGAACAAAAGAACGGTGTTTCCTACACATACGGGACATATCTAGTCCAACTCTGCTTCTGAAAATGATACAAAACACTGTTCCTCTAACATCCAATGCTTTTCAGTTAAGATGGGAAATGTGTTAGCTTCGTGAATGATGTAGTTCGTTTGAGCTGAAAAGTGACTTCCCTTACTTGAAACGAAGTCTACTTGTAGGAAGACACAGAGCCTGGGATTTAACTCCATTTCTGAAGTGAAACACATCAGAGTTCTCGTCCATTCATCACACTCTGCTTTAGAGCAAGAAGCACGCTCTAGGTTTCTAGAGTCTCTAATACAGCAGGAAACTTGAGTGTGCTCAGAACAAAAGAACGGTGTTTCCTACACACGCGGACCGTACCTAGTTCAACTCTGCTTCTGAAACTGAAACAAACCACAGGCCCTCTAACATCCAATGCTTCTCAGTTAACATGAGAACGTGTGACCTTCATGAACGATGTAGTTCGTTTGAGCTGAAAAGTGACTGCCCTTACCTGAAACGAAGTCTTGCTTGTAGGAAGACACAGAGCCTGGGATTTAACTCCATTTCTGAAGGGAAACACACAGCAGAGTTCTCATCCATTGATCCCACTCTTCTTTAGAGCAAGAAGGACACTCTAGGTTTCTAGAGTCTCTTAGACAGCAGGAAACGTGAATGTGCTGAGAACAAAAGAACGGTGTTTCCTACACATACGGGACATATCTAGTCCAACTCTGCTTCTGAAAATGATACAAAGCACTGGTCCTCTAACATCCAATGCTTCTCAGTTAACATGAGAACGTGTGAGCTTCATGAACGATGTAGTTCGTTTGAGCTGAAAAGTGACTGCCCTTACCTGAAAGGAAGTCTTGCTTGTAGGAAGACTCAGAGACTGGGATTTAACTCCATTTCTGAAGGGAAACACACAGCAGAGTTCTCATCCATTGATCACACTCTGCTTTAGAGCAAGAAGCACGCTCTAGGTTTCTAGATTCTCTAAGACAGCAGGAAACGTGAGTGTGCTGAGAAGAAAAGAACGGTGTTTCCTACACATACGGACCATATCCAGTCCAACTCTGCTTCTGAAACTGACACAAAGCACTGGTCCTCTAACATCCAATGCTTGTCAGCTAACATGAGAAACGTGTTAGCTTCGTGAAGGATGTAGTTCGTTTGAGCTGTAAAGTAACTGCCCTTACCTGAAAGGAAGTCTTGCTTGTAGGAACACTCAGAGCCTGGGATTTAACTCCATTTCTGAAGTGAAACACATCAGAGTTCTCCTCCATTGATCACACTCTGCTTTAGAGCAAGAAGCATGCTCTTGCCTTCTAGAGTCTCTAATTCAGCAGGAAACTTGAGTGTGCTCAGAACAAAAGAACGGTGTTTCCTACACACGCGGACCGTACCTAGTTCAACTCTGCTTCTGAAACTGAAACAAACCACAGGTCCTCTAACATCCAATGCTTCTCAGTTAACATGAGAACGTGTGATCTTCATGAACGATGTAGTTCGTTTGAGCTGAAAAGTTACTGCCCTTACGTGAAACGAAGTCTTGCTTGTAGGAAGACACAGAGCCTGGGATTTAACTCCATTTCTGAAGGGAAACACACAGCAGAGTTCTCATCCATTGATCCCACTCTGCTTTAGAGCAAGAAGGACACTCTAGGTTTCTAGAGTCTCTTAGACAGCAGGAAACGTGAATGTGCTGAGAACAAAAGAACGGTGTTTCCTACAAATACGGGACATATCTAGTCCAACTCTGCTTCTGAAAATGATACAAAGCACTGGTCCTCTAACATCCAATGCTTTTCAGTTAAGATGGGAAACGTGTTAGCTTCGTGAACGATGTAGTTCGTTTGAGCTGAAAAGTGACTTCCCTTACTTGAAACGAAGTCTACTTGTAGGAAGACACAGAGCCTGGGATTTAACTCCATTTCTGAAGTGAAACACACAGCAGAGTTCTCATCCATTCATCACACTCTGCTTAAAACAAGAAGCACGCTCTAGGTTTCTAGAGTCTCTAATACAGCACGAAACTTGAGTGTGCTCAGAACAACAGAACGGTGTTTCCTACACATAAGGACCATATCTAGTTCAAATTTGCTTCTGAAACTGATACAAACCAGAGGTCCTCTAACATCCAATGCTTGTCAGTTAAGATGAGAAACGTGTGACCTTCGTAAACTATGTAGTTCGTTTGAGCTGTAAAGTACCTGCCCTTACCTGAAAGGAAGTCTTGATTGTAGGAAGACTGAGAGCCTGGGATTTAACTCCATTTCTGAAGTGAAACACACAGCAGAGTTCTCATCCATTGATCACACTCTGCTTTAGAGCAAGAAGAATGCTAATGCTTTCTAGAGTCTCTAATACAGCAGGAAACGTGAGTGTGCTCAGAACAACAGAACGGTGTTTCCTACACACACGGACCGTATCTAGTTCAACTCTGCTTCTGAAACTGAAACAAACCACAGGTCCTCTAACATCCAATGCTTGTCAGTTAACATGAGAAACGTGTGAGCTTCGTGAACGATGTAGTTCGTTTGAGATGAAAAGTGACTTACCTGACCTGAAACGAAGTCTTGCTTGAAGGAAGACACAGAGCCCGGGATTTAACTCCATTTCTGAAGTGGAACACAAAGCACAGTTCTGATCCATTGATCACACTCTGCTTTAGAACAAGAAGCACGGACTTGCTTTCTAGAATCTCTAAGACAGCAGGAAACGTGAGTGTGCTGAGAACAAAAGAATGGTGTTTCCTACACATACGGACCATATCCAGTCCAACTCTGCCTCTGAAATTGATACAAAGCACTGGTCCTCTAACATCCAATGCTTGTCATTTAAGATGAGAAACGTGTGAGCTTCATGAATGATGTAGTTCGTTTGAGCTGAAAAGTTCCTGCCCTTACCTGAAACGAAGTCTTGCTTGTAGGAAGACACAGAGCATGGGGTTTAACTCCATTTCTGAAGGGAAACACACAGCATAGTTCTCATCCATTGATCACACTCTGCTTTAGAGCAAGAATCACGCTCTTGCTTTCTAGATTCTCTAAGAAAGCAGGAAACGTGTGTGTGCTGAGAACAAAAGAACGGTGTTTCCTACATATACGGGACATATCTAGTCCAACTCTGCTTCTGAAAATGATACAAAGAACTGGTCCTCTAACATCCAATGCTTTTCAGTTAAAATGGGAAACGTGTTAGCTTCGTAAACGATGTAGATCGTTTGAGATGAAAAGTGACTTACCTTACCTGAAACGAAGTCTTGCTTGAAGGAAGACACAGAGCCCGGGATTTAACTCCATTTCTGAAGTGGAACACACAGCACAGTTCTGATCCATTGATCACACTCTGCTTTAGAACAAGAAGCACGGACTTGCTTTCTAGATTCTCTAAGACAGCAGGAAACGTGAGTGTGCTGAGAACAAAAGAACGGTGGTTCCTACACATACGGACCATTTCTAGTCCAACTCTGCCTCTGAAATTGATACAAAGCACTGGTCCTCTAACATCCAATGCTTGTCATTTAAGATGAGAAACCTGTGAGCTTCATGAATGATGTAGTTCGTTTGAGCTGAAAAGTTCCTGCCCTTACCTGAAACGAAGTCTTGCTTGTAGGAAGACTCAGAGACTGGGATTTTACTCCATTTCTGAAGTGAAACACACAGCAGAGTTCTCATCCATTGATCACACTCTGCTTTAGAGCAAGAAGAATGCTAATGCTTTCTAGAGTCTCTAAAACAGCAGGAAACTTGAGTGTGCTCAGAAGAAAAGAACGGTGTTTCCTACACGCGGACCGTATCTAGTTCAACTCTGCTTCTGAAACTGAAACAAACCACAGGCCCTCTAACATCCAATGCTTGTCAGTTAACATGAGAAACATGTGAGCTTCTGAAACTATGTAGTTTCTTTTAGCTGTTAATTACCTGCCCTTACTTGAAACGAAGTCTTGCTTGTCGGAAGAAACAGAGCCTGGGATTTAACTCCATTTCTGAAGTGAAACACACAGCAGAGTTCTCATCCATTGATCCCACTCTGCTTTAGAGCAAGAAAGACGCTCTAGGTTTCTAGAATCTCTAAGACAGCAGGAAACGTGAGTGTGCTGAGAACAAAAGAATGTTGTTTCCTACACATACGGACCATATCTATTCAAACTCTGCTTCTGAAACTGATACAAAGCAGAGGTCCTCAAACATCCAAAGCTTGTCAATTAAGCTGAGAAACGTGTGAGCTTTGTGAACGATGTAGTTCCTTTGAGCTCAAAAGTGACTGCACTTACCTGAAACGAAGTCTTGCTTGTAGGAAGACACAGAGCCTGGGATTTAACTCCATTTCTGAAGGGAAACACACAGCAGAGTTCTCATCCATTGATCACACTCTGCTTTAGAGCACGAAGCACGCTCTAGGTTTCTAGATTCTCTCAGACAGCAGGAAACGTGAGTGTGCTGAGAAGAAAAGAACGGTGTTTCCTACACATACGGACCATATCCAGTCCAACTCTGCTTCTGAAACTGACACAAAGCACTGGTCCTCTAACATCCAATGCTTGTCAGCTAACATGAGAAACGTGTTAGCTTCGTGAAGGATGTAGTTCGTTTGAGCTGTAAAGTAACTGCCCTTACCTGAAAGGAAGTCTTGCTTGTAGGAACACTCAGAGCCTGGGATTTAACTCCATTTCTGAAGTGAAACACATCAGAGTTCTCCTCCATTGATCACACTCTGCTTTAGAGCAAGAAGCATGCTCTTGCCTTCTAGAGTCTCTAATTCAGCAGGAAACTTGAGTGTGCTCAGAACAAAAGAACGGTGTTTCCTACACACGCGGACCGTACCTAGTTCAACTCTGCTTCTGAAACTGAAACAAACCACAGGTCCTCTAACATCCAATGCTTCTCAGTTAACATGAGAACGTGTGAGCTTCATGAACGATGTAGTTCGTTTGAGCTGAAAAGTTACTGCCCTTACGTGAAACGAAGTCTTGCTTGTAGGAAGACACAGAGCCTGGGATTTAACTCCATTTCTGAAGGGAAACACACAGCAGAGTTCTCATCCATTGATCCCACTCTGCTTTAGAGCAAGAAGGACACTCTAGGTTTCTAGAGTCTCTTAGACAGCAGGAAACGTGAATGTGCTGAGAACAAAAGAACGGTGTTTCCTACAAATACGGGACATATCTAGTCCAACTCTGCTTCTGAAAATGATACAAAGCACTGGTCCTCTAACATCCAATGCTTTTCAGTTAAGATGGGAAACGTGTTAGCTTCGTGAACGATGTAGTTCGTTTGAGCTGAAAAGTGACTTCCCTTACTTGAAACGAAGTCTACTTGTAGGAAGACACAGAGCCTGGGATTTAACTCCATTTCTGAAGTGAAACACACAGCAGAGTTCTCATCCATTCATCACACTCTGCTTAAAACAAGAAGCACGCTCTAGGTTTCTAGAGTCTCTAATACAGCACGAAATTTGAGTGTGCTCAGAACAAAAGAACGGTGTTTCCTACACATAAGGACCATATCTAGTTCAAATTTGCTTCTGAAACTGATACAAACCAGAGGTCCTCTAACAACCAATGCTTGTCAGTTAAGATGAGAAACGTGTGACCTTCGTAAACTATGTAGTTCGTTTGAGCTGTAAAGTACCTGCCCTTACCTGAAAGGAAGTCTTGATTGTAGGAAGACTCAGAGCCTGGGATTTAACTCCATTTCTGAAGTGAAACACACAGCAGAGTTCTCATCCATTGATCACACTCTGCTTTAGAGCAAGAAGAATGCTAATGCTTTCTAGAGTCTCTAATACAGCAGGAAACGTGAGTGTGCTCAGAAGAAAAGAACGGTGTTTCCTACACACACGGACCGTATCTAGTTCAACTCTGCTTCTGAAACTGAAACAAACCACAGGTCCTCTAACATCCAATGCTTGTCAGTTAACATGAGAAACGTGTGAGCTTCGTGAACGATGTAGTTCGTTTGAGATGAAAAGTGACTTACCTGACCTGAAACGAAGTCTTGCTTGAAGGAAGACACAGAGCCCGGGATTTAACTCCATTTCTGAAGTGGAACACAAAGCACAGTTCTGATCCATTGATCACACTCTGCTTTAGAACAAGAAGCACGGACTTGCTTTCTAGATTCTCTAAGACAGCAGGAAACGTGAGTGTGCTGAGAACAAAAGAACGGTGTTTCCTACACATACGGACCATATCCAGTCCAACTCTGCTTCTGAAACTGATACAAAGCACTGGTCCTCTAACATCCAATGCTTGTCAGCTAACATGAGAAACGTGTTAGCTTCGTGAAGGATGTAGTTCTTTTGAGCTGTAAAGTAACTGCCCTTACCTGAAACGAAGTCTTTCTTGTAGTTACACTCAGAGCCTGGGATTTAACTCCATTTCTGAAGTGAAACACATCAGAGTTCTCCTCCATTGATCACACTCTGCTTTAGAGCAAGAAGCACGCTCTTGCCTTCTAGAGTCTCTAATTCAGCAGGAAACTTGAGTGTGCTCAGAACAAAAGAACGGTGTTTCCTACACACGCGGACTGTACCTAGTTCAACTCTGCTTCTGAAACTGAAACAAACCACAGGTCCTCTAACATCCAATGCTTCTCAGTTAACATGAGAACGTGTGAGCTTCATGAACGATGTAGTTCGTTTGAGCTGAAAAGTTACTGCCCTTACCTGAAACGAAGTCTTGCTTGTAGGAAGACACAGAGCCTGGGATTTAACTCCATTTCTGAAGGGAAACACACAGCAGAGTTCTCATCCATTGATCCCACTCTGCTTTAGAGCAAGAAGGACACTCTAGGTTTCTAGAGTCTCTTAGACAGCAGGAAACGTGAATGTGCTGAGAACAAAAGAACGGTGTTTCCTACACATACGGGACATATCTAGTCCAACTCTGCTTCTGAAAATGATACAAAACACTGTTCCTCTAACATCCAATGCTTTTCAGTTAAGATGGGAAATGTGTTAGCTTCGTGAATGATGTAGTTCGTTTGAGCTGAAAAGTGACTTCCCTTACTTGAAACGAAGTCTACTTGTAGGAAGACACAGAGCCTGGGATTTAACTCCATTTCTGAAGTGAAACACATCAGAGTTCTCGTCCATTCATCACACTCTGCTTTAGAGCAAGAAGCACGCTCTAGGTTTCTAGAGTCTCTAATACAGCAGGAAACTTGAGTGTGCTCAGAACAAAAGAACGGTGTTTCCTACACACGCGGACCGTACCTAGTTCAACTCTGCTTCTGAAACTGAAACAAACCACAGGCCCTCTAACATCCAATGCTTCTCAGTTAACATGAGAACGTGTGACCTTCATGAACGATGTAGTTCGTTTGAGCTGAAAAGTGACTGCCCTTACCTGAAACGAAGTCTTGCTTGTAGGAAGACACAGAGCCTGGGATTTAACTCCATTTCTGAAGGGAAACACACAGCAGAGTTCTCATCCATTGATCCCACTCTGCTTTAGAGCAAGAAGGACACTCTAGGTTTCTAGAGTCTCTTAGACAGCAGGAAACGTGAATGTGCTGAGAACAAAAGAACGGTGTTTCCTACACATACGGGACATATCTAGTCCAACTCTGCTTCTGAAAATGATACAAAGCACTGGTCCTCTAACATCCAATGCTTCTCAGTTAACATGAGAACGTGTGAGCTTCATGAACGATGTAGTTCGTTTGAGCTGAAAAGTGACTGCCCTTACCTGAAACGAATTCTTGCTTGTAGGAAGACACAGAGCCTGGGATTTAACTCCATTTCTGAAGTGAAACACACAGCAGAGTTCTCATCCATTCATCACACTCTGCTTTAGAGCAAGAAGCACGCTCTAGGTTTCTAGAGTCTCTAATACAGCAGGAAACTTGAGTGTGCTCAGAACAACAGAACGGTGTTTCCTACACATAAGGACCATATCTAGTTCAAATTTGCTTCTGAAACTGACACAAACCAGAGGTCCTCTAACATCCAATGCTTGTCAATTAAGATGAGAAACGTGTGACCTTCGTAAACTATGTAGTTCGTTTGAGCTGTAAAGTACCTGCCCTTACCTGAAAGGAAGTCTTGCTTGTAGGAAGACTCAGAGCATGGGATTTAACTCCATTTCTGAAGTGAAACACACAGCAGAGTTCTCATCCATTGATCACACTCTGCTTTAGAGCAAGAAGAATGCTAATGCTTTCTAGAGTCTCTAATACAGCAGGAAAGGTGAGTGTGCTCAGAAGAAAAGAACGGTGTTTCCTACACACACGGACCGTATCTAGTTCAAATCTGTTTCTGAAACTGAAACAAACCACAGGTCCTCTAACATCCAATGCTTGTCATTTAAGATGAGAAACGTGTGAGCTTCGTGAACGATGTAGTTCGTTTGAGATAAAAAGTGACTTACCTGACCTGAAACGAAGTCTTGCTTGAAGGAAGACACAGAGCCCGGGATTTAACTCCATTTCTGAAGTGGAACACACAGCACAGTTCTGATCCATTGATCACACTCTGCTTTAGAACAAGAAGCACGGACTTGCTTTCTAGATTCTCTAAGACAGCAGGAAACGTGAGTGTGCTGAGAACAAAAGAACGGTGGTTCCTACACATACGGACCATTTCTAGTCCTACTCTGCCTCTGAAATTGATACAAAGCACTGGTCCTCTAACATCCAATGCTTGTCATTTAAGATGAGAAACGTGTGAGATTCATGAATGATGTAGTTCGTTTGAGCTGAAAAGGTCCTGCCCTTACCTGAAACGAAGTCTTGCTTGTAGGAACACTCAGAGCCTGGGATTTAACTCCATTTCTGAATTGAAACACATCAGAGTTCTCATCCATTGATCATACTATGCTTTAGAGCAAGAAGCACGCTCTTGCCTTCTAGAGTCTCTAATACAGCAGGAAACTTGAGTGTGCTCAGAACAAAAGAACGGTGTTTCCTACACATAAGGATCATATCTAGTTCAAATTTGCTTCTGAAACTGATACAAAGCAGAGGTCCTCAAACATCCAAAGCTTGTCAATTAAGCTGAGAAACGTGTGAGCTTTGTGAACGATGTAGTTCCTTTGAGCTCAAAAGTGACTGCACTTACCTGAAACGAAGTCTTGCTTGTAGGAAGACACAGAGCCTGGTATTTAACTCCATTTCTGAAGTGAAACACACAGCAGAGTTCTCATCCATTGATCACACTCTGCTTTAGAGCAAGAAGAACGCTCTAGGTTTCTAGAGTCTCTAAGACAGCAGGAAACGTGAGTGTGCTGAGAACAAAAGAACGGTGTTTCCTACACATACGGAAGATATCCAGTCCAACTCTGCTTCTGAAACTGATACAAAGCACTGGTCCTCTAACATCCAATGCTTGTCAGCTAACATGAGAAACGTGTTAGCTTCGTGAAGGATGTAGTTCGTTTGAGCTGTAAAGTAACTGCCCTTACCTGAAACAAAGTCTTTCTTGTAGGAACACTCAGAGCCTGGGATTTAACTCCATTTCTGAAGTGAAACACATCAGAGTTCTCCTCCATTGATCACACTCTGCTTTAGAGCAAGAAGCACGCTCTTGCCTTCTAGAGTCTCTAATTCAGCAGGAAACTTGAGTGTGCTCAGAACAAAAGAACGGTGTTTCCTACACACGTGGACCGTACCTAGTTCAACTCTGCTTCTGAAACTGAAACAAACCACAGGTCCTCTAACATCCAATGCTTCTCAGTTAACATGAGAACGTGTGAGCTTCATGAACGATGTAGTTCGTTTGAGCTGAAAAGTGACTGCCCTTACCTGAAACGAAGTCTTGCTTGTAGGAAGACACAGAGCCTGGGATTTAACTCCATTTCTGAAGGGAAACACACAGCAGAGTTCTCATCCATTGATCCCACTCTGCTTTAGAGCAAGAAGGACACTCTAGGTTTCTAGAGTCTCTTAGACAGCAGGAAACGTGAATGTGCTGAGAACAAAAGAACGGTGTTTCCTACACATACGGGACATATCTAGTCCAACTCTGCTTCTGAAAATGATACAAAGCACTGGTCCTCTAACATCCAATGCTTTTCAGTTAAGATGGGAAATGTGTTAGCTTCGTGAACGATGTAGTTCATTTGAGCTGAAAAGTGACTTCCCTTACTTGAAACGAAGTCTACTTGTAGGAAGACACAGAGCCTGGGATTTAATTCCATTTCTGAAGTGAAACACACAGCAGAGTTCTCATCCATTCATCACACTCTGCTTTAGAGCAAGAAGCACGCTCTAGGTTTCTAGAGTCTCTAATACAGCAGGAAACTTGAGAGTGCTCAGAACAACAGAACGGTGTTTCCTACACATAAGGACCATATCTAGTTCAAATTTGCTTCTGAAACTGATACAAACCAGAGGTCCTCTAACATCCAATGCTTGTCAGTTAAGATGAGAAACGTGTGAGCTTCATGAATGATGTAGTTCGTTTGAGCTGAAAAGTTCCTGCCCTTACCTGAAACGAAGTCTTGCTTGTAGGAAGACACAGAGCATGGGGTTTAACTCCATTTCTGAAGGGAAACACACAGCATAGTTCTCATCCATTGATCACACTCTGCTTTAGAGCAAGAATCACGCTCTTGCTTTCTAGATTCTCTAAGAAAGCAGTAAACGTGAGTGTGCTGAGAACAAAAGAACGGTGTTTCCTACATATACGGGACATATCTAGTCCAACTCTGCTTCTGAAAATGATACAAAGAACTGGACCTCTAACATCCAATGCTTTTCAGTTAAAATGGGAAACGTGTTAGCTTCGTGAACGATGTAGATCGTTTGAGATGAAAAGTGACTTACCTTACCTGAAACGAAGTCTTGCTTGAAGGAAGACACAGAGCCCGGGATTTAACTCCATTTCTGAAGTGGAACACACAGCACAGTTCTGATCCATTGATCACAATCTGCTTTAGAACAAGAAGCACGGACTTGCTTTCTAGATTCTCTAAGACAGCAGGAAACGTGAGTGTGCTGAGAACAGAAGAACGGTGGTTCCTACACATACGGACCATTACTAGTCCAACTCTGCCTCTGAAATTGATACAAAGCACTGGTCCTCTAACATCCAATGCTTGTCATTTAAGATGAGAAACGTGTGAGCTTCATGAATGATGTAGTTCGTTTGAGCTGAAAAGTTCCTGCCCTTACCTGAAACGAAGTCTTGCTTGTAGGAAGACTCAGAGACTGGGATTTAACTCCATTTCTGAAGTGAAACACACAGCAGAGTTCTCATCCATTGATCACACTCTGCTTTAGAGCAAGAAGAATGCTAATGCTTTCTAGAGTCTCTAAAACAGCAGGAAACTTGAGTGTGCTCAGAAGAAAAGAACGGTGTTTCCTACACACGCGGACCGTATCTAGTTCAACTCTGCTTCTGAAACTGAAACAAACCACAGGCCCTCTAACATCCAATGCTTGTCAGTTAACATGAGAAACATGTGAGCTTCTGAAACTATGTAGTTTCTTTTAGCTGTTAATTACCTGCCCTTACTTGAAACGAAGTCTTGCTTGTCGGAAGAAACAGAGCCTGGGATTTAACTCCATTTCTGAAGTGAAACACACAGCAGAGTTCTCATCCATTGATCCCACTCTGCTTTAGAGCAAGAAGGACGCTCTAGGTTTCTAGAATCTCTAAGACAGCAGGAAACGTGAGTGTGCTGAGAACAAAAGAATGTTGTTTCCTACACATACGGACCATATCTAGTCAAACTCTGCTTCTGAAACTGATACAAAGCAGAGTCCCTCAAACATCCAAAGCTTGTCAATTAAGCTGAGAAACGTGTGAGCTTTGTGAACGATGTAGTTCCTTTGAGCTCAAAAGTGACTGCACTTACCTGAAACGAAGTCTTGCTTGTAGGAAGACACAGAGCCTGGGATTTAACTCCATTTCTGAAGGGAAACACACAGCAGAGTTCTCATCCATTGATCACACTCTGCTTTAGAGCAAGAAGCACGCTCTAGGTTTCTAGATTCTCTAAGACAGCAGGAAACGTGAGTGTGCTGAGAACAAAAGAACGGTGTTTCCTACACATACAGACCATATCCAGTCCAACTCTGCTTCTGAAACTGACACAAAGCACTGGTCCTCTAACATCCAATGCTTGTCAGCTAACATGAGAAACGTGTTAGCTTCGTGAAGGATGTAGTTCGTTTGAGCTGTAAAGTAACTGCCCTTACCTGAAAGGAAGTCTTGCTTGTAGGAACACTCAGAGCCTGGGATTTAACTCCATTTCTGAAGTGAAACACATCAGAGTTCTCCTCCACTGATCACACTCTGCTTTAGAGCAAGAAGCATGCTCTTGCCTTCTAGAGTCTCTAATTCAGCAGGAAACTTGAGTGTGCTCAGAACAAAAGAACGGTGTTTCCTACACACGCGGACCGTACCTAGTTCAACTCTGCTTCTGAAACTGAAACAAACCACAGGTCCTCTAACATCCAATGCTTCTCAGTTAACATGAGAACGTGTGAGCTTCATGAACGATGTAGTTCGTTTGAGCTGAAAAGTGACTGCCCTTACCTGAAACGAAGTCTTGCTTGTAGGAAGACACAGAGCCTGGGATTTAACTCCATTTCTGAAGGGAAACACACAGCAGAGTTCTCATCCATTGATCCCACTCTGCTTTAGAGCAAGAAGGACACTCTAGGTTTCTAGAGTCTCTTAGACAGCAGGAAACGTGAATGTGCTGAGAACAAAAGAACGGTGTTTCCTACAAATACGGGACATATCTAGTCCAACTCTGCTTCTGAAAATGATACAAAGCACTGGTCCTCTAACATCCAATGCTTTTCAGTTAAGATGGGAAATGTGTTAGCTTCGTGAACGATGTAGTTCATTTGAGCTGAAAAGTGACTTCCCTTACTTGAAACGAAGTCTACTTGTAGGAAGACACAGAGCCTGGGATTTAACTCCATTTCTGAAGTGAAACACACAGCAGAGTTCTCATCCATTCATCACACTCTGCTTTAGAGCAAGAAGCACGCTCTAGGTTTCTATAGTCTCTAATACAGCAGGAATCTTGAGAGTGCTCAGAACAACAGAACGGTGTTTCCTACACATAAGGCCCATATCTAGTTCAAATTTGCTTCTGAAACTGATACAAACCAGAGGTCCTCTAACATCCAATGCTTGTCAGTTAAGATGAGAAACGTGTGAGCTTCATGAATGATGTAGTTCGTTTGAGCTGAAAAGTTCCTGCCCTTACCTGAAACGAAGTCTTGCTTGTAGGAAGACACAGAGCATGGGGTTTAACTCCATTTCTGAAGGGAAACACACAGCATAGTTCTCATCCATTGATCACACTCTGCTTTAGAGCAAGAATCACGCTCTTGCTTTCTAGATTCTCTAAGAAAGCAGTAAACGTGAGTGTGCTGAGAACAAAAGAACGGTGTTTCCTACATATACGGGACATATCTAGTCCAACTCTGCTTCTGAAAATGATACAAAGAACTGGACCTCTAACATCCAATGCTTTTCAGTTAAAATGGGAAACGTGTTAGCTTCGTGAACGATGTAGATCGTTTGAGATGAAAAGTGACTTACCTTACCTGAAACGAAGTCTTGCTTGAAGGAAGACACAGAGCCCGGAATTTAACTCCATTTCTGAAGTGGAACACACAGCACAGTTCTGATCCATTGATCACACTCTGCTTTAGAACAAGAAGCACGGACTTGCTTTCTAGATTCTCTAAGACAGCAGGAAACGTGAGTGTGCTGAGAACAAAAGAACGGTGGTTCCTACACATACGGACCATTACTAGTCCAACTCTGCCTCTGAAATTGATACAAAGCACTGGTCCTCTAACATCCAATGCTTGTCATTTAAGATGAGAAACGTGTGAGCTTCATGAATGATGTAGTTCGTTTGAGCTGAAAAGTTCCTGCCCTTACCGGAAACGAAGTCTTGCTTGTAGGAAGACTCAGAGACTGGGATTTAACTCCATTTCTGAAGTGAAACACACAGCAGAGTTCTCATCCATTGATCACACTCTGCTTTAGAGCAAGAAGAATGCTAATGCTTTCTAGAGTCTCTAAAACAGCAGGAAACTTGAGTGTGCTCAGAAGAAAAGAACGGTGTTTCCTACACACGCGGACCGTATCTAGTTCAACTCTGCTTCTGAAACTGAAACAAACCACAGGCCCTCTAACATCCAATGCTTGTCAGTTAACATGAGAAACATGTGAGCTTCTGAAACTATGTAGTTTCTTTTAGCTGTTAATTACCTGCCCTTACTTGAAACGAAGTCTTGCTTGTCGGAAGAAACAGAGCCTGGGATTTAACTCCATTTCTGAAGTGAAACACACAGCAGAGTTCTCATCCATTGATCCCACTCTGCTTTAGAGCAAGAAGGACGCACTAGGTTTCTAGAATCTCTAAGACAGCAGGAAACGTGAGTGTGCTGAGAACAAAAGAATGTTGTTTCCTACACATACGGACCATATCTAGTCAAACTCTGCTTCTGAAACTGATACAAAGCAGAGTTCCTCAAACATCCAAAGCTTGTCAATTAAGCTGAGAAACGTGTGAGCTTTGTGAACGATGTAGTTCCTTTGAGCTCAAAAGTGACTGCACTTACCTGAAACGAAGTCTTGCTTGTAGGAAGACACAGAGCCTGGGATTTAACTCCATTTCTGAAGGGAAACACACAGCAGAGTTCTCATCCATTGATCACACTCTGCTTTAGAGCAAGAAGCACGCTCTAGGTTTCTAGATTCTCTAAGACAGCAGGAAACGTGAGTGTGCTGAGAACAAAAGAACGGTGTTTCCTACACATACGGACCATATCCAGTCCGACTCTGCTTCTGAAACTGACACAAAGCACTGGTCCTCTAACATCCAATGCTTGTCAGCTAACATGAGAAACGTGTTAGCTTCGTGAAGGATGTAGTTCGTTTGAGCTGTAAAGTAACTGCCCTTACCTGAAAGGAAGTCTTGCTTGTAGGAACACTCAGAGCCTGGGATTTAACTCCATTTCTGAAGTGAAACACATCAGAGTTCTCCTCCATTGATCACACTCTGCTTTAGAGCAAGAAGCATGCTCTTGCCTTCTAGTGTCTCTAATTCAGCAGGAAACTTGAGTGTGCTCAGAACAAAAGAACGGTGTTTCCTACACACGCGGACCGTACCTAGTTCAACTCTGCTTCTGAACCTGAAACAAACCACAGGTCCTCTAACATCCAATGCTTCTCAGTTAACATGAGAACGTGTGAGCTTCATGAACGATGTAGTTCGTTTGAGCTGAAAAGTTACTGCCCTTACGTGAAACGAAGTCTTGCTTGTAGGAAGACACAGAGCCTGGGATTTAACTCCATTTCTGAAGGGAAACACACAGCAGAGTTCTCATCCATTGATCCCACTCTGCTTTAGAGCAAGAAGGACACTCTAGGTTTCTAGAGTCTCTTAGACAGCAGGAAACGTGAATGTGCTGAGAACAAAAGAACGGTGTTTCCTACAAATACGGGACATATCTAGTCCAACTCTGCTTCTGAAAATGATACAAAGCACTGGTCCTCTAACATCCAATGCTTTTCAGTTAAGATGGGAAACGTGTTAGCTTCGTGAACGATGTAGTTCGTTTGAGCTGAAAAGTGACTTCCCTTACTTGAAACGAAGTCTACTTGTAGGAAGACACAGAGCCTGGGATTTAACTCCATTTCTGAAGTGAAACACACAGCAGAGTTCTCATCCATTCATCACACTCTGCTTAAAACAAGAAGCACGCTCTAGGTTTCTAGAGTCTCTAATACAGCACGAAACTTGAGTGTGCTCAGAACAACAGAACGGTGTATCCTACACATAAGGACCATATCTAGTTCAAATTTGCTTCTGAAACTGATACAAACCAGAGGTCCTCTAACATCCAATGCTTGTCAGTTAAGATGAGAAACGTGTGACCTTCGTAAACTATGTAGTTCGTTTGAGCTGTAAAGTACCTGCCCTTACCTGAAAGGAAGTCTTGATTGTAGGAAGACTCAGAGCCTGGGATTTAACTCCATTTCTGAAGTGAAACACACAGCAGAGTTCTCATCCATTGATCACACTCTGCTTTAGAGCAAGAAGAATGCTAATGCTTTCTAGAGTCTCTAATACAGCAGGAAACGTGAGTGTGCTCAGAAGAAAAGAACTGTGTTTCCTACACACACGGACCGTATCTAGTTCAACTCTGCTTCTGAAACTGAAACAAACCACAGGTCCTCTAACATCCAATGCTTGTCATTAACATGAGAAACGTGTGAGCTTCGTGAACGATGTAGTTCGTTTGAGATGAAAAGTGACTTACCTGACCTGAAACGAAGTCTTGCTTGAAGGAAGACACAGAGCCCGGGATTTAACTCCATTTCTGAAGTGGAACACAAAGCACAGTTCTGATCCATTGATCACACTCTGTTTTAGAACAAGAAGCACGGACTTGCTTTCTAGATTCTCTAAGACAGCAGGAAACGTGAGTGTGCTGAGAACAAAAGAACGGTGTTTCCTACACATACGGACCATATCCAGTCCAACTCTGCTTCTGAAACTGATACAAAGCACTGGTCCTCTAACATCCAATGCTTGTCAGCTAACATGAGAAACGTGTTAGCTTCGTGAAGGATGTAGTTCTTTTGAGCTGTAAAGTAACTGCCCTTACCTGAAACGAAGTCTTTCTTGTAGTTACACTCAGAGCCTGGGATTTAACTCCATTTCTGAAGTGAAACACATCAGAGTTCTCCTCCATTGATCACACTCTGCTTTAGAGCAAGAAGCACGCTCTTGCCTTCTAGAGTCTCTAATTCAGCAGGAAACTTGAGTGTGCTCAGAACAAAAGAACGGTGTTTCCTACACACGCGGACTGTACCTAGTTCAACTCTGCTTCTGAAACTGAAACAAACCACAGGTCCTCTAACATCCAATGCTTCTCAGTTAACATGAGAACGTGTGAGCTTCATGAACGATGTAGTTCGTTTGAGCTGAAAAGTTACTGCCCTTACCTGAAACGAAGTCTTGCTTGTAGGAAGACACAGAGCCTGGGATTTAACTCCATTTCTGAAGGGAAACACACAGCAGAGTTCTCATCCATTGATCCCACTCTGCTTTAGAGCAAGAAGGACACTCTAGGTTTCTAGAGTCTCTTAGACAAAAGGAAACGTGAATGTGCTGAGAACAAAAGAACTGTGTTTCCTACACATACGGGACATATCTAGTCCAACTCTGCTTCTGAAAATGATACAAAGCACTGGTCCTCTAACATCCAATGCTTTTCAGTTAAGATGGGAAACGTGTTAGCTTCGTGAACGATGTAGTTCGTTTGAGCTGAAAAGTGACTTCCCTTACTTGAAACGAAGTCTACTTGTAGGAAGACACAGAGCCTGGGATTTAACTCCATTTCTGAAGTGAAACACATCAGAGTTCTCCTCCATTCATCACACTCTGCTTTAGAGCAAGAAGCACGCTCTAGGTTTCTAGAGTCTCTAATACAGCAGGAAACTTGAGTGTGCTCAGAACAAAAGAACGGTGTTTCCTACACACGCGGACCGTACCTAGTTCAACTCTGCTTCTGAAACTGAAACAAACCACAGGTCCTCTAACATCCAATGCTTCTCAGTTAACATGAGAACGTGTGACCTTCATGAACGATGTAGTTCGTTTGAGCTGAAAAGTGACTGCCCTTACCTGAAACGAAGTCTTGCTTGTAGGAAGACACAGAGCCTGGGATTTAACTCCATTTCTGAAGGGAAACACACAGCAGAGTTCTCATCCATTGATCCCACTCTGCTTTAGAGCAAGAAGGACACTCTAGGTTTCTAGAGTCTCTTAGACAGCAGGAAACGTGAATGTGCTGAGAACAAAAGAACGGTGTTTCCTACACATACGGGACATATCTAGTCCAACTCTGCTTCTGAAAATGATAAGAAGCACTGGTCCTCTAACATCCAATGCTTCTCAGTTAACATGAGAACGTGTGAGCTTCATGAACGATGTA
This sequence comes from Onychomys leucogaster, assembly GCA_949786385.1. Lineage (NCBI taxonomy): Eukaryota > Metazoa > Chordata > Mammalia > Rodentia > Cricetidae > Onychomys > Onychomys leucogaster. The sequence goes on from CATKUP010000056.1 coordinate 1,628,269, forward strand.
GTTCGTTTGAGCTGAAAAGTGACTGCCCTTACCTGAAACGAAGTCTTGCTTGTAGGAAGACACAGAGCCTGGGATTTAACTCCATTTCTGAAGTGAAACACACAGCAGAGTTCTCATCCATTCATCACACTCTGCTTTAGAGCAAGAAGCACGCTCTAGGTTTCTAGAGTCTCTAATACAGCAGGAAACTTGAGTGTGCTCAGAACAACAGAACGGTGTTTCCTACACATAAGGACCATATCTAGTTCAAATTTGCTTCTGAAACTGATACATACCAGAGGTCCTCTAACATCCAATGCTTGTCAATTAAGATGAGAAACGTGTGACCTTCGTAAACTATGTAGTTCGTTTGAGCTGTAAAGTACCTGCCCTTACCTGAAAGGAAGTCTTGCTTGTAGGAAGACTCAGAGCCTGGGATTTAACTCCATTTCTGAAGTGAAACACACAGCAGAGTTCTCATCCATTGATCACACTCTGCTTTAGAGCAAGAAGAATGCTAATGCTTTCTAGAGTCTCTAATACAGCAGGAAAGGTGAGTGTGCTCAGAAGAAAAGAACGGTGTTTCCTACACACACGGACCGTATCTAGTTCAAATCTGTTTCTGAAACTGAAACAAACCACAGGTCCTCTAACATCCAATGCTTGTCATTTAAGATGAGAAACGTGTGAGCTTCGTGAACGATGTAGTTCGTTTGAGATGAAAAGTGACTTACCTTACCTGAAACGAAGTCTAGCTTGAAGGAAGACACAGAGCCCGGGATTTAACTCCATTTCTGAAGTGGAACACACAGCACAGTTCTGATCCATTGATCACACTCTGCTTTAGAACAAGAAGCACGGACTTGGTTTCTAGATTCTCTAAGACAGCAGGAAACGTGAGTGTGCTGAGAACAAAAGAACGGTGGTTCCTACACATACGGACCATTTCTAGTCCAACTCTGCCTCTGAAATTGAACAAAGCACTGGTCCTCTAACATCCAATGCTTGTCATTTAAGATGAGAAACGTGTGAGCTTCATGAATGATGTAGTTCGTTTGAGCTGAAAAGTTCCTGCCCTTACCTGAAACGAAATCTTGCATGTAGGAACACTCAAAGCCTGGGATTTAACTCCATTTCTGAAGTGAAACACACAGCAGAGTTCTCATCCATTCATCACACTCTGCTTTAGAGCAAGAAGCACGCTCTAGGTTTCTAGAGTCTCTAATACAGCAGGAAACTTGAGAGTGCTAAGAACAACAGAACGGTGTTTCCTACACATAAGGACCATATCTAGTTCAAATTTGCTTCTGAAACTGATACAAACCAGAGGTCCTCTAACATCCAATGCTTGTCAGTTAAGATGAGAAACGTGTGACCTTCGTAAACTATGTAGTTCGTTTGAGCTGTAAAGTACCTGCCCTTACCTTAAAGGAAGTCTTGCTTGTTGGAAGACTCAGAGCCTGGGATTTAACTCCATTTCTGAAGTGAAACACACAGCAGAGTTCTCATCCATTGATCACACTCTGCTTTAGAGCAAGAAGAATGCTAATGCTTTCTAGAGTCTCTAATACAGCAGGAAACGTGAGTGTGCTCAGAAGAAAAGAACAGTGTTTCCTACACACACGGACCGTATCTAGTTCAACTCTGCTTCTGAAACTGAAACAAACCACAGGTCCTCTAACATCCAATGCTTGTCAGTTAACATGAGAAACGTGTGAGCTTCGTGAACGATGTAGTTCGTTTGAGATGAAAAGTGACTTACCTGACCTGAAACGAAGTCTTGCTTGAAGGAAGACACAGAGCCCGGGATTTAACTCCATTTCTGAAGTGGAACACACAGCACAGTATTGATCCATTGATCACACTCTGCTTTAGAACAAGAAGCACGGACTTGCTTTCTAGATTCTCTAAGACAGCAGGAAACGTGAGTGTGCTGAGAACAAAAGAACGGTGGTTCCTACACATACGGACCATTTCTAGTCCAACTCTGCCTCTGAAATTGATACAAAGCACTGGTCCTCTAACATCCAATGCTTGTCAGTTAAGATGAGAAACGTGTGACCTTTGTGAACTATGTAGTTCTTTCGAGCTGTAAAGTACCTGCCCTTACCTGAAAGGAAGTCTTGCTTGTAGGAAGACTCAGAGTCTGGGATTTAACTCCATTTCTGAAGTGAAACACACAGCAGAGTTCTCATCCATTGATCCCACTCTGCTTTAGAGCAAGAAGGACGCTCTAGGTTTCTAGAATCTCTAAGACAGCAGGAAACGTGAATGTGCTGAGAACAAAAGAACGGTGTTTCCTACACATACGGGACATATCTAGTTCAACTCTGCTTCTGAAACTGAAACAAACCACAGGTCCTCTAACATCCAATGCTTGTCAGTTAACATGAGAAACGTGTGAGCTTCGTGAACGATGTAGTTCGTTTGAGATGAAAAGTGACTTACCTGACCTGAAACGAAGTCTTGCTTGAAGGAAGACACAGAGCCCGGGATTTAACTCCATTTCTGAAGTGGAACACACAGCACAGTTCTGATCCATTGATCACACTCTGCTTTAGAACAAGAAGCACGGACTTGCTTTCTAGATTCTCTAAGACAGCAGGAAACGTGAGTGTGCTGAGTACAAAAGAACGGTGGTTCCTACACATACGGACCATTTCTAGTCCAACTCTGCCTCTGAAATTCATACTAAGCACTGGTCCTCTAACATCCAATGCTTGTCATTTAAGATGAGAAACGTGTGAGCTTCATGAATGATGTAGTTCGTTTGAGCTGAAAAGTTCCTGCCCTTACCGGAAACGAAGTCTTGCTTGTAGGAACACTCAGAGCCTGGGATTTAACTCCATTTCTGAAGTGAAACACAGCAGAGTTCTCATCCATTGATCATACTCTGCTTTAGAGCAAGAAGCACGCTCTTGCCTTCTAGAGTCTCTAATAGAGCAGGAAACTTGAGTGTGCTCAGAACAAAAGAACGGTGATTCCTACACATAAGGACCATATCTAGTTCAAATTTGCTTCTGAAACTGATACAAAGCAGAGGTCCTCAAACATCCAAAGCTTGTCAATTAAGCTGAGAAACGTGTGAGCTTTGTGAACGATGTAGTTCCTTTGAGCTCAAAAGTGACTGCACTTACCTGAAACGAAGTCTTGCTTGTAGGAAGACACAGAGCCTGGGATTTAACTCCATTTCTGAAAAGAAACACAAAGCAGAGTTCTCATCCATTGATCTCACTCTGCTTTAGAGCAAGAAGCACGCTCTAGGTTTCTAGAGTCTCTAAGACAGCAGGAAACATGAGTGTGCTGAGAACAAAAGAACGGTGTTTCCTACACATACGGACCATATCCAGTCCAACTCTGCTTCTGAAACTGATACAAAGCACTGGTCCTCTAACATCCAATGCTTGTCAGCTAACATGAGAAACGTGTTAGCTTCGTGAAGGATGTAGTTCGTTTGAGCTGTAAAGTAACAACCCTTACCTGAAACGAAGTCTTTCTTGTAGGAACACTCAGAGCCTGGGATTTAACTCCATTTCTGAAGTGAAACACATCAGAGTTCTCCTCCATTGATCACACTCTGCTTTAGAGCAAGAAGCACGCTCTAGGTTTCTAGAATCTCTAAGACAGCAGGAAACGTGAGTGTACTCAGAAGAAAAGAACGGTGTTTCCTACACACGCGGACCGTATCTAGTTCAACTCTGCTTCTGAAACTGAAACAAACTACAGGCCCTCTAACATCCAATGCTTGTCAGTTAACATGAGGAACGTGTGAGCTTCGGAAACTATGTAGTTTCTTTTAGCTGTAAATTACCTGCCCTTACTTGAAACGAAGTCTTGCTTGTAGGAAGAAACAGAGCTTGGGATTTAACTCCATTTCTGAAGTGAAACACACAGCAGAGTTCTCATCCATTGATCCCACTCTGCTTTAGAGCAAGAAGGACGCTCTAGGTTTCTAGAATCTCTAAGACAGCAGGAAACGTGAATGTGCTGAGAACAAAAGAACGGTGTTTCCTACACATACGGGACATATCTAGTTCAACTCTGCTTCTGAAACTGAAACAAACCACAGGTCCTCTAACATCCAATGCTTGTCAGTTAACATGAGAAACGTGTGAGCTTCGTGAACGATGTAGTTCGTTTGAGATGAAAAGTGACTTACCTGACCTGAAACGAAGTCTTGCTTGAAGGAAGACACAGAGCCCGGGATTTAACTCCATTTCTGAAGTGGAACACACAGCACAGTTCTGATCCATTGATCACACTCTGCTTTAGAACAAGAAGCACGGACTTGCTTTCTAGATTCTCTAAGACAGCAGGAAACGTGAGTGTGCTGAGTACAAAAGAACGGTGGTTCCTACACATACGGACCATTTCTAGTCCAACTCTGCCTCTGAAATTGATACTAAGCACTGGTCCTCTAACATCCAATGCTTGTCATTTAAGATGAGAAACGTGTGAGCTTCATGAATGATGTAGTTCGTTTGAGCTGAAAAGTTCCTGCCCTTACCGGAAACGAAGTCTTGCTTGTAGGAACACTCAGAGCCTGGGATTTAACTCCATTTCTGAAGTGAAACACAGCAGAGTTCTCATCCATTGATCATACTCTGCTTTAGAGCAAGAAGCACGCTCTTGCCTTCTAGAGTCTCTAATAGAGCAGGAAACTTGAGTGTGCTCAGAACAAAAGAACGGTGATTCCTACACATAAGGACCATATCTAGTTCAAATTTGCTTCTGAAACTGATACAAAGCAGAGGTCCTCAAACATCCAAAGCTTGTCAATTAAGCTGAGAAACGTGTGAGCTTTGTGAACGATGTAGTTCCTTTGAGCTCAAAAGTGACTGCACTTACCTGAAACGAAGTCTTGCTTGTAGGAAGACACAGAGCCTGGGATTTAACTCCATTTCTGAAAAGAAACACAAAGCAGAGTTCTCATCCATTGATCTCACTCTGCTTTAGAGCAAGAAGCACGCTCTAGGTTTCTAGAGTCTCTAAGACAGCAGGAAACGTGAGTGTGCTGAGAACAAAAGAACGGTGTTTCCTACACATACGGACCATATCCAGTCCAACTCTGCTTCTGAAACTGATACAAAGCACTGGTCCTCTAACATCCAATGCTTGTCAGCTAACATGAGAAACGTGTTAGCTTCGTGAAGGATGTAGTTCGTTTGAGCTGTAAAGTAACAACCCTTACCTGAAACGAAGTCTTTCTTGTAGGAACACTCAGAGGCTGGGATTTAACTCCATTTCTGAAGTGAAACACATCAGAGTTCTCCTCCATTGATCACACTCTGCTTTAGAGCAAGAAGCACGCTCTTGCCTTCTAGAGTCTCTAATTCAGCAGGAAACTTGAGTGTGCTCAGAATAAAAGAACGGTGTTTCCTACACACGCGGACCGTACCTAGTTCAACTCTGCTTCTGAAACTGACACAAAGCACTGGTCCTCTAACATCCAATGCTTCTCAGTTAACATGAGAACGTGTGAGCTTCATGAACGATGTAGTTCGTTTGAGCTGAAAAGTTACTGCCCTTACCTGAAACGAAGTCTTGCTTGTAGGAAGACACAGAGCCTGGGATTTAACTCCATTTCTGAAGGGAAACACACAGCAGAGTTCTCATCCATTGATCCCACTCTACTTTAGAGCAAGAAGGACACTCTAGGTTTCTAGAGTCTCTTAGACAGCAGGAAACGTGAATGTGCTGAGAACAAAAGAACGGTGTTTCCTACACATACGGGACATATCTAGTCCAACTCTGCTTCTGAAAATGATACAAAGCACTGGTCCTCTAACATCCAATGCTTTTCAGTTAAGATGGGAAACGTGTTAGCTTCGTGAACGATGTAGTTCGTTTGAGCTGAAAAGTGACTTCCCTTACTTGAAACGAAGTCTACTTGTAGGAAGACACAGAGCCTGGGATTTAACTCCATTTCTGAAGGGAAACACACAGCAGAGTTCTCATCCATTGATCCCACTCTACTTTAGAGCAAGAAGGACACTCTAGGTTTCTAGAGTCTCTTAGACAGCAGGAAACGTGAATGTGCTGAGAAAAAAAGAACGGTGTTTCCTACACATACGGGACATATCTAGTCCAACTCTGCTTCTGAAAATGATACAAAGCACTGGTCCTCTAACATCCAATGCTTTTCAGTTAAGATGGGAAACGTGTTAGCTTCGTGAACGATGTAGTTCGTTTGAGCTGAAAAGTGACTTCCCTTACTTGAAACGAAGTCTACTTGTAGGAAGACACAGAGCCTGGGATTTAACTCCATTTCTGAAGTGAAACACACAGCAGAGTTCTCATCCATTCATCACACTCTGCTTTAGAGCAAGAAGCACGCTCTAGGTTTCTAGAATCTCTAATACAGCAGGAAACTTGAGTGTGCTCAGAACAACAGAACGGTGTTTCCTACACATAAGGACCATATCTAGTTCAAACTTGCTTCTGAAACTGATAAAAACCAGAGGTCCTCTAACATCCAATGCTTGTCAGTTAAGATGAGAAACGTGTGACCTTCGTAAACTATGTAGTTCATTTGAGCTGTAAAGTACCTGCCCTTAACTGAAAGGAAGTCTTGCTTGTAGGAAGACTCAGAGCCTGGGATTTAACTCCATTTCTGAAGTGAAACACACAGCAGAGTTCTCATCCATTGATCACACTCTGCTTTAGAGCAAGAAGAATGCTAATGCTTTCTAGAGTCTCTAATACAGCAGGAAACGTGAGTGTGCTCAGAAGAAAAGAACGGTGTTTCCTACACACACGGACCGTATCTAGTTCATCTCTGCTTCTGAAACTGAAACAAACCACAGGTCCTCTAACATCCAATGCTTGTCAGTTAACATGAGAAACGTGTGAGCTTCGTGAACGATGTAGTTCGTTTGAGATGAAAAGTGACTTACCTGACCTGAAACGAAGTCTTGCTTGAAGGAAGACACAGAGCCCGGGATTTAACTCCATTTCTGAAGTGGAACACACAGCACAGTTCTGATCCATTGATCACACGCTGCTTTAGAACAAGAAGCACGGACTTGCTTTCTAGATTCTCTAAGACAGCAGGAAACGTGAGTTTGCTCAGAACAAAAGAACGGTGTTTCCTACACATAAGGACCATATCTAGTTCAAATTTGCTTCTGAAACTGATACAAAGCAGAGGTCCTCAAACATCCAAAGCTTGTCAATTAAGCTGAGAAACGTGTGAGCTTTGTGAACGATGTAGTTCCTTTGAGCTCAAAAGTGACTGCACTTACCTGAAACGAAGTCTTGCTTGTAAGAAGACACAGAGCCTGGGATTTAACTCCATTTCTGAAGGGAAACACACAGCAGAGTTCTCATCCATTGATCACACTCTGCTTTAGAGCAAGAAGCACGCTCTAGGTTTCTAGAGTCTCTAAGACAGCAGGAAACGTGAGTGTGCTGAGAACAAAAGAACGGTGTTTCCTACACATACGGACCATATCCAGTCCAACTCTGCTTCTGAAACTGATACAAAGCACTGGTCCTCTAACATCCAATGCTTGTCAGCTAACATGAGAAAAGTGTTAGCTTCGTGAAGGATGTAGTTCGTTTGAGCTGTAAAGTAACTGCCCTTACCTGAAACGAAGTCTTGCTTGTAGGAACACTCAGAGCCTGGGATTTAACTCCATTTCTGAAGTGAAACACATCAGAGTTCTCCTCCATTCATCACAGTCTGCTTTAGAGCAAGAAGCACGCTCTTTCCTTCTTGAGTCTCTAATTCAGCAGGAAATTTGAGTGTGCTCAGAATAAAAGAACGGTGTTTCCTACACACGCGGACTGTACCTAGTTCAACTCTGCTTCTGAAACTGAAACAAACCACAGGTCCTCTAACATCCAATGCTTCTCAGTTAACATGAGAACGTGTGAGCTTCATGAACGATGTAGTTCGTTTGAGCTGAAAAGTTACTGCCCTTACCTGAAACGAAGTCTTGCTTGTAGGAAGACACAGAGCCTGGGATTTAACTCCATTTCTGAAGGGAAACATACAGCAGAGTTCTCATCCATTGATCCCACTCTGCTTTAGAGCAAGAAGGACACTCTAGGTTTCTAGAGTCTCTTAGACAGCAGGAAACGTGAATGTGCTGAGAACAAAAGAACGGTGTTTCCTACACATACGGGACATATCTAGTCCAACTCTGCTTCTGAAAATGATACAAAGCACTGGTCCTCTAACATCAAATGCTTTTCAGTTAAGATGGGAAACATGTTAGCTTCGTGAACGATGTAGTTCGTTTGAGCTGAAAAGTGACTTCCCTTACTTGAAACGAAGTCTACTTGTAGGAAGACACAGAGCCTGGGATTTAACTCCATTTCTGAAGTGAAACACACAGCAGAGTTCTCATCCATTCATCACACTCTGCTTTAGAGCAAGAAGCACGCTCTAGGTTTCTAGAGTCTCTAATACAGCAGGAAACGTGAGTGTGCTCAGAACAACAGAACGGTGTTTCCTACACACACGGACCGTATCTAGTTCAACTCTGATTCTGAAACTGAAACAAACCACAGGTCCTCTAACATCCAATGCTTGTCAGTTAACATGAGAAACGTGTGAGTTTCGTGAACGATGTAGTTCGTTTGAGATGAAAAGTGACTTACCTGACCTGAAACGAAGTCTTGCTTGAAGGAAGACACAGAGCCCGGGATTTAACTCCATTTCTGAAGTGGAACACACAGGACAGTTCTGATCCATTGATCACACTCTGCTTTAGAACAAGAAGCACGGACTTGCTTTCTAGATTCTCTAAGACAGCAGGAAACGTGAGTGTGCTCAGAACAAAAGAACGGTGTTTCCTACACATAAGCACCATATCTAGTTCAAATTTGCTTCTGAAACTGATACAAAGCAGAGGTCCTCAAACATCCAAAGCTTGTCAATTAAGCTGAGAAACGTGTGAGCTTTGTGAACGATGTAGTTCCTTTGAGCTCAAAAGTGACTGCACTTATATGAAACGAAGTCTTGCTTGTAGGAAGACACAGAGCCTGGGATTTAACTCCATTTCTGAAGGGAAACACACAGCAGAGTTCTCATCCATTGATCACACTCTGCTTTAGAGCAAGAAGCACGCTCTAGGTTTCTAGAGTCTCTAAGACAGCAGGAAACGTGAGTGTGCTGAGAACAAAAGAACGGTGTTTCCTACACATACGGACCATATCCAGTCCAACTCTGCTTCTGAAACTGATACAAAGCACTGGTCCTCTAACATCCAATGCTTGTCAGCTAACATGAGAAAAGTGTTAGCTTCGTGAAGGATGTAGTTCGTTTGAGCTGTAAAGTAACTGCCCTTACCTGAAACGAAGTCTTGCTTGTAGGAAGACACAGAGCCTGGGATTTAACTCCATTTCTGAAGGGAAACATACAGCAGAGTTCTCATCCATTGATCCCACTCTGCTTTAGAGCAAGAAGGACACTCTAGGTTTCTAGAGTCTCTTAGACAGCAGGAAACGTGAATGTGCTGAGAACAAAAGAACGGTGTTTCCTACACATACGGGACATATCTAGTCCAACTCTGCTTCTGAAAATGATACAAAGCACTGGTCCTCTAACATCCAATGCTTTTCAGTTAAGATGGGAAACATGTTAGCTTCGTGAACGATGTAGTTCGTTTGAGCTGAAAAGTGACTTCCCTTACTTGAAACGAAGTCTACTTGTAGGAAGACACAGAGCCTGGGATTTAACTCCATTTCTGAAGTGAAACACACAGCAGAGTTCTCATCCATTCATCACACTCTGCTTTAGAGCAAGAAGCACGCTCTAGGTTTCTAGAGTCTCTAATACAGCAGGAAACTTGAGTGTGCTCAGAACAACAGAACGGTGTTTCCTACACATAAGGACCATATCTAGTTCAAATTTGCTTCTGAAACTGATACAAACCAGAGGTCCTCTAACATCCAATGCTTGTCAGTTAAGATGAGAAACGTGTGACCTTCGTAAACTATGTAGTTCGTTTGAGCTGTAAAGTAACTGCCCTTACCTGAAAGGAAGTCTTGCTTGTAGGAAGACTCAGAGCCTGGGATTTAACTCCATTTCTGAAGTGAAACACACAGCAGAGTTCTCATCCATTGATCACACTCTGCTTTAGAGCAAGAAGAATGCTAATGCTTTCTAGAGTCTCTAATACAGCAGGAAACGTGAGTGTGCTCAGAACAACAGAACGGTGTTTCCTACACACACGGACCGTATCTAGTTCAACTCTGCTTCTGAAACTGAAACAAACCACAGGTCCTCTAACATCCAATGCTTGTCCGTTAACATGAGAAACGTGTGAGTTTCGTGAACGATGTAGTTCGTTTGAGATGAAAAGTGACTTACCTGACCTGAAACGAAGTCTTGCTTGAAGGAAGACACAGAGCCCGGGATTTAACTCCATTTCTGAAGTGGAACACACAGCACAGTTCTGATCCATTGATCACACTCTGCTTTAGAACAAGAAGCACGGACTTGCTTTCTAGATTCTCTAAGACAGCAGGAAACGTGAGTGTGCTCAGAACAAAAGAACAGTGTTTCCTACACATAAGGACCATATCTAGTTCAAATTTGCTTCTGAAACTGATACAAAGCAGAGGTCCTCAAACATCCAAAGCTTGTCAATTAAGCTGAGAAACGTGTGAGCTTTGTGAACGATGTAGTTCCTTTGAGCTCAAAAGTGACTGCACTTACCTGAAACGAAGTCTTGCTTGTAGGAAGACACAGAGCCTGGGATTTAACTCCATTTCTGAAGGGAAACACACAGCAGAGTTCTCATCCATTGATCACACTCTGCTTTAGAGCAAGAAGCACGCTCTAGGTTTCTAGAGTCTCTAAGACAGCAGGAAACGTGAGTGTGCTGAGAACAAAAGAACGGTGTTTCCTACACATACGGACCATATCCAGTCCAACTCTGCTTCTGAAACTGATACAAAGCACTGGTCCTCTAACATCCAATGCTTGTCAGCTAACATGAGAAAAGTGTTAGCTTCGTGAAGGATGTAGTTCGTTTGAGCTGTAAAGTAACTGCCCTTACCTGAAACGAAGTCTTGCTTGTAGGAAGACACAGAGCCTGGGATTTAACTCCATTTCTGAAGGGAAACATACAGCAGAGTTCTCATCAATTGATCCCACTCTGCTTTAGAGCAAGAAGGACACTCTAGGTTTCTAGAGTCTCTTAGACAGCAGGAAACGTGAATGTGCTGAGAACAAAAGAACGGTGTTTCCTACACATACGGGACATATCTAGTCCAACTCTGCTTCTGAAAATGATACAAAGCACTGGTCCTCTAACATCCAATGCTTTTCAGTTAAGATGGGAAACATGTTAGCTTCGTGAACGATGTAGTTCGTTTGAGCTGAAAAGTGACTTCCCTTACTTGAAACGAAGTCTACTTGTAGGAAGACACAGAGCCTGGGATTTAACTCCATTTCTGAAGTGAAACACACAGCAGAGTTCTCATCCATTCATCACACTCTGCTTTAGAGCAAGAAGCACGCTCTAGGTTTCTAGAGTCTCTAATACAGCAGGAAACTTGAGTGTGCTCAGAACAACAGAACGGTGTTTCCTACACATAAGGACCATATCTAGTTCAAATTTGCTTCTGAAACTGATACAAACCAGAGGTCCTCTAACATCCAATGCTTGTCAGTTAAGATGAGAAACGTGTGACCTTCGTAAACTATGTAGTTCGTTTGAGCTGTAAAGTACCTGCCCTTACCTGAAAGGAAGTCTTGCTTGTAGGAAGACTCAGAGCCTGGGATTTAACTCCATTTCTGAAGTGAAACACACAGCAGAGTTCTCATCCATTGATCACACTCTGCTTTAGAGCAAGAAGAATGCTAATGCTTTCTAGAGTCTCTAATACAGCAGGAAACGTGAGTGTGCTCAGAACAACAGAACGGTGTTTCCTACACACACGGACCGTATCTAGTTCAACTCTGCTTCTGAAACTGAAACAAACCACAGGTCCTCTAACATCCAATGCTTGTCCGTTAACATGAGAAACGTGTGAGTTTCGTGAACGATGTAGTTCGTTTGAGATGAAAAGTGACTTACCTGACCTGAAACGAAGTCTTGCTTGAAGGAAGACACAGAGCCCGGGATTTAACTCCATTTCTGAAGTGGAACACACAGCACAGTTCTGATCCATTGATCACACTCTGCTTTAGAACAAGAAGCACGGACTTGCTTTCTAGATTCTCTAAGACAGCAGGAAACGTGAGTGTGCTCAGAACAAAAGAACGGTGTTTCCTACACATAAGGACCATATCTAGTTCAAATTTGCTTCTGAAACTGATACAAAGCAGAGGTCCTCAAACATCCAAAGCTTGTCAATTAAGCTGAGAAACGTGTGAGCTTTGTGAACGATGTAGTTCCTTTGCGCTCAAAAGTGACTGCACTTACCTGAAACGAAGTCTTGCTTGTAGGAAGACACAGAGCCTGGGATTTAACTCCATTTCTGAAGGGAAACACACAGCAGAGTTCTCATCCATTGATCACACTCTGCTTTAGAGCAAGAAGCACGCTCTAGGTTTCTAGAGTCTCTAAGACAGCAGGAAACGTGAGTGTGCTGAGAACAAAAGAACGGTGTTTCCTACACATACGGACCATATCCAGTCCAACTCTGCTTCTGAAACTGATACAAAGCACTTGTCCTCTAACATCCAATGCTTGTCAGCTAACATGAGAAACGTGTTAGCTTCGTGAAGGATGTAGTTCGTTTGAGCTGTAAAGTAACTGCCTTACCTGAAACGAAGTCTTTCTTGTAGGAACACTCAGAGCCTGGGATTTAACTCCATTTCTGAAGTGAAACACATCAGAGTTCTCATCCATTGATCCCACTCTGCTTTAGAGCAAGAAGGACACTCTAGGTTTCTAGAGTCTCTTAGACAGCAGGAAACGTGAATGTGCTGAGAACAAAAGAACGGTGTTTCCTACACATACGGGACATATCTAGTCCAACTCTGCTTCTGAAAATGATACAAAGCACTGGTCCTCTAACATCCAATGCTTTTCAGTTAAGATGGGAAACGTGTTAGCTTCGTGAACGATGTAGTTCGTTTGAGCTGAAAAGTGACTTCCCTTACTTGAAACGAAGTCTACTTGTAGGAAGACACAGAGCCTGGGATTTAACTCCATTTCTGAAGTGAAACACACAGCAGAGTTCTCATCCATTCATCACACTCTGCTTTAGAGCAAGAAGCACGCTCTAGGTTTCTAGAGTCTCTAATACAGCAGGAAACTTGAGTGTGCTCAGAACAACAGAAAGGTGTTTCCTACACATAAGGACCATATCTAGTTCAAATTTGCTTCTGAAACTGATACAACCAGAGGTCCTCTAACATCCAATGCTTGTCAGTTAAGATGAGAAACGTGTGACCTTCGTAAACTATGTAGTTCGTTTGAGCTGTAAAGTACCTGCCCTTACCTGAAACGAAGTCTTGCTTGTAGGAACACTCAGAGCCTGGGATTTAACTCCATTTCTGAAGTGAAACACATCAGAGTTCTCCTCCATTGATCACACTCTGCTTTAGAGCAAGAAGCACGCTCTTGCCTTCTAGAGTCTCTAATTCAGCAGGAAATTTGAGTGTGCTCAGAATAAAAGAACGGTGTTTCCTACACACGCGGACCGTACCTAGTTCAACTCTGCTTCTGAAACTGAAACAAACCACAGGTCCTCTAACATCCAATGCTTCTCAGTTAACATGAGAACGTGTGAGCTTCATGAACGATGTAGTTCGTTTGAGCTGAAAAGTTACTGCCCTTACCTGAAACGAAGTCTTGCTTGTAGGAAGACACAGAGCCTGGGATTTAACTCCATTTCTGAAGGGAAACACACAGCAGAGTTCTCACCCATTGATCCCACTCTGCTTTAGAGCAAGAAGGACACTCTAGGTTTCTAGAGTCTCTTAGACAGCAGGATACGTGAATGTGCTGAGAACAAAAGAACGGTGTTTCCTACACATACGGGACATATCTAGTCCAACTCTGCTTCTGAAAATGATACAAAGCACTGGTCCTCTAACATCCAATGCTTTTCAGTTAAGATGGGAAACATGTTAGCTTCGTGAACGATGTAGTTCGTTTGAGCTGAAAAGTGACTTCCCTTACTTGAAACGAAGTCTACTTGTAGGAAGACACAGAGCCTGGGATTTAACTCCATTTCTGAAGTGAAACACACAGCAGAGTTCTCATCCATTCATCACACTCTGCTTTAGAGCAAGAAGCACGCTCTAGGTTTCTAGAGTCTCTAATACAGCAGGAAACTTGAGTGTGCTCAGAACAACAGAACGGTGTTTCCTACACATAAGGACCATATCTAGTTCAAATTTGCTTCTGAAACTGATACAAACCAGAGGTCCTCTAACATCCAATGCTTGTCAGTTAAGATGAGAAACGTGTGACCTTCGTAAACTATGTAGTTCGTTTGAGCTGTAAAGTACCTGCCCTTACCTGAAAGGAAGTCTTGCTTGTAGGAAGACTCAGAGCCTGGGATTTAACTCCATTTCTGAAGTGAAACACACAGCAGAGTTCTCATCCATTGATCACACTCTGCTTTAGAGCAAGAAGAATGCTAATGCTTTCTAGAGTCTCTAATACAGCAGGAAACGTGAGTGTGCTCAGAACAACAGAACGGTGTTTCCTACACACACGGACCGTATCTAGTTCAACTCTGCTTCTGAAACTGAAACAAACCACAGGTCCTCTAACATCCAATGCTTGTCCGTTAACATGAGAAACGTGTGAGTTTCGTGAACGATGTAGTTCGTTTGAGATGAAAAGTGACTTACCTGACCTGAAACGAAGTCTTGCTTGAAGGAAGACACAGAGCCCGGGATTTAACTCCATTTCTGAAGTGGAACACACAGCACAGTTCTGATCCATTGATCACACTCTGCTTTAGAACAAGAAGCACGGACTTGCTTTCTAGATTCTCTAAGACAGCAGGAAACGTGAGTGTGCTCAGAACAAAAGAACGGTGTTTCCTACACATAAGGACCATATCTAGTTCAAATTTGCTTCTGAAACTGATACAAAGCAGAGGTCCTCAAACATCCAAAGCTTGTCAATTAAGCTGAGAAACGTGTGAGCTTTGTGAACGATGTAGTTCCTTTGAGCTGAAAAGTTCCTGCCCTTACCTGAAACGAAGTCTTGCTTGTAGGAAGACACAGAGCCTGGGATTTAACTCCATTTCTGAAGGGAAACACACAGCAGAGTTCTCATCCATTGATCACACTCTGCTTTAGAGCAAGAAGCACGCTCTAGGTTTCTAGAGTCTCTAAGACAGCAGGAAACGTGAGTGTGCTGAGAACAAAAGAACGGTGTTTCCTACACATACGGACCATATCCAGTCCAACTCTGCTTCTGAAACTGATACAAAGCACTGGTCCTCTAACATCCAATGCTTGTCAGCTAACATGAGAAAAGTGTTAGCTTCGTGAAGGATGTAGTTCGTTTGAGCTGTAAAGTAACTGCCCTTACCTGAAACGAAGTCTTGCTTGTAGGAAGACACAGAGCCTGGGATTTAACTCCATTTCTGAAGGGAAACATACAGCAGAGTTCTCATCAATTGATCCCACTCTGCTTTAGAGCAAGAAGGACACTCTAGGTTTCTAGAGTCTCTTAGACAGCAGGAAACGTGAATGTGCTGAGAACAAAAGAACGGTGTTTCCTACACATACGGGACATATCTAGTCCAACTCTGCTTCTGAAAATGATACAAAGCACTGGTCCTCTAACATCCAATGCTTTTCAGTTAAGATGGGAAACATGTTAGCTTCGTGAACGATGTAGTTCGTTTGAGCTGAAAAGTGACTTCCCTTACTTGAAACGAAGTCTACTTGTAGGAAGACACAGAGCCTGGGATTTAACTCCATTTCTGAAGTGAAACACACAGCAGAGTTCTCATCCATTCATCACACTCTGCTTTAGAGCAAGAAGCACGCTCTAGGTTTCTAGAGTCTCTAATACAGCAGGAAACTTGAGTGTGCTCAGAACAACAGAACGGTGTTTCCTACACATAAGGACCATATCTAGTTCAAATTTGCTTCTGAAACTGATACAAACCAGAGGTCCTCTAACATCCAATGCTTGTCAGTTAAGATGAGAAACGTGTGACCTTCGTAAACTATGTAGTTCGTTTGAGCTGTAAAGTACCTGCCCTTACCTGAAAGGAAGTCTTGCTTGTAGGAAGACTCAGAGCCTGGGATTATCTCCATTTCTGAAGTGAAACACACAGCAGAGTTCTCATCCATTGATCACACTCTGCTTTAGAGCAAGAAGAATGCTAATGCTTTCTAGAGTCTCTAATACAGCAGGAAACGTGAGTGTGCTCAGAACAACAGAACGGTGTTTCCTACACACACGGACCGTATCTAGTTCAACTCTGCTTCTGAAACTGAAACAAACCACAGGTCCTCTAACATCCAATGCTTGTCAGTTAACATGAGAAACGTGTGAGTTTCGTGAACGATGTAGTTCGTTTGAGATGAAAAGTGACTTACCTGACCTGAAACGAAGTCTTGCTTGAAGGAAGACACAGAGCCCGGGATTTAACTCCATTTCTGAAGTGGAACACACAGCACAGTTCTGATCCATTGATCACACTCTGCTTTAGAACAAGAAGCACGGACTTGCTTTCTAGATTCTCTAAGACAGCAGGAAACGTGAGTGTGCTCAGAACAAAAGAACGGTGTTTCCTACACATAAGGACCATATCTAGTTCCAATTTGCTTCTGAAACTGATACAAAGCAGAGGTCCTCAAACATCCAAAGCTTGTCAATTAAGCTGAGAAACGTGTGAGCTTTGTGAACGATGTAGTTCCTTTGCGCTCAAAAGTGACTGCACTTACCTGAAACGAAGTCTTGCTTGTAGGAAGACACAGAGCCTGGGATTTAACTCCATTTCTGAAGGGAAACACACAGCAGAGTTCTCATCCATTGATCACACTCTGCTTTAGATCAAGAAGCACGCTCTAGGTTTCTAGAGTCTCTAAGACAGCAGGAAACGTGAGTGTGCTGAGAACAAAAGAACGGTGTTTCCTACACATACGGACCATATCCAGTCCAACTCTGCTTCTGAAACTGATACAAAGCACTTGTCCTCTAACATCCAATGCTTGTCAGCTAACATGAGAAACGTGTTAGCTTCGTGAAGGATGTAGTTCGTTTGAGCTGTAAAGTAACTGCCTTACCTGAAACGAAGTCTTTCTTGTAGGAACACTCAGAGCCTGGGATTTAACTCCATTTCTGAAGTGAAACACATCAGAGTTCTCCTCCATTGATCCCACTCTGCTTTAGAGCAAGAAGGACACTCTAGGTTTCTAGAGTCTCTTAGACAGCAGGAAACGTGAATGTGCTGAGAACAAAAGAACGGTGTTTCCTACACATACGGGACATATCTAGTCCAACTCTGCTTCTGAAAATGATACAAAGCACTGGTCCTCTAACATCCAATGCTTTTCAGTTAAGATGGGAAACGTGTTAGCTTCGTGAACGATGTAGTTCGTTTGAGCTGAAAAGTGACTTCCCTTACTTGAAACGAAGTCTACTTGTAGGAAGACACAGAGCCTGGGATTTAACTCCATTTCTGAAGTGAAACACACAGCAGAGTTCTCATCCATTCATCACACTCTGCTTTAGAGCAAGAAGCACGCTCTAGGTTTCTAGAGTCTCTAATACAGCAGGAAACTTGAGTGTGCTCAGAACAACAGAAAGGTGTTTCCTACACATAAGGACCATATCTAGTTCAAATTTGCTTCTGAAACTGATACAACCAGAGGTCCTCTAACATCCAATGCTTGTCAGTTAAGATGAGAAACGTGTGACCTTCGTAAACTATGTAGTTCGTTTGAGCTGTAAAGTACCTGCCCTTACCTGAAACGAAGTCTTGCTTGTAGGAACACTCAGAGCCTGGGATTTAACTCCATTTCTGAAGTGAAACACATCAGAGTTCTCCTCCATTGATCACACTCTGCTTTAGAGCAAGAAGCACGCTCTTGCCTTCTAGAGTCTCTAATTCAGCAGGAAATTTGAGTGTGCTCAGAATAAAAGAACGGTGTTTCCTACACCCGCGGACCGTACCTAGTTCAACTCTGCTTCTGAAACTGAAACAAACCACAGGTCCTCTAACATCCAATGCTTCTCAGTTAACATGAGAACGTGTGAGCTTCATGAACGATGTAGTTCGTTTGAGCTGAAAAGTTACTGCCCTTACCTGAAACGAAGTCTTGCTTGTAGGAAGACACAGAGCCTGGGATTTAACTCCATTTCTGAAGGGAAACACACAGCAGAGTTCTCACCCATTGATCCCACTCTGCTTTAGAGCAAGAAGGACACTCTAGGTTTCTAGAGTCTCTTAGACAGCAGGATACGTGAATGTGCTGAGAACAAAAGAACGGTGTTTCCTACACATACGGGACATATCTAGTCCAACTCTGCTTCTGAAAATGATACAAAGCACTGGTCCTCTAACATCCAATGCTTTTCAGTTAAGATGGGAAACATGTTAGCTTCGTGAACGATGTAGTTCGTTTGAGCTGAAAAGTGACTTCCCTTACTTGAAACGAAGTCTACTTGTAGGAAGACACAGAGCCTGGGATTTAACTCCATTTCTGAAGTGAAACACACAGCAGAGTTCTCATCCATTCATCACACTCTGCTTTAGAGCAAGAAGCACGCTCTAGGTTTCTAGAGTCTCTAATACAGCAGGAAACTTGAGTGTGCTCAGAACAACAGAATGGGGTTTCCTACACATAAGGACCATATCTAGTTCAAATTTGCCTCTGAAACTGATACAAACCAGAGGTCCTCTAACATCCAATGCTTGTCAGTTAAGATGAGAAACGTGTGACCTTCGTAAACTATGTAGTTCGTTTGAGCTGTAAAGTACCTGCCCTTACCTGAAAGGAAGTCTTGCTTGTAGGAAGACTCAGAGCCTGGGATTTAACTCCATTTCTGAAGTGAAAGACACAGCAGAGTTCTCATCCATTGATCACACTCTGCTTTAGAGCAAGAAGAATGCTAATGCTTTCTAGAGTCTCTAATACAGCAGGAAACGTGAGTGTGCTCAGAAGAAAAGAACGGTGTTTCCTACACACACGGACCGTATCTAGTTTAACTCTGCTTCTGAAACTGAAACAAACCACAGGTCCTCTAACATCCAATGCTTGTCAGTTAACATGAGAAACGTGTGAGCTTCGTGAACGATGTAGTTCGTTTGAGATGAAAAGTGACTTACCTGACCTGAAACGAAGTCTTGCTTGAAGGAAGACACAGAGCCCGGGATTTAACTCCATTTCTGAAGTGGAACACACAGCACAGTTCTGATCCATTGATCACACTCTGCTTTAGAACAAGAAGCACGGACTTGCTTTCTAGATTCTCTAAGACATCAGGAAACATGAGTGTGCTGAGAACAAAAGAACGGTGGTTCCTACACATACGGACCATTTCTAGTCCAACTCTGCCTCTGAAATTGATACAAAGCACTGGTCCTCTAACATCCAATGCTTGTCATTTAAGATGAGAAACGTGTGAGCTTCATGAATGATGTAGTTCGTTTGAGCTGAAAAGTTCCTGCCCTTACCTGAAACGAAGTCTTGCTTGTAGGAACACTCAGAGCCTGGGATTTAACTCCATTTCTGAAGTGAAACACAGCAGAGTTCTCATCCATTGATCATACTCTGCTTTAGAGCAAGAAGCACGCTCTTGCCTTCTAGAGTCTCTAATACAGCAGGAAACTTGAGTGTGCTCAGAACAAAAGAACGGTGTTTCCTACACACAAGGACCATATCTAGTTCAAATTTGCTTCTGAAACTGAAACAAACCACAGGCCCTCTAACATCCAATGCTTGTCAGTTAAGATGAGAAACGTGTGACCTTTGTGAACTATGTAGTTCTTTCGAGCTGTAAAGTACCTGCCCTTACCTGAAAGGAAGTCTTGCTTGTAGGAAGACTCAGAGTCTGGGATTTAACTCCATTTCTGAAGTGAAACACACAGCAGAGTTCTCATACATTGATCCCACTCTGCTTTAGAGCAAGAAGGACGCTCTAGGTTTCTAGAATCTCTAAGACAGCAGGAAACGTGAGTGTGCTCAGAAGAAAAGAACGGTGTTTCCTACACACGCGGACCGTATCTAGTTCAACTCTGCTTCTGAAACTGAAACAAACTACAGGCCCTCTAACATCCAATGCTTGTCAGTTAACATGAGAAACGTGTGAGCTTCGGAAACTATGTAGTTTCGTTTAGCTGTAAATTACCTGCCCTTACTTGAAACGAAGTCTTGCTTGTAGGAAGAAACAGAGCCTGGGATTTTACTCCATTTCTGAAGGGAAACACACAGCAGAGTTCTCATCCATTGATCCCACTCTGCTTTAGAGCAAGAAGGACGCTCTAGGTTTCTAAAATCTCTAAGACAGCAGGAAACGTGAGTGTGATGAGAACAAAAGAATGTTGTTTCCTACACATACGGACCATATCTAGTCAAACTCTGCTTCTGAAACTGATACAAAGCACTGGTCCTCTAACATCCAATGCTTGTCAGCTAACATGAGAAACGTGTTAGCTTCGTGAAGGATGTAGTTCGTTTGAGCTGTAAAGTAACTGCCCTTACCTGAAATGAAGTCTTTCTTGTAGGAACACTCAGAGCCTGGGATTTAACTCCATTTCTGAAGTGAAACACATCAGAGTTCTCCTCCATTGATCACACTCTGCTTTAGAGCAAGAAGCACGCTCTTGCCTTCTAGAGTCTCTAATTCAGCAGGAAACTTGGGTGTGCTCAGAAGAAAAGATCAGTGTTTCCTACACATATGGGCCATATCTAGTTCAACTCTGCTTCTGAAACTGATACAAACCACACGTCCTCTAACATCCAATGCTTCTCAGTTAAGATGAGAAGCATGTGAGCTTCATGAACGATGGTGTTCGTTTGAGCTGTAAAGTATCTGCCCTTACCTGAAACGAAGTCTTGCTTGTAGGAAGACTCAGAGCCTGGGATTTAACTCCATTTCTGAAGTGAAACACACAACAGAGTTCTCATCCATTGATCACACTCTGCTTTAGAGCAAGAAGCACGCCGTAGCTTTCTAGAGTCTCTAAGACAGCAGGAATCTTGAGTTTGCTGAGAACAAATGAACGGTGTTTCCTACATATACGGACCATATCTAGTCCAACTCTGCTTCTGAAACTGATACAAAGCATTGGTCCTCTAACTTTCAATGCTTGTCAGTTAAGATGAGAAACTTGTGAGCATCGTGAACGATGTAGTTAGTTTGATCGGAAAAATGACTGCCCTTCCTTGAAACGAAGTCTAGCTTGTAGGAAGACACAGAGCCAGGAATTTATCTCCATTTCTAAAAGGGAAACACACAGCATAGTTCTCTTCGATTGGATCAGACTCTGCTTTAGAGCAAGAAGCACGCTCTTGCTTTCTAGATTCTCTAATACAGCCTGAAACGTGAGTGTGCTCAGAAGAAAAGAACGGGGTTTCCTACACATATGGGCCATATATAGTTCAATTCTGCTTCTGAAACTGAAGGAAACGACAGGTCCTCCAACATCCAGTGCTTGTCAGTTAAGATGAGAAACGTGTGAGCTTCGTGAACGATGTAGTTTGTTTGAGCTGTAAAGTAACTGCCCTTACCTGAAACAAAGTCTTGCTTGTAGGAAGATTCAAAGCCTGGGATTTAACTCCATTTCTGAAGTGAAACACACAGCAGAGTTCTCATCGATGGATCACACTCTGCTTTAGAGCAAGAAGCATGCTCTTGCTTTCTAGAGTCTCTAATACCGCAGAAAACGTGAGTGTGCTCAGAATAAAAGTACGGTGTTTCCTATACATACGGACCATATCTAGTTCAATTCTGCTTCTGAAACTGAAACAAACCAGAGGTCCTCTAACATCCAATGCTTCTCAGTTAAGATGAGAAACATGTGAGCTTCGTGAAGGATGGAGTTCGTTTGAGCTGTAAGGAACTGCCCTTACCTGAAACGAAGTCTTGCTTGTAGGAAGACTCAGAGCCTGGGATTTAACTCCATTTCTGAAGTGAAACACACAACAGAGTTCTCATCCATTGATCACACTCTGCTTTAGAGCCAGAAGCATGCCCTAGCTTTCTAGAGTCTCTAAGACAGCAAGAAATATGACTTTGCTGAGAACAAATAAACGGTGTTTCCTACACATACGGACCATATCTAGTCCAACTCTGCTTCTGAAACTGATACAAAGCACTGGTCCTCTGACATTCAATGCTTGTCAGTTAAGATGAGAAACGTGTGAGCTTCGTGAAGGATGCAGTTCTTTTGATTTGAAAAATGACTGCACTTACTTTAAAGGAAGTCTTGCTTGTAGAAAGACACAGAGCCTAAAATTTAAATCCATTTCTGAAGGGAAACACACAGCATAGTTCTCAACCATGGATCACACTCTGCTTTAGATCAAGAAGCACGCTCTTGCTTTCTAGAGTCTCTTATACAGCAGGAAACTTGAGTGTGCTCAGAACAAAAAACGGTGTGTCCTACACATACGGGCCATATCTATTTCAACTCTGCTTCTGAAACTGATACAAAGCACTGGTCCTCTAACATCCAATGCTTGTCAGTTAACATGAGAAACGTGTGAGCTTCGTGAACGATGTAGTTCGTTTGAGTTGGAAAGTGACTGCCCTTACCTGAAAGGAAGTCTTGCTTGTAGGAAGATTCAGAGCCCGGGATTTAACTCCATTTCTGAAGTGAAACACACAGCAGAGTTCTCATCGATGAATCACACTCTGCTTTAGAGCAAGAAGCATGCTCTTGCTTTCTAGAGTCTCTAATACCGCAGAAAACGTGAGTGTGCTCAGAATAAATGAACGGTGTTTCCTATACATACGGACCATATCTAGTTCAATTCTGCTTCTGAAACTGAAACAAACCAGAGGTCTTCTAACATCCAATGCTTCTCAGTTAAGATGGGAAACGTGAGCTTCGTGAAGGATGGAGTTCGTTTGAGCTGTAAAGAAACTGCCCTTACCTGAAACGAAGTCTTGCTTGTAGGAAGACTCAGAACCTGGGATTTAACTCCATTACTGAAGGGAAACACACAGCAGAGTTCTCATTCATTGATCACACTCTGCTTTAGAGCAAGAAGCACACTCTTGCTTTCTAGAGTCTCTAATACAGCAGGAAACTTGAGTGTGCTCAGAACAAAAGAACCTTGTTTCCTACACATACAGGCCATATCAAGTTCAACTCTGCTTCTGAATCTGAAAGAACCCACAGGACATCAAACATCCAATGCTTGTCAGTTAAGATGAGAAACGTGTGAGCTTTGTGAATGATGTTGTTCGATTCAGCTGTAAGTAACTACCCTTACCTGAAACGAAGTCTTGCTTGTAGGAAGACTCAGAGCCTGGGATTTAACTCCATTTCTGAAGGGAAACACACAACAGAGTTCTCATCCATTGATCACACTCTGCTTTAGAGCAAGAAGCACGCCGTAGCTTTCTAGAGTCTCTAAGACAGCAGGAATCTTGAGTTTGCTGAGAACAAATGAACGGTGTTTCCTACACATACAGACCATATCTAGTCCAACTCTGCTTCTGAAACTGATACAAAGCACAGGCCTCTAACATCCAGTGCTTGTCAGTTAAGATGAGAAACGTGTGAGCTTCGTGAACGATGTAGATCGTTTAAGCTGAAAAGTGACTGCCCTTACTTGAAACGAAGTCTTGCTTGTAGGAAGACACAGAGCCTGAGATTTAACTCCATTTCTGAAGGGAAACACACAGCAGAGTTCTCATTCATTGATCACACTCTGCTTTAGAGCAAGAAGCACGCTCTTGCTTTCTAGTGTCTCTAATACAGCAGGAAACTTGAGTGTGCTCAGAACAAAAGAATGGTGTTTCCTACACATACGGGCCATATCTAGTTCAACTCTGCTTCTGAATCTTAAACAAACCACAGGTCATCAAACATCCAATGCTTGTCAGTTAAGATGAGAAACGTGTGAGCTTTGTGAACGATGTTGTTCGATTCAGCTGTAAAGTAACTGCCCTTACCTGAAACGAAGTCTTTCTTGTAGGAAGATTCAGAGCCTGGGATTTAACTCCATTTCTGAAGGGAAACACACAGCAGAGTTCTCATATATAGATCACACTCTCCTTTAGAGCAAGAAGCACGCTCTTGCTTTCTAGTCTCTAAGACAGCAGGAAACATGAGTGTGAGGAGAACAAAAGAACGGTGTTCCCTGCACATAAGGACCATATCTAGTACAACTCTGCCTCTGAAATTGATACAAAGCACAGTTCCTCTAACATCCAATGCTTGTCAGTTAAGATGAGAACCGCGTGAGCTTCGTGAACGATGTAGATCGTTTGAGCTGAAAAGTGACTGCCCTTACTTGAAACGAAGTCTTGCTTCTAGGAAGACACAGAGCCTGGAATATAACTCCATTTCTGAAGGGAAACACACAGCAGAGTTCTCATTCATTGATCACACTCTGCTTTAGAGCAAGAAGCACGCTCTTGCTTTCTAGAGTCTCTAATACAGCATGAAACTTGAGTGTGCTCCGAAAAAAAGAATGGTTTTTCCTACACATATGGGCCATATCTAGTTCAACTCTGCTTCTGAATCTTAAACAAACCACAGGTCATCAAACATCCAATGCTTGTCAGTTAAGATGAGAAACGTGTGAGCTTTGTGAACGATGTTGTTCATTTCAGCTGTAAAGAAACTGCCCTTACCTGAAACGAAGTCTTGCTTGAAGGAAGTCTCAGAGCATGGGATTTAACTCCATTTCTGAAGGGAAACACACAGCAGAGTTCTCATATATAGATCAGACTCTGCTTTAGAGCAAGAAGCACGCTCTTGCTTTCTAGAGTCTCTAAGACAGCAGGAAACCTGAGTGTGCTGAGAACAAAAGAACGGTGTTCCCTACACATACAGACCATATCTAGTACAACCCTGCCTCTGAAATTGATACAAAGCACAGGTCCTCTAACATCCAATGCTTGTCATTTAAGATGAGAAACTTGTGAGCTTCGTGAATCATGTAGTTCGTTTCAGCTAAAAAGTGACTGCCCTTACCTGAAACGAAGTAGTGCTTGCAGGAAGACACAGAGCCTGGAATTTACCTCCATTTCTGAAGGGAAACACACAGAATAGTGCTCAACCATGGATCACACTCTGCTTTAGAGCAAGAAGCACGTTCTTCCTTTCCAGAGTCTCTAATACAGCAGGAAACGTGAGTGTGCTCAGAACAAAAAAAAAATGGTGTTTCCTACACATACGGGCCATATCTATTTCAACTCTGCTTCTGAAACTGATACAAAGCACTGGTCCTCTAACATCCAATGCTTGTCAGTTAAGATGAGAAACGTGTGAGCTTCGTGAACGATGTAGTTCATTTGAGCTGAAAAGTGACTGCCCTTACCTGAAAGGAAGTCTTGCTTGTAGGAAGATTCAGAGCCCGGGATTTAACTCCATTTCTGAAGTGAAACACACAGCAGAGTTCTCATCGATGAATCACACTCTGCTTTAGAGCAAGAAGCATGCTCTTGCTTTCTAGAGTCTCTAATACCGCAGAAAACGTGAGTGTGCTCAGAATAAAAGAACGGTGTTTCCTATACATACGGACCATATCTAGTTCAATTCTGCTTCTGAAACTGAAACAAACCAGAGGTCTTCTAACATCCAATGCTTCTCAGTTAAGATGGGAAACATGTGAGCTTCGTGAAGGATGGAGTTCGTTTGAGCTGTAAAGAAACTGCCCTTACCTGAAACGAAGTCTTGCTTGTAGGAAGACTCAGAGCCTGGGATTTAACTCCATTACTGAAGGGAAACACACAGCAGAGTTCTCATTCATTGATCACACTCTGCTTTAGAGCAAGAAGCACGCTCTTGCTTTCTAGAGTCTCTAATACAGCAGGAAATTTGAGTGTGCTCAGAACAAAAGAACCGTGTTTCCTACACATACAGGCCATATCAAGTTCAACTCTGCTTCTGAATCTGAAAGAACCCACAGGACATCAAACATCCAATGCTTGTCAGTTAAGATGAGAAACGTGTGAGCTTTGTGAACGATGTTGTTCGATTCAGCTGTAATTAACTACCCTTACCTGAAACGAAGTCTTGCTTGTAGGAAGACTCAGAGCCTGGGATTTAACTCCATTTCTGAAGGGAAACACACAACAGAGTTCTCATCCATTGATCACACTCTGCTTTAGAGCAAGAAGCACGCCATAGCTTTCTAGAGTCTCTAAGACAGCAGGAATCTTGAGTTTGCTGAGAACAAATGAACGGTGTTTCCTACATATACGGACCATATCTAGTCCAACTCTGCTTCTGAAACTGATACAAAGCACTGGTCCTCTAACATTCAAGGCTTGTCAGTTAAGATTAGAAACGTGTGAGCTTCGTGAACGATGTTGTTCTTTTAATCTGAAAAATGACTGCACTTACTTGAATTGAAGTCTTGCTTGTAGGAAGACACAGAGACTGGAACTTAACTCCATTTCTGAAGGGAAACACACAGCATAGTTCTCTTCGATGGATCACAGTCTGCTTTAGAGCAAGAAGCACGCTCTTGCTTTCTAGAGTCTCTAATACAGCCGGAAACATGAGTGTGCTCAGAACAAAAGAACAGTGTTTCCTACACATACGGGCCATATCTCGTTCAACTCTGCTTCTGAAACTGAAACACACCACAGGTCCTCTAACATCCAATGCTTGTCAGTTAAGATGAGAATCGTGTGAGCTTCGTGAACGATGTAGTTTGTTTGATCTGTAAAGTAACTGCCCTTACTTGAATCAATGTCTTCCTTGTAGGAAGACTCAGAGAATGGGATTTAACTCCATTTCTGAAGTGAAACACACAGCAGAGTTCTCATCCATTGATCACACTCTGCTTTAGAGCTAGAAGCACGCTCTTGCTTTCCAGGGTCTCTAAGACAGCAGGAAATGTGAGTCTGATGAGAACAAAAGAACGGTGTTCCCTACACATACGGACCATATCTAGTACAACTCTGCCTCTGAAATTGATACAAAGCACAGGTCCTCTAACATCCAATGCTTGTCAGTTAAGATGAGAAACGTGTGAGCTTCTTGAAAGATGTAGATCGTTTGAGCTGAAGAGTGACTGCCCTTACTTGAAACGAAGTCTTGCTTGTAGGAAGACACAGAGCCTGGAATATAACTCCATTTCTGAAGGGAAACACACAGCATAGTTCTCATCCATGGATCACACTCTGCTTTAGAACAAGAAGCACGCTCTTGCATTCTAGAGTCTCTAATACAGCAGGAAACTTGAGTGTGCTCAGAAGAAAAGAATGGTGTTTCCTATACATACGGACCATATCTACTTCAACTGTGCTTCTGAAACTGAAACAAACCAGAGGTCCTCTAACATCCAATGCTTCTCAGTTAAGATGAGAAACATGTGAGCTTCGTGAACGATGGTGTTCGTTTGAGCTGTAAAGTAACTGCCCTTACCTAAAACGAAGTCTTGCTTGTAGGAAAACTCAGAGCCTGGGATTTAACTCCATTTCTGAAGTGAAACACACAACAGAGTTCTCATCCATTGATCACACTCTGCTTTAGAGCAGGAAGCACGCCATAGCTTTCTAGAGTCTCTAAGACAGCAAGAAACATGAGTTTGCTGAGAGCAAATGAACGGTGTTTCCTACACATACGGACCATATCTAGTCCAAATCTGCTTCTGAAACTGATACAAAGCCTTGGTCCTCTAACATTCAAGGCTTGTCAGTTAAGATTAGAAACGTGTGAGCTTCATGAACGATGTAGTTCGTTGGAGCAGTAAAGTAACTGCCCTTACCTGAAACGAAGTCTTGCTAGTAGGAAGATTCAGAGCCTGGGATTTAACTCCATTTATGAAGTGAAACACACAGCAGAGTTCTCATCCATGGATCACACTCTGCTTTAGAGCCAGAAGCACGCTCTTGCTTTCCAGGGTCTCTAAGACAGCAGGAAATGTGAGTGTGATGAGAACAAAAGAACTGTGTTTCCTACACATAGGGCCATATCTAGTTCAACTCTGCTTCTGAAACTGAAACAAACCAGAGGTCCTCTAACATCCAATGCTTCTCAGTTTAGATGAGAAACGTGTGAGCTTCGTGAACTATGTAGTTCGTTTGAGCTGTAAAGTAACTGCCCTTACTTGAATCGAAGTCTTCCTTGTAGGAAGACTCAGAGCATGTGATTTAACTCCATTTCTGAAGTGAAACACACAGCAGAGTTCTCATCCATTGATCACAATCTGCTTTAGAGCAAGAAGCACGCTCTTGCATTCTAGAGTCTCTAAGAAAGCAGAAAACGTGAGTGTGCTGAGAACAAAAGAACGGTGGTTCCTACACATACGGACCATATCTAGTCCAACTCTGCTTCTGAAACTGATACAAAGCACAGGTACTCTAACATCCAATGCTTGTCAGTTAAGATGAGAAACGTGTGAGCTTCTTGAAAGATGTAGATCGTTTGAGCTGAAGAGTCACTGCCCTTACTTGAAACGAAGTCTTGCTTGTAGGAAGACACAGAGCCTGGAATATAACTCCATTTCTGAAGGGAAACACACAGCATAGTTCTCATCCATGGATCACACTCTGCTTTAGAGCAAGAAGCACACTCTTGCTTTCTAGAGTCTCTAATACAGCAGGAAACTTGAGTGTGCTCAGAACAAAAGAACCTTGTTTCCTACACATACAGGCCATATCAAGTTCAACTCTGCTTCTGAATCTGAAAGAACCCACAGGACATCAAACATCCAATGCTTGTCAGTTAAGATGAGAAACGTGTGAGCTTTGTGAATGATGTTGTTCGATTCAGCTGTAAGTAACTACCCTTACCTGAAACGAAGTCTTGCTTGTAGGAAGACTCAGAGCCTGGGATTTAACTCCATTTCTGAAGGGAAACACACAACAGAGTTCTCATCCATTGATCACACTCTGCTTTAGAGCAAGAAGCACGCCGTAGCTTTCTAGAGTCTCTAAGACAGCAGGAATCTTGAGTTTGCTGAGAACAAATGAACGGTGTTTCCTACACATACAGACCATATCTAGTCCAACTCTGCTTCTGAAACTGATACAAAGCACAGGCCTCTAACATCCAGTGCTTGTCAGTTAAGATGAGAAACGTGTGAGCTTCGTGAACGATGTAGATCGTTTAAGCTGAAAAGTGACTGCCCTTACTTGAAACGAAGTCTTGCTTGTAGGAAGACACAGAGCCTGAGATTTAACTCCATTTCTGAAGGGAAACACACAGCAGAGTTCTCATTCATTGATCACACTCTGCTTTAGAGCAAGAAGCACGCTCTTGCTTTCTAGTGTCTCTAATACAGCAGGAAACTTGAGTGTGCTCAGAACAAAAGAATGGTGTTTCCTACACATACGGGCCATATCTAGTTCAACTCTGCTTCTGAATCTTAAACAAACCACAGGTCATCAAACATCCAATGCTTGTCAGTTAAGATGAGAAACGTGTGAGCTTTGTGAACGATGTTGTTCGATTCAGCTGTAAAGTAACTGCCCTTACCTGAAACGAAGTCTTGCTTGTAGGAAGATTCAGAGCCTGGGATTTAACTCCATTTCTGAAGGGAAACACACAGCAGAGTTCTCATATATAGATCACACTCTCCTTTAGAGCAAGAAGCACGCTCTTGCTTTCTAGTCTCTAAGACAGCAGGAAACATGAGTGTGAGGAGAACAAAAGAACGGTGTTCCCTGCACATACGGACCATATCTAGTACAACTCTGCCTCTGAAATTGATACAAAGCACAGTTCCTCTAACATCCAATGCTTGTCAGTTAAGATGAGAAACGCGTGAGCTTCGTGAACGATGTAGATCGTTTGAGCTGAAAAGTGACTGCCCTTACTTGAAACGAAGTCTTGCTTCTAGGAAGACACAGAGCCTGGAATATAACTCCATTTCTGAAGGGAAACACACAGCAGAGTTCTCATTCATTGATCACACTCTGCTTTAGAGCAAGAAGCACGCTCTTGCTTTCTAGAGTCTCTAATACAGCATGAAACTTGAGTGTGCTCCGAAAAAAAGAATGGTTTTTCCTACACATATGGGCCATATCTAGTTCAACTCTGCTTCTGAATCTTAAACAAACCACAGGTCATCAAACATCCAATGCTTGTCAGTTAAGATGAGAAACGTGTGAGCTTTGTGAACGATGTTGTTCATTTCAGCTGTAAAGAAACTGCCCTTACCTGAAACGAAGTCTTGCTTGAAGGAAGTCTCAGAGCATGGGATTTAACTCCATTTCTGAAGGGAAACACACAGCAGAGTTCTCATATATAGATCAGACTCTGCTTTAGAGCAAGAAGCACGCTCTTGCTTTCTAGAGTCTCTAAGACAGCAGGAAACCTGAGTGTGCTGAGAACAAAAGAACGGTGTTCCCTACACATACAGACCATATCTAGTACAACTCTGCCTCTGAAATTGATACAAAGCACAGGTCCTCTAACATCCAATGCTTGTCATTTAAGATGAGAAACTTGTGAGCTTCGTGAATCATGTAGTTCGTTTCAGCTAAAAAGTGACTGCCCTTACCTGAAACGAAGTAGTGCTTGCAGGAAGACACAGAGCCTGGAATTTACCTCCATTTCTGAAGGGAAACACACAGAATAGTGCTCAACCATGGATCACACTCTGCTTTAGAGCAAGAAGCACGTTCTTCCTTTCCAGAGTCTCTAATACAGCAGGAAACGTGAGTGTGCTCAGAACAAAAAAAAAATGGTGTTTCCTACACATACGGGCCATATCTATTTCAACTCTGCTTCTGAAACTGATACAAAGCACTGGTCCTCTAACATCCAATGCTTGTCAGTTAAGATGAGAAACGTGTGAGCTTCGTGAACGATGTAGTTCATTTGAGCTGAAAAGTGACTGCCCTTACCTGAAAGGAAGTCTTGCTTGTAGGAAGATTCAGAGCCCGGGATTTAACTCCATTTCTGAAGTGAAACACACAGCAGAGTTCTCATCGATGAATCACACTCTGCTTTAGAGCAAGAAGCATGCTCTTGCTTTCTAGAGTCTCTAATACCGCAGAAAACGTGAGTGTGCTCAGAATAAAAGAACGGTGTTTCCTATACATACGGACCATATCTAGTTCAATTCTGCTTCTGAAACTGAAACAAACCAGAGGTCTTCTAACATCCAATGCTTCTCAGTTAAGATGGGAAACATGTGAGCTTCGTGAAGGATGGAGTTCGTTTGAGCTGTAAAGAAACTGCCCTTACCTGAAACGAAGTCTTGCTTGTAGGAAGACTCAGAGCCTGGGATTTAACTCCATTACTGAAGGGAAACACACAGCAGAGTTCTCATTCATTGATCACACTCTGCTTTAGAGCAAGAAGCACGCTCTTGCTTTCTAGAGTCTCTAATACAGCAGGAAATTTGAGTGTGCTCAGAACAAAAGAACCGTGTTTCCTACACATACAGGCCATATCAAGTTCAACTCTGCTTCTGAATCTGAAAGAACCCACAGGACATCAAACATCCAATGCTTGTCAGTTAAGATGAGAAACGTGTGAGCTTTGTGAACGATGTTGTTCGATTCAGCTGTAATTAACTACCCTTACCTGAAACGAAGTCTTGCTTGTAGGAAGACTCAGAGCCTGGGATTTAACTCCATTTCTGAAGGGAAACACACAACAGAGTTCTCATCCATTGATCACACTCTGCTTTAGAGCAAGAAGCACGCCATAGCTTTCTAGAGTCTCTAAGACAGCAGGAATCTTGAGTTTGCTGAGAACAAATGAACGGTGTTTCCTACATATACGGACCATATCTAGTCCAACTCTGCTTCTGAAACTGATACAAAGCACTGGTCCTCTAACATTCAAGGCTTGTCAGTTAAGATTAGAAACGTGTGAGCTTCGTGAACGATGTTGTTCTTTTAATCTGAAAAATGACTGCACTTACTTGAAATGAAGTCTTGCTTGTAGGAAGACACAGAGACTGGAACTTAACTCCATTTCTGAAGGGAAACACACAGCATAGTTCTCTTCGATGGATCACAGTCTGCTTTAGAGCAAGAAGCACGCTCTTGCTTTCTAGAGTCTCTAATACAGCCGGAAACATGAGTGTGCTCAGAACAAAAGAACAGTGTTTCCTACACATACGGGCCATATCTCGTTCAACTCTGCTTCTGAAACTGAAACACACCACAGGTCCTCTAACATCCAATGCTTGTCAGTTAAGATGAGAATCGTGTGAGCTTCGTGAACGATGTAGTTTGTTTGATCTGTAAAGTAACTGCCCTTACTTGAATCAATGTCTTCCTTGTAGGAAGACTCAGAGAATGGGATTTAACTCCATTTCTGAAGTGAAACACACAGCAGAGTTCTCATCCATTGATCACACTCTGCTTTAGAGCTAGAAGCACGCTCTTGCTTTCCAGGGTCTCTAAGACAGCAGGAAATGTGAGTCTGATGAGAACAAAAGAACGGTGTTCCCTACACATACAGACCATATCTAGTACAACTCTGCCTCTGAAATTGATACAAAGCACAGGTCCTCTAACATCCAATGCTTGTCAGTTAAGATGAGAAACGTGTGAGCTTCTTGAAAGATGTAGATCGTTTGAGCTGAAGAGTGACTGCCCTTACTTGAAACGAAGTCTTGCTTGTAGGAAGACACAGAGCCTGGAATATAACTCCATTTCTGAAGGGAAACACACAGCATAGTTCTCATCCATGGATCACACTCTGCTTTAGAACAAGAAGCACGCTCTTGCATTCTAGAGTCTCTAATACAGCAGGAAACTTGAGTGTGCTCAGAAGAAAAGAATGGTGTTTCCTATACATACGGACCATATCTAGTTCAACTGTGCTTCTGAAACTGAAACAAACCAGAGGTCCTCTAACATCCAATGCTTCTCAGTTAAGATGAGAAACATGTGAGCTTCGTGAACGATGGTGTTCGTTTGAGCTGTAAAGTAACTGCCCTTACCTAAAACGAAGTCTTGCTTGTAGGAAAACTCAGAGCCTGGGATTTAACTCCATTTCTGAAGTGAAACACACAACAGAGTTCTCATCCATTGATCACACTCTGCTTTAGAGCAGGAAGCACGCCATAGCTTTCTAGAGTCTCTAAGACAGCAAGAAACATGAGTTTGCTGAGAGCAAATGAACGGTGTTTCCTACACATACGGACCATATCTAGTCCAAATCTGCTTCTGAAACTGATACAAAGCCTTGGTCCTCTAACATTCAAGGCTTGTCAGTTAAGATTAGAAACGTGTGAGCTTCATGAACGATGTAGTTCGTTGGAGCAGTAAAGTAACTGCCCTTACCTGAAACGAAGTCTTGCTAGTAGGAAGATTCAGAGCCTGGGATTTAACTCCATTTATGAAGTGAAACACACAGCAGAGTTCTCATCCATGGATCACACTCTGCTTTAGAGCCAGAAGCACGCTCTTGCTTTCCAGGGTCTCTAAGACAGCAGGAAATGTGAGTGTGATGAGAACAAAAGAACTGTGTTTCCTACACATAGGGCCATATCTAGTTCAACTCTGCTTCTGAAACTGAAACAAACCAGAGGTCCTCTAACATCCAATGCTTCTCAGTTTAGATGAGAAACGTGTGAGCTTCGTGAACTATGTAGTTCGTTTGAGCTGTAAAGTAACTGCCCTTACTTGAATCGAAGTCTTCCTTGTAGGAAGACTCAGAGCATGTGATTTAACTCCATTTCTGAAGTGAAACACACAGCAGAGTTCTCATCCATTGATCACAATCTGCTTTAGAGCAAGAAGCACGCTCTTGCATTCCAGAGTCTCTAAGAAAGCAGAAAACGTGAGTGTGCTGAGAACAAAAGAACGGTGGTTCCTACACATACGGACCATATCTAGTCCAACTCTGCTTCTGAAACTGATACAAAGCACAGGTCCTCTAACATCCAATGCTTGTCAGTTAAGATGAGAAACGTGTGAGCTTCTTGAAAGATGTAGATCGTTTGAGCTGAAGAGTCACTGCCCTTACTTGAAACGAAGTCTTGCTTGTAGGAAGACACAGAGCCTGGAATATAACTCCATTTCTGAAGGGAAACACACAGCATAGTTCTCATCCATGGATCACACTCTGCTTTAGAGCAAGAAGCACGCTCTTGCTTTCTAGAGTCTCTAATACCTCAGAAAACGTGAGAGTGCTCAGAAGAAAAGAACGGTGTTTCCTATACATACGGACCATATCTAGTTCAACTCTGCTTCTGAAACTGAAACAAACCAGAGGTCCTCTAACATCCAATGCTTCTCAGTTAAGATGAGAAACATGTGAGCTTCGTGAACGATGGTGTTCGTTTGAGCTGTAAAGTAACTGCCCTTACCTGAAACGAAGTCTTGCTTGTAGGAAAACTCAGAGCCTGGGATTTAACTCCATTTCTGAAGTGAAACACACAACAGAGTTCTCATCCATTGATCACACTCTGCTTTAGAGCAAGAAGCACGCCCTAGCTTCTAGAGTGTCTAAGACAGCAAGAAACATGAGTTTGCTGAGAACAAATGAACGGTGTTTCCTACACATACGGACCATATCTAGTCCAACTCTGCTTCTGAAACTGATACAAAGCCCTGGTCCTCTAACATTCAAGGCTTGTCAGTTAAGATTAGAAACGTGTGAGCTTCGTGAACGATGTTGTTCTTTTAATCTGAAAAATGACTGCACTTACTTGAAATGAAGTCTTGCTTGTAGGAAGACACAGAGCATGGAATTTAACTCCATTTCTGAAGGGAAACACACAGCATAGTTCTCTTCCATGGATCACAGTCTGCTTTAGAGCAAGAAGCACGCTCTTGCTTTCTAGAGTCTCTAATACAGCTGGAAACATGAGAGTGCTCAGAACAAAAGAACAGTGTTTCCTACACATACGGGCCATATCACAATCAATTCTGCTTCTGAAACTGAAACAAACCAGAGGTCCTCTAACATCCAATGCTTGTCAGTTAAGATGAGAAACGTGTGAGCTTCGGGAACGATGTAGTTCTTTTGAGCAGTAAAGTAACTGCCCTTACCTGAAAAGATATCTTGCTTGTAGGAAGACTCAGAGCCTGGGATTTAACTCCATTTCTGAAGTGAAACACACAGCAGAGTTCTCATCCATTGATCACACTCTGCTTTAGAGCTAGAAGCACGCTCTTGCTTTCCAGGGTCTCTAAGACAGCAGGAAATGTGAGTCTGATGAGAAAAAGAACAGTGTGCCCTACACATACGGACCATATCTCGTACAACTCTGCCTCTGAAATTGATACAAAGCACAGGTCCTCTAACATCCAAAGCTTGTCAGTTCAGATGAGAAACGTGTGAGCTTCTTGAAAGATGTAGATCGTTTGAGCTGAAGAGTGACTGCCCTTACTTGAAACGAAGTCTTGCTTGTAGGAAGACACAGAGCCTGGAATATAACTCCATTTCTGAAGGGAAACACACAGCATAGTTCTCATCAATGGATCACACTCTGCTTTAGAGCAAGAAGCACGCTCTTGCTTTATAGAGTCTCTAATACAGCCGGAAACTTGAGTGTCCTCAGAACAAAAGAACTGTGTTTCCTACGCGTAGGGCCATATCTAGTTCAACTCTGCTTCTGAAACTGAAACAAACCACAGGTCCTCTAACATGCAATGCTTGTCAGTTGAGATGAGAAACATGTGAGCTTCGTGAACGATGGTGTTCGTTTGAGCTGTAAAGTAACTGCCCTTACCTGAAACGAAGTCTTGCTTGTAGGAAAACTCAGAGCTTGGGATTTAACTCCATTTCTGAAGTGAAATACACAACAGAGTTCTCATCCATTGATCACACTCTGCTTTAGAGCAAGAAGCACGCCCTAGCTTTCTAGAGTCTCTAAGACAGCAAGAAACATGAGTTTGCTGAGAACAAATGAACGGTGTTTCCTACACATATGGACCATATCTAGTCCAACTCTGCTTCTGAAACTGATACAAAGCCCTGGTCCTCTAACATTCAAGGCTTGTCAGTTAAGATTAGAAACGTGTGAGCTTCGTGAACGATGTTGTTCTTTTAATCTGAAAAATGACTGCACTTACTTGAAATGAAGTCTTGCTTGTAGGAAGACACAGAGACTGGAATTTAACTCCATTTTTGAAGGGAAACACACAGCATAGTTCTCTTCGATGGATCACAGTCTGCTTTAGAGCAAGAAGCACGCTCTTGCTTTCTAGAGTCTCTAATACAGCCGGAAACATGAGTGTGCTCAGAACAAAAGAACAGTGTTTCCTACACATACGGGCCATATCTCAATCAATTCTGCTTCTGAAACTGAAACAAACCACAGGTCCTCTAACATCCAATGCTTGTCAGATAAGATGAGAATCGTGTGAGCTTCGTGAACTATGTAGTTCGTTTGATCTGTAAAGTAACTGCCCTTACTTGAATCAATGTTTTCCTTGTAGGAAGACTCAGAGCATGGGATTTAACTCCATTTCTGAAGTGAAACACACAGCAGAGTACTCATCCATTGGTCACACTCTGCTTTAGAGCAAGAAGCACGCTCTTTCTTTCTAGAGTCTCTAAGACAGCAGAAAACGTGAGTGTGCTGAGAACAAAAGAACGGTGGTCCCTACACATACGGACCATATCTAGTCCAACTCTGCTTCTGAAACTGATACAAAGCACTGGTCCTCTAACATCCAATGCTTGTCAGTTAAGATGAGAAACATGTGAGCTTCGTGAACGATGTAGTTCGTTTGAGTTGGAAAGTGACTGCCCTTACCTGAAAGGAAGTCTTGCTTGTAGGAAGATTCAGAGCCCGGGATTTAACTCCATTTCTGAAGTGAAACACACAGCAGAGTTCTCATCGATGAATCACACTCTGCTTTAGAGCAAGAAGCATGCTCTTGCTTTCTAGAGTCTCTAATACCGCAGAAAACGTGAGTGTGCTCAGAATAAATGAACGGTGTTTCCTATACATACGGACCATATCTAGTTCAATTCTGCTTCTGAAACTGAAACAAACCAGAGGTCTTCTAACATCCAATGCTTCTCAGTTAAGATGGGAAACATGTGAGCTTCGTGAAGGATGGAGTTCGTTTGAGCTGTAAAGAAACTGCCCTTACCTGAAACGAAGTCTTGCTTGTAGGAAGACTCAGAACCTGGGATTTAACTCCATTACTGAAGGGAAACACACAGCAGAGTTCTCATTCATTGATCACACTCTGCTTTAGAGCAAGAAGCACACTCTTGCTTTCTAGAGTCTCTAATACAGCAGGAAACTTGAGTGTGCTCAGAACAAAAGAACCTTGTTTCC
The DNA here is from genome assembly GCA_949786385.1 of Onychomys leucogaster. Classification (NCBI taxonomy): domain Eukaryota; kingdom Metazoa; phylum Chordata; class Mammalia; order Rodentia; family Cricetidae; genus Onychomys; species Onychomys leucogaster. The sequence goes on from CATKUP010000056.1 coordinate 1,665,482, forward strand.
TACACATACAGGCCATATCAAGTTCAACTCTGCTTCTGAATCTGAAAGAACCCACAGGACATCAAACATCCAATGCTTGTCAGTTAAGATGAGAAACGTGTGAGCTTTGTGAATGATGTTGTTCGATTCAGCTGTAAGTAACTACCCTTACCTGAAACGAAGTCTTGCTTGTAGGAAGACTCAGAGCCTGGGATTTAACTCCATTTCTGAAGGGAAACACACAACAGAGTTCTCATCCATTGATCACACTCTGCTTTAGAGCAAGAAGCACGCCTTAGCTTTCTAGAGTCTCTAAGACAGCAGGAATCTTGAGTTTGCTGAGAACAAATGAACGGTGTTTCCTACACATACAGACCATATCTAGTCCAACTCTGCTTCTGAAACTGATACAAAGCACAGGTCCTCTAACATCCAGTGCTTGTCAGTTAAGATGAGAAACGTGTGAGCTTCGTGAACGATGTAGATCGTTTAAGCTGAAAAGTGACTGCCCTTACTTGAAACGAAGTCTTGCTTGTAGGAAGACACAGAGCCTGAGATTTAACTCCATTTCTGAAGGGAAACACACAGCAGAGTTCTCATTCATTGATCACACTCTGCTTTAGAGCAAGAAGCACGCTCTTGCTTTCTAGTGTCTCTAATACAGCAGGAAACTTGAGTGTGCTCAGAACAAAAGAATGGTGTTTCCTACACATACGGGCCATATCTAGTTCAACTCTGCTTCTGAATCTTAAACAAACCACAGGTCATCAAACATCCAATGCTTGTCAGTTAAGATGAGAAACGTGTGAGCTTTGTGAACGATGTTGTTCGATTCAGCTGTAAAGTAACTGCCCTTACCTGAAACGAAGTCTTGCTTGTAGGAAGATTCAGAGCCTGGGATATAACTCCATTTCTGAAGGGAAACACACAGCAGAGTTCTCATATATAGATCACACTCTCCTTTAGAGCAAGAAGCACGCTCTTGCTTTCTAGTCTCTAAGACAGCAGGAAACATGAGTGTGAGGAGAACAAAAGAATGGTGTTCCCTGCACATACGGACCATATCTAGTACAACTCTGCCTCTGAAATTGATACAAAGCACAGTTCCTCTAACATCCAATGCTTGTCAGTTAAGATGAGAAACGCGTGAGCTTCGTGAACGATGTAGATCGTTTGAGCTGAAAAGTGACTGCCCTTACTTGAAACGAAGTCTTGCTTCTAGGAAGACACAGAGCCTGGAATATAACTCCATTTCTGAAGGGAAACACACAGCAGAGTTCTCATTCATTGATCACACTCTGCTTTAGAGCAAGAAGCACGCTCTTGCTTTCTAGAGTCTCTAATACAGCATGAAACTTGAGTGTGCTCCGAAAAAAAGAACGGTTTTTCCTACACATATGGGCCATATCTAGTTCAACTCTGCTTCTGAATCTTAAACAAACCACAGGTCATCAAACATCCAATGCTTGTCAGTTAAGATGAGAAACGTGTGAGCTTTGTGAACGATGTTGTTCATTTCAGCTGTAAAGAAACTGCCCTTACCTGAAACGAAGTCTTGCTTGAAGGAAGTCTCAGAGCATGGGATTTAACTCCATTTCTGAAGGGAAACACACAGCAGAGTTCTCATATATAGATCAGACTCTGCTTTAGAGCAAGAAGCACGCTCTTGCTTTCTAGAGTCTCTAAGACAGCAGGAAACCTGAGTGTGCTGAGAACAAAAGAACGGTGTTCCCTACACATACAGACCATACCTAGTACAACTCTGCCTCTGAAATTGATACAAAGCACAGGTCCTCTAACATCCAATGCTTGTCATTTAAGATGAGAAACTTGTGAGCTTCGTGAATCATGTAGTTCGTTTCAGCTAAAAAGTGACTGCCCTTACCTGAAACGAAGTAGTGCTTGCAGGAAGACACAGAGCCTGGAATTTACCTCCATTTCTGAAGGGAAACACACAGAATAGTGCTCAACCATGGATCACACTCTGCTTTAGAGCAAGAAGCACGTTCTTCCTTTCCAGAGTCTCTAATACAGCAGGAAACGTGAGTGTGCTCAGAACAAAAAAAAAATGGTGTTTCCTACACATACGGGCCATATCTATTTCAACTCTGCTTCTGAAACTGATACAAAGCACTGGTCCTCTAACATCCAATGCTTGTCAGTTAAGATGAGAAACGTGTGAGCTTCGTGAACGATGTAGTTCATTTGAGCTGAAAAGTGACTGCCCTTACCTGAAAGGAAGTCTTGCTTGTAGGAAGATTCAGAGCCCGGGATTTAACTCCATTTCTGAAGTGAAACACACAGCAGAGTTCTCATCGATGAATCACACTCTGCTTTAGAGCAAGAAGCATGCTCTTGCTTTCTAGAGTCTCTAATACCGCAGAAAACGTGAGTGTGCTCAGAATAAAAGAACGGTGTTTCCTATACATACGGACCATATCTAGTTCAATTCTGCTTCTGAAACTGAAACAAACCAGAGGTGTTCTAACATCCAATGCTTCTCAGTTAAGATGGGAAACATGTGAGCTTCGTGAAGGATGGAGTTCGTTTGAGCTGTAAAGAAACTGCCCTTACCTGAAACGAAGTCTTGCTTGTAGGAAGACTCAGAGCCTGGGATTTAACTCCATTACTGAAGGGAAACACACAGCAGAGTTCTCATTCATTGATCACACTCTGCTTTAGAGCAAGAAGCACGCTCTTGCTTTCTAGAGTCTCTAATACAGCAGGAAATTTGAGTGTGCTCAGAACAAAAGAACCGTGTTTCCTACACATACAGGCCATATCAAGTTCAACTCTGCTTCTGAATCTGAAAGAACCCACAGGACATCAAACATCCAATGCTTGTCAGTTAAGATGAGAAACGTGTGAGCTTTGTGAACGATGTTGTTCGATTCAGCTGTAATTAACTACCCTTACCTGAAACGAAGTCTTGCTTGTAGGAAGACTCAGAGCCTGGGATTTAACTCCATTTCTGAAGGGAAACACACAACAGAGTTCTCATCCATTGATCACACTCTGCTTTAGAGCAAGAAGCACGCCATAGCTTTCTAGAGTCTCTAAGACAGCAGGAATCTTGAGTTTGCTGAGAACAAATGAACGGTGTTTCCTACATATACGGACCATATCTAGTCCAACTCTGCTTCTGAAACTGATACAAAGCACTGGTCCTCTAACATTCAAGGCTTGTCAGTTAAGATTAGAAACGTGTGAGCTTCGTGAACGATGTTGTTCTTTTAATCTGAAAAATGACTGCACTTACTTGAAATGAAGTCTTGCTTGTAGGAAGACACAGAGACTGGAACTTAACTCCATTTCTGAAGGGAAACACACAGCATAGTTCTCTTCGATGGATCACAGTCTGCTTTAGAGCAAGAAGCACGCTCTTGCTTTCTAGAGTCTCTAATACAGCCGGAAACATGAGTGTGCTCAGAACAAAAGAACAGTGTTTCCTACACATACGGGCCATATCTCGTTCAACTCTGCTTCTGAAACTGAAACACACCACAGGTCCTCTAACATCCAATGCTTGTCAGTTAAGATGAGAATCGTGTGAGCTTCGTGAACGATGTAGTTTGTTTGATCTGTAAAGTAACTGCCCTTACTTGAATCAATGTCTTCCTTGTAGGAAGACTCAGAGAATGGGATTTAACTCCATTTCTGAAGTGAAACACACAGCAGAGTTCTCATCCATTGATCACACTCTGCTTTAGAGCTAGAAGCACGCTCTTGCTTTCCAGGGTCTCTAAGACAGCAGGAAATGTGAGTCTGATGATAACAAAAGAACGGTGTTCCCTACACATACGGACCATATCTAGTACAACTCTGCCTCTGAAATTGATACAAAGCACAGGTCCTCTAACATCCAATGCTTGTCAGTTAAGATGAGAAACGTGTGAGCTTCTTGAAAGATGTAGATCGTTTGAGCTGAAGAGTGACTGCCCTTACTTGAAACGAAGTCTTGCTTGTAGGAAGACACAGAGCCTGGAATATAACTCCATTTCTGAAGGGAAACACACAGCATAGTTCTCATCCATGGATCACACTCTGCTTTAGAACAAGAAGCACGCTCTTGCATTCTAGAGTCTCTAATACAGCAGGAAACTTGAGTGTGCTCAGAAGAAAAGAATGGTGTTTCCTATACATACGGACCATATCTAGTTCAACTGTGCTTCTGAAACTGAAACAAACCAGAGGTCCTCTAACATCCAATGCTTCTCAGTTAAGATGAGAAACATGTGAGCTTCGTGAACGATGGTGTTCGTTTGAGCTGTAAAGTAACTGCCCTTACCTAAAACGAAGTCTTGCTTGTAGGAAAACTCAGAGCCTGGGATTTAACTCCATTTCTGAAGTGAAACACACAACAGAGTTCTCATCCATTGATCACACTCTGCTTTAGAGCAGGAAGCACGCCCTAGCTTTCTAGAGTCTCTAAGACAGCAAGAAACATGAGTTTGCTGAGAGCAAATGAACGGTGTTTCCTACACATACGGACCATATCTAGTCCAAATCTGCTTCTGAAACTGATACAAAGCCTTGGTCCTCTAACATTCAAGGCTTGTCAGTTAAGATTAGAAACGTGTGAGCTTCATGAACGATGTAGTTCGTTGGAGCAGTAAAGTAACTGCCCTTACCTGAAACGAAGTCTTGCTAGTAGGAAGATTCAGAGCCTGGGATTTAACTCCATTTATGAAGTGAAACACACAGCAGAGTTCTCATCCATGGATCACACTCTGCTTTAGAGCCAGAAGCACGCTCTTGCTTTCCAGGGTCTCTAAGACAGCAGGAAATGTGAGTGTGATGAGAACAAAAGAACTGTGTTTCCTACACATAGGGCCATATCTAGTTCAACTCTGCTTCTGAAACTGAAACAAACCAGAGGTCCTCTAACATCCAATGCTTCTCAGTTTAGATGAGAAACGTGTGAGCTTCGTGAACTATGTAGTTCGTTTGAGCTGTAAAGTAACTGCCCTTACTTGAATCGAAGTCTTCCTTGTAGGAAGACTCAGAGCATGTGATTTAACTCCATTTCTGAAGTGAAACACACAGCAGAGTTCTCATCCATTGATCACAATCTGCTTTAGAGCAAGAAGCACGCTCTTGCATTCTAGAGTCTCTAAGAAAGCAGAAAACGTGAGTGTGCTGAGAACAAAAGAACGGTGGTTCCTACACATACGGACCATATCTAGTCCAACTCTGCTTCTGAAACTGATACAAAGCACAGGTCCTCTAACATCCAATGCTTGTCAGTTAAGATGAGAAACGTGTGAGCTTCTTGAAAGATGTAGATCGTTTGAGCTGAAGAGTCACTGCCCTTACTTGAAACGAAGTCTTGCTTGTAGGAAGACACAGAGCCTGGAATATAACTCCATTTCTGAAGGGAAACACACAGCATAGTTCTCATCCATGGATCACACTCTGCTTTAGAGCAAGAAGCACGCTCTTGCTTTCTAGAGTCTCTAATACCTCAGAAAACGTGAGAGTGCTCAGAAGAAAAGAACGGTGTTTCCTATACATACGGACCATATCTAGTTCAACTCTGCTTCTGAAACTGAAACAAACCAGAGGTCCTCTAACATCCAATGCTTCTCAGTTAAGATGAGAAACATGTGAGCTTCGTGAACGATGGTGTTCGTTTGAGCTGTAAAGTAACTGCCCTTACCTGAAACGAAGTCTTGCTTGTAGGAAAACTCAGAGCCTGGGATTTAACTCCATTTCTGAAGTGAAACACACAACAGAGTTCTCATCCATTGATCACACTCTGCTTTAGAGCAAGAAGCACGCCCTAGCTTCTAGAGTCTCTAAGACAGCAAGAAACATGAGTTTGCTGAGAACAAATGAACGGTGTTTCCTACACATACGGACCATATCTAGTCCAACTCTGCTTCTGAAACTGATACAAAGCCCTGGTCCTCTAACATTCAAGGCTTGTCAGTTAAGATTAGAAACGTGTGAGCTTCGTGAACGATGTTGTTCTTTTAATCTGAAAAATGACTGCACTTACTTGAAATGAAGTCTTGCTTGTAGGAAGACACAGAGCCTGGAATTTAACTCCATTTCTGAAGGGAAACACACAGCATAGTTCTCTTCCATGGATCACAGTCTGCTTTAGAGCAAGAAGCACGCTCTTGCTTTCTAGAGTCTCTAATACAGCTGGAAACATGAGAGTGCTCAGAACAAAAGAACAGTGTTTCCTACACATACGGGCCATATCACAATCAATTCTGCTTCTGAAACTGAAACAAACCAGAGGTCCTCTAACATCCAATGCTTGTCAGTTAAGATGAGAAACGTGTGAGCTTCGGGAACGATGTAGTTCTTTTGAGCAGTAAAGTAACTGCCCTTACCTGAAAAGATATCTTGCTTGTAGGAAGACTCAGAGCCTGGGATTTAACTCCATTTCTGAAGTGAAACACACAGCAGAGTTCTCATCCATTGATCACACTCTGCTTTAGAGCTAGAAGCACGCTCTTGCTTTCCAGGGTCTCTAAGACAGCAGGAAATGTGAGTCTGATGAGAAAAAGAACAGTGTGCCCTACACATACGGACCATATCTCGTACAACTCTGCCTCTGAAATTGATACAAAGCACAGGTCCTCTAACATCCAAAGCTTGTCAGTTCAGATGAGAAACGTGTGAGCTTCTTGAAAGATGTAGATCGTTTGAGCTGAAGAGTGACTGCCCTTACTTGAAACGAAGTCTTGCTTGTAGGAAGACACAGAGCCTGGAATATAACTCCATTTCTGAAGGGAAACACACAGCATAGTTCTCATCAATGGATCACACTCTGCTTTAGAGCAAGAAGCACGCTCTTGCTTTATAGAGTCTCTAATACAGCCGGAAACTTGAGTGTCCTCAGAACAAAAGAACTGTGTTTCCTACGCGTAGGGCCATATCTAGTTCAACTCTGCTTCTGAAACTGAAACAAACCACAGGTCCTCTAACATGCAATGCTTGTCAGTTGAGATGAGAAACATGTGAGCTTCGTGAACGATGGTGTTCGTTTGAGCTGTAAAGTAACTGCCCTTACCTGAAACGAAGTCTTGCTTGTAGGAAAACTCAGAGCTTGGGATTTAACTCCATTTCTGAAGTGAAATACACAACAGAGTTCTCATCCATTGATCACACTCTGCTTTAGAGCAAGAAGCACGCCCTAGCTTTCTAGAGTCTCTAAGACAGCAAGAAACATGAGTTTGCTGAGAACAAATGAACGGTGTTTCCTACACATATGGACCATATCTAGTCCAACTCTGCTTCTGAAACTGATACAAAGCCCTGGTCCTCTAACATTCAAGGCTTGTCAGTTAAGATTAGAAACGTGTGAGCTTCGTGAACGATGTTGTTCTTTTAATCTGAAAAATGACTGCACTTACTTGAAATGAAGTCTTGCTTGTAGGAAGACACAGAGACTGGAATTTAACTCCATTTTTGAAGGGAAACACACAGCATAGTTCTCTTCGATGGATCACAGTCTGCTTTAGAGCAAGAAGCACGCTCTTGCTTTCTAGAGTCTCTAATACAGCCGGAAACATGAGTGTGCTCAGAACAAAAGAACAGTGTTTCCTACACATACGGGCCATATCTCAATCAATTCTGCTTCTGAAACTGAAACAAACCACAGGTCCTCTAACATCCAATGCTTGTCAGATAAGATGAGAATCGTGTGAGCTTCGTGAACTATGTAGTTCGTTTGATCTGTAAAGTAACTGCCCTTACTTGAATCAATGTTTTCCTTGTAGGAAGACTCAGAGCATGGGATTTAACTCCATTTCTGAAGTGAAACACACAGCAGAGTACTCATCCATTGGTCACACTCTGCTTTAGAGCAAGAAGCACGCTCTTTCTTTCTAGAGTCTCTAAGACAGCAGAAAACGTGAGTGTGCTGAGAACAAAAGAACGGTGGTTCCTACACATACGGACCATATCTAGTCCAACTCTGCTTCTGAAACTGATACAAAGCACTGGTCCTCTAACATCCAATGCTTGTCAGTTAAGATGAGAAACATGTGAGCTTCGTGAACGATGGTGTTCGTTTGAGCTGTAAAGTAACTGCCCTTACCTGAAACGAAGTCTTGCTTGTAGGAAAACTCAGAGCTTGGGATTTAACTCCATTTCTGAAGTGAAATACACAACAGAGTTCTCATCCATTGATCACACTCTGCTTTAGAGCAAGAAGCACGCCCTAGCTTTCTAGAGTCTCTAAGACAGCAAGAAACATGAGTTTGCTGAGAACAAATGAACGGTGTTTCCTACACATACGGACCATATCTAGTCCAACTCTGCTTCTGAAACTGATACAAAGCCCTGGTCCTCTAACATTCAAGGCTTGTCAGTTAAGATTAGAAACGTGTGAGCTTCGTGAACGATGTTATTCTTTTAATCTGAAAAATGACTGCACTTACTTGAAATGAAGTCTTGCTTGTAGGAAGACACAGAGCCTGGAATTTAACTCCATTTCTGAAGGGAAACACACAGCATAGTTCTCTTCGATGGATCACAGTCTGCTTTAGAGCAAGAAGCACGCTCTTGCTTTCTAGAGTCTCTAATACAGCCAGAAACATGAGTGTGCTCAGGACAAAAGAACGGTGTTTCCTACACATACGGGCCATATCTCGTTCAACTCTGCTTCTGAAACTGAAACAAACCAGAGGTCCTCTAACATCCAATGCTTGTCAGGTAAGATGAGAAACGTGTGAGCTTCGTGAACGATGTAGTTCGTTTGAGCAGTAAAGTAACTGCCCTTACCTGAAACGAAGTCTTGCTTGTAGCAAGACTCAGAGCCTGGGATTTAACTCCATTTCTGAAGTGAAACACACAGCAGTGTTCTCATCCATTGATCACACTCTGCTGCAGTGCCAGAAGCACGCTCTTGCTTTCCAGGGTCTCTAAGAGAGCAGGAAATGTGAGTGTGATGAGAACAAAGATGGGTGTTCCCTATACATACAGACCATATCTAGTACAACTCTGCCTCTGAATTTGATACAAAGCACAGGTCCTCTAACATCCAATGCTTGTCAGTTAAGATGAGAAACATGTGAGCTTCGTGAACGATGTAGTTCGTTTGAGCTATAAAGTAACTGCCCTTACTTGAATCGATGTCTTCCTTGTAGGAAGACTCAGAGCATGGGATTTAACTCCATTTCTGAAGTGAAACACACAACAGAGTTCTCATCCATTGATCACACTCTGCTTTAGAGCAAGAAGCACGCTCTTGCTTTCTAGAGGCTCTAAGAGAGCCGAAAACGTGAGTGTTTTGAGAACAAAGAACGGTGGTTCCTACACATACGGACCATATCTAGTCCAACTCTGCTTCTGAAACTGATACAAAGCACAGGTCCTCTAACATCCAATGCTTGTCAGTTAAGATGAGAAACATGTGAGCTTCGTGAACGATGTAGTTCGTTTGAGCTGAAAAGTGACTGCCCTTACCTGAAACGAAGTCGTGCTTGTAGGAACACACAGAGCCTGGAATTTAACTCCATTTCTGAAGGGAAACACACAGCTGAGTTCTCATATATAGATCACACTCTCCTTTAGAGCAAGAAGCACGCTCTTGCTTTCTAGTCTCTAAGACAGCAGGAAACATGAGTGTGAGGAGAACAAAAGAACGGTGTTCCCTGCACATACGGACCATATCTAGTACAACTCTGCCTCTGAAATTGATACAAAGCACAGTTCCTCTAACATCCAATGCTTGTCAGTTAAGATGAGAAACGCGTGAGCTTCGTGAACGATGTAGATCGTTTGAGCTGAAAAGTGACTGCCCTTACTTGAAACGAAGTCTTGCTTCTAGGAAGACACAGAGCCTGGAATATAACTCCATTTCTGAAGGGAAACACACAGCAGAGTTCTCATTCATTGATCACACTCTGCTTTAGAGCAAGAAGCACGCTCTTGCTTTCTAGAGTCTCTAATACAGCATGAAACTTGAGTGTGCTCCGAAAAAAAGAACGGTTTTTCCTACACATATGGGCCATATCTAGTTCAACTCTGCTTCTGAATCTTAAACAAACCACAGGTCATCAAACATCCAATGCTTGTCAGTTAAGATGAGAAACGTGTGAGCTTTGTGAACGATGTTGTTCATTTCAGCTGTAAAGAAACTGCCCTTACCTGAAACGAAGTCTTGCTTGAAGGAAGTCTCAGAGCATGGGATTTAACTCCATTTCTGAAGGGAAACACACAGCAGAGTTCTCATATATAGATCAGACTCTGCTTTAGAGCAAGAAGCACGCTCTTGCTTTCTAGAGTCTCTAAGACAGCAGGAAACCTGAGTGTGCTGAGAACAAAAGAACGGTGTTCCCTACACATACAGACCATACCTAGTACAACTCTGCCTCTGAAATTGATACAAAGCACAGGTCCTCTAACATCCAATGCTTGTCATTTAAGATGAGAAACTTGTGAGCTTCGTGAATCATGTAGTTCGTTTCAGCTAAAAAGTGACTGCCCTTACCTGAAACGAAGTAGTGCTTGCAGGAAGACACAGAGCCTGGAATTTACCTCCATTTCTGAAGGGAAACACACAGAATAGTGCTCAACCATGGATCACACTCTGCTTTAGAGCAAGAAGCACGTTCTTCCTTTCCAGAGTCTCTAATACAGCAGGAAACGTGAGTGTGCTCAGAACAAAAAAAAAATGGTGTTTCCTACACATACGGGCCATATCTATTTCAACTCTGCTTCTGAAACTGATACAAAGCACTGGTCCTCTAACATCCAATGCTTGTCAGTTAAGATGAGAAACGTGTGAGCTTCGTGAACGATGTAGTTCATTTGAGCTGAAAAGTGACTGCCCTTACCTGAAAGGAAGTCTTGCTTGTAGGAAGATTCAGAGCCCGGGATTTAACTCCATTTCTGAAGTGAAACACACAGCAGAGTTCTCATCGATGTATCACACTCTGCTTTAGAGCAAGAAGCATGCTCTTGCTTTCTAGAGTCTCTAATACCGCAGAAAACGTGAGTGTGCTCAGAATAAAAGAACGGTGTTTCCTATACATACGGACCATATCTAGTTCAATTCTGCTTCTGAAACTGAAACAAACCAGAGGTCTTCTAACATCCAATGCTTCTCAGTTAAGATGGGAAACATGTGAGCTTCGTGAAGGATGGAGTTCGTTTGAGCTGTAAAGAAACTGCCCTTACCTGAAACGAAGTCTTGCTTGTAGGAAGACTCAGAGCCTGGGATTTAACTCCATTACTGAAGGGAAACACACAGCAGAGTTCTCATTCATTGATCACACTCTGCTTTAGAGCAAGAAGCACGCTCTTGCTTTCTAGAGTCTCTAATACAGCAGGAAATTTGAGTGTGCTCAGAACAAAAGAACCGTGTTTCCTACACATACAGGCCATATCAAGTTCAACTCTGCTTCTGAATCTGAAAGAACCCACAGGACATCAAACATCCAATGCTTGTCAGTTAAGATGAGAAACGTGTGAGCTTTGTGAACGATGTTGTTCGATTCAGCTGTAATTAACTACCCTTACCTGAAACGAAGTCTTGCTTGTAGGAAGACTCAGAGCCTGGGATTTAACTCCATTTCTGAAGGGAAACACACAACAGAGTTCTCATCCATTGATCACACTCTGCTTTAGAGCAAGAAGCACGCCATAGCTTTCTAGAGTCTCTAAGACAGCAGGAATCTTGAGTTTGCTGAGAACAAATGAACGGTGTTTCCTACATATACGGACCATATCTAGTCCAACTCTGCTTCTGAAACTGATACAAAGCACTGGTCCTCTAACATTCAAGGCTTGTCAGTTAAGATTAGAAACGTGTGAGCTTCGTGAACGATGTTGTTCTTTTAATCTGAAAAATGACTGCACTTACTTGAAATGAAGTCTTGCTTGTAGGAAGACACAGAGACTGGAACTTAACTCCATTTCTGAAGGGAAACACACAGCATAGTTCTCTTCGATGGATCACAGTCTGCTTTAGAGCAAGAAGCACGCTCTTGCTTTCTAGAGTCTCTAATACAGCCGGAAACATGAGTGTGCTCAGAACAAAGAACAGTGTTTCCTACACATACGGGCCATATCTCGTTCAACTCTGCTTCTGAAACTGAAACACACCACAGGTCCTCTAACATCCAATGCTTGTCAGTTAAGATGAGAATCGTGTGAGCTTCGTGAACGATGTAGTTTGTTTGATCTGTAAAGTAACTGCCCTTACTTGAATCAATGTCTTCCTTGTAGGAAGACTCAGAGAATGGGATTTAACTCCATTTCTGAAGTGAAACACACAGCAGAGTTCTCATCCATTGATCACACTCTGCTTTAGAGCTAGAAGCACGCTCTTGCTTTCCAGGGTCTCTAAGACAGCAGGAAATGTGAGTCTGATGAGAACAAAAGAACGGTGTTCCCTACACATACGGACCATATCTAGTACAACTCTGCCTCTGAAATTGATACAAAGCACAGGTCCTCTAACATCCAATGCTTGTCAGTTAAGATGAGAAACGTGTGAGCTTCTTGAAAGATGTAGATCGTTTGAGCTGAAGAGTGACTGCCCTTACTTGAAACGAAGTCTTGCTTGTAGGAAGACACAGAGCCTGGAATATAACTCCATTTCTGAAGGGAAACACACAGCATAGTTCTCATCCATGGATCACACTCTGCTTTAGAACAAGAAGCACGCTCTTGCATTCTAGAGTCTCTAATACAGCAGGAAACTTGAGTGTGCTCAGAAGAAAAGAATGGTGTTTCCTATACATACGGACCATATCTAGTTCAACTGTGCTTCTGAAACTGAAACAAACCAGAGGTCCTCTAACATCCAATGCTTCTCAGTTAAGATGAGAAACATGTGAGCTTCGTGAACGATGGTGTTCGTTTGAGCTGTAAAGTAACTGCCCTTACCTAAAACGAAGTCTTGCTTGTAGGAAAACTCAGAGCCTGGGATTTAACTCCATTTCTGAAGTGAAACACACAACAGAGTTCTCATCCATTGATCACACTCTGCTTTAGAGCAGGAAGCACGCCCTAGCTTTCTAGAGTCTCTAAGACAGCAAGAAACATGAGTTTGCTGAGAGCAAATGAACGGTGTTTCCTACACATACGGACCATATCTAGTCCAAATCTGCTTCTGAAACTGATACAAAGCCTTGGTCCTCTAACATTCAAGGCTTGTCAGTTAAGATTAGAAACGTGTGAGCTTCATGAACGATGTAGTTCGTTGGAGCAGTAAAGTAACTGCCCTTACCTGAAACGAAGTCTTGCTAGTAGGAAGATTCAGAGCCTGGGATTTAACTCCATTTATGAAGTGAAACACACAGCAGAGTTCTCATCCATGGATCACACTCTGCTTTAGAGCCAGAAGCACGCTCTTGCTTTCCAGGGTCTCTAAGACAGCAGGAAATGTGAGTGTGATGAGAACAAAAGAACTGTGTTTCCTACACATAGGGCCATATCTAGTTCAACTCTGCTTCTGAAACTGAAACAAACCAGAGGTCCTCTAACATCCAATGCTTCTCAGTTTAGATGAGAAACGTGTGAGCTTCGTGAACTATGTAGTTCGTTTGAGCTGTAAAGTAACTGCCCTTACTTGAATCGAAGTCTTCCTTGTAGGAAGACTCAGAGCATGTGATTTAACTCCATTTCTGAAGTGAAACACACAGCAGAGTTCTCATCCATTGATCACAATCTGCTTTAGAGCAAGAAGCACGCTCTTGCATTCTAGAGTCTCTAAGAAAGCAGAAAACGTGAGTGTGCTGAGAACAAAAGAACGGTGGTTCCTACACATACGGACCATATCTAGTCCAACTCTGCTTCTGAAACTGATACAAAGCACAGGTCCTCTAACATCCAATGCTTGTCAGTTAAGATGAGAAACGTGTGAGCTTCTTGAAAGATGTAGATCGTTTGAGCTGAAGAGTCACTGCCCTTACTTGAAACGAAGTCTTGCTTGTAGGAAGACACAGAGCCTGGAATATAACTCCATTTCTGAAGGGAAACACACAGCATAGTTCTCATCCATGGATCACACTCTGCTTTAGAGCAAGAAGCACGCTCTTGCTTTCTAGAGTCTCTAATACCTCAGAAAACGTGAGAGTGCTCAGAAGAAAAGAACGGTGTTTCCTATACATACGGACCATATCTAGTTCAACTCTGCTTCTGAAACTGAAACAAACCAGAGGTCCTCTAACATCCAATGCTTCTCAGTTAAGATGAGAAACATGTGAGCTTCGTGAACGATGGTGTTCGTTTGAGCTGTAAAGTAACTGCCCTTACCTGAAACGAAGTCTTGCTTGTAGGAAAACTCAGAGCCTGGGATTTAACTCCATTTCTGAAGTGAAACACACAACAGAGTTCTCATCCATTGATCACACTCTGCTTTAGAGCAAGAAGCACGCCCTAGCTTCTAGAGTCTCTAAGACAGCAAGAAACATGAGTTTGCTGAGAACAAATGAACGGTGTTTCCTACACATACGGACCATATCTAGTCCAACTCTGCTTCTGAAACTGATACAAAGCCCTGGTCCTCTAACATTCAAGGCTTGTCAGTTAAGATTAGAAACGTGTGAGCTTCGTGAACGATGTTGTTCTTTTAATCTGAAAAATGACTGCACTTACTTGAAATGAAGTCTTGCTTGTAGGAAGACACAGAGCCTGGAATTTAACTCCATTTCTGAAGGGAAACACACAGCATAGTTCTCTTCCATGGATCACAGTCTGCTTTAGAGCAAGAAGCACGCTCTTGCTTTCTAGAGTCTCTAATACAGCTGGAAACATGAGAGTGCTCAGAACAAAAGAACAGTGTTTCCTACACATACGGGCCATATCACAATCAATTCTGCTTCTGAAACTGAAACAAACCAGAGGTCCTCTAACATCCAATGCTTGTCAGTTAAGATGAGAAACGTGTGAGCTTCGGGAACGATGTAGTTCTTTTGAGCAGTAAAGTAACTGCCCTTACCTGAAAAGATATCTTGCTTGTAGGAAGACTCAGAGCCAGGGATTTAACTCCATTTCTGAAGTGAAACACACAGCAGAGTTCTCATCCATTGATCACACTCTGCTTTAGAGCTAGAAGCACGCTCTTGCTTTCCAGGGTCTCTAAGACAGCAGGAAATGTGAGTCTGATGAGAAAAAGAACAGTGTGCCCTACACATACGGACCATATCTCGTACAACTCTGCCTCTGAAATTGATACAAAGCACAGGTCCTCTAACATCCAAAGCTTGTCAGTTCAGATGAGAAACGTGTGAGCTTCTTGAAAGATGTAGATCGTTTGAGCTGAAGAGTGACTGCCCTTACTTGAAACGAAGTCTTGCTTGTAGGAAGACACAGAGCCTGGAATATAACTCCATTTCTGAAGGGAAACACACAGCATAGTTCTCATCAATGGATCACACTCTGCTTTAGAGCAAGAAGCACGCTCTTGCTTTATAGAGTCTCTAATACAGCCGGAAACTTGAGTGTCCTCAGAACAAAAGAACTGTGTTTCCTACGCGTAGGGCCATATCTAGTTCAACTCTGCTTCTGAAACTGAAACAAACCACAGGTCCTCTAACATGCAATGCTTGTCAGTTGAGATGAGAAACATGTGAGCTTCGTGAACGATGGTGTTCGTTTGAGCTGTAAAGTAACTGCCCTTACCTGAAACGAAGTCTTGCTTGTAGGAAAACTCAGAGCTTGGGATTTAACTCCATTTCTGAAGTGAAATACACAACAGAGTTCTCATCCATTGATCACACTCTGCTTTAGAGCAAGAAGCACGCCCTAGCTTTCTAGAGTCTCTAAGACAGCAAGAAACATGAGTTTGCTGAGAACAAATGAACGGTGTTTCCTACACATATGGACCATATCTAGTCCAACTCTGCTTCTGAAACTGATACAAAGCCCTGGTCCTCTAACATTCAAGGCTTGTCAGTTAAGATTAGAAACGTGTGAGCTTCGTGAACGATGTTGTTCTTTTAATCTGAAAAATGACTGCACTTACTTGAAATGAAGTCTTGCTTGTAGGAAGACACAGAGACTGGAATTTAACTCCATTTTTGAAGGGAAACACACAGCATAGTTCTCTTCGATGGATCACAGTCTGCTTTAGAGCAAGAAGCACGCTCTTGCTTTCTAGAGTCTCTAATACAGCCGGAAACATGAGTGTGCTCAGAACAAAAGAACAGTGTTTCCTACACATACGGGCCATATCTCAATCAATTCTGCTTCTGAAACTGAAACAAACCACAGGTCCTCTAACATCCAATGCTTGTCAGATAAGATGAGAATCGTGTGAGCTTCGTGAACTATGTAGTTCGTTTGATCTGTAAAGTAACTGCCCTTACTTGAATCAATGTTTTCCTTGTAGGAAGACTCAGAGCATGGGATTTAACTCCATTTCTGAAGTGAAACACACAGCAGAGTACTCATCCATTGGTCACACTCTGCTTTAGAGCAAGAAGCACGCTCTTTCTTTCTAGAGTCTCTAAGACAGCAGAAAACGTGAGTGTGCTGAGAACAAAAGAACGGTGGTTCCTACACATACGGACCATATCTAGTCCAACTCTGCTTCTGAAACTGATACAAAGCACTGGTCCTCTAACATCCAATGCTTGTCAGTTAAGATGAGAAACATGTGAGCTTCGTGAACGATGGTGTTCGTTTGAGCTGTAAAGTAACTGCCCTTACCTGAAACGAAGTCTTGCTTGTAGGAAAACTCAGAGCTTGGGATTTAACTCCATTTCTGAAGTGAAATACACAACAGAGTTCTCATCCATTGATCACACTCTGCTTTAGAGCAAGAAGCACGCCCTAGCTTTCTAGAGTCTCTAAGACAGCAAGAAACATGAGTTTGCTGAGAACAAATGAACGGTGTTTCCTACACATACGGACCATATCTAGTCCAACTCTGCTTCTGAAACTGATACAAAGCCCTGGTCCTCTAACATTCAAGGCTTGTCAGTTAAGATTAGAAACGTGTGAGCTTCGTGAACGATGTTATTCTTTTAATCTGAAAAATGACTGCACTTACTTGAAATGAAGTCTTGCTTGTAGGAAGACACAGAGCCTGGAATTTAACTCCATTTCTGAAGGGAAACACACAGCATAGTTCTCTTCGATGGATCACAGTCTGCTTTAGAGCAAGAAGCACGCTCTTGCTTTCTAGAGTCTCTAATACAGCCAGAAACATGAGTGTGCTCAGGACAAAAGAACGGTGTTTCCTACACATACGGGCCATATCTCGTTCAACTCTGCTTCTGAAACTGAAACAAACCAGAGGTCCTCTAACATCCAATGCTTGTCAGGTAAGATGAGAAACGTGTGAGCTTCGTGAACGATGTAGTTCGTTTGAGCAGTAAAGTAACTGCCCTTGCCTGAAACGAAGTCTTGCTTGTAGCAAGACTCAGAGCCTGGGATTTAACTCCATTTCTGAAGTGAAACACACAGCAGTGTTCTCATCCATTGATCACACTCTGCTGCAGTGCCAGAAGCACGCTCTTGCTTTCCAGGGTCTCTAAGAGAGCAGGAAATGTGAGTGTGATGAGAACAAAGATGGGTGTTCCCTATACATACAGACCATATCTAGTACAACTCTGCCTCTGAATTTGATACAAAGCACAGGTCCTCTAACATCCAATGCTTGTCAGTTAAGATGAGAAACATGTGAGCTTCGTGAACGATGTAGTTCGTTTGAGCTATAAAGTAACTGCCCTTACTTGAATCGATGTCTTCCTTGTAGGAAGACTCAGAGCATGGGATTTAACTCCATTTCTGAAGTGAAACACACAACAGAGTTCTCATCCATTGATCACACTCTGCTTTAGAGCAAGAAGCACGCTCTTGCTTTCTAGAGGCTCTAAGAGAGCCGAAAACGTGAGTGTTTTGAGAACAAAGAACGGTGGTTCCTACACATACGGACCATATCTAGTCCAACTCTGCTTCTGAAACTGATACAAAGCACAGGTCCTCTAACATCCAATGCTTGTCAGTTAAGATGAGAAACATGTGAGCTTCGTGAACGATGTAGTTCGTTTGAGCTGAAAAGTGACTGCCCTTACCTGAAACGAAGTGGTGCTTGTAGGAACACACAGAGCCTGGAATTTAACTCCATTTCTGATTGGAAACACACAGCATAGTTCTCATCGATGGATCACACCCTGCTTTAGAGCAAGAAGCACGCCCTAGCTTTCTAGAATCTCTAATACAGCTGGAAACATGAGTGTGCTCAGAACAAAAGAACGGTGTTTCCTACACATAAGGGTCATATCTAGTTCAACTCTGCTTCTGAAACTGAAACAAACCACAGGTCCTCTAACACCCAATGCTTGTCAGTTAAGATGAGAAACGTGTGAGCTTCGTGAACGATGTAGTTCATTTGAGCAGTAAAGTAACTGCCCATACCAGAAAAGATGTCTTGCTTGTAGGAAGACTCAGAGCCTGGAATTTAACTCCATTTCTGAAGTGAAACACACAGCAGAGTTCTCATCCATTGATCACACTCTGCTTTAGAGCTAGAATCACGCTCTTGCTTTCCAGGGTCTCTAAGACAGCAGGAAATGTGAGTCTGATGAGAACAAAGGAACGGTGTGCCCTACACATACGGACCATATCTAGTACAACTCTGCCTCTGAAATTGATACAAAGCACAGGTCCTCTAACATCCAATGCTTGTAAGTTAAGATGAGAAACGTGTGAGCTTCTTGAAAGATGTAGATCGTTTGAGCTGAAGAGTGACTGCCCTTTCTTGAAACGAAGTCTTGCTTGTAGGAAGGCACAGAGCCTGGAATATAACTCCATTTCTGAAGGGAAACACACAGCATAGTTCTCATCCATGGATCACACTCTGCTTTAGAACAAGAAGCACGCTCTTGCTTTCTAGAGTCTCTAATACCTCAGAAAACGTGAGAGTGCTGAGAAGAAAAGAACGGTGTTTCCTATACATACGGACCATATCTAGTTCAACTCTGCTTCTGAAACTGAAACAAACCAGAGGTCCTCTAACATCCAATGCTTCTCAGTTAAGATGAGAAACATGTGAGCTTCGTGAACGATGGTGTTCGTTTGAGCTGTAAAGTAACTGCCCTTACCTGAAACGAAGTCTTGCTTGTAGGAAAACTCAGAGCCTGCGATTTAACTCCATTTCTGAAGTGAAACAGACAACAGAGTTCTCATCAATTGATCACACTCTGCTTTAGAGCAAGAAGCACGCCCTAGCTTTCTAGAGTCTCTAAGATAGCAAGAAACATGAGTTTGCTGAGAACAAATGAACGGTGTTTCCTACAAATACGGACCATATCTAGTCCAACTCTGCTTCTGAAACTGATACAAAGCCCTGGTCCTCTACATTCAAGGCTTGTCAGTTAAGATTAGAAACGTGTGAGCTTCGTGAACGATGTTGTTCTTTTAATCTGAAAAATGACTGCACTTACTTGAAATGAAGTCTTGCTTGTAGGAAGACACAGCCTGGAATTTAACTCCATTTATGAAGGGAAACACACAGCATAGTTCTCTTCGATGGATCACAGTCTGCTTTAGAGCAAGAAGCACGCTCTTGCTTTCTAGAGTCTCTAATACAGCCGGAAACATGAGTGTGCTCAGAACAAAAGAACAGTGTTTCCTACACATACGGGCCATATCTCAATCAATTCTGCTTCTGAAACTGAAACAAACCACAGGTCCTCTAACATCCAATGCTTGTCAGATAAGATGAGAATCGTGTGAGCTTCGTGAACGATGTAGTTCTTTTGATCTGTAAAGTAACTGCCCTTACTTGAATCAATGTCTTCCTTGTAGGAAGACTCAGAGCATGGGATTTAACTCCATTTCTGAAGTGAAACACACAGCAGAGTACTCATCCATTGGTCACACTCTGCTTCAGAGCAAGAAGCACGCTCTTTCTTTCTAGAGTCTCTAAGACAGCAGAAAACGTGAGTGTGCTGAGAACAAAAGAACGGTGGTTCCTACACATACGGACCATATCTAGTCCAACTCTGCTTCTGAAACTGATACAAAGCACTGGTCCTCTAACATCCAATGCTTGTCAGTTAAGATGAGAAACATGTGAGCTTCGTGAACGATGGTGTTCGTTTGAGCAGTAAAGTAACTGCCCTTACCTGAAACGAAGTCTTGCTTGTAGCAAGACTCAGAGCCTGGGATTTAACTACATTTCTGAAGTGAAACACACAGCAGAGTTCTCATCCATTGATCACACTCTGCTGCAGTGCCAGAAGCACGCTCTTGCTTTCCAGGGTCTCTAAGAGAGCAGGAAATGTGAGTGTGATGAGAACAAAAGAAGGGTGTTCCCTATACATACAGACCATATCTAGTACAACTCTGCCTCTGAATTTGATACAAAGCACAGGTCCTCTAACATCCAATGCTTGTCAGTTAAGATGAGAAACATGTGAGCTTCGTGAACGATGTAGTTCGTTTGAGCTATAAAGTAACTGCCCTTACTTGAATCGATGTCTTCCTTGTAGGAAGACTCAGAGCATGGGATTTAACTCCATTTCTGAAGTGAAACACACAACAGAGTTCTCATCCATTGATCACACTCTGCTTTAGAGCAAGAAGCACGCTCTTGCTTTCTAGAGGCTCTAAGAGAGCCGAAAACGTGAGTGTTTTGAGAACAAAGAACGGTGTTTCCTACACATACGGACCATATCTAGTCCAACTCTGCTTCTGAAACTGATACAAAGCACAGGTCCTCTAACATCCAATGCTTGTCAGTTAAGATGAGAAACATGTGAGCTTCGTGAACGATGTAGTTCGTTTGAGCTGAAAAGTGACTGCCCTTACCTGAAACGAAGTCGTGCTTGTAGGAACACACAGAGCCTGGAATTTAACTCCATTTCTGATTGGAAACACACAGCATAGTTCTCATCGATGGATCACACCCTGCTTTAGAGCAAGAAGCACGCCCTAGCTTTCTAGAATCTCTAATACAGATGGAAACATGAGTGTGCTCAGAACAAAAGAACGGTATTTCCTACACATAAGGGTCATATCTAGTTCAACTCTGCTTCTGAAACTGAAACAAACCACAGGTCCTCTAACACCCAATGCTTGTCAGTTAAGATGAGAAACGTGTGAGCTTCATGAACGATGTAGTTCATTTGAGCAGTAAAGTAACTGCCCATACCTGAAAAGTTGTCTTGCTTGTAGGAAGACCCAGAGCCTGGAATTTAACTCCATTTCTGAAGTGAAACACACAGCAGAGTTTTCATCCATTGATCACACTCTGCTTTAGAGCTAGAATCACGCTCTTGCTTTCCAGGGTCTCTAAGACAGCAGGAAATGTGAGTCTGATGAGAACAAAGGAACGGTGTGCCCTACACATACGGACCATATCTAGTACAACTCTGCCTCTGAAATTGATACAAAGCACAGGTCCCCTAACATCCAATGCTTGTCAGTTAAGATGAGAAACGTGTGAGCTTCTTGAAAGATGTAGATCGTTTGAGCTGAAGAGTGACTGCCCTTTCTTGAAACGAAGTCTTGCTTGTAGGAAGGCACAGAGCCTGGAATATAACTCCATTTCTGAAGGGAAACACACAGCATAGTTCTCATCCATGGATCACACTCTGCTCTAGAACTAGAAGCACGCTCTTGCTTTCTAGAGTCTCTAATACAGCAGGAAACTTGAGTGTGCTCAGAAGAAAAGAATGGTGTTTCCTATATCTAGTTCAACTCTGCTTCTGAAACTGAAACAAACCAGAGGTCCTCTAACATCCAATGCTTCTCAGTTAAGATGAGAAACATGTGAACTTTGTGAACGATGATGTTCGTTTGAGCTGTAAAGTAACTGCCCTTACCTGAAACGAAGTCTTGCTTGTAGGAAAATTCAGAGCCTGGGATTTAACTCCATTTCTGAAGTGAAACACACAACAGAGTTCTCATCCATTGATCACACTCTGCTTTAGAGCACGAAGCACGCCCTAGCTTTCTAGAGTCTCTAAGACAGCAAGAAACATGAGTTTGCTGAGAACAAATGAACGGTGTTTCCTACACATACGGACCATATCTAGTCCAACTCTGCTTCTGAAACTGATACAAAGCCCTGGTCCTCTAACATTCAAGGCTTGTCAGTTAAGATTAGAAACGTGTGAGCTTCGTGAACGATGTTGTTCCTTTAATCTGAAAAATGACTGCACTTACTTGAAATGAAGTCTTGCTTGTAGGAAGACACAGAGCCTGGAATTTAACTCCATTTCTGAAGGGAAACACACAGCATAGTTCTCTTCGATGGATCACAGTCTGCTTTAGAGCAAGAAGCACGCTCTTGCTTTCTAGAGTCTCTAAAACAGCAGGAAACTTGAGTGTGCTCAGAACAAAAGAAGTATGTTTCCTACACATAGGGCCATATCTCGTTCAACTCTGCTTCTGAAACTGAAACAAACCACATGTCCTCTAACATCCAATGCTTGTCAGTTTAGATGAGAAACGTGTGAGCTTCGTGAACGATGTAGTTCGTTTGAGCTGTAAAGTAACTGCCCTTACTTGAATCGAAGTCTTCCATGTAGGAAGACTCAGACCATGGGATTTAACTCCACTGCAGAAGTGAAAGACACAGCAGAGTTCTCATCCATTGATCACACTCTGCTTTAGAGCAAGAAGCACGCTCTTTCTTTCTAGAGTCTCTAAGACAGCAGAAAACGTGAGTGTGATGAGAACAAAAGAATGGTGGTTCCTACACATACGGACCATATCTATTCCAACTCTGCTTCTGAAACTGATACAAAGCCCTGGTCCTCTAACATCCAATGCTTGTCAGTTAAGATGAGAAACGTGTGAGCTTCGTGAACCATGTAATTTGTTAGAGCTGAAAAGTGACTGCCCTTACCTGAAAAGAAGTCTTGCTTGTAGGAACACACAGAGCCTGGAATTTAACTCCATTTCTGAAGGGAAACACAGGGCATACTTCTCATCGATGGATCACACTCTGCTTTAGAGCAAGTAGCATGCCCTTGCTTTCTAGATTCTCTAATACCTCAGAAAACGTGAGTGGGCTCAGAAGAAAAGAATGGTGTTTCCTATACATACGGACCATATCTAGTTCAACTGTGCTTCAGAAACTGAAACAAACCAGAGGTCCTCTAACATCCAATGCTTCTCAGTTAAGATGAGAAACATGTGAGCTTTGTGAACGATGGTGTTCGTTTGAGCTGTAAAGTAACTGCCCTTACCTGAAACGAAGTCTTGCTTGTAGGAAAACTCAGAGCCTGGGATTTAACTCCATTTCTGAAGTGAAACACACAACAGAGTTCTCATCCATTGATCACACTCTGCTTTAGATCAAGAAGCACGCCCTAGCTTTCTAGAGTCTCTAAGACAGCAAGAAACATGAGTTTGCTGAGAACAAATGAACGGTGTTTCCTACACATACGGTCCATATCTAGTACAACTCTGCTTCTAAAACTGATACAAAGCCCTGGTCCTCTAACATTCAAGGCTTGTCAGTTAAGATTAGAAACGTGTGAGGTTCGTGAACGATGTTGTTCTTTTAATCTGAAAAAAGACTGCACTTACTTGAAATGAAGTCTTGCTTGTAGGAAGACACAGAGCCTGGAATTTAACTCCATTTCTGAAGGGAAACACACAGCATAGTTCTCTTCGATGGATCACAGTCTGCTTTAGAGCAAGAAGCACGCTCTTGCTTTCTAGAGTGTCTAATACAGCCAGAAACATGAGTGTGCTCAGTACAAAAGAACGGTGTTTCCTACACATACGGGCCATATCTCGTTCAACTCTGCTTCTGAAATTGATACAAACCACAGGTCCTCTAACACCCAATGCTTGTCAGTTAAGATGAGAAACGTGTGAGCTTCTTTAACGATGTAGATGTTTGAGCTGAAGAGTGACTGCCCTTTCTTGAAACGAAGTCTTGCTTGTAGGAAGGCACAGAGCCTGCAATATAACTCCATTTCTGAAGTGAAACACACAGCAGAGTTCTCATCCATTGATCACACTCTGCTTTAGAGCCAGAAGCACGCGCTTGCTTTCCAGGGTCTCTAAGACAGCAGGAAATGTGAGTGTGATGAGAACAAAAGAAGGGTGTTCCCTATACGTACAGACCATATCTAGTACAAATCTGCCTCTGAAATTGATACAAAGCACAGGTCCTCTAACATCCAATGCTTGTCATTTAAGATGAGAAACGTGTGAGCTTCGTGAACGATGGAGATCGTTTGAGCTGAAGAGTGACTGCCCTTACTTGAAACGAAGTCTTGCTTGTAGGAAGACACAGAGCCTGGAATACAACTCCATTTCTGAAGGGAAACACAGAGCATAGTTCTCATCGATGGATCACACTCTGCTTTAGTGTAAGAAGCTCGCTCTGGCTTTCTAGAGTCTCTAAAACAGCAGGAAACTTGAGTGTGCTCAGACCAAAGAAGTGTGTTTCCTACACATAGGGCCATATCTAGTTCAACTCTGCTTCTGAAACTGAAACAAACCAGAGGTCCTCTAACATCCAATGCTTGTCAGTTTAGATGAGAAACGTGTGAGCTTCGTGAACGATGTAGTTCGTTTGAGCTGTAAAGTAACTGCCCTTACTTGAATCGAAGTCTTCCATGTAGGAAGATTCAGACCATGGGATTTAACTCCATTTCAGAAGTGAAAGACACAGCAGAGTTCTCATCCATTGATCACACTCTGCTTTAGAGCAAGAAGCACGCACTTTCTTTCTAGAGTCTCTAAGACAGCAGAAAACGTGAGTGTGATGAGAACAAAAGAATGGTGGTTCCTACACATACGGACCATATCTAGTCCAACTCTCCTTCTGAAACTGATACAAAGCCCTGGTCCTCTAACATCCAATGCTTGTCAGTTAAGATGAGAAACGTGTGAGCTTCGTGAACAATTTAATTCGTTTGAGCTGAAAAGTGACTGCCCTTACCTGAAAAGAAGTCGTGCTTGTAGGAACACACAGAGCCTGGAATTTAACTCCATTTCTGAAGGGAAACACACAGCATAGTTCTCTTCGATGGATCGCAGTCTGCTTTAGAGCAAGAAGCACGCTCTTGCTTTCCAGGGTCTCTAAGACAGCAGGAAATGTGAGTGTGATAATAACAAAAGAAGGGTGTTCCCTATATGTACAGACCATATCTACTCAAAATCTGCCTCTGAAATTGATACAAAGCACAGGTCCTCTAACATCCAATGCTTGTCATTTAAGAAGAGAAACGTGTGAGCTTCGTGAACGATGGAGATCGTTTGAGCAGAAGAGTGACTGCCCTTACTTGAAATGAAGTCTTGCTTGTACGAAGACACAGAGCCTGGAATATAACTCCATTTCTGAAGGGAAACACACAGCATAGTTCTCATCCATGGATCACACTCTGCTTTAGAGCAAGAAGCACGCCCTAGCTTTCTAGAGTCTGTAAGACAGCAAGAAACATGAGTTTGCTGAGAACAAATGAACGGTGTTTCCTACACATACGTACCATATCTAGTCCAACTCTGCTTCTGAAAATGATACAAAGCACTGGTCCTCTAACATTCAAGGCTTGTCAGTTAAGATTAGAAATGTGTGAGCTTCGTGAACGATGTAGTTCTTTTAATCTGAAAAATGACTGCACTTGCTTGAAACGAAGTCTTGCTTGTAGGAAGACACAGACCCTGGAATTTAACTCCATTTCTGAAGGGAAGCACACAGCATAGTTCTCTTCGATGGATCACACTCTGCTTTAGAGCAAGAAGCACCCTCTTGCTTTCTAGAGTCTCTAACACAGCCGGAAACATGAGTGTGCTCAGAACAAAAGAAAGTGTTTCCTACACATACGGACCATATCTCGTTCAACTCTGCTTCTGAAACTGAAACAAACCACAGGTCCTCTAACATCCAATGCTTGTCAGTTAAGATGAGAAACGTGTGAGCTTCGTGAACGATGTAGTTCGTTTGAGCAGAAGAGTGACTGTCCTTACCTGAAACGAAGTCTTGCTTGTAGGGAGACTCAGAGCCTGGGATTTAACTCCATTTCTGAAGGGAAACACACAGCAGAGTTCTCATTCATTGATCACACTGTGCTTTAGAGCTAGAAGCACGCTCTTGCTTTCCAGGGTCTCTAAGAATGCAGGAAATGTGAGTGTGATGAGAACAAAAGAACGTTGTTCCCTACACATACGGACCATATCTAGTACAACTCTGTCTCTGAAATTGATAGAAAGCACAGGTCCTATAACATCCAATGCTTGTCTTTTAAGATGAGAAACGTGTGAGCTTCGTGAACGATGTAGATCGTTTGAGCTGAAGAGGGACAGCCCTTACTTGAAACGAAGTCTTGCTTGTAGGAAGACACAGAGCCAGGAATATAACTCCATTTCTGAAGGGAAACACACAGCATAGTTCTCATCGATGGATCACACTCTGCTTTAGAGCAAGAAGCACTTTCTTGCTTTTTAGAGTCTCTAATACAGCAGGAAACTTGAGTGTGCTCAGAACAAAAGAACTGTGTTTCCTACACATAGGGCAATATCTAGTTCAACTCTGCTTCTGAAACTGAAACAAACCACATGTCCTCTAACATCCAATGCTTGTCAGTTAAGATGAGAAACGTGTGAACTTCATGAACGATGTAGTTCGTTTGAGCAGTAAAGTAACTGCCCTTACCTGAAACGAAGTCTTGCTTGTAGGAAGATTCAGAGCCTGGGATTTAACTCCATTTCTGAAGTGAAACACACAGCATAGTTCTCATCCATTGATCACACTCTGCTTTAGAGCCAGAAGCACACTCTTGCTTTCCAGGGTCTCTAAGACAGCAGGAAATGTGAGTGTGATGAGAACAAAAGAAGGGTGTTCCCTATACGTACAGACCATATCTACTCCAAATCTGCCTCTGAAATTGATACGAAGCACAGGTCCTCTAACATCCAATGCTTGTCATTTAAGAAGAGAAACGTGTGAGCTTCGTGAACGATGGAGATCGTTTGAGCAGAAGAGTGACTGCCCTTACTTGAAATGAAGTCTTGCTTGTACGAAGACACAGAGCCTGGAATATAACTCCATTTCTGAAGGGAAACACACAGCATAGTTCTCATCGATGGATCACACTCTGCTTTAGAGCAAGAAGCACGCTCTTGCTTTCTAGAGTCTCTAAAACAGCAGGAAACTTGAGTGTGCTCAGAACAAAAGAAGTGTGTTTCCTACACATAGGGCCATATCTAGTTCAACTCTGCTTCTGAAACTGAAACAAACCAGAGGTCCTCTAACATCCAATGCTTGTCAGTTTAGATGAGAAACGTGTGAGCTTCGTGAACGATGTAGTTTGTTTGAGCTGTAAAGTAAATGCCCTTACTTGAATTGAAGTCTTCCTTGTAGGAAGACTCAGAGCATGGGATTTAACTCCATTTCTGAAGGGAAACACACAGCATAGTTCTCATCGATGGATCACATTCTGCTTTAGAGCAAGTAGCATGCACTTGATTTCTAGATTCTCTAATACCTCAGAAAACGTGAGAGTGCTCAGAAGAAAAGAATGGTGTTTCCTATACATACGGACCATATCTAGTTCAACTCTGCTTCTGAAACTGAAACAAACCAGAGGTCCTCTAACATCCAATGCTTCTCAGTTAAGGTGAGAAACATGTGAGCTTCGTGAACGATGTAGATCGTTTGAGCTGAAGAGGGACAGCCCTTACTTGAAACGAAGTCTTGCTTGTAGGAAGACACAGAGCCAGGAATATAACTCCATTTCTGAAGGGAAACACACAGCATAGTTCTCATTGATGGATCACACTCTGCTTTAGAGCAAGAAGCACTTTCTTGCTTTCTAGAGTCTCTAATACAGCAGGAAACTTGAGTGTGCTCAGAACAAAAGAACTGTGTTTCCTACACATAGGGCCATATCTAGTTCAACTCTGCTTCTGAAACTGAAACAAACCACAGGTCCTCTAACATCCAATGCTTGTCAGTTATGATGAGAAACGTGTGAGCTTCATGAACGATGGAGTTCGTTTGAGCTGTAAAGTAACTGCCCTTACCTGAAATGAACTCTTGCTTGTAGGCAGACTCAGAGCCTGGGATTTAACTCCATTTCTGAAGTGAAACACACAACAGAGGTCTCATCCATTGATCACACTCTGCTTTAGAGCCAGAAGCACGCGCTTGCTTTCCAGGGTCTCTAAGACAGCAGGAAATGTGAGTGTGATGAGAACAAAAGAAGGGTGTTCCCTATACGTACAGACCATACCTAGTACAAATGTGCCTCTGAAATTGATACAAAGCACAGGTCCTCTAACATCCAATGCTTGTCATTTAAGAAGAGAAACGTGTGAGCTTCGTGAACGATGGAGATCGTTTGAGCTGAAGAGTGACTGCCCTTACTTGAAATGAAGTCTTGCTTGTACGAAGACACAGAGCCTGGAATACAACTCCATTTCTGAATGGAAACACACAGCATAGTTCTCATCGATGGATCACACTCTGCTTTAGTGTAAGAAGCTCGCTCTTGCTTTCTAGAGTCTCTAATACAGCAGGAAACTTGAGTCTGCTCAGAACAAAAGAAGTGTGTTTCCTACACATAGGGCCATATCTAGTTCAACTCTGCTTCTGAAACTGAAACAAACCAGAGGTCCTCTAACATCCAATGCTTGTCAGTTTAGATGAGAAACGTGTGATCTTCGTGAAGGATGTAGTTCGTTTGAGCTGTAAAGTAACTGCCCTTACTTGAATCGAAGTCTTCCTTGTAGGAAGACTCAGAGCATGGGATTTAACTCCATTTCAGAAGTGAAAGACACAGCAGAGTTCTCATCCATTGATCACACTCTGCTTTAGAGCAAGAAGCACGCTCTTTCTTTCTAGAGTCTCTAAGAGAGCAGAAAACGTGAGTGTGATGAGAACAAAAGAATGGTGGTTCCTACACATATGGACCATATCTAGTACAACTCTGCTTCTGAAACTGATACAAAGCCCTGGTCCTCTAACATCCAATGCTTGTCAGTTAAGATGAGAAACGTGTGAGCTTCGTGAACCATGTAATTCGTTTGAGCTGAAAAGTGACTGCCCTTACCTGAAACGAAGTCGTGCTTGTAGGAACACACAGAGCCTGGAATTTAACTCCATTTCTGAAGGGAAACACACGGCATAGTTCTCATCGATGGATCACACTCTGCTTTAGAGCAAGTAGCATGCTCTTGCTTTCTAGATTCTCTAATACCTCAGAAAACGTGAGTGTGCTCAGAAGAAAAGAATGGTGTTTCCTATACATACGGACCATATCTAGTTCAACTGTGCTTCAGAAACTGAAACAAACCAGAGGTCCTCTAACATCCAATGCTTCTCAGTTAAGATGAGAAACATGTGGGCTTCGTGAACGATGGTGTTCGTTTGAGCTGTAAAGTAACTGCCCTTACCTGAAACGAAGTCTTGCTTGTAGGAAAACTCAGTGCCTGGGATTTAACTCCATTTCTGAAGTGAAACACACAACAGAGTTCTCATCCATTGATCACACTCTGCTTTAGAGCAAGAAGCACGCCCTAGCTTTCTAGAGTCTCTAAGACAGCAAGAAACATGAGTTTGCTGGGAACAAATGAACGGTGTTTCCTACACATACGGACCATATCTAGTCCAATTCTGCTTCTGAAACTGATACAAAGCCCTGGTCCTCTAACATTCAAGGCTTGTCAGTTAAGATTAGAAACGTGTGAGCTTCGTGAACGATGTTGTTCTTTTAATCTGAAAAATGACTGCACTTACTTGAAATGAATTCTTGCTTGTAGGAAGACACAGAGCCTGGAATTTAACTCCATTTCTGAAGGGAAACACACAGCATAGTTCTCTTCGATGGATCACAGTCTGCTTTAGAGCAAGAAGCACGCTCTTGCTTTCTAGAGTGTCTAATACAGCCGGAAATATGAGTGTGCTCAGAACAAAAGAACGGTGTTTCCTACACATACGGGCCATTTCTCGTTCAACTCTGCTTCTGAAACTGAAACAAACCACAGGTCCTCTAACATCCAATGCTTGTCAGTTAAGATGAGAAACGTGTGAGCTTCATGAACGATAGAGTTCGTTTGAGCAGTAAAGTAACTGCCCTTACCTGAAACGAAGTCTTGCTTGTAGGAAGACTCAGAGCCTGGGATTTAACTCCATTTCTGAAGTGAAACACACAGCAGAGTTCTCATCCATTGATCACACTCTGCTTTAGAGCCAGAAGCACACTCTTGCTTTCCAGGGTCTCTAAGACAGCAGGAAATGTGAGTGTGATGAGAACAAAAGAAGGGTGTTCCCTATAGTACAGACCATATCTAGTCCAAATCTGCCTCTGAAATTGATACAAAGCACAGGTCCTCTAACATCCAATGCTTGTCATTTAAGATGAGAAACGTGTGAGCTTCGTGAACGATGGAGATCGTTTGAGAAGAAGAGTGACTGCCCTTACTTGAAATGAAGTCTTGCTTGTACGAAGACACAGAGCCTGGAATATAACTCCATTTCTGAAGGGAAACACACAGCATAGTTCTCATCGATGGATCACACTCTGCTTTAGAGCAAGAAGCTCGCTCTTGCTTTCTAGAGTCTCTAAAACAGCAGGAAACTTGAGTGTGCTCAGAACAAAAGAAGTGTGTTTCCTACACATAGGGCCATATCTAGTTCAACTCTGCTTCTGAAACTGAAACAAACCAGAGGTCCTCTAACATGCAATGCTTGTCAGTTTAGATGAGAAACGTGTGAGCTTCGTGAACGATGTAGTTTGTTTGAGCTGTAAAGTAACTGCCCTTACTTGAATCGAAGTCTTCCTTGTAGGAAGACTCAGAGCATGGGATTTAACTCCATTTCTGAAGGGAAACACACAGCATAGTTCTCATCGATGGATCACATTCTGCTTTAGAGCAAGTAGCATGCTCTTGATTTCTAGATTCTCTAATACCTCAGAAAACGTGAGAGTGCTCAGAAGAAAAGAATGGTGTTTCCTATACATACGGACCATATCTAGTTCAACTCTGCTTCTGAAACTGAAACAAACCAGAGGTCCTCTAACATCAAATGCTTCTCATGTAAGATGAGAAACATGTGAGCTTCGTGAACGATGTAGTTCTCTTAATCTGAAAAATGACTGCACTTGCTTGAAACGAAGTCTTGCTTGTAGGAAGACACAGACCCTGGAATTTAACTCCATTTCTGAAGGGAAGCACACAGCATAGTTCTCTTTGATGGATCACACTCTTCTTTAGAGCAAGAAGCACCCTCTTGCTTTCTAGAGTCTCTAACACAGCCGGAAACATGAGTGTGCTCAGAACTAAAGAAAGGTGTTTCCTATACATACGGACCATATCTAGTTCAACTGTGCTTCTGAAACTGAAACAAACCACAGGTCCTCTAACATCCAATGCTTGTCAGTTAAGATTAGAAACGTGTGAGCTTCGTGAACGATGTAGTTCGTTTGAGCAGAAGAGTGACTGTCCTTACCTGAAATGAAGTCTTGCTTGTAGGGAGACTCAGAGCCTGGGATTTAACTCCATTTCTGAAGTGAAACACACAGCAGAGTTCTCATTCATTGATCACACTGTGCTTTAGAGCTAGAAGCACGCTCTTGTTTCCAGGGTCTCTAAGAATGCAGGAAATATGAGTGTGATGAGAACAAAAGAACGTTGTTCCCTACACATGCGGACCATATCTAGTACAACTCTGCCTCTGAAATTGATACAAAGCACAGGTCCTATAACATCCAATGCTTGTCTGTTAAGATGAGAAACGTGTGAGCTTCGTGAACGATGTAGATCGTTTGAGCTGAAGAGGGACAGCCCTTACTTGAAACGAAGTCTTGCTTGTAGGAAGACACAGAGCCAGGAATATAACTCCATTTCTGAAGGGAAACACACAGCATAGTTCTCATCGATGGATCACACTCTGCTTAAGAGCAAGAAGCACTTTCTTGCTTTCTAGAGTCTCTAATACAGCAGGAAACTTGAGTGTGCTCAGAACAAAAGAACTGTGTTTCCTACACATAGGGCCATATCTAGTTCAACTCTGCTTCTGAAACTGAAACAAACCACAGGTCCTCTAACATCCAATGCTTGTCTGTTATGATGTGAAACGTGTGAGCTTCGTGAACGATGGAGTTCGTTTGAGCTTTAAAGTAACTGCCCTTACCTGAAGCGAACTCTTGCTTGTAGGCAGACTCAGAGCCTGGGATTTAACTCCATTTCTGAAGTGAAATACACAGCAGAGTTCTCATCGATGGATCACACTCTGCTTTAGAGCAAGAAGCATGCTCTTGCTTTCTAGAGTCTCTAATACCGCAGAAAACGTGAGTGTGCTCAGAATAAAAGTACGGTGTTTCCTATACATACGGACCATATCTAGTTCAATTCTGCTTCTGAAACTGAAACAAACCAGAGGTCCTCTAACATCCAATGCTTCTCAGTTAAGATGAGAAACATGTGAGCTTCGTGAAGAATGGTGTTCGTTTGAGCTGTAACGTAACTGGCCTTACCTGAAACGAAGTCTTGCTTGTAGGAAGACTCAGAGCCTGGGATTTAACTCCATTTCTGAAGTGAAACACACAACAGAGTTCTCATCCATTGATCACACTCTGCTTTAGAGCCAGAAGCATGCCCTAGCTTTCTAGAGTCTCTAAGACAGCAAGAAATATGACTTTGCTGAGAACAAATGAATGGTGTTTCCTACACATACGGACCATATCTAGTCCAACTCTGCTTCTGAAACTGATACAAAGCACTGGTCCTCTGACATTCAATGCTTGTCAGTTAAGATGAGAAACGTGTGAGCTTCGTGAAGGATGCAGTTCTTTTGATTTGAAAAATGACTGCACTTACTTTAAAGGAAGTCTTGCTTGTAGAAAGACACAGAGCCTAAAATTTAAATCCATTTCTGAAGGGAAACACACAGCATAGTTCTCATCCACGGATCACACTCTGCTTTAGATCAAGAAGCACGCTCTTGCTTTCTAGAGTCTCTAATACAGCAGGAAACTTGAGTGTGCTCAGAACAAAAAAACGGTGTTTCCTACACATACGGGCCATATCTATTTCAACTCTGCTTCTGAAACTGATACAAAGCACTGGTCCTCTAACATCCGATGCTTGTCAGTTAACATGAGAAACGTGTGAGCTTTGTGAAGGATGTAGTTCATTTGAGCTGTAAATTAACTGCCCTTACCTGAAACGAAGTCTTGTTGTAGGAAGACTCAGAGCCTGGGATTTAACTCCATTTCTGAAGGGAAACACACAACAGAGTTCTCATCCATTGATCACACTCTGCTTTAGAGCAAGAAGCACGCCGTAGCTTTCTAGAGTCTCTAAGACAGCAGGAATCTTGAGTTTGCTGAGAACAAATGAACGGTGTTTCCTACACATACAGGCCATATCTATTTCAACTCTGCTTCTGAAACTGATACAAAACACTTGTCCTCTAACATCCGATGCTTGTTAGTTAACATGAGAAACCTGTGAGCTTCGTGGACCATGTAGTTCATTTGAGTTGAAAAGTGACTGCCCTTACCTGAAACGAAGTCTTGCTTGTAAAAAGACACAGAGCCTGTGGTTAAACTCCATTTCTGAAGGGAAACACCGAACACAGTTCTCATACATGGATCACAGTCTGCTTTAGAGCAAGAAGCACGCTCTTACTTTCTAGAATCTCTAATACCGCAGGAAACGTGTGTGTGTTCAGAAGAAAAGAATGGTGTTTCTTATACATACGGACCATATCTAGTTCAACTCTGCTTCTGAAACTGAAACAAACCACAGGTCCTCTAACATCCAATGATTGTCAGTTATGATGAGAAACGTGTGAGCTTCGTGAACGATGGAGTTCGTTTTAGCTGTAAAGTAACTGCCCTTACCTGAAGCGAACTCTTGCTTGTAGGCAGACTCAGAGCCTGGGATTTAACTCCATTTCTGAAGTGAAACACACAACAGAGTTCTCATCCATTGATCACACTCTGCTTTAGAGCAAGAAGCACGCCGTAGCTTTCTAGAGACTCTAAGACAGCAAGAATCTTGAGTTTGCTGAGAACAAATGAACGGTGTTTCCTACATATACGGACCATATCTAGTCCAACTCTGCTTCTGAAACTGATACAAAGCACTGGTCCTCTAACATTCAATGCTTGTCAGTTAAGATGAGAAACTTGTGAGCATCATGAACGATGTAGTTCGTTTGATCAGAAAAATGACTGCCCTTCCTTGAAACGAAGTCTAGCTTGTAGGAAGACACAGAGCCAGGAATTTATCTCCATTTCTAAAAGGGAAACACATAGCATAGTTCTCTTCGATTGGATCAGACTCTGCTTTATAGCAAGAAGCATGCTCTTGCTTTCTAGATTCTCTAATACAGCCTGAAACGTGAGTGTGCTCAGAAGAAAAGAACGGGGATTCCTACACATATGGGCCTTATATAGTTCAATTCTGCTTCTGAAACTGAAGGAAACGACAGGTCCTCCATAATCCAGTGCTTGTCAGTTAAGATGAGAAACGTGTGAGCTTCGTGAACGATGTAGTTTGTTTGAGCTGTAAAGTAACTGCCCTTACCTGAAACGAAGTCTTGCTTGTAGGAAGATTCAAAGCCTGGGACTTAACTCGATTTCTGAAGTGAGACACACAGCAGAGTTCTCATCCATGGATCACACTCTGCTTTAGAGCCATAAGCAGGCTCTTGCTTTCCAGGGTCTCTAAGACAGCAGGAAATGTGAGTGTGATGAGAACAAAAGAACGGTGTTACTACACATACGGACCATATCTAGTACAACTCTGCCTCTGAAATTGATACAAAGCACAGGTCCTCTAACATCCAATGCTTGTCAGTTAAGATGAGAAACGTGTGAGCTTCCTGAACGATGTAGATCGTTTGAGCTGAAGAGGGACAGCCCTTACTTGAAACGAAGTCTTGCTTGTAGGAAGACACAGAGCCAGGAATATAACTCCATTTCTGAAGGGAAACACACAGCATAGTTCTCATCGATGGATCACACTCTGCTTTAGAGCAAGAAGCACTTTCTTGCTTTCTAGAGTCTCTAATACAGCAGGAAACTTGAGTGTGCTCAGAACAAAAGAACTGTGTTTCCTACACATAGGGCCATATCTAGTTCAACTCTGCTTCTAAAACTGAAACAAACCACAGGTCCTCTAACATCCAATGCTTGTCAGTTATGATGAGAAACGTGTGAGCTTCGTGAACGATGGAGTTCGTTTGAGCTGTAAAGTAACTGCACTTACCTGAAACGAACTATTGCTTGTAGGCAGACTCAGAGCCTGGGATTTAACTCCATTTCTGAAGTGAAACACACAACAGAGTTCTCATCCATTGATCACACTCTGCTTTAGAGCAAGAAGCATGCCGTAGCTTTCTAGAGTCTCTAAGACAGCGGGAATCTTGAGTTTGCTGAGAACAAATGAACGGTGTTTCCTACATATACGGACCATATCTAGTCCAACTCTGCTTCTGAAACTGATACAAAGCATTGGTCCTCTAACATTCAATGCTTGTCAGTTAAGATGAGAAACGTGTGAGCTTTGTGAACGATGTAGTTCGTTTGATCGGAAAAATGACTGCCCTCCTTGAACGAAGTCTAGCTTGTAGGAAGACACAGAGCCAGGAATTTATCTCCATTTCTAAAAGGGAAACCCACAGCATAGTTCTCTTCGATGGATCACACTCTGCTTTAGAGTAAGAAGCACGCTCTTGCTTTCTAGAGTCTCTAATACAGCCTGAAACGTGAGTGTGCTCAGAAGAAAAGAACGGGGTTTCCTACACATTTTGGGCCATATATAGTTCAATTCTGCTTCTGAAACTGAAAGAAACCACAGGTCCTCTAACATCCAATGCTTGTCAGTTAAGATGAGAAACGTGTGAGGTTCGTGAATGATGTAGTTTGTTTGAGCTCTAAAGTAACCGCCCTTACCTGAAACGAAGTCTTGCTTGTAGGAAGACTCAGAGCCTGGGATTTAACTCCATTTCTGAAGGGAAACACACAACAGAGTTCTCATCCATTGATCACACTCTGCTTTAGAGCAAGAAGCACGCCATAGCTTTCTAGAATCTCTAAGACAGCAGGAATCTTGAGTTTGCTGAGAACAAATGAACGGTGTTTCCTACACATACAGGCCATATCTATTTCAACTCTGCATCTGAAACTGATACAAAGCACTGGTCCTCTAACATCCCATGCTTGTCAGTTAACATGAGAAACCTGTGAGCTTCGTGAGCCATGTAGTTCGTTTGAGTTGAAAAGTGACTGCCCTTACCTGAAACGAAGTCTTTCTTGTATAAAGACACAGAGCCTGTGGTTAAACTCCATTTCTGAAGGGAAACACACAACACAGTTCTCATACATGGATCACACTCTGCTTTAGGGCAAGAAGCACGCTCTTACTTTCTAGAATCTCTAATACCGCAGGAAACGTGTGTGTGTTCAGAAGAAAAGAATGGTGTTTCTTATACATACAGACCATATCTAGTTCAACTCTGCTTCTGAAACTGAAACAAACCACAGGTCCTCTAACATCCAATGCTTGTCAGTTATGATGAGAAACGTGTGAGCTTTGTGAACGATGGAGTTCGTTTGAGCTGTAAAGTAACTGCCCTTACCTGAAGCGAACTCTTGCTTGTAGGCAGACTCAGAGCCTGGAATATAACTCCATTTCTGAAGGGAAACACACAGCATAGTTCTCATCGATGGATCACACTCTGCTTTAGAGCAAGAAGCACGCTCTTGCTTTCTAGAGTCTCTAAAACAGCAGGAAACTTGAGTGTGCTCAGAACAAAAGAAGTGTGTTTCCTACACATAGGGCCATATCTAGTTCAACTCTGCTTCTGAAACTGAAACAAACCAGAGGTCCTCTAACATCCAATGCTTGTCAGTTTAGATGAGAAACGTGTGAGCTTCGTGAACGATGTAGTTTGTTTGAGCTGTAAAGTAAATGCCCTTACTTGAATTGAAGTCTTCCTTGTAGGAAGACTCAGAGCATGGGATTTAACTCCATTTCTGAAGGGAAACACACAGCATAGTTCTCATCGATGGATCACATTCTGCTTTAGAGCAAGTAGCATGCACTTGATTTCTAGATTCTCTAATACCTCAGAAAACGTGAGAGTGCTCAGAAGAAAAGAATGGTGTTTCCTATACATACGGACCATATCTAGTTCAACTCTGCTTCTGAAACTGAAACAAACCAGAGGTCCTCTAACATCCAATGCTTCTCAGTTAAGGTGAGAAACATGTGAGCTTCGTGAACGATGTAGATCGTTTGAGCTGAAGAGGGACAGCCCTTACTTGAAACGAAGTCTTGCTTGTAGGAAGACACAGAGCCAGGAATATAACTCCATTTCTGAAGGGAAACACACAGCATAGTTCTCATTGATGGATCACACTCTGCTTTAGAGCAAGAAGCACTTTCTTGCTTTCTAGAGTCTCTAATACAGCAGGAAACTTGAGTGTGCTCAGAACAAAAGAACTGTGTTTCCTACACATAGGGCCATATCTAGTTCAACTCTGCTTCTGAAACTGAAACAAACCACAGGTCCTCTAACATCCAATGCTTGTCAGTTATGATGAGAAACGTGTGAGCTTCATGAACGATGGAGTTCGTTTGAGCTGTAAAGTAACTGCCCTTACCTGAAATGAACTCTTGCTTGTAGGCAGACTCAGAGCCTGGGATTTAACTCCATTTCTGAAGTGAAACACACAACAGAGTTCTCATCCATTGATCACACTCTGCTTTAGAGCCAGAAGCACGCGCTTGCTTTCCAGGGTCTCTAAGACAGCAGGAAATGTGAGTGTGATGAGAACAAAAGAAGGGTGTTCCCTATACGTACAGACCATACCTAGTACAAATGTGCCTCTGAAATTGATACAAAGCACAGGTCCTCTAACATCCAATGCTTGTCATTTAAGAAGAGAAACGTGTGAGCTTCGTGAACGATGGAGATCGTTTGAGCTGAAGAGTGACTGCCCTTACTTGAAATGAAGTCTTGCTTGTACGAAGACACAGAGCCTGGAATACAACTCCATTTCTGAATGGAAACACACAGCATAGTTCTCATCGATGGATCACACTCTGCTTTAGTGTAAGAAGCTCGCTCTTGCTTTCTAGAGTCTCTAATACAGCAGGAAACTTGAGTCTGCTCAGAACAAAAGAAGTGTGTTTCCTACACATAGGGCCATATCTAGTTCAACTCTGCTTCTGAAACTGAAACAAACCAGAGGTCCTCTAACATCCAATGCTTGTCAGTTTAGATGAGAAACGTGTGATCTTCGTGAAGGATGTAGTTCGTTTGAGCTGTAAAGTAACTGCCCTTACTTGAATCGAAGTCTTCCTTGTAGGAAGACTCAGAGCATGGGATTTAACTCCATTTCAGAAGTGAAAGACACAGCAGAGTTCTCATCCATTGATCACACTCTGCTTTAGAGCAAGAAGCACGCTCTTTCTTTCTAGAGTCTCTAAGAGAGCAGAAAACGTGAGTGTGATGAGAACAAAAGAATGGTGGTTCCTACACATATGGACCATATCTAGTACAACTCTGCTTCTGAAACTGATACAAAGCCCTGGTCCTCTAACATCCAATGCTTGTCAGTTAAGATGAGAAACGTGTGAGCTTCGTGAACCATGTAATTCGTTTGAGCTGAAAAGTGACTGCCCTTACCTGAAACGAAGTCGTGCTTGTAGGAACACACAGAGCCTGGAATTTAACTCCATTTCTGAAGGGAAACACACGGCATAGTTCTCATCGATGGATCACACTCTGCTTTAGAGCAAGTAGCATGCTCTTGCTTTCTAGATTCTCTAATACCTCAGAAAACGTGAGTGTGCTCAGAAGAAAAGAATGGTGTTTCCTATACATACGGACCATATCTAGTTCAACTGTGCTTCAGAAACTGAAACAAACCAGAGGTCCTCTAACATCCAATGCTTCTCAGTTAAGATGAGAAACATGTGGGCTTCGTGAACGATGGTGTTCGTTTGAGCTGTAAAGTAACTGCCCTTACCTGAAACGAAGTCTTGCTTGTAGGAAAACTCAGTGCCTGGGATTTAACTCCATTTCTGAAGTGAAACACACAACAGAGTTCTCATCCATTGATCACACTCTGCTTTAGAGCAAGAAGCACGCCCTAGCTTTCTAGAGTCTCTAAGACAGCAAGAAACATGAGTTTGCTGGGAACAAATGAACGGTGTTTCCTACACATACGGACCATATCTAGTCCAATTCTGCTTCTGAAACTGATACAAAGCCCTGGTCCTCTAACATTCAAGGCTTGTCAGTTAAGATTAGAAACGTGTGAGCTTCGTGAACGATGTTGTTCTTTTAATCTGAAAAATGACTGCACTTACTTGAAATGAATTCTTGCTTGTAGGAAGACACAGAGCCTGGAATTTAACTCCATTTCTGAAGGGAAACACACAGCATAGTTCTCTTCGATGGATCACAGTCTGCTTTAGAGCAAGAAGCACGCTCTTGCTTTCTAGAGTGTCTAATACAGCCGGAAATATGAGTGTGCTCAGAACAAAAGAACGGTGTTTCCTACACATACGGGCCATTTCTCGTTCAACTCTGCTTCTGAAACTGAAACAAACCACAGGTCCTCTAACATCCAATGCTTGTCAGTTAAGATGAGAAACGTGTGAGCTTCATGAACGATAGAGTTCGTTTGAGCAGTAAAGTAACTGCCCTTACCTGAAACGAAGTCTTGCTTGTAGGAAGACTCAGAGCCTGGGATTTAACTCCATTTCTGAAGTGAAACACACAGCAGAGTTCTCATCCATTGATCACACTCTGCTTTAGAGCCAGAAGCACACTCTTGCTTTCCAGGGTCTCTAAGACAGCAGGAAATGTGAGTGTGATGAGAACAAAAGAAGGGTGTTCCCTATAGTACAGACCATATCTAGTCCAAATCTGCCTCTGAAATTGATACAAAGCACAGGTCCTCTAACATCCAATGCTTGTCATTTAAGATGAGAAACGTGTGAGCTTCGTGAACGATGGAGATCGTTTGAGAAGAAGAGTGACTGCCCTTACTTGAAATGAAGTCTTGCTTGTACGAAGACACAGAGCCTGGAATATAACTCCATTTCTGAAGGGAAACACACAGCATAGTTCTCATCGATGGATCACACTCTGCTTTAGAGCAAGAAGCTCGCTCTTGCTTTCTAGAGTCTCTAAAACAGCAGGAAACTTGAGTGTGCTCAGAACAAAAGAAGTGTGTTTCCTACACATAGGGCCATATCTAGTTCAACTCTGCTTCTGAAACTGAAACAAACCAGAGGTCCTCTAACATGCAATGCTTGTCAGTTTAGATGAGAAACGTGTGAGCTTCGTGAACGATGTAGTTTGTTTGAGCTGTAAAGTAACTGCCCTTACTTGAATCGAAGTCTTCCTTGTAGGAAGACTCAGAGCATGGGATTTAACTCCATTTCTGAAGGGAAACACACAGCATAGTTCTCATCGATGGATCACATTCTGCTTTAGAGCAAGTAGCATGCTCTTGATTTCTAGATTCTCTAATACCTCAGAAAACGTGAGAGTGCTCAGAAGAAAAGAATGGTGTTTCCTATACATACGGACCATATCTAGTTCAACTCTGCTTCTGAAACTGAAACAAACCAGAGGTCCTCTAACATCAAATGCTTCTCATGTAAGATGAGAAACATGTGAGCTTCGTGAACGATGTAGTTCTCTTAATCTGAAAAATGACTGCACTTGCTTGAAACGAAGTCTTGCTTGTAGGAAG
This sequence comes from Onychomys leucogaster, assembly GCA_949786385.1. Lineage (NCBI taxonomy): Eukaryota > Metazoa > Chordata > Mammalia > Rodentia > Cricetidae > Onychomys > Onychomys leucogaster. The sequence continues at coordinate 1,706,083 of CATKUP010000056.1, forward strand.
ACACAGACCCTGGAATTTAACTCCATTTCTGAAGGGAAGCACACAGCATAGTTCTCTTTGATGGATCACACTCTTCTTTAGAGCAAGAAGCACCCTCTTGCTTTCTAGAGTCTCTAACACAGCCGGAAACATGAGTGTGCTCAGAACTAAAGAAAGGTGTTTCCTATACATACGGACCATATCTAGTTCAACTGTGCTTCTGAAACTGAAACAAACCACAGGTCCTCTAACATCCAATGCTTGTCAGTTAAGATTAGAAACGTGTGAGCTTCGTGAACGATGTAGTTCGTTTGAGCAGAAGAGTGACTGTCCTTACCTGAAATGAAGTCTTGCTTGTAGGGAGACTCAGAGCCTGGGATTTAACTCCATTTCTGAAGTGAAACACACAGCAGAGTTCTCATTCATTGATCACACTGTGCTTTAGAGCTAGAAGCACGCTCTTGTTTCCAGGGTCTCTAAGAATGCAGGAAATATGAGTGTGATGAGAACAAAAGAACGTTGTTCCCTACACATGCGGACCATATCTAGTACAACTCTGCCTCTGAAATTGATACAAAGCACAGGTCCTATAACATCCAATGCTTGTCTGTTAAGATGAGAAACGTGTGAGCTTCGTGAACGATGTAGATCGTTTGAGCTGAAGAGGGACAGCCCTTACTTGAAACGAAGTCTTGCTTGTAGGAAGACACAGAGCCAGGAATATAACTCCATTTCTGAAGGGAAACACACAGCATAGTTCTCATCGATGGATCACACTCTGCTTAAGAGCAAGAAGCACTTTCTTGCTTTCTAGAGTCTCTAATACAGCAGGAAACTTGAGTGTGCTCAGAACAAAAGAACTGTGTTTCCTACACATAGGGCCATATCTAGTTCAACTCTGCTTCTGAAACTGAAACAAACCACAGGTCCTCTAACATCCAATGCTTGTCTGTTATGATGTGAAACGTGTGAGCTTCGTGAACGATGGAGTTCGTTTGAGCTTTAAAGTAACTGCCCTTACCTGAAGCGAACTCTTGCTTGTAGGCAGACTCAGAGCCTGGGATTTAACTCCATTTCTGAAGTGAAATACACAGCAGAGTTCTCATCGATGGATCACACTCTGCTTTAGAGCAAGAAGCATGCTCTTGCTTTCTAGAGTCTCTAATACCGCAGAAAACGTGAGTGTGCTCAGAATAAAAGTACGGTGTTTCCTATACATACGGACCATATCTAGTTCAATTCTGCTTCTGAAACTGAAACAAACCAGAGGTCCTCTAACATCCAATGCTTCTCAGTTAAGATGAGAAACATGTGAGCTTCGTGAAGAATGGTGTTCGTTTGAGCTGTAACGTAACTGGCCTTACCTGAAACGAAGTCTTGCTTGTAGGAAGACTCAGAGCCTGGGATTTAACTCCATTTCTGAAGTGAAACACACAACAGAGTTCTCATCCATTGATCACACTCTGCTTTAGAGCCAGAAGCATGCCCTAGCTTTCTAGAGTCTCTAAGACAGCAAGAAATATGACTTTGCTGAGAACAAATGAATGGTGTTTCCTACACATACGGACCATATCTAGTCCAACTCTGCTTCTGAAACTGATACAAAGCACTGGTCCTCTGACATTCAATGCTTGTCAGTTAAGATGAGAAACGTGTGAGCTTCGTGAAGGATGCAGTTCTTTTGATTTGAAAAATGACTGCACTTACTTTAAAGGAAGTCTTGCTTGTAGAAAGACACAGAGCCTAAAATTTAAATCCATTTCTGAAGGGAAACACACAGCATAGTTCTCATCCACGGATCACACTCTGCTTTAGATCAAGAAGCACGCTCTTGCTTTCTAGAGTCTCTAATACAGCAGGAAACTTGAGTGTGCTCAGAACAAAAAAACGGTGTTTCCTACACATACGGGCCATATCTATTTCAACTCTGCTTCTGAAACTGATACAAAGCACTGGTCCTCTAACATCCGATGCTTGTCAGTTAACATGAGAAACGTGTGAGCTTTGTGAAGGATGTAGTTCATTTGAGCTGTAAATTAACTGCCCTTACCTGAAACGAAGTCTTGTTGTAGGAAGACTCAGAGCCTGGGATTTAACTCCATTTCTGAAGGGAAACACACAACAGAGTTCTCATCCATTGATCACACTCTGCTTTAGAGCAAGAAGCACGCCGTAGCTTTCTAGAGTCTCTAAGACAGCAGGAATCTTGAGTTTGCTGAGAACAAATGAACGGTGTTTCCTACACATACAGGCCATATCTATTTCAACTCTGCTTCTGAAACTGATACAAAACACTTGTCCTCTAACATCCGATGCTTGTTAGTTAACATGAGAAACCTGTGAGCTTCGTGGACCATGTAGTTCATTTGAGTTGAAAAGTGACTGCCCTTACCTGAAACGAAGTCTTGCTTGTAAAAAGACACAGAGCCTGTGGTTAAACTCCATTTCTGAAGGGAAACACCGAACACAGTTCTCATACATGGATCACAGTCTGCTTTAGAGCAAGAAGCACGCTCTTACTTTCTAGAATCTCTAATACCGCAGGAAACGTGTGTGTGTTCAGAAGAAAAGAATGGTGTTTCTTATACATACGGACCATATCTAGTTCAACTCTGCTTCTGAAACTGAAACAAACCACAGGTCCTCTAACATCCAATGATTGTCAGTTATGATGAGAAACGTGTGAGCTTCGTGAACGATGGAGTTCGTTTTAGCTGTAAAGTAACTGCCCTTACCTGAAGCGAACTCTTGCTTGTAGGCAGACTCAGAGCCTGGGATTTAACTCCATTTCTGAAGTGAAACACACAACAGAGTTCTCATCCATTGATCACACTCTGCTTTAGAGCAAGAAGCACGCCGTAGCTTTCTAGAGACTCTAAGACAGCAAGAATCTTGAGTTTGCTGAGAACAAATGAACGGTGTTTCCTACATATACGGACCATATCTAGTCCAACTCTGCTTCTGAAACTGATACAAAGCACTGGTCCTCTAACATTCAATGCTTGTCAGTTAAGATGAGAAACTTGTGAGCATCATGAACGATGTAGTTCGTTTGATCAGAAAAATGACTGCCCTTCCTTGAAACGAAGTCTAGCTTGTAGGAAGACACAGAGCCAGGAATTTATCTCCATTTCTAAAAGGGAAACACATAGCATAGTTCTCTTCGATTGGATCAGACTCTGCTTTATAGCAAGAAGCATGCTCTTGCTTTCTAGATTCTCTAATACAGCCTGAAACGTGAGTGTGCTCAGAAGAAAAGAACGGGGATTCCTACACATATGGGCCTTATATAGTTCAATTCTGCTTCTGAAACTGAAGGAAACGACAGGTCCTCCATAATCCAGTGCTTGTCAGTTAAGATGAGAAACGTGTGAGCTTCGTGAACGATGTAGTTTGTTTGAGCTGTAAAGTAACTGCCCTTACCTGAAACGAAGTCTTGCTTGTAGGAAGATTCAAAGCCTGGGACTTAACTCGATTTCTGAAGTGAGACACACAGCAGAGTTCTCATCCATGGATCACACTCTGCTTTAGAGCCATAAGCAGGCTCTTGCTTTCCAGGGTCTCTAAGACAGCAGGAAATGTGAGTGTGATGAGAACAAAAGAACGGTGTTACTACACATACGGACCATATCTAGTACAACTCTGCCTCTGAAATTGATACAAAGCACAGGTCCTCTAACATCCAATGCTTGTCAGTTAAGATGAGAAACGTGTGAGCTTCCTGAACGATGTAGATCGTTTGAGCTGAAGAGGGACAGCCCTTACTTGAAACGAAGTCTTGCTTGTAGGAAGACACAGAGCCAGGAATATAACTCCATTTCTGAAGGGAAACACACAGCATAGTTCTCATCGATGGATCACACTCTGCTTTAGAGCAAGAAGCACTTTCTTGCTTTCTAGAGTCTCTAATACAGCAGGAAACTTGAGTGTGCTCAGAACAAAAGAACTGTGTTTCCTACACATAGGGCCATATCTAGTTCAACTCTGCTTCTAAAACTGAAACAAACCACAGGTCCTCTAACATCCAATGCTTGTCAGTTATGATGAGAAACGTGTGAGCTTCGTGAACGATGGAGTTCGTTTGAGCTGTAAAGTAACTGCACTTACCTGAAACGAACTATTGCTTGTAGGCAGACTCAGAGCCTGGGATTTAACTCCATTTCTGAAGTGAAACACACAACAGAGTTCTCATCCATTGATCACACTCTGCTTTAGAGCAAGAAGCATGCCGTAGCTTTCTAGAGTCTCTAAGACAGCGGGAATCTTGAGTTTGCTGAGAACAAATGAACGGTGTTTCCTACATATACGGACCATATCTAGTCCAACTCTGCTTCTGAAACTGATACAAAGCATTGGTCCTCTAACATTCAATGCTTGTCAGTTAAGATGAGAAACGTGTGAGCTTTGTGAACGATGTAGTTCGTTTGATCGGAAAAATGACTGCCCTCCTTGAACGAAGTCTAGCTTGTAGGAAGACACAGAGCCAGGAATTTATCTCCATTTCTAAAAGGGAAACCCACAGCATAGTTCTCTTCGATGGATCACACTCTGCTTTAGAGTAAGAAGCACGCTCTTGCTTTCTAGAGTCTCTAATACAGCCTGAAACGTGAGTGTGCTCAGAAGAAAAGAACGGGGTTTCCTACACATTTTGGGCCATATATAGTTCAATTCTGCTTCTGAAACTGAAAGAAACCACAGGTCCTCTAACATCCAATGCTTGTCAGTTAAGATGAGAAACGTGTGAGGTTCGTGAATGATGTAGTTTGTTTGAGCTCTAAAGTAACCGCCCTTACCTGAAACGAAGTCTTGCTTGTAGGAAGACTCAGAGCCTGGGATTTAACTCCATTTCTGAAGGGAAACACACAACAGAGTTCTCATCCATTGATCACACTCTGCTTTAGAGCAAGAAGCACGCCATAGCTTTCTAGAATCTCTAAGACAGCAGGAATCTTGAGTTTGCTGAGAACAAATGAACGGTGTTTCCTACACATACAGGCCATATCTATTTCAACTCTGCATCTGAAACTGATACAAAGCACTGGTCCTCTAACATCCCATGCTTGTCAGTTAACATGAGAAACCTGTGAGCTTCGTGAGCCATGTAGTTCGTTTGAGTTGAAAAGTGACTGCCCTTACCTGAAACGAAGTCTTTCTTGTATAAAGACACAGAGCCTGTGGTTAAACTCCATTTCTGAAGGGAAACACACAACACAGTTCTCATACATGGATCACACTCTGCTTTAGAGCAAGAAGCACGCTCTTACTTTCTAGAATCTCTAATACCGCAGGAAACGTGTGTGTGTTCAGAAGAAAAGAATGGTGTTTCTTATACATACAGACCATATCTAGTTCAACTCTGCTTCTGAAACTGAAACAAACCACAGGTCCTCTAACATCCAATGCTTGTCAGTTATGATGAGAAACGTGTGAGCTTTGTGAACGATGGAGTTCGTTTGAGCTGTAAAGTAACTGCCCTTACCTGAAGCGAACTCTTGCTTGTAGGCAGACTCAGAGCCTGGGATTTAACTCCATTTCTGAAGTGAAACACACAACAGAGTTCTCATCCATTGATCACACTCTGCTTTAGAGCAAGAAGCACGCCGTAGCTTTCTAGAGACTCTAAGACAGCAGGAATCTTGAGTTTGCTGAGAACAAATGAACGGTGTTTCCTACATATACGGACCATATCTAGTCCAACTCTGCTTCTGAAACTGATACAAAGCACTGGTCCTCTAACATTCAATGCTTGTCAGTTAAGATGAGAAACTTGTGAGCATCGTGAACGATGTAGTTCGTTTGATCAGAAAAATGACTGCCCTTCCTTGAAACGAAGTCTAGCTTGTAGGAAGACACAGAGCCAGGAATTTATCTCCATTTCTAAAAGGGAAACACACAGCATAGTTCTCTTCGATTGGATCAGACTCTGCTTTAGAGCAAGAAGCACGCTCTTGCTTTCTAGATTCTCTAATACAGCCTGAAAGTGAGTGTGCTCAGAAGAAAAGAACGGGGTTTCCTACACATATGGGCCATATATAGTTCAATTCTGCTTCTGAAACTGAAGGAAACGACAGGTCCTCCAACATCCAGTGCTTGTCAGTTAAGATGAGAAACGTGTGAGCTTCGTGAACGATGTAGTTTGTTTGAGCTGTAAAGTAACTGCCCTTACCTGAAACGAAGTCTTGCTTGTAGGAAGATTCAAAGCCTGGGATTTAACTCCATTTCTGAAGTGAAACACACAGCAGAGTTCTCATCAATGGATCACACTCTGCTTTAGAGCAAGAAGCATGCTCTTGCTTTCTAGAGTCTCTAATACCGCAGAAAACGTGAGTGTGCTCAGAATAAAAGTACGGTGTTTCCTATACATATGGACCATATCTAGTTCAATTCTGCTTCTGAAACTGAAACAAACCAGAGGTCCTCTAACATCCAATGCTTCTCAGTTAAGATGAGAAACATGTGAGCTTCGTGAACGATGGAGTTATTTTGAGCTGTGAAGTAACTGCCCTTACCTGAAACGAACTCTTGCTTGTAGGCAGACTCAGAGCCTAGGATTTAACTCCATTTCTGAAATGAAACACACAGCAGAGTTCTCATCCATTGATCACACTCTGCTTCAGTGCCATAAGCACGCTCTTACTTTCCAGGGTCTCTAAGACAGCAGGAAATGTGAGTGTGATGAGAACAAAAGAACAGTGTTTCCTACACATAGGGATCATATCTAGTCCAACTCTCCTTCTGAAACTGATACGAAGCACTGGTCCTCTAACATCCAATGCTTGTCATTTAAGATGAGAAACGTGTTAGCTTCGTGAACGATGTAGCTCATTTGAGCTGAAAAATGACTACCCTTACTTGAAACGAAGTCTTGCTTGTAGGAAGACACAGAGCCAGGAATTTAACTCCATTTCTGAAGGGAAACACACAGCATAGTTCTCTTCGATGGATCACACTCTGCTTTAGAGCAAGAAACACGCTCTTGCATTCTAGAGTCTCTATTACAGCCGGAAACGTGATTGTGCTCAGAAGAAAAGAACGGTGTTTCCTACACATATGGGCCATATCTAGATCCACTCTGCTTCTGAAACTGAAACAAACCACAGGTACTCTAACATCCAATGCTTGTCAGTTTAGATGAGAAACGTGTGAGCTTCGTGAACGATGGAGTTCCTTTGAGCTGTAAAGTAACTGCCCTTACCTGAAACAAAGTCTTGCTTGTAGGAAGACTCAGAGCCTGGGATTTAACTCCATTTCTGAAGTGAAACAGACAACAGAGTTCTCATCCATTGATCACACTCTGCTTTAGAGCAAGAAGCACGCCCTAGCTTTCTGAGTCTCAAAGACAGCAAGAAATATGAGTTTGCTGACAACAAATGAACAGAGTTTCCTGCACATAGGGACCATATCTAGTCCAACTCTGCTTCTGAAACTGATACAAAGCACTGGTCCTCTAACATTCAATGCTTGTCAGTTAAGATGAGAAATGTGTGAGCTTCGTGAACGATGTAGTTCCTTTGATCTGAAAAACGACTGCACTTACTTGAAACGAAGTCTTGCTTGTAGGAAGACACAGAGCCTGGAATTTAACTCCATTTCTGAAAGGAAACACACAGCATAGTTCTGTTCGATGGATCACACTCTGCTTTAGAGCAATACGCACGCTCTTGCTTTCTAGAGTCTCTAATACACCCAAAAACTTGTGTGTGCTCAGAACATAAGAAAGGAGTTTCCTACACATACGGGCCATATCTAGTTCAACTCTGCTTCTGAAACTACAACAAACCACAGGTCCTCTAACATCCAATGCTTGTCAGTTAAGATGAGAAACGTGTTAGCTTCATGAACGATGTAGATCATTTGAGCTGAAATGTGACTGCCCTTACTTGAAACGAAGTCTTGCTTGTAGGAACACACAGAGCCTGGAATTTAACTCCTATTCTGAAGGGAAACACACAGCATAGTTCTCATCCATTGATCACACTCTGTTTTAGAGCCAGAATCACGCTCTTGCTTTCCAGATTCTCTACGAGAGCAGGAAATGTGAGTGTGATGAGAACAAAAGAACGGTGGTCCCTACACATACGGACCATATCTAGTACAACTCTGCCTTGAAATTGATACAAAGCACAGGTCCTCTAACATCCAATGCTTGTCAGTTAAGATGAGAAACGTGTTAGCTTCGTCAACAATGTAGTTCGTTTGAGCTGAAAAATGACTGTCCTTACTTGAAACGAAGTCTTGCTTGTAGGAAGACACAGAGCCTGGAATTTAACTCCATTTCTGAAAGGAAACACACAGCATAGTTCTCTTCGACGGAACACACTCTGCTTTAGAGCAAGAAGCACGCTCTTGCTTTCTAGAGTCTCTAATACAGCAGGAAATTGAGTGTGCTCAGAACAAAAGAACTGTGTTTCCTACACATATGGGCCATTTATAGTTCAACTCTGCTTCTGAAACTGAAACAAACCACAGGTCCTCTAACATCTGAAGCTTGTAGGTTAAGATGAGAAACATGTGAGCTTCGTGAATGATGTAGTTCGTTTGAGCTGTAAAGTAACTGCCCTTAACTGAAACGAAGTCTTGCTTGTAGGAAGACACAGAGCCTGGGATTTAACTCCATTTCTGAAGTGAAACACACAGCAGAGTTCTCATCCATTGATCACACTCTGCATTAGAGCCAGCAGCACGCTCTTGCTTTCCAGGGTCTCTAAGACAGCAGGAAATGTGAGTGTGATGAGAACAAAAGAACGGTGGTCCCTACACATACGGACCATATCTAGTACAACTCTGCCTTGAAGTTGATACAAAGCACAGGTCCTCTAACATCCAATGCTTCTCAGTTAAGATGAGAAACGTGTGAGCTTCGTGAATGATGTAGTTCGTTTGAGCTGTAAAGGGACTGCCCTTACCTGAAACGAAGTCTTGCTTGTAGGAAGACTCAGAGCCTGGGATTTGACTCCATTTCTGAAGTGAAACACACAGCAGAGTTCTTATCCATTGATCATACTCTGCTTTAGAGCCAGAAGCACGCTCTAGCTTTCCAGATTCTCTAAGACAGCCTGAAACGTGAGTGTGATGAGAAGAAAAGAACGGTGTTTCTTACACATATGGGCCATATATAGTTCAACTCTGCTTCTGAAACTGAAACAAACCACAGGTCCTCTAACATCCAATGCTTGTCAGTTTAGATGAGAAACGTGTGAGCTTTGTGAACGATGTAGTTCCTTTGAGCTGTAAAGTAACTGCCCTTACCTGAAACAAAGTCCTGCTTGTAGGAAGATTGAGAGCCTGGGATTTAACTCCATTTCTGAAGTGAAACACACAGCAGAGTTCTCATCGATGGATCACACTCTGCTTTAGAGCAAGAAGCATGCTCTTGCTTTCTAGAGTCTCTAATACCGCAGGAAACGTGAGTGTGCTCAGAACAAAAGAACTGTGTTTCCTACACATATGGGCCATATCTAGTCCAACTCTCCTTCTGAAACTTATACAAAGAACTGGTCCTCCAACATACAATGCTTGTCATTTAAGATGAGAAACGTGTTAGCTTCGTGAACCATGTAGTTCGTTTGAGCTGAAAAATGACTGCCCTTACTTGAAACGAAGTCTTGCTTGTAGGAAGACACAGAGCCTGGAATTGAACTCCATTTCTGAAGGGAAACCACAGGATAGTTCTCATCGATGGATCACACTCTGCTATAGAGCAAGAAGCACGCTCTTGCTTTCTAGAGTCTCTAATACAGCAGAAAAATTGAGTGTGCTCAGAACAAAAGAACTGTGTTTCCTACACATATGGGCCATATATAGTTCAACTCTGCTTCTGAAACTGAAACAAACCACAGGACCTCTAACATCCAATGCTTGTCAATTAAGATGAGAAACGTGTGAGTTTCGTGAATGATGTAGTTCGTTTGAGCTGTAAAGTAACTGCCCTTACCTGAAACGAAGTCTTGGTTGTAGGAAGATTCAGAGCCTGGGATTTAACTCCATTTCTGAAGTAAAACACACAGCAGAGTTCTCATCCATTGATCACACTCTGCTTTAGATCCAGAATCACGCTATTGGTTTCCAGGATCTATAAGACAGCAGGAAATGTGAGTGTGATGAGAACAAAAGAACGGAGTTCCCTACACATACGGACCATATCTAGTACAATTCTGCCACTGAAATTGATACAAAGCACAGGTCCTCTAACATTCAATGCTTGTCAGTTAAGATGAGAAACGTGTTAGCTTCATGAACGATGTAGATCGTTTGAGCTGAAAAGTGACTGCCATTACTTGAGACGAAGTCTTGCTTGTAGGAACACACAGAGCCTGGGATTTAACTCCACTTCTGAAGTGAAACACACAGCAGAGTTCTCATATATTGATCACACTCTGCTTTAGAGCCTGAATCAAGCTCTTGCTTTCCAGAGTCTCTAAGACAGCAAGAAATGTGAGTGTGATGAGAACAAAAGAACGGTGTTTCCTACACACAGGGACCATATTTATTCCAACTCTCTTTCTGAAACTGATACAAAGCACTGGTCCTCTAATATCCAATGCTTGTCATTTAAGATGAGAAACGTGTTAGCTTCGTGAACGATGTAGTTCGTTAGAGCTGACCAGTGACTGCCCTTACCTGAAGGGAAATCCTGCTTGTAGGAACACAAAGAGCCAGGAATTTAACTCCATTTCTGAAGGGAAACACACAGCATAGTTCTCTTCGATGGATCACACTCTGCTTTAGAGCAAGAAGCACGCTCTTGCTTTCTAGAGTCTCTAATACACCCAGAAACTTAAGTGTGCTCACAACAAAAGAACGGAGTTTCCTACACATACGGGCCATATCTATTTCAACTCTGCTTCTGAAACTGAAACAAACCACAGGTCCTCTAACATCCAATGCTTGTCAGTTAAGATGAGAAACGTGTTAGCTTCATGAACGATGTAGATCATTTGAGCTGAAATGTGACTGCCCTTACTTGAAACGAAGTCTTGCTTGTAGGAACACACAGAGCCTGGAATTTAACTCCTATTCTGAAGGGAAACACACAGCATAGTTCTCATCGATGGATCACACTCTGCTTTAGAGCAAGAAGCACGCTCTTGCTTTCTAGAGTCTCTAATACAGCAGGAAACTTGAGTGTGCTCAGAAGAAAAGAACGGTGTTTCAGATATATACGGACCATATCTAGTTCAACTCTGCTTCTGAAACTGAAACAAACCAGAGGTCCTCTAACATCCAATGCTTCTCAGTTAAGATGAGAAACATGTGAGCTTTGTGAACGATGGAGTTCTTTTGAGCTGTAAAGTAACTGCCCTTACCTGAAACGAAGTCTTTCTTGTAGGAAGACTAAGAGCCTGGGATTTAACTCCATTTCTGAAGTGAAACACACAACAGAGTTCTCATCCATTGATCACACTCTGCTTTAGAGCAAGAAGCACGCCCTAGCTTTCTAGAGTCTCTAAGACAGCAAGAAACATGAGTTTGCTGAGAACAAATGAACGGTGTTTCCTGCACATAGGGACCATATCTAGTTCAACTCTTCTTCTGAAACTGATACAAAGCACTGGTCCTCTAACATTCAATGCTTGTCAGTTAAGATGAGAAATGTGTGAGCTTCGTGAACGATGTAGTTCCTTTGATCGGAAAAAAGACTGCACTTACTTGAAACGAAGTCTTGCTTGTTGGAAGACACAGAGCCTGGAATTTAACTCCATTTCTGAAGGGAAACACACAGCATATTTCTCTTCGATGGATCACACTCTGCTTTAGAGCAAGAAGCACCCTCTTGCTTTCTAGAGTCTCTAATACAGCAGGGAACTTGTGTGTGCTCAGAACAAAAGAACTGTGTTTCCTACACATAGGGACCATATCTATTCCAACTCTCTTTCTGAAACTGATACAACGCACTGGTACTCTAACATCCAATGCTTGTCATTTAAGATGAGAAACATGTTAGGTTCGTGAACGATGTAGTTCGGTACAGCTGAACAGAGTTTCCTACACATAGGGGCCATATCTATTTCAACTCTGCTTCTGAAACTGAAACAAACCACAGGTCCTCTAACATCCAATGCTTGTCAGTTAAGATGAGAAACGTGTGAGCTTCGTGAACGATGTAGTTCATTTGAGCTGTAATGTAACTGCCCTTACCTGAAACGAAGTCTTGCTTGTAGGAAGACTCAGACCATGGGATTTAACTCCATTTCTGAAGTGAAACACACAGCAGAGTTCTCATCCATTGATCACACTCTGCTTTAGAGCCAGAATCATGCTCTTCCTTTCCAGAGTCTCTAAGAAAGCAGGAAATGTGAGTGTGATGAGAACAAAAGAACGGTGTTTCCTACACATGGGGACCATGTCTAGTCCAACTCTCCTTCTGAAACTGATACAAAGCACTGGTCCTCTAACATTCAATGCATCTCAGTTAAGATGAGAAACGTGTGAGCTTCGTGAATGATGTAGTTCTTTTGAGCAGAAAAGTGACTGCCCTTACCTGAAACGAAGTCTTGCTTGTAGGAAGACTCAGAGCCTGGGATTTAACTCCATTTCTGAAGTGAAACACACAGCAGAGTTCTCATCCATTGATCACACTCTGCTTTAGAGCCAGAATCACACTCTTGCTTTCCAGAGTCTCTAAGACAGCAGGAAATGTGAGTGTGATGAGAACAAAAGAACGGTGTTTCCTACAAATAGAGACCATATCTATTCCAACTCTGTTTCTGAAACTGATACAAAGCACTGGTCCTCTAACATCCAATGCTTGTCATTTAAGATGAGAAACGTGTTAGCTTCGTGAACGATGTTGTCCATTAGAGCTGAACAGTGACTGCCCTTACCTAAACGAAGTCGTGCTTGTAGTAACACACAGAGCCAGGAATTTAACTCCATTTCTGAAGGGAAACACACAGCAGAGTTCTCATCGATGGATCACACTCTGCTTTTGAGCAAGAAGCATGCTCTTGCTTTCTAGAGTCTCTAATACCGCAGGAAACGTGAGTGTGCTGAGAACATAAGAACGGTGTTTCCTACACATACGGACCATATCTAGTCCAACTCTGCTTCTGAAACTGATACAAAGCACTGGTCCTCTGACATTCAATGCTTGTCAGTTAAGATGAGAAACGTGTGAGCTTCGTGAAGGACGTTGGTCTTTTGATCTGAAAAATGACTGCCCTTACTTGAAACGAAGTCTTGCTTGTAGGAAGACTAAGAGGCTGGGATTTAACTCCATTTCTGAAGTGAAACACACAACAGAGTTCTCATCCATTGATCACAATCTGCTTTAGAGCAAGAAGCATGCTCTTGCTTTATAGATTCTCTAAGACAGCAGGAAACGTGAGAGTGTTGAGAACAAAAGAACTGTGTTTCCTACACATACGGACCATATCTAGTCCAACTCTGCTTCTGAAACTGATACAAAGCTCTGGTCCTCTATCATCCGATGCTTGTCAGTTAAGATGAGAAACGTGTGAGCTTCGTGAACGATGTAGTTCGTGTGAGCTGAAACGTGACTGCCCTTACCTGAAATGAATTCTTGCTTGTAGGAAGACACAGATCCTGGGATTTAACTCAATTTCTGAAGGGAAACACACAACACAGTTCACATCCATGGATCACACTCTGCTTTAGACCAAGTAGCACGCTCTTGCTTTCTAGAGTCTCTAATACAGCAGGAAACGTGAGTGTGCTCAGAAGAAAAGAACCGTGTTTCCGATACATACGGACCATATCTGGTCCAACTCTGCTTCTGAAACTGATACAAACCTCTGCTCCTCTAACATCAAATGCTTCTCAGTTAAGATGTGAAACCTGTGAGCTTCGTGAACGATGTAGATTGTTTGAGCTGAAAAGTGACTGCCCTTACTTGAAACGAAGTCGTGCTTGTAGGAACAAACAGAGCCTGGAATTTAACTCCATTTCTGAAGGGAAACACACAGCATAGTTCTCTTCGAAGGATCACACTCTGCTTTAGAGCAAGAAGCACGCTCTTGCTTTCTAGAATCTCTAATACAGCAGGAAACTCGAGTGTGCTCATAACAACAGAACTGTGTTTCCTACACATATGTGCCATATCTAGTTCAACTCTGCTTCTGAAACTGAAACAAACCACAGGTCCTCTAACATCCAATGCTTGTCATTTAAGATGAGAATCGTGTGAGCTTCGTGAACGATGGAGTTTGTTTGAGCTATAAAGTAACTGCCCTCATTGAAACGAATTCTTGCTTGTAGGAAGACTCAGAGCCTGGGATTTAACTCCATTTCTGAAGTGAAACACACAGCAGACTTCTCATCCATTGATCACACTCTACTTTAGAGCAAGAAGCACGATCTTGCTTTCTAGAGTCTCTAAGACAGCAGAAAATGTGAATGTGCTGAGAACAAAAGAACGGTGGTTCCTACACATACGGACCATATCTTGTCCAACTCTGCGTCTGAAACTGATACAAAGCACTGCTCCTCTAACATCCGATGCTTGTCAGTTAAGATGAGAAACGTGTGAGCTTCGTGAACGATGTAGTTCGTTTGAGCTGTAAAGTAACTGCCCTTACGTGAAACGAATTCTTGCTTGTAGGAAGACTCAGAGACTGGGATTTAACTCCATTTCTGAAGTGAAACACACAGCAGACTTCTCATCCATTGATCACACTCTACTTTAGAGCAAGAAGCACGATCTTGCTTTCTAGAGTCTCTAAGACAGCAGAAAATGTGAATGTGCTGAGAACAAAAGAACGGTGGTTCCTACACATACGGACCATATCTAGTCCAACTCTGCGTCTGAAACTGATACAAAGCACTGCTCCTCTAACATCCGATGCTTGTCAGTTAAGATGAGAAACGTGTGAGCTTCGAGAACGATGTAGTTCGTTTGAGCTGTAAAGTAACTGCCCTTACGTGAAACGAATTCTTGCTTGTAGGAAGACTCAGAGACTGGGATTTAACTCCATTTCTGAAGTGAAACACACAGCAGAGTTCTCATCCATGGATCACACTCTGCTTTAGAGCAAGGAGCACGCTCTAGCATTCTAGAGTCTCTAAAACAGCAGGAAATGTGAGTGTGATGAGAACAAAAGAACGGTGTTCCCTACACATACAGAGCATATCTAGTACAACTCTGCCTCTGAAATTGATACAAAGCATAGGTCCTCTAAAATCCAATGCTTGTCAGTTAAGATGAAAAACGTGTGAGCTTCTTGAACGATCTAGTTCGTTTAAGCTGAAAAGTGCCTGCCCTTACATGAAACGAAGTCGTACTCGTAGGAACACACAGAGCCTGGAATTTAACTCCATTTCTGAAGGGATACACAGAGCATAGTTCTCATCCATGGATCACACTCTGCTTTAGAGCAAGAAGCATGCTCTTGCTTTCTAGAGTCTCTAATACTGCAGGAAACGTGACTGTGCTCAGAAGAAAAGAACGGTGTTTCCCATACGTACGGACCATATCTAGTTCAACTCTGCTTCTGAAACTGAAACAAACCAGAGGTCCTCTAACATCCAATGTTTCTCAGTTAAGATAAGAAACATGTGAGCTTCGTGAATGATGGAGTTCGTTTGAGCTGTAAAATAACTGCCCTTATTTGAATCGAATTCTTCCTTGTAGGAAGACTCAGAGCATCGGATTTAACTCCATTTCTGAAGAGAAACACACAGCAGAGTTCTCATCCATAGATCACACTCTGCTTTAGAGCAAGAAGCAAGCTCTTGCTTTCTAGAGTCTCTAAGACAGAAGGAAACTTGAGTGAGCTCAGAACAAAAGAACAGTGTTTTCTACGCATACGGGCCATTTCTAGTTCAACTCTGCTTCTGAAACTGAAACAAACCACAGGTCATCAAACATCCAATACTTGTCAGTTAAGTAGAGAAACGTGTGAGCTTCGTGAATGATGTAGTTCGTTTGAGCTGAAAAGTTACTGCCCTTACTTGAAAGGAAGTCTTTCTTGTAGGAAGCCACAGAGCCTGGTATTTAAATCCATTTCTGAAGGTAAACACACAGCATAGTTCTCATCCATGGATCACACTCTGCTTTAGAGCAAGGAGCATGCTCTAGCATTCTAGAGTCTCTAAGACAGCAGGAAATGTGAGTGTGATGAGAACAAAAGAACGGTGTTCCCTACACATACACAGCGTATCTAGTACAACTCTGCCTCTGAAATTGACACAAAGCACAGGTCCTCTAAAATCCAATGCTTGTCAGTTAAGATGAGAAACGTGTGAGCTTCGTGAACGATGTAGTTCGTTTGAGCTGAAAAGTTACTGCCCTTACTTGAAAGGAAGTCTTTCTTGTAGGAAAACACAGAGCCAGGAATTTAACTCCATTTCTGAAGGGAAACACACAGCATAGTTCTCATCGATGGATCAAACTCTGCTTTAGAGCAAGAAGCACGCTCTTGCTTTCTAGAGTCTCTAATACAGCAGGAAACTTGAGTGTGCTCAGAACAAAAGAACTGTGTTTCCTACACATATGGGCCATATCTGGTTCAACTCTGCGTCTGAAACTGAAAGAATCCACAGTTCTCTAACATCCAATGCTTTTCAATTTAGATGAGAAACGTGTGAGCTTCGTGAATGATGTAGTTCATTTGAGCTGTAAAGTAACTGCCCTTATTTGAATCGAATTCTTCCTTGTAGGAAGACTCAGAGCATGGGATTTAACTCCATTTCTGAAGTGAAACACACAGCAGAGTTCTCATCCATAGATCACATTCTGCTTTAGAGCAAGAAGCAAGCTCTTGCTTTCTAGAGTCTCTAAGAGAGAAGGAAACTTGCGTGAGCTCAGAACAAAAGAACAGTGTTTTCTACACATACGGGCCATTTCTAGTTCAACTCTGCTTCTGAAACTGAAACAAACCACAGGTGATCAAACATCCAATGCTTGTCAGTTAAGTAGAGAAACGTGTGAGCTTTGTGAACGATGTTGTTCATTTCAGCTGTAAAGTAACTGCCCTTACCTGAAACGAAGTAGTGCTTGTAGGAAGACACAGAGCCTGGAATTTAACTCCATTTCTGATGGGAAACACAGCATAGTTCTCATCCATGGATCACACTCTGCTTTAGAGCAAGAAGCACGCTCTTGCTTTCTAGAGTCTCTAATACAGCAGGAAACTTGAGTGTGCTCAGAACAAAAAAACGGTGTTTCCTACACATACGGGCCATATCTAGTTCAACTCTGCTTCTGAAACTGAAACACAGCACTGGTCCTCTAACATCCGATGCTTGTAAGTTAAGATGAGAAACGTGTGAGCTTCTTGAACGATGTAGTTCGTTTGAGCTGAATATTGACTGCCCTTACCTGAAATGAACTCTTGCTTGTATGAAGACACAGAGCCTGGGGTTTAACTCCATTTCTGAAGGGAAACACACAACACAGTTCTCATCCATGGATCACACTCTGCTTTAGTGCAAGAAACACGCACTTTCTTTCTAGAATCTCTAATATCACAGGAAACATGAGTGTGCTCAGAAGAAAAGAAAGGTGTTTCCTGTACATACTGACCATATCTAGTTCAACTCTGCTTCTGAAACTGATACAAAGCACTGGTCCTCTAACATTCAATGCTTGTCAGTTAAGATGAGAAACGTGTGAGCTTCGTGAACGATGTAGATCGTTTGAGCTGAAAAGTGACTGCCCTTACTTGAAACGAAGTCGTGCTTGTAGGAACACACAGAGCCTGGAATTTAACTCCATTTCTGAAGGGAAACTCACAGCATAGTTCTCTTCGATGGATCACACTCTGCTTTAGAGCAAGAAGCACGCTCTTGCTTTCTAGAATCTCTAATACAACAGGAAACTTGAGTGTGCTCAGAACAACAGAACTGTGTGTCCTACACATATGGGCCATATCTAGTTCAACTCTGCTTCTGAAACTGAAACAAAGCACCGGTCATCAAACATCCAATGCTTGTCAGTTAAGATGAGAATCGTGGGAGCTGCGAGAACGATGTAGTTCGTTTGAGATGTAAAGTGACTGCCCTTACTTGAAACGAATTCTTGCTTGTAGGAAGACTCAGAGCATGGGATTTAACTCCATTTCTGAAGTGAAACACACAGCAGAGTTCTCATCCATTGATCACACTCTGCTTTAGAGCCAGAAGCACGCTCTTGCTTTCCAGGGTCTCTAAGACAGCAGGAAATGTGAGTGTGATGAGAACAAAAGAACGGTGTTCCCTACACATACAGAGCATATCTAGTACAACTCTGCCTCTGAAATTGATACAAAGCACAGGTCCTCTAAAATCCAATGCATGTCAGTTAAGATGAGAAACGTGTGAGCTTCGTGAACGATGTAGTTCGTTTAAGCTGAAAAGTGCCTGCCCTTACATGAAACGAAGTCGTACTTGTAGGAACACACAGAGCCTGGAATTTAACTCCATTTCTGAAGGGATACACAGAGCACAGTTCTCATTAATGGATCACACTCTGCTTTAGAGCAAGGAGCATGCTCTTGCTTTCTAGAGTCTCTAATACTGCAGGAAACGTGACTGTGCTCAGAAGAAAAGAACGGTGTTTCCCATACGTACGGACCATATCTAGTTCAACTCTGCTTCTGAAACTGAAACAAACCAGAGGTCCTCTAACATCCAATGTTTCTCAGTTAAGATAAGAAACGTGAGCTTCGTGAATGATGGAGTTCGTTTGAGCTGTAAAATAACTGCCCTTATTTGAATCGAATTCTTCCTTGTAGGAAGACTCAGAGCATCGGATTTAACTCCATTTCTGAAGTGAAACACATAGCAGAGTTCTCATCCATAGATCACACTCTGCTTTAGAGCAAGAAGCAAGCTCTTGCTTTCTAGAGTCTCTAAGACAGAAGGAAACTTGAGTGAGCTCAGAACAAAAGAACAGTGTTTTCTACGCATACGGGCCATTTCTAGTTCAACTCTGCTTCTGAAACTGAAACATACCACAGGTCATCAAACATCCAATGCTTGTCAGTTAAGTAGAGAAACGTGTGAGCTTTGTGAACGATGTTGTTCGTTTCAGCTGTAAAGTAACTGCCCCTACTTGAAACGAAGTCTTGCTTGTAGGAAGACTCAGAGCCTGGGATTTAACTACATTTCTGAAGGGAAACACACAGCAGAGTTCTCATATATAGATCAGACTCTGCTTTAGAGCAAGAAGCACGCTCTTGCTTTCTAGAGTCTCTAAGACAGCAGGAAACATGAGTGTGCTGAGAACAAAAGAACGGTGTTCCCTACACATACGGACCATATCTAGTACAACTCGGCCTCTGAAATTGATACAAAGCACAGGTCCTCTAACATCCAATGCTTGTCATGAAAGATGAGAAACGTGTGAGCTTCGTGAACCATGTAGTTCGTTTCAGCTGAAAAGTGACTGCCCTTACCTGAAACGAAGTAGTGCTTGTAGGAAGACACAGAACCTGGAATTTAACTCCATTTCTGAAGGGAAACACCGCATAGTTCTCATCCATGGATCACACTCTGCTTTAGAGCAAGAAGCACGCTCTTGCTTTCTAGAGTCTCTAATACAGCAGGAAACTTGAGTGTGCTCAGAACAAAAAAACGGTGTTTCCTACACATACGGGCCATATCTAGTTCAACTCTGCTTCTGAAACTGAAACACAGCACTGGTCCTCTAACATCCGATGCTTGTAAGTTAAGATGAGAAACGTGTGAGCTTCGTGAACGATGTAGTTCGTTTGAGCTGAAAAGTGACTGCCCTTACTTGAAACGAAGTCGTGCTTGTAGGAACACACAGAGCCTGGAATTTAACTCCATTTCTGAAGGGAAACACACAGCATAGTTCTCATCCATTGATCACACTCTGTTTTAGAGCCAGAATCACGCTCTTGCTTTCCAGATTCTCTACGAGAGCAGGAAATGTGAGTGTGATGAGAACAAAAGAACGGTGGTCCCTACACATACGGACCATATCTAGTACAACTCTGCCTTGAAATTGATACAAAGCACAGGTCCTCTAACATCCAATGCTTGTCAGTTAAGATGAGAAACGTGTTAGCTTCGTCAACAATGTAGTTCGTTTGAGCTGAAAAATGACTGTCCTTACTTGAAACGAAGTCTTGCTTGTAGGAAGACACAGAGCCTGGAATTTAACTCCATTTCTGAAAGGAAACACACAGCATAGTTCTCTTCGACGGAACACACTCTGCTTTAGAGCAAGAAGCACGCTCTTGCTTTCTAGAGTCTCTAATACAGCAGGAAATTGAGTGTGCTCAGAACAAAAGAACTGTGTTTCCTACACATATGGGCCATTTATAGTTCAACTCTGCTTCTGAAACTGAAACAAACCACAGGTCCTCTAACATCTGAAGCTTGTAGGTTAAGATGAGAAACATGTGAGCTTCGTGAATGATGTAGTTCGTTTGAGCTGTAAAGTAACTGCCCTTACCTGAAACGAAGTCTTGCTTGTAGGAAGACACAGAGCCTGGGATTTAACTCCATTTCTGAAGTGAAACACACAGCAGAGTTCTCATCCATTGATCACACTCTGCATTAGAGCCAGCAGCACGCTCTTGCTTTCCAGGGTCTCTAAGACAGCAGGAAATGTGAGTGTGATGAGAACAAAAGAACGGTGGTCCCTACACATACGGACCATATCTAGTACAACTCTGCCTTGAAGTTGATACAAAGCACAGGTCCTCTAACATCCAATGCTTCTCAGTTAAGATGAGAAACGTGTGAGCTTCGTGAATGATGTAGTTCGTTTGAGCTGTAAAGGGACTGCCCTTACCTGAAACGAAGTCTTGCTTGTAGGAAGACTCAGAGCCTGGGATTTGACTCCATTTCTGAAGTGAAACACACAGCAGAGTTCTTATCCATTGATCATACTCTGCTTTAGAGCCAGAAGCACGCTCTAGCTTTCCAGATTCTCTAAGACAGCCTGAAACGTGAGTGTGATGAGAAGAAAAGAACGGTGTTTCTTACACATATGGGCCATATATAGTTCAACTCTGCTTCTGAAACTGAAACAAACCACAGGTCCTCTAACATCCAATGCTTGTCAGTTTAGATGAGAAACGTGTGAGCTTTGTGAACGATGTAGTTCCTTTGAGCTGTAAAGTAACTGCCCTTACCTGAAACAAAGTCCTGCTTGTAGGAAGATTGAGAGCCTGGGATTTAACTCCATTTCTGAAGTGAAACACACAGCAGAGTTCTCATCGATGGATCACACTCTGCTTTAGAGCAAGAAGCATGCTCTTGCTTTCTAGAGTCTCTAATACCGCAGGAAACGTGAGTGTGCTCAGAACAAAAGAACTGTGTTTCCTACACATATGGGCCATATCTAGTCCAACTCTCCTTCTGAAACTTATACAAAGAACTGGTCCTCCAACATACAATGCTTGTCATTTAAGATGAGAAACGTGTTAGCTTCGTGAACCATGTAGTTCGTTTGAGCTGAAAAATGACTGCCCTTACTTGAAACGAAGTCTTGCTTGTAGGAAGACACAGAGCCTGGAATTTAACTCCATTTCTGAAGGGAAACCACAGGATAGTTCTCATCGATGGATCACACTCTGCTATAGAGCAAGAAGCACGCTCTTGCTTTCTAGAGTCTCTAATACAGCAGAAAAATTGAGTGTGCTCAGAACAAAAGAACTGTGTTTCCTACACATATGGGCCATATATAGTTCAACTCTGCTTCTGAAACTGAAACAAACCACAGGACCTCTAACATCCAATGCTTGTCAATTAAGATGAGAAACGTGTGAGTTTCGTGAATGATGTAGTTCGTTTGAGCTGTAAAGTAACTGCCCTTACCTGAAACGAAGTCTTGGTTGTAGGAAGATTCAGAGCCTGGGATTTAACTCCATTTCTGAAGTGAAACACACAGCAGAGTTCTCATCCATTGATCACACTCTGCTTTAGATCCAGAATCACGCTATTGGTTTCCAGGATCTATAAGACAGCAGGAAATGTGAGTGTGAGGAGAACAAAAGAACGGAGTTCCCTACACATACGGACCATATCTAGTACAATTCTGCCACTGAAATTGATACAAAGCACAGGTCCTCTAACATTCAATGCTTGTCAGTTAAGATGAGAAACGTGTTAGCTTCATGAACGATGTAGATCGTTTGAGCTGAAAAGTGACTGCCATTACTTGAGACGAAGTCTTGCTTGTAGGAACACACAGAGCCTGGGATTTAACTCCACTTCTGAAGTGAAACACACAGCAGAGTTCTCATATATTGATCACACTCTGCTTTAGAGCCTGAATCAAGCTCTTGCTTTCCAGAGTCTCTAAGACAGCAAGAAATGTGAGTGTGATGAGAACAAAAGAACGGTGTTTCCTACACACAGGGACCATATTTATTCCAACTCTCTTTCTGAAACTGATACAAAGCACTGGTCCTCTAATATCCAATGCTTGTCATTTAAGATGAGAAACGTGTTAGCTTCGTGAACGATGTAGTTCGTTAGAGCTGACCAGTGACTGCCCTTACCTGAAGGGAAATCCTGCTTGTAGGAACACAAAGAGCCAGGAATTTAACTCCATTTCTGAAGGGAAACACACAGCATAGTTCTCTTCGATGGATCACACTCTGCTTTAGAGCAAGAAGCACGCTCTTGCTTTCTAGAGTCTCTAATACACCCAGAAACTTAAGTGTGCTCACAACAAAAGAACGGAGTTTCCTACACATACGGGCCATATCTATTTCAACTCTGCTTCTGAAACTGAAACAAACCACAGGTCCTCTAACATCCAATGCTTGTCAGTTAAGATGAGAAACGTGTTAGCTTCATGAACGATGTAGATCATTTGAGCTGAAATGTGACTGCCCTTACTTGAAACGAAGTCTTGCTTGTAGGAACACACAGAGCCTGGAATTTAACTCCTATTCTGAAGGGAAACACACAGCATAGTTCTCATCGATGGATCACACTCTGCTTTAGAGCAAGAAGCACGCTCTTGCTTTCTAGAGTCTCTAATACAGCAGGAAACTTGAGTGTGCTCAGAAGAAAAGAACGGTGTTTCAGATATATACGGACCATATCTAGTTCAACTCTGCTTCTGAAACTGAAACAAACCAGAGGTCCTCTAACATCCAATGCTTCTCAGTTAAGATGAGAAACATGTGAGCTTTGTGAACGATGGAGTTCTTTTGAGCTGTAAAGTAACTGCCCTTACCTGAAACGAAGTCTTTCTTGTAGGAAGACTAAGAGCCTGGGATTTAACTCCATTTCTGAAGTGAAACACACAACAGAGTTCTCATCCATTGATCACACTCTGCTTTAGAGCAAGAAGCACGCCCTAGCTTTCTAGAGTCTCTAAGACAGCAAGAAACATGAGTTTGCTGAGAACAAATGAACGGTGTTTCCTGCACATAGGGACCATATCTAGTTCAACTCTTCTTCTGAAACTGATACAAAGCACTGGTCCTCTAACATTCAATGCTTGTCAGTTAAGATGAGAAATGTGTGAGCTTCGTGAACGATGTAGTTCCTTTGATCGGAAAAAAGACTGCACTTACTTGAAACGAAGTCTTGCTTGTTGGAAGACACAGAGCCTGGAATTTAACTCCATTTCTGAAGGGAAACACACAGCATATTTCTCTTCGATGGATCACACTCTGCTTTAGAGCAAGAAGCACCCTCTTGCTTTCTAGAGTCTCTAATACAGCAGGGAACTTGTGTGTGCTCAGAACAAAAGAACTGTGTTTCCTACACATAGGGACCATATCTATTCCAACTCTCTTTCTGAAACTGATACAACGCACTGGTACTCTAACATCCAATGCTTGTCATTTAAGATGAGAAACATGTTAGGTTCGTGAACGATGTAGTTCGGTACAGCTGAACAGAGTTTCCTACACATAGGGGCCATATCTATTTCAACTCTGCTTCTGAAACTGAAACAAACCACAGGTCCTCTAACATCCAATGCTTGTCAGTTAAGATGAGAAACGTGTGAGCTTCGTGAACGATGTAGTTCATTTGAGCTGTAATGTAACTGCCCTTACCTGAAACGAAGTCTTGCTTGTAGGAAGACTCAGACCATGGGATTTAACTCCATTTCTGAAGTGAAACACACAGCAGAGTTCTCATCCATTGATCACACTCTGCTTTAGAGCCAGAATCATGCTCTTCCTTTCCAGAGTCTCTAAGAAAGCAGGAAATGTGAGTGTGATGAGAACAAAAGAACGGTGTTTCCTACACATGGGGACCATGTCTAGTCCAACTCTCCTTCTGAAACTGATACAAAGCACTGGTCCTCTAACATTCAATGCATCTCAGTTAAGATGAGAAACGTGTGAGCTTCGTGAATGATGTAGTTCTTTTGAGCAGAAAAGTGACTGCCCTTACCTGAAACGAAGTCTTGCTTGTAGGAAGACTCAGAGCCTGGGATTTAACTCCATTTCTGAAGTGAAACACACAGCAGAGTTCTCATCCATTGATCACACTCTGCTTTAGAGCCAGAATCACACTCTTGCTTTCCAGAGTCTCTAAGACAGCAGGAAATGTGAGTGTGATGAGAACAAAAGAACGGTGTTTCCTACAAATAGAGACCATATCTATTCCAACTCTGTTTCTGAAACTGATACAAAGCACTGGTCCTCTAACATCCAATGCTTGTCATTTAAGATGAGAAACGTGTTAGCTTCGTGAACGATGTTGTCCATTAGAGCTGAACAGTGACTGCCCTTACCTAAACGAAGTCGTGCTTGTAGTAACACACAGAGCCAGGAATTTAACTCCATTTCTGAAGGGAAACACACAGCAGAGTTCTCATCGATGGATCACACTCTGCTTTTGAGCAAGAAGCATGCTCTTGCTTTCTAGAGTCTCTAATACCGCAGGAAACGTGAGTGTGCTGAGAACATAAGAACGGTGTTTCCTACACATACGGACCATATCTAGTCCAACTCTGCTTCTGAAACTGATACAAAGCACTGGTCCTCTGACATTCAATGCTTGTCAGTTAAGATGAGAAACGTGTGAGCTTCGTGAAGGACGTTGGTCTTTTGATCTGAAAAATGACTGCCCTTACTTGAAACGAAGTCTTGCTTGTAGGAAGACTAAGAGGCTGGGATTTAACTCCATTTCTGAAGTGAAACACACAACAGAGTTCTCATCCATTGATCACAATCTGCTTTAGAGCAAGAAGCATGCTCTTGCTTTATAGATTCTCTAAGACAGCAGGAAACGTGAGAGTGTTGAGAACAAAAGAACTGTGTTTCCTACACATACGGACCATATCTAGTCCAACTATGCTTCTGAAACTGATACAAAGCTCTGGTCCTCTATCATCCGATGCTTGTCAGTTAAGATGAGAAACGTGTGAGCTTCGTGAACGATGTAGTTCGTGTGAGCTGAAACGTGACTGCCCTTACCTGAAATGAATTCTTGCTTGTAGGAAGACACAGATCCTGGGATTTAACTCAATTTCTGAAGGGAAACACACAACACAGTTCACATCCATGGATCACACTCTGCTTTAGACCAAGTAGCACGCTCTTGCTTTCTAGAGTCTCTAATACAGCAGGAAACGTGAGTGTGCTCAGAAGAAAAGAACCGTGTTTCCGATACATACGGACCATATCTGGTCCAACTCTGCTTCTGAAACTGATACAAACCTCTGCTCCTCTAACATCAAATGCTTCTCAGTTAAGATGTGAAACCTGTGAGCTTCGTGAACGATGTAGATTGTTTGAGCTGAAAAGTGACTGCCCTTACTTGAAACGAAGTCGTGCTTGTAGGAACAAACAGAGCCTGGAATTTAACTCCATTTCTGAAGGGAAACACACAGCATAGTTCTCTTCGAAGGATCACACTCTGCTTTAGAGCAAGAAGCACGCTCTTGCTTTCTAGAATCTCTAATACAGCAGGAAACTCGAGTGTGCTCATAACAACAGAACTGTGTTTCCTACACATATGTGCCATATCTAGTTCAACTCTGCTTCTGAAACTGAAACAAACCACAGGTCCTCTAACATCCAATGCTTGTCATTTAAGATGAGAATCGTGTGAGCTTCGTGAACGATGGAGTTTGTTTGAGCTATAAAGTAACTGCCCTCATTGAAACGAATTCTTGCTTGTAGGAAGACTCAGAGCCTGGGATTTAACTCCATTTCTGAAGTGAAACACACAGCAGACTTCTCATCCATTGATCACACTCTACTTTAGAGCAAGAAGCACGATCTTGCTTTCTAGAGTCTCTAAGACAGCAGAAAATGTGAATGTGCTGAGAACAAAAGAACGGTGGTTCCTACACATACGGACCATATCTTGTCCAACTCTGCGTCTGAAACTGATACAAAGCACTGCTCCTCTAACATCCGATGCTTGTCAGTTAAGATGAGAAACGTGTGAGCTTCGTGAACGATGTAGTTCGTTTGAGCTGTAAAGTAACTGCCCTTACGTGAAACGAATTCTTGCTTGTAGGAAGACTCAGAGACTGGGATTTAACTCCATTTCTGAAGTGAAACACACAGCAGACTTCTCATCCATTGATCACACTCTACTTTAGAGCAAGAAGCACGATCTTGCTTTCTAGAGTCTCTAAGACAGCAGAAAATGTGAATGTGCTGAGAACAAAAGAACGGTGGTTCCTACACATACGGACCATATCTAGTCCAACTCTGCGTCTGAAACTGATACAAAGCACTGCTCCTCTAACATCCGATGCTTGTCAGTTAAGATGAGAAACGTGTGAGCTTCGAGAACGATGTAGTTCGTTTGAGCTGTAAAGTAACTGCCCTTACGTGAAACGAATTCTTGCTTGTAGGAAGACTCAGAGACTGGGATTTAACTCCATTTCTGAAGTGAAACACACAGCAGAGTTCTCATCCATGGATCACACTCTGCTTTAGAGCAAGGAGCACGCTCTAGCATTCTAGAGTCTCTAAAACAGCAGGAAATGTGAGTGTGATGAGAACAAAAGAACGGTGTTCCCTACACATACAGAGCATATCTAGTACAACTCTGCCTCTGAAATTGATACAAAGCATAGGTCCTCTAAAATCCAATGCTTGTCAGTTAAGATGAAAAACGTGTGAGCTTCTTGAACGATCTAGTTCGTTTAAGCTGAAAAGTGCCTGCCCTTACATGAAACGAAGTCGTACTCGTAGGAACACACAGAGCCTGGAATTTAACTCCATTTCTGAAGGGATACACAGAGCATAGTTCTCATCCATGGATCACACTCTGCTTTAGAGCAAGAAGCATGCTCTTGCTTTCTAGAGTCTCTAATACTGCAGGAAACGTGACTGTGCTCAGAAGAAAAGAACGGTGTTTCCCATACGTACGGACCATATCTAGTTCAACTCTGCTTCTGAAACTGAAACAAACCAGAGGTCCTCTAACATCCAATGTTTCTCAGTTAAGATAAGAAACATGTGAGCTTCGTGAATGATGGAGTTCGTTTGAGCTGTAAAATAACTGCCCTTATTTGAATCGAATTCTTCCTTGTAGGAAGACTCAGAGCATCGGATTTAACTCCATTTCTGAAGAGAAACACACAGCAGAGTTCTCATCCATAGATCACACTCTGCTTTAGAGCAAGAAGCAAGCTCTTGCTTTCTAGAGTCTCTAAGACAGAAGGAAACTTGAGTGAGCTCAGAACAAAAGAACAGTGTTTTCTACGCATACGGGCCATTTCTAGTTCAACTCTGCTTCTGAAACTGAAACAAACCACAGGTCATCAAACATCCAATGCTTGTCAGTTAAGTAGAGAAACGTGTGAGCTTCGTGAATGATGTAGTTCGTTTGAGCTGAAAAGTTACTGCCCTTACTTGAAAGGAAGTCTTTCTTGTAGGAAGCCACAGAGCCTGGTATTTAAATCCATTTCTGAAGGTAAACACACAGCATAGTTCTCATCCATGGATCACACTCTGCTTTAGAGCAAGGAGCATGCTCTAGCATTCTAGAGTCTCTAAGACAGCAGGAAATGTGAGTGTGATGAGAACAAAAGAACGGTGTTCCCTACACATACACAGCGTATCTAGTACAACTCTGCCTCTGAAATTGACACAAAGCACAGGTCCTCTAAAATCCAATGCTTGTCAGTTAAGATGAGAAACGTGTGAGCTTCGTGAACGATGTAGTTCGTTTGAGCTGAAAAGTTACTGCCCTTACTTGAAAGGAAGTCTTTCTTGTAGGAAAACACAGAGCCAGGAATTTAACTCCATTTCTGAAGGGAAACACACAGCATAGTTCTCATCGATGGATCAAACTCTGCTTTAGAGCAAGAAGCACGCTCTTGCTTTCTAGAGTCTCTAATACAGCAGGAAACTTGAGTGTGCTCAGAACAAAAGAACTGTGTTTCCTACACATATGGGCCATATCTGGTTCAACTCTGCGTCTGAAACTGAAAGAATCCACAGTTCTCTAACATCCAATGCTTTTCAATTTAGATGAGAAACGTGTGAGCTTCGTGAATGATGTAGTTCATTTGAGCTGTAAAGTAACTGCCCTTATTTGAATCGAATTCTTCCTTGTAGGAAGACTCAGAGCATGGGATTTAACTCCATTTCTGAAGTGAAACACACAGCAGAGTTCTCATCCATAGATCACATTCTGCTTTAGAGCAAGAAGCAAGCTCTTGCTTTCTAGAGTCTCTAAGAGAGAAGGAAACTTGCGTGAGCTCAGAACAAAAGAACAGTGTTTTCTACACATACGGGCCATTTCTAGTTCAACTCTGCTTCTGAAACTGAAACAAACCACAGGTGATCAAACATCCAATGCTTGTCAGTTAAGTAGAGAAACGTGTGAGCTTTGTGAACGATGTTGTTCATTTCAGCTGTAAAGTAACTGCCCTTACCTGAAACGAAGTAGTGCTTGTAGGAAGACACAGAGCCTGGAATTTAACTCCATTTCTGATGGGAAACACAGCATAGTTCTCATCCATGGATCACACTCTGCTTTAGAGCAAGAAGCACGCTCTTGCTTTCTAGAGTCTCTAATACAGCAGGAAACTTGAGTGTGCTCAGAACAAAAAAATGGTGTTTCCTACACATACGGGCCATATCTAGTTCAACTCTGCTTCTGAAACTGAAACACAGCACTGGTCCTCTAACATCCGATGCTTGTAAGTTAAGATGAGAAACGTGTGAGCTTCGTGAACGATGTAGTTCGTTTGAGCTGAAAAGTGACTGCCCTTACATGAAACGAAGTCGTGCTTGTAGGAACACACAGAGCCTGGAATTTAACTCCATTTCTGAAGGGAAACACACAGCATAGTTCTCTTCGATGGATCACACTCTGCTTTAGAGCAAGAAGCACGCTCTTGCTTTCTAGAATCTCTAATACAACAGGAAACTTGAGTGTGCTCAGAACAACAGAACTGTGTGTCCTACACATATGGGCCATATCTAGTTCAACTCTGCTTCTGAAACTGAAACAAACCACAGGTCATCAAACATCCAATGCTTGTCAGTTAAGATGAGAATCGTGGGAGCTTCGTGAACGATGTAGTTCGTTTGAGCTGTAAAGTGACTGCCCTTACTTGAAACGAATTCTTGCTTGTAGGAAGACTCAGAGCATGGGATTTAACTCCATTTCTGAAGTGAAACACACAGCAGAGTTCTCATCCATTGATCACACTCTGCTTTAGAGCCAGAAGCACGCTCTTGCTTTCCAGGGTCTCTAAGACAGCAGGAAATGTGAGTGTGATGAGAACAAAAGAACGGTGTTCCCTACACATACAGAGCATATCTAGTACAACTCTGCCTCTGAAATTGATACAAAGCACAGGTCCTCTAAAATCCAATGCTTGTCAGTTAAGATGAAAAACGTGTGAGCTTCGTGAACGATGTAGTTCGTTTAAGCTGAAAAGTGCCTGCCCTTACCTGAAACGAAGTTGTGCTTGTAGGAACACATAGAGCCTGGAATTTAACTCCATTTCTGACGGGAAACACAGAGCACAGTTCTCACTGATGGATCACACTCTGCTTTAGATCAAGAAGCATGCTCTTGCTTTCTAGAGTCTCTAACACTGCAGGAAACGTGACTGTGCTCAAAGGAAAGAACGGTGTTTCCCATATGTACGGACCATATCTAGTTCAACTCTGCTTCTGAAACTTAAACAAACCAGAGGTCCTCTAACATCCAATGTTTCTCAGTTAAGATGAGAAACATGTGAGCTTCGTGAATGATGGAGTTCGTTTTAGCTGTAAAGTAACTGCCCTTACCTGAAACGAAGTCTTGCTTGTAGCAAGACTCAGAGCCTGGGATTTAACTCCATTTCTGAAGTGAAACACACAACAGAGTTCTCATCCATTGATCACACACTGCTTTAGAGCAAGAAGCACGCCCTAGCATTCTAGAGTCTCTAAGACAGCAGGAAACTTGAGTTTGCTGAGAAGAAATGAACGGTGTATCCTACACATACAGACCATATCTAGTCCAACTCTGCTTCTGAAACTGATACAAAGCACTGGTCCTCTAACATTCAATGCTTGTCAGTTAAGATGAGAAACTTGTGAGCTTCGTGAACGATGTAGATCGTTTGAGCTGAAAAGTGACTGCCCTTACTTGAAACGAAGTCTTGCTTGTAGGAAGACACAGAGCCTGGAATATAACTCCATTTCTGAAGCGAAACACAGAGCATAGTTCTCATCCATGGATCACACTCTGCTTTAGAGCAAGAAGCAAGCTCTTGCTTTCTAGAGTCTCTAAGACAGCAGGAAACTTGAGTGAGCTCAGAACAAAAGAACAGTGTTTTCTACACATACGGGCCATTTCTAGTTCAGCTCTGCTTCTGAAACTGAAACAAACCACAGGACATCAAACATCCAATGCTTGTCAGTTAAGTAGAGAAACTTGTGAGCTTTGTGAACGATGTTGTTCGTTTCAGCTGTAAAGTAACTTCCCTTACCTGAAACGAAGTCTTGCTTGTAGGAAGACTCAGAGTCTGGGTTTTAACTACATTTCTGAAGGGAAACACACAGCAGAGTTCTCATATATAGATCACACTCTGCTTTAGAGCAAGAAGCACGCTCTTGCATTCTAGAGTCTCTAATACAGCAGGAAACGTGAGTGTGCTCAGAACAAATGAACGGTGTTTCCTACACATACGGACCATATCTAGTCCGACTCTGCTGCTGAAAATGATACAAAGCACTGGTCCTCTAACATCCATGCTTGTCAGTTAAGATGCGAAACGTGTGAGCTTCGTGAACGATGTAGTTCGTTTGAGCTGAAAAGTTACTGCCCTTACTTGAAAGGAAGTCTTTCTTGTAGGAAGCCACAGAGCCTGGTATTTAAATCCATTTCTGAAGGTAAACACACAGCATAGTTCTCATCCATGGATCACACTCTGCTTTAGAGCAAGGAGCATGCTCTAGCATTCTAGAGTCTCTAAGACAGCAGGAAATGTGAGTGTGATGAGAACAAAAGAACGGTGTTCCCTACACATACACAGCGTATCTAGTACAACTCTGCCTCTGAAATTGACACAAAGCACAGGTCCTCTAAAATCCAATGCTTGTCAGTTAAGATGAGAAACGTGTGAGCTTCGTGAACGATGTAGTTCGTTTGAGCTGAAAAGTTACTGCCCTTACTTGAAAGGAAGTCTTTCTTGTAGGAAAACACAGAGCCAGGAATTTAACTCCATTTCTGAAGAGAAACACACAGCATAGTTCTCATCGATGGATCAAACTCTGCTTTAGAGCAAGAAGCACGCTCTTGCTTTCTAGAGTCTCTAATACAGCAGGAAACTTGAGTGTGCTCAGAACAAAAGAACTGTGTTTCCTACACATATGGGCCATATCTGGTTCAACTCTGCTTCTGAAACTGAAAGAATCCACAGTTCTCTAACATCCAATGCTTTTCAATTTAGATTAGAAACGTGTGAGCTTCGTGAACGATGTAGTTAGTTTGAGCAGTAAAATAACTGCCCATACATGAAATGAAGTCTTGCTTGTAGGAAGACTCAGAGCCTGGGATTTAACTCCATTTCTGAAGTGAAACACACAGCAGAGTTCTCATCCAATTATCACACTCTGCTTTAGAGCCAGAAGCACGCTCTTGCTTTCTAGAGTCTCTAAGACAGCAGGGAACATGAGTGTGCCAAGAACAAAAGAACGTTGTTTCCTACACATATGGACCATATCTAGTCCAACTCTGCTTCTGAAACTGATACAAAGCACTGGTCCTCTAACATTCAATGCTTGTCAGTTAAGATGAGAAACGTGTGAGCTTCTTGAACGATGTAGATCGTTTGAGCTGAAAAATGACTGCCCTTACTTGCAACGAAGTCTTGCTTGTAGGAAGACACAGAGCCTGGAATTTAACTCCATTTCTGAAGTAAAACACACAGCAGAGTTCTCATCCATTGATCACACTCTGCTTTAGAGCAAGAAGCACGCTCTTGCTTTCTAGAGTCTCTAAGACAGCAGGGAACATGAGTGTGCCAAGAACAAAAGAACGTTGTTTCCTACACATATGGACCATATCTAGTCCAACTCTGCTTCTGAAACTGATACAAAGCACGGGTCCTCTAACATCCAATGCTTATCTGTGAAGATGAGAAACGTGTGAGCTTCGTGAACGATGTAGTTCGTTTGAGCTGAAAAGTGACTGCCCTTACCTGAAACGAAGTAGTGCTTGTAGGAACACACAGAGCCTGGAATTTAACTCCATTTCTGAAGGGAAACACACAGCATAGTTCCCTTCGATGGATCACACTCTGCTTTAGAGCAAGACGCACGCTCTTGCTTTCTAGAGTCTCTAATACAGCCGGAAACTTGAGTGTGCTCAGAACAAAATAACGGTGTTTCCTACACATACAGGCCATATCTAGTTCAACTCTGCTTCTGAAACAGAAAAAAACCACAGGTCCTCTAACATCCAATGCTTGTCAGTTAAGATGAGAAACGTGTGAGCTTCGTGAACAATGTAGATCGTTTGAGCTGAAAAGTGACTGCCCTTACCTGAAAAGAAGTCGTGCTTGTAAGCACACACAGAGCCTGGAATTAAACTCCATTTCTGAAGGGAAACACACAGCACAGTTCTCATTGATGGATCACACTCTGCTTCAGAGCAAGAAGCATGCTCTTGCTTTCTAGAGTCTCTAATACAGCAGGAAACGTGAGTGTGATGAGAACAAAAGAGCGTTGTTCCCTACACATATGGACCATATCTAGTACAACTCTGCCTCTGAAATTGATACAAAGCACAGGTCCTCTAACATCCAATGCTTGTCAGTTAAGATGAGAAACGTGTGAGCTTCGTGAACGATGTAGTTCGTTTGAGCTGAAAAGTGACTGCCCTTACCTGAAACGAACTCTTGCTTGTAGGAAGACTCAGAGCCTGGGATTTAACTCCATTTCTGAAGTGAAACACACAACAGAGTTCTCATCCATTGATCACACTCTGCTTTAGAGCAAGAAGCACTCCCTAGCATTCTAGAGTCTCTAAGACAGCAGGAAACTTGAGTTTGCTGAGAACAAATGAACGGTGTTTCCTACACATACCGACCATATCTAGTCCAACTCTGCTTCTGAAACTGATACAAAGCAATGGTCCTCTAACATTCAATTCTTGTCAGTTAAGATCAGAAACTTGTGAGCTTCGTGAACGATGTAGTTCGTTTGAGCTGTAAAGTAACTGCCCTTATTTGAATCGAAGTCTTCCTTGTAGGAAGACTCAGAGCATGCGATTTAACTCCATTTCTGAAGTGAAACACACAGCAGAGTTCTCATCCATTGATCACACTCTGCTTCACAGCAAGAAGCATGCTCTTGCTTTCTAGAGTCTCTAATACAGCAGGAAACTTGAGTGTGCTCAGAACAAAATAACTGTGTTTCCTACACATATGGGCCATATCTAGTTCAACTCTGCTTCTGAAACTGAAAGAAACCACAGGTCCTCTAACATCCAATGCTTGTCAGTTAAGATGAGAATCGTGTGAGCTTTGTGAACGATGTAGCTCGTTTGAGCTATAAAGTAACTGCCCTTATTTGAATCGAAGTCTTCCTTGTAGGAAGACACAGAGCCTGGAATTTAACTCCATTTCTGAAGGGAAACACACAGCATAGTTCTCATCCATGGATCACACTCTGCTTTAGAGCAACAAGCACACTCTTTCTTTCAAGAATCTCTAATACCACAGGAAACGTGAGTGTGCTCAAATAAAAGAACGGTGTTTTCTATACATACGGACCATATCTAGTTCAACTCTGCTTCTGAAACTGAAACAAACCAGAGGTCCTCTAACATCCATTGTTTCTCAGTTAAGATGAGAAACATGTGAGCTTCGTGAACGATGTAGATCGTTTGAGCTGTAAAGTAACTGCCCTTACCTGAAACGAAGTCTTGCTTGTAGGAAGACTCAGAGCCTGGGATTTAACTCCATTTCTGAAGTAAAACACACAACAGAGTTCTCATCCATTTATCACACTCTGCTTTAGAGCAAGAAGCACGCGTAGCATTCTAGAGTCTCTAACACAGCAGGAAACTTGAGTTTGCTGAGAACAAATGAACGGTGTTTCCTACACATACAGACCATATTTAGTCCAACTCTGCTTCTGAAACTGATACAAAGCACTGGTCCTCTAACATTCAATGCTTGTCAGTTAAGATGAGAAACTTGTGAGCTTCGTGAACGATGTAGATCGTTTGAGCTGAAAAGTGACTGCCCTTACTTGAAACGAAGTCTTGCTTGTAGGAAGACACAGAGCCTGGAATATAACTCCATTTCTGAAGCGAAACACAGAGCATAGTTCTCATCGATGGATCACACTCTGCTTTAGAGCAAGAAGCACGCTCTTCCTTTCTAGAGTCTCTAATACAGCAGGAAACTTGAGTGAGCTCAGAACAAAAGAACAGTGTTTTCTACACATACGGGCCATTTCTAGTTCAGCTCTGGTTCTGAAACTGAAACAAACCACAGGTCATCAAACATCCAATGCTTTTCAGTTAAGTAGAGAAACGTGTGAGCTTTGTGAACTATGTTGTACGTTTCAGCTGTAAAGTAACTGCCCTTACCTGAAACGAAGTC
This sequence comes from Onychomys leucogaster, assembly GCA_949786385.1. Taxonomy (NCBI): domain Eukaryota; kingdom Metazoa; phylum Chordata; class Mammalia; order Rodentia; family Cricetidae; genus Onychomys; species Onychomys leucogaster. The sequence goes on from CATKUP010000056.1 coordinate 1,740,974, forward strand.
TTGCTTGTAGGAAGACTCAGAGCTTGGGATTTAACTCCATTTCTGAAGGGAAACACACAGCAGAGTTCTCATATATAGATCACACTCTGCGTTAGAGCAAGAAGCACACTCTTGCTTTCTAGAGTCTCTAAGACAGCAGGAAACATGAGTGTGCTGAGAAGAAAAGAACGGTGTTTCCTACACATACGGACCATATCTAGTCCAATTCTGCTTCTGAAACTGATACAAAGCACTGGTCTTCTAACATCCAATGCTTGTCATTTAAGATGAGAAACATGTGAGCTTCGTGAACGATGTAGTTCATTTGAGCTGAATAGTGACTGCCCTTACCTAAAACGAAGTCTTGATTGTATGAATACACAGAGCCTGGTATTTAAATCCATTTCTGAATGTAAACACACAGCATAGTTCTCATCCATGGATCACACTCTGTTTTAGAGCAAGGAGCACGCTCTAGCATTCTAGAGTCTCTAAGACAGCAGGAAACGTAAGTATGCTGAGAAGAAAAGAACGGTGTTTCCTACACATACGGGCCATTTCTAGTTCAACTCTGCTTCTGAAACTGAAACAAACCACAGGTGATCAAACATCCAATGCTTGTCAGTTAAGTAGAGAAACGTGTGAGCTTTGTGAACGATGTTGTTCATTTCAGCTGTAAAGTAACTGCCCCTACCTGAAACGAAGTCTTGCTTGTAGGAAGACTCAGAGCCTGGGATTTAACTCCATTTCTGAAGGGAAACACACAGCAGAGTTCTAATATATAGATCAGACTCTGCTTTAGAGCAAGAAGCACGCTCTTGCTTTCTAGAGTCTCTAAGACAGCAGGAAACATGAGTGTGCTGAGAACAAAAGAACGGTGTTCCCTACACATACGGACCATATCTAGTACAACTCTGCCTCTGAAATTGATACAAAGCACAGGTCCTCTAACATCCAATGCTTGTCATTAAAGATGAGAAACGTGTGAGCTTCGTGAACGATGTATTTCGTTTGAGCTGAAAATTGACTGCCCTTACCTGAAATGAACTCTTGCTTGTATGAAGACACAGAGCCTGGGGTTTAACTCCATTTCTGAAGGGAAACACACAACACAGTTCTCAACCATGGATCACACTCTACTTTAGAGCAAGAAACACGCTCTTTCTTTCTAGAATCTCTAATACCACAGGAAACATGAGTGTGCTCAGAAGAAAAGAACGGTGTTTCCTATACAAACTGCCCATATCTAGTTCAACTCTGCTTCTGAAACTGAAACAAACCAGAAGTCCTCTAACATCCAATGCTTGTCAGTTAAGATGAGAATCGTGTGAGCTTCGTGAACGATGTAGTTCATTTGACCTGTAAAGTGACTGCCCTTAACTGAAACGAAGTCTTGCTTGTAGGAAGACTCAGAGCCTGGGATTTAACTCCATTTCTGAAGTGAAACACACAACAGAGTTCTCATCCATTGATCACACTCTGCTTTAGAGCAAGTAGCACGCCCTAGCATTCTAGAGTCTCTAAGACAGCAGGAAACTTGAGTTTGCTGAGAACAAATGAACGGTGTTTCCTACACATACAGACCATATCTAGTCCAACTCTGCTTCTGAAACTGATACAAAGCACTGGTCCTCTAACATTCAATGCTTGTCAGTTAAGATGAGAAACGTGTGAGCTTCGTGAATGATGTAGATCATTTGAGCTGAAAAGTGACTGCCCTTACTTGAAACGAAGTCGTGCTTGTAGGAACACACAGAGCCTGGAATTTATCTCCATTTCTGAAGGGAAACACACAGCATAGTTCTCTTCGATGGATCACACTCTGCTTTAGAGCAAGAAGCACGCTCTTGCTTTCTAGAATCTCTAATACAGCAGGAAACTTGAGTGTGCTCAGAACAACAGAACTGTGTTTCCTACACATATGGGCCATATCTAGTTCAATTCTGCTTCTGAAACTGAAACAAACCACAGGTCCTCTAACATCCAATGCTTGTCAGTTAAGATGAGAATCGTGTGAGCTTCGTGAACGATGTAGTTCGTTTGAGCTGTAAAGTGACTGCCCTTATTTGAATCGAATTCTTCCTTGTAGGAAGACTCAGAGCATGGGATTTAACTCCATTTCTGAAGTGAAACACACAGCAGACTTCTCATCCATTGATCACACTCTACTTTGGAGCAAGAAGCACGATCTTGCTTTCTAGAGTCTCTAAGACAGCAGAAAATGTGAGTGTGCTGAGAACAAAAGAACGGGGGTTCCTACACATACGGACCATATCTAGTCCAACTCTGCTTCTGAAACTGATACAAAGCACTGGTCCTCTAACATCCAATGCTTGTCAGTTAACATGAGAAACGTGTGAGCTTCGTGAACGATGGAGTTCGTTTGAGCTGAAAAGTGACTGCCCTTACCTGAAACGAAGTCGTGCTTGTAGGAACACACAGAGCCTGGAATTTAACTCCATTTCTGAAGGGAAACACACAGCATAGTTCTCTTCGATGGATCACACTCTGCTTTAGAGCAAGAAGCACGCTCTTGCTTTCTAGAGTCTCTAATACTGCCGGAAACTTGAGTGTGCTCAGAATAAAAAAACGGTGTTTCCTACACATATGGGCCATATCTAGTTCAACTCTGCTTCTGAAACTGAAACAAACCAGAGGTCCTCTAACATCCAATGCTTGTCAGTTAAGATGAGAAACGTGTGAGCTTCGTGAACGATGTAGTTAGTTTGAGCAGTAAAATAACTGCCCATACATGAAATGAAGTCTTGCTTGTAGGAAGACTCAGAGCCTGGGATTTAACTCCATTTCTGAAGTGAAACACACAGCAGAGTTCTCATCCAATTATCACACTCTGCTTTAGAGCCAGAAGCACGCTCTTGCTTTCTAGAGTCTCTAAGACAGCAGGGAACATGAGTGTGCCAAGAACAAAAGAACGTTGTTTCCTACACATATGGACCATATCTAGTCCAACTCTGCTTCTGAAACTGATACAAAGCACTGGTCCTCTAACATTCAATGCTTGTCAGTTAAGATGAGAAACGTGTGAGCTTCTTGAACGATGTAGATCGTTTGAGCTGAAAAATGACTGCCCTTACTTGCAACGAAGTCTTGCTTGTAGGAAGACACAGAGCCTGGAATTTAACTCCATTTCTGAAGTAAAACACACAGCAGAGTTCTCATCCATTGATCACACTCTGCTTTAGAGCAAGAAGCACGCTCTTGCTTTCTAGAGTCTCTAAGACAGCAGGGAACATGAGTGTGCCAAGAACAAAAGAACGTTGTTTCCTACACATATGGACCATATCTAGTCCAACTCTGCTTCTGAAACTGATACAAAGCACGGGTCCTCTAACATCCAATGCTTATCTGTGAAGATGAGAAACGTGTGAGCTTCGTGAACGATGTAGTTCGTTTGAGCTGAAAAGTGACTGCCCTTACCTGAAACGAAGTAGTGCTTGTAGGAACACACAGAGCCTGGAATTTAACTCCATTTCTGAAGGGAAACACACAGCATAGTTCCCTTCGATGGATCACACTCTGCTTTAGAGCAAGACGCACGCTCTTGCTTTCTAGAGTCTCTAATACAGCCGGAAACTTGAGTGTGCTCAGAACAAAATAACGGTGTTTCCTACACATACAGGCCATATCTAGTTCAACTCTGCTTCTGAAACAGAAAAAAACCACAGGTCCTCTAACATCCAATGCTTGTCAGTTAAGATGAGAAACGTGTGAGCTTCGTGAACAATGTAGATCGTTTGAGCTGAAAAGTGACTGCCCTTACCTGAAAAGAAGTCGTGCTTGTAAGCACACACAGAGCCTGGAATTAAACTCCATTTCTGAAGGGAAACACACAGCACAGTTCTCATTGATGGATCACACTCTGCTTCAGAGCAAGAAGCATGCTCTTGCTTTCTAGAGTCTCTAATACAGCAGGAAACGTGAGTGTGATGAGAACAAAAGAGCGTTGTTCCCTACACATATGGACCATATCTAGTACAACTCTGCCTCTGAAATTGATACAAAGCACAGGTCCTCTAACATCCAATGCTTGTCAGTTAAGATGAGAAACGTGTGAGCTTCGTGAACGATGTAGTTCGTTTGAGCTGAAAAGTGACTGCCCTTACCTGAAACGAACTCTTGCTTGTAGGAAGACTCAGAGCCTGGGATTTAACTCCATTTCTGAAGTGAAACACACAACAGAGTTCTCATCCATTGATCACACTCTGCTTTAGAGCAAGAAGCACTCCCTAGCATTCTAGAGTCTCTAAGACAGCAGGAAACTTGAGTTTGCTGAGAACAAATGAACGGTGTTTCCTACACATACCGACCATATCTAGTCCAACTCTGCTTCTGAAACTGATACAAAGCAATGGTCCTCTAACATTCAATTCTTGTCAGTTAAGATCAGAAACTTGTGAGCTTCGTGAACGATGTAGTTCGTTTGAGCTGTAAAGTAACTGCCCTTATTTGAATCGAAGTCTTCCTTGTAGGAAGACTCAGAGCATGCGATTTAACTCCATTTCTGAAGTGAAACACACAGCAGAGTTCTCATCCATTGATCACACTCTGCTTCACAGCAAGAAGCATGCTCTTGCTTTCTAGAGTCTCTAATACAGCAGGAAACTTGAGTGTGCTCAGAACAAAATAACTGTGTTTCCTACACATATGGGCCATATCTAGTTCAACTCTGCTTCTGAAACTGAAAGAAACCACAGGTCCTCTAACATCCAATGCTTGTCAGTTAAGATGAGAATCGTGTGAGCTTTGTGAACGATGTAGCTCGTTTGAGCTATAAAGTAACTGCCCTTATTTGAATCGAAGTCTTCCTTGTAGGAAGACACAGAGCCTGGAATTTAACTCCATTTCTGAAGGGAAACACACAGCATAGTTCTCATCCATGGATCACACTCTGCTTTAGAGCAACAAGCACACTCTTTCTTTCAAGAATCTCTAATACCACAGGAAACGTGAGTGTGCTCAAATAAAAGAACGGTGTTTTCTATACATACGGACCATATCTAGTTCAACTCTGCTTCTGAAACTGAAACAAACCAGAGGTCCTCTAACATCCATTGTTTCTCAGTTAAGATGAGAAACATGTGAGCTTCGTGAACGATGTAGATCGTTTGAGCTGTAAAGTAACTGCCCTTACCTGAAACGAAGTCTTGCTTGTAGGAAGACTCAGAGCCTGGGATTTAACTCCATTTCTGAAGTAAAACACACAACAGAGTTCTCATCCATTTATCACACTCTGCTTTAGAGCAAGAAGCACGCGTAGCATTCTAGAGTCTCTAACACAGCAGGAAACTTGAGTTTGCTGAGAACAAATGAACGGTGTTTCCTACACATACAGACCATATTTAGTCCAACTCTGCTTCTGAAACTGATACAAAGCACTGGTCCTCTAACATTCAATGCTTGTCAGTTAAGATGAGAAACTTGTGAGCTTCGTGAACGATGTAGATCGTTTGAGCTGAAAAGTGACTGCCCTTACTTGAAACGAAGTCTTGCTTGTAGGAAGACACAGAGCCTGGAATATAACTCCATTTCTGAAGCGAAACACAGAGCATAGTTCTCATCGATGGATCACACTCTGCTTTAGAGCAAGAAGCACGCTCTTCCTTTCTAGAGTCTCTAATACAGCAGGAAACTTGAGTGAGCTCAGAACAAAAGAACAGTGTTTTCTACACATACGGGCCATTTCTAGTTCAGCTCTGGTTCTGAAACTGAAACAAACCACAGGTCATCAAACATCCAATGCTTTTCAGTTAAGTAGAGAAACGTGTGAGCTTTGTGAACTATGTTGTACGTTTCAGCTGTAAAGTAACTGCCCTTACCTGAAACGAAGTCTTGCTTGTAGGAAGACTCAGAGCTTGGGATTTAACTCCATTTCTGAAGGGAAACACACAGCAGAGTTCTCATATATAGATCACACTCTGCGTTAGAGCAAGAAGCACACTCTTGCTTTCTAGAGTCTCTAAGACAGCAGGAAACATGAGTGTGCTGAGAAGAAAAGAACGGTGTTTCCTACACATACGGACCATATCTAGTCCAATTCTGCTTCTGAAACTGATACAAAGCACTGGTCTTCTAACATCCAATGCTTGTCATTTAAGATGAGAAACATGTGAGCTTCGTGAACGATGTAGTTCATTTGAGCTGAATAGTGACTGCCCTTACCTAAAACGAAGTCTTGATTGTATGAATACACAGAGCCTGGTATTTAAATCCATTTCTGAATGTAAACACACAGCATAGTTCTCATCCATGGATCACACTCTGTTTTAGAGCAAGGAGCACGCTCTAGCATTCTAGAGTCTCTAAGACAGCAGGAAACGTAAGTATGCTGAGAAGAAAAGAACGGTGTTTCCTACACATACGGGCCATTTCTAGTTCAACTCTGCTTCTGAAACTGAAACAAACCACAGGTGATCAAACATCCAATGCTTGTCAGTTAAGTAGAGAAACGTGTGAGCTTTGTGAACGATGTTGTTCATTTCAGCTGTAAAGTAACTGCCCCTACCTGAAACGAAGTCTTGCTTGTAGGAAGACTCAGAGCCTGGGATTTAACTCCATTTCTGAAGGGAAACACACAGCAGAGTTCTAATATATAGATCAGACTCTGCTTTAGAGCAAGAAGCACGCTCTTGCTTTCTAGAGTCTCTAAGACAGCAGGAAACATGAGTGTGCTGAGAACAAAAGAACGGTGTTCCCTACACATACGGACCATATCTAGTACAACTCTGCCTCTGAAATTGATACAAAGCACAGGTCCTCTAACATCCAATGCTTGTCATTAAAGATGAGAAACGTGTGAGCTTCGTGAACGATGTATTTCGTTTGAGCTGAAAATTGACTGCCCTTACCTGAAATGAACTCTTGCTTGTATGAAGACACAGAGCCTGGGGTTTAACTCCATTTCTGAAGGGAAACACACAACACAGTTCTCAACCATGGATCACACTCTACTTTAGAGCAAGAAACACGCTCTTTCTTTCTAGAATCTCTAATACCACAGGAAACATGAGTGTGCTCAGAAGAAAAGAACGGTGTTTCCTATACAAACTGCCCATATCTAGTTCAACTCTGCTTCTGAAACTGAAACAAACCAGAAGTCCTCTAACATCCAATGCTTGTCAGTTAAGATGAGAATCGTGTGAGCTTCGTGAACGATGTAGTTCATTTGACCTGTAAAGTGACTGCCCTTAACTGAAACGAAGTCTTGCTTGTAGGAAGACTCAGAGCCTGGGATTTAACTCCATTTCTGAAGTGAAACACACAACAGAGTTCTCATCCATTGATCACACTCTGCTTTAGAGCAAGTAGCACGCCCTAGCATTCTAGAGTCTCTAAGACAGCAGGAAACTTGAGTTTGCTGAGAACAAATGAACGGTGTTTCCTACACATACAGACCATATCTAGTCCAACTCTGCTTCTGAAACTGATACAAAGCACTGGTCCTCTAACATTCAATGCTTGTCAGTTAAGATGAGAAACGTGTGAGCTTCGTGAATGATGTAGATCATTTGAGCTGAAAAGTGACTGCCCTTACTTGAAACGAAGTCGTGCTTGTAGGAACACACAGAGCCTGGAATTTATCTCCATTTCTGAAGGGAAACACACAGCATAGTTCTCTTCGATGGATCACACTCTGCTTTAGAGCAAGAAGCACGCTCTTGCTTTCTAGAATCTCTAATACAGCAGGAAACTTGAGTGTGCTCAGAACAACAGAACTGTGTTTCCTACACATATGGGCCATATCTAGTTCAATTCTGCTTCTGAAACTGAAACAAACCACAGGTCCTCTAACATCCAATGCTTGTCAGTTAAGATGAGAATCGTGTGAGCTTCGTGAACGATGTAGTTCGTTTGAGCTGTAAAGTGACTGCCCTTATTTGAATCGAATTCTTCCTTGTAGGAAGACTCAGAGCATGGGATTTAACTCCATTTCTGAAGTGAAACACACAGCAGACTTCTCATCCATTGATCACACTCTACTTTGGAGCAAGAAGCACGATCTTGCTTTCTAGAGTCTCTAAGACAGCAGAAAATGTGAGTGTGCTGAGAACAAAAGAACGGGGGTTCCTACACATACGGACCATATCTAGTCCAACTCTGCTTCTGAAACTGATACAAAGCACTGGTCCTCTAACATCCAATGCTTGTCAGTTAACATGAGAAACGTGTGAGCTTCGTGAACGATGGAGTTCGTTTGAGCTGAAAAGTGACTGCCCTTACCTGAAACGAAGTCGTGCTTGTAGGAACACACAGAGCCTGGAATTTAACTCCATTTCTGAAGGGAAACACACAGCATAGTTCTCTTCGATGGATCACACTCTGCTTTAGAGCAAGAAGCACGCTCTTGCTTTCTAGAGTCTCTAATACTGCCGGAAACTTGAGTGTGCTCAGAATAAAAAAACGGTGTTTCCTACACATATGGGCCATATCTAGTTCAACTCTGCTTCTGAAACTGAAACAAACCAGAGGTCCTCTAACATCCAATGCTTGTCAGTTAAGATGAGAAACGTGTGAGCTTCGTGAACGATGTAGTTAGTTTGAGCAGTAAAATAACTGCCCATACATGAAATGAAGTCTTGCTTGTAGGAAGACTCAGAGCCTGGGATTTAACTCCATTTCTGAAGTGAAACACACAGCAGAGTTCTCATCCAATTATCACACTCTGCTTTAGAGCCAGAAGCACGCTCTTGCTTTCTAGAGTCTCTAAGACAGCAGGGAACATGAGTGTGCCAAGAACAAAAGAACGTTGTTTCCTACACATATGGACCATATCTAGTCCAACTCTGCTTCTGAAACTGATACAAAGCACTGGTCCTCTAACATTCAATGCTTGTCAGTTAAGATGAGAAACGTGTGAGCTTCTTGAACGATGTAGATCGTTTGAGCTGAAAAATGACTGCCCTTACTTGCAACGAAGTCTTGCTTGTAGGAAGACACAGAGCCTGGAATTTAACTCCATTTCTGAAGTAAAACACACAGCAGAGTTCTCATCCATTGATCACACTCTGCTTTAGAGCAAGAAGCACGCTCTTGCTTTCTAGAGTCTCTAAGACAGCAGGGAACATGAGTGTGCCAAGAACAAAAGAACGTTGTTTCCTACACATATGGACCATATCTAGTCCAACTCTGCTTCTGAAACTGATACAAAGCACGGGTCCTCTAACATCCAATGCTTATCTGTGAAGATGAGAAACGTGTGAGCTTCGTGAACGATGTAGTTCGTTTGAGCTGAAAAGTGACTGCCCTTACCTGAAACGAAGTAGTGCTTGTAGGAACACACAGAGCCTGGAATTTAACTCCATTTCTGAAGGGAAACACACAGCATAGTTCCCTTCGATGGATCACACTCTGCTTTAGAGCAAGACGCACGCTCTTGCTTTCTAGATTCTCTAATACAGCCGGAAACTTGAGTGTGCTCAGAACAAAATAACGGTGTTTCCTACACATACAGGCCATATCTAGTTCAACTCTGCTTCTGAAACAGAAACAAACCACAGGTCCTCTAACATCCAATGCTTGTCAGTTAAGATGAGAAACGTGTGAGCTTCGTGAACAATGTAGATCGTTTGAGCTGAAAAGTGACTGCCCTTACCTGAAAAGAAGTCGTGCTTGTAAGCACACACAGAGCCTGGAATTAAACTCCATTTCTGAAGGGAAACACACAGCACAGTTCTCATTGATGGATCACACTCTGCTTCAGAGCAAGAAGCATGCTCTTGCTTTCTAGAGTCTCTAATACAGCAGGAAACGTGAGTGTGATGAGAACAAAAGAGCGTTGTTCCATACACATATGGACCATATCTAGTACAACTCTGCCTCTGAAATTGATACAAAGCACAGGTCCTCTAACATCCAATGCTTGTCAGTTAAGATGAGAAACGTGTGAGCTTCGTGAACGATGTAGTTCGTTTGAGCTGAAAAGTGACTGCCCTTACCTGAAACGAACTCTTGCTTGTAGGAAGACTCAGAGCCTGGGATTTAACTCCATTTCTGAAGTGAAACACACAACAGAGTTCTCATCCATTGATCAAACTCTGCTTTAGAGCAAGAAGCATGCCCTAGCATTCTAGAGTCTCTAAGACAGCAGGAAACTTGAGTTTGCTGAGAACAAATGAACGGTGTTTCCTACACATACCGACCATATCTAGTCCAACTCTGCTTCTGAAACTGATACAAAGCACTGGTCCTCTAACATTCAATTCTTGTCAGTTGAGATCAGAAACTTGTGAGCTTCGTGAACGATGTAGTTCGTTTGAGCTGTAAAGTAACTGCCCTTATTTGAATCGAAGTCTTCCTTGTAGGAAGACTCAGAGCATGCGATTTAACTCCATTTCTGAAGTGAAACACACAGCAGAGTTCTCATCCATTGATCACACTCTGCTTTAGAGCAAGAAGCAAGCTCTTGCTTTCTAGAGTCTCTAAGACAGCAGGAAACATGAGTGTGCTGAGAACAAAAGAATGGTGTTCCCTACACATACGGACCATATCTAGTACAACTCTGCCTGTGAAACTGATACAAAGCACAGGTCCTCTAACATCCAATGCTTGTCATTAAAGATGAGAAACGTGTGAGCTTCGTGAACCGTGTAGTTCGTTTCAGCTGAAAAGTGACTGCCCTTACCTGAAACGAAGTAGTGCTTGTAGGAAGACACAGAGCCTGGGATTTAACTCCATTTCTGAAGGGAAACACACAGAATAGTTATCTTCCTTAGGTCCCACTCTGCTTTAGAGCAAGAAGCACGCACTTGCTTTCTAGATTCTCTAATACAGCAGGAAACATGAGTGTGCTCAGAACAAAAGAACGGTGTTTCCTACACATTCAGACCAGATCTAGTTCAACTCTCCTTCTGAAACTGAAACCATCCACAGGTCCTCTAACATCCAATGCTTGTCAGTTAAGGTGAGAAACGTGGGAGCTTCTTGAACGATGGAGTTCGTTTGAGCTGTAAAGTAACTGCCCTTACTTGAAACAAAGTCTTGCTTGTAAGAAGACTCAGATCCTGGGATTTAACTCCATTTCTGAAGTGAAATACACAACAGAGTTCTCTTCCATTGATCACACTCTGCTTTAGAGCAAGAAGCACGCCCTAGCTTTCTAGAGTCTCTAAAACAGCAGGAAACTTGAGTTTGCTGAGAACAAATGAACGGTGTTTCCTACACATACGAACCATATCTAGTCCAACTCTCCTTCTGAAACTGATACAAAGCACTGGTCCTATAACATTCAATGCTTGTCAGTTAAGATGAGAAACGTGTGAGCTTCGTGAACGATGTAGTCCGTTTAAGCTGAAAAGTGACTGCCCTTACCTGAAACGAAGTCGTGCTTGTAGGCACACACAGAGCCTGGAATTTAACTCCATTTCTTAAGGGAAACACACAGCACAGTTCTCATTGATGGATCACACTCTGCTTCAGAGCAAGAAGCATGCTCTTGCTTTCTAGAGTCTCTAATACAGCAGGATACTTGAGTGTGCTCAGAACAAAATAACTGTGTTTCCTACACATATGGGCCATATCTAGTTCAACTCTGCTTCTGAAACTGAAAGAAACCACAGGTCCTCTAACATGTCAGTTAAGATGAGAATCGTGTGAGCTTTGTGAACGATGTAGCTCGTTTGAGCTATAAAGTAACTGCCCTTATTTGAATCGAAGTCTTCCTTGTAGGAAGACACAGAGCCTGGAATTTAACTCCATTTCTGAAGGGAAACACACAGCATAGTTCTCATCCATGGATCACACTCTGTTTTAGAGCAACAAGCACGCTCTTTCTTTCAAGAATCTCTAATACCACAGGAAACGTGAGTGTGCTCAAATAAAAGAACGGTGTTTTCTATACATACGGACCATATCTAGTTCAACTCTGCTTCTGAAACTGAAACAAACCAGAGGTCCTCTAACATCCATTGTTTCTCAGTTAAGATGAGAAACATGTGAGCTTCGTGAACGATGTGGATCGTTTGAGCTGTAAAGTAACTGCCCTTACCTGAAACGAAGTCTTGCTTGTAGGAAGACTCAGAGCCTGGGATTTAACTCCATTTCTGAAGTAAAACACACAACAGAGTTCTCATCCATTTATCACACTCTGCTTTAGAGCAAGAAGCACGCGTAGCATTCTAGAGTCTCTAACACAGCAGGAAACTTGAGTTTGCTGAGAACAAATGAACGGTGTTTCCTACACATACAGACCATATTTAGTCCAACTCTGCATCTGAAACTGATACAAAGCACTGGTCCTCTAACATTCAATGCTTGTCAGTTAAGATGAGAAACTTGTGAGCTTCGTGAACGATGTAGATCGTTTGAGCTGAAAAGTGACTGCCCTTACTTGAAACGAAGTCTTGCTTGTAGGAAGACACAGAGCCTGGAATATAACTCCATTTCTGAAGCGAAACACAGAGCATAGTTCTCATCGATGGATCACACTCTGCTTTAGAGCAAGAAGCACGCTCTTCCTTTCTAGAGTCTCTAATACAGCAGGAAACTTGAGTGAGCTCAGAACAAAAGAACAGTGTTTTCTACACATACGGGCCATTTCTACTTCAGCTCTGGTTCTGAAACTGAAACAAACCACAGGTCATCAAACATCCAATGCTTTTCAGTTAAGTAGAGAAACGTGTGAGCTTTGTGAACTATGTTGTATGTTTCAGCTGTAAAGTAACTGCCCTTACCTGAAACGAAGTCTTGCTTGTAGGAAGACTCAGAGCTTGGGATTTAACTCCATTTCTGAAGGGAAACACACAGCAGAGTTCTCATATATAGATCACACTCTGCGTTAGAGCAAGAAGCACACTCTTGCTTTCTAGAGTCTCTAAGACAGCAGGAAACATGAGTGTGCTGAGAAGAAAAGAACGGTGTTTCCTACACATACGGACCATATCTAGTCCAATTCTGCTTCTGAAACTGATACAAAGCACTGGTCTTCTAACATCCAATGCTTGTCATTTAAGATGAGAAACATGTGAGCTTCGTGAACGATGTAGTTCATTTGAGCTGAATAGTGACTGCCCTTACCTAAAAAGAAGTCTTGATTGTATGAATACACAGAGCCTGGTATTTAAATCCATTTCTGAATGTAAACACACAGCATAGTTCTCATCCATGGATCACACTCTGTTTTAGAGCAAGGAGCACGCTCTAGCATTCTAGAGTCTCTAAGACAGCAGGAAACGTAAGTATGCTGAAAAGAAAAGAACGGTGTTTCCTACACATACGGACCATATCTAGTCCAATTCTGCTTCTGAAACTGATACAAAGCACTGGTCTTCTAACATCCAATTCTTGTCATTTAAGATGAGAAACGTGTGAGCTTCGTGAACGATGTAGTTCGTTTGAGCTGAATAGTGACTGCCCTTACCTAAAACGAAGTCTTGATTGTATGAAGACACAGAGTCTGGAGTTTAACTCCATTTATGAAGGGAAACACACAACAAAGTTCTCATCGATGGATCACACTCTGCGTTAGAGCAAGAAGCACGCTCTTGCTTTCTAGATTCTCTAATACCGCAGGAAACGTGAGAGTGCTCACAAGAAAAGAACAGTGTTTCCTACACATACGGACCATATCTAGTTCAACTCGGCTTCTGATACTGAAAGAAACCAGAGGTCCTCTAACATCCAATGCTTGTCAGTTAAGATGAGAAACGTGTGAGCTTCGTGAACGATGTAGTTTTTTGAGCTGTAAATTAACTGCCCTTACCTGAAATGAAATCTTGCTTGTAGGAAGACACAGAGCCTGGGATTTAACTCCATTTCTGAAGGGAAACACAAAGCATAGTTCTCATCCATTGATCACACTCTGCTTTAGAGCAACAAGCACGCTCTTGCTTTCTAGAGTCTCTAATACAGCAGAAAACGTGAGTGTGCTCAGAAGAATAGGACGGTTTTTCCTATATATAAGGACCATATCTAGTTCAACTCTGCTTGAAATTTATAGAAAGCAAACGTCCTCTAACATCCAATGCTTCTCAGTTAAGATGAGAAACATGTGAGCTTCGTGAACGAGGGTGTTAGTTTGAGCAGTAAAGTAACTGCCCTTACCTGAAACGAATTCTTGCTTGTAGGAAGACTCAGAGCCTGGAATTTAACTCCATTTCTGAAGGGAAACACACAGCATAGTTCTCATCCATGGATCACACTTTGCTTTATAGCAAGAAACACGCTCTTTCTTTCAAGAATCTCTAATACCACAGGAAACGTGAGTGTGCTCAAATAAAAGAACGGTGTTTTCTATACATAAGGACCATATCTAGTTCAACTCTGCTTCTGAAACTGAAACAAACCAGAGGTCCTCTAACATCCATTGTTTCTCAGTTAAGATGAGAAACATGTGAGCTTCGTGAACGATGTAGATCGTTTGAGCTGTAAAGTAACTGCCCTTACCTGAAACGAAGTCTTGCTTGTAGGAAGACTCAGAGCCTGGGATTTAACTCCATTTCTGAAGTGAAACACACAACAGAGTTCTCATCCACTGATCACACTCTGCTTTAGAGCAAGAAGCACGCCCTAGCATTCTAGAGTCTCTAATACAGCAGGAAACTTGAGTGAGCTCAGAACAAAAGAACAGTGTTTTCTACACATACGGGCCATTTCTACTTCAGCTCTGGTTCTGAAACTGAAACAAACCACAGGTCATCAAACATCCAATGCTTTTCAGTTAAGTAGAGAAACGTGTGAGCTTTGTGAACGATGTTGTCCGTTTCAGCTGTAAAGTAACTGCCCTTACGTGAAACGAAGTCTTGCTTGTAGGAAGACTCAGAGCTTGGGATTTAACTCCATTTCTGAAGGGAAACACACAGCAGAGTTCTCATATATAGATCACACTCTGCGTTAGAGCAAGAAGCACACTCTTGCTTTCTAGAGTCTCTAAGACAGCAGGAAACATGAGTGTGCTGAGAAGAAAAGAACGGTGTTTCCCACACATACGGACCATATCTAGTCCAATTCTGCATCTGAAACTGATACAAAGCACTGGTCTTCTAACATCCAATGCTTGTCATTTAAGATAAGAAACGTGTAAGCTTCGTGAACGATGTAGTTCATTTGAGCTGAATAGTGACTGCCCTTACCTGAAACGAAGTCGTGCTTATAGGAACACACAGAGCCTGGAATTTAACTCCATGTCTGAAGGGAAACACACAGCATAGTTCTCTTCGATGGATCACACTCTGCTTTAGAGCAAGAAGCACGCTCTTGCTTTCTAGAGTCTCTAATACAGCCGGAAACTTGAATGTGCTCTGAACAAAATAACAGTGTTTCCTACACGTACAGGCCATATCTAGTTCAACTCTGCTTCTGAAACAGAAACAAACCACAGGTCCTCTAACATCCAATGCTTGTCAGTTAAGATGAGAAACGTGTGAGCTTCGTGAACGATGTAGTTCGTTTAAGAGGAAAAGTGACTGCCCTTACCTGAAAGGAAGTCGTGCTTGTAGGCACACACAGAGCCTGGAATTTAACTCCATTTCTGAAGGGAAACACAGAGCACAGTTCTCATTGATGGATCACACTCTGCTTCAGAGCAAGAAGCATGCTCTTGCTTTCTAGAGTCTCTAAAACCGCAGGAAACGTGAGTGTGGTGAAAACAAAAGAACGTTGTTCCCTACACATACGGACCATATTTAGTACAACTCTCCCTCTGAAATTGATACAAAGCACAGGTCCTCTAACATCCAATGCTTGTCAGTTAAGATGAGAAACGTGTGAGCTTCGTGAATGACGTAGATCGTTTGAGCTGAAAAGTGACTGCCCTTACTGGAAACGAAGTCTTGCTTGTAGGAAGACACAGAGCCTGGAATATAACCCCATTTCTGAAGCGAATCACAGAGCATAGTTCTCATCGATGGATCAAACTCTGCTTTAAAGCAAGAAGCACACTCTTGCTTTCTAGAGTCTCTAATACAGCAGGAAACTTTAGTGTGCTCAGAACAAAAGAACTGTGTTTCCTACACATATGGGGCATATCTAGTTCAACTCTGCTTCTGAAACTGAAACAAACCACAGGTAATCTAACATCCAATGCTTCTCAGTTACGATGAGAATCGTGTGAGCTTCGTGAAAGATGTAGTTCGTTTGAGCTGTAAAGTAACTGCCCTTTCTTGAATCAAAGTCTTCCTTGTAGGAAGACTCAGAGCATGGGATTTAACTCCATTTCTGAAGTGAAACACACAGCATAGTTTTCATCGATGGATCACATTCTGCTTTAGAGCAAGAAGCACGCTCTTGCTTTCTAGAGTCTCTAATAAATCTGGAAAGTTGAGTGTGCTCAGAACAAAAGAACGGTGTTTCCTGCACATACTGGCCATATCTAGTTGAACTCTGCTTCTGAAACTGAAACAAACCACAGGTCCTCTATCATCCAATGCTTTTCAGTTAAGAAGAGAAACGTGTGAGCTTGGTGAACGATGTAGTTAGTTTGAGCAGTAAAATAACTTCCCTTATATTAAACGAAGTCTTGCTTGTAGGAAGACTCAGAACCTGGGACTTAACTCGATTTCTGAAGAGAAACACACAGCAGAGTTCTCATCCATTGATCACACTCTGCTTTAGAGCAAGAAGCACGCTCTTGCTTTCTAGTCTCTAATACCGCAGGAAAAGTGAGTGTGCTCAGAAGAAAAGAACGGTGTTTCCTATACATACGGACCATATCTAGTTCAACTCTGCTTCTGAAACTGAAACAAACCAGAGGTCCTCTAATATCCAATGCTTCTCAGTTAAGATGAGAAACATGTGAGCTTTGTGAACGATGGAGTTCTTTGAGCTGTAAAGTAACTGCCCTTACCTGAAACGATGTCTTGCTTGTAGGAAGACTCAGAGCCTGGGATTTAACTCCATTTCTAAAGGGAAACACACAGCAGAGTTCTCATCCATTGATCACACTCTGCTTTAGAGCAAGATGCACGCACTTGCTTTCTAGAGTCTCTAAGTTTGCAGGTAACATGAGTGTGCCAAGAACAAAAGAACGTCGTTTCCTACACATATGGACCATTTCTAGTCCAACTCTGCTTCTGAAAATGATACAAAGCACTGGTCCTCTAACATCCGATGCTTGTCAGTTAAGATGAGAAACGTGTGAGCTTCGTAAACGATGTATATCGTTTGAGCTGTAAAGTAACTGCCCTTACCTGAAACGAAGTCTTGCTTGTAGGAAAACTCAGAGCCTGTGATTTAACTCCATTTCTGAAGTGAAACACACAGCAGAGTGCTCATCCATTGATCACACTCTGCTTTAGAGCCAGAAGCACGCTCTTGCTTTCTAGAGTCTTTAAGACAGCAGAAAAAGTGAGTGTGCTGAGAACAAAAGAACGGTGGTTCCTATACATACGGTCCATATCTAGTCCAACTCTGCTTCTGAAACTGATACAAAGCACTGGTCATGTAAGATCCAATGCTTGTCAGTTAAGATGAGAAACGTGTTTGCTTTGTGAACAATGTAGTTCGTTTGAGCTGAAAAGTGACTGCCCTTACCTGAAACGAAGTGGTGCTTGTAGGAACACACAGACCCTGGAATTTAACTCCATTTCTGATGGGAAACACACAGCATAGTTCTCATTGATGGATCACACTCTGCTTTAGAGCAAGAAGCATGCTCTTCCTTTCTAGGGTCTCTAATACCGCAGGAAAC
Source organism: Onychomys leucogaster (assembly GCA_949786385.1). NCBI lineage: Eukaryota > Metazoa > Chordata > Mammalia > Rodentia > Cricetidae > Onychomys > Onychomys leucogaster. Next base: position 1,758,591 of record CATKUP010000056.1, read on the forward strand.
GTGAGTGTGCTCAGAAGAAAAGAATGGTGTTTCCTATACAAACGGACCATATCTAGTTCAACTCTGCTACTGAAGCTGAAACAAACCAGAGGTCCTCTATAATCCAATGCTTCTCAGTTAAGATGAGAAACATGTGAGCTTCTTGAACGATGGAGTTCTTTTGAGCTGTAAAGTAACTGCACTTACCTGAAACAAAGTCTTGCTTGTAGGAAGATTCAGAGCCTGGGATTTAACTCCATTTCTGAAGTGAAACACACAACAGAGTTCTCATCCATTGATCACACTCTGCTTTAGATCAAGAAGCACGCCCTAGCTTTCTAGAGTCTCTTAGACAGCAGGAAACTTGAGTTTGCTGAGAACAAATGAACGGTGTTTCCTACACATTCGGACCATATCTAGTCCAACTCTGCTTCTGAAACTGATACAAAGCACTGGTCCTCTAACATCCGATGCTTGTCAGTTAAGATGAGAAACGTGTGAGCTTCGTGAACGATGTAGTTCGTTTGAGCTGTAAAGTAACTGCCCTTACCTGAAACGAAGTTTTGCTTGTAGGAAGACTCAGAGCCTGTGATTAAACTACATTTCTGAAGTGAAACACACAGCAGAGTTCTGATCCATTGATCACACTCTGCTTTAGAGCCAGAAGCACGCTCTTGCTTTCTAGATTCTTTAAGATAGCAGAAAACGTGAGTGTGCTGAGACAAAAGAATGGTGGTTCCTACACATACGGTCCATATCTAGTCTAACTCTGGTTCTGTAACTGATTCAAAGCACTGGTCCGCTAACATCCAATGCTTGTCAGTTAAGATGAGAAACGTGTGATCTTCGTGAATGATGTAGTTCGTTTGAGCTGAAAAGTGACTGCCCTTACTTGAAACGAAGTATTGCATGTAGGAAGACACAGAGCCTGGAATTTAACTCCATTTCTGAAGGGAAACACACAGCATAGTTCTCATCGATGGATCACACTCTGCTTTAGAGCAAGAAGCACGCTCTTGCTTTCTAGATTCTCTAATACAGCTGGAAAATTGAGTGTGCTCAGAAAAAAAGAACGGTGTTTCCTACACATACGGGCCATATCTAGTTCATCTCTGCTTCTGAAACTGAAACAAACCACAGGTCCTCTAACATCCAATGCTTGTCAGTTAAGATGAGAAACGTGTGAGCTTGGTGAACGATGTAGTTAGTTTGAGCAGTAAAGTAACTTCCCTTACATTAAATGAAGTCTTGCTTGTAGGAAGACTCAGAGCCTGGGATTTAACTCGATTTCTGAAGTGAAACACACAGCAGATTTCTCATCTATTTATCACTCTCTGCTTTAGAGCCAGAAGCATTCTCTTGCTTTCCAGGGTCTCTAAGACAGCAGGAAATGTGATTGTGATGAGAACAAAAGTACGGTGTTCCCTACACATACGGACCATATCTAGTACAAGTCTGCCTTGAAATTGATACAAAGCACAGGTCCTCTAACATCGAATGCTTGTCAGTTAAGATGAGAAACGTGTGAGCTTCGTGAACAATGTAGATCGTTTGAGCTGAAAAGGGACTAACCTTACTTGAAACGAAGTTTGCTTGTAGGAAGACACAGAGCCTGGAATATAACTCCATTTCTGAAGTGAAACACACAGCAGAGTTCTCATCCATTGATCACACTCTCCTTTAGAGCAAGAAGCACGCTCTTGTTTTCCTGAGTCTCTAATACAGCAGGAAACGTGAGTGTGCTCAGAAGAAAAGAACGGTGTTTCCTATACAAACGGACCATATCTAGTTCAACTCTGCTACTGAAGCTGAAACAAACCAGAGGTCCTCTATCATCCAATGCTTCTCAGTTAAGATGAGAAATATGTGAGCTTCTTGAAAGATGGAGTTCTTTTGAGCTATAAAGTAACTGCCCTTACCTGAAACAAAGTCTTGCTTATAGGAAGATTCAGAGGCTGGGATTTAACTCCATTTCTGAAGTGAAACACACAACAGAGTTCTCATCCATTGATCACACTCTGCTTTAGAGCAAGAAGCACGCACTTGCTTTCTAGAGTCTCTAAGACAGCAGGTAACATGAGTGTGCCAAGAACAAAAGAACGTTGTTTCCTACACATATGGACCATATCTAGTCCAACTCTGCTTCTGAAAATGATACAAAGCACTGGTCCTGTAAGATCCAATGCTTGCCAGTTAAGATGAGAAACGTGTGAGCTTTGTGAACAATGTAGTTCGTTTGAGCTGAAAAGTGACTGCCCTTACCTGAAACGAAGTGGTGCTTGTAGGAACACACAGAGCCTGGAATTTAACTCCATTTCTGATGGGAAACACACAGCATAGTTCTCATCGATGGATCACACTCTGCTTTAGAGCAAGAAGCATGCTCTTGCTTTCTAGGGTCTCTAATACCGCAGGAAACGTGAGTGTGCTCAGAAGAAAAGAAAGGTGTTTCCTATACATACGGACCATATCTAGTTCAAGTCTGCTACTGAAGCTGAAACAAACCAGAGGTCCTCTATCATCCAATGCTTCTCAGTTAAGATGAGAAACATGTGAGCTTCTTGAAAGATGGAGTTCTTTTGAGCTGTAAAGTAACTGCCCTTTCCTGAAACAAAGTCTTGCTTGTAGGAAGATTCAGAGCCTGGGATTTAACTCCATTTCTGAAGTGAAACACACAACAGAGTTCTCATCCATTGATCACACTCTGCTTTAGATCAAGAAGCACGCCCTAGCTTTCTAGAGTCTCTTAGACAGCAGGAAACTTGAGTTTCCTGAGAACAAATGAACGGTGTTTCCTACACATACAGACCATATCTAGTCCACCTCTGCTTCTGAAACTGATACAAAGCACTGGTCCTCTAACATCCGATGCTTGTCAGTTAAGATGAGAAACGTGTGAGCTTAGTGAACGATGTAGTTCGTTTGAGCTGAAAAGTGACTGCCCTTACCTGAAACGAAGTCGTGCTTGTAGGAACACACAGATCTGGAATTAAACTCCATTTCTAAAAGGAAACACACCGCATAGTTCTTATTGATGGATCACACTCTGCTTTAGAGCAAGAAGCATGCTCTTCCTTTCTAGAGTCTCTAAGACAGCAGGTAACATGAGTGTGCAAAGAACAAAAGAACGTTGTTTCCTACACATATGGACCATATCTAGTTCAACTCTGCTTCTGAAATTGAAACAAACCACAGGTCCTCTAACATCGAATGCTTGTCAGTTAAGATGAGAAACGTGTGAGCTTCGTGAACAATGTAGTTTGTTTGAGCTGTAAAGTACCTGCCCTTACCTGAAACGAAGTCTTGCTTGTAGAAAGACTCAGAGCCTGGGATTTAACTCCATTTCGGAAGTGAAACACACAGCAGAGTTCTCATCCATTGATCACACTCTGCTTTAGAGCCAGAAGCACGCTCTTGCTTTCCAGGGTCTCTAAGACAGCAGGGAACGTGAGTGTGAGGAGAACAAAAGAACGGTGTTCCCTACACATACGGACCATATCCAGTACAACTCTGCCTCTGAAATTGATACAAAGCACATGTCCTTTAACATCCAATGCTTGTCAGTTAAGATGAGAAACGTGTGAGCTTCAAAAACGATGTAGATCATTTGAGCTGAAAAGTGACTGCCCTTACTTGAAACGAAGTATTGCATGTAGGAAGACACAGAGCCTGGAATATAACACCATTTCTGAAGGGAAACACACAGCATAGTTCTCACCGATGGATCAAACTCTGCATTAGAGCAAGAAGCACACTCTTGCTTTCTAGAGTCTCTAATACAGCAGGAAACTTGAGTGTGCTCAGAACAAAAGAACTGTGTTTCCTACACATATGGGCCATATCTAGTTCAACTCTGCTTCTGAAACTGAAACAAACCACAGGTCCTCTAACATCCAATGCTTCTCAGTTACGATGAGAATCGTGTGAGCTTCGTGAACGATGTAGTTCGTTTGAGCTGTAAAGTAACTGCCCTTTCTTGAATCAAAGGCTTCCTTGTAGGAAGACTCAGAGCATGGGATTTAACTCCATTTCTGAAGTAAAACACACAGCATAGTTCTCATCGATGGATCACATTCTGCTTTAGAGCAAGAAGCACGCTCTTGCTTTCTAGAGTCTCTAATAAAGCTGGAAAGTTGAGTGTGCTCAGAACAAAGAACGGTGTTTCCTGCACATACTGGCCATATCTAGTTGAACTCTGCTTCTGAAACTGAAACAAACCACAGGTCCTCTATCATCCAATGCTTTTCAGTTAAGAAGAGAAACGTGTGAGCTTGGTGAACGATGTAGTTAGTTTGAGCAGTAAAATAAATTCCCTTATATTAAACGCAGTCTTGCTTGTAGGAAGACTCAGAACCTGGGACTTAACTCGATTTCTGAAGAGAAACACACAGCAGAGTTCTCATCCATTGATCACACTCTGCTTTAGAGCAAGAAGCACGCTCTTGCTTTCTAGTCTCTAATACCGCAGGAAAAGTGAGTGTGCTCAGAAGAAAAGAACGGTGTTTCCTATACATACGGACCATATCTAGTTCAACTCTGCTTCTGAAACTGAAACAAACCAGAGGTCCTCTAATATCCAATGCTTCTCAGTTAAGATGAGAAACATGTGAGCTTTGTGAACGATGGAGTTCTTTGAGCTGTAAAGTAACTGCCCTTACCTGAAACGATGTCTTGCTTGTAGGAAGACTCAGAGCCTGGGATTTAACTCCATTTCTAAAGGGAAACACACAGCAGAGTTCTCATCCATTGATCACACTCTGCTTTAGAGCAAGAAGCACGCACTTGCTTTCTAGAGTCTCTAAGTTTGCAGGTAACATGAGTGTGCCAAGAACAAAAGAACGTCGTTTCCTACACATATGGACCATTTCTAGTCCAACTCTGCTTCTGAAAATGATACAAAGCACTGGTCCTCTAACATCCGATGCTTGTCAGTTAAGATGAGAAACGTGTGAGCTTCGTAAACGATGTATATCGTTTGAGCTGTAAAGTAACTGCCCTTACCTGAAACGAAGTCTTGCTTGTAGGAAAACTCAGAGCCTGTGATTTAACTCCATTTCTGAAGTGAAACACACAGCAGAGTGCTCATCCATGGATCACACTCTGCTTTAGAGCCAGAAGCACGCTCTTGCTTTCTAGAGTCTTTAAGACAGCAGAAAAAGTGAGTGTGCTGAGAACAAAAGAACGGTGGTTCCTATACATACGGTCCATATCTAGTCCAACTCTGCTTCTGAAACTGATACAAAGCACTGGTCATGTAAGATCCAATGCTTGTCAGTTAAGATGAGAAACGTGTTTGCTTTGTGAACAATGTAGTTCGTTTGAGCTGAAAAGTGACTGCCCTTACCTGAAACGAAGTGGTGCTTGTAGGAACACACAGAGCCTGGAATTTAACTCCATGTCTGAAGGGAAACACACAGCATAGTTCTCTTCGATGGATCACACTCTGCTTTAGAGCAAGAAGCACGCTCTTGCTTTCTAGAGTCTCTAATACAGCCGGAAACTTGAATGTGCTCTGAACAAAATAACAGTGTTTCCTACACGTACAGGCCATATCTAGTTCAACTCTGCTTCTGAAACAGAAACAAACCACAGGTCGTCTAACTTCCAATGCTTGTCAGTTAAGATGAGAAACGTGTGAGCTTCGTGAACGATGTAGTTCGTTTAAGAGGAAAAGTGACTGCCCTTACCTGAAAGGAAGTCGTGCTTGTAGGCACACACAGAGCCTGGAATTTAACTCCATTTCTGAAGGGAAACACACAGCACAGTTCTCATTGATGGATCACACTCTGCTTCAGAGCAAGAAGCATGCTCTTGCTTTCTAGAGTCTCTAAAACCGCAGGAAACGTGAGTGTGGTGAAAACAAAAGAACGTTGTTCCCTACACATACGGACCATATTTAATACAACTCTCCCTCTGAAATTGATACAAAGCACAGGTCCTCTAACATCCAATGCTTGTCAGTTAAGATGAGAAACGTGTGAGCTTCGTGAATGATGTAGATCGTTTGAGCTGAAAAGTGACTGCCCTTACTGGAAACGAAGTCTTGCTTGTAGGAAGACACAGAGCCTGGAATATAACCCCATTTCTGAAGCGAATCACAGAGCATAGTTCTCATCGATGGATCAAACTCTGCTTTAAAGCAAGAAGCACACTCTTGCTTTCTAGAGTCTCTAATACAGCAGGAAACTTTAGTGTGCTCAGAACAAAAGAACTGTGTTTCCTACACATATGGGCCATATCTAGTTCAACTCTGCTTCTGAAACTGAAACAAACCACAGGTCCTCTAACATCCAATGCTTCTCAGTTACGATGAGAATCGTGTGAGCTTCGTGAACGATGTAGTTCGTTTGAGCTGTAAAGTAACTGCCCTTTCTTGAATCAAAGTCTTCCTTGTAGGAAGACTCAGAGCATGGGATTTAACTCCATTTCTGAAGTGAAACACACAGCATAGTTTTCATCGATGGATCACATTCTGCTTTAGAGCAAGAAGCACGCTCTTGCTTTCTAGAGTCTCTAATAAATCTGGAAAGTTGAGTGTGCTCAGAACAAAAGAACGGTGTTTCCTGCACATACTGGCCATATCTAGTTGAACTCTGCTTCTGAAACTGAAACAAACCACAGGTCCTCTATCATCCAATGCTTTTCAGTTAAGAAGAGAAACGTGTGAGCTTGGTGAACGATGTAGTTAGTTTGAGCAGTAAAATAACTTCCCTTATATTAAACGAAGTCTTGCTTGTAGGAAGACTCAGAACCTGGGACTTAACTCGATTTCTGAAGAGAAACACACAGCAGAGTTCTCATCCATTGATCACACTCTGCTTTAGAGCAAGAAGCACGCTCTTGCTTTCTAGTCTCTAATACCGCAGGAAAAGTGAGTGTGCTCAGCAGAAAAGAACGGTGTTTCCTATACATACGGACCATATCTAGTTCAACTCTGCTTCTGAAACTGAAACAAACCAGAGGTCCTCTAATATCCAATGCTTCTCGTTAAGATGAGAAACATGTGAGCTTTGTGAACGATGGAGTTCTTTGAGCTGTAAAGTAACTGCCCTTACCTGAAACGATGTCTTGCTTGTAGGAAGACTCAGAGCCTGGGATTTAACTCCATTTCGGAAGTGAAACACACAGCAGAGTTCTCATCCATTGATCACACTCTGCTTTAGAGCCAGAAGCACGCTCTTGCTTTCCAGGGTCTCTAAGACAGCAGGGAACGTGAGTGTGAGGAGAACAAAAGAACGGTGTTCCCTACACATACGGACCATATCCAGTACAACTCTGCCTCTGAAATTGATACAAAGCACATGTCCTTTAACATCCAATGCTTGTCAGTTAAGATGAGAAACGTGTGAGCTTCAAGAACGATGTAGATCATTTGAGCTGAAAAGTGACTGCCCTTACTTGAAACGAAGTATTGCATGTAGGAAGACACAGAGCCTGGAATTTAACTCCATTTCTGAAGGGAAACACACAGCATAGTTCTCATCGATGGATCACACTCTGCTTTAGAGCAAGAAGCACGCTCTTGCTTTCTAGATTCTCTAATACAGCTGGAAACTTGAGTGTGCTCAGAAAAAAAGAACGGTGTTTCCTACACATACGGGCCATATCTAGTTCATCTCTGCTTCTGAAACTGAAACAAACCACAGGTCCTCTAACATCCAATGCTTGTCAGTTAAGATGAGAAACGTGTGAGCTTGGTGAACGATGTAGTTAGTTTGAGCAGTAAAGTAACTTCCCTTACATTAAACGAAGTCTTGCTTGTAGGAAGACTCAGAGCCTGGGATTTAACTCGATTATTGAAGTGAAACACACAGCAGATTTCTCATCTATTTATCACTCTCTGCTTTAGAGCCAGAAGCATGCTCTTGCTTTCCAGGGTCTCTAAGACAGCAGGAAATGTGATTGTGATGAGAACAAAAGTACGGTGTTCCCTACACATACGGACCATATCTAGTACAAGTCTGCCTTGAAAGTGATACAAAGCACAGGTCCTCTAACATCGAATGCTTGTCAGTTAAGATGAGAAACGTGTGAGCTTCGTGAACAATGTAGATCGTTTGAGCTGAAAAGGGACTAACCTTACTTGAAACGAAGTTTGCTTGTAGGAAGACACAGAGCCTGGAATATAACTCCATTTCTGAAGTGAAACACACAGCAGAGTTCTCATCCATTGATCACACTCTCCTTTAGAGCAAGAAGCACGCTCTTGTTTTCCTGAGCCTCTAATACAGCAGGAAACGTGAGTGTGCTCAGAAGAAAAGAACGGTGTTTCCTATACATACGGACCATATCTAGTTCAACTCTGCTACTGAAGCTGAAACAAACCAGAGGTCCTCTATCATCCAATGCTTCTCAGTTAAGATGAGAAATATGTGAGCTTCTTGAAAGATGGAGTTCTTTTGAGCTATAAAGTAACTGCCCTTACCTGAAACAAAGTCTTGCTTATAGGAAGATTCAGAGGCTGGGATTGAACTCCATTTCTGAAGTGAAACACACAACAGAGTTCTCATCCATTGATCACACTCTGCTTTAGAGCAAGAAGCACGCACTTGCTTTCTAGAGTCTCTAAGACAGCAGGTAACATGAGTGTGCCAAGAACAAAAGAACGTTGTTTCCTACACATATGGACCATATCTAGTCCAACTCTGCTTCTGAAAATGATACAAAGCACTGGTCCTGTAAGATCCAATGCTTGCCAGTTAAGATGAGAAACGTGTGAGCTTTGTGAACAATGTAGTTCGTTTGAGCTGAAAAGTGACTGCCCTTACCTGAAACGAAGTGGTGCTTGTAGGAACACACAGAGCCTGGAATTTAACTCCATTTCTGATGGGAAACACACAGCATAGTTCTCATCGATGGATCACACTCTGCTTTAGAGCAAGAAGCATGCTCTTGCTTTCTAGGGTCTCTAATACCGCAGGAAACGTGAGTGTGCTCAGAAGAAAAGAAAGGTGTTTCCTATACATACGGACCATATCTAGTTCAAGTCTGCTACTGAAGCTGAAACAAACCAGAGGTCCTCTATCATCCAATGCTTCTCAGTTAAGATGAGAAACATGTGAGCTTCTTGAAAGATGGAGTTCTTTTGAGCTGTAAAGTAACTGCCCTTTCCTGAAACAAAGTCTTGCTTGTAGGAAGATTCAGAGCCTGGGATTTAACTCCATTTCTGAAGTGAAACACACAACAGAGTTCTCATCCATTGATCACACTCTGCTTTAGATCAAGAAGCACGCCCTAGCTTTCTAGAGTCTCTTAGACAGCAGGAAACTTGAGTTTCCTGAGAACAAATGAACGGTGTTTCCTACACATACAGACCATATCTAGTCCACCTCTGCTTCTGAAACTGATACAAAGCACTGGTCCTCTAACATCCGATGCTTGTCAGTTAAGATGAGAAACGTGTGAGCTTAGTGAACGATGTAGTTCGTTTGAGCTGAAAAGTGACTGCCCTTACCTGAAACGAAGTCGTGCTTGTAGGAACACACAGAGTCTGGAATTTAACTCCATTTCTAAAAGGAAACACACCGCATAGTTCTTATTGATGGATCACACTCTGCTTTAGAGCAAGAAGCATGCTCTTCCTTTCTAGAGTCTCTAAGACAGCAGGTAACATGAGTGTGCAAAGAACAAAAGAACGTTGTTTCCTACACATATGGACCATATCTAGTTCAACTCTGCTTCTGAAATTGAAACAAACCACAGGTCCTCTAACATCGAATGCTTGTCAGTTAAGATGAGAAACGTGTGAGCTTCGTGAACGATGTAGTTTGTTTGAGCTGTAAAGTAACTGCCCTTACCTGAAACGAAGTCTTGCTTGTAGAAAGACTCAGAGCCTGGGATTTAACTCCATTTCGGAAGTGAAACACACAGCAGAGTTCTCATCCATTGATCACACTCTGCTTTAGAGCCAGAAGCACGCTCTTGCTTTCCAGGGTCTCTAAGACAGCAGGGAACGTGAGTGTGAGGAGAACAAAAGAACGGTGTTCCCTACACATACGGACCATATCCAGTACAACTCTGCCTCTGAAATTGATACAAAGCACATGTCCTTTAACATCCAATGCTTGTCAGTTAAGATGAGAAACGTGTGAGCTTCAAGAACGATGTAGATCATTTGAGCTGAAAAGTGACTGCCCTTACTTGAAACGAAGTATTGCATGTAGGAAGACACAGAGCCTGGAATATAACACCATTTCTGAAGGGAAACACACAGCATAGTTCTCACCGATGGATCAAACTCTGCATTAGAGCAAGAAGCACACTCTTGCTTTCTAGAGTCTCTAATACAGCAGGAAACTTGAGTGTGCTCAGAACAAAAGAACTGTGTTTCCTACACATATGGGCCATATCTAGTTCAACTCTGCTTCTGAAACTGAAACAAACCACAGGTCCTCTAACATCCAATGCTTCTCAGTTACGATGAGAATCGTGTGAGCTTCGTGAACGATGTAGTTCGTTTGAGCTGTAAAGTAACTGCCCTTTCTTGAATCAAAGGCTTCCTTGTAGGAAGACTCAGAGCATGGGATTTAACTCCATTTCTGAAGTAAAACACACAGCATAGTTCTCATCGATGGATCACATTCTGCTTTAGAGCAAGAAGCACGCTCTTGCTTTCTAGAGTCTCTAATAAAGCTGGAAAGTTGAGTGTGCTCAGAACAAAGAACGGTGTTTCCTGCACATACTGGCCATATCTAGTTGAACTCTGCTTCTGAAACTGAAACAAACCACAGGTCCTCTCTCATCCAATGCTTGTCAGTTAAGAAGAGAAACGTGTGAGCTTGGTGAACGATGTAGTTAGTTTGAGCAGTAAAATAACTTCCCTTACATTAAACGAAGTCTTGCTTGTAGGAAGACTCAGAACCTGGGATTTAACTCGATTTCTGAAAGGAAACACACAGCAGAGTTCTCATCCATTGATCACACTCTGCTTTAGAGCAAGAAGCACGCTCTGCACGCTCTTTCTTTCCTGAGTCTCTAATACAGCAGGAAACTTGAGTGTGCTCAGAACAAAAGAACTGTGTTCCTACACATATGGGCCATATCTAGTTCAACTCTGCTTCTGAAACTGAAACAAACCAGAGGTCCTCTAACATCCAATGCTTGTCAGGTAAGATGAGAAACGTTTGAGCTTCGTGAACGATGTAGTTCGTTTGAGCTGAAAAGTGACTGCCCTTACCTGAAACGAAGTCGTGTTTGTAGGAACACACAGAGCCTGGAATTTAACTCCATTTCTGAAGGGAAACACACAGCATAGTTCTCATCGATGGATCACACTCTGCTTTAGAACAAGAAGCACGCTCTTGCTTTCTAGTCTCTAATACCGCAGGAAAAGTGAGTGTGCTCAGAACAAAAGAACTGTGTTTCCTACAAATATGGGCCATATCTAGTTCAACTCTGCTTCTGAAACTGAAACAAACCACAGGTCCTCTATCATCCAATGCTTGTCAGTTAAGAAGAGAAACGTGTGAGCTTGGTGAACGATGTAGTTAGTTTGAGCAGTAAAATAACTTCCCTTACATTAAACGAAGTCTTGCTTGTAGGAAGACTCAGAACCTGGGATTTAACTCGATTTCTGAAGGGAAACACACAGCAGAGTTCTCATCCATTGATCACACTCTGCTTTAGAGCCAGAAGCATGCTCTTGCTTTCCAGGGTCTCTAAGACTGCAGGAAATGTGAGTGTGATGAAAACAAACGAACGGTGTTCCCTACACATACAGACCATATGTAATACAACTCTGCCTCTGAAATTGATACAAAGCACAGGTCCTCTAAGATCCAATGCTTGTCAGTTAAGATGTGAAACGTGTGAGCTTTGTGAACAATGTAGTTCGTTTGAGCTGAAAAGTGACTGCCCTTACCTGAAACGAAGTGGTGCTTGTAGGAACACACAGAGCCTGGAATTTAACTCCATTTCTGATGGGAAACACACAGCATAGTTCTCATCGATGGATCACTCTCTGCTTTAGAGCAAGAAGCATGCTCTTGCTTTCTAGGGTCTCTAATACCGCAGGAAACGTGAGTGTGCTCAGAAGAAAAGAACGGTGTTTCCTATACATACGGACCATATCTAGTTCAACTCTGCTACTGAAGCTGAAACAAACCAGAGGTCCTCTATCATCCAATGCTTCTCAGTTAAGATGAGAAACATGTGAGCTTCTTGAAAGATGGAGTTCTTTTGAGCTGTAAAGTAACTGCCCTTACCTGAAACAAAGTCTTGCTTGTAGGAAGATTCAGAACCTGGGATTTAACTCCATTTCTGAAGTGAAACACACAACAGAGTTCTCATCCATTGATCACACTCTGCTTTAGATCAAGAAGCACGCCCTAGCTTTCTAGAGTCTCTTAGACAGCAGGAAACTTGAGTTTCCTGAGAACAAATGAACGGTGTTTCCTACACATAAGGACCATATCTAGTCCAACTCTGCTTCTGAAAATCATACAAAGCACTGGTCCTCTAACATCCGATGCTTGTCAGTTAAGATGAGAAACATGTGAGCTTCTTGAATGTTGTAGTTCGTTTGAACTTAAAAGTGACTGCCCTTACCTTAAATGAAGTCTTATTTGTAGGAAGACTCAGAGCCTGTTATTTAACTACATTTCTGAAGTGAAACACAAAGCAGAGTTCTCATCCATTGATCACACTCTGCTTTAGAGCCAGTAGCACGCTCTTGCTTTCTAGAGTCTTTAAGACAGCAGAAAACGTGAGTGTGCTGAGACAAAAGAACAGTGGTTCCTACACATACGGTCCATATCTATTCTAACTCTGGTTCTGAAACTGATACAAAGCACTGGTGCGCTAACATCCAATGCTTGTCAGTTAAGATGAGAAACGTGTGATCTTCGTGAACGATGTAGTTCGTTTGAGCTGAAAAGTGACTGCCCTTACTTGAAACGAAGTATTGCATGTAGGAAGACACAGAGCCTGGAATTTAACTCCATTTCTGAAGGGAAACACAGCATAGTTCTCATCGATGGATCACACTCTGCTTTAGAGCAAGAAGCACGCTCTTGCTTTCTAGATTCTCTAATACAGCTGGAAACTTGAGTGTGCTCAGAAAAAAAGAACGGTGTTTCCTACACATACGGGCCATATCTAGTTCATCTCTGCTACTGAAACTGAAACAAACCACAGGTCCTCTAACATCCAATGCTTGTCAGTTAAGATGAGAAACGTGTGAGCTTGGTGAACGATGTAGTTAGTTTGAGCAGTAAAGTAACTTCCCTTACATTAAACGAAGTCTTGCTTGTAGGAAGACTCAGAGCCTGGGATTTAACTCGATTTCTGAAGTGAAACACACAGCAGAGTTCTCATCTATTTATCACTCTCTGCTTTAGAGCCAGAAGCATGCTCTTGCTTTCCAGGGTCTCTAAGACAGCAGGAAATGTGATTGTGATGAGAACAAAAGAACGGTGTTCCCTACACATACGGACCATATCTAGTACAAGTCTGCCTTGAAATTGATACAAAGCACAGGTCCTCTAACATCGAATGCTTGTCAGTTAATATGAGAAACGTGTGAGCTTCGTGAACAATGTAGATCGTTTGAGCTGAAAAGGGACTAACCTTACTTGAAACGAAGTTTGCTTGTAGGAAGACACAGAGCCTGGAATATAACTCCATTTCTGAAGGGAAACACACAGCAGAGTTCTCATCCATTGATCACACTCTCCTTTAGAGCAAGAAGCACGCTCTTGTTTTCCTGAGTCTCTAATACAGCAGGAAACGTGAGTGTGCTCAGAAGAAAAGAACGGTGTTTCCTATACATACGGACCATATCTAGTTCAACTCTGCTACTGAAGCTGAAACAAACCAGAGGTCCTCTATCATCCAATGCTTCTCAGTTAAGATGAGAAACATGTGAGCTTCTTGAAAGATGGAGTTCTTTTGAGCTGTAAAGTAACTGCCCTTACCTGAAACAAAGTCTTGCTTGTAGGAAGATTCAGAGCCTGGGATTGAACTCCATTTCTGAAGTGAAACACACAACAGAGTTCTCATCCATTGATCACACTCTGCTTTAGAGCAAGAAGCACGCACTTGCTTTCTAGAGTCTCTAAGACAGCAGGTAACATGAGTGTGCCAAGAACAAAAGAACGTTGTTTCCTACACATATGGAAAATATCTAGTCCAACTCTGCTTCTGAAAATGATACAAAGCACTGGTCCTCTAACATCCGATGCTTGTCAGTTAAGATGAGAATCGTGTGAGCTTCGTAAACGATGTATTTCGTTTGAGCTGTAAAGTAACTGCCCTTACCTGAATAGAATTCTGGCTTCTAGGAAAACTCAGAGCCTGTGATTTAACTCCATTTCTGAAGTGAAACACACAGCAGAGTTCTCATCCATTGATCACAATCTGCTTTAGAGCAAGAAGCACGCTCTTGCTTTCTAGAGTCTCAAATAGAGCAGGAAAGTTGAGTATGCTCAGAACCAAAGAACTGTGTTTCCTACAAATATGGGCCATATCTAGTTCAACTCTGCTTCTGAAACTGAAACAAACCACAGGTCCTCTATCATCCAATGCTTGTCAGTTAAGATGAGAATCGTGTGAGCTTCGTGAACGATGTAGGTCGTTTGAGCTGTAAAGTAACTGCCCTTACTTGGATCGATGTCTTCCTTGTAGGAAGACTCAGAGCATGGGATTTAACTCCATTTCTGAAGTGAAACACACAGCAGAGTTCTCATCCATTGATCACACTCTGCTTTAGAGCCAGAAACATGCTCTTGCTTTCCAGGGTCTCTAAGACTGCAGGGAATGTGAGTGTGATGAAAACTAACGAACGGTGTTCCCTACACATACAGACCATATCTAATACAACTCTGCCTCTGAAATTGATACAAAGCACAGGTCCTCTAAGATCCAATGCTTGTCAGTTAAGATGAGAAACGTGTGAGCTTCGTGAACGATGTAGATCGTTTGAGCTGAAAAGTGACTGCCCTTACTTGAAACGAAGTCTTGCTTGTAGGAAGACACAGAGCCTGGAATATAACACCATTTCTGAAGGGAAACACACAGCATAGTTCTCATCGATGGATCACACTCTGCTTTAGAGCAAGAAGCACGCTCTTGCTTTCTAGAGTCTCTAATAGAGCAGGAAACTTGAGTGTGCTCAGAACAAAAGAACTGTGTTTCCTACACATATGGGCCAAATCTAGTTCAACTCTGCTTCTGAAACTGAAACAAACCACAGGTCCTCTAACATCCAATGCTTGTCAGTTAAGATGAGAATCGTGTGAGCTTCGTGAACGATGTAGTTCGTTTGAGCTGTAAAGTAACTGCCCTTACTTGAATCGATGTCTTCCTTGTAGGAAGACTCAGAGCATGGGATTTAACTCCATTTCTGAAATGAAACACTCAGCAGAGTTCTCATCCATTGATCACACTCTGCTTTAGAGCAAGAAGCACGCTCTTGCTTTCTAGAGTCTCTAAGACAGCAGGTAACATGAGTGTGCCAAGAACAAAAGAACGGTGTTTCCTACACATATGGACCATATCTAGTCCAACTCTGCTTCTGAAACTGATACAAAGCACTGGTCCTCTAACATCCGGTGATTGTTAGTTAAGATGAGAAACGTGTGAGCGTCGTAAACGATGTAGTTCGT
Source organism: Onychomys leucogaster (assembly GCA_949786385.1). Taxonomy (NCBI): domain Eukaryota; kingdom Metazoa; phylum Chordata; class Mammalia; order Rodentia; family Cricetidae; genus Onychomys; species Onychomys leucogaster. The sequence goes on from CATKUP010000056.1 coordinate 1,774,172, forward strand.
TTGAGCTGTAAAGTAACAGCCCTTACGTGAAACGAAGTCTTGCTTGTAGGAAGACTCAGAGCCTGGGATTTAACTCCATTTCTGAAGTGAAACACACAGCAGAGTTCTCACCTAATGATCCCACTCTGCTTTAGAGCCAGAAGCACGCACCTGCTTTCCAGAGTCTCTAAGAGAGCAGGAAACTTGAGTGTGCTCAGAAGAAAAGAACGGTGTTTCCTATACATAGGGACAATATCTAGTTCAACTCTGCTTCTGAAACTGAAACAAACCAGAGGTCCTCTAATATCCAATGCTTCTCACTTAAGATGAGTAACATGTGAGCTTCGGGAACGATGGAGTTCGTTTGAGCTGTAAAGTAACTGCCCTTACCTGAAACGAAGTCTTGCGTGTAGGAAGACTCAGAGGCTGGGATTTAACTCCATTTCTGAAGTGAAACACACAACAGAATTCTCATTCATTGATCACACTCTGCTTTAGAGCAAGAAGCACGCCCTAACTTTCTAGAGTCTCTAAGACAGCAGGAAATGTGAGTGTAATGAGAACAAAAGAACGGTGTTCCCTACACATACGGACCATATCTAGTACAACTCTGCCTCTGAAATTGATACAAAGCAAAGGTCCTCTAAGATCCAATGCTTGTCAGTTAAGATGAGAAACGTGTGAGCTTCGTGAACAATGTAGATCGTTTGAGCTGAAAAGTGACTGCCCTTACTTGAAACGAAGTCTTGCTTGTAGAAAGACACAGAGCCTGGAATATAACTCCTTTTTTGATGGGAAACACCCAGCATAGTTTTCATCGATGGATCACCCTCTGCTTTAGAGCAAGAAGCATGCTCTTGCTTTCTAGAGTCTCTAATACAGCAAGAAACATGAGTGTCCTCAGAACAAAAGATCTGTGTTTCCTACACATAGGGCCATATCTAGTTCAACTCTGCTTCTGAAACTGAAACAAACCACAGGTCCTCTAACATCCAATGCTTGTCAGTTTAGATGAAAAAACGTGTGATCTTTGTGAACAATGTAGTTCATTTGAGCTGAAAAGTGACTGCCCTTACTTGAATGAAGTCTTGCATGTAGGAAGACACAGAGCCTGGAATATAACTCCATTTCTGAAGGGAAACACACAGCATAGTTCTCATCGATGGATCACACTCTGCTTTAGAGCAAGAAGCACGCTCTTGCTTTCTAGAGTCTCTAATAGAGCAGGAAACATGAGTGTGCTCACAACAAAAGAACTGTGTTTCCTACACATATGGGCCATATCTAGTTCAACTCTGCTTCTGAAACTGAAACAAACCACAGGTCCTCTAACATCCAATGCTAGTCAGTTAAGATGAGAAACGTGTGAGCTTCGTGAACGATCTAGTTCGTTTGAGCAGTAAAGTAACTGCCCATACCTGAAACGAAGTCTTGCTTGTAGGAAGACTCCGAGCCTGGGATTTAACTCCATTTCGGAAGTGAAACACACAGCAGAGTTCTCATCCATTGATCACACTGTGCTTTAGAGCTATAAGCACGCTCTTGCTTTCCAGGGTCTCTAAGACTGCAGGAAATGTGAGTGTGATGAGAACAAAAGAACGGTGTGACCTACACGTACGGATCATATCTAGTACAACTCTGCCTCTGAAATTGATACAAAGCACAGGTCCTCTAACATCCAATGCTTGTCAGTTAAGATGAGAAACGTGTGCCCTTTGTGAACGATGTAGATCGTTTGAGCTGAAGAGTGACTGCCCTTACTTGAAACGAAGTCTTGCTTGTAGGAAGACACAGAGCCTGGAATATAACTCCATTTTTGAAGGGAAACACACAGCATAGTTCTCATCGATGGATCACACTCTGCTTTAGAGCAAGAAGCACGCTCTTGCTTTCTAGAGTCTCTAATACAGCAGGAAACTTGAGTGTCCTCAGAACAAAAGAACTGTGTTTCCTACACATAGGGCCATATCTAGTTCAACTCTGCTTCTGAAACTGAAACAAACCACAGGTCCTCTAACATCCAATGCTTGTCAGTTTAGATGAGAAACGTGTGATCTTCGTGAACGATGTAGTTCGTTTGTGCTGAAAAGTGTCTGCCCTTACTTGAATGAAGTCTTGCTTGTAGGAAGACTCAGAGCATGGGATTTAACTCCATTTCTGAAGTGAAACACACAGCATAGTTCTCATCGATGGATCACACTCTGCTTTAGAGCAAGAAGCATGCTCTTTCTTTCTAGAGTCTCTAATACCGCAGGAAACGTGAGTGTGCTCAGAACAAAAGAACAGTGTTTCCTACACATACAGGCCATATCTCGTTCAACTCTGCTTCTGAAACTGATACAAAGCACTGGTCCTCTAACATTCAATGCTTGTCAGTTAAGATGAGAAACGTGTGAGCTTCGTGAACGATGTAGGTCCTTTGATCTGAAAAATGACTGCACTTACTTGAAACGAAGTCTTGCTTGTAGGAAGACAAAGAGCCTGGAATTTAACTCCATTTCTGAAGGGAAACACACAGAATAGTTCTCTTCGATGGATCACACTCTTCTTTAGAGCAAGAGCACGCTCTTGCTTTCTACAGTCTCTAATACAGCCGGAAACTTGAGTGTGCTCAGAACAAAAGAACGGTGTTTCCTACACATACGGGCCATATCTAGTTCAACTCTGCTTCTGAACCTGAAACAAACCACAGGTCCTCTAACATCCAATGCTTGTCAGTTAAGATGAGAAACGTGTGAGCTTCGTGAACTATGTAGTTCGTTTGAGCTGTAAAGTAACTGCACTTACCTGAAACGAAGTCTTGCTTGTAGGAAGACTGAGAGCCTGTAATTTAACTACATTTCTGAAGTGAAACACACAGCAGAGTTCTCATCCATTGATCACACTCTGCTTTAGAGCCAGAAGCACGCTCTTGCTTTCCAGGGTCTCTAAGACAGGAGGAAATGTGAGTGTGATGAAAACAAAAGAACGGTGTTACCTACACACACGGACCATATCTAGTACAACTCTGCCTCTGAAATTGATACAAAGCACAGGTCCTCTAAGATCCAATGCTTGTCAGTTAAGATGAGAAACGTGTGAGCTTCGTGAACGATGTAGATCGTTTGAGCTGAAAAGTGACTGCCCTTACTTGAAACGAAGTCTTGCTTGTAGAAAGACACAGAGCCTGGGATTTAACTCCATTTCTGAAGTGAAACACACAGCAGAGTTCTCATCGATGGATCACACTCTGCTTTAGAGCAAGAAGCATGCTCTTGCTTTCTAGAGTCTCTAATACAGCAGGAAACTTGAGTGTGCTCAGAACAAAAGAACAGTGTTTCCTACACATACAGGCCATATCTAGTCCAACTCTGCTTCTGAAACTGATACAAAGCACTGGTCATCTAACATCCAATGCTTGTTAGTTAAGATGAGAAACGTGTGAGCGTCGTGAACGATGTAGTTCATTTGAGCTGTAAAGTAACAGCCCTTACGTGAAACGAAGTCTTGCTTGTAGGAAAACTCAGAGCATGGGATTTAACTGCATTTCTGAAGTGAAACACACAGCAGAGTTCTAATCGATGGAACACACTCTGCTTTAGAGCAAGAAGCATGCTCTTTCTTTCTAGAGTCTCTAATACCGCAGGAAACGTGAGTGTGCTCAGAACAAAAGAACAGTGTTTCCTACACATACAGGCCATATCTAGTTCAACTCTGCTTCTGAAACTGATACAAAGCACTGGTCCTCTAACATTCAATGCTTGTCAGTTAAGATGAGAAACGTGTGAGCTTCGTGAACGATGTAGTTCCTATGATCTGAAAAATGACTGCACTTACTTGAAACGAAGTCTTGCTTGTAGGAAGACAAAGAGCCTGGAATTTAACTCCATTTCTGAAGGGAAACACACAGAATAGTTCTCTTCGATGGATCACACTCTGCTTTAGAGCAAGAGCACGCTCTTGCTTTCTAGAGTCTCTAATACAGTTGGAAACTTGAGTGTGCTCAGAACAAAAGAACGGTGTTTCCTACACATACAGGCCATATCTAGTTCAACTCTGCTTCTGAACCTGAAACAAACCACAGGTCCTCTAACATCCAATGCTTGTCAGTTAAGATGAGAAACGTGTGAGCTTCGTGAACTATGTAGTTCGTTTGAGCTGTAAAGTAACTGCCCTTACCTGAAACGAAGTCTTGCTTGTAGAAAGACACAGAGCCTGGGATTTAACTCCATTTCTGAAGTGAAACACACAGCAGAGTTCTCATCCATTGATCACACTGTGCTTTAGAGCTAGAAGCACACTCTTGCTTTCCAGGGTCTCTAAGACTGCAGGAAATGTGAGTGTGATGAGAACAAAAGAACGGTGTGCCCTACACATACGGATCATATCTAGTGCAACTCTGCCTCTGAAATTGATACAAAGCACAGGTCCTCTAACATCCAATGCTTGTCAGTTAAGATGAGAAACGTGTGCCCTTTGTGAATGATGTAGATCGTTTGAGCTGAAGAGTGACTGCCCTTACTTGAAACGAAGTCTTGCTTGTAGGAAGACTCAGAGCCTGGAATATAACTCCATTTTTGAAGGGAAACACACAGCATAGTTCTCATCGATGGATCACACTCTGCTTTAGAGCAAGAAGCACGCTCTTGCTTTCTAGAGTCTCTAATACAGCAGGAAACTTGAGTGTCCTCAGAACAAAAGAACTGTGTTTCCTACACATAGGGCCATATCTAGTTCAACTCTGCTTCTGAAACTGAAACAAACCACAGGTCCTCTAACATCCAATGCTTGTCAGTTTAGATGAGAAACGTGTGATCTTCGTGAACGATGTAGTTCGTTTGTGCTGAAAAGTGTCTGCCCTTACTTGAATGAAGTCTTGCTTGTAGGAAGACTCAGAGCATGGGATTTAACTCCATTTCTGAAGGGAAACACACAGAATAGTTCTCTTCGATGGATCACACTCTGCTTTAGAGCAAGAGCACGCTCTTGCTTTCTGGAGTCTCTAATACAGCCGGAAACTTGAGTGTGCTCAGAACAAAAGAACGGTGTTTCCTACACATACGGGCCATATCTAGTTCAACTCTGCTTCTGAACCTGAAACAAACCACAGGTCCTCTAACATCCAATGCTTGTCAGTTAAGATGAGAAACGTGTGAGCTTCGTGAACTATGTAGTTCGTTTGAGCTGTAAAGTAACTGCCCTTACCTGAAACGAAGTCTTGCTTGTAGGAAGACTCAGAGCCTGTAATTTAACTCCATTTCTGAAGTGAAACACACAGCAGAGTTCTCATCCATTGATCACACTCTGCTTTAGAGCCAGAAGCACGCTCTTGCTTTCCAGGGTCTCTAAGACAGCAGGAAATGTGAGTGTGATGAAAACAAAAGAACGGTGTTACCTACACACACGGACGATATATAGTACAACTCTGCCTCTGAAATTGATACAAAGCACAGGTCCTCTAAGATCCAATGCTTGTCAGTGAAGATGAGAAACGTGTGAGCTTCGTGAACGATGTAGATCGTTTGAGCTGAAAAGTGACTGCCCTTACTTGAAACGAAGTCTTGCTTGTAGGAAGACACAGAGCCTGGAATATAACTCCATTTCTGAAGGGAAACACACAGCATAGTTCTCATCGATGGATCACACTCTGCTTTAGAGCAAGAAGCACGCTCTTGCTTTCTAGAGTCTCTAATAGAGCATGAAACATGAGTGTGCTCAGAACAAAAGAACTGTGTTTCCTACACATATGGGCCATATCTAGTTCAACTCTGCTTCTGAAACTGAAACAAACCACAAGTTCTCTAACATCCAATGCTTGTCAGTTAAGATGAGAAACGTGTGAGCTTCGTGAATGATGTAGTTCGCTTGAGCAGTAAAGTAACTGCCCATAACTGAAACAAAGTCTTGCTTGTAGGAAGACTCCGAGCCTGGGATTTAACTCCATTTCTGAAGTGAAACACACAGCAGAGTTCTCATCCATTGATCACACTGTGCTTTAGAGCTATAAGCACGCTCTTGCTTTCCAGGGTCTCTAAGACTGCAGGAAATGTGAGTGTGATGAGAACAAAAGAACGGTGTGCCCTACACATACGGATCATATCTAGTACAACTCTGCCTCTGAAATTGATACAAAGCACAGGTCCTCTAACATCCAATGCTTGTCAGTTAAGATGAGAAACGTGTGCCCTTTGTGAACGATGTAGATCGTTTGAGCTGAAGAGTGACTGCCCTTACTTGAAACGAAGTCTTGCTTGTAGGAAGACACAGAGCCTGGAATATAACTCCATTTCTGGAGGGAAACACACAGCATAGTTCTCATCGATGGATCACACTCTGCTTTAGAGCAAGAAGCACGCTCTTGCTTTCTAGAGTCTCTAATACAGCAGGAAACTTGAGTGTCCTCAGAACAAAAGAACTGTGTTTCCTATACATAGGGCCATATCTAGTTCAACTCTGCTTCTGAAACTGAAACAAACCGCAGGTCCTCTAACATCCAATGCTTGTCAGTTTAGATGAGAAACGTGTGATCTTCGTGAACGATGTAGTTCGTTTGTGCTGAAAAGTGTCTGCCCTTACTTGAATGAAGTCTTGCTTGTAGGAAGACTCAGAGCATGGGATTTAACTCCATTTCTGAAGTGAAACACACAGCATAGTTCTCATCGATGGATCACACTCTGCTTTAGAGCAAGAAGCATGCTCTTTCTTTCTAGAGTCTCTAATACCGCAGGAAACGTGAGTGTGCTCAGAACAAAAGAACAGTGTTTCCTACACATACAGGCCATATCTAGTTCAACTCTGCTTCTGAAACTGATACAAAGCACTGGTCCTCTAACATTCAATGCTTGTCAGTTAAGATGAGAAACGTGTGAGCTTCGTGAACGATGTAGTTCCTTTGATCTGAAAAATGACTGCACTTACTTGAAACGAAGTCTTGCTTGTAGGAAGACAAAGAGCCTGGAATTTAACTCCATTTCTGAAGGGAAACACACAGAATAGTTCTCTTCGATGGATCACACTCTGCTTTAGAGCAAGAGCACGCTCTTGCTTTCTAGAGTCTCTAATACAGCCGGAAACTTGAGTGTGCTCAGAACAAAAGAACGGTGTTTCCTACACATACGGGCCATATCTAGTTCAACTCTGCTTCTGAACCTGAAACAAACCACAGGTCCTCTAACATCCAATCCATGTCAGTTAAGATGAGAAACGTGTGAGCTTCGTGAACTATGTAGTTCGTTTGAGCTGTAAAGTAACTGCACTTACCTGAAACGAAGTCTTGCTTGTAGGAAGACTGAGAGCCTGTAATTTAACTCCATTTCTGAAGTGAAACACACAGCAGAGTTCTCATCCATTGATCACACTCTGCTTTAGAGCCAGAAGCACGCTCTTGCTTTCCAGGGTCTCTAAGACAGGAGGAAATGTGAGTGTGATGAAAACAAAAGAACGGTGTTACCTACACACACGGACCATATCTAGTACAACTCTGCCTCTGAAATTGATACAAAGCACAGGTCCTCTAAGATCCAATGCTTGTCAGTTAAGATGAGAAACGTGTGAGCTTCGTGAACGATGTAGATCGTTTGAGCTGAAAAGTGACTGCCCTTACTTGAAACGAAGTCTTGCTTGTAGAAAGACACAGAGCCTGGGATTTAACTCCATTTCTGAAGTGAAACACACAGCAGAGTTCTCATCGATGGATCACACTCTGCTTTAGAGCAAGAAGCACGCTCTTGCTTTCTAGAGTCTCTAATAGAGCAGGAAACATGAGTGTGCTCAGAACAAAAGAACTGTGTTTCCTACACATATGGGCCATATCTAGTTCAACTCTGCTTCTGACACTGAAACAAACCACAGGTCCTCTAACATCCAATGCTTGTCAGTTAAGATGAGAAACGTGTGCCCTTTGTGAACGATGTAGATCGTTTGAGCTGAAGAGTGACTGCCCTTACTTGAAACGAAGTCTTGCTTGTAGGAAGACACAGAGCCTGGAATATAACTCCATTTTTGAAGGGAAACACACAGCATAGTTCTCTTCGATGGATCACACTCTGCTTTAGAGCAAGAAGCACACTCTTGCTTTCCAGAGTCTCTAATACAGCAGGAAACTTGAGTGTGATGAGAACAAAAGATCTGTGTTTCCTACACATAGGGCCATATCTAGTTCAACTCTGCCTCTGAAATTGATACAAAGCACAGGTCCTCTAACATCCAATGCTTGTCAGTTAAGATGAGAAACGTGTGCCCTTTGTGAACGATGTAGATCGTTTGAGCTGAAGAATGACTGCCCTTACTTGAAACGAAGTCTTGCTTGTAGGAAGACTCAGAGCCTGGAATATAACTCCATTTCTGAAGGGAAACACACAGCATAGTTCTCATCGATGGATCACACTCTGCTTTAGAGCAAGAAGCATGCTCTTGCTTTCTAGAGTCTCTAATACAGCAGGAAACTTGAGTGTGCTCAGAACAAAAGAACAGTGTTTCCTACACATACAGGCCATATCTAGTCCAACTCTGCTTCTGAAACTGATACAAAGCACTGGTCATCTAACATCCAATGCTTGTTAGTTAAGATGAGAAACGTGTGAGCGTCGTGAACGATGTTGTTCGTTTGAGCTGTAAAGTAACAGCCCTTACGTGAAACGAAGTCTTGCTTGTAGGAAAACTCAGAGCATGGGATTTAACTCCATTTCTGAAGTGAAACACACAGCAGAGTTCTAATCGATGGATCACACTCTGCTTTAGAGCAAGAAGCATGCTCTTTCTTTCTAGAGTCTCTAATACCGCAGGAAACGTGAGTGTGCTCAGAACAAAACAACAGTGTTTCCTACACATACAGGCCATATCTAGTTCAACTCTGCTTCTGAAACTGATACAAAGCACTGGTCCTCTAACATTCAATGCTTGTCAGTTAAGATGAGAAACGTGTGAGCTTCGTGAACGATGTAGTTCCTATGATCTGAAAAATGACTGCACTTACTTGAAACGAAGTCTTGCTTGTAGGAAGACAAAGAGCCTGGAATTTAACTCCATTTCTGAAGGGAAACACACAGAATAGTTCTCTTCGATGGATCACACTCTGCTTTAGAGCAAGAGCACGCTCTTGCTTTCTAGAGTCTCTAATACAGTTGGAAACTTGAGTGTGCTCAGAACAAAAGAACGGTGTTTCCTACACATACGGGCCATATCTAGTTCAACTCTGCTTCTGAACCTGAAACAAACCACAGGTCCTCTAACATCCAATGCTTGTCAGTTAAGATGAGAAACGTGTGAACTTCGTGAACTATGTAGTTCGTTTGAGCTGTAAAGTAACTGCCCTTACCTGAAACGAAGTCTTGCTTGTAGGAAGACTCAGAGCCTGTAATTTAACTCCATTTCTGAAGTGAAACACACAGCAGAGTTCTTATCCATTGATCACACTCTGCTTTAGAGCCAGAAGCACGCTCTTGCTTTCCAGGGTCTCTAAGACAGCAGGAAATGTGAGTGTGATGAAAACAAAAGAACGGTGTTACCTACACACACGGACCATATCTAGTACAACTCTGCCTCTGAAATTGATACAAAGCACAGGTCCTCTAAGATCCAATGCTTGTCAGTTAAGATGAGAAACGTGTGAGCTTCGTGAACGATGTAGATCGTTTGAGCTGAAAAGTGACTGCCCTTACTTGAAACGAAGTCTTGCTTGTAGAAAGACACAGAGCCTGGGATTTAACTCCATTTCTGAAGTGAAACACACAGCAGAGTTCTCATCCATTGATCACACTGTGCTTTAGAGCTAGAAGCACGCTCTTGCTTTCCAGGGTCTCTAAGACTGCAGGAAATGTGAGTGTGATGAGAACAAAAGAACGGTGTGCCCTACACATACGGATCATATCTAGTGCAACTCTGCCTCTGAAATTGATACAAAGCACAGGTCCTCTAACATCCAATGCTTGTCAGTTAAGATGAGAAACGTGTGCCCTTTGTGAATGATGTAGATCGTTTGAGCTGAAGAGTGACTGCCCTTACTTGAAACGAAGTCTTGCTTGTAGGAAGACTCAGAGCCTGGAATATAACTCCATTTTTGAAGGGAAACACACAGCATAGTTCTCATCGATGGATCAACTCTGCTTTAGAGCAAGAAGCACGCTCTTGCTTTCTAGAGTCTCTAATACAGCAGGAAACTTGAGTGTCCTCAGAACAAAAGAACTGTGTTTCCTACACATAGGGCCATATCTAGTTCAACTCTGCTTCTGAAACTGAAACAAACCACAGGTCCTCTAACATCCAATGCTTGTCAGTTTAGATGAGAAACGTGTGATCTTCGTGAACGATGTAGTTCGTTTGTGCTGAAAAGTGTCTGCCCTTACTTGAATGAAGTCTTGCTTGTAGGAAGACTCAGAGCATGGGATTTAACTCCATTTCTGAAGTGAAACACACAGCATAGTTCTCATCGATGGATCACACTCTGCTTTAGAGCAAGAAGCATGCTCTTTCTTCCTAGAGTCTCTAATACCGCAGGAAACGTGAGTGTGCTCAGAACAAAAGAACAGTGTTTCCTACACATACAGGCCATATCTAGTTCAACTCTGCTTCTGAAACTGATACAAAGCACTGGTCCTCTAACATTCAATGCTTGTCAGTTAAGATGAGAAACGTGTGAGCTTCGTGAACGATGTAGTTCCTTTGATCTGAAAAATGACTGCACTTACTTGAAACGAAGTCTTGCTTGTAGGAAGACAAAGAGCCTGGAATTTAACTCCATTTCTGAAGGGAAACACACAGAATAGTTCTCTTCGATGGATCACACTCTGCTTTAGAGCAAGAGCACGCTCTTGCTTTCTGGAGTCTCTAATACAGCCGGAAACTTGAGTGTGCTCAGAACAAAAGAACGGTGTTTCCTACACATACGGGCCATATCTAGTTCAACTCTGCTTCTGAACCTGAAACAAACCACAGGTCCTCTAACATCCAATGCTTGTCAGTTAAGATGAGAAACGTGTGAGCTTCGTGAACTATGTAGTTCGTTTGAGCTGTAAAGTAACTGCCCTTACCTGAAACGAAGTCTTGCTTGTAGGAAGACTCAGAGCCTGTAATTTAACTCCATTTCTGAAGTGAAACACACAGCAGAGTTCTCATCCATTGATCACACTCTGCTTTAGAGCCAGAAGCACGCTCTTGCTTTCCAGGGTCTCTAAGACAGGAGGAAATGTGAGTGTGATGAAAACAAAAGAATGGTGTTACCTACACACACGGACGATATATAGTACAACTCTGCCTCTGAAATTGATACAAAGCACAGGTCCTCTAAGATCCAATGCTTGTCAGTGAAGATGAGAAACGTGTGAGCTTCGTGAATGATGTAGATCGTTTGAGCTGAAAAGTGACTGCCCTTACTTATAACGAAGTCTTGCTTGTAGGAAGACACAAAGCCTGGAATATAACTCCATTTCTGAAGGGAAACACACAGCATAGTTCTCATCGATGGATCACACTCTGCTTTAGAGCAAGAAGCACGCTCTTGCTTTCTAGAGTCTCTAATAGAGCATGAAACATGAGTGTGCTCAGAACAAAAGAACTGTGTTTCCTACACATATGGGCCATATCTAGTTCAACTCTGCTTCTGAAACTGAAACAAACCACAGGTTCTCTAACATCCAATGCTTGTCAGTTAAGATGAGAAACGTGTGAGCTTCGTGAATGATGTAGTTCGCTTGAGCAGTAACGTAACTGCCCATAACTGAAACAAAGTCTTGCTTGTAGGAAGACTCCGAGCCTGGGATTTAACTCCATTTCTGAAGTGAAACACACAGCAGAGTTCTCATCCATTGATCACACTGTGCTTTAGAGCTAGAAGCACGTTCTTGCTTTCCAGGGTCTCTAAGAGTGCAGGAAATGTGAGTGTGATGAGAACAAAAGAACGGTGTGCCCTACACATACGGATCATATCTAGTACAACTCTGCCTCTGAAATTGATACAAAGCACAGGTCCTCTAACATCCAATGCTTGTCAGTTAAGATGAGAAACGTGTGCCCTTTGTGAACGATGTAGATCGTTTGAGCTGAAGAGTGACTGCCCTTACTTGAAACGAAGTCTTGCTTGTAGGAAGACACAGAGCCTGGAATATAACTCCATTTCTGGAGGGAAACACACAGCATAGTTCTCATCGATGGATCACACTCTGCTTTAGAGCAAGAAGCACGCTCTTGCTTTCTAGAGTCTCTAATACAGCAGGAAACTTGAGTGTCCTCAGAACAAAAGAACTGTGTTTCCTATACATAGGGCCATATCTAGTTCAACTCTGCTTCTGAAACTGAAACAAACCACAGGTCCTCTAACATCCAATGCTTGTCAGTTTAGATGAGAAACGTGTGATCTTCGTGAACGATGTAGTTCGTTTGTGCTGAAAAGTGTCTGCCCTTACTTGAATGAAGTCTTGCTTGTAGGAAGACTCAGAGCATGGGATTTAACTCCATTTCTGAAGTGAAACACACAGCATAGTTCTCATCGATGGATCACACTCTGCTTTAGAGCAAGAAGCATGCTCTTTCTTTCTAGAGTCTCTAATACCGCAGGAAACGTGAGTGTGCTCAGAACAAAAGAACAGTGTTTCCTACACATACAGGCCATATCTAGTTCAACTCTGCTTCTGAAACTGATACAAAGCACTGGTCCTCTAACATTCAATGCTTGTCAGTTAAGATGAGAAACGTGTGAGCTTCGTGAACGATGTAGTTCCTTTGATCTGAAAAATGACTGCACTTACTTGAAACGAAGTCTTGCTTGTAGGAAGACAAAGAGCCTGGAATTTAACTCCATTTCTGAAGGGAAACACACAGAATAGTTCTCTTCGATGGATCACACTCTGCTTTAGAGCAAGAGCACGCTCTTGCTTTCTAGAGTCTCTAATACAGCCGGAAACTTGAGTGTGCTCAGAACAAAAGAACGGTGTTTCCTACACATACGGGCCATATCTAGTTCAACTCTGCTTCTGAACCTGAAACAAACCACAGGTCCTCTAACATCCAATGCTTGTCAGTTAAGATGAGAAACGTGTGAGCTTCGTGAACTATGTAGTTCGTTTGAGCTGTAAAGTAACTGCACTTACCTGAAACGAAGTCTTGCTTGTAGGAAGACTGAGAGCCTGTAATTTAACTCCATTTCTGAAGTGAAACACACAGCAGAGTTCTCATCCATTGATCACACTCTGCTTTAGAGCCAGAAGCACGCTCTTGCTTTCCAGGGTCTCTAAGACAGGAGGAAATGTGAGTGTGATGAAAACAAAAGAACGGTGTTACCTACACACACGGACCATATCTAGTACAACTCTGCCTCTGAAATTGATACAAAGCACAGGTCCTCTAAGATCCAATGCTTGTCAGTTAAGATGAGAAACGTGTGAGCTTCGTGAACGATGTAGATCGTTTGAGCTGAAAAGTGACTGCCCTTACTTGAAACGAAGTCTTGCTTGTAGAAAGACACAGAGCCTGGGATTTAACTCCATTTCTGAAGTGAAACACACAGCAGAGTTCTCATCGATGGATCACACTCTGCTTTAGAGCAAGAAGCACGCTCTTGCTTTCTAGAGTCTCTAATAGAGCAGGAAACATGAGTGTGCTCAGAACAAAAGAACTGTGTTTCCTACACATATGGGCCATATCTAGTTCAACTCTGCTTCTGACACTGAAACAAACCACAGGTCCTCTAACATCCAATGCTTGTCAGTTAAGATGAGAAACGTGTGCCCTTTGTGAACGATGTAGATCGTTTGAGCTGAAGAGTGACTGCCCTTACTTGAAACGAAGTCTTGCTTGTAGGGAGACACAGAGCCTGGAATATAACTCCATTTTTGAAGGGAAACACACAGCATAGTTCTCTTCAATGGATCACACTCTGCTTTAGAGCAAGAAGCACACTCTTGCTTTCCAGAGTCTCTAATACAGCAGGAAACTTGAGTGTGATGAGAACAAAAGAACTGTGTTTCCTACACATAGGGCCATATCTAGTTCAACTCTGCCTCTGAAATTGATACAAAGCACAGGTCCTCTAACATCCAATGCTTGTCAGTTAAGATGAGAAACGTGTGCCCTTTGTGAACGATGTAGATCGTTTGAGCTGAAGAATGACTGCCCTTACTTGAAACGAAGTCTTGCTTGTAGGAAGACTCAGAGCCTGGAATATAACTCCATTTCTGAAGGGAAACACACAGCATAGTTCTCATCGATGGATCACACTCTGCTTTAGAGCAAGAAGCATGCTCTTGCTTTCTAGAGTCTCTAATACAGCAGGAAACTTGAGTGTGCTCAGAACAAAAGAACAGTGTTTCCTACACATACAGGCCATATCTAGTCCAACTCTGCTTCTGAAACTGATACAAAGCACTGGTCATCTAACATCCAATGCTTGTTAGTTAAGATGAGAAACGTGTGAGCGTCGTGAACGATGTAGTTCGTTTGAGCTGTAAAGTAACAGCCCTTACGTGAAACGAAGTCTTGCTTGTAGGAAAACTCAGAGCATGGGATTTAACTCCATTTCTGAAGTGAAACACACAGCAGAGTTCTAATCGATGGATCACACTCTGCTTTAGAGCAAGAAGCATGCTCTTTCTTTCTAGAGTCTCTAATACCGCAGGAAACGTGAGTGTGCTCAGAACAAAACAACAGTGTTTCCTACACATACAGGCCATATCTAGTTCAACTCTGCTTCTGAAACTGATACAAAGCACTGGTCCTCTAACATTCAATGCTTGTCAGTTAAGATGAGAAACGTGTGAGCTTCGTGAATGATGTAGTTCCTATGATCTGAAAAATGACTGCACTTACTTGAAACGAAGTCTTGCTTGTAGGAAGACAAAGAGCCTGGAATTTAACTCCATTTCTGAAGGGAAACACACAGAATAGTTCTCTTCGATGGATCACACTCTGCTTTAGAGCAAGAGCACGCTCTTGCTTTCTAGAGTCTCTAATACAGTTGGAAACTTGAGTGTGCTCAGAACAAAAGAACGGTGTTTCCTACACATACGGGCCATATCTAGTTCAACTCTGCTTCTGAACCTGAAACAAACCACAGGTCCTCTAACATCCAATGCTTGTCAGTTAAGATGAGAAACGTGTGAACTTCGTGAACTATGTAGTTCGTTTGAGCTGTAAAGTAACTGCCCTTACCTGAAACGAAGTCTTGCTTGTAGGAAGACTCAGAGCCTGTAATTTAACTCCATTTCTGAAGTGAAACACACAGCAGAGTTCTTATCCATTGATCACACTCTGCTTTAGAGCCAGAAGCACGCTCTTGCTTTCCAGGGTCTCTAAGACAGCAGGAAATGTGAGTGTGATGAAAACAAAAGAACGGTGTTACCTACACACACGGTCCATATCTAGTACAACTCTGCCTCTGAAATTGATACAAAGCACAGGTCCTCTAAGATCCAATGCTTGTCAGTTAAGATGAGAAACGTGTGAGCTTCGTGAACGATGTAGATCGTTTGAGCTGAAAAGTGACTGCCCTTACTTGAAACGAAGTCTTGCTTGTAGAAAGACACAGAGCCTGGGATTTAACTCCATTTCTGAAGTGAAACACACAGCAGAGTTCTCATCCATTGATCACACTGTGCTTTAGAGCTAGAAGCACGCTCTTGCTTTCCAGGGTCTCTAAGACTGCAGGAAATGTGAGTGTGATGAGAACAAAAGAACGGTGTGCCCTACACATACGGATCATATCTAGTGCAACTCTGCCTCTGAAATTGATACAAAGCACAGGTCCTCTAACATCCAATGCTTGTCAGTTAAGATGAGAAACGTGTGCCCTTTGTGAACGATGTAGATCGTTTGAGCTGAAGAGTGACTGCCCTTACTTGAAACGAAGTCTTGCTTGTAGGAAGACACAGAGCCTGGAATATAACTCCATTTCTGGAGGGAAACACACAGCATAGTTCTCATCGATGGATCACACTCTGCTTTAGAGCAAGAAGCACGCTCTTGCTTTCTAGAGTCTCTAATACAGCAGGAAACTTGAGTGTCCTCAGAACAAAAGAACTGTGTTTCCTATACATAGGGCCATATCTAGTTCAACTCTGCTTCTGAAACTGAAACAAACCACAGGTCCTCTAACATCCAATGCTTGTCAGTTTAGATGAGAAACGTGTGATCTTCGTGAACGATGTAGTTCGTTTGTGCTGAAAAGTGTCTGCCCTTACTTGAATGAAGTCTTGCTTGTAGGAAGACTCAGAGCATGGGATTTAACTCCATTTCTGAAGTGAAACACACAGCATAGTTCTCATCGATGGATCACACTCTGCTTTAGAGCAAGAAGCATGCTCTTTCTTTCTAGAGTCTCTAATACCGCAGGAAACGTGAGTGTGCTCAGAACAAAAGAACAGTGTTTCCTACACATACAGGCCATATCTAGTTCAACTCTGCTTCTGAAACTGATACAAAGCACTGGTCCTCTAACATTCAATGCTTGTCAGTTAAGATGAGAAACGTGTGAGCTTCGTGAACGATGTAGTTCCTTTGATCTGAAAAATGACTGCACTTACTTGAAACGAAGTCTTGCTTGTAGGAAGACAAAGAGCCTGGAATTTAACTCCATTTCTGAAGGGAAACACACAGAATAGTTCTCTTCGATGGATCACACTCTGCTTTAGAGCAAGAGCACGCTCTTGCTTTCTAGAGTCTCTAATACAGCCGGAAACTTGAGTGTGCTCAGAACAAAAGAACGGTGTTTCCTACACATACGGGCCATATCTAGTTCAACTCTGCTTCTGAACCTGAAACAAACCACAGGTCCTCTAACATCCAATGCTTGTCAGTTAAGATGAGAAACGTGTGAGCTTCGTGAACTATGTAGTTCGTTTGAGCTGTAAAGTAACTGCACTTACCTGAAACGAAGTCTTGCTTGTAGGAAGACTGAGAGCCTGTAATTTAACTCCATTTCTGAAGTGAAACACACAGCAGAGTTCTCATCCATTGATCACACTCTGCTTTAGAGCCAGAAGCACGCTCTTGCTTTCCAGGGTCTCTAAGACAGGAGGAAATGTGAGTGTGATGAAAACAAAAGAACGGTGTTACCTACACACACGGACCATATCTAGTACAACTCTGCCTCTGAAATTGATACAAAGCACAGGTCCTCTAAGATCCAATGCTTGTCAGTTAAGATGAGAAACGTGTGAGCTTCGTGAACGATGTAGATCGTTTGAGCTGAAAAGTGACTGCCCTTACTTGAAACGAAGTCTTGCTTGTAGAAAGACACAGAGCCTGGGATTTAACTCCATTTCTGAAGTGAAACACACAGCAGAGTTCTCATCGATGGATCACACTCTGCTTTAGAGCAAGAAGCACGCTCTTGCTTTCTAGAGTCTCTAATAGAGCAGGAAACATGAGTGTGCTCAGAACAAAAGAACTGTGTTTCCTACACATATGGGCCATATCTAGTTCAACTCTGCTTCTGACACTGAAACAAACCACAGGTCCTCTAACATCCAATGCTTGTCAGTTAAGATGAGAAACGTGTGCCCTTTGTGAACGATGTAGATCGTTTGAGCTGAAGAGTGACTGCCCTTACTTGAAACGAAGTCTTGCTTGTAGGGAGACACAGAGCCTGGAATATAACTCCATTTTTGAAGGGAAACACACAGCATAGTTCTCTTCAATGGATCACACTCTGCTTTAGAGCAAGAAGCACACTCTTGCTTTCCAGAGTCTCTAATACAGCAGGAAACTTGAGTGTGATGAGAACAAAAGAACTGTGTTTCCTACACATAGGGCCATATCTAGTTCAACTCTGCCTCTGAAATTGATACAAAGCACAGGTCCTCTAACATCCAATGCTTGTCAGTTAAGATGAGAAACGTGTGCCCTTTGTGAACGATGTAGATCGTTTGAGCTGAAGAATGACTGCCCTTACTTGAAACGAAGTCTTGCTTGTAGGAAGACTCAGAGCCTGGAATATAACTCCATTTCTGAAGGGAAACACACAGCATAGTTCTCATCGATGGATCACACTCTGCTTTAGAGCAAGAAGCATGCTCTTGCTTTCTAGAGTCTCTAATACAGCAGGAAACTTGAGTGTGCTCAGAACAAAAGAACAGTGTTTCCTACACATACAGGCCATATCTAGTCCAACTCTGCTTCTGAAACTGATACAAAGCACTGGTCATCTAACATCCAATGCTTGTTAGTTAAGATGAGAAACGTGTGAGCGTCGTGAACGATGTAGTTCGTTTGAGCTGTAAAGTAACAGCCCTTACGTGAAACGAAGTCTTGCTTGTAGGAAAACTCAGAGCATGGGATTTAACTCCATTTCTGAAGTGAAACACACAGCAGAGTTCTAATCGATGGATCACACTCTGCTTTAGAGCAAGAAGCATGCTCTTTCTTTCTAGAGTCTCTAATACCGCAGGAAACGTGAGTGTGCTCAGAACAAAACAACAGTGTTTCCTACACATACAGGCCATATCTAGTTCAACTCTGCTTCTGAAACTGATACAAAGCACTGGTCCTCTAACATTCAATGCTTGTCAGTTAAGATGAGAAACGTGTGAGCTTCGTGAATGATGTAGTTCCTATGATCTGAAAAATGACTGCACTTACTTGAAACGAAGTCTTGCTTGTAGGAAGACAAAGAGCCTGGAATTTAACTCCATTTCTGAAGGGAAACACACAGAATAGTTCTCTTCGATGGATCACACTCTGCTTTAGAGCAAGAGCACGCTCTTGCTTTCTAGAGTCTCTAATACAGTTGGAAACTTGAGTGTGCTCAGAACAAAAGAACGGTGTTTCCTACACATACGGGCCATATCTAGTTCAACTCTGCTTCTGAACCTGAAACAAACCACAGGTCCTCTAACATCCAATGCTTGTCAGTTAAGATGAGAAACGTGTGAACTTCGTGAACTATGTAGTTCGTTTGAGCTGTAAAGTAACTGCCCTTACCTGAAACGAAGTCTTGCTTGTAGGAAGACTCAGAGCCTGTAATTTAACTCCATTTCTGAAGTGAAACACACAGCAGAGTTCTTATCCATTGATCACACTCTGCTTTAGAGCCAGAAGCACGCTCTTGCTTTCCAGGGTCTCTAAGACAGCAGGAAATGTGAGTGTGATGAAAACAAAAGAACGGTGTTACCTACACACACGGACCATATCTAGTACAACTCTGCCTCTGAAATTGATACAAAGCACAGGTCCTCTAAGATCCAATGCTTGTCAGTTAAGATGAGAAACGTGTGAGCTTCGTGAACGATGTAGATCGTTTGAGCTGAAAAGTGACTGCCCTTACTTGAAACGAAGTCTTGCTTGTAGAAAGACACAGAGCCTGGGATTTAACTCCATTTCTGAAGTGAAACACACAGCAGAGTTCTCATCCATTGATCACACTGTGCTTTAGAGCTAGAAGCACGCTCTTGCTTTCCAGGGTCTCTAAGACTGCAGGAAATGTGAGTGTGATGAGAACAAAAGAACGGTGTGCCCTACACATACGGATCATATCTAGTGCAACTCTGCCTCTGAAATTGATACAAAGCACAGGTCCTCTAACATCCAATGCTTGTCAGTTAAGATGAGAAACGTGTGCCCTTTGTGAATGATGTAGATCGTTTGAGCTGAAGAGTGACTGCCCTTACTTGAAACGAAGTCTTGCTTGTAGGAAGACTCAGAGCCTGGAATATAACTCCATTTTTGAAGGGAAACACACAGCATAGTTCTCATCGATGGATCAACTCTGCTTTAGAGCAAGAAGCACGCTCTTGCTTTCTAGAGTCTCTAATACAGCAGGAAACTTGAGTGTCCTCAGAACAAAAGAACTGTGTTTCCTACACATAGGGCCATATCTAGTTCAACTCTGCTTCTGAAACTGAAACAAACCACAGGTCCTCTAACATCCAATGCTTGTCAGTTTAGATGAGAAACGTGTGATCTTCGTGAACGATGTAGTTCGTTTGTGCTGAAAAGTGTCTGCCCTTACTTGAATGAAGTCTTGCTTGTAGGAAGACTCAGAGCATGGGATTTAACTCCATTTCTGAAGTGAAACACACAGCATAGTTCTCATCGATGGATCACACTCTGCTTTAGAGCAAGAAGCATGCTCTTTCTTCCTAGAGTCTCTAATACCGCAGGAAACGTGAGTGTGCTCAGAACAAAAGAACAGTGTTTCCTACACATACAGGCCATATCTAGTTCAACTCTGCTTCTGAAACTGATACAAAGCACTGGTCCTCTAACATTCAATGCTTGTCAGTTAAGATGAGAAACGTGTGAGCTTCGTGAACGATGTAGTTCCTTTGATCTGAAAAATGACTGCACTTACTTGAAACGAAGTCTTGCTTGTAGGAAGACAAAGAGCCTGGAATTTAACTCCATTTCTGAAGGGAAACACACAGAATAGTTCTCTTCGATGGATCACACTCTGCTTTAGAGCAAGAGCACGCTCTTGCTTTCTGGAGTCTCTAATACAGCCGGAAACTTGAGTGTGCTCAGAACAAAAGAACGGTGTTTCCTACACATACGGGCCATATCTAGTTCAACTCTGCTTCTGAACCTGAAACAAACCACAGGTCCTCTAACATCCAATGCTTGTCAGTTAAGATGAGAAACGTGTGAGCTTCGTGAAATATGTAGTTCGTTTGAGCTGTAAAGTAACTGCCCTTACCTGAAACGAAGTCTTGCTTGTAGGAAGACTCAGAGCCTGTAATTTAACTCCATTTCTGAAGTGAAACACACAGCAGAGTTCTCATCCATTGATCACACTCTGCTTTAGAGCCAGAAGCACGCTCTTGCTTTCCAGGGTCTCTAAGACAGGAGGAAATGTGAGTGTGATGAAAACAAAAGAACGGTGTTACCTACACACACGGACGATATATAGTACAACTATGCCTCTGAAATTGATACAAAGCACAGGTCCTCTAAGATCCAATGCCTGTCAGTGAAGATGAGAAACGTGTGAGCTTCGTGAATGATGTAGATCGTTTGAGCTGAAAAGTGACTGCCCTTACTTATAACGAAGTCTTGCTTGTAGGAAGACACAGAGCCTGGAATATAACTCCATTTCTGAAGGGAAACACACAGCATAGTTCTCATCGATGGATCACACTCTGCTTTAGAGCAAGAAGCACGCTCTTGCTTTCTAGAGTCTCTAATAGAGCATGAAACATGAGTGTGCTCAGAACAAAAGAACTGTGTTTCCTACACATATGGGCCATATCTAGTTCAACTCTGCTTCTGAAACTGAAACAAACCACAGGTTCTCTAACATCCAATGCTTGTCAGTTAAGATGAGAAACGTGTGAGCTTCGTGAATGATGTAGTTCGCTTGAGCAGTAAAGTAACTGCCCATAACTGAAACAAAGTCTTGCTTGTAGGAAGACTCCGAGCCTGGGATTTAACTCCATTTCTGAAGTGAAACACACAGCAGAGTTCTCATCCATTGATCACACTGTGCTTTAGAGCTAGAAGCACGTTCTTGCTTTCCAGGGTCTCTAAGAGTGCAGGAAATGTGAGTGTGATGAGAACAAAAGAACGGTGTGCCCTACACATACGGATCATATCTAGTACAACTCTGCCTCTGAAATTGATACAAAGCACAGGTCCTCTAACATCCAATGCTTGTCAGTTAAGATGAGAAACGTGTGCACTTTGTGAACGATGTAGATCGTTTGAGCTGAAGAATGACTGCCCTTACTTGAAACGAAGTCTTGCTTGTAGGAAGACACAGAGCCTGGAATATAACTCCATTTCTGAAGGGAAACACACAGCATAGTTCTCATCGATGGATCACACTCTGCTTTAGAGCAAGAAGCACGCTCTTGCTTTCTAGAGTCTCTAATACAGCAGGAAACTTGAGTGTCCTCAGAACAAAAGAACTGTGTTTCCTACACATAGGGCCATATCTAGTTCAACTCTGCTTCTGAAACTGAAACAAACCACAGGTCCTCTAACATCCAATGCTTGTCAGTTTAGATGAGAAACGTGTGATCTTCGTGAACGATGTAGTTCGTTTGTGCTGAAAAGTGTCTGCCCTTACTTGAATGAAGTCTTGCTTGTAGGAAGACTCAGAGCATGGGATTTAACTCCATTTCTGAAGTGAAACACACAGCATAGTTCTAATCGATGGATCACACTCTGCTTTAGAGCAAGAAGCATGCTCTTTCTTTCTAGAGTCTCTAATACCGCAGGAAACGTGAGTGTGCTCAGAACAAAAGAACAGTGTTTCCTACACATACAGGCCATATCTAGTTCAACTCTGCTTCTGAAACTGATACAAAGCACTGGTCCTCTAACATTCAATGCTTGTCAGTTAAGATGAGAAACGTGTGAGCTTCGTGAACGATGTAGTTCCTTTGATCTGAAAAATGACTGCACTTACTTGAAACGAAGTCTTGCCTGTAGGAAGACCAAGAGCCTGGAATTTAACTCCATTTCTGAAGGGAAACACACAGAATAGTTCTCTTCGATGGATCACACTCTGCTTTAGAGCAAGAGCACGCTCTTGCTTTCTAGAGTATCTAATACAGTTGGAAACTTGAGTGTGCTCAGAACAAAAGAACGGTGTTTCCTACACATACGGGCCATATCTAGTTCAACTCTGCTTCTGAACCTGAAACAAACCACAGGTCCTCTAACATCCAATGCTTGTCAGTTAAGATGAGAAACGTGTGAGTTTCGTGAACTATGTAGTTCGTTTGAGCTGTAAAATAACTGCCCTTACCTGAAACGAAGTCTTGCTTGTAGGAAGACTCAGAGCCTGTAATTTAACTCCATTTCTGAAATGAAACACACAGCAGAGTTCTTATCCATTGATCACACTCTGCTTTAGAGCCAGAAGCACGCTCTTGCTTTCCAGGGTCTCTAAGACAGCAGGAAATGTGAGTGTGATGAAAACAAAAGAACGGTGTGACCTACACACACGGACCATATCTAGTACAACTCTGCCTCTGAAATTGATACAAAGCACAGGTCCTCTAAGATCCAATGCTTGTCAGTTAAGATGAGAAACGTGTGAGCTTCGTGAACGATGTAGATCGTTTGAGCTGAAAAGTGACTGCCCTTACTTGAAACGAAGTCTTGCTTGTAGAAAGACACAGAGCCTGGGATTTAACTCCATTTCTGAAGTGAAACACACAGCAGAGTTCTCATCCATTGATCACACTGTGCTTTAGAGCTAGAAGCACGCTCTTGCTTTCCAGGGTCTCTAAGACTGCAGGAAATGTGAGTGTGATGAGAACAAAAGAACGGTGTGCCCTACACATACGATTCATATCTAGTACAACTCTGCCTCTGAAATTGATACAAAGCACAGGTCCTCTAACATCCAATGCTTGTCAGTTAAGATGAGAAACGTGTGCCCTTTGTGAACGATGTAGATCGTTTGAGCTGAAGAGTGACTGCCCTTACTTGAAACGAAGTCTTGCTTGTAGGAAGCCACAGAGCCTGGAATATAACTCCATTTTTGAAGGGAAACACACAGCATAGTTCTCATCGATGGATCACACTCTGCTTTAGAGCAAGAAGCACGCTCTTGCTTTCTAGAGTCTCTAATACAGCAGGAAACTTGAGTGTCCTCAGAACAAAAGAACTGTGTTTCCTACACATAGGGCCATATCTAGTTCAACTCTGCTTCTGAAACTGAAACAAACCACAGGTCCTCTAACATCCAATGCTTGTCAGTTTAGATGAGAAACGTGTGATCTTCGTGAACGATGTAGTTCGTTTGTGCTGAAAAGTGTCTGCCCTTACTTGAATGAAGTCTTGCTTGTAGGAAGACTCAGAGCATGGGATTTAAATCCATTTCTGAAGTGAAACACACAGCATAGTTCTCATCGATGGATCACACTCTGCTTTAGAGCAAGAAGCATGCTCTTTCTTCCTAGAGTCTCTAATACCGCAGGAAACGTGAGTGTGCTCAGAACAAAAGAACAGTGTTTCCTACACATACAGGCCATATCTAGTTCAACTCTGCTTCTGAAACTGATACAAAGCACTGGTCCTCTAACATTCAATGCTTGTCAGTTAAGATGAGAAACGTGTGAGCTTCGTGAACGATGTAGTTCCTTTGATCTGAAAAATGACTTCACTTACTTGAAACGAAGTCTTGCTTGTAGGAAGACAAAGAGCCTGGAATATAACTCCATTTCTGAAGGGAAACACACAGCATAGTTCTCATCGATGGATCACACTCTGCTTTAGAGCAAGAAGCACGCTCTTGCTTTCTAGAGTCTCTAATACAGCAGGAAACTTGAGTGTCCTCAGAACAAAAGAACTGTGTTTCCTACACATAGGATCATATCTAGTTCAACTCTGCTTCTGAAACTGAAACAAACCACAGGTCCTCTAACATCCAATGCTTGTCAGTTTAGATGAGAAACGTGTGATCTTCGTGAACGATGTACTTCGTTTGTGCTGAAAAGTGTCTGCCCTTATTTGAATGAAGTCTTGCTTGTAGGAAGACTCAGAGCATGGGATTTAACTCCATTTCTGAAGTGAAACACACAGCATAGTTCTAATCGATGGATCACACTCTGCTTTAGAGCAAGAAGCATGCTCTTTCTTTCTAGAGTCTCTAATACCGCAGGAAACGTGAGTGTGCTCAGAACAAAAGAACAGTGTTTCCTACACATACAGGCCATATCTAGTTCAACTCTGCTTCTGAAACTGATACAAAGCACTGGTCCTCTAACATTCAATGCTTGTCAGTTAAGATGAGAAACGTGTGAGCTTCGTGAACGATGTAGTTCCTTTGATCTGAAAAATGACTGCACTTACTTGAAACGAAGTCTTGTTTGTAGGAAGACAAAGAGCCTGGAATTTAACTCCATTTCTGAAGGGAAACACACAGAATAGTTCTCTTCGATGGATCACACTCTGCTTTAGAGCAAGAGCACGCTCTTGCTTTCTAGAGTCTCTAATACAGTTGGAAACTTGAGTGTGCTCAGAACAAAAGAACGGTGTTTCCTACACATACGGGCCATATCTAGTTCAACTCTGCTTCTGAACCTGAAACAAACCACAGGTCCTCTAACATCCAATGCTTGTCAGTTAAGATGAGAAACGTGTGAGCTTCGTGAACTATGTAGTTCGTTTGAGCTGTAAAGTAACTGCCCTTACCTGAAACGAAGTCTTGCTTGTAGGAAGACTCAGAGCCTGTAATTTAACTCCATTTCTGAAGTGAAAAACACAGCAGAGTTCTTATCCATTGATCACACTCTGCTTTAGAGCCAGAAGCACGCTCTTGCTTTCCAGGGTCTCTAAGACAGCAGGAAATGTGAGTGTGATGAGAACAAAAGAACGGTGTGACCTACACATACGGACCATATCTAGTACAACTCTGCCTCTGAAATTGATACAAAGCACAGGTCCTCTAAGATCCAATGCTTGTCAGTTAAGATGAGAAACGTGTGAGGTTCGTGAACGATGTAGATCGTTAGAGCTGAAAAGTGACTGCCCTTACTTGAAACGAAGTCTTGCTTGTAGAAAGACACAGAGCCTGGGATTTAACTCCATTTCTGAAGTGAAACACACAGCAGAGTTCTCATCCATTGATCACACTGTGCTTTAGAGCTAGAAGCACGCTCTTGCTTTCCAGGGTCTCTAAGACTGCAGGAAATGTGAGTGTGATGAGAACAAAAGAACGGTGTGCCCTACACATACGGATCATATCTAGTACAACTCTGCCTCTGAAATTGATACAAAGCACAGGTCCTCTAACATCCAATGCTTGTCAGGTAAGATGAGAAACGTGTGCCCTTTGTGAACGATGTAGATCGTTTGAGCTGAAGAGTGACTGCCCTTACTTGAAACGAAGTCTTGCTTGTAGGAAGACACAGAGCCTGGAATATAACTCCATTTTTGAAGGGAAACACACAGCATAGTTCTCATCGATGGATCACACTCTGCTTTAGAGCAAGAAGCACGCTCTTGCTTTCTAGAGTCTCTAATACAGCAGGAAACTTGAGTGTCCTCAGAACAAAAGAACTGTGTTTCCTACACATAGGGCCATATCTAGTTCAACTCTGCGTCTGAAACTGAAACAAACCACAGGTCCTCTAACATCCAATGCTTGTCAGTTTAGATGAGAAACGTGTGATCTTCGTGAACGATGTAGTTCGTTTGTGCTGAAAAGTGTCTGCCCTTACTTGAATGAAGTCTTGCTTGTAGGAAGACTCAGAGCATGGGATTTAACTCCATTTCTGAAGTGAAACACACAGCATAGTTCTCATCGATGGATCACACTCTGCTTTAGAGCAAGAAGCATGCTCTTTCTTCCTAGAGTCTCTAATACCGCAGGAAACGTGAGTGTGCTCAGAACAAAAGAACAGTGTTTCCTACACATACAGGCCATATCTAGTTCAACTCTGCTTCTGAAACTGATACAAAGCACTGGTCCTCTAACATTCAATGCTTGTCAGTTAAGATGAGAAACGTGTGAGCTTCGTGAACGATGTAGCTCCTTTGATCTGAAAAATGACTGCACTTACTTGAAACGAAGTCTTGCTTGTAGGAAGACAAAGAGCCTGGAATTTAACTCCATTTCTGAAGGGAAACACACAGAATAGTTCTCTTCGATGGATCACACTCTGCTTTAGAGCAAGAGCACGCTCTTGCTTTCTAGAGTCTCTAATACAGTTGGAAACTTGAGTGTGCTCAGAACAAAAGAACGGTGTTTCCTACACATACGGGCCATATCTAGTTCAACTCTGCTTCTGAACCTGAAACAAACCACAGGTCCTCTAACATCCAATGCTTGTCAGTTAAGATGAGAAACGTGTGAGCTTAGTGAACTATGTAGTTCGTTTGAGCTGTAAAGTAACTGCCCTTACCTGAAACGAAGTCTTGCTTGTAGGAAGACTCAGAGCCTGTAATTTAACTCCATTTCTGAAGTGAAACACACAGCAGAGTTCTTATCCATTGATCACACTCTGCTTTAGAGCCAGAAGCACGCTCTTGCTTTCCAGGGTCTCTAAGACAGCAGGAAATGTGAGTGTGATGAAAACAAAATAAAGGTGTTACCTACACACACGGACCATATCTAGTACAACTCTGCCTCTGAAATTGAAACAAAACACAGGTCCTCTAAGATCCAATGCTTGTCAGTTAAGATGAGAAACGTGTGAGGTTCGTGAACGATGTAGATCGTTAGAGCTGAAAAGTGACTGCCCTTACTTGAAACGAAGTCTTGCTTGTAGAAAGACACAGAGCCTGGGATTTAACTCCATTTCTGAAGTGAAACACACAGCAGAGTTCTCATCCATTGATCACACTGTGCTTTAGAGCTAGAAGCACGCTCTTGCTTTCCAGGGTCTCTAAGACTGCAGGAAATGTGAGTGTGATGAGAACAAAAGAATGGTGTGCCCTACACATACGGATCATATCTAGTACAACTCTGCCTCTGAAATTGATACAAAGCACAGGTCCTCTAACATCCAATGCTTGTCAGTTAAGATGAGAAACGTGTGCCCTTTGTGAACGATGTAGATCGTTTGAGCTGAAGAGTGACTGCCCTTACTTGAAACGAAGTCTTGCTTGTAGGAAGCCACAGAGCCTGGAATATAACTCCATTTTTGAAGGGAAACACACAGCATAGTTCTCATCGATGGATCACACTCTGCTTTAGAGCAAGAAGCACGCTCTTGCTTTCTAGAGTCTCTAATACAGCAGGAAACTTGAGTGTCCTCAGAACAAAAGAACTGTGTTTCCTACACATAGGGCCATATCTAGTTCAACTCTGCTTCTGAAACTGAAACAAACCACAGGTCCTCTAACATCCAATGCTTGTCAGTTTAGATGAGAAACGTGTGATCTTCGTGAACGATGTAGTTCGTTTGTGCTGAAAAGTGTCTGCCCTTACTTGAATGAAGTCTTGCTTGTAGGAAGACTCAGAGCATGGGATTTAACTCCATTTCTTAAGTGAAACACACAGCATAGTTCTCTTCGATGGATCACACTCTGCTTTAGAGCAAGAAGCATGCTCTTTCTTCCTAGAGTCTCTAATACCGCAGGAAACGTGAGTGTGCTCAGAACAAAAGAACAGTGTTTCCTACACATACAGGCCATATCTAGTTCAACTCTGCTTCTGAAACTGATACAAAGCACTGGTCCTCTAACATTCAATGCTTGTCAGTTAAGATGAGAAACGTGTGAGCTTCGTGAACGATGTAGTTCCTTTGATCTGAAAAATGACTTCACTTACTTGAAACGAAGTCTTGCTTGTAGGAAGACAAAGAGCCTGGAATTTAACTCCATTTCTGAAGGGAAACACACAGAATAGTTCTCTTCGATGGATCACACTCTGCTTTAGAGCAAGAGCACGCTCTTGCTTTCTAGAGTCTCTAATACAGCCGGAAACTTGAGTGTGCTCATAACAAAAGAACGGTGTTTCCTACACATACGGGCCATATCTAGTTCAACTCTGCTTCTGAACCTGAAACAAACCACAGGTCCTCTAACATCCAATGCTTGTCAGTTAAGATGAGAAACGTGTGAGCTTCGTGAATGATGTAGTTCGTTTGAGCAGTAAAGTAACTGCCCATACCTGAAACGAAGTCTTGCTTGTAGGAAGACTCCGAGCCTGGGATTTAACTCCATTTCTGAAGTGAAACACACAGCAGAGTTTTCATCCATTGATCACACTGTGCTTTAGAGCTAAAAGCACGCTCTTGCTTTCCAGGGTCTCTAAGACTGTAGGAAATGTGAGTGTGATGAGAACAAAAGAACGGTGTGCCCTACACATACGGATCATATCTAGTACAACTCTGCCTCTGAAATTGATACAAAGCACAGGTCCTCTAACTTCCAATGCTTGTCAGTTAAGATGAGAAACGTGTGCCCTTTGTGAACGAAGTAGATCCTTTGAGTTGAAGAGTGACTGCCCTTACATGAAACGAAGTCTTGCTTGTAGGAAGACTCAGAGCATGGGATTTAACTCCATTTCTGAAGTGAAACACACAGCATAGTTCTCATCGATGGATCACACTCTGCTTTAGAGCAAGAAGCATGCTCTTTCTTCCTAGAGTCTCTAATACCGCAGGAAACGTGAGTGTGCTCAGAACAAAGAACAGTGTTTCCTACACATACAGGCCATATCTAGTTCAACTCTGCTTCTGAAACTGATACAAAGCACTGGTCCTCTAACATTCAATGCTTGTCAGTTAAGATGAGAAACGTGTGAGCTTCGTGAACGATGTAGTTCCTTTGATCTGAAAAATGACTGCACTTACTTGAAACGAAGTCTTGCCTGTAGGAAGACAAAGAGCCTGGAATTTAACTCCATTTCTGAATGGAAACACACAGAATAGTTCTCTTCGATGGATCACACTCTGCTTTAGAGCAAGAGCACGCTCTTGCTTTCTAGAGTCTCTAATACAGTTGGAAACTTGAGTGTGCTCAGAACAAAAGAACGGTGTTTCCTACACATACGGGCCATATCTAGTTCAACTCTGCTTCTGAACCTGAAACAAACGACAGGTCCTCTAACATCCAATGCTTGTCAGTTAAGATGAGAAACGTGTGAGCTTCGTGAACTATGTAGTTCGTTTGAGCTGTAAAGTAACTGCCCTTACCTGAAACGAAGTCTTGCTTGTAGGAAGACTCAGAGCCTGTAATTTAACTCCATTTCTGAAGTGAAACACACAACAGAGTTCTTATCCATTGATCACACTCTGCTTTAGAGCCAGAGGCACGCTCTTGCTTTCCAGGGTCTCTAAGACAGCAGGAAATGTGAGTGTGATGAAAACAAAAGAACGGTGTTACCTACACACACGGACCATATCTAGTACAACTCTGCCTCTGAAATTGATACAAAGCACAGGTCCTCTAAGATCCAATGCTTGTCATTTAAGATGAGAAACGTGTGAGCTTCGTGAACGATGTAGATCGTTTGAGCTGAAAAGTGACTGCCCTTACTTGAAACGAAGTCTTGCATGTAGAAAGACACAGAGCCTGGAATATAACTCCATTTCTGAAGGGAAACACACAGCATAGTTCTCATCGATGGACCACACTATGCTTTAGAGCAAGAAGCACGCTCTTGCTTTCTAGAGTCTCTAATAGAGCAGGAAACTTGAGTGTGCTCAGAACAAAAGAACTGAGTTTCCTACACATATGGGCCATATCTAGTTCAACTCTGCTTCTGAAACTGAAACAAACCAGAGGTCCTCTAACATCCAATGCTTGTCAGTTAAGATGAGAAACGTGTGAGCTTCGTGAATGATGTAGTTCGCTTGAGCAGTAAAGTAACTGCCCATACCTGAAACGAAGTCTTGCTTGTAGGAAGACTCCGAGCCTGGGATTTAACTCCATTTCTGAAGTGAAACACACAGCAGAGTTTTCATCCATTGATCACACTGTGCATTAGAGCTAGAAGCACGCTCTTGCTTTCCAGGGTCTCTAAGACTGTAGGAAATGTGAGTGTGATGAGAACAAAAGAACGGTGTGCCCTACACATACGGATCATATCTAGTACAACTCTGCCTCTGAAATTGATACAAAGCACAGGTCCTCTAACATCCAATGCTTGTCAGTTAAGATGAGAAACGTGTGCCCTTTGTGAACGAAGTAGATCCTTTGAGTTGAAGAGTGACTGCCCTTACATGAAACGAAGTCTTGCTTGTAGGAAGACACAGAGCCTGGAACATAACTCCATTTCTGAAGGGAAACACACAGCGTAGTTCTCATCGATGGATCACACTCTGCTTAAGAGCAAGAAGCACGCTCTTGCTTTCTAGAGTCTCTAATACAGCAGGAAACTTGAGTGTCCTCAGAACAAAAGAACTGTGTTTCCTACACATAGAGCCATATCTAGTTCAACTCTGCTTCTGAAACTGAAACAAACCACAGGTCCTCTAACATCCAATGCTTGTCAGTGAAGATGAGAAACGTGTGAGCTTCGTGAACGATGTAGATCGTTTGAGCTGAAAAGTGACTGCCCTTACTTGAAACGAAGTGTTGCTTGTAGGAAGACACAGAGCCTGGAATATAACTCCATTTCTGAAGGGAAACACACAGCATAGTTCTCATCGATGGATCACACTCTGCTTTAGAGCAAGAAGCACGCTCTTGCTTTCTAGAGTCTCTAATAGAGCATGAAACATGAGTGTGCTCAGAACAAAAGAACTGTGTTTCCTACACATATGGGCCATATCTAGTTCAACTATGCTTCTGAAACTGAAACAAACCACAGGTTCTCTAACATCCAATGCTTGTCAGTTAAGATGAGAAACGTGTGAGCTTCGTGAATGATGTAGTTCGCTTGAGCAGTAAAGTAACTGCCCATAACTGAAACGAAGTCTTGCTTGTAGGAAGACTCCGAGCCTGGGATTTAACTCCATTTCTGAAGTGAAACACACAGCAGAGTTCTCATCCATTGATCACACTGTGCTTTAGAGCTAGAAGCACGCTCTTGCTTTCCAGGGTCTCTAAGAGTGCAGGAAATGTGAGTGTGATGAGAACAAAAGAACGGTGTGCCCTACACATACGGATCATATCTAGTACAACTCTGCCTCTGAAATTGATACAAAGCACAGGTCCTCTAACATGCAATGCTTGTCAGTTAAGATGAGAAACGTGTGCACTTTGTGAACGATGTAGATCGTTTGAGCTGAAGAATGACTGCCCTTACTTGAAACGAAGTCTTGCTTGTAGGAAGACACAGAGCCTGGAATATAACTCCATTTCTGAAGGGAAACACCCAGCATAGTTCTCATCGATGGATCACACTCTGCTTTAGAGCAAGAAGCACGCTCTTGCTTTCTAGAGTCTCTAATACAGCAGGAAACTTGAGTGTCCTCAGAACAAAAGAACTGTGTTTCCTACACATAGGGCCATATCTAGTTCAACTCTGCTTCTGAAACTGAAACAAACCACAGGTCCTCTAACATCCAATGCTTGTCAGTTTAGATGAGAAACGTGTGATCTTCGTGAACGATGTAGTTCGTTTGTGCTGAAAAGTGTCTGCCCTTACTTGAATGAAGTCTTGCTTGTAGGAAGACTCAGAGCATGGGATTTAACTCCATTTCTGAAGTGAAACACACAGCATAGTTCTAAACGATGGATCACACTCTGCTTTAGAGCAAGAAGCATGCTCTTTCTTCCTAGAGTCTCTAATACCGCAGGAAACGTGAGTGTGCTCAGAACAAAAGAACAGTGTTTCCTACACATACAGGCCATATCTAGTTCAACTCTGCTTCTGAAACTGATACAAAGCACTGGTCCTCTAACATTCAATGCTTGTCAGTTAAGATGAGAAATGTGTGAGCTTCGTGAACGATGTAGTTCCTTTGATCTGAAAAATGACTGCACTTACTTGAAACGAAGTCTTGCCTGTAGGAAGACAAAGAGCCTGGAATTTAACTCCATTTCTGAAGGGAAACACACAGAATAGTTCTCTTCGATGGATCACACTCTGCTTTAGAGCAAGAGCACGCTCTTGCTTTCTAGAGTCTCTAATACAGTTGGAAACTTGAGTGTGCTCAGAACAAAAGAACGGTGTTTCCTACACATACGGGCCATATCTAGTTCAACTCTGCTTCTGAACCTGAAACAAACGACAGGTCCTCTAACATCCAATGCTTGTCAGTTAAGATGAGAAACGTGTGAGCTTCGTGAACTATGTAGTTCGTTTGAGCTGTAAAGTAACTGCCCTTACCTGAAACGAAGTCTTGCTTGTAGGAAGACTCAGAGCCTGTAATTTAACTCCATTTCTGAAATGAAACACACATCAGAGTTCTTATCCATTGATCACACTCTGCTTTAGAGCCAGAAGCACGCTCTTGCTTTCCAGGGTCTCTAAGACAGCAGGAAATGTGAGTGTGATGAAAACAAAAGAACGGTGTGACCTACACACACGGACCATATCTAGTACAACTCTGCCTCTGAAATTGATACAAAGCACAGGTCCTCTAAGATCCAATGCTTGTCAGTTAAGATGAGAAACGTGTGAGCTTCGTGAACGATGTAGATCGTTTGAGCTGAAAAGTGACTGCCCTTACTTGAAACGAAGTCTTGCTTGTAGAAAGACACAGAGCCTGGGATTTAACTCCATTTCTGAAGTGAAACACACAGCAGAGTTCTCATCCATTGATCACACTGTGCTTTAGAGCTAGAAGCACGCTCTTGCTTTCCAGGGTCTCTAAGACTGCAGGAAATGTGAGTGTGATGAGAACAAAAGAACGGTGTGCCCTACACATACGGATCATATCTAGTACAACTCTGCCTCTGAAATTGATACAAAGCACAGGTCCTCTAACATCCAATGCTTGTCAGTTAAGATGAGAAACGTGTGCCCTTTGTGAACGATGTAGATCGTTTGAGCTGAAGAGTGACTGCCCTTACTTGAAACGAAGTCTTGCTTGTAGGAAGCCACAGAGCCTGGAATTTAACTCCATTTCTGAAGGGAAACACACAGAATAGTTCTCTTCGATGGATCACACTCTGCTTTAGAGCAAGAGCACGCTCTTGCTTTCTAGAGTCTCTAATACAGCCGGAAACTTGAGTGTGCTCATAACAAAAGAACGGTGTTTCCTACACATACGGGCCATATCTAGTTCAACTCTGCTTCTGAACCTGAAACAAACCACAGGTCCTCTAACATCCAATGCTTGTCAGTTAAGATGAGAAACGTGTGAGCTTCGTGAATGATGTAGTTCGTTTGAGCAGTAAAGTAACTGCCCATACCTGAAACGAAGTCTTGCTTGTAGGAAGACTCCGAGCCTGGGATTTAACTCCATTTCTGAAGTGAAACACACAGCAGAGTTTTCATCCATTGATCACACTGTGCTTTAGAGCTAAAAGCACGCTCTTGCTTTCCAGGGTCTCTAAGACTGTAGGAAATGTGAGTGTGATGAGAACAAAAGAACGGTGTGCCCTACACATACGGATCATATCTAGGACAACTCTGCCTCTGAAATTGATACAAAGCACAGGTCCTCTAACTTCCAATGCTTGTCAGTTAAGATGAGAAACGTGTGCCCTTTGTGAACGAAGTAGATCCTTTGAGTTGAAGAGTGACTGCCCTTACATGAAACGAAGTCTTGCTTGTAGGAAGACTCAGAGCATGGGATTTAACTCCATTTCTGAAGGGAAACACACAGCATAGTTCTCATCGATGGATCACACTCTGCTTTAGAGCAAGAAGCATGCTCTTTCTTCCTAGAGTCTCTAATACCGCAGGAAACGTGAGTGTGCTCAGAACAAAAGAACAGTGTTTCCTACACATACAGGCCATATCTAGTTCAACTCTGCTTCTGAAACTGATACAAAGCACTGGTCCTCTAACATTCAATGCTTGTCAGTTAAGATGAGAAACGTGTGAGCTTCGTGAACGATGTAGTTCCTTTGATCTGAAAAATGACTGCACTTACTTGAAACGAAGTCTTGCCTGTAGGAAGACAAAGAGCCTGGAATTTAACTCCATTTCTGAAGGGAAACACACAGAATAGTTCTCTTCGATGGATCACACTCTGCTTTAGAGCAAGAGCACGCTCTTGCTTTCTAGAGTCTCTAATACAGTTGGAAACTTGAGTGTGCTCAGAACAAAAGAACGGTGTTTCCTACACATACGGGCCATATCTAGTTCAACTCTGCTTCTGAACCTGAAACAAACGACAGGTCCTCTAACATCCAATGCTTGTCAGTTAAGATGAGAAACGTGTGAGCTTCGTGAACTATGTAGTTCGTTTGAGCTGTAAAGTAACTGCCCTTACCTGAAACGAAGTCTTGCTTGTAGGAAGACTCAGAGCCTGTAATTTAACTCCATTTCTGAAGTGAAACACACAACAGAGTTCTTATCCATTGATCACACTCTGCTTTAGAGCCAGAAGCACGCTCTTGCTTTCCAGGGTCTCTAAGACAGCAGGAAATGTGAGTGTGATGAAAACAAAAGAACGGTGTTACCTACACACACGGACCATATCTAGTACAACTCTGCCTCTGAAATTGATACAAAGCACAGGTCCTCTAAGATCCAATGCTTGTCATTTAAGATGAGAAACGTGTGAGCTTCGTGAACGATGTAGATCGTTTGAGCTGAAAAGTGACTGCCCTTACTTGAAACGAAGTCTTGCATGTAGAAAGACACAGAGCCTGGAATATAACTCCATTTCTGAAGGGAAACACACAGCATAGTTCTCATCGATGGACCACACTATGCTTTAGAGCAAGAAGCACGCTCTTGCTTTCTAGAGTCTCTAATAGAGCAGGAAACTTGAGTGTGCTCAGAACAAAAGAACTGAGTTTCCTACACATATGGGCCATATCTAGTTCAACTCTGCTTCTGAAACTGAAACAAACCAGAGGTCCTCTAACATCCAATGCTTGTCAGTTAAGATGAGAAACGTGTGAGCTTCGTGAATGATGTAGTTCGCTTGAGCAGTAAAGTAACTGCCCATACCTGAAACGAAGTCTTGCTTGTAGGAAGACTCCGAGCCTGGGATTTAACTCCATTTCTGAAGTGAAACACACAGCAGAGTTTTCATCCATTGATCACACTGTGCTTTAGAGCTAGAAGCACGCTCTTGCTTTCCAGGGTCTCTAAGACTGTAGGAAATGTGAGTGTGATGAGAACAAAAGAACGGTGTGCCCTACACATACGGATCATATCTAGTACAACTCTGCCTCTGAAATTGATACAAAGCACAGGTCCTCTAACATCCAATGCTTGTCAGTTAAGATGAGAAACGTGTGCCCTTTGTGAACGAAGTAGATCCTTTGAGTTGTAGAGTGACTGCCCTTACATGAAACGAAGTCTTGCTTGTAGGAAGACACAGAGCCTGGAATATAACTCCATTTCTGAAGGGAAACACACAGCGTAGTTCTCATCGATGGATCACACTCTGCTTTAGAGCAAGAAGCACGCTCTTGCTTTCTAGAGTCTCTAATACAGCAGGAAACTTGAGTGTCCTCAGAACAAAAGAACTGTGTTTCCTACACATAGAGCCATATCTAGTTCAACTCTGCTTCTGAAACTGAAACAAACCACAGGTCCTCTAACATCCAATGCTTGTCAGTGAAGATGAGAAACGTGTGAGCTTCGTGAACGATGTAGATCGTTTGAGCTGAAAAGTGACTGCCCTTACTTGAAACGAAGTGTTGCTTGTAGGAAGACACAGAGCCTGGAATATAACTCCATTTCTGAAGGGAAACACACAGCATAGTTCTCATCGATGGATCACACTCTGCTTTAGAGCAAGAAGCACGCTCTTGCTTTCTAGAGTCTCTAATAGAGCATGAAACATGAGTGTGCTCAGAACAAAAGAACTGTGTTTCCTACACATATGGGCCATATCTAGTTCAACTATGCTTCTGAAACTGAAACAAACCACAGGTTCTCTAACATCCAATGCTTGTCAGTTAAGATGAGAAACGTGTGAGCTTCGTGAATGATGTAGTTCGCTTGAGCAGTAAAGTAACTGCCCATAACTGAAACGAAGTCTTGCTTGTAGGAAGACTCCGAGCCTGGGATTTAACTCCATTTCTGAAGTGAAACACACAGCAGAGTTCTCATCCATTGATCACACTGTGCTTTAGAGCTAGAAGCACGCTCTTGCTTTCCAGGGTCTCTAAGAGTGCAGGAAATGTGAGTGTGATGAGAACAAAAGAACGGTGTGCCCTACACATA
Organism: Onychomys leucogaster; assembly: GCA_949786385.1. Lineage (NCBI taxonomy): Eukaryota > Metazoa > Chordata > Mammalia > Rodentia > Cricetidae > Onychomys > Onychomys leucogaster. Next base: position 1,810,701 of record CATKUP010000056.1, read on the forward strand.
CGGATCATATCTAGTACAACTCTGCCTCTGAAATTGATACAAAGCACAGGTCCTCTAACATCCAATGCTTGTCAGTTAAGATGAGAAACGTGTGCACTTTGTGAACGATGTAGATCGTTTGAGCTGAAGAATGACTGCCCTTACTTGAAACGAAGTCTTGCTTGTAGGAAGACACAGAGCCTGGAATATAACTCCATTTCTGAAGGGAAACACACAGCATAGTTCTCATCGATGGATCACACTCTGCTTTAGAGCAAGAAGCACGCTCTTGCTTTCTAGAGTCTCTAATACAGCAGGAAACTTGAGTGTCCTCAGAACAAAAGAACTGTGTTTCCTACACATAGGGCCATATCTAGTTCAACTCTGCTTCTGAAACTGAAACAAACCACAGGTCCTCTAACATCCAATGCTTGTCAGTTTAGATGAGAAACGTGTGATCTTCGTGAACGATGTAGTTCGTTTGTGCTGAAAAGTGTCTGCCCTTACTTGAATGAAGTCTTGCTTGTAGGAAGACTCAGAGCATGGGATTTAACTCCATTTCTGAAGTGAAACACACAGCATAGTTCTAAACGATGGATCACACTCTGCTTTAGAGCAAGAAGCATGCTCTTTCTTCCTAGAGTCTCTAATACCGCAGGAAACGTGAGTGTGCTCAGAACAAAAGAACAGTGTTTCCTACACATACAGGCCATATCTAGTTCAACTCTGCTTCTGAAACTGATACAAAGCACTGGTCCTCTAACATTCAATGCTTGTCAGTTAAGATGAGAAACGTGTGAGCTTCGTGAACGATGTAGTTCCTTTGATCTGAAAAATGACTGCACTTACTTGAAACGAAGTCTTGCCTGTAGGAAGACAAAGAGCCTGGAATTTAACTCCATTTCTGAAGGGAAACACACAGAATAGTTCTCTTCGATGGATCACACTCTGCTTTAGAGCAAGAGCACGCTCTTGCTTTCTAGAGTCTCTAATACAGTTGGAAACTTGAGTGTGCTCAGAACAAAAGAACGGTGTTTCCTACACATACGGGCCATATCTAGTTCAACTCTGCTTCTGAACCTGAAACAAACGACAGGTCCTCTAACATCCAATGCTTGTCAGTTAAGATGAGAAACGTGTGAGCTTCGTGAACTATGTAGTTCGTTTGAGCTGTAAAGTAACTGCCCTTACCTGAAACGAAGTCTTGCTTGTAGGAAGACTCAGAGCCTGTAATTTAACTCCATTTCTGAAATGAAACACACAGCAGAGTTCTTATCCATTGATCACACTCTGCTTTAGAGCCAGAAGCACGCTCTTGCTTTCCAGGGTCTCTAAGACAGCAGGAAATGTGAGTGTGATGAAAACAAAAGAACGGTGTGACCTACACACACGGACCATATCTAGTACAACTCTGCCTCTGAAATTGATACAAAGCACAGGTCCTCTAAGATCCAATGCTTGTCAGTTATGATGAGAAACGTGTGAGCTTCGTGAACGATGTAGATCGTTTGAGCTGAAAAGTGACTGCCCTTACTTGAAACGAAGTCTTGCTTGTAGAAAGACACAGAGCCTGGGATTTAACTCCATTTCTGAAGTGAAACACACAGCAGAGTTCTCATCCATTGATCACACTGTGCTTTAGAGCTAGAAGCACGCTCTTGCTTTCCAGGGTCTCTAAGACTGCAGGAAATGTGAGTGTGATGAGAACAAAAGAACGGTGTGCCCTACACATACGGATCATATCTAGTACAACTCTGCCTCTGAAATTGATACAAAGCACAGGTCCTCTAACATCCAATGCTTGTCAGTTAAGATGAGAAACGTGTGCCCTTTGTGAACGATGTAGATCGTTTGAGCTGAAGAGTGACTGCCCTTACTTGAAACGAAGTCTTGCTTGTAGGAAGCCACAGAGCCTGGAATATAACTCCATTTTTGAAGGGAAACACACAGCATAGTTCTCATCGATGGATCACACTCTGCTTTAGAGCAAGAAGCACGCTCTTGCTTTCTAGAATCTCTAATACAGCCGGAAACTTGAGTGTGCTCAGAACAAAAGAACGGTGTTTCCTACACATACGGGCCATATCTAGTTCAACTCTGCTTCTGAACCTGAAACAAACCACAGGTCCTCTAACATCCAATGCTTGTCAGTTAAGATGAGAAACGTGTGAGCTTCGTGAACTATGTAGTTCGTTTGAGCTGTAAAGTAACTGCCCTTACCTGAAACGAAGTCTTGCTTGTAGGAAGACTCAGAGCCTGTAATTTAACTCCATTTCTGAAGTGAAACACACAGCAGAGTTCTCATCCATTGATCACACTCTGCTTTAGAGCCAGAAGCACGCTCTTGCTTTCCAGGGTCTCTAAGACAGGAGGAAATGTGAGTGTGATGAAAACAAAAGAACGGTGTTACCTACACACACGGACGATATCTAGTACAACTCTGCCTCTGAAATTGATACAAAGCACAGGTCCTCTAAGATCCAATGCTTGTCAGTGAAGATGAGAAACGTGTGAGCTTCGTGAACGATGTAGATCGTTTGAGCTGAAAAGTGACTGCCCTTACTTGAAACGAAGTCTTGCTTGTAGGAAGACACAGAGCCTGGAATATAACTCCATTTCTGAAGGGAAACACACAGCATAGTTCTCATCGATGGATCACACTCTGCTTTAGAGCAAGAAGCACGCTCTTGCTTTCTAGAGTCTCTAATAGAGCATGAAACATGAGTGTGCTCAGAACAAAAGAACTGTGTTTCCTACACATATGGGCCATATCTAGTTCAACTCTGCTTCTGAAACTGAAACAAACCACAGGTTCTCTAACATCCAATGCTTGTCAGTTAAGATGAGAAACGTGTGAGCTTCGTGAATGATGTAGTTCGCTTGAGCAGTAAAGTAACTGCCCATAACTGAAACGAAGTCTTGCTTGTAGGAAGACTCCGAGCCTGGGATTTAACTCCATTTCTGAAGTGAAACACACAGCAGAGTTCTCATCCATTGATCACACTGTGCTTTAGAGCTAGAAGCACGCTCTTGCTTTCCAGGGTCTCTAAGAGTGCAGGAAATGTGAGTGTGATGAGAACAAAAGAACGGTGTGCCCTACACATACGGATCATATCTAGTACAACTCTGCCTCTGAAATTGATACAAAGCACAGGTCCTCTAACATCCAATGCTTGTCAGTTAAGATGAGAAACGTGTGCACTTTGTGAACGATGTAGATCGTTTGAGCTGAAGAATGACTGCCCTTACTTGAAACGAAGTCTTGCTTGTAGGAAGACACAGAGCCTGGAATATAACTCCATTTCTGAAGGGAAACACACAGCATAGTTCTCATCGATGGATCACACTCTGCTTTAGAGCAAGAAGCACGCTCTTGCTTTCTAGAGTCTCTAATACCGCAGGAAACGTGAGTGTGCTCAGAACAAAAGAACAGTGTTTCCTACACATACAGGCCATATCTAGTTCAACTCTGCTTCTGAAACTGATACAAAGCACTGGTCCTCTAACATTCAATGCTTGTCAGTTAAGATGAGAAACGTGTGAGCTTCGTGAACGATGTAGTTCCTTTGATCTGAAAAATGACTGCACTTACTTGAAACGAAGTCTTGCCTGTAGGAAGACAAAGAGCCTGGAATTTAACTCCATTTCTGAAGGGAAACACACAGAATAGTTCTCTTCGATGGATCACACTCTGCTTTAGAGCAAGAGCACGCTCTTGCTTTCTAGAGTCTCTAATACAGTTGGAAACTTGAGTGTGCTCAGAACAAAAGAACGGTGTTTCCTACACATACGGGCCATATCTAGTTCAACTCTGCTTCTGAACCTGAAACAAACGACAGGTCCTCTAACAACCAATGCTTGTCAGTTAAGATGAGAAACGTGTGAGCTTCGTGAACTATGTAGTTCGTTTGAGCTGTAAAGTAACTGCCCTTACCTGAAACGAAGTCTTGCTTGTAGGAAGACTCAGAGCCTGTAATTTAACTCCATTTCTGAAATGAAACACACAGCAGAGTTCTTATCCATTGATCACACTCTGCTTTAGAGCCAGAAGCACGCTCTTGCTTTCCAGGGTCTCTAAGACAGCAGGAAATGTGAGTGTGATGAAAACAAAAGAACGGTGTGACCTACACACACGGACCATATCTAGTACAACTCTGCCTCTGAAATTGATACAAAGCACAGGTCCTCTAAGATCCAATGCTTGTCAGTTAAGATGAGAAACGTGTGAGCTTCGTGAACGATGTAGATCGTTTGAGCTGAAAAGTGACTGCCCTTACTTGAAACGAAGTCTTGCTTGTAGAAAGACACAGAGCCTGGGATTTAACTCCATTTCTGAAGTGAAACACACAGCAGAGTTCTCATCCATTGATCACACTGTGCTTTAGAGCTAGAAGCACGCTCTTGCTTTCCAGGGTCTCTAAGACTGCAGGAAATGTGAGTGTGATGAGAACAAAAGAACGGTGTGCCCTACACATACGGATCATGTCTAGTACAACTCTGCCTCTGAAATTGATACAAAGCACAGGTCCTCTAACATCCAATGCTTGTCAGTTAAGATGAGAAACGTGTGCCCTTTGTGAACGATGTAGATCGTTTGAGCTGAAGAGTGACTGCCCTTACTTGAAACGAAGTCTTGCTTGTAGGAAGCCACAGAGCCTGGAATATAACTCCATTTTTGAAGGGAAACACACAGCATATTTCTCATCGATGGATCACACTCTGCTTTAGAGCAAGAAGCACGCTCTTGCTTTCTAGAATCTCTAATACAGGCGGAAACTTGAGTGTGCTCAGAACAAAAGAACGGTGTTTCCTACACATACGGGCCATATCTAGTTCAACTCTGCTTCTGAACCTGAAACAAACCACAGGTCCTCTAACATCCAATGCTTGTCAGTTAAGATGAGAAACGTGTGAGCTTCGTGAACTATGTAGTTCGTTTGAGCTGTAAAGTAACTGCCCTTACCTGAAACGAAGTCTTGCTTGTAGGAAGACTCAGAGCCTGTAATTTAACTCCATTTCTGAAGTGAAACACACAGCAGAGTTCTCATCCATTGATCACACTCTGCTTTAGAGCCAGAAGCACGCTCTTGCTTTCCAGGGTCTCTAAGACAGGAGGAAATGTGAGTGTGATGAAAACAAAAGAACGGTGTTTCCTACACACACGGATGATATCTAGTACAAATCTGCCTCTGAAATTGATACAAAGCACAGGTCCTCTAAGATCCAATGCTTGTCAGTGAAGATGAGAAACGTGTGAGCTTCGTGAACGATGTAGATCGTTTGAGCTGAAAAGTGACTGCCCTTACTTGAAACGAAGTCTTGCTTGTAGGAAGACACAGAGCCTGGAATATAACTCCATTTCTGAAGGGAAACACACAGCATAGTTCTCATCGATGGATCACACTCTGCTTTAGAGCAAGAAGCACGCTCTTGCTTTCTAGAGTCTCTAATAGAGCATGAAACATGAGTGTGCTCAGAACAAAAGAACTGTGTTTCCTACACATATGGGCCATATCTAGTTCAACTCTGCTTCTGAAACTGAAACAAACCACAGGTTCTCTAACATCCAATGCTTGTCAGTTAAGATGAGAAACGTGTGAGCTTCGTGAATGATGTAGTTCGCTTGAGCAGTAAAGTAACTGCCCATAACTGAAACGAAGTCTTGCTTGTAGGAAGACTCCGAGCCTGGGATTTAACTCCATTTCTGAAGTGAAACACACAGCAGAGTTCTCATCCATTGATCACACTGTGCTTTAGAGCTAGAAGCACGCTCTTGCTTTCCAGGGTCTCTAAGAGTGCAGGAAATGTGAGTGTGATGAGAACAAAAGAACGGTGTGCCCTACACATACGGATCATATCTAGTACAACTCTGCCTCTGAAATTGATACAAAGCACAGGTCCTCTAACATCCAATGCTTGTCAGTTAAGATGAGAAACGTGTGCACTTTGTGAACGATGTAGATCGTTAGAGCTGAAGAATGACTGCCCTTACTTGAAACGAAGTCTTGCTTGTAGGAAGACACAGAGCCTGGAATATAACTCCATTTCTGAAGGGAAACACACAGCATAGTTCTCATCGATGGATCACACTCTGCTTTAGAGCAAGAAGCACGCTCTTGCTTTCTAGAGTCTCTAATACAGCAGGAAACTTGAGTGTCCTCAGAACAAAAGAACTGTGTTTCCTACACATAGGGCCATATCTAGTTCAACTCTGCTTCTGAAACTGAAACAAACCACAGGTCCTCTAACATCCAATGCTTGTCAGTTTAGATGAGAAACGTGTGATCTTCGTGAATGATGTAGTTCGTTTGTGCTGAAAAGTGTCTGCCCTTACTTGAATGAAGTCTTGCTTGTAGGAAGACTCAGAGCATGGGATTTAACTCCATTTCTGAAGTGAAACACACAGCATAGTTCTAATCGATGGATCACACTCTGCTTTAGAGCAAGAAGCATGCTCTTTCTTCCTAGAGTCTCTAATACCGCAGGAAACGTGAGTGTGCTCAGAACAAAAGAACAGTGTTTCCTACACATACAGGCCATATCTAGTTCAACTCTGCTTCTGAAACTGATACAAAGCACTGGTCCTCTAACATTCAATGCTTGTCAGTTAAGATGAGAAACGTGTGAGCTTCGTGAACGATGTAGTTCCTTTGATCTGAAAAATGACTGCACTTACTTGAAACGAAGTCTTGCCTGTAGGAAGACAAAGAGCCTGGAATTTAACTCCATTTCTGAAGGGAAACACACAGAATAGTTCTCTTCGATGGATCACACTCTGCTTTAGAGCAAGAGCACGCTCTTGCTTTCTAGAGTCTCTAATACAGTTGGAAACTTGAGTGTGCTCAGAACAAAAGAACGGTGTTTCCTACACATACGGGCCATATCTAGTTCAACTCTGCTTCTGAACCTGAAACAAACGACAGGTCCTCTAACATCCAATGCTTGTCAGTTAAGATGAGAAACGTGTGAGCTTCGTGAACTATGTAGTTCGTTTGAGCTGTAAAGTAACTGCCCTTACCTGAAACGAAGTCTTGCTTGTAGGAAGACTCAGAGCCTGTAATTTAACTCCATTTCTGAAATGAAACACACAGCAGAGTTCTTATCCATTGATCACACTCTGCTTTAGAGCCAGAAGCACGCTCTTGCTGTCCAGGGTCTCTAAGACAGCAGGAAATGTGAGTGTGATGAAAACAAAAGAACGGTGTGACCTACACACACGGACCATATCTAGTACAAATCTGCCTCTGAAATTGATACAAAGCACAGGTCCTCTAAGATCCAATGCTTGTCAGTTAAGATGAGAAACGTGTGAGCTTCGTGAACGATGTAGATCGTTTGAGCTGAAAAGTGACTGCCCTTACTTGAAACGAAGTCTTGCTTGTAGAAAGACACAGAGCCTGGGATTTAACTCCATTTCTGAAGTGAAACACACAGCAGAGTTCTCATCCATTGATCACACTGTGCTTTAGAGCTAGAAGCACTCTCTTGCTTTCCAGGGTCTCTAAGACTGCAGGAAATGTGAGTGTGATGAGAACAAAAGAACGGTGTGCCCTACACATACGGATCATATCTAGTACAACTCTGCCTCTGAAATTGATACAAAGCACAGGTCCTCTAACATCCAATGCTTGTCAGTTAAGATGAGAAACGTGTGCCCTTTGTGAACGATGTAGATCGTTTGAGCTGAAGAGTGACTGCCCTTACTTGAAACGAAGTCTTGCTTGTAGGAAGCCACAGAGCCTGGAATATAACTCCATTTTTGAAGGGAAACACACAGCATAGTTCTCATCGATGGATCACACTCTGCTTTAGAGCAAGAAGCACGCTCTTGCTTTCTAGAATCTCTAATACAGCCGGAAACTTGAGTGTGCTCAGAACAAAAGAACGGTGTTTCCTACACATACGGGCCATATCTAGTTCAACTCTGCTTCTGAACCTGAAACAAACCACAGGTCCTCTAACATCCAATGCTTGTCAGTTAAGATGAGAAACGTGTAAGCTTCGTGAACTATGTAGTTCGTTTGAGCTGTAAAGTAACTGCCCTTACCTGAAACGAAGTCTTGCTTGTAGGAAGACTCAGAGCCTGTAATTTAACTCCATTTCTGAAGTGAAACACACAGCAGAGTTCTCATCCATTGATCACACTCTGCTTTAGAGCCAGAAGCACGCTCTTGCTTTCCAGGGTCTCTAAGACAGGAGGAAATGTGAGTGTGATGAAAACAAAAGAACGGTGTTACCTACACACACGGACGATATCTAGTACAAATCTGCCTCTGAAATTGATACAAAGCACAGGTCCTCTAAGATCCAATGCTTGTCAGTGAAGATGAGAAACGTGTGAGCTTCGTGAACGATGTAGATCGTTTGAGCTGAAAAGTGACTGCCCTTACTTGAAACGAAGTCTTGCTTGTAGGAAGACACAGAGCCTGGAATATAACTCCATTTCTGAAGGGAAACACACAGCATAGTTCTCATCGATGGATCACACTCTGCTTTAGAGCAAGAAGCACGCTCTTGCTTTCTAGAGTCTCTAATAGAGCAGGAAACATGAGTGTGCTCAGAACAAAAGAACTGTGTTTCCTACACATATGGGCCATATCTAGTTCAACTCTGCTTCTGAAACTGAAACAAACCACAGGTTCTCTAACATCCAATGCTTGTCAGTTAAGATGAGAAACGTGTGAGCTTCGTGAATGATGTAGTTCGCTTGAGCAGTAAAGTAACTGCCCATACCTGAAACGAAGTCTTGCTTGTAGGAAGACTCCGAGCCTGGGATTTAACTCCATTTCTGAAGTGAAACACACAGCAGAGTTCTCATCCATTGATCACACTGTGCTTTAGAGCTAGAAGCACGCTCTTGCTTTCCAGGGTCTCTAAGAGTGCAGGAAATGTGAGTGTGATGAGAACAAAAGAACGGTGTGACCTACACATACGGATCATATCCAGTACAACTCTGCCTCTGAAATTGATACAAAGCACAGGTCCTCTAACATCCAATGCTTGTCAGTTAAGATGAGAAACGTGTGCCCTTTGTGAACGATGTAGATCGTTTGAGCTGAAGAATGACTGCCCTTACTTGAAACGAAGTCTTGCTTGTAGGAAGACACAGAGCCTGGAATATAACTCCATTTTTGAAGGGAAACACACAGCATAGTTCTCATCGATGGATCACACTCTGCTTTAGAGCAAGAAGCACGCTCTTGCTTTCTAGAGTCTCTAATACAGCAGGAAACTTGAGTGTCCTCAGAACAAAAGAACTGTGTTTCCTACACATAGGGCCATATCTAGTTCAACTCTGCTTCTGAAACTGAAACAAACCACAGGTCCTCTAACATCCAATGCTTGTCAGTTTAGATGAGAAACGTGTGATCTTCGTGAGCGATGTAGTTCGTTTGTGCTGAAAAGTGTCTGCCCTTATTTGAATGAAGTCTTGCTTGTAGGAAGACTCAGAGCATGGGATTTAACTCCATTTCTGACGTGAAACACACAGCATAGTTCTAATCGATGGATCACACTCTGCTTTAGAGCAAGAAGCATGCTCTTTCTTTCTAGAGTCTCTAATACCGCAGGAAACGTGAGTGTGCTCAGAACAAAAGAACAGTGTTTCCTACACATACAGGCCATATCTAGTTCAACTCTGCTTCTGAAACTGATACAAAGCACTGGTCCTCTAACATTCAATGCTTGTCAGTTAAGATGAGAAACGTGTGAGCTTTGTGAACGATGCAGTTCCTTTGATCTGAAAAATTACTGCACTTACTTGAAACGAAGTCTTGCCTGTAGGAAGACAAAGAGCCTGGAATTTAACTCCATTTATGAAGGGAAACACACAGAATAGTTCTCTTCGATGGATCACACTCTGCTTTAGAGCAAGAGCACGCTCTTGCTTTCTAGAGTCTCTAATACAGTTGGAAACTTGAGTGTGCTCAGAACAAAAGAACGGTGTTTCCTACACATACGGGCCATATCTAGTTCAACTCTGCTTCTGAACCTGAAACAAACCACAGGTCCTCTAACATCCAATGCTTGTCAGTTAAGATGAGAAACGTGTGAGCTTCGTGAACGATGTAGATCGTTAGAGCTGAAAAGTGACTGCCCTTACTTGAAACGAAGTCTTGCTTGTAGAAAGACACAGAGCCTGGGATTTAACTCCATTTCTGAAGTGAAACACACAGCAGAGTTCTCATCCATTGATCACACTGTGCTTTAGAGCTAGAAGCACGCTCTTGCTTTCCAGGGTCTCTAAGACTGCAGGAAATGTGAGTGTGATGAGAACAAAAGAACGGTGTGCCCTACACATACGGATCATATCTAGTACAACTCTGCCTCTGAAATTGATACAAAGCACAGGTCCTCTAACATCCAATGCTTGTCAGTTAAGATGAGAAACGTGTGCCCTTTGTGAATGATGTAGATCGTTTGAGCTGAAGAGTGACTGCCCTTACTTGAAACGAAGTCTTGCTTGTAGGAAGACACAGAGCCTGGAATATAACTCCATTTTTGAAGGGAAACACACAGCATAGTTCTCATCGATGGATTACACTCTGCTTTAGAACAAGAAGCACGCTCTTGCTTTCTAGAGTCTCTAATACAGCAGGAAACTTGAGTGTCCTCAGAACAAAAGAACTGTGTTTCCTACACATAGGGCCATATCTAGTTCAACTCTGCGTCTGAAACTGAAACAAACCACAGGTCCTCTAACATCCAATGCTTGTCAGTTTAGATGAGAAACGTGTGATCTTCGTGAACGATGTAGTTCGTTTGTGCTGAAAAGTGTCTGCCCTTACTTGAATGAAGTCTTGCTTGTAGGAAGACTCAGAGCATGGGATTTAACTCCATTTCTGAAGTGAAACACACAGCATAGTTCTCATCGATGGATCACACTCTGCTTTAGAGCAAGAAGCATGCTCTTTCTTCCTAGAGTCTCTAATACCGCAGGAAACGTGAGTGTGCTCAGAACAAAAGAACAGTGTTTCCTACACATACAGGCCATATCTAGTTCAACTCTGCTTCTGAAACTGATACAAAGCACTGGTCCTCTAACATTCAATGCTTGTCAGTTAAGATGAGAAACGTGTGAGCTTCGTGAACGATGTAGTTCCTTTGATCTGAAAAATGACTGCACTTACTTGAAACGAAGTCTTGCTTGTAGGAAGACAAAGAGCCTGGAATTTAACTCCATTTCTGAAGGGAAACACACAGAATAGTTCTCTTCGATGGATCACACTCTGCTTTAGAGCAAGAGCACGCTCTTGCTTCCTAGAGTCTCTAATACAGCCGGAAACTTGAGTGTGCTCAGAACAAAAGAACGGTGTTTCCTACACATACGGGCCATATCTAGTTCAACTCTGCTTCTGAACCTGAAACAAACCACAGGTCCTCTAACATCCAATGCTTGTCAGTTAAGATGAGAAACGTGTGAGCTTCGTGAACTATGTAGTTCGTTTGAGCTGTAAAGTAACTGCCCTTACCTGAAACGAAGTCTTGCTTGTAGGAAGACTCAGAGCCTGTAATTTAACTCCATTTCTGAAGTGAAACACACAGCAGAGTTCTTATCCATTGATCACACTCTGCTTTAGAGCCAGAAGCACGCTCTTGCTTTCCAGGGTCTCTAAGACAGCAGGAAATGTGAGTGTGATGAAAACAAAAGAACGGTGTTACCTACACACACGGACCATATCTAGTACAACTCTGCCTCTGAAATTGATACAAAGCACAGGTCCTCTAAGATCCAATGCTTGTCATTAAAATGAGAAACGTGTGAGCTTCGTGAACGATGTAGATCGTTTGAGCTGAAAAGTGACTGCCCTTACTTGAAACGAAGTCTTGCATGTAGAAAGACACAGAGCCTGGAATATAACTCCATTTCTGAAGGGAAACACACAGCATAGTTCTCATCAATGGATCACACTATGCTTTAGAGCAAGAAGCACGCTCTTGCTTTCTAGAGTCTCTAATAGAGCAGGAAACTTGAGTGTGCTCAGAACAAAAGAACTGTGTTTCCTACACATATGGGCCATATCTAGTTCAACTCTGCTTCTGAAACTGAAACAAACCAGAGGTCCTCTAACATCCAATGCTTGTCAGTTAAGATGAGAAACGTGTGAGCTTCGTGAATGATGTAGTTCGTTTGAGCAGTAAAGTAACTGCCCATACCTGAAACGAAGTCTTGCTTGTAGGAAGACTCCGAGCCTGGGATTTAACTCCATTTCTGAAGTGAAACACACAGCAGAGTTTTCATCCATTGATCACACTGTGCTTTAGAGCTAGAAGCACGCTCTTGCTTTCCAGGGTCTCTAAGACTGTAGGAAATGTGAGTGTGATGAGAACAAAAGAACGGTGTGCCCTACACATACGGATCATATCTAGTACAACTCTGCCTCTGAAATTGATACAAAGCACAGGTCCTCTAACATCCAATGCTTGTCAGTTAAGATGAGAAACGTGTGCCCTTTGTGAACGAAGTAGATCCTTTGAGTTGAAGAGTGACTGCCCTTACATGAAACGAAGTCTTGCTTGTAGGAAGACACAGAGCCTGGAATATAACTCCATTTCTGAAGGGAAACACACAGCGTAGTTCTCATCGATGGATCACACTCTGCTTTAGAGCAAGAAGCACGCTCTTGCTTTCTAGAGTCTCTAATACAGCAGGAAACTTGAGTGTCCTCAGAACAAAAGAACTGTGTTTCCTACACATAGAGCCATATCTAGTTCAACTCTGCTTCTGAAACTGAAACAAACCACAGGTCCTCTAACATCCAATGCTTGTCAGTTTAGATGAGAAAAGTGTGATCTTCGTGAAGGATTTATTTCGTTTGAGCTGAAAAGTGTCTGCCCTTACTTGAATGAAGTCTTGCTTGTAGGAAGACTCAGAGCATGGGATTTAACTCCATTTCTGAAGTGAAACACACAGCATAGTTCTCATCGATGGATCACACTGTGCTTTAGAGCAAGAAGCATGCTCTTTCTTTCTAGAGTCTCTAATACCGCAGGAAACATGAGTGTGCTCAGAACAAAAGAACAGTGTTTCCTACACATACAGGCCATATCTAATTCAAATCTGCTTCTGAAACTGATACAAAGCACTGGTCTTCTAACATGCAATGCTTGTCAGTTAAGATGAGAAACGTGTGATCTTCGTGAACGATGTAGTTCGTTTGTGCTGAAAAGTGTCTGCCCTTACTTGAATGAAGTCTTGCTTGTAGGAAGACTCAGAGCATGGGATTTAACTCCATTTCTGAAGTGAAACACACAGCATAGTTCTAATCGATGGATCACACTCTGCTTTAGAGCAAGAAGCATGCTCTTTCTTTCTAGAGTCTCTAATACCGCAGGAAACGTGAGTGTGCTCAGAACAAAAGAACAGTGTTTCCTACACATACAGGCCATATCTAGTTCAACTCTGCTTCTGAAACTGATACAAAGCACTGGTCCTCTAACATTCAATGCTTGTCAGTTAAGATGAGAAACGTGTGAGCTTCGTGAACGATGTAGTTCCTTTGATCTGAAAAATGACTGCACTTACTTGAAACGAAGTCTTGCATGTAGGAAGACAAAGAGCCTGGAATTTAACTCCATTTCTGAAGGGAAACACACAGAATAGTTCTCTTCGATGGATCACACTCTGCTTTAGAGCAAGAGCACACTCTTGCTTTCTAGAGTCTCTAATACAGCCGGAAACTTGAGTGTGCTCAGAACAAAAGAACGGTGTTTCCTACACATACGGGCCATATCTAGTTCAACTCTGCTTCTGAACCTGAAACAAGCCACAGGTCCTCTAACATCCAATGCTTGTCAGTTAAGATGAGAAACGTGTGAGCTTCGTGAACTATGTAGTTCGTTTGAGCTGTAAAGTAACTGCCCTTACCTGAAACGAAGTCTTGCTTGTAGGAAGACTCAGAGCCTGTAATTTAACTCCATTTCTGAAGTGAAACACACAGCAGAGTTCTCATCCATTGATCACACTCTGCTTTAGAGCCAGAAGCACGCTCTTGCTTTCCAGGGTCTCTAAGACAGCAGGAAATGTGAGTGTGATGAAAACAAAAGAACGGAGTTACCTACACACACGGACCATATCTAGTACAACTCCGCCTCTGAAATTGATACAAAGCACAGGTCCTCTATGATCCAATGCTTGTCAGTTAAGATGAGAAACGTGTGAGCTTCGTGAACGATGTAGATCGTTTGAGCTGAAAAGTGACTGCCCTTACTTGAAATGAAGTCTTGCTTGTAGGAAGACACAGAGCCTGGAATATAACTCCATTTCTGAAGGGAAACACACAGCATAGTTCTCATCGATGGATCACACTCTGCTTTAGAGCAAGAAGCACGCTCTTGCTTTCTGGATTCTCTAATAGAGCAGGAAACATGAGTGTGCTCAGAACAAAAGAACTGTGTTTCCTACACATATGGGCCATATCTAGTTCAACTCTGCTTCTGAAACTGAAACAAACCACAGGTCCTCTAACATCCAATGCTTGTCAGTTAAGATGAGAAACGTGTGAGCTTCGTGAACGATGTAGTTCGTTTGAGCAGTAAAGTAACTGCCCATACCTGAAACGAAGTCTTGCTTGTAGGAAGACTCCGAGCCTGGGATTTAACTCCATTTCTGAAGTGAAACACACAGCAGAGTTCTCATCCATTGATCACACTGTGCTTTAGAGCTAGAAGCACGCTCTTGCTTTCCAGGGTCTCTAAGAGTGCAGGAAATGTGAGTGTGATGAGAACAAAAGAACGGTGTGCCTTACACATACGGATCATATCTAGTACAACTCTGCCTCTGAAATTGATACAAAGCACAGGTCCTCTAACATCCAATGCTTGTCAGTTAAGATGAGAAACGTGTGCCCTTTGTGAATGATGTAGATCGTTTGAGCTGAAGAATGACTGCCCTTACTTGAAACGAAGTCTTGCTTGTAGGAAGACACAGAGCCTGGAATATAACTCCATTTCTGAAGGGAAACACACAGCATAGTTCTCATCGATGGATCACACTCTGCTTTAGAGCAAGAAGCACGCTCTTGCTTTCTAGAGTCTCTAATACAGCAGGAAACTTGAGTGTCCTCAGAACAAAAGAACTGTGTTTCCTACACATAGGGCCATATCTAGTTCAACTCTGCTTCTGAAACTGAAACAAACCACAGGTCCTCTAACATCCAATGCTTGTCAGTTTAGATGAGAAACGTGTGATCTTCGTGAACGATGTAGTTCGTTTGTGCTGAAAAGTGTCTGCCCTTACTTGAATGAAGTCTTGCTTGTAGGAAGACTCAGAGCATGGGATTTAACTCCATTTCTGAAGTGAAACACACAGCATAGTTCTAATCGATGGATCACACTCTGCTTTAGAGCAAGAAGCATGCTCTTTCTTTCTAGAGTCTCTAAAACCGCAGGAAACGTGAGTGTGCTCAGAACAAAAGAACAGTGTTTCCTACACATACAGGCCATATCTAGTTCAACTCTGCTTCTGAAACTGATACAAAGCACTGGTCCTCTAACATTCAATGCTTGTCAGTTAAGATGAGAAACGTGTGAGCTTCGTGAACGATGTAGTTCCTTTGATCTGAAAAATGACTGCACTTACTTGAAACGAAGTCTTGTTTGTAGGAAGACAAAGAGCCTGGAATTTAACTCCATTTCTGAAGGGAAACACACAGAATAGTTCTCTTCGATGGATCACACTCTGCTTTAGAGCAAGAGCACGCTCTTGCTTTCTAGAGTCTCTAATACAGCCGGAAACTTGAGTGTGCTCAGAACAAAAGAACGGTGTTTCCTACACATACGGGCCATATCTAGTTCAACTCTGCTTCTGAACCTGAAACAAACCACAGGTCCTCTAACATCCAATGCTTGTCAGTTAAGATGAGAAACGTGTGAGCTTCGTGAACTATGTAGTTCGTTTGAGCTGTAAAGTAACTGCCCTTACCTGAAACGAAGTCTTGCTTGTAGGAAGACTCAGAGCCTGTAATTTAACTCCATTTCTGAAGTGAAACACACAGCAGAGTTCTTATCCATTGATCACACTCTGCTTTAGAGCCAGAAGCACGCTCTTGCTTTCCAGGGTCTCTAAGACAGCAGGAAATGTGAGTGTGATGAAAACAAAAGAACGGTGTTACCTACACACACTGACCATATCTAGTACAACTCTGCCTCTGAAATTGATACAAAGCACAGGTCCTCTAAGATCCAATGCTTGTCAGTTAAGATGAGAAACGTGTGCCCTTTGTGAACGAAGTAGATCCTTTGAGTTGAAGAGTGACTGCCCTTACATGAAACGAAGTCTTGCTTGTAGGAAGACACAGAGCCTGGAATATAACTCCATTTCTGAAGGGAAACACACAGCGTAGTTCTCATCGATGGATCACACTCTGCTTTAGAGCAAGAAGCACGCTCTTGCTTTCTAGAGTCTCTAATACAGCAGGAAACTTGAGTGTCCTCAGAACAAAAGAACTGTGTTTCCTACACATAGAGCCATATCTAGTTCAACTCTGCTTCTGAAACTGAAACAAACCAGAGGTCCTCTAACATCCAATGCTTGTCAGTTTAGATGAGAAAAGTGTGATCTTCGTGAAGGATGTATTTCGTTTGAGCTGAAAAGTGTCTGCCCTTACTTGAATGAAGTCTTGCTTGTAGGAAGACTCAGAGCATGGGATTTAACTCCATTTCTGAAGTGAAACACACAGCATAGTTCTCATCGATGGATCACACTCTGCTTTAGAGCAAGAAGCATGCTCTTTCTTTCTAGAGTCTCTAATACCGCAGGAAACGTGAGTGTGCTCAGAACAAAAGAACAGTGTTTCCTACACATACAGGCCATATCTAGTTCAACTCTGCTTCTGAAACTGATACAAAGCACTGGTCCTCTAACATTCAATGCTTGTCAGTTAAGATGAGAAACGTGTGAGCTTCGTGAACGATGTAGTTCCTTTGATCTGAAAAATGACTGCACTTACTTGAAACGAATTCTTGCTTGTAGGAAGACAAAGAGCCTGGAATTTAACTCCATTTCTGAAGGGAAACACACAGAATAGTTCTCTTCGATGGATCACACTCTGCTTTAGAGCAAGAGCACACTCTTGCTTTCTAGAGTCTCTAATACAGCCGGAAACTTGAGTGTGCTCAGAACAAAAGAATGGTGTTTCCTACACATACAGTCCATATCTAGTTCAACTCTGCTTCTGAACCTGAAACAAGCCACAGGTCCTCTAACATCCAATGCTTGTCAGTTAAGATGAGAAACATGTGAGCTTCGTGAACTATGTAGTTCGTTTGAGCTGTAAAGTAACTGCCCTTACCTGAAACGAAGTCTTGCTTGTAGGAAGACTCAGAGCCTGTAATTTAACTCCATTTCTGAAGTGAAACACACAGCAGAGTTCTCATCCATTGATCACACTCTGCTTTAGAGCCAGAAGCACGCTCTTGCTTTCCAGGGTCTCTAAGACAGCAGGAAATGTGAGTGTGATGAAAACAAAAGAACGGAGTTACCTACACACACGGACCATATCTAGTACAACTCTGCCTCTGAAATTGATACAAAGCACAGGTCCTCTAAGATCCAATGCTTGTCAGTTAAGATGAGAAACGTGTGAGCTTCGTGAATGATGTAGATCGTTTGAGCTGAAAAGTGACTGCCCTTACTTGAAACGAAGTCTTGCTTGTAGGAAGACACAGAGCCTGGAATATAACTCCATTTCTGAAGGGAAACACACAGCATAGTTCTCATCGATGGATCACACTCTGCTTTAGAGCAAGAAGCACGCTCTTGCTTTCTAGAATCTCTAATAGAGCAGGAAACATGAGTGTGCTCAGAACAAAAGAACTGTGTTTCCTACACATATGGGCCATATCTAGTTCAACTCTGCTTCTGAAACTGAAACAAACCACAGGTCCTCTAACATCCAATGCTTGTCAGTTAAGATGAGAAACGTGTGAGCTTCGTGAACGATGTAGTTCGTTTGAGCAGTAAAGTAACTGCCCATACCTGAAACGAAGTCTTGCTTGTAGGAAGACTCCGAGCCTGGGATTTAACTCCATTTCTGAAGTGAAACACACAGCAGAGTTCTCATCCATTGATCACACTGTGCTTTAGAGCTAGAAGCACGCTCTTGCTTTCCAGGGTCTCTAAGAGTGCAGGAAATGTGAGTGTGATGAGAACAAAAGAACGGTGTGCCTTACACATACGGATCATATCTAGTACAACTCTGCCTCTGAAATTGATACAAAGCACAGGTCCTCTAACATCCAATGCTTGTCAGTTAAGATGAGAAACGTGTGCCCTTTGTGAATGATGTAGATCGTTTGAGCTGAAGAATGACTGCCCTTACTTGAAACGAAGTCTTGCTTGTAGGAAGACACAGAGCCTGGAATATAACTCCATTTCTGAAGGGAAACACACAGCATAGTTCTCATCGATGGATCACACTCTGCTTTAGAGCAAGAAGCACGCTCTTGCTTTCTAGAGTCTCTAATACAGCAGGAAACTTGAGTGTCCTCAGAACAAAAGAACTGTGTTTCCTACACATAGGGCCATATCTAGTTCAACTCTGCTTCTGAAACTGAAACAAACCACAGGTCCTCTAACATCCAATGCTTGTCAGTTTAGATGAGAAACGTGTGATCTTCGTGAACGATGTAGTTCGTTTGTGCTGAAAAGTGTCTGCCCTTACTTGAATGAAGTCTTGCTTGTAGGAAGACTCAGAGCATGGGATTTTACTCCATTTCTGAAGTGAAACACACAGCATAGTTCTAATCGATGGATCACACTCTGCTTTAGAGCAAGAAGCATGCTCTTTCTTTCTAGAGTCTCTAATACCGCAGGAAACGTGAGTGTGCTCAGAACAAAAGAACAGTGTTTCCTACACATACAGGCCATATCTAGTTCAACTCTGCTTCTGAAACTGATACAAAGCACTGGTCCTCTAACATTCAATGCTTGTCAGTTAAGATGAGAAACGTGTGAGCTTCGTGAACGATGTAGTTCCTTTGATCTGAAAAATGACTGCACTTACTTGAAACGAAGTCTTGTTTGTAGGAAGACAAAGAGCCTGGAATTTAACTCCATTTCTGAAGGGAAACACACAGAATAGTTCTCTTCGATGGATCACACTCTGCTTTAGAGCAAGAGCACGCTCTTGCTTTCTAGAGTCTCTAATACAGCCGGAAACTTGAGTGTGCTCAGAACAAAAGAACGGTGTTTCCTACACATACGGGCCATATCTAGTTCAACTCTGCTTCTGAACCTGAAACAAACCACAGGTCCTCTAACATCCAATGCTTGTCAGTTAAGATGAGAAACGTGTGAGCTTCGTGAACTATGTAGTTCGTTTGAGCTGTAAAGTAACTGCCCTTACCTGAAACGAAGTCTTGCTTGTAGGAAGACTCAGAGCCTGTAATTTAACTCCATTTCTGAAGTGAAACACACAGCAGAGTTCTCATCCATTGATCACACTCTGCTTTAGAGCCAGAAGCACGCTCTTGCTTTCCAGGGTCTCTAAGACAGCAGGAAATGTGAGTGTGATGAAAACAAAAGAACGGTGTTACCTACACACACGGACCATATCTAGTACAACTCTGCCTCTGAAATTGATACAAAGCACAGGTCCTCTAAGATCCAATGCTTGTCAGTTAAGATGAGAAACGTGTGAGCTTCGTGAACGATGTAGATCGTTTGAGCTGAAAAGTGACTGCCCTTACTTGAAACAAAGTCTTGCTTGTAGGAAGACACAGAGCCTGGAATATAACTCCATTTCTGAAGGGAAACACACAGCATAGTTCTCATCGATGGATCACACTCTGCTTTAGAGCAAGAAGCACGCTCTTGCTTTCTAGAGTCTCTAATAGAGCAGGAAACATGAGTGTGCTCAGAACAAAAGAACTGTGTTTCCTACACATATGGGCCATATCTAGTTCAACTCTGCTTCTGAAACTGAAACAAACCACAGGTCCTCTAACATCCAATGCTTGTCAGTTAAGATGAGAAACGTGTGAGCTTCGTTAATGATGTAGTTCGTTTGAGCAGTAAAGTAACTGCCCATACCTGAAACGAAGTCTTGCTTGTAGAAAGACTCCGAGCCTGGGATTAAACTCCATTTCTGAAGTGAAACACACAGCAGAGTTTTCATCCATTGATCACACTGTGCTTTAGAGCTAGAAGCATGCTCTTGCTTTCCAAGGTCTCTTAGACTGTAGGAAATGTGAGTGTGATGAGAACAAAAGAACGGTGTGCCCTACACATACGGATCATATCTAGTACAACTCTGCCTCTGAAATTGATACAAAGCACAGGTCCTCTAACATCCAATGCTTGTCAGTTAAGATGAGAAACGTGTGCCCTTTGTGAACGAAGTAGATCCTTTGAGTTGAAGAGTGACTGCCCTTACATGAAACGAAGTCTTGCTTGTAGGAAGACACAGAGCCTGGAATATAACTCCATTTCTGAAGGGAAACACACAGCGTAGTTCTCATCGATGGATCACACTCTGCTTTAGAGCAAGAAGCATGCTCTTGCTTTCTAGGGTCTCTAATACAGCAGGAAACTTGAGTGTCCTCAGAACAAAAGAACTGTGTTTCCTACACATAGAGCCATATCTAGTTCAACTCTGCTTCTGAAACTGAACAAACCACAGGTCCTCTAACATCCAATGCTTGTCAGTTTAGATGAGAAAAGTGTGATCTTCGTGAAGGATGTATTTCGTTTGAGCTGAAAAGTGTCTGCAATACTTGAATGAAGTCTTGCTTGTAGGAAGACTCAGAGCATGGGATTTAACTCCATTTCTGAAGTGAAACACACAGCATAGTTCTCATCGATGGATCACACTCTGCTTTAGAGCAAGAAGCATGCTCTTTCTTTCTAGAGTCTCTAATACCGCAGGAAACGTGAGTGTGCTCAGAACAAAAGAACAGTGTTTCCTACACATACAGGCCATATCTAGTTCAACTCTGCTTCTGAAACTGGTACAAAGCACTGGTCCTCTAACATTCAATGCTTGTCAGTTAAGATGAGAAACATGTGAGCTTCGTGAACGATGTAGTTCCTTTGATCTGAAAAATGACTGCACTTACTTGAAACGAAGTCTTGCTTGTAGGAAGACAAAGAGCCTGGAATTTAACTCCATTTCTGAAGGGAAACACACAGAATAGTTCTCTTCAATGGATCACACTCTGCTTTAGAGCAAGAGCACGCTCTTGCTTTCTAGAGTCTCTAATACAGCCGGAAACTTGAGTGTGCTCAGAACAAAAGAACGGTGTTTCCTACACATACGGGCCATATCTAGTTCAACTCTGCTTCTGAACCTGAAACAAACCACAGGTCCTCTAACATCCAATGCTTGTCAGTTAAGATGAGAAACGTGTGAGCTTCGTGAACTATGTAGTTCGTTTGAGCATTAAAGTAACTGCCCTTACCTGAAACGAAGTCTTGCTTGTAGGAAGACTCCGAGCCTGGGATTTAACTCCATTTCTGAAGTGAAACACACAGCAGAGTTCTCATCCATTGATCACACTGTGCTTTAGAGCCAGAAGCACGCTCTTGCTTTCCAGGGTCTCTAAGAGTGCAGGAAATGTGAGTGCGATGAGAACAAAAGAACGGTGTGCCCTACACATACGGATCATATCTAGTACAACTCTGCCTCTGAAATTGATACAAAGCACAGGTCCTCTAACATCCAATGCTTGTCAGTTAAGATGAGAAACGTGTGCCCTTTGTGAACGATGTAGATCGTTTAAGCTGAAGAATGACTGCCCTTACTTGAAACGAAGTCTTGCTTGTAGGAAGACACAGAGCCTGGAATATAACTCCATTTCTGAAGGGAAACACGCAGCATAGTTCTCATCGATGGATCACACTCTGCTTTAGAGCAAGAAGCACGCTCTTGCTTTCTAGAGTCTCTAATAGAGCAGGAAACTTGAGTGTCCTCAGAACAAAAGAACTGTGTTTCCTACACATAGGGCCATATCTAGTTCAACTCTGCTTCTGAAACTGAAACAAACCACAGGTCCTCTAACATCCAATGCTTGTCAGTTTAGATGAGAAACGTGTGATCTTCGTGAACGATGTAGTTCGTTTGTGCTGAAAAGTGTCTGCCCTTACTTGAATGAAGTCTTGCTTGTAGGAAGACTCAGAGCATGGGATTTAACTCCATTTCTGAAGTGAAACACACAGCAGAGTTCTAATCGATGGATCACACATTGCTTTAGAGCAAGAAGCATGCTCTTTCTTTCTAGAGTCTCTAATACCGCAGGAAACGTGAGTGTGCTCAGAACAAAAGAACGGTGTTTCCTACACATACGGGCCATATCTAGTTCAACTCTGCTTCTGAACCTGAAACAAACCACAGGTCCTCTAACATCCAATGCTTGTCAGTTAAGATGAGAAACGTGTGAGCTTCGTGAACTATGTAGTTCGTTTGAGCTGTAAAGTAACTGCCCATAACTGAAACGAAGTCTTGCTTGTAGGAAGACAAAGAGCCTGGAATATAACTCCATTTCTGATGGGAAACACACAGCATAGTTCTCATCGATGGATCACACACTGCT
Source organism: Onychomys leucogaster (assembly GCA_949786385.1). Taxonomy (NCBI): domain Eukaryota; kingdom Metazoa; phylum Chordata; class Mammalia; order Rodentia; family Cricetidae; genus Onychomys; species Onychomys leucogaster. The sequence continues at coordinate 1,833,210 of CATKUP010000056.1, forward strand.
TTAGAGCAAGAAGCACGCTCTTGTTTTCTAGAGTCTCTAATACAGCAGGAAACTTGAGTGTCCTCAGAACAAAAGAACTGTGTTTCCTACACATACGGACAATATCTAGTTCAACTCTGCTTCTGAAACTGAAACAAACCAGAGGTCCTCTAACATCCAATGCTTGTCAGTTAAGATGAGACACATGTGAGCTTCGGGAACGATGGAGTTCGTTTGAGCTGTAAAGTAACTGCCCTTACCTGAAACGAAGTCTTGCTTGTAGGAAGACTCAGAGCCTGGGTTTAACTCCATTTCTGAAGTGAAACACACAGCAGAGTTCTCATCCATTGATCACACTCTGCTTTAGAGCTAGAAGCACGCTCTTGCTTTCCAGGCTCTCTAAGACAGCAAGAAATGTGAGTGTGATGAAAACAAAAGAACGGTGTTACCTACACACACGGACCATATCGAGTACAAGGCTGCCTCTGAAATTGATACAAAGCACAGGTCCTCTAAGATCCAATGCTTGTCAGTTAAGATGAGAAACGTGTGAGCTCCGTGAACGATGTAGATCCTTTGAGCTGAAAAGTGACTGCCCTTACTTGAAATGAAGTCTTGCTTGTAGGAAGACAGAGAGCCTGGAATATAACTCCATTTCTGAAGGGAAACACACAGCATAGTTCTCATCGATGGATCACACTCTGCTTTAGAGCAAGAAGCACGCTCTTGCTTTCTAGAGTCTCTAATACAGCAGGAAACTTGAGTGTCCTCAGAACAAAAGAACTGTGTTTCCTACACATAGGGCCATATCTAGTTCAACTCTGCTTCTGAAACTGAAACAAACCACAGGTCCTCTAACATCCAATGCTTGTCAGTTTAGATGAGAAACGTGTGATCTTCGTGAACGATGTAGTTCATTTGAGCTGAAAAGTGACTGCCCTTACTTGAATGAAGTCTTGCTTGTAGGAAGACTCAGAGCATGGGATTTAACTCCATTTCTGAAGTGAAACACACAGCATAGTTCTCTTCGATGGATCACACTCTGCTTTAGAGCAAGAGCACGCTCTTGCTTTCTAGAGTCTCTAATACAGTTGGAAACTTGAGTGTGCTCAGAACAAAAGAACGGTGTTTCCTACACATACGGGCCACATCTAGTTCAACTCTGCTTCTGAACCTGAAACAAACCACAGGTCCTCTAACATCCATTGCTTGTCAGTTAAGATGAGAAACGTGTGAGCTTCGTGAACGATGTAGTTGTTGTTTGAGCTGTAAAGTAACTGCCCTTACCTGAAACGAATTCTTGCTTGTAGAAAGTCTCAGAGCCTGGGATTTAACTCCATTTGTGAAGTGAAACACAGAGCTGAGTTCTCATCCATTGATCACACTCTGCTTTAGAGCCAGAAGCACGCTCTTGCTTTCCAGGGTCTCTAAGACAGCAGGAAATGTGAGTGTGATGAAAAAAAAAGAACGGTGTTACCTACAACACGGACCATATCTAGTACAACTCTGCCTCTGATATTGATACAAAGCACAGGTCCTCTAAGATCCAATGCTTGTCAGTTAAGATGAGAAACATGTGAGCTTCGTGAACGATGTAGATCGTTTGAGCTGAAAAGTGACTGCCCTTTCTTGAAACGAAGTCTTGCATGTAACGAAGACACAGAGCCTGGAATATAACTCCATTTCTGAAGGGAAACACACAGCATAGTTCTCATCGATGGATCACACTCTGCTTTAGAGCAAGAAGCATGCTCTTGCTTTCTAGAGTCTCTAATACAGCAGGAAACTTGAGTGTCCTCAGAACAGAAGAACTGTGTTTCCTACACCGAGGGCCATATCTAGTTCAACTCTGCTTGAAACTGAAACAAACCACAGGTCCTCTAACATCCAATGCTTGTCAGTTTAGATGAGAAACGTGTGAGCTTCGTGAACGATGTAGTTCGTTTGAGCAGTAAAGTAACTGCCCATACCTGAAACGAAGTCTTGCTTGTAGGAAAACTCCAAGCCTGGGATTTAACTCCATTTCTGAAGTGAAACACACAGCAGAGTTCTCATCCATTGATCACACTATGCTTTAGAGCTAGAAGCATGCTCTTGCTTTCCAGGGTCTCTAAGACTGCAGGAAATGTGAGTGTGATGAGAACAAAAGAACGGTGTGCCCTACACATACGGATCATATCTAGTACAACTCTGCCTCTGAAATTGATACAAAGCACAGGTCCTCTAACATCCAATGCTTGTCAGTTTAGATGAGAAATGTGTGATCTTCGTGAACGATGTAGTTCGTTTGAGCTGAATATTGTCTGCCCTTACTTGAATGAAGTCTTGCTTGTAGGAAGACTCACAGCATGGGATTTAACTCCATTTCTGAAGTGAAACATACAGCATAGTTCTCATCGATGGATCACACTCTGCTTTAGAGCAAGAAGCATGCTCTTTCTTTCTAGGGTCTCTAATACCGCAGGAAACGTGAGTGTGCTCAGAACAAAAGAACAGTGTTTCCTACACATACAGGCCATATCTAGTTCAACTCTGCTTCTGAACCTGATACAAAGCACTGGTACTCTAACATTCAATGCTTGTCAGTTAAGATGAGAAACGTGTGAGCTTCAAGAACTATGTAGTTCCTTTGATCTGAAAAATGACTGCACTTACTTGAAACGAAGTCTTGTATGTAGGAAGACAAAGAGCCTGGAATTTAACTCCATTTCTGAAGGGAAACACACAGAATAGTTCTCTTCGATGGATCACACTCTGCTTTAGAGCAATAGCATGCTCTTGCTTTCTAGAGTCTCTAATACAGCCGGAAACTTGAGTGTGCTCAGAACAAAAGAACGCAAAAGAACGGTGTTTCCTACATATACGGGCCATATCTAGTTCAACTCTGCTTCTGAACCTGAAACAAACCACAGGTCCTCTAACATCCAATGCTTGTCAGTTAAGATGAGAAACGTGTGAGCTTCGTGAACGATGTAGTTCGTTTGAGCTGTAAAGTAACTGCCCTTACCTGAAACGAAGTCTTGCTTGTAGGAAGACTCAGAGCCTGGGATTTAACTCCATTTCTGAAGTGAAACACACAGCAGAGTTCTCATCCATTGATCACACTCTGCTTTAGAGCCAGAAGCACGCACTTGCTTTCCAGAGTCTCTAAGACAGCAGGAAAAGTGAGTGTGCTCAGAAGAAAAGAACGGTGTTTCCTATACATACGGACAATATCTAGTTCAACTCTGCTTCTGAAACTGAAACAAACCACAGGTCCTCTAACATCCAATGCTTGTCAGTTAAGATGAGAAACGTGTGAGCTTCATGAACGATGTAGTTCGTTTGAGCAGTAAAGTAACTGCCCATACCTGAAACGAAGTCTTGCTTGTAGGAAGACTCAGAACCTGGGATTTAACTCCATTTCTGAAGTGAAACACACAGCAGAGTTCTCATCCATTGATCACACTGTGCTTTAGAGCTAGAAGCACGCTCTTGCTTTCCAGGGTCTCTAAGACTGCAGGAAATGTGAGTGTGATGAGAACAAAAGAACGGTGTGCCCTACACATATGGATCATATCTAGTACAACTCTGCCTCTGATATTGATACAAAGCACAGGTCCTCTAACATCCAATGCTTGTCAGTTAAGATGAGAAACGTGTGCCCTTTGTGAACTATGTAGATCGTTTGGCTGAAGAGTGACTGCCCTTACTTGAAACGAAGTCTTGCTTGTAGGAAGACACAGAGCCTGGAATAAAACTCCATTTCTGAAGGGAAACACACAGCATAGATCTCATCGATGGATCACACTCTGCTTTAGAGCAAGAAGCACGCTCTTGCTTTCTAGAGTCTCTAATACAGCAGGAAACTTGAGTGTCCTCAGAACAAAAGAACTGTGTTTCCTACACATAGAGCCATATCTAGTTCAACTCTGCTTCTGAAACTGAAACAAACCACAGGTCCTCTAACATCCAATGCTTGTCAGGTTAGATGAGAAACATGTGATCTTCGTGAACGATGTAGTTCGTTTGAGCTGAAAAGTGACTGCCCTTACTTGAATGAAGTCTTGCTTGTAGGAAGACTCAGAGCATGGGATTTAACTCCATTTCTGAAGTGAAACACACAGCATAGTTCTCATCGATGGATCACACTCTGCTTTAGAGCAAGAAGCATGCTCTTTCTTTCTAGAGTCTCTAATACTGCAGGAAACGTGAGTGTGCTCAGAACAAAAGAACAGTGTTTCCTACACATACCGGCCATATCTAGTTCAACTCTGCTTCTGAAACTGATACAAAGCACTGGTACTCTAACATTCAATGCTTGTCAGTTAAGATGAGAAACGTGTGAGCTTCGTGAACGATGTAGTTCCTTTGATCTGAAAAATGACTGCACTTACTTGAAACGACGTCTTGCTTGTAGGAAGACAATGAACCTGGAATTTAACTCCATTTCTGAAGGGAAACACACAGAATAGTTCTCTTCGATGGATCACACTCTGCTTTAGAGCAAGAGCACGCTCTTGCTTTCTAGAGTCTCTAATACAGCCGGAAAATTGAGTGTGCTCAGAACAAAAGAACGGTGTTTCCTACACATACGGGCCATATCTAGTTCAACTCTGCTTCTGAACCTGAAACAAACCACAGGTCCTCTAACATCCAATGCTTGTCAGTTTAGATGAGCAACGTGTGATCTTCGTGAACGATGTAGTTCATTTGAGCTTAAAAGTGACTGCCCTTACTTGAATGAAGTCTTGCTTGTAGGAAGACTCAGACCATGGGATTTAACTCAATTTCTGAAGTGAAACACACAGCATAGTTCTCATCGATGGATCACACTCTGCTTTAGAGCAAGAAGCATGCTCTTTCTTTCTAGAGTCTCTTATACCGCAGGAAACGTGAGTGTGCTCAGAACAAAAGAACAGTGTTTCCTACACATACAGGCCATATCTAGTTCAACTCTGCTTCTGAACCTGATACAAAGCACTGGTACTCTAACATTCAATGCTTGTCAGTTAAGATGAGAAACGTGTGAGCTTCGTGAACGATGTAGTTCCTTTGATCTGAAAAATGACTGCACTTACTTGAAACGAAGTCTTGCTTGTAGGAAGACAAAGAGCCTGGAATTTAACTCCATTTCTGAAGGGAAACACACAGCATAATTCTCTTCGATGGATCACACTCTGCTTTAGAGCAAGAGCACGCTCTTGCTTTCTAGAGTCTCTAATACAGTTGGAAACTTGAGTGTGCTCAGAACAAAAGAACGGTGTTTCCTACACATACGGGCCACATCTAGTTCAACTCTGCTTCTGAACCTGAAACAAACCACAGGTCCTCTAACATCCATTGCTTGTCAGTTAAGATGAGAAACGTGTGAGCTTCGTGAACGATGTAGTTTGTTTGAGCTGTAAAGTAACTGCCCTTACCTGAAACGAATTCTTGCTTGTAGAAAGTCTCAGAGCCTGGGATTTAACTCCATTTGTGAAGTGAAACACAGAGCTGAGTTCTCATCCATTGATCACACTCTGCTTTAGAGCCAGAAGCACGCTCTTGCTTTCCAGGGTCTCTAAGACAGCAGGAAATGTGAGTGTGATGAAAACAAAAGAACGGTGTTACCTACAACACGGACCATATCTAGTACAACTCTGACTCTGAAATTGATACAAAGCACAGGTCCTCTAACATCCAATGCTTTTCAGTTAAGATGAGAAACATGTGAGCTTCGTGAACGATGTAGATCGTTTGAGCTGAAAAGTGAATGCCCTTACTTGAAACGAAGTCTTGCTTGTAGGAAGACACAGAGCCTGGAATATAACTCCATTTCTGAAGGGAAACATACAGCATAGTTCTCATCGATGGATCACACTCTGCTTTAGAGCAAGAAGCATGCTCTTTCTTTCTAGAGTCTCTAATACCGCAGGAAACGTGAGTGTGCTCAGAACAAAAGAACAGTGTTTCCTACACATACAGGCCATATCTAGTTCTACTCTGCTTCTGAACCTGATACAAAGCACTGGTACTCTAACATTCAATGCTTGTCAGTTAAGATGAGAAACGTGTGAGCTTCAAGAACTATGTAGTTCCTTTGATCTGAAAAATGACTGCACTTACTTGAAACGAAGTCTTGTATGTAGGAAGACAAAGAGCCTGGAATTTAACTCCATTTCTGAAGGGAAACACACAGAATAGTTCTCTTCGATGGATCACACTCTGCTTTAGAGCAAGAGCATGCTCTAGCTTTCTAGAGTCTCTAATACAGCCGGAAACTTGAGTGTGCTCAGAACAAAAGAACGCAAAAGAACGGTGTTTCCTACATATACGGGCCATATCTAGTTCAACTCTGCTTCTGAACCTGAAACAAACCACAGGTCCTCTAACATCCAATGCTTGTCAGTTAAGCTGAGAAACGTGTGAGCTTCGTGAACGATGTAGTTCGTTTGAGCTGTAAAGTAACTGCCCTTACCTGAAACGAAGTCTTGCTTGTAGGAAGACTCACAGCCTGGGATTTAACTCCATTTCTGAAGTGAAACACACAGCAGAGTTCTCATCCATTGATCACACTCTGCTTTAGAGCCAGAAGCACGCACTTGCTTTCCAGAGTCTCTAAGACAGCAGGAAAAGTGAGTGTGCTCAGAAGAAAAGAACGGTGTTTCCTATACATACGGACAATATCTAGTTCAACTCTGCTTCTGAAACTGAAACAAACCAGAGGTCCTCTAACATCCAATGCTTGTCAGTTAAGATGAGAAACGTGTGAGCTTCATGAACGATGTAGTTCGTTTGAGCAGTAAAGTAACTGCCCATACCTGAAACGAAGTCTTGCTTGTAGGAAGACTCAGAGCCTGGGATTTAACTCCATTTCTGAAGTGAAACACACAGCAGAGTTCTCATCCATTGATCACACTGTGCTTTAGAGCTAGAAGCACGCTCTTGCTTTCCAGGGTCTCTAAGACTGCAGGAAATGTGAGTGTGATGAGAACAAAAGAACGGTGTGCCCTACACATATGGATCATATCTAGTACAACTCTGCCTCTGATATTGATACAAAGCACAGGTCCTCTAACATCCAATGCTTGTCAGTTAAGATGAGAAACGTGTGCCCTTTGTGAACTATGTAGATCGTTTGGCTGAAGAGTGACTGCCCTTACTTGAAACGAAGTCTTGCTTGTAGGAAGACACAGAGCCTGGAATAAAACTCCATTTCTGAAGGGAAACACACAGCATAGATCTCATCGATGGATCACACTCTGCTTTAGAGCAAGAAGCACGCTCTTGCTTTCTAGAGTCTCTAATACAGCAGGAAACTTGAGTGTCCTCAGAACAAAAGAACTGTGTTTCCTACACATAGAGCCATATCTAGTTCAAATCTGCTTCTGAAACTGAAACAAACCACAGGTCCCCTAACATCCAATGCTTGTCAGGTTAGATGAGAAACATGTGATCTTCGTGAACGATGTAGTTCGTTTGAGCTGAAAAGTGACTGCCCTTACTTGAATGAAGTCTTGCTTGTAGGAAGACTCAGAGCATGGGATTTAACTCCATTTCTGAAGTGAAACACACAGCATAGTTCTCATCGATGGATCACACTCTGCTTTAGAGCAAGAAACATGCTCTTTCTTTCTTGAGTCTCTAATACTGCAGGAAACGTGAGTGTGCTCAGAACAAAAGAACAGTATTTCCTACACATACCGGCCATATCTAGTTCAACTCTGCTTCTGAAACTGATACAAAGCACTGGTACTCTAACATTCAATGCTTGTCAGTTAAGATGAGAAACGTGTGAGCTTCGTGAACGATGTAGTTCCTTTGATCTGAAAAATGACTGCACTTACTTGAAACGACGTCTTGCTTGTAGGAAGACAATGAACCTGGAATTTAACTCCATTTCTGAAGGGAAACACACAGAATAGTTCTCTTCGATGGATCACACTCTGCTTTAGAGCAAGAGCACGCTCTTGCTTTCTAGAGTCTCTAATACAGCCGGAAAATTGAGTGTGCTCAGAACAAAAGAACGGTGTTTCCTACACATACGGGCCATATCTAGTTCAACTCTGCTTCTGAACCTGAAACAAACCACAGGTCCTCTAACATCCAATGCTTGTCAGTTAAGATGAGAAACGTGTGAGCTTCGTGAACGATGTAGATCGTTTGAGCTGAAAAGTGACTGCCCTTACTTGAAACGAAGTCTTGCTTGTAGGAAGACAGAGAGCCTGGAATATAACTCCATTTCTGAAGGGAAACACACAGCATAGTTCTCATCGATGGATCACACTCTGCTTTAGAGCAAGAAGCACGCACTTGCTTTCTAGAGTCTCTAATACAGCAGGAAACTTGAGTGTCCTCAGAACAAAAGAACTGTGTTTCCTACACTTAGGGCCATATCTAGTTCAACTCTGCTTCTGAAACTGAAACAAACCACAGGTCCTCTAACATCCAATGCTTGTCAGTTTAGATGAGCAACGTGTGATCTTCGTGAACGATGTAGTTCATTTGAGCTTAAAAGTGACTGCCCTTACTTGAATGAAGTCTTGCTTGTAGGAAGACTCCGAGCCTGGTTTTTAACTCCATTTCTGAACTGAAACACACAGCAGAGTTCTCATCCATTGATCACACTGTGCTTTAGAGCTAGAAGCACGCTCTTGCTTTCCAGGGTCTCTAAGACTGCAGGAAATGTAAGTGTGATGAGAACAAAAGAACGGTGTGCCCTACACATACGGATCATATCTAGTACAACTCTGCCTCTGAAATTGATACAAAGCACAGGTCCTCTAACATCCAATGCTTGTCAGTTAAGATGAGAAACGTGTGCCCTTTGTGAACGATGTAGATCGTTTGAGCTGAAGAGTGACTGCCCTTACTTGAAACGAAGTCTTGCTTGTAGGAAGCCACAGAGCCTGGAATATAACTCCATTTCTGAAGGGAAACACACAGCATAGTTCTCATCGATGGATCACACTCTGCTTTAGAGCAAGAAGCATGCTCTTTCTTTCTAGAGTCTCTAATACCGCAGGAAACGTGAGTGTGCTCAGAACAAAAAACAGTGTTTCCTCCACATACAGCCCATATCTAGTTCAACTCTGCTTCAGAAACTGATACAAAGCACTGGTCCTCTAACATTCAATGCTTGTCAGTTAAGATGAGAAACGTGTGAGCTTCGTGAACGATGTAGTTCCTTTGATCTGAAAAATGACTGCACTTACTTGAAACGAAGTCTTGCTTGTAGGAAGACAAAGAGCCTGGAATTTATCTCCATTTCTGAAGGGAAACAAACAGAATAGTTCTCTTCGATGGATCACACTCTGCTTTAGAGCAAGAGCACGCTCTTGCTTTCTAGAGTCTCTAATACAGCCGGAAACTTGAGTGTGCTCAGAACAAAAGAACTGTGTTTCCTACACTTACGGGCCATATCTAGTTCAACTCTGCTTCTGAACCTGAAACAAACCACAGGTCCACTAACATCCAATCCTTGTCAGTTAAGATGAGAAACGTGTGAGCTTCGTGAACGATGTAGTGCGTTTGAGCTGTAAAGTAACTGCCCTTACCTGAAACGAAGTCTTGCTTGTAGGAAGACTCAGAGCCTGGGTTTAACTCCATTTCTGAAGTAAAACACACAGCAGAGTTCTCATCCATTGATCACACTCTGCTTTAGAGCCAGAAGCACGCTCTTGCTTTCCAGGGTCTCTAAGACAGCAAGAAATGTGAGTGTGATGAAAACAAAAGAACGGTGTTACCTACACACACGGACCATATCTAGTACAACTCTGCCTCTGAAATTGAAACAAAGCAGAGGTCCTCTAAGATCCAATGCTTGTCAGTTAAGATGAGAAACGTGTGAGCTCCGTGAACGATGTAGAACGTTTGGGCTGAAAAGTGACTGCCCTTACTTGAAATGAAGTCTTGCTTGTAGGAAGACAGAGAGCCTGGAATATAACTCCATTTCTGAAGGGAAACACACAGTATAGTTCTCATCGATGGATCACACTCTGCTTTAGAGCAAGAAGCACGCTCTTGCTTTCTAGAGTCTCTAATACAGCAGGAAACTTGAGTGTCCTCAGAACAAAAGAACTGTGTTTCCTACACATAGGGCCATATCTAGTTCAACTCTGCTTCTGAAACTGAAACAAACCACAGGTCCTCTAACATGCAATGCTTGTCAGTTTAGATGAGAAACGTGTGATCTTCGTGAACGATGTAGTTCATTTGAGCTGAAAAGTGACTGCCCTTACTTGAATGAAGTCTTGCTTTCAGGAAGACTCAGAGCATGGGATTTAACTCCATTTCTGAAGTGAAACACACAGCATAGTTCTCATCAATGGATCACACTCTGCTTTAGAGCAAGAAGCATGCTCTTTCTTTCTAGAGTCTCTAATACCGCAGGAAACGTGAGTGTGCTCAGAACAAAAGAACAGTGTTTCCTACACATACAGGCCATATCTAGTTCAACTCTGCTTCTGAACCTGATACAAAGCACTGGTACTCTAACATTCAATGCTTGTCAGTTAAGATGAGAAACGTGTGAGCTTCGTGAACGATGTAGTTCCTTTGATCTGAAAAATGACTGCACTTACTTGAAACGAAGTCTTGCTTGTAGGAAGACAGAGAGCCTGGAATTTAACTCCATTTCTGAAGGGAAACACACAGCATAGTTCTCTTCGATGGATCACACTCTGCTTTAGAGCAAGAGCACGCTCTTGCTTTCTAGAGTCTCTAATACAGTTGGAAACTTGAGTGTGCTCAGAACAAAAGAACGGTGTTTCCTACACATACGGGCCACATCTAGTTCAACTCTGCTTCTGAACCTGAAACAAACCACAGGTCCTCTAACATCCATTGCTTGTCAGTTAAGATGAGAAACGTGTGAGCTTCGTGAACGATGTAGTTGTTGTTTGAGCTGTAAAGTAACTGCCCTTACCTGAAACGAATTCTTGCTTGTAGAAAGTCTCAGAGCCTGGGATTTAACTCCATTTGTGAAGTGAAACACAGAGCTGAGTTCTCATCCATTGATCACACTCTGCTTTAGAGCCAGAAGCACGCTCTTGCTTTCCAGGGTCTCTAAGACAGCAGGAAATGTGAGTGTGATGAAAACAAAAGAACGGTGTTACCTACAACACGGACCATATCTAGTACAACTCTGCCTCTGAAATTGATACAAAGCACAGGTCCTCTAAGATCCAATGCTTGTCAGTTAAGATGAGAAACATGTGAGCTTCGTGAACGATGTAGATCGTTTGAGCTGAAAAGTGACTGCCCTTTCTTGAAACGAAGTCTTGCATGTAACGAAGACACAGAGCCTGGAATATAACTCCATTTCTGAAGGGAAACACACAGCATAGTTCTCATCGATGGATCACACTCTGCTTTAGAGCAAGAAGCATGCTCTTGCTTTCTAGAGTCTCTAATACAGCAGGAAACTTGAGTGTCCTCAGAACAGAAGAACTGTGTTTCCTACACCGAGGGCCATATCTAGTTCAACTCTGCTTGAAACTGAAACAAACCACAGGTCCTCTAACATCCAATGCTTGTCAGTTTAGATGAGAAACGTGTGAGCTTCGTGAACGATGTAGTTCGTTTGAGCAGTAAAGTAACTGCCCATACCTGAAACGAAGTCTTGCTTGTAGGAAAACTCCAAGCCTGGGATTTAACTCCATTTCTGAAGTGAAACACACAGCAGAGTTCTCATCCATTGATCACACTATGCTTTAGAGCTAGAAGCATGCTCTTGCTTTCCAGGGTCTCTAAGACTGCAGGAAATGTGAGTGTGATGAGAACAAAAGAACGGTGTGCCCTACACATACGGATCATATCTAGTACAACTCTGCCTCTGAAATTGATACAAAGCACAGGTCCTCTAACATCCAATGCTTGTCAGTTTAGATGAGAAACGTGTGATCTTCGTGAACGATGTAGTTCATTTGAGCTGAATATTGTCTGCCCTTACTTGAATGAAGTCTTGCTTGTAGGAAGACTCACAGCATGGGATTTAACTCCATTTCTGAAGTGAAACATACAGCATAGTTCTCATCGATGGATCACACTCTGCTTTAGAGCAAGAAGCATGCTCTTTCTTTCTAGGGTCTCTAATACCGCAGGAAACGTGAGTGTGCTCAGAACAAAAGAACAGTGTTTCCTACACATACAGGCCATATCTAGTTCAACTCTGCTTCTGAACCTGATACAAAGCACTGGTACTCTAACATTCAATGCTTGTCAGTTAAGATGAGAAACGTGTGAGCTTCAAGAACTATGTAGTTCCTTTGATCTGAAAAATGACTGCACTTACTTGAAACGAAGTCTTGTATGTAGGAAGACAAAGAGCCTGGAATTTAACTCCATTTCTGAAGGGAAACACACAGAATAGTTCTCTTCGATGGATCACACTCTGCTTTAGAGCAAGAGCATGCTCTTGCTTTCTAGAGTCTCTAATACAGCCGGAAACTTGAGTGTGCTCAGAACAAAAGAACGCAAAAGAACGGTGTTTCCTACATATACGGGCCATATCTAGTTCAACTCTGCTTCTGAACCTGAAACAAACCACAGGTCCTCTAACATCCAATGCTTGTCAGTTAAGATGAGAAACGTGTGAGCTTCGTGAACGATGTAGTTCGTTTGAGCTGTAAAGTAACTGCCCTTACCTGAAACGAAGTCTTGCTTGTAGGAAGACTCAGAGCCTGGGATTTAACTCCATTTCTGAAGTGAAACACACAGCAGAGTTCTCATCCATTGATCACACTCTGCTTTAGAGCCAGAAGCACGCACTTGCTTTCCAGAGTCTCTAAGACAGCAGGAAAAGTGAGTGTGCTCAGAAGAAAAGAACGGTGTTTCCTATACATACGGACAATATCTAGTTCAACTCTGCTTCTGAAACTGAAACAAACCAGAGGTCCTCTAACATCCAATGCTTGTCAGTTAAGATGAGAAACGTGTGAGCTTCATGAACGATGTAGTTCGTTTGAGCAGTAAAGTAACTGCCCATACCTGAAACGAAGTCTTGCTTGTAGGAAGACTCAGAACCTGGGATTTAACTCCATTTCTGAAGTGAAACACACAGCAGAGTTCTCATCCATTGATCACACTGTGCTTTAGAGCTAGAAGCACGCTCTTGCTTTCCAGGGTCTCTAAGACTACAGGAAATGTGAGTGTGATGAGAACAAAAGAACGGTGTGCCCTACACATATGGATCATATCTAGTACAACTCTGCCTCTGATATTGATACAAAGCACAGGTCCTCTAACATCCAATGCTTGTCAGTTAAGATGAGAAACGTGTGCCCTTTGTGAACTATGTAGATCGTTTGGCTGAAGAGTGACTGCCCTTACTTGAAACGAAGTCTTGCTTGTAGGAAGACACAGAGCCTGGAATAAAACTCCATTTCTGAAGGGAAACACACAGCATAGATCTCATCGATGGATCACACTCTGCTTTAGAGCAAGAAGCACGCTCTTGCTTTCTAGAGTCTCTAATACAGCAGGAAACTTGAGTGTCCTCAGAACAAAAGAACTGTGTTTCCTACACATAGAGCCATATCTAGTTCAACTCTGCTTCTGAAACTGAAACAAACCACAGGTCCTCTAACATCCAATGCTTGTCAGGTTAGATGAGAAACATGTGATCTTCGTGAACGATGTAGTTCGTTTGAGCTGAAAAGTGACTGCCCTTACTTGAATGAAGTCTTGCTTGTAGGAAGACTCAGAGCATGGGATTTAACTCCATTTCTGAAGTGAAACACACAGCATAGTTCTCATCGATGGATCACACTCTGCTTTAGAGCAAGAAGCATGCTCTTTCTTTCTAGAGTCTCTAATACTGCAGGAAACGTGAGTGTGCTCAGAACAAAAGAACAGTGTTTCCTACACATACCGGCCATATCTAGTTCAACTCTGCTTCTGAAACTGATACAAAGCACTGGTACTCTAACATTCAATGCTTGTCAGTTAAGATGAGAAACGTGTGAGCTTCGTGAACGATGTAGTTCCTTTGATCTGAAAAATGACTGCACTTACTTGAAACGACGTCTTGCTTGTACGAAGACAATGAACCTGGAATTTAACTCCATTTCTGAAGGGAAACACACAGAATAGTTCTCTTCGATGGATCACACTCTGCTTTAGAGCAAGAGCACGCTCTTGCTTTCTAGAGTCTCTAATACAGCCGGAAAATTGAGTGTGCTCAGAACAAAAGAACGGTGTTTCCTACACATACGGGCCATATCTAGTTCAACTCTGCTTCTGAACCTGAAACAAACCACAGGTCCTCTAACATCCAATGCTTGTCAGTTTAGATGAGCAACGTGTGATCTTCGTGAACGATATAGTTCATTTGAGCTTAAAAGTGACTGCCCTTACTTGAATGAAGTCTTGCTTGTAGGAAGACTCAGAGCATGGGATTTAACTCAATTTCTGAAGTGAAACACACAGCATAGTTCTCATCGATGGATCACACTCTGCTTTAGAGCAAGAAGCATGCTCTTTCTTTCTAGAGTCTCTTATACCGCAGGAAACGTGAGTGTGCTCAGAACAAAAGAACAGTGTTTCCTACACATACAGGCCATATCTAGTTCAACTCTGCTTCTGAACCTGATACAAAGCACTGGTACTCTAACATTCAATGCTTGTCAGTTAAGATGAGAAACGTGTAAGCTTCGTGAACGATGTAGTTCCTTTGATCTGAAAAATGACTGCACTTACTTGAAACGAAGTCTTGCTTGTAGGAAGACAAAGAGCCTGGAATTTAACTCCATTTCTGAAGGGAAACACACAGCATAATTCTCTTCGATGGATCACACTCTGCTTTAGAGCAAGAGCACGCTCTTGCTTTCTAGAGTCTCTAATACAGTTGGAAACTTGAGTGTGCTCAGAACAAAAGAACGGTGTTTCCTACACATACGGGCCACATCTAGTTCAACTCTGCTTCTGAACCTGAAACAAACCACAGGTCCTCTAACATCCATTGCTTGTCAGTTAAGATGAGAAACGTGTGAGCTTCGTGAACGATGTAGTTTGTTTGAGCTGTAAAGTAACTGCCCTTACCTGAAACGAATTCTTGCTTGTAGAAAGTCTCAGAGCCTGGGATTTCACTCCATTTGTGAAGTGAAACACAGAGCTGAGTTCTCATCCATTGATCACACTCTGCTTTAGAGCCAGAAGCACGCTCTTGCTTTCCAGGGTCTCTAAGACAGCAGGAAATGTGAGTGTGATGAAAACAAAAGAACGGTGTTACCTACAACACGGACCATATCTAGTACAACTCTGACTCTGAAATTGATACAAAGCACAGGTCCTCTAACATCCAATGCTTGTCAGTTAAGATGAGAAACATGTGAGCTTCGTGAACGATGTAGATCGTTTGAGCTGAAAAGTGAATGCCCTTACTTGAAACGAAGTCTTGCTTGTAGGAAGACACAGAGCCTGGAATATAACTCCATTTCTGAAGGGAAACATACAGCATAGTTCTCATCGATGGATCACACTCTGCTTTAGAGCAAGAAGCATGCTCTTTCTTTCTAGAGTCTCTAATACCGCAGGAAACGTGAGTGTGCTCAGAACAAAAGAACAGTGTTTCCTACACATACAGGCCATATCTAGTTCAACTCTGCTTCTGAACCTGATACAAAGCACTGGTACTCTAACATTCAATGCTTGTCAGTTAAGATGAGAAACGTGTGAGCTTCAAGAACTATGTAGTTCCTTTGATCTGAAAAATGACTGCACTTACTTGAAACGAAGTCTTGTATGTAGGAAGACAAAGAGCCTGGAATTTAACTCCATTTCTGAAGGGAAACACACAGAATAGTTCTCTTCGATGGATCACACTCTGCTTTAGAGCAAGAGCATGCTCTTGCTTTCTAGAGTCTCTAATACAGCCGGAAACTTGAGTGTGCTCAGAACAAAAGAACGCAAAAGAACGGTGTTTCCTACATATACGGGCCATATCTAGTTCAACTCTGCTTCTGAACCTGAAACAAAGCACAGGTCCTCTAACATCCAATGCTTGTCAGTTAAGATGAGAAACGTGTGAGCTTCGTGAACGATGTAGTTCGTTTGAGCTGTAAAGTAACTGCCCTTACCTGAAACGAAGTCTTGCTTGTAGGAAGACTCAGAGCCTGGGATTTAACTCCATTTCTGAAGTGAAACACACAGCAGAGTTCTCATCCATTGATCACACTCTGCTTTAGAGCCAGAAGCACGCACTTGCTTTCCAGAGTCTCTAAGACAGCAGGAAAAGTGAGTGTGCTCAGAAGAAAAGAACGGTGTTTCCTATACATACGGACAATATCTAGTTCAACTCTGCTTCTGAAACTGAAACAAACCAGAGGTCCTCTAACATCCAATGCTTGTCAGTTAAGATGAGAAACGTGTGAGCTTCATGAACGATGTAGTTCGTTTGAGCAGTAAAGTAACTGCCCATACCTGAAACGAAGTCTTGCTTGTAGGAAGACTCAGAACCTGGGATTTAACTCCATTTCTGAAGTGAAACACACAGCAGAGTTCTCATCCATTGATCACACTCTGCTTTAGAGCTAGAAGCACGCTCTTGCTTTCCAGGGTCTCTAAGACTACAGGAAATGTGAGTGTGATGAGAACAAAAGAACGGTGTGCCCTACACATATGGATCATATCTAGTACAACTCTGCCTCTGATATTGATACAAAGCACAGGTCCTCTAACATCCAATGCTTGTCAGTTAAGATGAGAAACGTGTGCCCTTTGTGAACTATGTAGATCGTTTGGCTGAAGAGTGACTGCCCTTACTTGAAACGAAGTCTTGCTTGTAGGAAGACACAGAGCCTGGAATAAAACTCCATTTCTGAAGGGAAACACACAGCATAGATCTCATCGATGGATCACACTCTGCTTTAGAGCAAGAAGCACGCTCTTGCTTTCTAGAGTCTCTAATACAGCAGGAAACTTGAGTGTCCTCAGAACAAAAGAACTGTGTTTCCTACACATAGAGCCATATCTAGTTCAACTCTGCTTCTGAAACTGAAACAAACCACAGGTCCTCTAACATCCAATGCTTGTCAGGTTAGATGAGAAACATGTGATCTTCGTGAACGATGTAGTTCGTTTGAGCTGAAAAGTGACTGCCCTTACTTGAATGAAGTCTTGCTTGTAGGAAGACTCAGAGCATGGGATTTAACTCCATTTCTGAAGTGAAACACACAGCATAGTTCTCATCGATGGATCACACTCTGCTTTAGAGCAAGAAGCATGCTCTTTCTTTCTAGAGTCTCTAATACTGCAGGAAACGTGAGTGTGCTCAGAACAAAAGAACAGTGTTTCCTACACATACCGGCCATATCTAGTTCAACTCTGCTTCTGAAACTGATACAAAGCACTGGTACTCTAACATTCAATGCTTGTCAGTTAAGATGAGAAACGTGTGAGCTTCGTGAACGATGTAGTTCCTTTGATCTGAAAAATGACTGCACTTACTTGAAACGACGTCTTGCTTGTACGAAGACAATGAACCTGGAATTTAACTCCATTTCTGAAGGGAAACACACAGAATAGTTCTCTTCGATGGATCACACTCTGCTTTAGAGCAAGAGCACGCTCTTGCTTTCTAGAGTCTCTAATACAGCCGGAAAATTGAGTGTGCTCAGAACAAAAGAACGGTGTTTCCTACACATACGGGCCATATCTAGTTCAACTCTGCTTCTGAACCTGAAACAAACCACAGGTCCTCTAACATCCAATGCTTGTCAGTTTAGATGAGCAACGTGTGATCTTCGTGAACGATATAGTTCATTTGAGCTTAAAAGTGACTGCCCTTACTTGAATGAAGTCTTGCTTGTAGGAAGACTCAGAGCATGGGATTTAACTCAATTTCTGAAGTGAAACACACAGCATAGTTCTCATCGATGGATCACACTCTGCTTTAGAGCAAGAAGCATGCTCTTTCTTTCTAGAGTCTCTTATACCGCAGGAAACGTGAGTGTGCTCAGAACAAAAGAACAGTGTTTCCTACACATACAGGCCATATCTAGTTCAACTCTGCTTCTGAACCTGATACAAAGCACTGGTACTCTAACATTCAATGCTTGTCAGTTAAGATGAGAAACGTGTAAGCTTCGTGAACGATGTAGTTCCTTTGATCTGAAAAATGACTGCACTTACTTGAAACGAAGTCTTGCTTGTAGGAAGACAAAGAGCCTGGAATTTAACTCCATTTCTGAAGGGAAACACACAGCATAATTCTCTTCGATGGATCACACTCTGCTTTAGAGCAAGAGCACGCTCTTGCTTTCTAGAGTCTCTAATACAGTTGGAAACTTGAGTGTGCTCAGAACAAAAGAACGGTGTTTCCTACACATACGGGCCACATCTAGTTCAACTCTGCTTCTGAACCTGAAACAAACCACAGGTCCTCTAACATCCATTGCTTGTCAGTTAAGATGAGAAACGTGTGAGCTTCGTGAACGATGTAGTTTGTTTGAGCTGTAAAGTAACTGCCCTTACCTGAAACGAATTCTTGCTTGTAGAAAGTCTCAGAGCCTGGGATTTAACTCCATTTGTGAAGTGAAACACAGAGCTGAGTTCTCATCCATTGATCACACTCTGCTTTAGAGCCAGAAGCACGCTCTTGCTTTCCAGGGTCTCTAAGACAGCAGGAAATGTGAGTGTGATGAAAACAAAAGAACGGTGTTACCTACAACACGGACCATATCTAGTACAACTCTGACTCTGAAATTGATACAAAGCACAGGTCCTCTAACATCCAATGCTTGTCAGTTAAGATGAGAAACATGTGAGCTTCGTGAACGATGTAGATCGTTTGAGCTGAAAAGTGAATGCCCTTACTTGAAACGAAGTCTTGCTTGTAGGAAGACACAGAGCCTGGAATATAACTCCATTTCTGAAGGGAAACATACAGCATAGTTCTCATCGATGGATCACACTCTGCTTTAGAGCAAGAAGCATGCTCTTTCTTTCTAGAGTCTCTAATACCGCAGGAAACGTGAGTGTGCTCAGAACAAAAGAACAGTGTTTCCTACACATACAGGCCATATCTAGTTCAACTCTGCTTCTGAACCTGATACAAAGCACTGGTACTCTAACATTCAATGCTTGTCAGTTAAGATGAGAAACGTGTGAGCTTCAAGAACTATGTAGTTCCTTTGATCTGAAAAATGACTGCACTTACTTGAAACGAAGTCTTGTATGTAGGAAGACAAAGAGCCTGGAATTTAACTCCATTTCTGAAGGGAAACACACAGAATAGTTCTCTTCGATGGATCACACTCTGCTTTAGAGCAAGAGCATGCTCTTGCTTTCTAGAGTCTCTAATACAGCCGGAAACTTGAGTGTGCTCAGAACAAAAGAACGCAAAAGAACGGTGTTTCCTACATATACGGGCCATATCTAGTTCAACTCTGCTTCTGAACCTGAAACAAAGCACAGGTCCTCTAACATCCAATGCTTGTCAGTTAAGATGAGAAACGTGTGAGCTTCGTGAACGATGTAGTTCGTTTGAGCTGTAAAGTAACTGCCCTTACCTGAAACGAAGTCTTGCTTGTAGGAAGACTCAGAGCCTGGGATTTAACTCCATTTCTGAAGTGAAACACACAGCAGAGTTCTCATCCATTGATCACACTCTGCTTTAGAGCCAGAAGCACGCTCTTGCTTTCCAGAGTCTCTAAGACAGCAGGAAATGTGAGTGTGATGAAAAAAAAGAACGGTGTTACCTACAACACGGACCATATCTAGTACAACTCTGCCTCTGAAATTGATACAAAGCACAGGTCCTCTAAGATCCAATGCTTGTCAGTTAAGATGAGAAACATGTGAGCTTCGTGAACGATGTAGATCATTTGAGCTGAAAAGTGACTGCCCTTACTTGAAACGAAGTCTTGCTTGTAGGAAGACACAGAGCCTGGAATATAACTCCATTTCTGAAGGGAAACACACAGCATAGTTCTCATCGATGGATCACACTCTGCTTTAGAGCAAGAAGCACGCTCTTGCTTTCTAGAGTCTCTAATAGAGCAGGAAACTTGAGTGTGCTCAGAACAAAAGAACTGTGTTTCCTACACATATGGGCCATATCTAGTTCAACTCTGCTTCTGAAACTGAAACAAACCAGTGGTCCTCAAACATCCAATGCTTGTCAGTTAAGATGAGAAACGTGTGAGCTTCGTGAACGATGTAGTTCGTTTGAGCAGTAAAGTAACTGCCCATACCTGAAACGAAGTCTTGCTTGTAGGAAGACTCCGAGCCTGGGATTTAACTCCATTTCTGAACTGAAACACACAGCAGAGTTCTCATCCATTGATCACACTGTGCTTTAGAGCTAGAAGCACGCTCTTGCTTTCCAGGGTCTCTAAGACTGCAGGAAATGTAAGTGTGATGAGAACAAAAGAACGGTGTGCCCTACACATACGGATCATATCTAGTACAACTCTGCCTCTGAAATTGATACAAAGCACAGGTCCTCTAACATCCAATGCTTGTCAGTTAAGATGAGAAACGTGTGCCCTTTGTGAACGATGTAGATCGTTTGAGCTGAAGAGTGACTGCCCTTACTTGAAACGAAGTCTTGCTTGTAGGAAGACACAGAGCCTGGAATATAACTCCATTTCTGAAGGGAAACACACAGCATAGTTCTCATCGATGGATCACACTCTGCTTTAGAGCAAGAAGCATGCTCTTTCTTTCCAGAGTCTCTAAGACAGCAGGAAACGTGAGTGTGCTCAGAACAAAGAACAGTGTTTCCTCCACATACAGCCCATATCTAGTTCAACTCTGCTTCAGAAACTGATACAAAGCACTGGTCCTCTAACATTCAATGCTTGTCAGTTAAGATGAGAAACGTGTGAGCTTCGTGAACGATGTAGTTCCTTTGATCTGAAAAATGACTGCACTTACTTGAAACGAAGTCTTGCTTGTAGGAAGACAAAGAGCCTGGAATTTAACTCCATTTCTGAAGGGAAACACACAGAATAGTTCGCTTCGATGGATCACACTCTGCTTTAGAGCAAGAGCACGCTCTTGCTTTCTAGAGTCTCTAATACAGCCGGAAACTTGAGTGTGCTCAGAACAAAAGAACTGTGTTTCCTACACATACGGGCCATATCTAGTTCAACTCTGCTTCTGAACCTGAAACAAACCACAGGTCCAATAACATCCAATCCTTGTCAGTTAAGATGAGAAACGTGTGAGCTTCGTGAACGATGTAGTGCGTTTGAGCTGTAAAGTAACTGCCCTTACCTGAAACGAAGTCTTGCTTGTAGGAAGACTCAGAGCCTGGGATTTAACTCCATTTCTGAAGTGAAACACAGAGCTGAGTTCTCATCCATTGATCACACTCTGCTTTAGAGCCAGAAGCACGCTCTTGCTTTCCAGAGTCTCTAAGACAGCAGGAAATGTGAGTGTGATGAAAAAAAAGAACGGTGTTACCTACAACACGGACCATATCTAGTACAACTCTGCCTCTGAAATTGATACAAAGCACAGGTCCTCTAAGATCCAATGCTTGTCAGTTAAGATGAGAAACATGTGAGCTTCGTGAACGATGTAGATCATTTGAGCTGAAAAGTGACTGCCCTTACTTGAAACGAAGTCTTGCTTGTAGGAAGACACAGAGCCTGGAATATAACTCCATTTCTGAAGGGAAACACACAGCATAGTTCTCATCGATGGATCACACTCTGCTTTAGAGCAAGAAGCACGCTCTTGCTTTCTAGAGTCTCTAATAGAGCAGGAAACTTGAGTGTGCTCAGAACAAAAGAACTGTGTTTCCTACACATATGGGCCATATCTAGTTCAACTCTGCTTCTGAAACTGAAACAAACCAGTGGTCCTCTAACATCCAATGCTTGTCAGTTAAGATGAGAAACGTGTGAGCTTCGTGAACGATGTAGTTCGTTTGAGCAGTAAAGTGACTGCCCTTACTTGAAACGAAGTCTTGCTTGTAGGAAGACAGAGAGCCTGGAATATAACTCCATTTCTGAAGGGAAACACACAGCATAGTTCTCATCGATGGATCACACTCTGCTTTAGAGCAAGAAGCACGCACTTGCTTTCTAGAGTCTCTAATACAGCAGGAAACTTGAGTGTCCTCAGAACAAAAGAACTGTGTTTCCTACACTTAGGGCCATATCTAGTTCAACTCTGCTTCTGAAACTGAAACAAACCACAGGTCCTCTAACATCCAATGCTTGTCAGTTTAGATGAGCAACGTGTGATCTTCGTGAACGATGTAGTTCATTTGAGCTGAAAAGTGACTGCCCTTACTTGAATGAAGTCTTGCTTGTAGGAAGACTCCGAGCCTGGTTTTTAACTCCATTTCTGAACTGAAACACACAGCAGAGTTCTCATCCATTGATCACACTGTGCTTTAGAGCTAGAAGCACGCTCTTGCTTTCCAGGGTCTCTAAGACTGCAGGAAATGTAAGTGTGATGAGAACAAAAGAACGGTGTGCCCTACACATACGGATCATATCTAGTACAACTCTGCCTCTGAAATTGATACAAAGCACAGGTCCTCTAACATCCAATGCTTGTCAGTTAAGATGAGAAACGTGTGCCCTTTGTGAACGATGTAGATCGTTTGAGCTGAAGAGTGACTGCCCTTACTTGAAACGAAGTCTTGCTTGTAGGAAGACACAGAGCCTGGAATATAACTCCATTTCTGAAGGGAAACACACAGCATAGTTCTCATCGATGGATCACACTCTGCTTTAGAGCAAGAAGCATGCTCTTTCTTTCTAGAGTCTCTAATACCGCAGGAAACGTGAGTGTGCTCAGAACAAAGAACAGTGTTTCCTCCACATACAGCCCATATCTAGTTCAACTCTGCTTCAGAAACTGATACAAAGCACTGGTCCTCTAACATTCAATGCTTGTCAGTTAAGATGAGAAACGTGTGACCTTCGTGAACGATGTAGTTCCTTTGATCTGAAAAATGACTGCACTTACTTGAAACGAAGTCTTGCTTGTAGGAAGACAAAGAGCCTGGAATTTAACTCCATTTCTGAAGGGAAACACACAGAATAGTTCTCTTCGATGGATCACACTCTGCTTTAGAGCAAGAGCACGCTCTTGCTTTCTAGAGTCTCTAATACAGCCGGAAACTTGAGTGTGCTCAGAACAAAAGAACTGTGTTTCCTACACATACGGGCCATATCTAGTTCAACTCTGCTTCTGAACCTGAAACAAACCACAGGTCCACTAACATCCAATCCTTGTCAGTTAAGATGAGAAACGTGTGAGCTTCGTGAACGATGTAGTGCGTTTGAGCTGTAAAGTAACTGCCCTTACCTGAAACGAAGTCTTGCTTGTAGGAAGACTCAGAGCCTGGGATTTAACTCCATTTCTGAAGTGAAACACAGAGCTGAGTTCTCATCCATTGATCACACTCTGCTTTAGAGCCAGAAGCACGCTCTTGCTTTCCAGAGTCTCTAAGACAGCAGGAAATGTGAGTGTGATGAAAAAAAAGAACGGTGTTACCTACAACACGGACCATATCTAGTACAACTCTGCCTCTGAAATTGATACAAAGCACAGGTCCTCTAAGATCCAATGCTTGTCAGTTAAGATGAGAAACATGTGAGCTTCGTGAACGATGTAGATCATTTGAGCTGAAAAGTGACTGCCCTTACTTGAAACGAAGTCTTGCTTGTAGGAAGACACAGAGCCTGGAATATAACTCCATTTCTGAAGGGAAACACACAGCATAGTTCTCATCGATGGATCACACTCTGCTTTAGAGCAAGAAGCACGCTCTTGCTTTCTAGAGTCTCTAATAGAGCAGGAAACTTGAGTGTGCTCAGAACAAAAGAACTGTGTTTCCTACACATATGGGCCATATCTAGTTCAACTCTGCTTCTGAAACTGAAACAAACCAGTGGTCCTCTAACATCCAATGCTTGTCAGTTAAGATGAGAAACGTGTGAGCTTCGTGAACGATGTAGTTCGTTTGAGCAGTAAAGTAACTGCCCATACCTGAAACGAAGTCTTGCTTGTAGGAAGACTCCGAGCCTGGGATTTAACTCCATTTCTGAACTGAAACACACAGCAGAGTTCTCATCCATTGATCACACTGTGCTTTAGAGCTAGAAGCACGCTCTTGCTTTCCAGGGTCTCTAAGACTGCAGGAAATGTAAGTGTGATGAGAACAAAAGAACGGTGTGCCCTACACATACGGATCATATCTAGTACAACTCTGCCTCTGAAATTGATACAAAGCACAGGTCCTCTAACATCCAATGCTTGTCAGTTAAGATGAGAAACGTGTGCCCTTTGTGAACGATGTAGATCGTTTGAGCTGAAGAGTGACTGCCCTTACTTGAAACGAAGTCTTGCTTGTAGGAAGACACAGAGCCTGGAATATAACTCCATTTCTGAAGGGAAACACACAGCATAGTTCTCATCGATGGATCACACTCTGCTTTAGAGCAAGAAGCATGCTCTTTCTTTCCAGAGTCTCTAAGACAGCAGGAAACGTGAGTGTGCTCAGAACAAAGAACAGTGTTTCCTCCACATACAGCCCATATCTAGTTCAACTCTGCTTCAGAAACTGATACAAAGCACTGGTCCTCTAACATTCAATGCTTGTCAGTTAAGATGAGAAACGTGTGAGCTTCGTGAACGATGTAGTTCCTTTGATCTGAAAAATGACTGCACTTACTTGAAACGAAGTCTTGCTTGTAGGAAGACAAAGAGCCTGGAATTTAACTCCATTTCTGAAGGGAATCACACAGAATAGTTCTCTTCGATGGATCACACTCTGCTTTAGAGCAAGAGCACGCTCTTGCTTTCTAGAGTCTCTAATACAGCCGGAAACTTGAGTGTGCTCAGAACAAAAGAACTGTGTTTCCTACACATACGGGCCATATCTAGTTCAACTCTGCTTCTGAACCTGAAACAAACCACAGGTCCACTAACATCCAATCCTTGTCAGTTAAGATGAGAAACGTGTGAGCTTCGTGAACGATGTAGTGCGTTTGAGCTGTAAAGTAACTGCCCTTACCTGAAACGAAGTCTTGCTTGTAGGAAGACTCAGAGCCTGGGATTTAACTCCATTTCTGAAGTGAAACACAGAGCTGAGTTCTCATCCATTGATCACACTCTGCTTTAGAGCCAGAAGCACGCTCTTGCTTTCCAGAGTCTCTAAGACAGCAGGAAATGTGAGTGTGATGAAAAAAAAGAACGGTGTTACCTACAACACGGACCATATCTAGTACAACTCTGCCTCTGAAATTGATACAAAGCACAGGTCCTCTAAGATCCAATGCTTGTCAGTTAAGATGAGAAACATGTGAGCTTTGTGAACGATGTAGATCATTTGAGCTGAAAAGTGACTGCCCTTACTTGAAACGAAGTCTTGCTTGTAGGAAGACACAGAGCCTGGAATATAACTCCATTTCTGAAGGGAAACACACAGCATAGTTCTCATCGATGGATCACACTCTGCTTTAGAGCAAGAAGCACGCTCTTGCTTTCTAGAGTCTCTAATAGAGCAGGAAACTTGAGTGTGCTCAGAACAAAAGAACTGTGTTTCCTACACATATGGGCCATATCTAGTTCAACTCTGCTTCTGAAACTGAAACAAACCAGTGGTCCTCTAACATCCAATGCTTGTCAGTTAAGATGAGAAACGTGTGAGCTTCGTGAACGATGTAGTTCGTTTGAGCAGTAAAGTAACTGCCCATACCTGAAACGAAGTCTTGCTTGTAGGAAGACTCCGAGCCTGGGATTTAACTCCATTTCTGAACTGAAACACACAGCAGAGTTCTCATCCATTGATCACACTGTGCTTTAGAGCTAGAAGCACGCTCTTGCTTTCCAGGGTCTCTAAGACTGCAGGAAATGTGAGTGTGATGAGAACAAAAGAACGGTGTGCCCTACACATACGGATCATATCTAGTACAACTCTGCCTCTGAAATTGATACAAAGCACAGGTCCTCTAACATCCAATGCTTGTCAGTTAAGATGAGAAACGTGTGCCCTTTGTGAACGATGTAGATCGTTTGAGCTGAAGAGTGACTGCCCTTACTTGAAACGAATTCATGCTTGTAGGAAGACACAGAGCCTGGAATATAACTCCATTTCTGAAGGGAAACAGACAGCATAGTTCTCATCGATGGATCACACTCTGCTTTAGAGCAAGAAGCATGCTCTTTCTTTCTAGAGTCTCTAATACCGCAGGAAACGTGAGTGTGCTCAGAACAAAGAACAGTGTTTCCTACACATACAGGCCATATCTAGTTCAACCCTGCTTCAGAAACTGATACAAAGCACTGGTCCTCTAACATTCAATGCTTGTCAGTTAAGATGAGAAACGTGTGAGCTTCCTGAACGATGTAGTTCCTTTGATCTGAAAAATGACTGCACTTACTTGAAACGTAGTCTTGCATGTAACGAAGACACAGAGCGTGGAATAAAACTCCATTTCTGAAGGGAAACACACAGCATAGTTCTCATCGATGGATCACACTCTGTTTTAGAACAAGAAGCACGCTCTTGCTTTCTAGAGTCTCTAATACAGCCGGAAACTTGAGTGTCCTCAGAACAAAAGAACTGTGTTTCCTACACATAGAGCCATATCTAGTTCAACTCTGCTTCTGAAACTGAAGCAAACCACAGGTCCTCTAACATCCAATGCTTGTCAGTTTAGATGAGAAACGTGTGATCTTCGTGAACGACGTAGTTCATTTGAGCTGAAAAGTGACTGCCCTTACTTGAATGAAGTCTTGCTTGTAGGAAGACTCAGAGCATGGGATTTAACTCCATTTCTGAAGTGAAACACACAGCATAGTTCTCATCGATGGATCACACTCTGCTTTAGAGCAAGAAGCATGCTCTTTCTTTCTAGAGTCTCTAATACTGCAGGAAACGTGAGTGTGCTCAGAACCAAAGAACAGTGTTTCCTACACATACAGGCCATATCTAGTTCAACTCTGCTTCTGAAACTGATACAAAGCAATGGTACTCTAACATTCAATGCTTGTCAGTTAAGATGAGAAACGTGTGAGCTTTGTGAACGATGTAGTTCCTTTGATCTGAAAAATGACTGCACTTACTTGAAACGAAGTCTTGCTTGTAGGAAGACAAAGAGCCTGGAATTTAACTCCATTTCTGAAGTGAAACACACAGCAGAGTTCTCATCCATTGATCACACTCTGCTTTAGAGCCAGAAGCACGCACTTGCTTTCCAGAGTCTCTAAGACAGCAGGAAAAGTGAGTGTGCTCAGAAGAAAAGAACGGTGTTTCCTATACATACGGACAATATCTAGTTCAACTCTGCTTCTGAAACTGAAACAAACCAGAGGTCCTCTAACATCCAATTCTTGTCAGTTAAGATGAGACACATGTGAGATTCGGTAACGATGGAGTTCGTTTGAGCTGTAAATTAACTGCCCTTACCTTAAATGAAGTCTTGCTTGTAGGAAGACTCAGAGCCTGGGTTTAACTCCATTTCTGAAGTGAAACACAGAGCAGAGTTCTCATCCATTGATCACACTCTGCTTTAGAGCCAGAAGCACGCTCTTGCTTTCCAGAGTCTCTAAGACAGTAGGAAATGTGAGTGTGATGAAAAAAAAGAACGGTGTTACCTACAACACGGACCATATCTAGTACAACTCTGCCTCTGAAATTGATACAAAGCACAGGTCCTCTAAGATCCAATGCTTGTCAGTTAAGATGAGAAACATGTGAGCTTCGTGAACGATGTAGATCATTTGAGCTGAAAAGTGACTGCCCTTACTTGAAACGAAGTCTTGCTTGTAGGAAGACACAGAGCCTGGAATATAACTCCATTTCTGAAGGGAAACACACAGCATAGTTCTCATCGATGGATCACACTCTGCTTTAGAGCAAGAAGCACGCTCTTGCTTTCTAGAGTCTCTAATAGAGCAGGAAACTTGAGTGTGCTCAGAACAAAAGAACTGTGTTTCCTACACATATGGGCCATATCTAGTTCAACTCTGCTTCTGAAACTGAAACAAACCAGTGGTCCTCTAACATCCAATGCTTGTCAGTTAAGATGAGAAACGTGTGAGCTTCGTGAACGATGTAGTTCGTTTGAGCAGTAAAGTAACTGCCCATACCTGAAACGAAGTCTTGCTTGTAGGAAGACTCCGAGCCTGGGATTTAACTCCATTTCTGAACTGAAACACACAGCAGAGTTCTCATCCATTGATCACACTGTGCTTTAGAGCTAGAAGCACGCTCTTGCTTTCCAGGGTCTCTAAGACTGCAGGAAATGTGAGTGTGATGAGAACAAAAGAACGGTGTGCCCTACACATACGGATCATATCTAGTACAACTCTGCCTCTGAAATTGATACAAAGCACAGGTCCTCTAACATCCAATGCTTGTCAGTTAAGATGAGAAACGTGTGCCCTTTGTGAACGATGTAGATCGTTTGAGCTGAAGAGTGACTGCCCTTACTTGAAACGAAGTCATGCTTGTAGGAAGACACAGAGCCTGGAATATAACTCCATTTCTGAAGGGAAACAGACAGCATAGTTCTCATCGATGGATCACACTCTGCTTTAGAGCAAGAAGCATGCTCTTTCTTTCTAGAGTCTCTAATACCGCAGGAAACGTGAGTGTGCTCAGAAGAAAGAACAGTGTTTCTTACACATACAGGCCATATCTAGTTCAACCCTGCTTCAGAAACTGATACAAAGCACTGGTCCTCTAACATTCAATGCTTGTCAGTTAAGATGAGAAACGTGTGAGCTTCCTGAACGATGTAGTTCCTTTGATCTGAAAAATGACTGCACTTACTTGAAACGTAGTCTTGCTTGTAGGAAGACACAGAGCGTGGAATAAAACTCCATTTCTGAAGGGAAACACACAGCATAGTTCTCATCGATGGATCACACTCTGTTTTAGAACAAGAAGCACGCTCTTGCTTTCTAGAGTCTCTAATACAGCCGGAAACTTGAGTGTCCTCAGAACAAAAGAACTGTGTTTCCTACACATAGAGCCATATCTAGTTCAACTCTGCTTCTGAAACTGAAGCAAACCACAGGTCCTCTAACATCCAATGCTTGTCAGTTTAGATGAGAAACGTGTGATCTTCGTGAACGACGTAGTTCATTTGAGCTGAAAAGTGACTGCCCTTACTTGAATGAAGTCTTGCTTGTAGGAAGACTCAGAGCATGGGATTTAACTCCATTTCTGAAGTGAAACACACAGCATAGTTCTCATCGATGGATCACACTCTGCTTTAGAGCAAGAAGCATGCTCTTTCTTTCTAGAGTCTCTAATACTGCAGGAAACGTGAGTGTGCTCAGAACAAAAGAACAGTGTTTCCTACACATACAGGCCATATCTAGTTCAACTCTGCTTCTGAAACTGATACAAAGCAATGGTACTCTAACATTCAATGCTTGTCAGTTAAGATGAGAAACGTGTGAGCTTTGTGAACGATGTAGTTCCTTTGATCTGAAAAATGACTGCACTTACTTGAAACGAAGTCTTGCTTGTAGGAAGACAAAGAGCCTGGAATTTAACTCCATTTCTGAAGTGAAACACACAGCAGAGTTCTCATCCATTGATCACACTCTGCTTTAGAGCCAGAAGCACGCACTTGCTTTCCAGAGTCTCTAAGACAGCAGGAAAAGTGAGTGTGCTCAGAAGAAAAGAACGGTGTTTCCTATACATACGGACAATATCTAGTTCAACTCTGCTTCTGAAACTGAAACAAACCAGAGGTCCTCTAACATCCAATTCTTGTCAGTTAAGATGAGACACATGTGAGATTCGGTAACGATGGAGTTCGTTTGAGCTGTAAATTAACTGCCCTTACCTTAAATGAAGTCTTGCTTGTAGGAAGACTCAGAGCCTGGGTTTAACTCCATTTCTGAAGTGAAACACAGAGCAGAGTTCTCATCCATTGATCACACTCTGCTTTAGAGCCAGAAGCACGCTCTTGCTTTCCAGGGTCTCTAAGACAGCAAGAAATGTCAGTGTGATGAAAACAAAAGAACGGTGTCACCTACACACACGGACCATATCGAGTACAACTCTGCCTCTGAAATTGATACAAAGCACAGGTCCTCTAAGATCCAATGCTTGTCAGTTAAGATGAGAAACGTGTGAGCTTTGTGAACGATGTAGTTCGTTTGAGCAGTAAAGTAACTGCCCATACCTGAAACGAACTCTTGCTTGTAGGAAGACTCCGAGCCTGGGATTTAACTCCATTTCTGAAGTGAAACACACAGCAGAGTTCTCATCCATTGATCACACTCTGCTTTAGAGCCAGAAGCACGCACTTGCTTTCCAGAGTCTCTAAGACAGCAGGAAAAGTGAGTGTGCTCAGAAGAAAAGAACGGTGTTTCCTATACATACGGACAATATCTAGTTCAACTCTGCTTCTGAAACTGAAACAAACCAGAGGTCCTCTAACATCCAATGCTTGTCAGTTAAGATGAGAAACGTGTGAGCTTCGTGAATGATGTAGTTCCTTTGATCTGAAAAATGACTGCACTTACTTGAAACGACGTCTTGCTTGTAGGAAGACAATGAACCTGGAATTTAACTCCATTTCTGAAGGGAAACACACAGAATAGTTCTCTTCGATGGATCACACTCTGCTTTAGAGCAAGAGCACGCTCTTGCTTTCTAGAGTCTCTAATACAGCCGGAAAATTGAGTGTGCTCAGAACAAAAGAACGGTGTTTCCTACACATACGGGGCATATCTAGTTCAACTCTGCTTCTGAACCTGAAACAAACCACAGGTCCTCTAACATCCAATGCTTGTCAGTTAAGATGAGAAACGTGTGAGCTTCGTGAACGATGTAGATCGTTTGAGCTGAAAAGTGACTGCCCTTACTTGAAACGAAGTCTTGCTTGTAGGAAGACAGAGAGCCTGGAATATAACTCCATTTCTGAAGGGAAACACACAGCATAGTTCTCATCGATGGATCACACTCTGCTTTAGAGCAAGAAGCACGCTCTTGCTTTCTAGAGTCTCTAATACAGCAGGAAACTTGAGTGTCCTCAGAACAAAAGAACTGTGTTTCCTACACATAGGGCCATATCTAGTTCAACTCTGCTTCTGAAACTGAAACAAACCACAGGTCCTCTAACATCCAATGCTTGTCAGTTTAGATGAGCAACGTGTGATCTTCGTGAACGATGTAGTTCATTTGAGCTTAAAAGTGACTGCCCATACTTGAATGAAGTCTTGCTTGTAGGAAGACTCAGAGCATGGGATTTAACTCAATTTCTGAAGTGAAACACACAGCCTAGTTCTCATCGATGGATCACACTCTGCTTTAGAGCAAGAAGCATGCTCTTTCTTTCTAGAGTCTCTTATACCGCAGGAAACGTGAGTGTGCTCAGAACAAAAGAACAGTGTTTCCTACACATACAGGCCATATCTAGTTCAACTCTGCTTCTGAACCTGATACAAAGCACTGGTACTCTAACATTCAATGCTTGTCAGTTAAGATGAGAAACGTGTGAGCTTCGTGAACGATGTAGTTCCTTTGATCTGAAAAATGACTGCACTTACTTGAAACGAAGTCTTGCTTGTAGGAAGACAAAGAGCCTGGAATTTAACTCCATTTCTGAAGGGAAACACACAGCATAATTCTCTTCGATGGATCACACTCTGCTTTAGAGCAAGAGCACGCTCTTGCTTTCTAGAGTCTCTAATACAGTTGGAAACTTGAGTGTGCTCAGAACAAAAGAACGGTGTTTCCTACACATACGGGCCACATCTAGTTCAACTCTGCTTCTGAACCTGAAACAAACCACAGGTCCTCTAACATCCATTGCTTGTCAGTTAAGATGAGAAACGTGTGAGCTTCGTGAACGATGTAGTTTGTTTGAGCTGTAAAGTAACTGCCCTTACCTGAAACGAATTCTTGCTTGTAGAAAGTCTCAGAGCCTGGGATTTAACTCCATTTGTGAAGTGAAACACAGAGCTGAGTTCTCATCCATTGATCACACTCTGCTTTAGAGCCAGAAGCACGCACTTGCTTTCCAGAGTCTCTAAGACAGCAGGAAAAGTGAGTGTGCTCAGAAGAAAAGAACGGTGTTTCCTATACATACGGACAATATCTAGTTCAACTCTGCTTCTGAAACTGAAACAAACCAGAGGTCCTCTAACATCCAATTCTTGTCAGTTAAGATGAGACACATGTGAGATTCGGTAACGATGGAGTTCGTTTGAGCTGTAAATTAACTGCCCTTACCTTAAATGAAGTCTTGCTTGTAGGAAGACTCAGAGCCTGGGTTTAACTCCATTTCTGAAGTGAAACACAGAGCAGAGTTCTCATCCATTGATCACACTCTGCTTTAGAGCCAGAAGCACGCTCTTGCTTTCCAGGGTCTCTAAGACAGCAAGAAATGTCAGTGTGATGAAAACAAAAGAACGGTGTCACCTACACACACGGACCATATCGAGTACAACTCTGCCTCTGAAATTGATACAAAGCACAGGTCCTCTAAGATCCAATGCTTGTCAGTTAAGATGAGAAACGTGTGAGCTTTGTGAACGATGTAGTTCGTTTGAGCAGTAAAGTAACTGCCCATACCTGAAACGAAGTCTTGCTTGTAGGAAGACTCCGAGCCTGGGATTTAACTCCATTTCTGAAGTGAAACACACAGCAGAGTTCTCATCCATTGATCACACTCTGCTTTAGAGCCAGAAGCACGCACTTGCTTTCCAGAGTCTCTAAGACAGCAGGAAAAGTGAGTGTGCTCAGAAGAAAAGAACGGTGTTTCCTATACATACGGACAATATCTAGTTCAACTCTGCTTCTGAAACTGAAACAAACCAGAGGTCCTCTAACATCCAATGCTTGTCAGTTAAGATGAGAAACGTGTGAGCTTCGTGAATGATGTAGTTCCTTTGATCTGAAAAATGACTGCACTTACTTGAAACGACGTCTTGCTTGTAGGAAGACAATGAACCTGGAATTTAACTCCATTTCTGAAGGGAAACACACAGAATAGTTCTCTTCGATGGATCACACTCTGCTTTAGAGCAAGAGCACGCTCTTGCTTTCTAGAGTCTCTAATACAGCCGGAAAATTGAGTGTGCTCAGAACAAAAGAACGGTGTTTCCTACACATACGGGGCATATCTAGTTCAACTCTGCTTCTGAACCTGAAACAAACCACAGGTCCTCTAACATCCAATGCTTGTCAGTTAAGATGAGAAACGTGTGAGCTTCGTGAACGATGTAGATCGTTTGAGCTGAAAAGTGACTGCCCTTACTTGAAACGAAGTCTTGCTTGTAGGAAGACAGAGAGCCTGGAATATAACTCCATTTCTGAAGGGAAACACACAGCATAGTTCTCATCGATGGATCACACTCTGCTTTAGAGCAAGAAGCACGCTCTTGCTTTCTAGAGTCTCTAATACAGCAGGAAACTTGAGTGTCCTCAGAACAAAAGAACTGTGTTTCCTACACATAGGGCCATATCTAGTTCAACTCTGCTTCTGAAACTGAAACAAACCACAGGTCCTCTAACATCCAATGCTTGTCAGTTTAGATGAGCAACGTGTGATCTTCGTGAACGATGTAGTTCATTTGAGCTTAAAAGTGACTGCCCATACTTGAATGAAGTCTTGCTTGTAGGAAGACTCAGAGCATGGGATTTAACTCAATTTCTGAAGTGAAACACACAGCCTAGTTCTCATCGATGGATCACACTCTGCTTTAGAGCAAGAAGCATGCTCTTTCTTTCTAGAGTCTCTTATACCGCAGGAAACGTGAGTGTGCTCAGAACAAAAGAACAGTGTTTCCTACACATACAGGCCATATCTAGTTCAACTCTGCTTCTGAACCTGATACAAAGCACTGGTACTCTAACATTCAATGCTTGTCAGTTAAGATGAGAAACGTGTGAGCTTCGTGAACGATGTAGTTCCTTTGATCTGAAAAATGACTGCACTTACTTGAAACGAAGTCTTGCTTGTAGGAAGACAAAGAGCCTGGAATTTAACTCCATTTCTGAAGGGAAACACACAGCATAATTCTCTTCGATGGATCACACTCTGCTTTAGAGCAAGAGCACGCTCTTGCTTTCTAGAGTCTCTAATACAGTTGGAAACTTGAGTGTGCTCAGAACAAAAGAACGGTGTTTCCTACACATACGGGCCACATCTAGTTCAACTCTGCTTCTGAACCTGAAACAAACCACAGGTCCTCTAACATCCATTGCTTGTCAGTTAAGATGAGAAACGTGTGAGCTTCGTGAACGATGTAGTTTGTTTGAGCTGTAAAGTAACTGCCCTTACCTGAAACGAATTCTTGCTTGTAGAAAGTCTCAGAGCCTGGGATTTAACTCCATTTGTGAAGTGAAACACAGAGCTGAGTTCTCATCCATTGATCACACTCTGCTTTAGAGCCAGAAGCACGCTCTTGCTTTCCAGGGTCTCTAAGACAGCAGGAAATGTGAGTGTGATGAAAACAAAAGAACGGTGTTACCTACAACACGGACCATATCTAGTACAACTCTGACTCTGAAATTGATACAAAGCACAGGTCCTCTAAGATCCAATGCTTGTCAGTTAAGATGAGAAACATGTGAGCTTCGTGAACGATGTAGATCGTTTGAGCTGAAAAGTGAATGCCCTTATTTGAAACGAAGTCTTGCTTGTAGGAAGACACAGAGCCTGGAATATAACTCCATTTCTGAAGGGAAACACACAGCATAGTTCTCATCGATGGTTCACACTCTGCTTTAGAACAAGAAGCACGCTCTTTCTTTCTAGAGTCTCTAATAGAGCAGGAAACTTGAGTGTGCTCAGAACAAAAGAACTGTGTTTCCTACACATATGGGCCATACCTAGTTCAACTCTGCTTCTGAAACTGAAAAAAACCAGAGGTCCTCTAACATCCAATGCTTGTCAGTTAAGATGAGAAACGTGTGAGCTTCGTGATCGATGTAGTTCGTTTGAGCAGAAAAGTAACTGCCCATACCTGAAACGAAGTCTTGCTTGTAGGAAGACTCCGAGCCTGGTTTTTAACTCCATTTCTGAACTGAAACACACAGCAGAGTTCTCATCCATTGATCCCACTGTGCTTTAGAGCTAGAAGCACGCTCTTGCTTTCCAGGGTCTCTAAGACTGCAGGAAATGTGAGTGTGATGAGAACAAAAGAACGGTGTGCCCTACACATACGGATCATATCTAGTACCACTCTGCCTCTGAAATTGATACAAAGCACAGGTCCTCTAACATCCAATGCTTGTCAGTTAAGATGAGAAACGTGTGCCCTTTGTGAACGATGTAGATCGTTTGAGCTGAAGAGTGACTGCCCTTACTTGAAACGAATTCTTGCTTGTAGGAAGACACAGAGCCTGGAATAAAACTCCATTTCTGAAGGGAAACACACAGCATAGTTCTCATCGATGGATCACACTCTGTTTTAGAGCAAGAAGCACGCTCTTGCTTTCTAGAGTCTCTAATACAGCCGGAAACTTGAGTGTCCTCAGAACAAAAGAACTGTGTATCCTACACATAGAGCCATATCTAGTTCAACTCTGCTTCTGAAACTGAAACAAACCACAGGTCCTCTAACATCCAATGCTTGTCAGTTTAGATGAGAAACGTGTGATCTTCTCGAACGACGTAGTTCATTTGAGCTGAAAAGTGACTGCCCTTACTTGAATGAAGTCTTGCTTGTAGGAAGACTCAGAGCATGGGATTTAACTCCATTTCTGAAGTGAAACACACAGCATAGTTCTCATCGATGGATCACACTCTGCTTTAGAGCAAGAAGCATGCTCTTTCTTTCTAGAGTCTCTAATACTGCAGGAAACGTGAGTGTGCTCAGAACAAAAGAACAGTGTTTCCTACACATACAGGCCATATCTAGTTCAACTCTGCTTCTGAAACTGATACAAAGCACTGGTACTCTAACATTCAATGCTTGTCAGTTAAGATGAGAAACGTGTGAGCTTCGTGAACGATGTAGTTCCTTTGATCTGAAAAATGACTGCACTTACTTGAAATGAAGTCTTGCTTGTAGGAAGACAAAGAGCCTGGAATTTAACTCCATTTCTGAAGTGAAACACACAGCAGAGTTCTCATCCATTGATCACACTCTGCTTTAGAGCCAGAAGCACGCACTTGCTTTCCAGAGTCTCTAAGACAGCAGGAAAAGTGAGTGTGCTCAGAAGAAAAGAACGGTGTTTCCTATACATACGGACAATATCTAGTTCAACTCTGCTTCTGAAACTGAAACAAACCAGAGGTCCTCTAACATCCAATTCTTGTCAGTTAAGATGAGACACATGTGAGCTTCGGTAACTATGGAGTTCGTTTGAGCTGTAAATTAACTGCCCTTACCTTAAATGAAGTCTTGCTTGTAGGAAGACTCAGAGCCTGGGTTTACCTCCATTTCTGAAGTGAAACACAGAGCAGAGTTCTCATCCATTGATCACAGTCTGCTTTAGAGCCAGAAGCACGCTCTTGCTTTCCAGGGTCTCTAAGACAGCAAGAAATGTGAGTGTGATGAAAACAAAAGAACGGTGTCACCTACACACACGGACCATATCGAGTACAACTCTGCCTCTGAAATTGATACAAAGCACAGGTCCTCTAAGATCCAATGCTTGTCAGTTAAGATGAGAAACGTGTGAGCTTTGTGAACGATGTAGTTCGTTTGAGCAGTAAAGTAACTGCCCATACCTGAAACGAAGTCTTGCTTGTAGGAAGACTCTGAGCCTGGGATTTAACTCCATTTCTGAAGTGAAACACACAGCAGAGTTCTCATCCATTGATCACACTCTGCTTTAGAGCCAGAAGCACGCACTTGCTTTCCAGAGTCTCTAAGACAGCAGGAAAAGTGAGTGTGCTCAGAAGAAAAGAACGGTGTTTCCTATACATACGGACAATATCTAGTTCAACTCTGCTTCTGAAACTGAAACAAACCAGAGGTCCTCTAACATCCAATGCTTGTCAGTTAAGATGAGAAACGTGTGAGCTTCGTGAACGATGTAGTTCGTTTGAGCAGTAAAGTAACTGCCCATACCTGAAACGAAGTCTTGCTTGTAGGAAGACTCAGAGCCTGGGATTTAACTACATTTCTGAAGTGAAACACACAGCAGAGTTCTCATCCATTGATCACACTCTGCTTTAGAGCCAGAAGCACGCACTTGCTTTCCAGAGTCTCTAAGACAGCAGGAAAAGTGAGTGTGCTCAGAAGAAAAGAACGGTGTTTCCTATACATACGGACAATATCTAGTTCAACTCTGCTTCTGAAACTGAAACAAACCAGAGGTCCTCTAACATCCAATGCTTGTCAGTTTAGATGAGAAACGTGTGAGCTTCGTGAATGATGTAGTTCCTTTGATCTGAAAAATGACTGCACTTACTTGAAACGACGTCTTGCTTGTAGGAAGACAATGAACCTGGAATTTAACTCCATTTCTGAAGGGAAACACACAGAATAGTTCTCTTCGATGGATCACACTCTGCTTTAGAGCAAGAGCACGCTCTTGCTTTCTAGAGTCTCTAATACAGCCGGAAAATTGAGTGTGCTCAGAACAAAAGAACGGTGTTTCCTACACATACGGGGCATATCTAGTTCAACTCTGCTTCTGAACCTGAAACAAACCACAGGTCCTCTAACATCCAATGCTTGTCAGTTAAGATGAGAAACGTGTGAGCTTCGTGAACGATGTAGATCGTTTGAGCTGAAAAGTGACTGCCCTTACTTGAAACGAAGTCTTGCTTGTAGGAAGACAGAGAGCCTGGAATATAACTCCATTTCTGAAGGGAAACACACAGCATAGTTCTCATCGATGGATCACACTCTGCTTTAGAGCAAGAAGCACGCTCTTGCTTTCTAGAGTCTCTAATACAGCAGGAAACTTGAGTGTCCTCAGAACAAAAGAACTGTGTTTCCTACACATAGGGCCATATCTAGTTCAACTCTGCTTCTGAAACTGAAACAAACCACAGGTCCTCTAACATCCAATGCTTGTCAGTTTAGATGAGCAACGTGTGATCTTCGTGAACGATGTAGTTCATTTGAGCTTAAAAGTGACTGCCCATACTTGAATGAAGTCTTGCTTGTAGGAAGACTCAGAGCATGGGATTTAACTCAATTTCTGAAGTGAAACACACAGCCTAGTTCTCATCGATGGATCACACTCTGCTTTAGAGCAAGAAGCATGCTCTTTCTTTCTAGAGTCTCTTATACCGCAGGAAACGTGAGTGTGCTCAGAACAAAAGAACAGTGTTTCCTACACATACAGGCCATATCTAGTTCAACTCTGCTTCTGAACCTGATACAAAGCACTGGTACTCTAACATTCAATGCTTGTCAGTTAAGATGAGAAACGTGTGAGCTTCGTGAACGATGTAGTTCCTTTGATCTGAAAAATGACTGCACTTACTTGAAACGAAGTCTTGCTTGTAGGAAGACAAAGAGCCTGGAATTTAACTCCATTTCTGAAGGGAAACACACAGCATAATTCTCTTCGATGGATCACACTCTGCTTTAGAGCAAGAGCACGCTCTTGCTTTCTAGAGTCTCTAATACAGTTGGAAACTTGAGTGTGCTCAGAACAAAAGAACGGTGTTTCCTACACATACGGGCCACATCTAGTTCAACTCTGCTTCTGAACCTGAAACAAACCACAGGTCCTCTAACATCCATTGCTTGTCAGTTAAGATGAGAAACGTGTGAGCTTCGTGAACGATGTAGTTTGTTTGAGCTGTAAAGTAACTGCCCTTACCTGAAACGAATTCTTGCTTGTAGAAAGTCTCAGAGCCTGGGATTTAACTCCATTTGTGAAGTGAAACACAGAGCTGAGTTCTCATCCATTGATCACACTCTGCTTTAGAGCCAGAAGCACGCTCTTGCTTTCCAGGGTCTCTAAGACAGCAGGAAATGTGAGTGTGATGAAAACAAAAGAACGGTGTTACCTACAACACGGACCATATCTAGTACAACTCTGACTCTGAAATTGATACAAAGCACAGGTCCTCTAAGATCCAATGCTTGTCAGTTAAGATGAGAAACATGTGAGCTTCGTGAACGATGTAGATCGTTTGAGCTGAAAAGTGAATGCCCTTACTTGAAACGAAGTCTTGCTTGTAGGAAGACACAGAGCCTGGAATATAACTCCATTTCTGAAGGGAAACACACAGCATAGTTCTCATCGATGGTTCACACTCTGCTTTAGAACAAGAAGCACGCTCTTTCTTTCTAGAGTCTCTAATAGAGCAGGAAACTTGAGTGTGCTCAGAACAAAAGAACTGTGTTTCCTACACATATGGGCCATACCTAGTTCAACTCTGCTTCTGAAACTGAAAAAAACCAGAGGTCCTCTAACATCCAATGCTTGTCAGTTAAGATGAGAAACGTGTGAGCTTCGTGATCGATGTAGTTCGTTTGAGCAGAAAAGTAACTGCCCATACCTGAAACGAAGTCTTGCTTGTAGGAAGACTCCGAGCCTGGTTTTTAACTCCATTTCTGAACTGAAACACACAGCAGAGTTCTCATCCATTGATCACACTCTGCTTTAGAGCCAGAAGCACGCACTTGCTTTCCAGAGTCTCTAAGACAGCAGGAAAAGTGAGTGTGCTCAGAAGAAAAGAACGGTGTTTCCTATACATACGGACAATATCTAGTTCAACTCTGCTTCTGAAACTGAAACAAACCAGAGGTCCTCTAACATCCAATTCTTGTCAGTTAAGATGAGACACATGTGAGATTCGGTAACGATGGAGTTCGTTTGAGCTGTAAATTAACTGCCCTTACCTTAAATGAAGTCTTGCTTGTAGGAAGACTCAGAGCCTGGGTTTAACTCCATTTCTGAAGTGAAACACAGAGCAGAGTTCTCATCCATTGATCACACTCTGCTTTAGAGCCAGAAGCACGCTCTTGCTTTCCAGGGTCTCTAAGACAGCAAGAAATGTCAGTGTGATGAAAACAAAAGAACGGTGTCACCTACACACACGGACCATATCGAGTACAACTCTGCCTCTGAAATTGATACAAAGCACAGGTCCTCTAAGATCCAATGCTTGTCAGTTAAGATGAGAAACGTGTGAGCTTTGTGAACGATGTAGTTCGTTTGAGCAGTAAAGTAACTGCCCATACCTGAAACGAAGTCTTGCTTGTAGGAAGACTCCGAGCCTGGGATTTAACTCCATTTCTGAAGTGAAACACACAGCAGAGTTCTCATCCATTGATCACACTCTGCTTTAGAGCCAGAAGCACGCACTTGCTTTCCAGAGTCTCTAAGACAGCAGGAAAAGTGAGTGTGCTCAGAAGAAAAGAACGGTGTTTCCTATACATACGGACAATATCTAGTTCAACTCTGCTTCTGAAACTGAAACAAACCAGAGGTCCTCTAACATCCAATGCTTGTCAGTTAAGATGAGAAACGTGTGAGCTTCGTGAATGATGTAGTTCCTTTGATCTGAAAAATGACTGCACTTACTTGAAACGACGTCTTGCTTGTAGGAAGACAATGAACCTGGAATTTAACTCCATTTCTGAAGGGAAACACACAGAATAGTTCTCTTCGATGGATCACACTCTGCTTTAGAGCAAGAGCACGCTCTTGTTTTCTAGAGTCTCTAATACAGCCGGAAAATTGAGTGTGCTCAGAACAAAAGAACGGTGTTTCCTACACATACGGGGCATATCTAGTTCAACTCTGCTTCTGAACCTGAAACAAACCACAGGTCCTCTAACATCCAATGCTTGTCAGTTAAGATGAGAAACGTGTGAGCTTCGTGAACGATGTAGATCGTTTGAGCTGAAAAGTGACTGCCCTTACTTGAAACGAAGTCTTGCTTGTAGGAAGACAGAGAGCCTGGAATATAACTCCATTTCTGAAGGGAAACACACAGCATAGTTCTCATCGATGGATCACACTCTGCTTTAGAGCAAGAAGCACGCTCTTGCTTTCTAGAGTCTCTAATACAGCAGGAAACTTGAGTGTCCTCAGAACAAAAGAACTGTGTTTCCTACACATAGGGCCATATCTAGTTCAACTCTGCTTCTGAAACTGAAACAAACCACAGGTCCTCTAACATCCAATGCTTGTCAGTTTAGATGAGCAACGTGTGATCTTAGTGAACGATGTAGTTCATTTGAGCTTAAAAGTGACTGCCCATACTTGAATGAAGTCTTGCTTGTAGGAAGACTCAGAGCATGGGATTTAACTCAATTTCTGAAGTGAAACACACAGCCTAGTTCTCATCGATGGATCACACTCTGCTTTAGAGCAAGAAGCATGCTCTTTCTTTCTAGAGTCTCTTATACCGCAGGAAACGTGAGTGTGCTCAGAACAAAAGAACAGTGTTTCCTACACATACAGGCCATATCTAGTTCAACTCTGCTTCTGAATCTGATACAAAGCACTGGTACTCTAACATTCAATGCTTGTCAGTTAAGATGAGAAACGTGTGAGCTTCGTGAACGATGTAGTTCCTTTGATCTGAAAAATGACTGCACTTACTTGAAACGAAGTCTTGCTTGTAGGAAGACAAAGAGCCTGGAATTTAACTCCATTTCTGAAGGGAAACACACAGCATAATTCTCTTCGATGGATCACACTCTGCTTTAGAGCAAGAGCACGCTCTTGCTTTCTAGAGTCTCTAATACAGTTGGAAACTTGAGTGTGCTCAGAACAAAAGAACGGTGTTTCCTACACATACGGGCCACATCTAGTTCAACTCTGCTTCTGAACCTGAAACAAACCACAGGTCCTCTAACATCCATTGCTTGTCAGTTAAGATGAGAAACGTGTGAGCTTCGTGAACGATGTAGTTTGTTTGAGCTGTAAAGTAACTGCCCTTACCTGAAACGAATTCTTGCTTGTAGAAAGTCTCAGAGCCTGGGATTTAACTCCATTTGTGAAGTGAAACACAGAGCTGAGTTCTCATCCATTGATCACACTCTGCTTTAGAGCCAGAAGCACGCTCTTGCTTTCCAGGGTCTCTAAGACAGCAGGAAATGTGAGTGTGATGAAAACAAAAGAACGGTGTTACCTACAACACGGACCATATCTAGTACAACTCTGACTCTGAAATTGATACAAAGCACAGGTCCTCTAAGATCCAATGCTTGTCAGTTAAGATGAGAAACATGTGAGCTTCGTGAACGATGTAGATCGTTTGAGCTGAAAAGTGAATGCCCTTACTTGAAACGAAGTCTTGCTTGTAGGAAGACACAGAGCCTGGAATATAACTCCATTTCTGAAGGGAAACACACAGCATAGTTCTCATCGATGGTTCACACTCTGCTTTAGAACAAGAAGCACGCTCTTTCTTTCTAGAGTCTCTAATAGAGCAGGAAACTTGAGTGTGCTCAGAACAAAAGAACTGTGTTTCCTACACATATGGGCCATACCTAGTTCAACTCTGCTTCTGAAACTGAAAAAAACCAGAGGTCCTCTAACATCCAATGCTTGTCAGTTAAGATGAGAAACGTGTGAGCTTCGTGATCGATGTAGTTCGTTTGAGCAGAAAAGTAACTGCCCATACCTGAAACGAAGTCTTGCTTGTAGGAAGACTCCGAGCCTGGTTTTTAACTCCATTTCTGAACTGAAACACACAGCAGAGTTCTCATCCATTGATCCCACTGTGCTTTAGAGCTAGAAGCACGCTCTTGCTTTCCAGGGTCTCTAAGACTGCAGGAAATGTGAGTGTGATGAGAACAAAAGAACGGTGTGCCCTACACATACGGATCATATCTAGTACCACTCTGCCTCTGAAATTGATACAAAGCACAGGTCCTCTAACATCCAATGCTTGTCAGTTAAGATGAGAAACGTGTGCCCTTTGTGAACGATGTAGATCGTTTGAGCTGAAGAGTGACTGCCCTTACTTGAAACGAATTCTTGCTTGTAGGAAGACACAGAGCCTGGAATAAAACTCCATTTCTGAAGGGAAACACACAGCATAGTTCTCATCGATGGATCACACTCTGTTTTAGAGCAAGAAGCACGCTCTTGCTTTCTAGAGTCTCTAATACAGCCGGAAACTTGAGTGTCCTCAGAACAAAAGAACTGTGTATCCTACACATAGAGCCATATCTAGTTCAACTCTGCTTCTGAAACTGAAACAAACCACAGGTCCTCTAACATCCAATGCTTGTCAGTTTAGATGAGAAACGTGTGATCTTCTCGAACGACGTAGTTCATTTGAGCTGAAAAGTGACTGCCCTTACTTGAATGAAGTCTTGCTTGTAGGAAGACTCAGAGCATGGGATTTAACTCCATTTCTGAAGTGAAACACACAGCATAGTTCTCATCGATGGATCACACTCTGCTTTAGAGCAAGAAGCATGCTCTTTCTTTCTAGAGTCTCTAATACTGCAGGAAACGTGAGTGTGCTCAGAACAAAAGAACAGTGTTTCCTACACATACAGGCCATATCTAGTTCAACTCTGCTTCTGAAACTGATACAAAGCACTGGTACTCTAACATTCAATGCTTGTCAGTTAAGATGAGAAACGTGTGAGCTTCGTGAACGATGTAGTTCCTTTGATCTGAGAAATGACTGCACTTACTTGAAAT
The DNA here is from genome assembly GCA_949786385.1 of Onychomys leucogaster. NCBI lineage: Eukaryota > Metazoa > Chordata > Mammalia > Rodentia > Cricetidae > Onychomys > Onychomys leucogaster. The sequence goes on from CATKUP010000056.1 coordinate 1,876,627, forward strand.
GAAGTCTTGCTTGTAGGAAGACAAAGAGCCTGGAATTTAACTCCATTTCTGAAGTGAAACACACAGCAGAGTTCTCATCCATTGATCACACTCTGCTTTAGAGCCAGAAGCACGCACTTGCTTTCCAGAGTCTCTAAGACAGCAGGAAAAGTGAGTGTGCTCAGAAGAAAAGAACGGTGTTTCCTATACATACGGACAATATCTAGTTCAACTCTGCTTCTGAAACTGAAACAAACCAGAGGTCCTCTAACATCCAATTCTTGTCAGTTAAGATGAGACACATGTGAGCTTCGGTAACTATGGAGTTCGTTTGAGCTGTAAATTAACTGCCCTTACCTTAAATGAAGTCTTGCTTGTAGGAAGACTCAGAGCCTGGGTTTACCTCCATTTCTGAAGTGAAACACAGAGCAGAGTTCTCATCCATTGATCACAGTCTGCTTTAGAGCCAGAAGCACGCTCTTGCTTTCCAGGGTCTCTAAGACAGCAAGAAATGTGAGTGTGATGAAAACAAAAGAACGGTGTCACCTACACACACGGACCATATCGAGTACAACTCTGCCTCTGAAATTGATACAAAGCACAGGTCCTCTAAGATCCAATGCTTGTCAGTTAAGATGAGAAACGTGTGAGCTTTGTGAACGATGTAGTTCGTTTGAGCAGTAAAGTAACTGCCCATACCTGAAACGAAGTCTTGCTTGTAGGAAGACTCTGAGCCTGGGATTTAACTCCATTTCTGAAGTGAAACACACAGCAGAGTTCTCATCCATTGATCACACTCTGCTTTAGAGCCAGAAGCACGCACTTGCTTTCCAGAGTCTCTAAGACAGCAGGAAAAGTGAGTGTGCTCAGAAGAAAAGAACGGTGTTTCCTATACATACGGACAATATCTAGTTCAACTCTGCTTCTGAAACTGAAACAAACCAGAGGTCCTCTAACATCCAATGCTTGTCAGTTAAGATGAGAAACGTGTGAGCTTCGTGAACGATGTAGTTCGTTTGAGCAGTAAAGTAACTGCCCATACCTGAAACGAAGTTTTGCTTGTAGGAAGACTCAGAGCCTGGGATTTAACTACATTTCTGAAGTGAAACACACAGCAGAGTTCTCATCCATTGATCACACTGTGCTTTAGAGCTAGAAGCACGCTCTTGCTTTCCAGGGTCTCTAAGACTGCAGGAAATGTGAGTGTGATGAGAACAAAAGAACGGTGTGCCCTACACATATGGATCATATCTAGTACAACTCTGCCTCTGATATTGATACAAAGCACAGGTCCTCTAACATCCAATGCTTGTCAGTTAAGATGAGAAACGTGTGCCCTTTGTGAACAATGTAGATCGTTTGAGCTGAAGAGTGACTGCCCTTACTTGAAACGAAGTCTTGCTTGTAGGAAGACACAGAGCCTGGAATATAACTCCATTTCTGAAGGGAAACACACAGCATAGTTCTCATCGATGGATCACACTCTGCTTTAGAGCAAGAAGCACGCTCTTGCTTTCTAGAATCTCTAATAGAGCAGGAAACTTGAGTGTGCTCAGAACAAAAGAACTGTGTTTCCTACACATATGGGCCATATCTAGTTCAACTCTGCTTCTGAAACTGAAACAAACCAGTGGTCCTCTAACATCCAATGCTTGTCAGTTAAGATGAGAAACGTGTGAGCTTCGTGAACGATGTAGTTCGTTTGAGCAGTAAAGTAACTGCCCATACCTGAAACGAAGTCTTGCTTGTAGGAAGACTCCGAGCCTGGGATTTAACTCCATTTCTGAACTGAAACACACAGCAGAGTTCTCATCCATTGATCACACTGTGCTTTAGAGCTAGAAGCACGCTCTTGCTTTCCAGGGTCTCTAAGACTGCAGGAAATGTGAGTGTGATGAGAACAAAAGAACGGTGTGCCCTACACATACGGATCATATCTAGTACAACTCTGCCTCTGAAATTGATACAAAGCACAGGTCCTCTAACATCCAATGCTTGTCAGTTAAGATGAGAAACGTGTGCCCTTTGTGAACGATGTAGATCGTTTGAGCTGAAGAGTGACTGCCCTTACTTGAAACGAAGTCATGCTTGTAGGAAGACACAGAGCCTGGAATATAACTCCATTTCTGAAGGGAAAAAGACAGCATAGTTCTCATCGATGGATCACACTCTGCTTTAGAGCAAGAAGCATGCTCTTTCTTTCTAGAGTCTCTAATACCGCAGGAAAGGTGAGTGTGCTCAGAACAAAGAACAGTGTTTCCTACACATACAGGCCATATCTAGTTCAACTCTGCTTCTGAAACTGAAGCAAACCACAGGTCCTCTAACATCCAATGCTTGTCAGTTTAGATGAGAAACGTGTGATCTTCGTGAACGACGTAGTTCATTTGAGCTGAAAAGTGACTGCCCTTACTTGAATGACGTCTTGCTTGTAGGAAGACTCAGAGCATGGGATTTAACTCCATTTCTGAAGTGAAACACACAGCATAGTTCTCATCGATGGATCACACTCTGCTTTAGAGCAAGAAGCATGCTCTTTCTTTCTAGAGTCTCTAATACTGCAGGAAACGTGAGTGTGCTCAGAACAAAAGAACAGTGTTTCCTACACATACAGGCCATATCTAGTTCAACTCTGCTTCTGAAACTGATACAAAGCAATGGTACTCTAACATTCAATGCTTGTCAGTTAAGATGAGAAACGTGTGAGCTTTGTGAACGATGTAGTTCCTTTGATCTGAAAAATGACTGCACTTACTTGAAACGAAGTCTTGCTTGTAGGAAGACAAAGAGCCTGGAATTTAACTCCACTTCTGAAGTGAAACACACAGCAGAGTTCTCATCCATTGATCACACTCTGCTTTAGAGCCAGAAGCACGCACTTGCTTTCCAGAGTCTCTAAGACAGCAGGAAAATTGAGTGTGCTCAGAAGAAAAGAACGGTGTTTCCTATACATACGGACAATATCTAGTTCAACTCTGCTTCTGAAACTGAAACAAACCAGAGGTCCTCTAACATCCAATTCTTGTCAGTTAAGATGAGACACATGTGAGCTTCGGTAACGATGGACTTCGTTTGAGCTGTAAATTAACTGCCCTTACCTTAAATGAAGTCTTGCTTGTAGGAAGACTCAGAGCCTGGGTTTAACTCCATTTCTGAAGTGAAACACAGAGCAGAGTTCTCATCCATTGATCACACTCTGCTTTAGAGCCAGAAGCACGCTCTTGCTTTCCAGGGTCTCTAAGACAGCAAGAAATGTGAGTGTGATGAAAACAAAAGAACGGTGTCACCTACACACACGGACCATATCGAGTACAACTCTGCCTCTGAAATTGATACAAAGCACAGGTCCTCTAAGATCCAATGCTTGTCAGTAAAGATGAGAAACGTGTGAGCTTTGTGAACGATGTAGTTCGTTTGAGCAGTAAAGTAACTGCCCATACCTGATACGAAGTCTTGCTTGTAGGAAGACTCCGAGCCTGGGATTTAACTCCATTTCTGAAGTGAAACACACAGCAGAGTTCTCATCCATTGATCACACTCTGCTTTAGAGCCAGAAGCACGCACTTGCTTTCCAGAGTCTCTAAGACAGCAGGAAAAGTGAGTGTGCTCAGAAGAAAAGAACGGTGTTTCCTATACATACGGACAATATCTAGTTCAACTCTGCTTCTGAAACTGAAACAAACCAGTGGTCCTCTAACATCCAATGCTTGTCAGTTAAGATGAGAAACGTGTGAGCTTCGTGAACGATGTAGTTCGTTTGAGCAGTAAAGTAACTGCCCATACCTGAAACGAAGTCTTGCTTGTAGGAAGACTCCGAGCCTGGGATTTAACTCCATTTCTGAACTGAAACACACAGCAGAGTTCTCATCCATTGATCACACTGTGCTTTAGAGCTAGAAGCACGCTCTTGCTTTCCAGGGTCTCTAAGACTGCATGAAATGTGAGTGTGATGAGAACAAAAGAACGTTGTGCCCTACACATACGGATCATATCTAGTACAACTCTGCCTCTGAAATTGATACAAAGCACAGGTCCTCTAACATCCAATGCTTGTCAGTTAAGATGAGAAACGTGTGCCCTTTGTGAACGATGTAGATCGTTTGAGCTGAAGAGTGACTGCCCTTACTTGAAACGAAGTCATGCTTGTAGGAAGACACAGAGCCTGGAATATAACTCCATTTCTGAAGGGAAACACACAGCATAGTTCTCATCGATGGATCACACTCTGCTTTAGAGCAAGAAGCATGCGCTTTCTTTCTAGAGTCTCTAATACCGCAGGAAACGTGAGTGTGCTCAGAACAAAGAACAGTGTTTCCTACACATACAGGCCATATCTAGTACAACCCTGCTTCAGAAACTGATACAAAGCACTGGTCCTCTAACATTCAATGCTTGTCAGTTAAGATGAGAAACGTGTGAGCTTCGTGAACGATGTAGTTCCTTTGATCTGAAAAATGACTGCACTTACTTGAAACGAAGTCTTGCTTGTAGGAAGACACAGAGCCTGGAATAAAACTCCATTTCTAAAGGGAAACACACAGCATAGTTCTCATCGATGGATCACACTCTGTTTTAGAACAAGAAGCACGCTCTTGCTTTCTAGAGTCTCTAATACAGCCGGAAACTTGAGTGTCCTCAGAACAAAAGAACTGGGTTTCCTACACATAGAGCCATATCTAGTTCAACTCTGCTTCTGAAACTGAAGCAAACCACAGGTCCTCTAACATCCAATGCTTGTCAGTTAAGATGAGAAACGTGTGAGCTTCGTGAACGATGTAGTTCGTTTGAGCTGTAAAGTAACTGCCCTTACCTGAAATGAAGTCTTGATTGTAGGAAGACTCATAGCCTGGGATTTAACTCCATTTCTGAAGAAACACACAGCAGAGTTCTCATCCATTGATCACACTCTGCTTTAGAGCCAGAAGCACGCACTTGCTTTCCAGAGTCTTTAAGACAGCAGGATAAGTGAGTGTGCTCAGAAGAAAAGAACGGTGTTTCCTATACATACGGACAATATCTAGTTCAACTCTGCTTCTGAAACTGAAACAAACCACAGGTCCTCTAACATCCAATGCTTGTCAGTTAAGATGAGACACATGTGAGCTTCGGTAACGATGGAGTTCGTTTGAGCTGTAAATTAACTGCCCTTACCTTAAATGATGTCTTGCTTGTAGGAAGACTCAGAGCCTGGGTTTAACTCCATTTCTGAAGTGAAACACAGAGCAGAGTTCTCATCCATTGATCACACTCTGCTTTACAGCCAGAAGCACGCTCTTGCTTTCCAGGGTCTCTAAGACAGCAAGAAATGTGAGTGTGATGAAAACAAAAGAACGGTGTTACCTACACACACGGACAATATCTAGTAAAACTCTGCCTCTGAAATTGATACAAAGCACAGGTGCTCTAACATCCAATGCTTGTCAGTTAAGATGAGAAACGTGTGAGCTTCGTGAACGATGTAGTTCGTTTGAGCAGTAAAGTAACTGCCCATACCTGAAACGAAGTCTTGCTTGTAGGAAGACTCCGAGCCTGGGATTTAACTCCATTTCTGAAGTGAAACACACAGCAGAGTTCTCATCCATTGATCACACTGTGCTTTAGAGCTAGAAGCACGCTCTTGCTTTCCATGGTCTCTAAGGCTGCAGGAAATGTGAGTGTGATGAGAACAAAAGAACGGTGTGCCCTACACATACGGATCATATCTAGTACAACTCTGCCTCTGAAATTGATACAAAGCACAGGTCCTCTAACATCCAATGCTTGTCAGTTAAGATGAGAAAGGTGTGCCCTTTGTGAACAATGTAGATCGTTTGAGCTGAAGAGTGACTGCCCTTACTTGAAACGAAGTCTTGCTTGTAGGAAGACACAGAGCCTGGAATATAACTCCATTTCTGAAGGGAAACACACAGCATAGTTCTCATCGATGGATCACACTCTGCTTTAGAGCAAGAAACACGCTCTTGCTTTCTAGAGTCTCTAATACAGCAGGAAACTTGAGTGTCCTCAGAACAAAAGAACTGTGTTTCCTACACATAGGGCCATTTCTAGTTCAACTCTGCTTCTGAAACTGAAACAAACCACAGGTCCTCTAACATCCAATGCTTGTCAGTTAAGGTGAGAAACGTGTGAGCTCCGTGAACGATGTAGATCCTTTGAGCTGAAAAGTGACTGCCCTTACTTGAAATGAAGTCTTGCTTGTAGGAAAGCAGAGAGCCTGGAATATAACTCCATTTCTGAAGGAAACACACACAGCATAGTTCTCATCGATGGATCACACTCTGCTTTAGAGCAAGAAGCACGCTCTTGCTTTCTAGAGTCTCTAATACAGCAGGAAACTTGAGTGTCCTCAGAACAAAAGAACTGTGTTTCCTACACATAGGGCCATATCTAGTTCAACTCTGCTTCTGAAACTGAAACAAACCACAGGTCCTCTAACATCCAATGCTTGTCAGTTAAGATGAGAAACGTGTGAGCTTCGTGAACGATGCAGTTTTTGTTTGAGCTGTAAAGTAACTGCCCTTACCTGAAACGAATTCTTGCTTGTAGAAAGTCTCAGAGCCTGGGCTTTAACTCCATTTGTGAAGTGAAACACAGAGCTGAGTTCTCATCCATTGATCACACTCTGCTTTAGAGCCAGAAGCACGCTCTTGCTTTCCAGGGTCTCTAAGACAGCAGGAAATGTGAGTGTGATGAAAACAAAAGAACGGTGTTACCTACAACACGGACCATATCTAGTACAACTCTGACTCTGAAATTGATACAAAGCACAGGTCCTCTAACATCCAATGCTTTTCAGTTAAGATGAGAAACATGTGAGCTTCGTGAACGATGTAGATCGTTTGAGCTGAAAAGTGAATGCCCTTACTTGAAACGAAGTCTTGCTTGTAGGAAGACACAGAGCCTGGAATATAACTCCATTTCTGAAGGGAAACATACAGCATAGTTCTCATCGATGGATCACACTCTGCTTTAGAGCAAGAAGCATGCTCTTTCTTTCTAGAGTCTCTAATACCGCAGGAAACGTGAGTGTGCTCAGAACAAAAGAACAGTGTTTCCTACACATACAGGCCATATCTAGTTCTACTCTGCTTCTGAACCTGATACAAAGCACTGGTACTCTAACATTCAATGCTTGTCAGTTAAGATGAGAAACGTGTGAGCTTCAAGAACTATGTAGTTCCTTTGATCTGAAAAATGACTGCACTTACTTGAAACGAAGTCTTGTATGTAGGAAGACAAAGAGCCTGGAATTTAACTCCATTTCTGAAGGGAAACACACAGAATAGTTCTCTTCGATGGATCACACTCTGCTTTAGAGCAAGAGCATGCTCTAGCTTTCTAGAGTCTCTAATACAGCCGGAAACTTGAGTGTGCTCAGAACAAAAGAACGCAAAAGAACGGTGTTTCCTACATATACGGGCCATATCTAGTTCAACTCTGCTTCTGAACCTGAAACAAACCACAGGTCCTCTAACATCCAATGCTTGTCAGTTAAGCTGAGAAACGTGTGAGCTTCGTGAACGATGTAGTTCGTTTGAGCTGTAAAGTAACTGCCCTTACCTGAAACGAAGTCTTGCTTGTAGGAAGACTCACAGCCTGGGATTTAACTCCATTTCTGAAGTGAAACACACAGCAGAGTTCTCATCCATTGATCACACTCTGCTTTAGAGCCAGAAGCACGCACTTGCTTTCCAGAGTCTCTAAGACAGCAGGAAAAGTGAGTGTGCTCAGAAGAAAAGAACGGTGTTTCCTATACATACGGACAATATCTAGTTCAACTCTGCTTCTGAAACTGAAACAAACCAGAGGTCCTCTAACATCCAATGCTTGTCAGTTAAGATGAGAAACGTGTGAGCTTCATGAACGATGTAGTTCGTTTGAGCAGTAAAGTAACTGCCCATACCTGAAACGAAGTCTTGCTTGTAGGAAGACTCAGAGCCTGGGATTTAACTCCATTTCTGAAGTGAAACACACAGCAGAGTTCTCATCCATTGATCACACTGTGCTTTAGAGCTAGAAGCACGCTCTTGCTTTCCAGGGTCTCTAAGACTGCAGGAAATGTGAGTGTGATGAGAACAAAAGAACGGTGTGCCCTACACATATGGATCATATCTAGTACAACTCTGCCTCTGATATTGATACAAAGCACAGGTCCTCTAACATCCAATGCTTGTCAGTTAAGATGAGAAACGTGTGCCCTTTGTGAACTATGTAGATCGTTTGGCTGAAGAGTGACTGCCCTTACTTGAAACGAAGTCTTGCTTGTAGGAAGACACAGAGCCTGGAATAAAACTCCATTTCTGAAGGGAAACACACAGCATAGATCTCATCGATGGATCACACTCTGCTTTAGAGCAAGAAGCACGCTCTTGCTTTCTAGAGTCTCTAATACAGCAGGAAACTTGAGTGTCCTCAGAACAAAAGAACTGTGTTTCCTACACATAGAGCCATATCTAGTTCAAATCTGCTTCTGAAACTGAAACAAACCACAGGTCCTCTAACATCCAATGCTTGTCAGGTTAGATGAGAAACATGTGATCTTCGTGAACGATGTAGTTCGTTTGAGCTGAAAAGTGACTGCCCTTACTTGAATGAAGTCTTGCTTGTAGGAAGACTCAGAGCATGGGATTTAACTCCATTTCTGAAGTGAAACACACAGCATAGTTCTCATCGATGGATCACACTCTGCTTTAGAGCAAGAAACATGCTCTTTCTTTCTTGAGTCTCTAATACTGCAGGAAACGTGAGTGTGCTCAGAACAAAAGAACAGTATTTCCTACACATACCGGCCATATCTAGTTCAACTCTGCTTCTGAAACTGATACAAAGCACTGGTACTCTAACATTCAATGCTTGTCAGTTAAGATGAGAAACGTGTGAGCTTCGTGAACGATGTAGTTCCTTTGATCTGAAAAATGACTGCACTTACTTGAAACGACGTCTTGCTTGTAGGAAGACAATGAACCTGGAATTTAACTCCATTTCTGAAGGGAAACACACAGAATAGTTCTCTTCGATGGATCACACTCTGCTTTAGAGCAAGAGCACGCTCTTGCTTTCTAGAGTCTCTAATACAGCCGGAAAATTGAGTGTGCTCAGAACAAAAGAACGGTGTTTCCTACACATACGGGCCATATCTAGTTCAACTCTGCTTCTGAACCTGAAACAAACCACAGGTCCTCTAACATCCAATGCTTGTCAGTTAAGATGAGAAACGTGTGAGCTTCGTGAACGATGTAGATCGTTTGAGCTGAAAAGTGACTGCCCTTACTTGAAACGAAGTCTTGCTTGTAGGAAGACAGAGAGCCTGGAATATAACTCCATTTCTGAAGGGAAACACACAGCATAGTTCTCATCGATGGATCACACTCTGCTTTAGAGCAAGAAGCACGCACTTGCTTTCTAGAGTCTCTAATACAGCAGGAAACTTGAGTGTCCTCAGAACAAAAGAACTGTGTTTCCTACACTTAGGGCCATATCTAGTTCAACTCTGCTTCTGAAACTGAAACAAACCACAGGTCCTCTAACATCCAATGCTTGTCAGTTTAGATGAGCAACGTGTGATCTTCGTGAACGATGTAGTTCATTTGAGCTTAAAAGTGACTGCCCTTACTTGAATGAAGTCTTGCTTGTAGGAAGACTCCGAGCCTGGTTTTTAACTCCATTTCTGAACTGAAACACACAGCAGAGTTCTCATCCATTGATCACACTGTGCTTTAGAGCTAGAAGCACGCTCTTGCTTTCCAGGGTCTCTAAGACTGCAGGAAATGTAAGTGTGATGAGAACAAAAGAACGGTGTGCCCTACACATACGGATCATATCTAGTACAACTCTGCCTCTGAAATTGATACAAAGCACAGGTCCTCTAACATCCAATGCTTGTCAGTTAAGATGAGAAACGTGTGCCCTTTGTGAACGATGTAGATCGTTTGAGCTGAAGAGTGACTGCCCTTACTTGAAACGAAGTCTTGCTTGTAGGAAGCCACAGAGCCTGGAATATAACTCCATTTCTGAAGGGAAACACACAGCATAGTTCTCATCGATGGATCACACTCTGCTTTAGAGCAAGAAGCATGCTCTTTCTTTCTAGAGTCTCTAATACCGCAGGAAACGTGAGTGTGCTCAGAACAAAAAACAGTGTTTCCTCCACATACAGCCCATATCTAGTTCAACTCTGCTTCAGAAACTGATACAAAGCACTGGTCCTCTAACATTCAATGCTTGTCAGTTAAGATGAGAAACGTGTGAGCTTCGTGAACGATGTAGTTCCTTTGATCTGAAAAATGACTGCACTTACTTGAAACGAAGTCTTGCTTGTAGGAAGACAAAGAGCCTGGAATTTATCTCCATTTCTGAAGGGAAACAAACAGAATAGTTCTCTTCGATGGATCACACTCTGCTTTAGAGCAAGAGCACGCTCTTGCTTTCTAGAGTCTCTAATACAGCCGGAAACTTGAGTGTGCTCAGAACAAAAGAACTGTGTTTCCTACACTTACGGGCCATATCTAGTTCAACTCTGCTTCTGAACCTGAAACAAACCACAGGTCCACTAACATCCAATCCTTGTCAGTTAAGATGAGAAACGTGTGAGCTTCGTGAACGATGTAGTGCGTTTGAGCTGTAAAGTAACTGCCCTTACCTGAAACGAAGTCTTGCTTGTAGGAAGACTCAGAGCCTGGGTTTAACTCCATTTCTGAAGTAAAACACACAGCAGAGTTCTCATCCATTGATCACACTCTGCTTTAGAGCCAGAAGCACGCTCTTGCTTTCCAGGGTCTCTAAGACAGCAAGAAATGTGAGTGTGATGAAAACAAAAGAACGGTGTTACCTACACACACGGACCATATCTAGTACAACTCTGCCTCTGAAATTGAAACAAAGCAGAGGTCCTCTAAGATCCAATGCTTGTCAGTTAAGATGAGAAACGTGTGAGCTCCGTGAACGATGTAGAACGTTTGGGCTGAAAAGTGACTGCCCTTACTTGAAATGAAGTCTTGCTTGTAGGAAGACAGAGAGCCTGGAATATAACTCCATTTCTGAAGGGAAACACACAGTATAGTTCTCATCGATGGATCACACTCTGCTTTAGAGCAAGAAGCACGCTCTTGCTTTCTAGAGTCTCTAATACAGCAGGAAACTTGAGTGTCCTCAGAACAAAAGAACTGTGTTTCCTACACATAGGGCCATATCTAGTTCAACTCTGCTTCTGAAACTGAAACAAACCACAGGTCCTCTAACATGCAATGCTTGTCAGTTTAGATGAGAAACGTGTGATCTTCGTGAACGATGTAGTTCATTTGAGCTGAAAAGTGACTGCCCTTACTTGAATGAAGTCTTGCTTTCAGGAAGACTCAGAGCATGGGATTTAACTCCATTTCTGAAGTGAAACACACAGCATAGTTCTCATCAATGGATCACACTCTGCTTTAGAGCAAGAAGCATGCTCTTTCTTTCTAGAGTCTCTAATACCGCAGGAAACGTGAGTGTGCTCAGAACAAAAGAACAGTGTTTCCTACACATACAGGCCATATCTAGTTCAACTCTGCTTCTGAACCTGATACAAAGCACTGGTACTCTAACATTCAATGCTTGTCAGTTAAGATGAGAAACGTGTGAGCTTCGTGAACGATGTAGTTCCTTTGATCTGAAAAATGACTGCACTTACTTGAAACGAAGTCTTGCTTGTAGGAAGACAGAGAGCCTGGAATTTAACTCCATTTCTGAAGGGAAACACACAGCATAGTTCTCTTCGATGGATCACACTCTGCTTTAGAGCAAGAGCACGCTCTTGCTTTCTAGAGTCTCTAATACAGTTGGAAACTTGAGTGTGCTCAGAACAAAAGAACGGTGTTTCCTACACATACGGGCCACATCTAGTTCAACTCTGCTTCTGAACCTGAAACAAACCACAGGTCCTCTAACATCCATTGCTTGTCAGTTAAGATGAGAAACGTGTGAGCTTCGTGAACGATGTAGTTGTTGTTTGAGCTGTAAAGTAACTGCCCTTACCTGAAACGAATTCTTGCTTGTAGAAAGTCTCAGAGCCTGGGATTTAACTCCATTTGTGAAGTGAAACACAGAGCTGAGTTCTCATCCATTGATCACACTCTGCTTTAGAGCCAGAAGCACGCTCTTGCTTTCCAGGGTCTCTAAGACAGCAGGAAATGTGAGTGTGATGAAAACAAAAGAACGGTGTTACCTACAACACGGACCATATCTAGTACAACTCTGCCTCTGAAATTGATACAAAGCACAGGTCCTCTAAGATCCAATGCTTGTCAGTTAAGATGAGAAACATGTGAGCTTCGTGAACGATGTAGATCGTTTGAGCTGAAAAGTGACTGCCCTTTCTTGAAACGAAGTCTTGCATGTAACGAAGACACAGAGCCTGGAATATAACTCCATTTCTGAAGGGAAACACACAGCATAGTTCTCATCGATGGATCACACTCTGCTTTAGAGCAAGAAGCATGCTCTTGCTTTCTAGAGTCTCTAATACAGCAGGAAACTTGAGTGTCCTCAGAACAGAAGAACTGTGTTTCCTACACCGAGGGCCATATCTAGTTCAACTCTGCTTGAAACTGAAACAAACCACAGGTCCTCTAACATCCAATGCTTGTCAGTTTAGATGAGAAACGTGTGAGCTTCGTGAACGATGTAGTTCGTTTGAGCAGTAAAGTAACTGCCCATACCTGAAACGAAGTCTTGCTTGTAGGAAAACTCCAAGCCTGGGATTTAACTCCATTTCTGAAGTGAAACACACAGCAGAGTTCTCATCCATTGATCACACTATGCTTTAGAGCTAGAAGCATGCTCTTGCTTTCCAGGGTCTCTAAGACTGCAGGAAATGTGAGTGTGATGAGAACAAAAGAACGGTGTGCCCTACACATACGGATCATATCTAGTACAACTCTGCCTCTGAAATTGATACAAAGCACAGGTCCTCTAACATCCAATGCTTGTCAGTTTAGATGAGAAACGTGTGATCTTCGTGAACGATGTAGTTCGTTTGAGCTGAATATTGTCTGCCCTTACTTGAATGAAGTCTTGCTTGTAGGAAGACTCACAGCATGGGATTTAACTCCATTTCTGAAGTGAAACATACAGCATAGTTCTCATCGATGGATCACACTCTGCTTTAGAGCAAGAAGCATGCTCTTTCTTTCTAGGGTCTCTAATACCGCAGGAAACGTGAGTGTGCTCAGAACAAAAGAACAGTGTTTCCTACACATACAGGCCATATCTAGTTCAACTCTGCTTCTGAACCTGATACAAAGCACTGGTACTCTAACATTCAATGCTTGTCAGTTAAGATGAGAAACGTGTGAGCTTCAAGAACTATGTAGTTCCTTTGATCTGAAAAATGACTGCACTTACTTGAAACGAAGTCTTGTATGTAGGAAGACAAAGAGCCTGGAATTTAACTCCATTTCTGAAGGGAAACACACAGAATAGTTCTCTTCGATGGATCACACTCTGCTTTAGAGCAAGAGCATGCTCTTGCTTTCTAGAGTCTCTAATACAGCCGGAAACTTGAGTGTGCTCAGAACAAAAGAACGCAAAAGAACGGTGTTTCCTACATATACGGGCCATATCTAGTTCAACTCTGCTTCTGAACCTGAAACAAACCACAGGTCCTCTAACATCCAATGCTTGTCAGTTAAGATGAGAAACGTGTGAGCTTCGTGAACGATGTAGTTCGTTTGAGCTGTAAAGTAACTGCCCTTACCTGAAACGAAGTCTTGCTTGTAGGAAGACTCAGAGCCTGGGATTTAACTCCATTTCTGAAGTGAAACACACAGCAGAGTTCTCATCCATTGATCACACTCTGCTTTAGAGCCAGAAGCACGCACTTGCTTTCCAGAGTCTCTAAGACAGCAGGAAAAGTGAGTGTGCTCAGAAGAAAAGAACGGTGTTTCCTATACATACGGACAATATCTAGTTCAACTCTGCTTCTGAAACTGAAACAAACCAGAGGTCCTCTAACATCCAATGCTTGTCAGTTAAGATGAGAAACGTGTGAGCTTCATGAACGATGTAGTTCGTTTGAGCAGTAAAGTAACTGCCCATACCTGAAACGAAGTCTTGCTTGTAGGAAGACTCAGAACCTGGGATTTAACTCCATTTCTGAAGTGAAACACACAGCAGAGTTCTCATCCATTGATCACACTGTGCTTTAGAGCTAGAAGCACGCTCTTGCTTTCCAGGGTCTCTAAGACTACAGGAAATGTGAGTGTGATGAGAACAAAAGAACGGTGTGCCCTACACATATGGATCATATCTAGTACAACTCTGCCTCTGATATTGATACAAAGCACAGGTCCTCTAACATCCAATGCTTGTCAGTTAAGATGAGAAACGTGTGCCCTTTGTGAACTATGTAGATCGTTTGGCTGAAGAGTGACTGCCCTTACTTGAAACGAAGTCTTGCTTGTAGGAAGACACAGAGCCTGGAATAAAACTCCATTTCTGAAGGGAAACACACAGCATAGATCTCATCGATGGATCACACTCTGCTTTAGAGCAAGAAGCACGCTCTTGCTTTCTAGAGTCTCTAATACAGCAGGAAACTTGAGTGTCCTCAGAACAAAAGAACTGTGTTTCCTACACATAGAGCCATATCTAGTTCAACTCTGCTTCTGAAACTGAAACAAACCACAGGTCCTCTAACATCCAATGCTTGTCAGGTTAGATGAGAAACATGTGATCTTCGTGAACGATGTAGTTCGTTTGAGCTGAAAAGTGACTGCCCTTACTTGAATGAAGTCTTGCTTGTAGGAAGACTCAGAGCATGGGATTTAACTCCATTTCTGAAGTGAAACACACAGCATAGTTCTCATCGATGGATCACACTCTGCTTTAGAGCAAGAAGCATGCTCTTTCTTTCTAGAGTCTCTAATACTGCAGGAAACGTGAGTGTGCTCAGAACAAAAGAACAGTGTTTCCTACACATACCGGCCATATCTAGTTCAACTCTGCTTCTGAAACTGATACAAAGCACTGGTACTCTAACATTCAATGCTTGTCAGTTAAGATGAGAAACGTGTGAGCTTCGTGAACGATGTAGTTCCTTTGATCTGAAAAATGACTGCACTTACTTGAAACGACGTCTTGCTTGTACGAAGACAATGAACCTGGAATTTAACTCCATTTCTGAAGGGAAACACACAGAATAGTTCTCTTCGATGGATCACACTCTGCTTTAGAGCAAGAGCACGCTCTTGCTTTCTAGAGTCTCTAATACAGCCGGAAAATTGAGTGTGCTCAGAACAAAAGAACGGTGTTTCCTACACATACGGGCCATATCTAGTTCAACTCTGCTTCTGAACCTGAAACAAACCACAGGTCCTCTAACATCCAATGCTTGTCAGTTTAGATGAGCAACGTGTGATCTTCGTGAACGATATAGTTCATTTGAGCTTAAAAGTGACTGCCCTTACTTGAATGAAGTCTTGCTTGTAGGAAGACTCAGAGCATGGGATTTAACTCAATTTCTGAAGTGAAACACACAGCATAGTTCTCATCGATGGATCACACTCTGCTTTAGAGCAAGAAGCATGCTCTTTCTTTCTAGAGTCTCTTATACCGCAGGAAACGTGAGTGTGCTCAGAACAAAAGAACAGTGTTTCCTACACATACAGGCCATATCTAGTTCAACTCTGCTTCTGAACCTGATACAAAGCACTGGTACTCTAACATTCAATGCTTGTCAGTTAAGATGAGAAACGTGTAAGCTTCGTGAACGATGTAGTTCCTTTGATCTGAAAAATGACTGCACTTACTTGAAACGAAGTCTTGCTTGTAGGAAGACAAAGAGCCTGGAATTTAACTCCATTTCTGAAGGGAAACACACAGCATAATTCTCTTCGATGGATCACACTCTGCTTTAGAGCAAGAGCACGCTCTTGCTTTCTAGAGTCTCTAATACAGTTGGAAACTTGAGTGTGCTCAGAACAAAAGAACGGTGTTTCCTACACATACGGGCCACATCTAGTTCAACTCTGCTTCTGAACCTGAAACAAACCACAGGTCCTCTAACATCCATTGCTTGTCAGTTAAGATGAGAAACGTGTGAGCTTCGTGAACGATGTAGTTTGTTTGAGCTGTAAAGTAACTGCCCTTACCTGAAACGAATTCTTGCTTGTAGAAAGTCTCAGAGCCTGGGATTTCACTCCATTTGTGAAGTGAAACACAGAGCTGAGTTCTCATCCATTGATCACACTCTGCTTTAGAGCCAGAAGCACGCTCTTGCTTTCCAGGGTCTCTAAGACAGCAGGAAATGTGAGTGTGATGAAAACAAAAGAACGGTGTTACCTACAACACGGACCATATCTAGTACAACTCTGACTCTGAAATTGATACAAAGCACAGGTCCTCTAACATCCAATGCTTGTCAGTTAAGATGAGAAACATGTGAGCTTCGTGAACGATGTAGATCGTTTGAGCTGAAAAGTGAATGCCCTTACTTGAAACGAAGTCTTGCTTGTAGGAAGACACAGAGCCTGGAATATAACTCCATTTCTGAAGGGAAACATACAGCATAGTTCTCATCGATGGATCACACTCTGCTTTAGAGCAAGAAGCATGCTCTTTCTTTCTAGAGTCTCTAATACCGCAGGAAACGTGAGTGTGCTCAGAACAAAAGAACAGTGTTTCCTACACATACAGGCCATATCTAGTTCAACTCTGCTTCTGAACCTGATACAAAGCACTGGTACTCTAACATTCAATGCTTGTCAGTTAAGATGAGAAACGTGTGAGCTTCAAGAACTATGTAGTTCCTTTGATCTGAAAAATGACTGCACTTACTTGAAACGAAGTCTTGTATGTAGGAAGACAAAGAGCCTGGAATTTAACTCCATTTCTGAAGGGAAACACACAGAATAGTTCTCTTCGATGGATCACACTCTGCTTTAGAGCAAGAGCATGCTCTTGCTTTCTAGAGTCTCTAATACAGCCGGAAACTTGAGTGTGCTCAGAACAAAAGAACGCAAAAGAACGGTGTTTCCTACATATACGGGCCATATCTAGTTCAACTCTGCTTCTGAACCTGAAACAAAGCACAGGTCCTCTAACATCCAATGCTTGTCAGTTAAGATGAGAAACGTGTGAGCTTCGTGAACGATGTAGTTCGTTTGAGCTGTAAAGTAACTGCCCTTACCTGAAACGAAGTCTTGCTTGTAGGAAGACTCAGAGCCTGGGATTTAACTCCATTTCTGAAGTGAAACACACAGCAGAGTTCTCATCCATTGATCACACTCTGCTTTAGAGCCAGAAGCACGCACTTGCTTTCCAGAGTCTCTAAGACAGCAGGAAAAGTGAGTGTGCTCAGAAGAAAAGAACGGTGTTTCCTATACATACGGACAATATCTAGTTCAACTCTGCTTCTGAAACTGAAACAAACCAGAGGTCCTCTAACATCCAATGCTTGTCAGTTAAGATGAGAAACGTGTGAGCTTCATGAACGATGTAGTTCGTTTGAGCAGTAAAGTAACTGCCCATACCTGAAACGAAGTCTTGCTTGTAGGAAGACTCAGAACCTGGGATTTAACTCCATTTCTGAAGTGAAACACACAGCAGAGTTCTCATCCATTGATCACACTGTGCTTTAGAGCTAGAAGCACGCTCTTGCTTTCCAGGGTCTCTAAGACTACAGGAAATGTGAGTGTGATGAGAACAAAAGAACGGTGTGCCCTACACATATGGATCATATCTAGTACAACTCTGCCTCTGATATTGATACAAAGCACAGGTCCTCTAACATCCAATGCTTGTCAGTTAAGATGAGAAACGTGTGCCCTTTGTGAACTATGTAGATCGTTTGGCTGAAGAGTGACTGCCCTTACTTGAAACGAAGTCTTGCTTGTAGGAAGACACAGAGCCTGGAATAAAACTCCATTTCTGAAGGGAAACACACAGCATAGATCTCATCGATGGATCACACTCTGCTTTAGAGCAAGAAGCACGCTCTTGCTTTCTAGAGTCTCTAATACAGCAGGAAACTTGAGTGTCCTCAGAACAAAAGAACTGTGTTTCCTACACATAGAGCCATATCTAGTTCAACTCTGCTTCTGAAACTGAAACAAACCACAGGTCCTCTAACATCCAATGCTTGTCAGGTTAGATGAGAAACATGTGATCTTCGTGAACGATGTAGTTCGTTTGAGCTGAAAAGTGACTGCCCTTACTTGAATGAAGTCTTGCTTGTAGGAAGACTCAGAGCATGGGATTTAACTCCATTTCTGAAGTGAAACACACAGCATAGTTCTCATCGATGGATCACACTCTGCTTTAGAGCAAGAAGCATGCTCTTTCTTTCTAGAGTCTCTAATACTGCAGGAAACGTGAGTGTGCTCAGAACAAAAGAACAGTGTTTCCTACACATACCGGCCATATCTAGTTCAACTCTGCTTCTGAAACTGATACAAAGCACTGGTACTCTAACATTCAATGCTTGTCAGTTAAGATGAGAAACGTGTGAGCTTCGTGAACGATGTAGTTCCTTTGATCTGAAAAATGACTGCACTTACTTGAAACGACGTCTTGCTTGTACGAAGACAATGAACCTGGAATTTAACTCCATTTCTGAAGGGAAACACACAGAATAGTTCTCTTCGATGGATCACACTCTGCTTTAGAGCAAGAGCACGCTCTTGCTTTCTAGAGTCTCTAATACAGCCGGAAAATTGAGTGTGCTCAGAACAAAAGAACGGTGTTTCCTACACATACGGGCCATATCTAGTTCAACTCTGCTTCTGAACCTGAAACAAACCACAGGTCCTCTAACATCCAATGCTTGTCAGTTTAGATGAGCAACGTGTGATCTTCGTGAACGATATAGTTCATTTGAGCTTAAAAGTGACTGCCCTTACTTGAATGAAGTCTTGCTTGTAGGAAGACTCAGAGCATGGGATTTAACTCAATTTCTGAAGTGAAACACACAGCATAGTTCTCATCGATGGATCACACTCTGCTTTAGAGCAAGAAGCATGCTCTTTCTTTCTAGAGTCTCTTATACCGCAGGAAACGTGAGTGTGCTCAGAACAAAAGAACAGTGTTTCCTACACATACAGGCCATATCTAGTTCAACTCTGCTTCTGAACCTGATACAAAGCACTGGTACTCTAACATTCAATGCTTGTCAGTTAAGATGAGAAACGTGTAAGCTTCGTGAACGATGTAGTTCCTTTGATCTGAAAAATGACTGCACTTACTTGAAACGAAGTCTTGCTTGTAGGAAGACAAAGAGCCTGGAATTTAACTCCATTTCTGAAGGGAAACACACAGCATAATTCTCTTCGATGGATCACACTCTGCTTTAGAGCAAGAGCACGCTCTTGCTTTCTAGAGTCTCTAATACAGTTGGAAACTTGAGTGTGCTCAGAACAAAAGAACGGTGTTTCCTACACATACGGGCCATATCTAGTTCAACTCTGCTTCTGAACCTGAAACAAACCACAGGTCCTCTAACATCCATTGCTTGTCAGTTAAGATGAGAAACGTGTGAGCTTCGTGAACGATGTAGTTTGTTTGAGCTGTAAAGTAACTGCCCTTACCTGAAACGAATTCTTGCTTGTAGAAAGTCTCAGAGCCTGGGATTTAACTCCATTTGTGAAGTGAAACACAGAGCTGAGTTCTCATCCATTGATCACACTCTGCTTTAGAGCCAGAAGCACGCTCTTGCTTTCCAGGGTCTCTAAGACAGCAGGAAATGTGAGTGTGATGAAAACAAAAGAACGGTGTTACCTACAACACGGACCATATCTAGTACAACTCTGACTCTGAAATTGATACAAAGCACAGGTCCTCTAACATCCAATGCTTGTCAGTTAAGATGAGAAACATGTGAGCTTCGTGAACGATGTAGATCGTTTGAGCTGAAAAGTGAATGCCCTTACTTGAAACGAAGTCTTGCTTGTAGGAAGACACAGAGCCTGGAATATAACTCCATTTCTGAAGGGAAACATACAGCATAGTTCTCATCGATGGATCACACTCTGCTTTAGAGCAAGAAGCATGCTCTTTCTTTCTAGAGTCTCTAATACCGCAGGAAACGTGAGTGTGCTCAGAACAAAAGAACAGTGTTTCCTACACATACAGGCCATATCTAGTTCAACTCTGCTTCTGAACCTGATACAAAGCACTGGTACTCTAACATTCAATGCTTGTCAGTTAAGATGAGAAACGTGTGAGCTTCAAGAACTATGTAGTTCCTTTGATCTGAAAAATGACTGCACTTACTTGAAACGAAGTCTTGTATGTAGGAAGACAAAGAGCCTGGAATTTAACTCCATTTCTGAAGGGAAACACACAGAATAGTTCTCTTCGATGGATCACACTCTGCTTTAGAGCAAGAGCATGCTCTTGCTTTCTAGAGTCTCTAATACAGCCGGAAACTTGAGTGTGCTCAGAACAAAAGAACGCAAAAGAACGGTGTTTCCTACATATACGGGCCATATCTAGTTCAACTCTGCTTCTGAACCTGAAACAAAGCACAGGTCCTCTAACATCCAATGCTTGTCAGTTAAGATGAGAAACGTGTGAGCTTCGTGAACGATGTAGTTCGTTTGAGCTGTAAAGTAACTGCCCTTACCTGAAACGAAGTCTTGCTTGTAGGAAGACTCAGAGCCTGGGATTTAACTCCATTTCTGAAGTGAAACACACAGCAGAGTTCTCATCCATTGATCACACTCTGCTTTAGAGCCAGAAGCACGCTCTTGCTTTCCAGAGTCTCTAAGACAGCAGGAAATGTGAGTGTGATGAAAAAAAAGAACGGTGTTACCTACAACACGGACCATATCTAGTACAACTCTGCCTCTGAAATTGATACAAAGCACAGGTCCTCTAAGATCCAATGCTTGTCAGTTAAGATGAGAAACATGTGAGCTTCGTGAACGATGTAGATCATTTGAGCTGAAAAGTGACTGCCCTTACTTGAAACGAAGTCTTGCTTGTAGGAAGACACAGAGCCTGGAATATAACTCCATTTCTGAAGGGAAACACACAGCATAGTTCTCATCGATGGATCACACTCTGCTTTAGAGCAAGAAGCACGCTCTTGCTTTCTAGAGTCTCTAATAGAGCAGGAAACTTGAGTGTGCTCAGAACAAAAGAACTGTGTTTCCTACACATATGGGCCATATCTAGTTCAACTCTGCTTCTGAAACTGAAACAAACCAGTGGTCCTCAAACATCCAATGCTTGTCAGTTAAGATGAGAAACGTGTGAGCTTCGTGAACGATGTAGTTCGTTTGAGCAGTAAAGTAACTGCCCATACCTGAAACGAAGTCTTGCTTGTAGGAAGACTCCGAGCCTGGGATTTAACTCCATTTCTGAACTGAAACACACAGCAGAGTTCTCATCCATTGATCACACTGTGCTTTAGAGCTAGAAGCACGCTCTTGCTTTCCAGGGTCTCTAAGACTGCAGGAAATGTAAGTGTGATGAGAACAAAAGAACGGTGTGCCCTACACATACGGATCATATCTAGTACAACTCTGCCTCTGAAATTGATACAAAGCACAGGTCCTCTAACATCCAATGCTTGTCAGTTAAGATGAGAAACGTGTGCCCTTTGTGAACGATGTAGATCGTTTGAGCTGAAGAGTGACTGCCCTTACTTGAAACGAAGTCTTGCTTGTAGGAAGACACAGAGCCTGGAATATAACTCCATTTCTGAAGGGAAACACACAGCATAGTTCTCATCGATGGATCACACTCTGCTTTAGAGCAAGAAGCATGCTCTTTCTTTCCAGAGTCTCTAAGACAGCAGGAAACGTGAGTGTGCTCAGAACAAAGAACAGTGTTTCCTCCACATACAGCCCATATCTAGTTCAACTCTGCTTCAGAAACTGATACAAAGCACTGGTCCTCTAACATTCAATGCTTGTCAGTTAAGATGAGAAACGTGTGAGCTTCGTGAACGATGTAGTTCCTTTGATCTGAAAAATGACTGCACTTACTTGAAACGAAGTCTTGCTTGTAGGAAGACAAAGAGCCTGGAATTTAACTCCATTTCTGAAGGGAAACACACAGAATAGTTCGCTTCGATGGATCACACTCTGCTTTAGAGCAAGAGCACGCTCTTGCTTTCTAGAGTCTCTAATACAGCCGGAAACTTGAGTGTGCTCAGAACAAAAGAACTGTGTTTCCTACACATACGGGCCATATCTAGTTCAACTCTGCTTCTGAACCTGAAACAAACCACAGGTCCACTAACATCCAATCCTTGTCAGTTAAGATGAGAAACGTGTGAGCTTCGTGAACGATGTAGTGCGTTTGAGCTGTAAAGTAACTGCCCTTACCTGAAACGAAGTCTTGCTTGTAGGAAGACTCAGAGCCTGGGATTTAACTCCATTTCTGAAGTGAAACACAGAGCTGAGTTCTCATCCATTGATCACACTCTGCTTTAGAGCCAGAAGCACGCTCTTGCTTTCCAGAGTCTCTAAGACAGCAGGAAATGTGAGTGTGATGAAAAAAAAGAACGGTGTTACCTACAACACGGACCATATCTAGTACAACTCTGCCTCTGAAATTGATACAAAGCACAGGTCCTCTAAGATCCAATGCTTGTCAGTTAAGATGAGAAACATGTGAGCTTCGTGAACGATGTAGATCATTTGAGCTGAAAAGTGACTGCCCTTACTTGAAACGAAGTCTTGCTTGTAGGAAGACACAGAGCCTGGAATATAACTCCATTTCTGAAGGGAAACACACAGCATAGTTCTCATCGATGGATCACACTCTGCTTTAGAGCAAGAAGCACGCTCTTGCTTTCTAGAGTCTCTAATAGAGCAGGAAACTTGAGTGTGCTCAGAACAAAAGAACTGTGTTTCCTACACATATGGGCCATATCTAGTTCAACTCTGCTTCTGAAACTGAAACAAACCAGTGGTCCTCTAACATCCAATGCTTGTCAGTTAAGATGAGAAACGTGTGAGCTTCGTGAACGATGTAGTTCGTTTGAGCAGTAAAGTGACTGCCCTTACTTGAAACGAAGTCTTGCTTGTAGGAAGACAGAGAGCCTGGAATATAACTCCATTTCTGAAGGGAAACACACAGCATAGTTCTCATCGATGGATCACACTCTGCTTTAGAGCAAGAAGCACGCACTTGCTTTCTAGAGTCTCTAATACAGCAGGAAACTTGAGTGTCCTCAGAACAAAAGAACTGTGTTTCCTACACTTAGGGCCATATCTAGTTCAACTCTGCTTCTGAAACTGAAACAAACCACAGGTCCTCTAACATCCAATGCTTGTCAGTTTAGATGAGCAACGTGTGATCTTCGTGAACGATGTAGTTCATTTGAGCTTAAAAGTGACTGCCCTTACTTGAATGAAGTCTTGCTTGTAGGAAGACTCCGAGCCTGGTTTTTAACTCCATTTCTGAACTGAAACACACAGCAGAGTTCTCATCCATTGATCACACTGTGCTTTAGAGCTAGAAGCACGCTCTTGCTTTCCAGGGTCTCTAAGACTGCAGGAAATGTAAGTGTGATGAGAACAAAAGAACGGTGTGCCCTACACATACGGATCATATCTAGTACAACTCTGCCTCTGAAATTGATACAAAGCACAGGTCCTCTAACATCCAATGCTTGTCAGTTAAGATGAGAAACGTGTGCCCTTTGTGAACGATGTAGATCGTTTGAGCTGAAGAGTGACTGCCCTTACTTGAAACGAAGTCTTGCTTGTAGGAAGACACAGAGCCTGGAATATAACTCCATTTCTGAAGGGAAACACACAGCATAGTTCTCATCGATGGATCACACTCTGCTTTAGAGCAAGAAGCATGCTCTTTCTTTCTAGAGTCTCTAATACCGCAGGAAACGTGAGTGTGCTCAGAACAAAGAACAGTGTTTCCTCCACATACAGCCCATATCTAGTTCAACTCTGCTTCAGAAACTGATACAAAGCACTGGTCCTCTAACATTCAATGCTTGTCAGTTAAGATGAGAAACGTGTGACCTTCGTGAACGATGTAGTTCCTTTGATCTGAAAAATGACTGCACTTACTTGAAACGAAGTCTTGCTTGTAGGAAGACAAAGAGCCTGGAATTTAACTCCATTTCTGAAGGGAAACACACAGAATAGTTCTCTTCGATGGATCACACTCTGCTTTAGAGCAAGAGCACGCTCTTGCTTTCTAGAGTCTCTAATACAGCCGGAAACTTGAGTGTGCTCAGAACAAAAGAACTGTGTTTCCTACACATACGGGCCATATCTAGTTCAACTCTGCTTCTGAACCTGAAACAAACCACAGGTCCACTAACATCCAATCCTTGTCAGTTAAGATGAGAAACGTGTGAGCTTCGTGAACGATGTAGTGCGTTTGAGCTGTAAAGTAACTGCCCTTACCTGAAACGAAGTCTTGCTTGTAGGAAGACTCAGAGCCTGGGATTTAACTCCATTTCTGAAGTGAAACACAGAGCTGAGTTCTCATCCATTGATCACACTCTGCTTTAGAGCCAGAAGCACGCTCTTGCTTTCCAGAGTCTCTAAGACAGCAGGAAATGTGAGTGTGATGAAAAAAAAGAACGGTGTTACCTACAACACGGACCATATCTAGTACAACTCTGCCTCTGAAATTGATACAAAGCACAGGTCCTCTAAGATCCAATGCTTGTCAGTTAAGATGAGAAACATGTGAGCTTCGTGAACGATGTAGATCATTTGAGCTGAAAAGTGACTGCCCTTACTTGAAACGAAGTCTTGCTTGTAGGAAGACACAGAGCCTGGAATATAACTCCATTTCTGAAGGGAAACACACAGCATAGTTCTCATCGATGGATCACACTCTGCTTTAGAGCAAGAAGCACGCTCTTGCTTTCTAGAGTCTCTAATAGAGCAGGAAACTTGAGTGTGCTCAGAACAAAAGAACTGTGTTTCCTACACATATGGGCCATATCTAGTTCAACTCTGCTTCTGAAACTGAAACAAACCAGTGGTCCTCTAACATCCAATGCTTGTCAGTTAAGATGAGAAACGTGTGAGCTTCGTGAACGATGTAGTTCGTTTGAGCAGTAAAGTAACTGCCCATACCTGAAACGAAGTCTTGCTTGTAGGAAGACTCCGAGCCTGGGATTTAACTCCATTTCTGAACTGAAACACACAGCAGAGTTCTCATCCATTGATCACACTGTGCTTTAGAGTTAGAAGCACGCTCTTGCTTTCCAGGGTCTCTAAGACTGCAGGAAATGTAAGTGTGATGAGAACAAAAGAACGGTGTGCCCTACACATACGGATCATATCTAGTACAACTCTGCCTCTGAAATTGATACAAAGCACAGGTCCTCTAACATCCAATGCTTGTCAGTTAAGATGAGAAACGTGTGCCCTTTGTGAACGATGTAGATCGTTTGAGCTGAAGAGTGACTGCCCTTACTTGAAACGAAGTCTTGCTTGTAGGAAGACACAGAGCCTGGAATATAACTCCATTTCTGAAGGGAAACACACAGCATAGTTCTCATCGATGGATCACACTCTGCTTTAGAGCAAGAAGCATGCTCTTTCTTTCCAGAGTCTCTAAGACAGCAGGAAACGTGAGTGTGCTCAGAACAAAGAACAGTGTTTCCTCCACATACAGCCCATATCTAGTTCAACTCTGCTTCAGAAACTGATACAAAGCACTGGTCCTCTAACATTCAATGCTTGTCAGTTAAGATGAGAAACGTGTGAGCTTCGTGAACGATGTAGTTCCTTTGATCTGAAAAATGACTGCACTTACTTGAAACGAAGTCTTGCTTGTAGGAAGACAAAGAGCCTGGAATTTAACTCCATTTCTGAAGGGAAACACACAGAATAGTTCTCTTCGATGGATCACACTCTGCTTTAGAGCAAGAGCACGCTCTTGCTTTCTAGAGTCTCTAATACAGCCGGAAACTTGAGTGTGCTCAGAACAAAAGAACTGTGTTTCCTACACATACGGGCCATATCTAGTTCAACTCTGCTTCTGAACCTGAAACAAACCACAGGTCCACTAACATCCAATCCTTGTCAGTTAAGATGAGAAACGTGTGAGCTTCGTGAACGATGTAGTGCGTTTGAGCTGTAAAGTAACTGCCCTTACCTGAAACGAAGTCTTGCTTGTAGGAAGACTCAGAGCCTGGGATTTAACTCCATTTCTGAAGTGAAACACAGAGCTGAGTTCTCATCCATTGATCACACTCTGCTTTAGAGCCAGAAGCACGCTCTTGCTTTCCAGAGTCTCTAAGACAGCAGGAAATGTGAGTGTGATGAAAAAAAAGAACGGTGTTACCTACAACACGGACCATATCTAGTACAACTCTGCCTCTGAAATTGATACAAAGCACAGGTCCTCTAAGATCCAATGCTTGTCAGTTAAGATGAGAAACATGTGAGCTTTGTGAACGATGTAGATCATTTGAGCTGAAAAGTGACTGCCCTTACTTGAAACGAAGTCTTGCTTGTAGGAAGACACAGAGCCTGGAATATAACTCCATTTCTGAAGGGAAACACACAGCATAGTTCTCATCGATGGATCACACTCTGCTTTAGAGCAAGAAGCACGCTCTTGCTTTCTAGAGTCTCTAATAGAGCAGGAAACTTGAGTGTGCTCAGAACAAAAGAACTGTGTTTCCTACACATATGGGCCATATCTAGTTCAACTCTGCTTCTGAAACTGAAACAAACCAGTGGTCCTCTAACATCCAATGCTTG
Organism: Onychomys leucogaster; assembly: GCA_949786385.1. Classification (NCBI taxonomy): domain Eukaryota; kingdom Metazoa; phylum Chordata; class Mammalia; order Rodentia; family Cricetidae; genus Onychomys; species Onychomys leucogaster. Next base: position 1,903,284 of record CATKUP010000056.1, read on the forward strand.
TCAGTTAAGATGAGAAACGTGTGAGCTTCGTGAACGATGTAGTTCGTTTGAGCAGTAAAGTAACTGCCCATACCTGAAACGAAGTCTTGCTTGTAGGAAGACTCCGAGCCTGGGATTTAACTCCATTTCTGAACTGAAACACACAGCAGAGTTCTCATCCATTGATCACACTGTGCTTTAGAGCTAGAAGCACGCTCTTGCTTTCCAGGGTCTCTAAGACTGCAGGAAATGTGAGTGTGATGAGAACAAAAGAACGGTGTGCCCTACACATACGGATCATATCTAGTACAACTCTGCCTCTGAAATTGATACAAAGCACAGGTCCTCTAACATCCAATGCTTGTCAGTTAAGATGAGAAACGTGTGCCCTTTGTGAACGATGTAGATCGTTTGAGCTGAAGAGTGACTGCCCTTACTTGAAACGAATTCATGCTTGTAGGAAGACACAGAGCCTGGAATATAACTCCATTTCTGAAGGGAAACAGACAGCATAGTTCTCATCGATGGATCACACTCTGCTTTAGAGCAAGAAGCATGCTCTTTCTTTCTAGAGTCTCTAATACCGCAGGAAACGTGAGTGTGCTCAGAACAAAGAACAGTGTTTCCTACACATACAGGCCATATCTAGTTCAACCCTGCTTCAGAAACTGATACAAAGCACTGGTCCTCTAACATTCAATGCTTGTCAGTTAAGATGAGAAACGTGTGAGCTTCCTGAACGATGTAGTTCCTTTGATCTGAAAAATGACTGCACTTACTTGAAACGTAGTCTTGCATGTAACGAAGACACAGAGCGTGGAATAAAACTCCATTTCTGAAGGGAAACACACAGCATAGTTCTCATCGATGGATCACACTCTGTTTTAGAACAAGAAGCACGCTCTTGCTTTCTAGAGTCTCTAATACAGCCGGAAACTTGAGTGTCCTCAGAACAAAAGAACTGTGTTTCCTACACATAGAGCCATATCTAGTTCAACTCTGCTTCTGAAACTGAAGCAAACCACAGGTCCTCTAACATCCAATGCTTGTCAGTTTAGATGAGAAACGTGTGATCTTCGTGAACGACGTAGTTCATTTGAGCTGAAAAGTGACTGCCCTTACTTGAATGAAGTCTTGCTTGTAGGAAGACTCAGAGCATGGGATTTAACTCCATTTCTGAAGTGAAACACACAGCATAGTTCTCATCGATGGATCACACTCTGCTTTAGAGCAAGAAGCATGCTCTTTCTTTCTAGAGTCTCTAATACTGCAGGAAACGTGAGTGTGCTCAGAACAAGAGAACAGTGTTTCCTACACATACAGGCCATATCTAGTTCAACTCTGCTTCTGAAACTGATACAAAGCAATGGTACTCTAACATTCAATGCTTGTCAGTTAAGATGAGAAACGTGTGAGCTTTGTGAACGATGTAGTTCCTTTGATCTGAAAAATGACTGCACTTACTTGAAACGAAGTCTTGCTTGTAGGAAGACAAAGACCCTGGAATTTAACTCCATTTCTGAAGTGAAACACACAGCAGAGTTCTCATCCATTGATCACACTCTGCTTTAGAGCCAGAAGCACGCACTTGCTTTCCAGAGTCTCTAAGACAGCAGGAAAAGTGAGTGTGCTCAGAAGAAAAGAACGGTGTTTCCTATACATACGGACAATATCTAGTTCAACTCTGCTTCTGAAACTGAAACAAACCAGAGGTCCTCTAACATCCAATTCTTGTCAGTTAAGATGAGACACATGTGAGATTCGGTAACGATGGAGTTCGTTTGAGCTGTAAATTAACTGCCCTTACCTTAAATGAAGTCTTGCTTGTAGGAAGACTCAGAGCCTGGGTTTAACTCCATTTCTGAAGTGAAACACAGAGCAGAGTTCTCATCCATTGATCACACTCTGCTTTAGAGCCAGAAGCACGCTCTTGCTTTCCAGAGTCTCTAAGACAGTAGGAAATGTGAGTGTGATGAAAAAAAAGAACGGTGTTACCTACAACACGGACCATATCTAGTACAACTCTGCCTCTGAAATTGATACAAAGCACAGGTCCTCTAAGATCCAATGCTTGTCAGTTAAGATGAGAAACATGTGAGCTTCGTGAACGATGTAGATCATTTGAGCTGAAAAGTGACTGCCCTTACTTGAAACGAAGTCTTGCTTGTAGGAAGACACAGAGCCTGGAATATAACTCCATTTCTGAAGGGAAACACACAGCATAGTTCTCATCGATGGATCACACTCTGCTTTAGAGCAAGAAGCACGCTCTTGCTTTCTAGAGTCTCTAATAGAGCAGGAAACTTGAGTGTGCTCAGAACAAAAGAACTGTGTTTCCTACACATATGGGCCATATCTAGTTCAACTCTGCTTCTGAAACTGAAACAAACCAGTGGTCCTCTAACATCCAATGCTTGTCAGTTAAGATGAGAAACGTGTGAGCTTCGTGAACGATGTAGTTCGTTTGAGCAGTAAAGTAACTGCCCATACCTGAAACGAAGTCTTGCTTGTAGGAAGACTCCGAGCCTGGGATTTAACTCCATTTCTGAACTGAAACACACAGCAGAGTTCTCATCCATTGATCACACTGTGCTTTAGAGCTAGAAGCACGCTCTTGCTTTCCAGGGTCTCTAAGACTGCAGGAAATGTGAGTGTGATGAGAACAAAAGAACGGTGTGCCCTACACATACGGATCATATCTAGTACAACTCTGCCTCTGAAATTGATACAAAGCACAGGTCCTCTAACATCCAATGCTTGTCAGTTAAGATGAGAAACGTGTGCCCTTTGTGAACGATGTAGATCGTTTGAGCTGAAGAGTGACTGCCCTTACTTGAAACGAAGTCATGCTTGTAGGAAGACACAGAGCCTGGAATATAACTCCATTTCTGAAGGGAAACAGACAGCATAGTTCTCATCGATGGATCACACTCTGCTTTAGAGCAAGAAGCATGCTCTTTCTTTCTAGAGTCTCTAATACCGCAGGAAACGTGAGTGTGCTCAGAAGAAAGAACAGTGTTTCTTACACATACAGGCCATATCTAGTTCAACCCTGCTTCAGAAACTGATACAAAGCACTGGTCCTCTAACATTCAATGCTTGTCAGTTAAGATGAGAAACGTGTGAGCTTCCTGAACGATGTAGTTCCTTTGATCTGAAAAATGACTGCACTTACTTGAAACGTAGTCTTGCTTGTAGGAAGACACAGAGCGTGGAATAAAACTCCATTTCTGAAGGGAAACACACAGCATAGTTCTCATCGATGGATCACACTCTGTTTTAGAACAAGAAGCACGCTCTTGCTTTCTAGAGTCTCTAATACAGCCGGAAACTTGAGTGTCCTCAGAACAAAAGAACTGTGTTTCCTACACATAGAGCCATATCTAGTTCAACTCTGCTTCTGAAACTGAAGCAAACCACAGGTCCTCTAACATCCAATGCTTGTCAGTTTAGATGAGAAACGTGTGATCTTCGTGAACGACGTAGTTCATTTGAGCTGAAAAGTGACTGCCCTTACTTGAATGAAGTCTTGCTTGTAGGAAGACTCAGAGCATGGGATTTAACTCCATTTCTGAAGTGAAACACACAGCATAGTTCTCATCGATGGATCACACTCTGCTTTAGAGCAAGAAGCATGCTCTTTCTTTCTAGAGTCTCTAATACTGCAGGAAACGTGAGTGTGCTCAGAACAAAAGAACAGTGTTTCCTACACATACAGGCCATATCTAGTTCAACTCTGCTTCTGAAACTGTTACAAAGCAATGGTACTCTAACATTCAATGCTTGTCAGTTAAGATGAGAAACGTGTGAGCTTTGTGAACGATGTAGTTCCTTTGATCTGAAAAATGACTGCACTTACTTGAAACGAAGTCTTGCTTGTAGGAAGACAAAGAGCCTGGAATTTAACTCCATTTCTGAAGTGAAACACACAGCAGAGTTCTCATCCATTGATCACACTCTGCTTTAGAGCCAGAAGCACGCACTTGCTTTCCAGAGTCTCTAAGACAGCAGGAAAAGTGAGTGTGCTCAGAAGAAAAGAACGGTGTTTCCTATACATACGGACAATATCTAGTTCAACTCTGCTTCTGAAACTGAAACAAACCAGAGGTCCTCTAACATCCAATTCTTGTCAGTTAAGATGAGACACATGTGAGATTCGGTAACGATGGAGTTCGTTTGAGCTGTAAATTAACTGCCCTTACCTTAAATGAAGTCTTGCTTGTAGGAAGACTCAGAGCCTGGGTTTAACTCCATTTCTGAAGTGAAACACAGAGCAGAGTTCTCATCCATTGATCACACTCTGCTTTAGAGCCAGAAGCACGCTCTTGCTTTCCAGGGTCTCTAAGACAGCAAGAAATGTCAGTGTGATGAAAACAAAAGAACGGTGTCACCTACACACACGGACCATATCGAGTACAACTCTGCCTCTGAAATTGATACAAAGCACAGGTCCTCTAAGATCCAATGCTTGTCAGTTAAGATGAGAAACGTGTGAGCTTTGTGAACGATGTAGTTCGTTTGAGCAGTAAAGTAACTGCCCATACCTGAAACGAACTCTTGCTTGTAGGAAGACTCCGAGCCTGGGATTTAACTCCATTTCTGAAGTGAAACACACAGCAGAGTTCTCATCCATTGATCACACTCTGCTTTAGAGCCAGAAGCACGCACTTGCTTTCCAGAGTCTCTAAGACAGCAGGAAAAGTGAGTGTGCTCAGAAGAAAAGAACGGTGTTTCCTATACATACGGACAATATCTAGTTCAACTCTGCTTCTGAAACTGAAACAAACCAGAGGTCCTCTAACATCCAATGCTTGTCAGTTAAGATGAGAAACGTGTGAGCTTCGTGAATGATGTAGTTCCTTTGATCTGAAAAATGACTGCACTTACTTGAAACGACGTCTTGCTTGTAGGAAGACAATGAACCTGGAATTTAACTCCATTTCTGAAGGGAAACACACAGAATAGTTCTCTTCGATGGATCACACTCTGCTTTAGAGCAAGAGCACGCTCTTGCTTTCTAGAGTCTCTAATACAGCCGGAAAATTGAGTGTGCTCAGAACAAAAGAACGGTGTTTCCTACACATACGGGGCATATCTAGTTCAACTCTGCTTCTGAACCTGAAACAAACCACAGGTCCTCTAACATCCAATGCTTGTCAGTTAAGATGAGAAACGTGTGAGCTTCGTGAACGATGTAGATCGTTTGAGCTGAAAAGTGACTGCCCTTACTTGAAACGAAGTCTTGCTTGTAGGAAGACAGAGAGCCTGGAATATAACTCCATTTCTGAAGGGAAACACACAGCATAGTTCTCATCGATGGATCACACTCTGCTTTAGAGCAAGAAGCACGCTCTTGCTTTCTAGAGTCTCTAATACAGCAGGAAACTTGAGTGTCCTCAGAACAAAAGAACTGTGTTTCCTACACATAGGGCCATATCTAGTTCAACTCTGCTTCTGAAACTGAAACAAACCACAGGTCCTCTAACATCCAATGCTTGTCAGTTTAGATGAGCAACGTGTGATCTTCGTGAACGATGTAGTTCATTTGAGCTTAAAAGTGACTGCCCATACTTGAATGAAGTCTTGCTTGTAGGAAGACTCAGAGCATGGGATTTAACTCAATTTCTGAAGTGAAACACACAGCCTAGTTCTCATCGATGGATCACACTCTGCTTTAGAGCAAGAAGCATGCTCTTTCTTTCTAGAGTCTCTTATACCGCAGGAAACGTGAGTGTGCTCAGAACAAAAGAACAGTGTTTCCTACACATACAGGCCATATCTAGTTCAACTCTGCTTCTGAACCTGATACAAAGCACTGGTACTCTAACATTCAATGCTTGTCAGTTAAGATGAGAAACGTGTGAGCTTCGTGAACGATGTAGTTCCTTTGATCTGAAAAATGACTGCACTTACTTGAAACGAAGTCTTGCTTGTAGGAAGACAAAGAGCCTGGAATTTAACTCCATTTCTGAAGGGAAACACACAGCATAATTCTCTTCGATGGATCACACTCTGCTTTAGAGCAAGAGCACGCTCTTGCTTTCTAGAGTCTCTAATACAGTTGGAAACTTGAGTGTGCTCAGAACAAAAGAACGGTGTTTCCTACACATACGGGCCACATCTAGTTCAACTCTGCTTCTGAACCTGAAACAAACCACAGGTCCTCTAACATCCATTGCTTGTCAGTTAAGATGAGAAACGTGTGAGCTTCGTGAACGATGTAGTTTGTTTGAGCTGTAAAGTAACTGCCCTTACCTGAAACGAATTCTTGCTTGTAGAAAGTCTCAGAGCCTGGGATTTAACTCCATTTGTGAAGTGAAACACAGAGCTGAGTTCTCATCCATTGATCACACTCTGCTTTAGAGCCAGAAGCACGCACTTGCTTTCCAGAGTCTCTAAGACAGCAGGAAAAGTGAGTGTGCTCAGAAGAAAAGAACGGTGTTTCCTATACATACGGACAATATCTAGTTCAACTCTGCTTCTGAAACTGAAACAAACCAGAGGTCCTCTAACATCCAATTCTTGTCAGTTAAGATGAGACACATGTGAGATTCGGTAACGATGGAGTTCGTTTGAGCTGTAAATTAACTGCCCTTACCTTAAATGAAGTCTTGCTTGTAGGAAGACTCAGAGCCTGGGTTTAACTCCATTTCTGAAGTGAAACACAGAGCAGAGTTCTCATCCATTGATCACACTCTGCTTTAGAGCCAGAAGCACGCTCTTGCTTTCCAGGGTCTCTAAGACAGCAAGAAATGTCAGTGTGATGAAAACAAAAGAACGGTGTCACCTACACACACGGACCATATCGAGTACAACTCTGCCTCTGAAATTGATACAAAGCACAGGTCCTCTAAGATCCAATGCTTGTCAGTTAAGATGAGAAACGTGTGAGCTTTGTGAACGATGTAGTTCGTTTGAGCAGTAAAGTAACTGCCCATACCTGAAACGAAGTCTTGCTTGTAGGAAGACTCCGAGCCTGGGATTTAACTCCATTTCTGAAGTGAAACACACAGCAGAGTTCTCATCCATTGATCACACTCTGCTTTAGAGCCAGAAGCACGCACTTGCTTTCCAGAGTCTCTAAGACAGCAGGAAAAGTGAGTGTGCTCAGAAGAAAAGAACGGTGTTTCCTATACATACGGACAATATCTAGTTCAACTCTGCTTCTGAAACTGAAACAAACCAGAGGTCCTCTAACATCCAATGCTTGTCAGTTAAGATGAGAAACGTGTGAGCTTCGTGAATGATGTAGTTCCTTTGATCTGAAAAATGACTGCACTTACTTGAAACGACGTCTTGCTTGTAGGAAGACAATGAACCTGGAATTTAACTCCATTTCTGAAGGGAAACACACAGAATAGTTCTCTTCGATGGATCACACTCTGCTTTAGAGCAAGAGCACGCTCTTGCTTTCTAGAGTCTCTAATACAGCCGGAAAATTGAGTGTGCTCAGAACAAAAGAACGGTGTTTCCTACACATACGGGGCATATCTAGTTCAACTCTGCTTCTGAACCTGAAACAAACCACAGGTCCTCTAACATCCAATGCTTGTCAGTTAAGATGAGAAACGTGTGAGCTTCGTGAACGATGTAGATCGTTTGAGCTGAAAAGTGACTGCCCTTACTTGAAACGAAGTCTTGCTTGTAGGAAGACAGAGAGCCTGGAATATAACTCCATTTCTGAAGGGAAACACACAGCATAGTTCTCATCGATGGATCACACTCTGCTTTAGAGCAAGAAGCACGCTCTTGCTTTCTAGAGTCTCTAATACAGCAGGAAACTTGAGTGTCCTCAGAACAAAAGAACTGTGTTTCCTACACATAGGGCCATATCTAGTTCAACTCTGCTTCTGAAACTGAAACAAACCACAGGTCCTCTAACATCCAATGCTTGTCAGTTTAGATGAGCAACGTGTGATCTTCGTGAACGATGTAGTTCATTTGAGCTTAAAAGTGACTGCCCATACTTGAATGAAGTCTTGCTTGTAGGAAGACTCAGAGCATGGGATTTAACTCAATTTCTGAAGTGAAACACACAGCCTAGTTCTCATCGATGGATCACACTCTGCTTTAGAGCAAGAAGCATGCTCTTTCTTTCTAGAGTCTCTTATACCGCAGGAAACGTGAGTGTGCTCAGAACAAAAGAACAGTGTTTCCTACACATACAGGCCATATCTAGTTCAACTCTGCTTCTGAACCTGATACAAAGCACTGGTACTCTAACATTCAATGCTTGTCAGTTAAGATGAGAAACGTGTGAGCTTCGTGAACGATGTAGTTCCTTTGATCTGAAAAATGACTGCACTTACTTGAAACGAAGTCTTGCTTGTAGGAAGACAAAGAGCCTGGAATTTAACTCCATTTCTGAAGGGAAACACACAGCATAATTCTCTTCGATGGATCACACTCTGCTTTAGAGCAAGAGCACGCTCTTGCTTTCTAGAGTCTCTAATACAGTTGGAAACTTGAGTGTGCTCAGAACAAAAGAACGGTGTTTCCTACACATACGGGCCTCATCTAGTTCAACTCTGCTTCTGAACCTGAAACAAACCACAGGTCCTCTAACATCCATTGCTTGTCAGTTAAGATGAGAAACGTGTGAGCTTCGTGAACGATGTAGTTTGTTTGAGCTGTAAAGTAACTGCCCTTACCTGAAACGAATTCTTGCTTGTAGAAAGTCTCAGAGCCTGGGATTTAACTCCATTTGTGAAGTGAAACACAGAGCTGAGTTCTCATCCATTGATCACACTCTGCTTTAGAGCCAGAAGCACGCTCTTGCTTTCCAGGGTCTCTAAGACAGCAGGAAATGTGAGTGTGATGAAAACAAAAGAACGGTGTTACCTACAACACGGACCATATCTAGTACAACTCTGACTCTGAAATTGATACAAAGCACAGGTCCTCTAAGATCCAATGCTTGTCAGTTAAGATGAGAAACATGTGAGCTTCGTGAACGATGTAGATCGTTTGAGCTGAAAAGTGAATGCCCTTACTTGAAACGAAGTCTTGCTTGTAGGAAGACACAGAGCCTGGAATATAACTCCATTTCTGAAGGGAAACACACAGCATAGTTCTCATCGATGGTTCACACTCTGCTTTAGAACAAGAAGCACGCTCTTTCTTTCTAGAGTCTCTAATAGAGCAGGAAACGTGAGTGTGCTCAGAAGAAAGAACAGTGTTTCTTACACATACAGGCCATATCTAGTTCAACCCTGCTTCAGAAACTGATACAAAGCACTGGTCCTCTAACATTCAATGCTTGTCAGTTAAGATGAGAAACGTGTGAGCTTCCTGAACGATGTAGTTCCTTTGATCTGAAAAATGACTGCACTTACTTGAAACGTAGTCTTGCTTGTAGGAAGACACAGAGCGTGGAATAAAACTCCATTTCTGAAGGGAAACACACAGCATAGTTCTCATCGATGGATCACACTCTGTTTTAGAACAAGAAGCACGCTCTTGCTTTCTAGAGTCTCTAATACAGCCGGAAACTTGAGTGTCCTCAGAACAAAAGAACTGTGTTTCCTACACATAGAGCCATATCTAGTTCAACTCTGCTTCTGAAACTGAAGCAAACCACAGGTCCTCTAACATCCAATGCTTGTCAGTTTAGATGAGAAACGTGTGATCTTCGTGAACGACGTAGTTCATTTGAGCTGAAAAGTGACTGCCCTTACTTGAATGAAGTCTTGCTTGTAGGAAGACTCAGAGCATGGGATTTAACTCCATTTCTGAAGTGAAACACACAGCATAGTTCTCATCGATGGATCACACTCTGCTTTAGAGCAAGAAGCATGCTCTTTCTTTCTAGAGTCTCTAATACTGCAGGAAACGTGAGTGTGCTCAGAACAAAAGAACAGTGTTTCCTACACATACAGGCCATATCTAGTTCAACTCTGCTTCTGAAACTGATACAAAGCAATGGTACTCTAACATTCAATGCTTGTCAGTTAAGATGAGAAACGTGTGAGCTTTGTGAACGATGTAGTTCCTTTGATCTGAAAAATGACTGCACTTACTTGAAACGAAGTCTTGCTTGTAGGAAGACAAAGAGCCTGGAATTTAACTCCATTTCTGAAGTGAAACACACAGCAGAGTTCTCATCCATTGATCACACTCTGCTTTAGAGCCAGAAGCACGCACTTGCTTTCCAGAGTCTCTAAGACAGCAGGAAAAGTGAGTGTGCTCAGAAGAAAAGAACGGTGTTTCCTATACATACGGACAATATCTAGTTCAACTCTGCTTCTGAAACTGAAACAAACCAGAGGTCCTCTAACATCCAATTCTTGTCAGTTAAGATGAGACACATGTGAGATTCGGTAACGATGGAGTTCGTTTGAGCTGTAAATTAACTGCCCTTACCTTAAATGAAGTCTTGCTTGTAGGAAGACTCAGAGCCTGGGTTTAACTCCATTTCTGAAGTGAAACACAGAGCAGAGTTCTCATCCATTGATCACACTCTGCTTTAGAGCCAGAAGCACGCTCTTGCTTTCCAGGGTCTCTAAGACAGCAAGAAATGTCAGTGTGATGAAAACAAAAGAACGGTGTCACCTACACACACGGACCATATCGAGTACAACTCTGCCTCTGAAATTGATACAAAGCACAGGTCCTCTAAGATCCAATGCTTGTCAGTTAAGATGAGAAACGTGTGAGCTTTGTGAACGATGTAGTTCGTTTGAGCAGTAAAGTAACTGCCCATACCTGAAACGAACTCTTGCTTGTAGGAAGACTCCGAGCCTGGGATTTAACTCCATTTCTGAAGTGAAACACACAGCAGAGTTCTCATCCATTGATCACACTCTGCTTTAGAGCCAGAAGCACGCACTTGCTTTCCAGAGTCTCTAAGACAGCAGGAAAAGTGAGTGTGCTCAGAAGAAAAGAACGGTGTTTCCTATACATACGGACAATATCTAGTTCAACTCTGCTTCTGAAACTGAAACAAACCAGAGGTCCTCTAACATCCAATGCTTGTCAGTTAAGATGAGAAACGTGTGAGCTTCGTGAATGATGTAGTTCCTTTGATCTGAAAAATGACTGCACTTACTTGAAACGACGTCTTGCTTGTAGGAAGACAATGAACCTGGAATTTAACTCCATTTCTGAAGGGAAACACACAGAATAGTTCTCTTCGATGGATCACACTCTGCTTTAGAGCAAGAGCACGCTCTTGCTTTCTAGAGTCTCTAATACAGCCGGAAAATTGAGTGTGCTCAGAACAAAAGAACGGTGTTTCCTACACATACGGGGCATATCTAGTTCAACTCTGCTTCTGAACCTGAAACAAACCACAGGTCCTCTAACATCCAATGCTTGTCAGTTAAGATGAGAAACGTGTGAGCTTCGTGAACGATGTAGATCGTTTGAGCTGAAAAGTGACTGCCCTTACTTGAAACGAAGTCTTGCTTGTAGGAAGACAGAGAGCCTGGAATATAACTCCATTTCTGAAGGGAAACACACAGCATAGTTCTCATCGATGGATCACACTCTGCTTTAGAGCAAGAAGCACGCTCTTGCTTTCTAGAGTCTCTAATACAGCAGGAAACTTGAGTGTCCTCAGAACAAAAGAACTGTGTTTCCTACACATAGGGCCATATCTAGTTCAACTCTGCTTCTGAAACTGAAACAAACCACAGGTCCTCTAACATCCAATGCTTGTCAGTTTAGATGAGCAACGTGTGATCTTCGTGAACGATGTAGTTCATTTGAGCTTAAAAGTGACTGCCCATACTTGAATGAAGTCTTGCTTGTAGGAAGACTCAGAGCATGGGATTTAACTCAATTTCTGAAGTGAAACACACAGCCTAGTTCTCATCGATGGATCACACTCTGCTTTAGAGCAAGAAGCATGCTCTTTCTTTCTAGAGTCTCTTATACCGCAGGAAACGTGAGTGTGCTCAGAACAAAAGAACAGTGTTTCCTACACATACAGGCCATATCTAGTTCAACTCTGCTTCTGAACCTGATACAAAGCACTGGTACTCTAACATTCAATGCTTGTCAGTTAAGATGAGAAACGTGTGAGCTTCGTGAACGATGTAGTTCCTTTGATCTGAAAAATGACTGCACTTACTTGAAACGAAGTCTTGCTTGTAGGAAGACAAAGAGCCTGGAATTTAACTCCATTTCTGAAGGGAAACACACAGCATAATTCTCTTCGATGGATCACACTCTGCTTTAGAGCAAGAGCACGCTCTTGCTTTCTAGAGTCTCTAATACAGTTGGAAACTTGAGTGTGCTCAGAACAAAAGAACGGTGTTTCCTACACATACGGGCCACATCTAGTTCAACTCTGCTTCTGAACCTGAAACAAACCACAGGTCCTCTAACATCCATTGCTTGTCAGTTAAGATGAGAAACGTGTGAGCTTCGTGAACGATGTAGTTTGTTTGAGCTGTAAAGTAACTGCCCTTACCTGAAACGAATTCTTGCTTGTAGAAAGTCTCAGAGCCTGGGATTTAACTCCATTTGTGAAGTGAAACACAGAGCTGAGTTCTCATCCATTGATCACACTCTGCTTTAGAGCCAGAAGCACGCACTTGCTTTCCAGAGTCTCTAAGACAGCAGGAAAAGTGAGTGTGCTCAGAAGAAAAGAACGGTGTTTCCTATACATACGGACAATATCTAGTTCAACTCTGCTTCTGAAACTGAAACAAACCAGAGGTCCTCTAACATCCAATTCTTGTCAGTTAAGATGAGACACATGTGAGATTCGGTAACGATGGAGTTCGTTTGAGCTGTAAATTAACTGCCCTTACCTTAAATGAAGTCTTGCTTGTAGGAAGACTCAGAGCCTGGGTTTAACTCCATTTCTGAAGTGAAACACAGAGCAGAGTTCTCATCCATTGATCACACTCTGCTTTAGAGCCAGAAGCACGCTCTTGCTTTCCAGGGTCTCTAAGACAGCAAGAAATGTCAGTGTGATGAAAACAAAAGAACGGTGTCACCTACACACACGGACCATATCGAGTACAACTCTGCCTCTGAAATTGATACAAAGCACAGGTCCTCTAAGATCCAATGCTTGTCAGTTAAGATGAGAAACGTGTGAGCTTTGTGAACGATGTAGTTCGTTTGAGCAGTAAAGTAACTGCCCATACCTGAAACGAAGTCTTGCTTGTAGGAAGACTCCGAGCCTGGGATTTAACTCCATTTCTGAAGTGAAACACACAGCAGAGTTCTCATCCATTGATCACACTCTGCTTTAGAGCCAGAAGCACGCACTTGCTTTCCAGAGTCTCTAAGACAGCAGGAAAAGTGAGTGTGCTCAGAAGAAAAGAACGGTGTTTCCTATACATACGGACAATATCTAGTTCAACTCTGCTTCTGAAACTGAAACAAACCAGAGGTCCTCTAACATCCAATGCTTGTCAGTTAAGATGAGAAACGTGTGAGCTTCGTGAATGATGTAGTTCCTTTGATCTGAAAAATGACTGCACTTACTTGAAACGACGTCTTGCTTGTAGGAAGACAATGAACCTGGAATTTAACTCCATTTCTGAAGGGAAACACACAGAATAGTTCTCTTCGATGGATCACACTCTGCTTTAGAGCAAGAGCACGCTCTTGCTTTCTAGAGTCTCTAATACAGCCGGAAAATTGAGTGTGCTCAGAACAAAAGAACGGTGTTTCCTACACATACGGGGCATATCTAGTTCAACTCTGCTTCTGAACCTGAAACAAACCACAGGTCCTCTAACATCCAATGCTTGTCAGTTAAGATGAGAAACGTGTGAGCTTCGTGAACGATGTAGATCGTTTGAGCTGAAAAGTGACTGCCCTTACTTGAAACGAAGTCTTGCTTGTAGGAAGACAGAGAGCCTGGAATATAACTCCATTTCTGAAGGGAAACACACAGCATAGTTCTCATCGATGGATCACACTCTGCTTTAGAGCAAGAAGCACGCTCTTGCTTTCTAGAGTCTCTAATACAGCAGGAAACTTGAGTGTCCTCAGAACAAAAGAACTGTGTTTCCTACACATAGGGCCATATCTAGTTCAACTCTGCTTCTGAAACTGAAACAAACCACAGGTCCTCTAACATCCAATGCTTGTCAGTTTAGATGAGCAACGTGTGATCTTCGTGAACGATGTAGTTCATTTGAGCTTAAAAGTGACTGCCCATACTTGAATGAAGTCTTGCTTGTAGGAAGACTCAGAGCATGGGATTTAACTCAATTTCTGAAGTGAAACACACAGCCTAGTTCTCATCGATGGATCACACTCTGCTTTAGAGCAAGAAGCATGCTCTTTCTTTCTAGAGTCTCTTATACCGCAGGAAACGTGAGTGTGCTCAGAACAAAAGAACAGTGTTTCCTACACATACAGGCCATATCTAGTTCAACTCTGCTTCTGAACCTGATACAAAGCACTGGTACTCTAACATTCAATGCTTGTCAGTTAAGATGAGAAACGTGTGAGCTTCGTGAACGATGTAGTTCCTTTGATCTGAAAAATGACTGCACTTACTTGAAACGAAGTCTTGCTTGTAGGAAGACAAAGAGCCTGGAATTTAACTCCATTTCTGAAGGGAAACACACAGCATAATTCTCTTCGATGGATCACACTCTGCTTTAGAGCAAGAGCACGCTCTTGCTTTCTAGAGTCTCTAATACAGTTGGAAACTTGAGTGTGCTCAGAACAAAAGAACGGTGTTTCCTACACATACGGGCCTCATCTAGTTCAACTCTGCTTCTGAACCTGAAACAAACCACAGGTCCTCTAACATCCATTGCTTGTCAGTTAAGATGAGAAACGTGTGAGCTTCGTGAACGATGTAGTTTGTTTGAGCTGTAAAGTAACTGCCCTTACCTGAAACGAATTCTTGCTTGTAGAAAGTCTCAGAGCCTGGGATTTAACTCCATTTGTGAAGTGAAACACAGAGCTGAGTTCTCATCCATTGATCACACTCTGCTTTAGAGCCAGAAGCACGCTCTTGCTTTCCAGGGTCTCTAAGACAGCAGGAAATGTGAGTGTGATGAAAACAAAAGAACGGTGTTACCTACAACACGGACCATATCTAGTACAACTCTGACTCTGAAATTGATACAAAGCACAGGTCCTCTAAGATCCAATGCTTGTCAGTTAAGATGAGAAACATGTGAGCTTCGTGAACGATGTAGATCGTTTGAGCTGAAAAGTGAATGCCCTTACTTGAAACGAAGTCTTGCTTGTAGGAAGACACAGAGCCTGGAATATAACTCCATTTCTGAAGGGAAACACACAGCATAGTTCTCATCGATGGTTCACACTCTGCTTTAGAACAAGAAGCACGCTCTTTCTTTCTAGAGTCTCTAATAGAGCAGGAAACTTGAGTGTGCTCAGAACAAAAGAACTGTGTTTCCTACACATATGGGCCATACCTAGTTCAACTCTGCTTCTGAAACTGAAAAAAACCAGAGGTCCTCTAACATCCAATGCTTGTCAGTTAAGATGAGAAACGTGTGAGCTTCGTGATCGATGTAGTTCGTTTGAGCAGAAAAGTAACTGCCCATACCTGAAACGAAGTCTTGCTTGTAGGAAGACTCCGAGCCTGGTTTTTAACTCCATTTCTGAACTGAAACACACAGCAGAGTTCTCATCCATTGATCCCACTGTGCTTTAGAGCTAGAAGCACGCTCTTGCTTTCCAGGGTCTCTAAGACTGCAGGAAATGTGAGTGTGATGAGAACAAAAGAACGGTGTGCCCTACACATACGGATCATATCTAGTACCACTCTGCCTCTGAAATTGATACAAAGCACAGGTCCTCTAACATCCAATGCTTGTCAGTTAAGATGAGAAACGTGTGCCCTTTGTGAACGATGTAGAACGTTTGAGCTGAAGAGTGACTGCCCTTACTTGAAACGAATTCTTGCTTGTAGGAAGACACAGAGCCTGGAATAAAACTCCATTTCTGAAGGGAAACACACAGCATAGTTCTCATCGATGGATCACACTCTGTTTTAGAGCAAGAAGCACGCTCTTGCTTTCTAGAGTCTCTAATACAGCCGGAAACTTGAGTGTCCTCAGAACAAAAGAACTGTGTATCCTACACATAGAGCCATATCTAGTTCAACTCTGCTTCTGAAACTGAAACAAACCACAGGTCCTCTAACATCCAATGCTTGTCAGTTTAGATGAGAAACGTGTGATCTTCTCGAACGACGTAGTTCATTTGAGCTGAAAAGTGACTGCCCTTACTTGAATGAAGTCTTGCTTGTAGGAAGACTCAGAGCATGGGATTTAACTCCATTTCTGAAGTGAAACACACAGCATAGTTCTCATCGATGGATCACACTCTGCTTTAGAGCAAGAAGCATGCTCTTTCTTTCTAGAGTCTCTAATACTGCAGGAAACGTGAGTGTGCTCAGAACAAAAGAACAGTGTTTCCTACACATACAGGCCATATCTAGTTCAACTCTGCTTCTGAAACTGATACAAAGCACTGGTACTCTAACATTCAATGCTTGTCAGTTAAGATGAGAAACGTGTGAGCTTCGTGAACGATGTAGTTCCTTTGATCTGAAAAATGACTGCACTTACTTGAAATGAAGTCTTGCTTGTAGGAAGACAAAGAGCCTGGAATTTAACTCCATTTCTGAAGTGAAACACACAGCAGAGTTCTCATCCATTGATCACACTCTGCTTTAGAGCCAGAAGCACGCACTTGCTTTCCAGAGTCTCTAAGACAGCAGGAAAAGTGAGTGTGCTCAGAAGAAAAGAACGGTGTTTCCTATACATACGGACAATATCTAGTTCAACTCTGCTTCTGAAACTGAAACAAACCAGAGGTCCTCTAACATCCAATTCTTGTCAGTTAAGATGAGACACATGTGAGCTTCGGTAACTATGGAGTTCGTTTGAGCTGTAAATTAACTGCCCTTACCTTAAATGAAGTCTTGCTTGTAGGAAGACTCAGAGCCTGGGTTTACCTCCATTTCTGAAGTGAAACACAGAGCAGAGTTCTCATCCATTGATCACAGTCTGCTTTAGAGCCAGAAGCACGCTCTTGCTTTCCAGGGTCTCTAAGACAGCAAGAAATGTGAGTGTGATGAAAACAAAAGAACGGTGTCACCTACACACACGGACCATATCGAGTACAACTCTGCCTCTGAAATTGATACAAAGCACAGGTCCTCTAAGATCCAATGCTTGTCAGTTAAGATGAGAAACGTGTGAGCTTTGTGAACGATGTAGTTCGTTTGAGCAGTAAAGTAACTGCCCATACCTGAAACGAAGTCTTGCTTGTAGGAAGACTCTGAGCCTGGGATTTAACTCCATTTCTGAAGTGAAACACACAGCAGAGTTCTCATCCATTGATCACACTCTGCTTTAGAGCCAGAAGCACGCACTTGCTTTCCAGAGTCTCTAAGACAGCAGGAAAAGTGAGTGTGCTCAGAAGAAAAGAACGGTGTTTCCTATACATACGGACAATATCTAGTTCAACTCTGCTTCTGAAACTGAAACAAACCAGAGGTCCTCTAACATCCAATGCTTGTCAGTTAAGATGAGAAACGTGTGAGCTTCGTGAACGATGTAGTTCGTTTGAGCAGTAAAGTAACTGCCCATACCTGAAACGAAGTCTTGCTTGTAGGAAGACTCAGAGCCTGGGATTTAACTACATTTCTGAAGTGAAACACACAGCAGAGTTCTCATCCATTGATCACACTCTGCTTTAGAGCCAGAAGCACGCACTTGCTTTCCAGAGTCTCTAAGACAGCAGGAAAAGTGAGTGTGCTCAGAAGAAAAGAACGGTGTTTCCTATACATACGGACAATATCTAGTTCAACTCTGCTTCTGAAACTGAAACAAACCAGAGGTCCTCTAACATCCAATGCTTGTCAGTTTAGATGAGAAACGTGTGAGCTTCGTGAATGATGTAGTTCCTTTGATCTGAAAAATGACTGCACTTACTTGAAACGACGTCTTGCTTGTAGGAAGACAATGAACCTGGAATTTAACTCCATTTCTGAAGGGAAACACACAGAATAGTTCTCTTCGATGGATCACACTCTGCTTTAGAGCAAGAGCACGCTCTTGCTTTCTAGAGTCTCTAATACAGCCGGAAAATTGAGTGTGCTCAGAACAAAAGAACGGTGTTTCCTACACATACGGGGCATATCTAGTTCAACTCTGCTTCTGAACCTGAAACAAACCACAGGTCCTCTAACATCCAATGCTTGTCAGTTAAGATGAGAAACGTGTGAGCTTCGTGAACGATGTAGATCGTTTGAGCTGAAAAGTGACTGCCCTTACTTGAAACGAAGTCTTGCTTGTAGGAAGACAGAGAGCCTGGAATATAACTCCATTTCTGAAGGGAAACACACAGCATAGTTCTCATCGATGGATCACACTCTGCTTTAGAGCAAGAAGCACGCTCTTGCTTTCTAGAGTCTCTAATACAGCAGGAAACTTGAGTGTCCTCAGAACAAAAGAACTGTGTTTCCTACACATAGGGCCATATCTAGTTCAACTCTGCTTCTGAAACTGAAACAAACCACAGGTCCTCTAACATCCAATGCTTGTCAGTTTAGATGAGCAACGTGTGATCTTCGTGAACGATGTAGTTCATTTGAGCTTAAAAGTGACTGCCCATACTTGAATGAAGTCTTGCTTGTAGGAAGACTCAGAGCATGGGATTTAACTCAATTTCTGAAGTGAAACACACAGCCTAGTTCTCATCGATGGATCACACTCTGCTTTAGAGCAAGAAGCATGCTCTTTCTTTCTAGAGTCTCTTATACCGCAGGAAACGTGAGTGTGCTCAGAACAAAAGAACAGTGTTTCCTACACATACAGGCCATATCTAGTTCAACTCTGCTTCTGAACCTGATACAAAGCACTGGTACTCTAACATTCAATGCTTGTCAGTTAAGATGAGAAACGTGTGAGCTTCGTGAACGATGTAGTTCCTTTGATCTGAAAAATGACTGCACTTACTTGAAACGAAGTCTTGCTTGTAGGAAGACAAAGAGCCTGGAATTTAACTCCATTTCTGAAGGGAAACACACAGCATAATTCTCTTCGATGGATCACACTCTGCTTTAGAGCAAGAGCACGCTCTTGCTTTCTAGAGTCTCTAATACAGTTGGAAACTTGAGTGTGCTCAGAACAAAAGAACGGTGTTTCCTACACATACGGGCCACATCTAGTTCAACTCTGCTTCTGAACCTGAAACAAACCACAGGTCCTCTAACATCCATTGCTTGTCAGTTAAGATGAGAAACGTGTGAGCTTCGTGAACGATGTAGTTTGTTTGAGCTGTAAAGTAACTGCCCTTACCTGAAACGAATTCTTGCTTGTAGAAAGTCTCAGAGCCTGGGATTTAACTCCATTTGTGAAGTGAAACACAGAGCTGAGTTCTCATCCATTGATCACACTCTGCTTTAGAGCCAGAAGCACGCTCTTGCTTTCCAGGGTCTCTAAGACAGCAGGAAATGTGAGTGTGATGAAAACAAAAGAACGGTGTTACCTACAACACGGACCATATCTAGTACAACTCTGACTCTGAAATTGATACAAAGCACAGGTCCTCTAAGATCCAATGCTTGTCAGTTAAGATGAGAAACATGTGAGCTTCGTGAACGATGTAGATCGTTTGAGCTGAAAAGTGAATGCCCTTACTTGAAACGAAGTCTTGCTTGTAGGAAGACACAGAGCCTGGAATATAACTCCATTTCTGAAGGGAAACACACAGCATAGTTCTCATCGATGGTTCACACTCTGCTTTAGAACAAGAAGCACGCTCTTTCTTTCTAGAGTCTCTAATAGAGCAGGAAACTTGAGTGTGCTCAGAACAAAAGAACTGTGTTTCCTACACATATGGGCCATACCTAGTTCAACTCTGCTTCTGAAACTGAAAAAAACCAGAGGTCCTCTAACATCCAATGCTTGTCAGTTAAGATGAGAAACGTGTGAGCTTCGTGATCGATGTAGTTCGTTTGAGCAGAAAAGTAACTGCCCATACCTGAAACGAAGTCTTGCTTGTAGGAAGACTCCGAGCCTGGTTTTTAACTCCATTTCTGAACTGAAACACACAGCAGAGTTCTCATCCATTGATCACACTCTGCTTTAGAGCCAGAAGCACGCACTTGCTTTCCAGAGTCTCTAAGACAGCAGGAAAAGTGAGTGTGCTCAGAAGAAAAGAACGGTGTTTCCTATACATACGGACAATATCTAGTTCAACTCTGCTTCTGAAACTGAAACAAACCAGAGGTCCTCTAACATCCAATTCTTGTCAGTTAAGATGAGACACATGTGAGATTCGGTAACGATGGAGTTCGTTTGAGCTGTAAATTAACTGCCCTTACCTTAAATGAAGTCTTGCTTGTAGGAAGACTCAGAGCCTGGGTTTAACTCCATTTCTGAAGTGAAACACAGAGCAGAGTTCTCATCCATTGATCACACTCTGCTTTAGAGCCAGAAGCACGCTCTTGCTTTCCAGGGTCTCTAAGACAGCAAGAAATGTCAGTGTGATGAAAACAAAAGAACGGTGTCACCTACACACACGGACCATATCGAGTACAACTCTGCCTCTGAAATTGATACAAAGCACAGGTCCTCTAAGATCCAATGCTTGTCAGTTAAGATGAGAAACGTGTGAGCTTTGTGAACGATGTAGTTCGTTTGAGCAGTAAAGTAACTGCCCATACCTGAAACGAAGTCTTGCTTGTAGGAAGACTCCGAGCCTGGGATTTAACTCCATTTCTGAAGTGAAACACACAGCAGAGTTCTCATCCATTGATCACACTCTGCTTTAGAGCCAGAAGCACGCACTTGCTTTCCAGAGTCTCTAAGACAGCAGGAAAAGTGAGTGTGCTCAGAAGAAAAGAACGGTGTTTCCTATACATACGGACAATATCTAGTTCAACTCTGCTTCTGAAACTGAAACAAACCAGAGGTCCTCTAACATCCAATGCTTGTCAGTTAAGATGAGAAACGTGTGAGCTTCGTGAATGATGTAGTTCCTTTGATCTGAAAAATGACTGCACTTACTTGAAACGACGTCTTGCTTGTAGGAAGACAATGAACCTGGAATTTAACTCCATTTCTGAAGGGAAACACACAGAATAGTTCTCTTCGATGGATCACACTCTGCTTTAGAGCAAGAGCACGCTCTTGTTTTCTAGAGTCTCTAATACAGCCGGAAAATTGAGTGTGCTCAGAACAAAAGAACGGTGTTTCCTACACATACGGGGCATATCTAGTTCAACTCTGCTTCTGAACCTGAAACAAACCACAGGTCCTCTAACATCCAATGCTTGTCAGTTAAGATGAGAAACGTGTGAGCTTCGTGAACGATGTAGATCGTTTGAGCTGAAAAGTGACTGCCCTTACTTGAAACGAAGTCTTGCTTGTAGGAAGACAGAGAGCCTGGAATATAACTCCATTTCTGAAGGGAAACACACAGCATAGTTCTCATCGATGGATCACACTCTGCTTTAGAGCAAGAAGCACGCTCTTGCTTTCTAGAGTCTCTAATACAGCAGGAAACTTGAGTGTCCTCAGAACAAAAGAACTGTGTTTCCTACACATAGGGCCATATCTAGTTCAACTCTGCTTCTGAAACTGAAACAAACCACAGGTCCTCTAACATCCAATGCTTGTCAGTTTAGATGAGCAACGTGTGATCTTAGTGAACGATGTAGTTCATTTGAGCTTAAAAGTGACTGCCCATACTTGAATGAAGTCTTGCTTGTAGGAAGACTCAGAGCATGGGATTTAACTCAATTTCTGAAGTGAAACACACAGCCTAGTTCTCATCGATGGATCACACTCTGCTTTAGAGCAAGAAGCATGCTCTTTCTTTCTAGAGTCTCTTATACCGCAGGAAACGTGAGTGTGCTCAGAACAAAAGAACAGTGTTTCCTACACATACAGGCCATATCTAGTTCAACTCTGCTTCTGAATCTGATACAAAGCACTGGTACTCTAACATTCAATGCTTGTCAGTTAAGATGAGAAACGTGTGAGCTTCGTGAACGATGTAGTTCCTTTGATCTGAAAAATGACTGCACTTACTTGAAACGAAGTCTTGCTTGTAGGAAGACAAAGAGCCTGGAATTTAACTCCATTTCTGAAGGGAAACACACAGCATAATTCTCTTCGATGGATCACACTCTGCTTTAGAGCAAGAGCACGCTCTTGCTTTCTAGAGTCTCTAATACAGTTGGAAACTTGAGTGTGCTCAGAACAAAAGAACGGTGTTTCCTACACATACGGGCCACATCTAGTTCAACTCTGCTTCTGAACCTGAAACAAACCACAGGTCCTCTAACATCCATTGCTTGTCAGTTAAGATGAGAAACGTGTGAGCTTCGTGAACGATGTAGTTTGTTTGAGCTGTAAAGTAACTGCCCTTACCTGAAACGAATTCTTGCTTGTAGAAAGTCTCAGAGCCTGGGATTTAACTCCATTTGTGAAGTGAAACACAGAGCTGAGTTCTCATCCATTGATCACACTCTGCTTTAGAGCCAGAAGCACGCTCTTGCTTTCCAGGGTCTCTAAGACAGCAGGAAATGTGAGTGTGATGAAAACAAAAGAACGGTGTTACCTACAACACGGACCATATCTAGTACAACTCTGACTCTGAAATTGATACAAAGCACAGGTCCTCTAAGATCCAATGCTTGTCAGTTAAGATGAGAAACATGTGAGCTTCGTGAACGATGTAGATCGTTTGAGCTGAAAAGTGAATGCCCTTACTTGAAACGAAGTCTTGCTTGTAGGAAGACACAGAGCCTGGAATATAACTCCATTTCTGAAGGGAAACACACAGCATAGTTCTCATCGATGGTTCACACTCTGCTTTAGAACAAGAAGCACGCTCTTTCTTTCTAGAGTCTCTAATAGAGCAGGAAACTTGAGTGTGCTCAGAACAAAAGAACTGTGTTTCCTACACATATGGGCCATACCTAGTTCAACTCTGCTTCTGAAACTGAAAAAAACCAGAGGTCCTCTAACATCCAATGCTTGTCAGTTAAGATGAGAAACGTGTGAGCTTCGTGATCGATGTAGTTCGTTTGAGCAGAAAA
Source organism: Onychomys leucogaster (assembly GCA_949786385.1). Classification (NCBI taxonomy): domain Eukaryota; kingdom Metazoa; phylum Chordata; class Mammalia; order Rodentia; family Cricetidae; genus Onychomys; species Onychomys leucogaster. Next base: position 1,926,277 of record CATKUP010000056.1, read on the forward strand.
GTAACTGCCCATACCTGAAACGAAGTCTTGCTTGTAGGAAGACTCCGAGCCTGGTTTTTAACTCCATTTCTGAACTGAAACACACAGCAGAGTTCTCATCCATTGATCCCACTGTGCTTTAGAGCTAGAAGCACGCTCTTGCTTTCCAGGGTCTCTAAGACTGCAGGAAATGTGAGTGTGATGAGAACAAAAGAACGGTGTGCCCTACACATACGGATCATATCTAGTACCACTCTGCCTCTGAAATTGATACAAAGCACAGGTCCTCTAACATCCAATGCTTGTCAGTTAAGATGAGAAACGTGTGCCCTTTGTGAACGATGTAGATCGTTTGAGCTGAAGAGTGACTGCCCTTACTTGAAACGAATTCTTGCTTGTAGGAAGACACAGAGCCTGGAATAAAACTCCATTTCTGAAGGGAAACACACAGCATAGTTCTCATCGATGGATCACACTCTGTTTTAGAGCAAGAAGCACGCTCTTGCTTTCTAGAGTCTCTAATACAGCCGGAAACTTGAGTGTCCTCAGAACAAAAGAACTGTGTATCCTACACATAGAGCCATATCTAGTTCAACTCTGCTTCTGAAACTGAAACAAACCACAGGTCCTCTAACATCCAATGCTTGTCAGTTTAGATGAGAAACGTGTGATCTTCTCGAACGACGTAGTTCATTTGAGCTGAAAAGTGACTGCCCTTACTTGAATGAAGTCTTGCTTGTAGGAAGACTCAGAGCATGGGATTTAACTCCATTTCTGAAGTGAAACACACAGCATAGTTCTCATCGATGGATCACACTCTGCTTTAGAGCAAGAAGCATGCTCTTTCTTTCTAGAGTCTCTAATACTGCAGGAAACGTGAGTGTGCTCAGAACAAAAGAACAGTGTTTCCTACACATACAGGCCATATCTAGTTCAACTCTGCTTCTGAAACTGATACAAAGCACTGGTACTCTAACATTCAATGCTTGTCAGTTAAGATGAGAAACGTGTGAGCTTCGTGAACGATGTAGTTCCTTTGATCTGAGAAATGACTGCACTTACTTGAAATGAAGTCTTGCTTGTAGGAAGACAAAGAGCCTGGAATTTAACTCCATTTCTGAAGTGAAACACACAGCAGAGTTCTCATCCATTGATCACACTCTGCTTTAGAGCCAGAAGCACGCACTTGCTTTCCAGAGTCTCTAAGACAGCAGGAAAAGTGAGTGTGCTCAGAAGAAAAGAACGGTGTTTCCTATACATACGGACAATATCTAGTTCAACTCTGCTTCTGAAACTGAAACAAACCAGAGGTCCTCTAACATCCAATTCTTGTCAGTTAAGATGAGACACATGTGAGCTTCGGTAACTATGGAGTTCGTTTGAGCTGTAAATTAACTGCCCTTACCTTAAATGAAGTCTTGCTTGTAGGAAGACTCAGAGCCTGGGTTTACCTCCATTTCTGAAGTGAAACACAGAGCAGAGTTCTCATCCATTGATCACAGTCTGCTTTAGAGCCAGAAGCACGCTCTTGCTTTCCAGGGTCTCTAAGACAGCAAGAAATGTGAGTGTGATGAAAACAAAAGAACGGTGTCACCTACACACACGGACCATATCGAGTACAACTCTGCCTCTGAAATTGATACAAAGCACAGGTCCTCTAAGATCCAATGCTTGTCAGTTAAGATGAGAAACGTGTGAGCTTTGTGAACGATGTAGTTCGTTTGAGCAGTAAAGTAACTGCCCATACCTGAAACGAAGTCTTGCTTGTAGGAAGACTCTGAGCCTGGGATTTAACTCCATTTCTGAAGTGAAACACACAGCAGAGTTCTCATCCATTGATCACACTCTGCTTTAGAGCCAGAAGCACGCACTTGCTTTCCAGAGTCTCTAAGACAGCAGGAAAAGTGAGTGTGCTCAGAAGAAAAGAACGGTGTTTCCTATACATACGGACAATATCTAGTTCAACTCTGCTTCTGAAACTGAAACAAACCAGAGGTCCTCTAACATCCAATGCTTGTCAGTTAAGATGAGAAACGTGTGAGCTTCGTGAACGATGTAGTTCGTTTGAGCAGTAAAGTAACTGCCCATACCTGAAACGAAGTCTTGCTTGTAGGAAGACTCAGAGCCTGGGATTTAACTACATTTCTGAAGTGAAACACACAGCAGAGTTCTCATCCATTGATGACACTGTGCTTTAGAGCTAGAAGCACGCTCTTGCTTTCCAGGGTCTCTAAGACTGCAGGAAATGTGAGTGTGATGAGAACAAAAGAACGGTGTGCCCTACACATATGGATCATATCTAGTACAACTCTGCCTCTGATATTGATACAAAGCACAGGTCCTCTAACATCCAATGCTTGTCAGTTAAGATGAGAAACGTGTGCCCTTTGTGAACAATGTAGATCGTTTGAGCTGAAGAGTGACTGCCCTTACTTGAAACGAAGTCTTGCTTGTAGGAAGACACAGAGCCTGGAATATAACTCCATTTCTGAAGGGAAACACACAGCATAGTTCTCATCGATGGATCACACTCTGCTTTAGAGCAAGAAGCACGCTCTTGCTTTCTAGAATCTCTAATAGAGCAGGAAACTTGAGTGTGCTCAGAACAAAAGAACTGTGTTTCCTACACATATGGGCCATATCTAGTTCAACTCTGCTTCTGAAACTGAAACAAACCAGTGGTCCTCTAACATCCAATGCTTGTCAGTTAAGATGAGAAACGTGTGAGCTTCGTGAACGATGTAGTTCGTTTGAGCAGTAAAGTAACTGCCCATACCTGAAACGAAGTCTTGCTTGTAGGAAGACTCCGAGCCTGGGATTTAACTCCATTTCTGAACTGAAACACACAGCAGAGTTCTCATCCATTGATCACACTGTGCTTTAGAGCTAGAAGCACGCTCTTGCTTTCCAGGGTCTCTAAGACTGCAGGAAATGTGAGTGTGATGAGAACAAAAGAACGGTGTGCCCTACACATACGGATCATATCTAGTACAACTCTGCCTCTGAAATTGATACAAAGCACAGGTCCTCTAACATCCAATGCTTGTCAGTTAAGATGAGAAACGTGTGCCCTTTGTGAACGATGTAGATCGTTTGAGCTGAAGAGTGACTGCCCTTACTTGAAACGAAGTCATGCTTGTAGGAAGACACAGAGCCTGGAATATAACTCCATTTCTGAAGGGAAAAAGACAGCATAGTTCTCATCGATGGATCACACTCTGCTTTAGAGCAAGAAGCATGCTCTTTCTTTCTAGAGTCTCTAATACTGCAGGAAACGTGAGTGTGCTCAGAACAAAAGAACAGTGTTTCCTACACATACAGGCCATATCTAGTTCAACTCTGCTTCTGAAACTGATACAAAGCAATGGTACTCTAACATTCAATGCTTGTCAGTTAAGATGAGAAACGTGTGAGCTTTGTGAACGATGTAGTTCCTTTGATCTGAAAAATGACTGCACTTACTTGAAACGAAGTCTTGCTTGTAGGAAGACAAAGAGCCTGGAATTTAACTCCACTTCTGAAGTGAAACACACAGCAGAGTTCTCATCCATTGATCACACTCTGCTTTAGAGCCAGAAGCACGCACTTGCTTTCCAGAGTCTCTAAGACAGCAGGAAAATTGAGTGTGCTCAGAAGAAAAGAACGGTGTTTCCTATACATACGGACAATATCTAGTTCAACTCTGCTTCTGAAACTGAAACAAACCAGAGGTCCTCTAACATCCAATTCTTGTCAGTTAAGATGAGACACATGTGAGCTTCGGTAACGATGGACTTCGTTTGAGCTGTAAATTAACTGCCCTTACCTTAAATGAAGTCTTGCTTGTAGGAAGACTCAGAGCCTGGGTTTAACTCCATTTCTGAAGTGAAACACAGAGCAGAGTTCTCATCCATTGATCACACTCTGCTTTAGAGCCAGAAGCACGCTCTTGCTTTCCAGGGTCTCTAAGACAGCAAGAAATGTGAGTGTGATGAAAACAAAAGAACGGTGTCACCTACACACACGGACCATATCGAGTACAACTCTGCCTCTGAAATTGATACAAAGCACAGGTCCTCTAAGATCCAATGCTTGTCAGTAAAGATGAGAAACGTGTGAGCTTTGTGAATGATGTAGTTCGTTTGAGCAGTAAAGTAACTGCCCATACCTGATACGAAGTCTTGCTTGTAGGAAGACTCCGAGCCTGGGATTTAACTCCATTTCTGAAGTGAAACACACAGCAGAGTTCTCATCCATTGATCACACTCTGCTTTAGAGCCAGAAGCACGCACTTGCTTTCCAGAGTCTCTAAGACAGCAGGAAAAGTGAGTGTGCTCAGAAGAAAAGAACGGTGTTTCCTATACATACGGACAATATCTAGTTCAACTCTGCTTCTGAAACTGAAACAAACCAGTGGTCCTCTAACATCCAATGCTTGTCAGTTAAGATGAGAAACGTGTGAGCTTCGTGAACGATGTAGTTCGTTTGAGCAGTAAAGTAACTGCCCATATCTGAAACGAAGTCTTGCTTGTAGGAAGACTCCGAGCCTGGGATTTAACTCCATTTCTGAACTGAAACACACAGCAGAGTTCTCATCCATTGATCACACTGTGCTTTAGAGCTAGAAGCACGCTCTTGCTTTCCAGGGTCTCTAAGACTGCATGAAATGTGAGTGTGATGAGAACAAAAGAACGTTGTGCCCTACACATACGGATCATATCTAGTACAACTCTGCCTCTGAAATTGATACAAAGCACAGGTCCTCTAACATCCAATGCTTGTCAGTTAAGATGAGAAACGTGTGCCCTTTGTGAACGATGTAGATCGTTTGAGCTGAAGAGTGACTGCCCTTACTTGAAACGAAGTCATGCTTGTAGGAAGACACAGAGCCTGGAATATAACTCCATTTCTGAAGGGAAACACACAGCATAGTTCTCATCGATGGATCACACTCTGCTTTAGAGCAAGAAGCATGCTCTTTCTTTCTAGAGTCTCTAATACCGCAGGAAACGTGAGTGTGCTCAGAACAAAGAACAGTGTTTCCTACACATACAGGCCATATCTAGTTCAACCCTGCTTCAGAAACTGATACAAAGCACTGGTCCTCTAACATTCAATGCTTGTCAGTTAAGATGAGAAACGTGTGAGCTTCGTGAACGATGTAGTTCCTTTGATCTGAAAAATGACTGCACTTACTTGAAACGAAGTCTTGCTTGTAGGAAGACACAGAGCCTGGAATAAAACTCCATTTCTAAAGGGAAACACACAGCATAGTTCTCATCGATGGATCACACTCTGTTTTAGAACAAGAAGCACGCTCTTGCTTTCTAGAGTCTCTAATACAGCCGGAAACTTGAGTGTCCTCAGAACAAAAGAACTGGGTTTCCTACACATAGAGCCATATCTAGTTCAACTCTGCTTCTGAAACTGAAGCAAACCACAGGTCCTCTAACATCCAATGCTTGTCAGTTAAGATGAGAAACGTGTGAGCTTCGTGAACGATGTAGTTCGTTTGAGCTGTAAAGTAACTGCCCTTACCTGAAATGAAGTCTTGATTGTAGGAAGACTCATAGCCTGGGATTTAACTCCATTTCTGAAGAAACACACAGCAGAGTTCTCATCCATTGATCACACTCTGCTTTAGAGCCAGAAGCACGCACTTGCTTTCCAGAGTCTTTAAGACAGCAGGATAAGTGAGTGTGCTCAGAAGAAAAGAACGGTGTTTCCTATACATACGGACAATATCTAGTTCAACTCTGCTTCTGAAACTGAAACAAACCACAGGTCCTCTAACATCCAATGCTTGTCAGTTAAGATGAGACACATGTGAGCTTCGGTAACGATGGAGTTCGTTTGAGCTGTAAATTAACTGCCCTTACCTTAAATGATGTCTTGCTTGTAGGAAGACTCAGAGCCTGGGTTTAACTCCATTTCTGAAGTGAAACACAGAGCAGAGTTCTCATCCATTGATCACACTCTGCTTTACAGCCAGAAGCACGCTCTTGCTTTCCAGGGTCTCTAAGACAGCAAGAAATGTGAGTGTGATGAAAACAAAAGAACGGTGTTACCTACACACACGGACAATATCTAGTAAAACTCTGCCTCTGAAATTGATACAAAGCACAGGTGCTCTAACATCCAATGCTTGTCAGTTAAGATGAGAAACGTGTGAGCTTCGTGAACGATGTAGTTCGTTTGAGCAGTAAAGTAACTGCCCATACCTGAAACGAAGTCTTGCTTGTAGGAAGACTCCGAGCCTGGGATTTAACTCCATTTCTGAAGTGAAACACACAGCAGAGTTCTCATCCATTGATCACACTGTGCTTTAGAGCTAGAAGCACGCTCTTGCTTTCCATGGTCTCTAAGGCTGCAGGAAATGTGAGTGTGATGAGAACAAAAGAACGGTGTGCCCTACACATACGGATCATATCTAGTACAACTCTGCCTCTGAAATTGATACAAAGCACAGGTCCTCTAACATCCAATGCTTGTCAGTTAAGATGAGAAAGGTGTGCCCTTTGTGAACAATGTAGATCGTTTGAGCTGAAGAGTGACTGCCCTTACTTGAAACGAAGTCTTGCTTGTAGGAAGACACAGAGCCTGGAATATAACTCCATTTCTGAAGGGAAACACACAGCATAGTTCTCATCGATGGATCACACTCTGCTTTAGAGCAAGAAACACGCTCTTGCTTTCTAGAGTCTCTAATACAGCAGGAAACTTGAGTGTCCTCAGAACAAAAGAACTGTGTTTCCTACACATAGGGCCATTTCTAGTTCAACTCTGCTTCTGAAACTGAAACAAACCACAGGTCCTCTAACATCCAATGCTTGTCAGTTAAGGTGAGAAACGTGTGAGCTCCGTGAACGATGTAGATCCTTTGAGCTGAAAAGTGACTGCCCTTACTTGAAATGAAGTCTTGCTTGTAGGAAGACAGAGAGCCTGGAATATAACTCCATTTCTGAAGGAAACACACACAGCATAGTTCTCATCGATGGATCACACTCTGCTTTAGAGCAAGAAGCACGCTCTTGCTTTCTAGAGTCTCTAATACAGCAGGAAACTTGAGTGTCCTCAGAACAAAAGAACTGTGTTTCCTACACATAGGGCCATATCTAGTTCAACTCTGCTTCTGAAACTGAAACAAACCACAGGTCCTCTAACATCCAATGCTTGTCAGTTAAGATGAGAAACGTGTGAGCTTCGTGAACGATGCAGTTTTTGTTTGAGCTGTAAAGTAACTGCCCTTACCTGAAACGAATTCTTGCTTGTAGAAAGTCTCAGAGCCTGGGCTTTAACTCCATTTGTGAAGTGAAACACAGAGCTGAGTTCTCATCCATTGATCACACTCTGCTTTAGAGCCAGAAGCACGCTCTTGCTTTCCAGGGTCTCTAAGACAGCAGGAAATGTGAGTGTGATGAAAACAAAAGAATGGTGTTACCTACAACACGGACCATATCTAGTACAACTCTGCCTCTGAAATTGATACAAAGCACAGGTCCTCTAAGATCCAATGCTTGTCAGTTAAGATGAGAAACATGTGAGCTTCGTGAACGATGTAGATCGTTTGAGCTGAAAAGTGACTGCCCTTACTTGAAACGAAGTCTTGCTTGTAGGAAGACACAGAGCCTGGAATATAACTCCATTTCTGAAGGGAAACACACAGCATAGTTCTCATCGATGGATCACACTCTGCTTTAGAGCAAGAAGCACGCTCTTGCTTTCTAGAGTCTCTAATACAGCAGGAAACTTGAGTGTCCTCAGAACAAAAGAACTGTGTTTCCTACACATAGGGCCATGTCTAGTTCAACTCTGCTTCTGAAACTGAAACAAACCACAGGTCCTCTAACATCCAATGCTTGTCAGTTTAGATGAGAAACGTGTGATCTTCGTGAACGATGTAGTTCGTTTGAGCTGAAAAGTGTCTGCCCTTACTTGAATGAAGTCTTGCTTGTAGGAAGACTCAGAGCATGGGATTTAACCCCATTTCTGAAGTGAAACACACAGCAGAGTTCTCATCCATTGATCACACTCTGCTTTAGAGCCAGAAGCACGCACTTGCTTTCCAGAGTCTCTAAGACAGCAGGAAAAGTGAGTGTGCTCAGAAGAAAAGAACGGTGTTACCTATACATACAGACAATATCTAGTTCAACTCTGCTTCTGAAACTGAAACAAACCAGAGGTCCTCTAACATCCAATGCTTGTCAGTTAAGATGAGAAACGTGTGAGCTTCGTGAACGATGTAGTTCGTTTGAGCAGTAAAGTAACTGCCCATACCTGAAACGAAGTCTTGCTTGTAGGAAGACTCAGAGCCTGGGATTTAACTCCATTTCTGAAGTGAAACACACAGCAGAGTTCTCATCCATTGCTCACACTGTGCTTTAGAGCTAGAAGCACGCTCTTGCTTTCCAGGGTCTCTAAGACTGCAGTAAATGTGAGTGTGATGAGAACAAAAGAACGGTGTGCCCTACACATACGGATCATATCTAGTACATCTCTGCCTCTGACATTGATACAAAGCACAGGTCCTCTAACATCCAATGCTTGTCAGTTAAGATGAGAAACGTGTGCCGTTTTTGAACGATGTAGATCGTTTGAGCTGAAGAGTGACTGCCCTTACTTGAAACGAAGTCTTGCTTGTAGGAAGACACAGAGCCTGGAATAAAACTCCATTTCTAAAGGGAAACACACAGCGTAGATCTCATCGATGGATCACACTCTGCTTTAGAGCAAGAAGCACGCTCTTGCTGTCTAGAGTCTCTAATACAACAGGAAACTTGAGTGTCCTCAGAACAAAAGAACTGTGTTTCCTACACATAGAGCCATATCTAGTTCAACTCTGCTTCTGAAACTGAAACAAACCACAGGTCCTCTAACATCCAATGCTTGTCAGGTTAGATGAGAAACGTGTGATCTTCGTGAACGATGTAGTTCGTTTGAGCTGAAAAGTGTCTGCCCTTACTTGAATGAAGTCTTGCTTGTAGGAAGACTCAGAGCATGGGATTTAACTCCATTTCTGAAGTGAAACACACAGCATAGTTCTCATCGATGGATCACACTCTGCTTTAGAGCAAGAAGCATGCTCTTTCTTTCTAGAGTCTCTAATACTGCAGGAAACGTGAGTGTGCTCAGAACAAAAGAACAGTGTTTCCTACACATACAGGCCATATCTAGTTCAACTCTGCTTCTGAAACTGATACAAAGCACTGGTACTCTAACATTCAATGCTTGTCAGTTAAGATGAGAAATGTGTGAGCTTCGTGAACGATGTACTTCCTTTGATCTGAAAAATGACTGCACTTACTTGAAACGACGTCTTGCTTGTAGGAAGACAATGAACCTGGAATTTAACTCCATTTCTGAAGGGAAACACACAGAATAGTTCTCTTCGATGGATCACACTCTGCTTTAGAGCAAGAGCACGCTCTTGCTTTCTAGAGTCTCTAATACAGCCGGAAACATGAGTGTGCTCAGAACAAAAGAACGGTGTTTCCTACACATACGGGCCATATCTAATTCAACTCTGCTTCTGAACCACAGGTCCTCTAACATCCAATGCTTGTCAGTTAAGATGAGAAACATGTGAGCTTCATGAACGATGTAGATCGTTTGAGCTGAAAAGTGACTGCCCTTACTTGAAACGAAGTCTTGCTTGTAGGAAGACAGAGAGCCTGGAATATAACTCCATTTCTGAAGGGAAACACACAGCATAGTTCTCATCGATGGATCACACTCTGCTTTAGAGCAAGAAGCACGCTATTGCTTTCTAGAGTCTCTAATACAGCAGGAAACTTGAGTGTCCTCAGAACAAAAGAACTGTGTTTCCTACACATAGGGCCATATCTAGTTCAACTCTGCTTCTGAAACTGAAACAAACCACAGGTCCTCTAACATCCAATGCTTGTCAGTTTAGATGAGCAACGTGTGATCTTCGTGAACGATGTAGTTCATTTGAGCTTAAAATGACTGCCCTTACTTGAATGAAGTCTTGCTTGTAGGAAGACTCAGAGCATGGGATTTAACTCCATTTCTGAAGTGAAACACACAGCATAGTCTCATCGATGGATCACACTCTGCTTTAGAGCAAGAAGCATGCTCTTTCTTTCTAGAGTCTCTAATACTGCAGGAAACGTGAGTGTGCTCAGAACAAAGAACAGTGTTTCCTACACATACAGGCCATATCTAGTTCAACTCTGCTTCAGAAACTGATACAAAGCACTGGTCCTCTAACATTCAATGCTTGTCAGTTAAGATGAGAAACGTGTGAGCTTCGTGAACGATGTAGTTCATTTGAGCTGTAAAGTAACTGCCCTTTCCTGAAACGAAGTCTTGCTTGTAGGAAGACTCAGAGCCTGGGATTTAACTCCATTTCTGAAGTGAAACACAGAGCTGAGTTCTCATCCATTGATCACACTCTGCTTTAGAGCCAGAAGCACGCTCTTGCTTTCCAGAGTCTCTAAGACAGCAGGAAATGTGAGTGTGATGAAAAAAAGAACGGTGTTACCTACAACACGGACCATATCTAGTACAACTCTGCCTCTGAAATTGATACAAAGCACAGGTCCTCTAAGATCCAATGCTTGTCAGTTAAGATGAGAAACATGTGAGCTTCGTGAACGATGTAGATCATTTGAGCTGAAAAGTGACTGCCCTTACTTGAAACGAAGTCTTGCTTGTAGGAAGACACAGAGCCTGGAATATAACTCCATTTCTGAAGGGAAACACACAGCATAGTTCTCATCGATGGATCACACTCTGCTTTAGAGCAAGAAGCACGCTCTTGCTTTCTAGAGTCTCTAATAGAGCAGGAAACTTGAGTGTGCTCAGAACAAAAGAACTGTGTTTCCTACACATATGGGCCATATCTAGTTCAACTCTGCTACTGAACCTGAAACAAACCAGAGGTCCTCTAACATCCAATGCTTGTCAGTTAAGATGAGAAACGTGTGAGCTTCGTGAACGATGTAGTTCGTTTGAGCAGTAAAGTAACTGCCCATACCTGAAACGAAGTCTTGCTTGTAGGAAGACTCAGATCCTGGGATTTAACTCCATTTCTGAAGTGAAACACACAGCAGAGTTCTCATCCATTGATCACACTGTGCTTTAGAGCTAGAAGCACGCTCTTGCTTTCCAGGGTCTCTAAGACTGCAGGAAATGTGAGTGTGATGAGAACAAAAGAACGGAGTGCCCTACACATACGGATCATATCTAGTACAACTCTGCCTCTGAAATTGATACAAAGCACAGGTCCTCTAACATCCAATGCTTGTCAGTTAAGATGAGAAACGTGTGCCCTTTGTGAACGATGTAGATCGTTTGAGCTGAAGAGTGACTGCCCTCACTTGAAACGAAGTCTTGCTGGTAGGAAGACACAGAGCCAGGAATAAAACTCCATTTCTGAAGGGAAACACACAGCATAGTTCTCATCGATGGATCACACTCTGCTTTAGAGCAAGAAGCACGCTCTTGCTTTCTAGAGTCTCTAATACAGCCGGAAACTTGAGTGTCCTCAGAACAAAAGAACTGTGTTTCCTACACATAGAGCCATATCTAGTTCAACTCTGCTTCTGAAACTGAAACAAACCACAGGTCCTCTAACATCCAATGCTTGTCAGTTTAGATGAGAAACATGTGATCTTCGTGAACTATGTAGTTTGTTTGAGCTGAAAAGTGACTGCCCTTACTTGAATGAAGTCTTGCTTGTAGGAAGACTCAGAGCATGGGATTTAACTCCATTTCTGAAGTGAAACTCACAGCATAGTTCTCATCGATCGATCACACTCTGCTTTAGAGCAAGAAGCATGCTCTTTTTTTCTAGAGTCTCTAATATTGCAGGAAACGTGAGTGTGCTCAGAACAAAAGAACAGTGTTTCCTACACATACAGGCCATATCTAGTTCAACTCTGCTTCTGAAACTGATACAAAGCACTGGTACTCTAACATTCAATGCTTGTCAGTTAAGATGAGAAACGTGTGAGCTTCGTGAACGATGTAGTTCCTTTGATCTGAAAAATGACTGCACTTACTTGAAACGAAGTCTTGCTTGTAGGAAGACGAAGAGCCTGGAATTTAACTCCATTTCTGAAGGGAAACACACAAAATAGTTCTCTTCGATGGATCACACTCTGCTTTAGAGCAAGAGCACGCTCTTGCTTTCTAGAGTCTCTAATCCAGCCAGAAACTTGAGTGTGCTCAGAACAAAAGAACGGGTTTCCTACACATACGGGTCATATCTAGTTCAACTCTGCTTCTGAACCTGAAACAAACCACAGGTCCTCTAACATCCAATGCTTGTCAGTTAAGATGAGAAACGTGTGAGCTTCGTGAACGATGTAGTTCCTTTGAGCTGTAAAGTAACTGCCCTTACCTGAAACGAAGTCTTGTTTGTAGGAAGACTCAGAGCCTGGGATTTAACTCCATTTCTGAAGTGAAACACACAGCAGAGTTCTCATCCATTGATCACACTCTGCTTTAGAGCCAGAAGCACGCACTTGCTTTCCAGAGTCTCTAAGACAGCAGGAAAATTGAGTGTGCTCAGAAGAAAAGAACGGTGTTTCCTATACATACGGACAATATCTAGTTCAACTCTGCTTCTGAAACTGAAACAAACCAGAGGTCCTCTAACATCCAATGCTTGTCAGTTAAGATGAGACACATGTGAGCTTCGGTAAGGATGGAGTTCATTTGAGCTGTAAATTAACTGCCCTTACCTTAAATGAAGTCTTGCTTGTAGGAAGACTCAGAGCCTGGGTTTAACTCCATTTCTGAAGTGAAACACAGAGCAGAGTTCTCATCCATTGATCACACTCTGCTTTAGAGCCAGAAGCACGCTCTTGCTTTCCAGGGTCTCTAAGACTGCAGGAAATATGAGTGTGATGAGAACAAAAGAACGGTGTGCCCTACACATACGGATTATATCTAGTTCAACTCTGCTTCTGAAACTGATACAAAGCACTGGTCCTCTAACATTCAATGCTTGTCAGTTAAGATGAGAAATGTGTGAGCTTCGTGAACGATGTAGTTCTTTTGCTCTAAAAAAGGACTGCCCTCACTTGAAACGAAGTCTTGCATGTAGGAAGACAAAAGCCTGGAATTTAACTCCATTTCTGAAGGGAAACACACAGAATAGTTCTCTTCGATGGATCACACTCTGCTTTAGAGCAAGAGCACGCTCTTGCTTTCTAGAGTCTCTAATACAGCCGGAAACTTGAGTGTGCTCAGAACAAAAGAACGGTGTTTCCTACACATACGGGCCATATCTAGTTCAACTCTGCTTCTGAACCTGAAACAAACCACAGGTCCTCTAACATCCAATGCTTGTCAGTTAAGATGAGAAACGTGTGAGCTTCGTGAATGATGTAGTTCGTTTGAGCTGTAAAGTAACTGCCCTTACCTTAAACGAAGTCTTGCTTGTAGGAAGACTCAGAGCCTGGGATTTAACTCCATTTCTGAAGTGAAACACACAGCAGAGTTCTCATCCATTGATCACACTCTGCTTTAGAGCCAGAAGCATGCACTTGCTTTCCAGAGTCTCTAAGACAGCAGGAAAAGTGAGTGTGCTCAGAAGAAAAGAACGGTGTTTCCTATACATACGGACAATATCTAGTTCAACTCTGCTTCTGAAACTGAAACAAACCAGAGGTCCTCTAACATCCAATGCTTGTCAGTTAAGATGAGAAACATGTGAGCTTCGGGAACGATGGAGTTCATTTGAGCTATAAAGTAACTGCCCTTACCTGAAACGAAGTCTTGCTTGTAGGAAGACTCAGAGCCTGGGTTTAACTCCATTTCTGAAGTGAAACACAGAGCAGAGTTCTCATCCATTGATCACACTCTGCTTTAGAGCCAGAAGCATGCTCTTGCTTTCCAGGGTCTCTAAGACTGCAGGAAATGTGAGTGTGATGAGAACAAAAGAACGGTGTGCCCTACACATACGGATCATATCTAGTACAACTCTGCCTTTGAAATTGATACAAAGCACAGGTCCTGTAATATCCAATGCTTGTCAGTTAAGATGAGAAACGTGTGCCCTTTGTGAACGATGTAGATCGTTTGAGCTGAAGAGTGACTGCCCTTACTTGAAACGAAGTCTTGCTTGTAGGAAGACACAGAGCCTGGAATATAACTCCATTTCTGAAGGGAAACACACAGCATAGTTCTCATCAATAGATCACACTCTGCTTTAGAGCAAGAAGCACGCTCTTGCTTTCTAGAGTCTCTAATACAGCAGGAAACTTGAGTGTCCTCAGAACAAAAGAACTGTGTTTCCTACACATAGGACCATATCTAGTTCAACTCTGCTTCTGAAACTGATACAAAGCACTAGTACTCTAACATTCAATGCGTGTCAGTTAAGATGAGAAACGTGTGAGCTTCGTGAACGATGTAGTTCCTTTGATCTGAAAAATGACTGCACTTACTTGAAACGAAGTCTTGCTTGTAGGAAGACAAAGAGCCTGGAATTTAACTCCATTTCTGAAGGGAAACACACAGAATAGTTCGCTTCGATGGATCACACTCTGCTTTAGAGCAAGGGCATGCTCTTGCTTTCTAGAGTCTCTAAGACAGCAAGAAACATGAGTTTGCTGAGAACAAATGAACGGTGTTTCCTACACATATGGACCATATCTAGTCCAACTCTGCTTCTGAAACTGATACAAAGCACTGGTCCTCTAACATTCAATGCTTGTCAGTTAAGATGAGAAACGTGTGAGCTTCGTGAACGATGTAGTTCTTTTGATCTGAAAAATGACTGCACTTACTTGAAACGAAGTCTTGCTTGTAGGAAGACAAAGAGCCTAGAATTTAACTCCATTTCTGAAGGGAAACACACAGCATAGTTCTCTTCGATGGATCACACTCTGCTTTAGAGCAAGAAGCACGCTCTTGCTTTCTAGAGTCTCTAATACAGCCGGAAACTTGAGTGTGCTCAGAACAAAAGAACGGTGTTTCCTACACATATGGGCCACATCTAGTTCAAGTCTACTTGTGAACCTAAAACAAACCACAGGTCCTCTAACATCCAATGCTTGTCAGTTAAGATGAGAAACGTGTGAGCTTCGTGAACGATGTAGTTTGTTTGAGCTGTAAAGTAACTGCCCTTACCTGAAACGAATTCTTGCTTGTAGAAAGACTCAGAGCCTGGGATTTAACTCCATTTCTGAAGTGAAACACAGAGCAGAGTTCTCATCCATTGATCACACTCTGCTTTAGAGCCCGAACCACGCTCTTGCTTTCCAGGGTCTCTAAGACAGCAAGAAATGTGAGTGTGATGAAAACAAAAGAACGGTGTTACCTACACACACGGACCATATCTAGTACAACTCTGCCTCTGACATTGATACAAAGCACAGGTCCTCTAACATCCAATGCTTGTCAGTTAAGATGAGAAACGTGTGCCGTTTTTGAACGATGTAGATCGTTTGAGCTGAAGAGTGACTGCCCTTACTTGAAACGAAGTCTTGCTTGTAGGAAGACACAGAGCCTGGAATAAAACTCCATTTCTAAAGGGAAACACACAGCGTAGATCTCATCGATGGATCACACTCTGCTTTAGAGCAAGAAGCACGCTCTTGCTGTCTAGAGTCTCTAATACAGCAGGAAACTTGAGTGTCCTCAGAACAAAAGAACTGTGTTTCCTACACATAGAGCCATATCTAGTTCAACTCTGCTTCTGAAACTGAAACAAACCACAGGTCCTCTAACATCCAATGCTTGTCAGTTTAGATGAGAAACATGTGATCTTTGTGAACTATGTAGTTTGTTTGAGCTGAAAAGTGACTGCCCTTACTTGAATGAAGTCTTGCTTGTAGGAAGACTCAGAGCATGGGATTTAACTCCATTTCTGAAGTGAAACTCACAGCATAGTTCTCATCGATCGATCACACTCTGCTTTAGAGCAAGAAGCATGCTCTTTTTTTCTAGAGTCTCTAATATTGCAGGAAACGTGAGTGTGCTCAGAACAAAAGAACAGTGTTTCCTACACATACAGGCCATATCTAGTTCAACTCTGCTTCTGAAACTGATACAAAGCACTGGTACTCTAACATTCAATGCTTGTCAGTTAAGATGAGAAACGTGTGAGCTTCGTGAACGATGTAGTTCCTTTGATCTGAAAAATGACTGCACTTACTTGAAACGAAGTCTTGCTTGTAGGAAGACGAAGAGCCTGGAATTTAACTCCATTTCTGAAGGGAAACACACAGAATAGTTCTCTTCGATGGATCACACTCTGCTTTAGAGCAAGAGCACGCTCTTGCTTTCTAGAGTCTCTAATCCAGCCAGAAACTTGAGTGTGCTCAGAACAAAAGAACGGGTTTCCTACACATACGGGTCATATCTAGTTCAACTCTGCTTCTGAACCTGAAACAAACCACAGGTCCTCTAACATCCAATGCTTGTCAGTTAAGATGAGAAACGTGTGAGCTTCGTGAACGATGTAGTTCCTTTGAGCTGTAAAGTAACTGCCCTTACCTGAAACGAAGTCTTGTTTGTAGGAAGACTCAGAGCCTGGGATTTAACTCCATTTCTGAAGTGAAACACACAGCAGAGTTCTCATCCATTGATCACACTCTGCTTTAGAGCCAGAAGCACGCACTTGCTTTCCAGAGTCTCTAAGACAGCAGGAAAATTGAGTGTGCTCAGAAGAAAAGAACGGTGTTTCCTATACATACGGACAATATCTAGTTCAACTCTGCTTCTGAAACTGAAACAAACCAGAGGTCCTCTAACATCCAATGCTTGTCAGTTAAGATGAGACACATGTGAGCTTCGGTAAGGATGGAGTTCATTTGAGCTGTAAATTAACTGCCCTTACCTTAAATGAAGTCTTGCTTGTAGGAAGACTCAGAGCCTGGGTTTAACTCCATTTCTGAAGTGAAACACAGAGCAGAGTTCTCATCCATTGATCACACTCTGCTTTAGAGCCAGAAGCACGCTCTTGCTTTCCAGGGTCTCTAAGACTGCAGGAAATATGAGTGTGATGAGAACAAAAGAACGGTGTGCCCTACACATACGGATCATATCTAGTTCAACTCTGCTTCTGAAACTGATACAAAGCACTGGTCCTCTAACATTCAATGCTTGTCAGTTAAGATGAGAAATGTGTGAGCTTCGTGAACGATGTAGTTCTTTTGCTCTAAAAAAGGACTGCCCTCACTTGAAACGAAGTCTTGCATGTAGGAAGACAAAAGCCTGGAATTTAACTCCATTTCTGAAGGGAAACACACAGAATAGTTCTCTTCGATGGATCACACTCTGCTTTAGAGCAAGAGCACGCTCTTGCTTTCTAGAGTCTCTAATACAGCCGGAAACTTGAGTGTGCTCAGAACAAAAGAACGGTGTTTCCTACACATACGGGCCATATCTAGTTCAACTCTGCTTCTGAACCTGAAACAAACCACAGGTCCTCTAACATCCAATGCTTGTCAGTTAAGATGAGAAACGTGTGAGCTTCGTGAACGATGTAGTTCGTTTGAGCTGTAAAGTAACTGCCCTTACCTTAAACGAAGTCTTGCTTGTAGGAAGACTCAGAGCCTGGGATTTAACTCCATTTCTGAAGTGAAACACACAGCAGAGTTCTCATCCATTGATCACACTCTGCTTTAGAGCCAGAAGCACGCACTTGCTTTCCAGAGTCTCTAAGACAGCAGGAAAAGTGAGTGTGCTCAGAAGAAAAGAACGGTGTTTCCTATACATACAGACAATATCTAGTTCAACTCTGCTTCTGAAACTGAAACAAACCAGAGGTCCTCTAACATCCAATGCTTGTCAGTTAAGATGAGAAACATGTGAGCTTCGGGAACGATGGAGTTCGTTTGAGCTATAAAGTAACTGCCCTTACCTGAAACGAAGTCTTGCTTGTAGGAAGACTCAGAGCCTGGGTTTAACTCCATTTCTGAAGTGAAACACAGAGCAGAGTTCTCATCCATTGATCACACTCTGCTTTAGAGCCAGAAGCATGCTCTTGCTTTCCAGGGTCTCTAAGACTGCAGGAAATGTGAGTGTGATGAGAACAAAAGAACGGTGTGCCCTACACATACGGATCATATCTAGTACAACTCTGCCTTTGAAATTGATACAAAGCACAGGTCCTGTAATATCCAATGCTTGTCAGTTAAGATGAGAAACGTGTGCCCTTTGTGAACGATGTAGATCGTTTGAGCTGAAGAGTGACTGCCCTTACTTGAAACGAAGTCTTGCTTGTAGGAAGACACAGAGCCTGGAATATAACTCCATTTCTGAAGGGAAACACACAGCATAGTTCTCATCAATAGATCACACTCTGCTTTAGAGCAAGAAGCACGCTCTTGCTTTCTAGAGTCTCTAATACAGCAGGAAACTTGAGTGTCCTCAGAACAAAAGAACTGTGTTTCCTACACATAGGACCATATCTAGTTCAACTCTGCTTCTGAAACTGATACAAAGCACTAGTACTCTAACATTCAATGCGTGTCAGTTAAGATGAGAAACGTGTGAGCTTCGTGAACGATGTAGTTCCTTTGATCTGAAAAATGACTGCACTTACTTGAAAGGAAGTCTTGCTTGTAGGAAGACAAAGAGCCTGGAATTTAACTCCATTTCTGAAGGGAAACACACAGAATAGTTCGCTTCGATGGATCACACTCTGCTTTAGAGCAAGGGCATGCTCTTGCTTTCTAGAGTCTCTAAGACAGCAAGAAACATGAGTTTGCTGAGAACAAATGAACGGTGTTTCCTACACATATGGACCATATCTAGTCCAACTCTGCTTCTGAAACTGATACAAAGCACTGGTCCTCTAACATTCAATGCTTGTCAGTTAAGATGAGAAACGTGTGAGCTTCGTGAACGATGTAGTTCTTTTGATCTGAAAAATGACTGCACTTACTTGAAACGAAGTCTTGCTTGTAGGAAGACAAAGAGCCTAGAATTTAACTCCATTTCTGAAGGGAAACACACAGCATAGTTCTCTTCGATGGATCACACTCTGCTTTAGAGCAAGAAGCACGCTCTTGCTTTCTAGAGTCTCTAATACAGCCGGAAACTTGAGTGTGCTCAGAACAAAAGAACGGTGTTTCCTACACATATGGGCCACATCTAGTTCAAGTCTACTTGTGAACCTAAAACAAACCACAGGTCCTCTAACATCCAATGCTTGTCAGTTAAGATGAGAAACGTGTGAGCTTCGTGAACGATGTAGTTTGTTTGAGCTGTAAAGTAACTGCCCTTACCTGAAACGAATTCTTGCTTGTAGAAAGACTCAGAGCCTGGGATTTAACTCCATTTCTGAAGTGAAACACAGAGCAGAGTTCTCATCCATTGATCACACTCTGCTTTAGAGCCCGAACCACGCTCTTGCTTTCCAGGGTCTCTAAGACAGCAAGAAATGTGAGTGTGATGAAAACAAAAGAACGGTGTTACCTACACACACGGACCATATCTAGTACAACTCTGCCTCTGACATTGATACAAAGCACAGGTCCTCTAACATCCAATGCTTGTCAGTTAAGATGAGAAACGTGTGCCGTTTTTGAACGATGTAGATCGTTTGAGCTGAAGAGTGACTGCCCTTACTTGAAACGAAGTCTTGCTTGTAGGAAGACACAGAGCCTGGAATAAAACTCCATTTCTAAAGGGAAACACACAGCGTAGATCTCATCGATGGATCACACTCTGCTTTAGAGCAAGAAGCACGCTCTTGCTGTCTAGAGTCTCTAATACAGCAGGAAACTTGAGTGTCCTCAGAACAAAAGAACTGTGTTTCCTACACATAGAGCCATATCTAGTTCAACTCTGCTTCTGAAACTGAAACAAACCACAGGTCCTCTAACATCCAATGCTTGTCAGGTTAGATGAGAAACGTGTGATCTTCGTGAACGATGTAGTTCGTTTGAGCTGAAAAGTGTCTGCCCTTACTTGAATGAAGTCTTGCTTGTAGGAAGACTCAGAGCATGGGATTTAACTCCATTTCTGAAGTGAAACACACAGCATAGTTCTCATCGATGGATCACACTCTGCTTTAGAGCAAGAAGCATGCTCTTTCTTTCTAGAGTCTCTAATACTGCAGGAAACGTGAGTGTGCTCAGAACAAAAGAACAGTGTTTCCTACACATACAGGCCATATCTAGTTCAACTCTGCTTCTGAAACTGATACAAAGCACTGGTACTCTAACATTCAATGCTTGTCAGTTAAGATGAGAAACGTGTGAGCTTCGTGAACGATGTAGTTCCTTTGATCTGAAAAATGACTGCACTTACTTGAAACGACGTCTTGCTTGTAGGAAGACAATGAACCTGGAATTTAACTCCATTTCTGAAGGGAAACACACAGAATAGTTCTCTTCGATGGATCACACTCTGCTTTAGAGCAAGAGCACGCTCTTGCTTTCTAGAGTCTCTAATACAGCCGGAAACATGAGTGTGCTCAGAACAAAAGAACGGTGTTTCCTACACATACGGGCCATATCTAGTTCAACTCTGCTTCTGAACCACAGGTCCTCTAACATCCAATGCTTGTCAGTTAAGATGAGAAACATGTGAGCTTCATGAACGATGTAGATCGTTTGAGCTGAAAAGTGACTGCCCTTACTTGAAACGAAGTCTTGCTTGTAGGAAGACTCAGAGCATGGGATTTAACTCCATTTCTAAAGTGAAACACAGAGCTGAGTTCTCATCCATTGATCACACTCTGCTTTAGAGCCAGAAGCACGCTCTTGCTTTCCAGAGTCTCTAAGACAGCAGGAAATGTGAGTGTGATGAAAAAAAGAACGGTGTTACCTACAACACGGACCATATCTAGTACAACTCTGCCTCTGAAATTGATACAAAGCACAGGTCCTCTAAGATCCAATGCTTGTCAGTTAAGATGAGAAACATGTGAGCTTCGTGAACGATGTAGATCATTTGAGCTGAAAAGTGACTGCCCTTACTTGAAACGAAGTCTTGCTTGTAGGAAGACACAGAGCCTGGAATATAACTCCATTTCTGAAGGGAAACACACAGCATAGTTCTCATCGATGGATCACACTCTGCTTTAGAGCAAGAAGCACGCTCTTGCTTTCTAGAGTCTCTAATAGAGCAGGAAACTTGAGTGTGCTCAGAACAAAAGAACTGTGTTTCCTACACATATGGGCCATATCTAGTTCAACTCTGCTTCTGAACCTGAAACAAACCAGAGGTCCTCTAACATCCAATGCTTGTCAGTTAAGATGAGAAACGTGTGAGCTTCGTGAACGATGTAGTTCGTTTGAGCAGTAAAGTAACTGCCCATACCTGAAACGAAGTCTTGCTTGTAGGAAGACTCAGATCCTGGGATTTAACTCCATTTCTGAAGTGAAACACACAGCAGAGTTCTCATCCATTGATCACACTGTGCTTTAGAGCTAGAAGCACGCTCTTGCTTTCCAGGGTCTCTAAGACTGCAGGAAATGTGAGTGTGATGAGAACAAAAGAACGGAGTGCCCTACACATACGGATCATATCTAGTACAACTCTGCCTCTGAAATTGATACAAAGCACAGGTCCTCTAACATCCAATGCTTGTCAGTTAAGATGAGAAACGTGTGCCCTTTGTGAACGATGTAGATCGTTTGAGCTGAAGAGTGACTGCCCTCACTTGAAACGAAGTCTTGCTGGTAGGAAGACACAGAGCCAGGAATAAAACTCCATTTCTGAAGGGAAACACACAGCATAGTTCTCATCGATGGATCACACTCTGCTTTAGAGCAAGAAGCACGCTCTTGCTTTCTAGAGTCTCTAATACAGCCGGAAACTTGAGTGTCCTCAGAACAAAAGAACTGTGTTTCCTACACATAGAGCCATATCTAGTTCAACTCTGCTTCTGAAACTGAAACAAACCACAGGTCCTCTAACATCCAATGCTTGTCAGTTTAGATGAGAAACATGTGATCTTCGTGAACTATGTAGTTTGTTTGAGCTGAAAAGTGACTGCCCTTACTTGAATGAAGTCTTGCTTGTAGGAAGACTCAGAGCATGGGATTTAACTCCATTTCTGAAGTGAAACTCACAGCATAGTTCTCATCGATCGATCACACTCTGCTTTAGAGCAAGAAGCATGCTCTTTTTTTCTAGAGTCTCTAATATTGCAGGAAACGTGAGTGTGCTCAGAACAAAAGAACAGTGTTTCCTACACATACAGGCCATATCTAGTTCAACTCTGCTTCTGAAACTGATACAAAGCACTGGTACTCTAACATTCAATGCTTGTCAGTTAAGATGAGAAACGTGTGAGCTTCGTGAACGATGTAGTTCCTTTGATCTGAAAAATGACTGCACTTACTTGAAACGAAGTCTTGCTTGTAGGAAGACGAAGAGCCTGGAATTTAACTCCATTTCTGAAGGGAAACACACAGAATAGTTCTCTTCGATGGATCACACTCTGCTTTAGAGCAAGAGCACGCTCTTGCTTTCTAGAGTCTCTAATCCAGCCAGAAACTTGAGTGTGCTCAGAACAAAAGAACGGGTTTCCTACACATACGTGTCATATCTAGTTCAACTCTGCTTCTGAACCTGAAACAAACCACAGGTCCTCTAACATCCAATGCTTGTCAGTTAAGATGAGAAACGTGTGAGCCTCGTGAACGATGTAGTTCCTTTGAGCTGTAAAGTAACTGCCCTTACCTGAAACGAAGTCTTGTTTGTAGGAAGACTCAGAGCCTGGGATTTAACTCCATTTCTGAAGTGAAACACACAGCAGAGTTCTCATCCATTGATCACACTCTGCTTTAGAGCCAGAAGCACGCACTTGCTTTCCAGAGTCTCTAAGACAGCAGGAAAATTGAGTGTGCTCAGAAGAAAAGAACGGTGTTTCCTATACATACGGACAATATCTAGTTCAACTCTGCTTCTGAAACTGAAACAAACCAGAGGTCCTCTAACATCCAATGCTTGTCAGTTAAGATGAGACACATGTGAGCTTCGGTAAGGATGGAGTTCATTTGAGCTGTAAATTAACTGCCCTTACCTTAAATGAAGTCTTGCTTGTAGGAAGACTCAGAGCCTGGGTTTAACTCCATTTCTGAAGTGAAACACAGAGCAGAGTTCTCATCCATTGATCACACTCTGCTTTAGAGCCAGAAGCACGCTCTTGCTTTCCAGGGTCTCTAAGACTGCAGGAAATGTGAGTGTGATGAGAACAAAAGAACGGTGTGCCCTACACATACGGATCATATCTAGTTCAACTCTGCTTCTGAAACTGATACAAAGCACTGGTCCTCTAACATTCAATGCTTGTCAGTTAAGATGAGAAATGTGTGATCTTCGTGAACGATGTAGTTCTTTTGCTCTAAAAAAGGACTGCCCTCACTTGAAACGAAGTCTTGCATGTAGGAAGACAAAAGCCTGGAATTTAACTCCATTTCTGAAGGGAAACACACAGAATAGTTCTCTTCGATGGATCACACTCTGCTTTAGAGCAAGAGCACGCTCTTGCTTTCTAGAGTCTCTAATACAGCCGGAAACTTGAGTGTGCTCAGAACAAAAGAACGGTGTTTCCTACACATACGGGCCATATCTAGTTCAACTCTGCTTCTGAACCTGAAACAAACCACAGGTCCTCTAACATCCAATGCTTGTCAGTTAAGATGAGAAACGTGTGAGCTTCGTGAACGATGTAGTTCGTTTGAGCTGTAAAGTAACTGCCCTTACCTTAAACGAAGTCTTGCTTGTAGGAAGACTCAGAGCCTGGGATTTAACTCCATTTCTGAAGTGAAACACACAGCAGAGTTCTCATCCATTGATCACACTCTGCTTTAGAGCCAGAAGCACGCACTTGCTTTCCAGAGTCTCTAAGACAGCAGGAAAAGTGAGTGTGCTCAGAAGAAAAGAACGGTGTTTCCTATACATACGGACAATATCTAGTTCAACTCTGCTTCTGAAACTGAAACAAACCAGAGGTCCTCTAACATCCAATGCTTGTCAGTTAAGATGAGAAACATGTGAGCTTCGGGAACGATGGAGTTCGTTTGAGCTATAAAGTAACTGCCCTTACCTGAAACGAAGTCTTGCTTGTAGGAAGACTCAGAGCCTGGGTTTAACTCCATTTCTGAAGTGAAACACAGAGCAGAGTTCTCATCCATTGATCACACTCTGCTTTAGAGCCAGAAGCATGCTCTTGCTTTCCAGGGTCTCTAAGACTGCAGGAAATGTGAGTGTGATGAGAACAAAAGAACGGTGTGCCCTACACATACGGATCATATCTAGTACAACTCTGCCTTTGAAATTGATACAAAGCACAGGTCCTGTAATATCCAATGCTTGTCAGTTAAGATGAGAAACGTGTGCCCTTTGTGAACGATGTAGATCGTTTGAGCTGAAGAGTGACTGCCCTTAGTTGAAACGAAGTCTTGCTTGTAGGAAGACACAGAGCCTGGAATATAACTCCATTTCTGAAGGGAAACACACAGCATAGTTCTCATCAATAGATCACACTCTGCTTTAGAGCAAGAAGCACGCTCTTGCTTTCTAGAGTCTCTAATACAGCAGGAAACTTGAGTGTCCTCAGAACAAAAGAACTGTGTTTCCTACACATAGGACCATATCTAGTTCAACTCTGCTTCTGAAACTGATACAAAGCACTAGTACTCTAACATTCAATGCGTGTCAGTTAAGATGAGAAACGTGTGAGCTTCGTGAACGATGTAGTTCCTTTGATCTGAAAAATGACTGCACTTACTTGAAACGAAGTCTTGCTTGTAGGAAGACAAAGAGCCTGGAATTTAACTCCATTTCTGAAGGGAAACACACAGAATAGTTCGCTTCGATGGATCACACTCTGCTTTAGAGCAAGGGCATGCTCTTGCTTTCTAGAGTCTCTAAGACAGCAAGAAACATGAGTTTGCTGAGAACAAATGAACGGTGTTTCCTACACATATGGACCATATCTAGTCCAACTCTGCTTCTGAAACTGATACAAAGCACTGGTCCTCTAACATTCAATGCTTGTCAGTTAAGATGAGAAACGTGTGAGCTTCGTGAACGATGTAGTTCTTTTGATCTGAAAAATGACTGCACTTACTTGAAACGAAGTCTTGCTTGTAGGAAGACAAAGAGGCTAGAATTTAACTCCATTTCTGAAGGGAAACACACAGCATAGTTCTCTTCGATGGATCACACTCTGCTTTAGAGCAAGAAGCACGCTCTTGCTTTCTAGAGTCTCTAATACAGCCGGAAACTTGAGTGTGCTCAGAACAAAAGAACGGTGTTTCCTACACATATGGGCCACATCTAGTTCAAGTCTACTTGTGAACCTAAAACAAACCACAGGTCCTCTAACATCCAATGCTTGTCAGTTAAGATGAGAAACGTGTGAGCTTCGTGAACGATGTAGTTTGTTTGAGCTGTAAAGTAACTGCCCTTACCTGAAACGAATTCTTGCTTGTAGAAAGACTCAGAGCCTGGGATTTAACTCCATTTCTGAAGTGAAACACAGAGCAGAGTTCTCATCCATTGATCACACTCTGCTTTAGAGCCCGAACCACGCTCTTGCTTTCCAGGGTCTCTAAGACAGCAAGAAATGTGAGTGTGATGAAAACAAAAGAACGGTGTTACCTACACACACGGACCATATCTAGTACAACTCTGCCTCTGAAATTGATTCAAAGCACAGGTTCTCTATGATCCAATGCTTGTCAGTTAAGATGAGTAACGTGTGAGCTTCGTGAACGATTTAGATCGTTTGAGCTGAAAAGTGACTGCCCTTACTTGAAACGAAGTCTTGCTTGTAGGAAGACACAGAGCCTGGAATATAACTCCATTTCTGAAGGGAAACACACAGCATTGTTCTCATCGATGGATCACACTCTGCTTTAGAGCAAGAAGCACGCTCTTGCTTTCTATAGTCTCTAATAGAGCAGGAAACTTGAGTGTGCTCAGAACAAAAGAACTGTGTTTCCTACACATATGGGCCATATCTAGTTCAACTCTGCTTCTGAAACTGAAACAAACCAGAGGTCCTCTAACATCCAATGCTTCTCAGTTAAGATGAGAAACGTGTGAGCTTCGTGAACGATGTAGTTCGTTTGAGCAGTAAAGTAACTGCCCATACCTGAAACGAAGTCTTGCTTGTAGGAAGACTCAGAGCCTGGGATTTAACTCCATTTCTGAAGTGAAACACACAGCAGAGTTCTCATCCATTGATCACACTGTGCTTTAGAGCTAGAAGCACGCTCTTGCTTTCCAGGGTCTCTAAGACTACAGGAAATGTGAGTGTGATGAGAACAAAAGAACGGTGTGCCCTATACATACGGATCATATCTAGTACAACTGTGGCTCTGAAATTGAAACAAAGCACAGGTCCTCTAACATCCAATGCTTGTCAGTTAAGATGAGAAACGTGTGCCCTTTGTGAACGATGTAGATCGTTTCAGCTGAAGAGTGACTGCCCTTACTTGAAACGAAGTCTTGCTTGTAGGAAGACACAGAGCCTGGAATAAAACTCCATTTCTGAAGGGAAACACACAGCATAGTTCTCATCGATGGATCACACTCTGCTTTAGAGCAAGAAGCACGCTCTTGCTTTCTAGAGTCTCTAATACAGCAGGAAACTTGAGTGTCCTCAGAACAAAAGAACTGTGTTTCCTACACATAGAGCCATATCTAGTTCAACTCTGCTTCTGAAACTGAAACAAACCACAGGTCCTCTAACATCCAATGCTTCTCAGTTTAGATGAGAAACGTGTGATCTTCGTGAACGATGTAGTTCGTTTGAGCTGAGAAGTGACTGCCCTTACTTGAATGAAGTCTTGCATGTAGGAAGACTCAGAGCATGGGATTTAACTCCATTTCTGAAGGGAAAAACACAGCATAGTTCTCATCGATGGATCACACTCTGCTTTAGAGCAAGAAGCATGCTCTTTATTTCTAGAGTCTCTAATACTGCAGGAAACGTGAGTGTGCTCAGAACAAAAGAACTGTGTTTCCTACACATACAGGCCATATCTAGTTCAACTCTGCTTCTGAAACTGATACAAAGCACTGGTCCTCTAACATCCAATGCTTGTCAGTTAAGATGAGTAACGTGTGCCCTTTGTGAACGATGTAGATCAATTGAGCTGAAGAGTGACTGCCCTTACTTGAAACGAAGTCTTGCTTGTAGGAAGACACAGAGCCTGGAATATAACTCCATTTCTGAAGGGAAACACACAGCATAGTTCTCATCAATGGTTCACACTCTGCTTTAGAGCAAGATGCACGCTCTTGCTTTCTAGAGTCTCTAATACAGCCGGAAACTTGAGTGTCCTCAGAACAAAAGAACTGTGTTTCCTACACATAAGGCCATATCTAGTTCAACTCTGCTTCTGAAACTGAAACAAACCACATGTCCTCTAACATCCAATGCTTGTCAGTTTAGATGAGAAACGTGTGAGCTTTGTGAACGATGTAGTTCGTTTGAGCTTAAAAGTGACTGCCCTTACTTGAATGATGTCTTGCTTGTAGGAAGACTCAGAGCATGGGATTTAACTCCATTTCTGAAGTGAAACACACAGCATAGTTCTCATCGATGGATCACACTCTGCTTTAGAGCAAGAAGCATGCTCTTGCTTTCTAGAGTCTTTAATACCGCAGGAAGGTGAGTGTGCTCAGAACAAAAGAACAGTGTTTCCTACACATACGGGCCATATCTAGTTCAACTCTGCTTCTGAAACTTATACAAAGCACTGGTCCTCTAACATCCAATGCTTGTCAGTTAAGATGAGAAACGTGTGAGCTTCGTGAACGATGTAGTTCGTTTGAGCTGAAAAGTGACTGCCCTTACCTGAAACGAATTCGTGCTTATAAGAACACACAGAGCCTGGAATTTAACCCATTTCTGAAGGGAAACACACAGCATTGTTCTCATCGATGGATCACACTCTGCTTTAGAGCCAGAAGCACGCTCTTGCTTTCCAGGGTCTCTAAGACAGCAGGAAATGGGACTGTGATGAGAACAAAAGAACGGTGTTCCCTACACATACGGACCATATCTCGTACAACTCTGCCTCTGAAATTGATACAAAGCACAGGTCCTCTAACATCCAATGCTTGTCAGTTAAGATGAGAAACGTGTGAGCTTCGTGAATGATGTAGATCGTTTGAGCTGAAAAGTGACTGCCCTTACTTGAAATGAAGTCTTGCTTGTAGGAACACACAGAGTCTGGAATTTAACCCATTTCTGAAGGGAAACACACAACAGTGTTCTCATCCATTGATCACACTCTGCTTTAGAGCATGAAGCAGGCCCTAATTTTCTAGAGTCTCTAAGAAAGCAAGAAACAAGAGTTTGCTTAGAACAAATGAATGTTGTTTCCTACACATACGGACCATATCTAGTCAAACTCTGCTTCTGAAACTGATACAAAGCACTGGTCCTCTAACATTCAATGCTTGTCAGTTAAGATGAGAAACGTGTGAGCTTCGTGTAAGATGTAGTTCTTTTGATCTGAAAAATGACTGCACTTACTTGAAAAGAAGTCTTGCTTGTAGGAAGACACAGAGCCTGGAATTTAACTCCATTTCTGAAGGGAAACTCACAGCATAGTTCTCTTCGAGGGATCACACTCTGCTTTAGAGCAAGAAACACGCTCTTGCTTTCTAGAGTCTCTAATACAGCCAGAAACTTGAGTGTCCTCAGAACAAAAGAACTGTGTTTCCTACACATAGGGCCATATCTAGTTCAACTCTGCTTCTGAAACTGAAACAAACCACAGGTCCTCTAACATCCAATGCTTGTCAGTTTAGATGAGAAACGTGTGAGCTTTGTGAACGATGTAGTTCCTTTGAGCTGAAAAGTGACTGCCCTTACTTGAATGAAGTCTTGATTGTAGGAAGACTCAGAGCATGGGATTTAACTCCATTTCTGAAGGGAAAAACACAGCCGAGTTCTCATATATAGATCACACTCTGCTTTAGAGCAAGAAGCATGCTCTTGCTTTCTAGAGTCTCTAATACCGCAGGAAACGTGAGTGTGCTCAGAACAAAAGAACGGTGTTTCCTACACATATGGGCCATATCTAGTTCAACTCTGCTTCTGAAACTGAAACAAACCACAGGTCCTCTAACATCCAATGTTTGTCAGTTAAGATGAGAAATGTGTGAGCTTCGTGAACGATGTAGATCCTTTGAGCTGTAAAGTAACTGCCCTTACCTGAAACGAAGTCTTGCTTGTAGAAACACTCAGAGCCTGGGATTTAACTCCATTTCTGAAGTGAAACACACAGCAGAGTAAGCATCCATTGATCACACTCTGCTGCAGTGCCAGAAGCACGCTCTTGCTTTCCAGGGTCTCTAAGACAGCAGGAAATGTGAGTGTGATGAGAACAAAAGAAGGGTGTTCCCTACACATACGGACCATATCTAGTACAACTCTGCCTCCGAAATTGATACAAAGCACAGGTCCTGTAACATCCAATGCTTGTCTGTTAAGGTGAGAAACGTGGGAGCTTCGTGAACGATGTAGATCATTTGAGCTGAAAAGTAACTGCCCTTACTTGAAACGAAGTCTTGCTTTTAGGAAGACACAGAGCCTGGAATATAACTCCATTTCTGAAGGGAAACACACAGCATAGTTCTCATCGATGGATCACACTCTGCTTTAGAGCAAGTAGCATGCTCTTGCTTTCTAGAGTCTCTAATGACGCAGAAAACGTGAGTGTGCACAGATGAAAAGAACGGTGTTTCCTATACAAACGGACCATATCTAGTTCAACTCTGCTTCTGAAACTGAAACAAACAAGAGGTCCTCTAACATCCAATGCTTCTCAGTTAAGATGAGAAACATGTGAGCTTCGTGAACGATGGAGTTCGTTTGAGCTGTAAAGTAACTGCCCTTACCTGAAACGAAGTCTTGCTTGTAGGAAGACTCAGAGACTGGGATTTAACTCCATTTCTGAAGTGAAACACACAACAGAGTTCTCATCCATTGATCACACTCTGCTTTAGTGCAAGAAGCACGCCCTAACTTTCTAGAGTCTCTAAGACAGCAAGAAACATGAATTTGCTGAGAACAAATGAACGGTGTTTCCTACATATACAGACCATATCTAGTCCAACTCTGCTTCTGAAACTGATACAAAGCACTGGTCCTCTAACATCCAATGCTTGTCAGTTAAGATGAGAAACGTGTGAGCTTCGTGAACAATGTAGATCGTTTGAGCTGAAGAGTGACAGCCCTTACTTGAAACGAAGTCTTGCTTGTAGGAAGACACAGAGCCTGGAATATAACTCCATTTCTGAAGGGAAACACACAGCATAGTTCTCATCGATGGATCACACTCTGCTTTAGAGCAAGAAGTACGGTCTTGCTTTCTAGAGTCTCTAATACCGCAGGAAACCTGAGTGTGCTCAGAACAAAAGAACGGTGTTTCCTACACATAGGGCCATATCTAGTTCAACTCTGCTTCTGAAACTGAAACAAACCGCAGGTCCTCTAACATCCAATGCTTGTCAGTTGAGATGAGAAACGTGTGAACTTGCTGAACGATGTAGTTCGTTTGAGCTGAAAAGTGACTGCCCTTACCTGAAATGAATTCGTGCTTATAAGAACACACAGAGCCTGGAATTTAACCCATTTCTGAAGGGAAACACACAGCATTGTTCTCATCGATGGATCACACTCTGCTTTAGAGCCAGAAGCACGCTCTTGCTTTCCAGGGTCTCTAAGACAGCAGGAAATGGGACTGTGATGAGAACAAAAGAACGGTGTTCCCTACACATACGGACCATATCTCGTACAACTCTGCCTCTGAAATTGATACAAAGCACAGGTACTCTAACATCCAATGCTTGTCAGTTAAGATGAGAAACGTGTGAGCTTCGTGAATGATGTAGATCGTTTGAGCTGAAAAGTGACTGCCCTTACTTGAAATGAAGTCTTGCTTGTAGGAACACACAGAGTCTGGAATTTAACCCATTTCTGAAGGGAAACACACAACAGTGTTCTCATCCATTGATCACACTCTGCTTTAGAGCATGAAGCAGGCCCTAACTTTCTAGAGTCTCTAAGAAAGCAAGAAACAAGAGTTTGCTTAGAACAAATGAATGGTGTTTCCTACACATACGGACCATATCTAGTCAAACTCTGCTTCTGAAACTGATACAAAGCACTGGTCCTCTAACATTCAATGCTTGTCAGTTAAGATGAGAAACGTGTGAGCTTCGTGAACGATGTAGTTCTTTTGATCTGAAAAATGACTGCACTTACTTGAAAAGAAGTCTTGCTTGTAGGAAGACACAGAGCCTGGAATTTAACTCCATTTCTGAAGGGAAACTCACAGCATAGTTCTCTTCGAGGGATCACACTCTGCTTTAGAGCAAGAAACACGCTCTTGCTTTCTAGAGTCTCTAATACAGCCGGAAACTTGAGTGTCCTCAGAACAAAAGAACTGTGTTTCCTACACATAGGGCCATATCTAGTTCAACTCTGCTTCTGAAACTGAAACAAACCACAGGTCCTCTAACATCCAATGCTTGTCAGTTTAGATGAGAAACGTGTGAGCTTTGTGAACGATGTAGTTCCTTTGAGCTGAAAAGTGACTGCCCTTACTTGAATGAAGTCTTGATTGTAGGAAGACTCACTGCATGGGATTTAACTCCATTTCTGAAGGGAAAAACACAGCCGAGTTCTCATATATAGATCACACTCTGCTTTAGAGCAAGAAGCATGCTCTTGCTTTCTAGAGTCTCTAATACCGCAGGAAACGTGAGTGTGCTCAGAACAAAAGAACGGTGTTTCCTACACATATGGGCCATATCTAGTTCAACTCTGCTTCTGAAACTGAAACAAACCACAGGTCCTCTAACATCCAATGTTTGTCAGTTAAGATGAGAAATGTGTGAGCTTTGTGAACGATGTAGATCCTTTGAGCTGTAAAGTAACTGCCCTTACCTGAAACGAAGTCTTGCTTGTAGAAACACTCAGAGCCTGGGATTTAACTCCATTTCTGAAGTGAAACACACAGCAGAGTAAGCATCCATTGATCACACTCTGCTGCAGTGCCAGAAGCACGCTCTTGCTTTCCAGGGTCTCTAAGACAGCAGGAAATGTGAGTGTGATGAGAACAAAAGAAGGGTGTTCCCTACACATACGGACCATATCTAGTACAACTCTGCCTCCGAAATTGATACAAAGCACAGGTCCTGTAACATCCAATGCTTGTCTGTTAAGGTGAGAAACGTGGGAGCTTCGTGAACGATGTAGATCATTTGAGCTGAAAAGTAACTGCCCTTACTTGAAACGAAGTCTTGCTTTTAGGAAGACACAGAGCCTGGAATATAACTCCATTTCTGAAGGGAAACACACAGCATAGTTCTCATCGATGGATCACACTCTGCTTTAGAGCAAGTAGCATGCTCTTGCTTTCTAGAGTCTCTAATAACGCAGAAAACGTGAGTGTGCACAGATGAAAAGAACGGTGTTTCCTATACAAACGGACCATATCTAGTTCAACTCTGCTTCTGAAACTGAAACAAACAAGAGGTCCTCTAACATCCAATGCTTCTCAGTTAAGATGAGAAACATGTGAGCTTCGTGAACGATGGAGTTCGTTTGAGCTGTAAAGTAACTGCCCTTACCTGAAACGAAGTCTTGCTTGTAGGAAGACTCAGAGACTGGGATTTAACTCCATTTCTGAAGTGAAACACACAACAGAGTTCTCATCCATTGATCACACTCTGCTTTAGTGCAAGAAGCACGCCCTAACTTTCTAGAGTCTCTAAGACAGCAAGAAACATGAATTTGCTGAGAACAAATGAACGGTGTTTCCTACATATACAGACCATATCTAGTCCAACTCTGCTTCTGAAACTGATACAAAGCACTGGTCCTCTAACATCCAATGCTTGTCAGTTAAGATGAGAAACGTGTGAGCTTCGTGAACGATGTAGATCGTTTGAGCTGAAGAGTGACAGCCCTTACTTGAAACGAAGTCTTGCTTGTAGGAAGACACAGAGCCTGGAATATAACTCCATTTCTGAAGGGAAACACACAGCATAGTTCTCATCGATGGATCACACTCTGCTTTAGAGCAAGAAGCACGGTCTTGCTTTCTAGAGTCTCTAATACCGCAGGAAACCTGAGTGTGCTCAGAACAAAAGAACGGTGTTTCCTACACATAGGGCCATATCTAGTTCAACTCTGCTTCTGAAACTGAAACAAACCGCAGGTCCTCTAACATCCAATGCTTGTCAGTTGAGATGAGAAACGTGTGAACTTGCTGAACGATGTAGTTCGTTTGAGCTGAAAAGTGACTGCCCTTACTTGAATATAGTCTTGCTTGTAGGAAGACTCAGAGCATGGGATTTAACTCCATTTCTGAAGTGAAACACACAGCATAGTTCTCATCGATGGATCACACTCTGCTTTAGAGCAAGAAGCATGCTCTTGCTTTCTAGAGTCTCTAATACCGCAGGAAGGTGAGTGTGCTCAGAACAAAAGAACAGTGTTTCCTACACATACAGGCCATATCTAGTTCAACTCTGCTTCTGAAACTGAAACAAACCTCAGGTCCTCTAACATCCAATGCTTGTCAGTTAAGATGAGAAACGTGTGAGCTTCGTGAACGATGTAGTTCGTTTGAGCTGAAAAGTGACTGCCCTTACCTGAAACGAAGTCGTGCATATAGGAACACACAGAGCCTGGAATTTAACCCATTTCTGAAGGGAAACACACAGCATTGTTCTCATCGATGGATCACACTCTGCTTTAGAGCCAGAAGCATGCTCTTGCTTTCCAGGGTCTCTAAGACAGCAGGAAATGGGACTGTGATGAGAACAAAAGAACGGTGTTCCCTACACATACGGACCATATCTCGTACAACTCTGCCTCTGAAATTGATACAAAGCACAGGTCCTCTAACATCCAATGCTTGTCAGTTAAGATGAGAAACGTGTGAGCTTCGTGAATGATGTAGATCGTTTGAGCTGAAAAGTGACTGCCCTTACTTGAAATGAAGTCTTGCTTGTAGGAACACACAGAGTCTGGAATTTAACCCATTTCTGAAGGGAAACACACAACAGTGTTCTCATCCATTGATCACACTCTGCTTTAGAGCATGAAGCAGGCCCTAACTTTCTAGAGTCTCTAAGAAAGCAAGAAACATGAGTTTGCTTAGAACAAATGAATGGTGTTTCCTACACATACGGACCATATCTAGTCAAACTCTGCTTCTGAAACTGATACATGCACTAGTCCTCTAACATTCAATGCTTGTCAGTTAAGATGAGAAACGTGTGAGCTTCGTGAAAGATGTAGTTCTTTTGATCTGAAAAATGACTGCACTTACTTGAAAAGAAGTCTTGCTTGTAGGAAGACACAGAGCCTGGAATTTAGCTCCATTTCTGAAGAGAAACACACAGCATAGTTCTCTTCGATGGATCACACTCTGCTTTAGAGCAAGAAGCACGCTCTTGCTTTCTTGAGTCTCTAATACAGCCAGAACCTTGAGTGTGCTCAGAATAAAAGAACGGTGTTTCCTACACATATGGGCCATATCTAGTTCAACTCTGCTTCTGAACCTGAAAGAAACCACAGGTCCTCTAACATCCAATGCTTGTCAGTTAAGATGTGAAACGTGTGAGATTCTTGAACGATGTAGTTCGTTTGCGCTGTAAAGTAACTGCCCTTACCTGAAACGAATTCTTGCTTGTAGAAAGACTCAGAGACTGGGATTTAACTCCATTTCTGAAGTGAAACACACAGCAGAGTTCTCATCCATTGATCACACTCTGCTTTAGAGCCAGAAGCACGCTCTTGCTTTCCAGGGTCTCTAAGACAGTAGGAAATGTGAGTGTGATGAGAACAAAAGAACGGTGTTCCCTACACATACGGACCATATCTAGCACAACTCTGCCTCTGAAATTGATACAAAGCAGAGGTCCTCTAAGATCCAATGCTTGTCAGTTAAGATGAGAAACGTGTGAGCTTCATGAACGATGTAGATCGTATGAGCTGAAAAGTGACTGCCCTTACTTGAAACGAAGTCTTGCTTGTAGGAACACACAGAGCCTGGAATATAGCTCCATTTCTGAAGGGAAACACACAGCATAGTTCTCATCGATGGATCACACTCTGCTTTAGAGCAAGAAGCACGCTCTTGCTTTCTAGAGTCTCTAATAGAGCAGGAAACATGAGTGTGCTCAGAACAAAAGAACGGTGTTTCCTACACATATGGGCCATGTCTATTTCAACTCTGCTTCTGAAACTGAAACAAACCACAGGTCCTCTAACATCCAAGGCTTGTCAGTTAAGATGAGAAACGTGTGAGCTTCATGAACGATGTAGATCGTTTGAGCTGAAAAGTGACTGCCCTTACTTGAAACGATGTCTTCCTTGTAGGAAGACTCAGAGCATGGGATTTAACTCCATTTCTAAGTGAAACACACAGCAGAGTTCTCATTCATTGATCACACTCTGCTTTAGAGCAAGAAGCACAATCTTGCTTTCTAGAGTCTCTAATACAGCAGGAAACTTGAGTGTGCTCAGAACAAAAGAACCGTGTTTCCTACACATACGGGCCATATCTAGTCCAACTCTGCTTCTGAAACTGATACAAAGCCCTGGTCCTCTAAAATTCAAGGCTTGTCAGTTAAGATGAGAAACGTGTGAGCTTCGTGAACGATGTAGTTCTTTTGATCTGAAAAATGACTGCACTTACTTGAAAAGAAGTCTTGCTTGTAGGAAGACACAGAGCGTGGAATTTAACTCCATTTCTGAAGAGAAACACACAGCATAGTTCTCTTCGATGGATCACACTCTGCTTTAGAGCAAGAAGCATGCTCTTGCTTTCTAGAGTCTCTAATACCGCAGGAAACCTGAGTGTGCTCAGAACAAAAGAACGGTGTTTCCTACACATATGGGCCATATCTAGTTCAACTCTGCTTCTGAAACTGAAACAAACCACAGGTCCTATAACATCCAATGTTTGTCAGTTAAGATGAGAAATGTGTGAGCTTCGTGAACGATGTAGATCCTTTGAGCTGTAAAGTAACTGCCCTTACCTGAAACGAAGTC
Organism: Onychomys leucogaster; assembly: GCA_949786385.1. NCBI lineage: Eukaryota > Metazoa > Chordata > Mammalia > Rodentia > Cricetidae > Onychomys > Onychomys leucogaster. Next base: position 1,962,218 of record CATKUP010000056.1, read on the forward strand.
TTGCTTGTAGAAACACTCAGAGCCTGGGATTTAACTCCATTTCTGAAGTGAAACACACAGCAGAGTAAGCATCCATTGATCACACTCTGCTGCAGTGCCAGAAGCACGCTCTTGCTTCCAGGGTCTCTAAGACGGCAGGAAATGTGAGTGTGATGAGAACAAAAGAAGGGTGTTCCCTACACATACGGACCATATCTAGTACAACTCTGCCTCCAAAATTGATACAAAGCACAGGTCCTGTAACATCCAATGCTTGTCTGTTAAGGTGAGAAACGTGGGAGCTTTGTGAACGATGTAGATCATTTGAGCTGAAAAGTAACAGCCCTTACTTGAAACGAAGTCTTGCTTTTAGGAAGACACAGAGCCTGGAATATAACTCCATTTCTGAAGGGAAACACACAGCATAGTTTTCATCAATGGATCACACTCTGCTTTAGAGGAAGAAACACGCTCTTGCTTTCTAGAGTCTCTAATAGAGCAGGAAACTTGAGTGTGCTCAGAACAAAAGAACTGTGTTTCCTACACATATGGGCCATATCTAGTTCAACTCTGCTTCTGAAACTGATACAAAGCACTGGTCCTCTAACATCCAATGCTTGTCAGTTAAGATGAGAACGTGTGAGCTTCGTGAACGATGTAGTTCGTTTGAGGTGAAAAGTGACTGCCCGTACCTGAAAGGAATTTGTGCTTGTAGGAACACACAGAGCCTGGAATTTAACTCCATTTCTGAAGGGAAACACACAGCATAGTTCTCTTCGATGGATCACACTCTGCTTTAGAGCAAGTAGCATGCTCTTGCTTTCTAGAGTCTCTAATAACGCAGAAAACGTGAGTGTGCACAGATGAAAAGAACGGTGTTTCCTATACAAACGGACCATATCTAGTTCAACTCTGCTTCTGAAACTGAAACAAACAAGAGGTCCTCTAACATCCAATGCTTGTCAGTTAAGATGAGAAACGTGGAGCTTCATGAACGATGTATATCGTTTGAGCTGAAGAGTGACTGCACTTCCTTGAAACGAAGTCTTGCTTGTAGGAAGACACAGAGCCTGGAATTTAACTCCATTTCTGAAGGGAAACACACAACATAGTTCTCATCAATGGTTCACACTCTGCTTTAGAGCAAGATGCACGCTCTTGCTTTCTAGAGTCTCTAATACAGCCGGAAACTTGAGTGTCCTCAGAACAAAAGAACTGTGTTTCCTACACATAAGGCCATGTCTAGTTCAACTCTGCTTATGAAACTGAAACAAACCACATGTCCTCTAACATCCAATGCTTGTCAGTTTAGATGAGAAACGTGTGAGCTTTGTGAACGATGTAGTTGGTTTGAGCTTAAAAGTGACTGCCCTTACTTGAATGAAGTCTTGCTTGTAGGAAGACTCAGAGCATGGGATTTAACTCCATTTCTGAAGTGAAACACACAGCATAGTTCTCATCGATGGATCACACTCTGCTTTAGAGCAAGAAGCATGCTCTTGCTTTCTAGAGTCTCTAATACCGCAGGAAACGTGAGTGTGCTCAGAACAAAAGAACGGTGTTTCCTACACATATGGGCCATATCTAGTTCAACTCTGTTTCTGAAACTGAAACAAACCACAGGTCCTCTAACATCCAATGCTTGTCAGTTAAGATGAGAAATGTGTGAGCTTCGTGAACGATGTAGATCCTTTGAGCTGTAAAGTAACTGCCCTTACCTGAAACGAAGTCTTGCTTGTAGAAACACTCAGAGCCTGGGATTTAACTCCATTTCTGAAGTGAAACACACAGCAGAGTTAGCATCCATTGATCACACTCTGCTGCAGTGCCAGAAGCACACTCTTGCTTTCCAGGGTCTCTAAGACAGCAGGAAATGTGAGTGTGATGAGAACAAAAGAAGGGTGTTCCCTACACATACGGACCATATCTAGTACAACTCTGCCTCCGAAATTGATACAAAGCACAGGTCCTCTAACATCCAATGCTTGTCAGTTAAGATGAGAAACGTGTGAGCTTCGTGAACGATGTAGATCGTATGAGCTGAAAAGTGACTGCCCTTACTTGAAACGAAGTCTTGCTTGTAGGAACACACAGAGCCTGGAATATAGCTCCATTTCTGAAGGGAAACACACAGCATAGTTCTCATCGATGGATCAGACTCTCCTTTAGAGCAAGTAGCATGCTCTTGCTTTCTAGAGTCTCTAATACCGCAGAAAACGTGAGTGTGCACAGATGAAAAGAACGGTTTTTCCTATACAAACGGACCATATCTATTTCAACTCTGCTTCTGAAACTGAAACAAACCACAGGTCCTCTAACATCCAAGGCTTGTCAGTTAAGATGAGAAACGTGTGAGCTTCGTGAACGATGTAGATCGTTTGAGCTGAAAAGTGACTGCCCTTACTTGAAACGATGTCTTCCTTGTAGGAAGACTCAGAGCATGGGATTTAACTCCATTTCTAAGTGAAACACACAGCAGAGTTCTCATTCATTGATCACACTCTGCTTTAGAGCAAGAAGCACAATCTTGCTTTCTAGAGTCTCTAATACAGCAGGAAACTCTAGTGTGCTCAGAACAAAAGAACCGTGTTTCCTACACATACAGGCCATATCTAGTCCAACTCTGCTTCTGAAACTGATACAAAGCCCTGGTCCTCTAACATTCAAGGCTTGTCAGTTAAGATGAGAAACGTGTGAGCTTCGTGAACGATGTAGTTCTTTTGATCTGAAAAATGACTGCACTTACTTGAAAAGAAGTCTTGCTTGTAGGAAGACACAGAGCCTGGAATTTAACTCCATTTCTGAAGAGAAACACACAGCATAGTTCTCTTCGATGGATCACACTCTGCTTTAGAGCCAGAAGCATGCTCTTGCTTTCTAGAATCTCTAATACCGCAGGAAACCTGAGTGTGCTCAGAACAAAAGAACGGTGTTTCCTACACATATGGGCCATATCTAGTTCAACTCTGCTTCTGAAACTGAAACAAACCACAGGTCCTCTAACATCCAATGTTTGTCAGTTAAGATGAGAAATGTGTGAGCTTCGTGAACGATGTAGATCCTTTGAGCTGTAAAGTAACTGCCCTTACCTGAAACGAAATCTTGCTTGTAGAAACACTCAGAGCCTGGGATTTAACTCCATTTCTGAAGTGAAACACACAGCAGAGTAAGCATCCATTGATCACACTCTGCTGCAGTGCCAGAAGCACGCTCTTGCTTTCCAGGGTCTCTAAGACAGCAGGAAATGTGAGTGTGATGAGAACAAAAGAAGGGTGTTCCCTACACATACGGACCATATCTAGTACAACTCTGCCTCCGAAATTGATACAAAGCACAGGTCCTGTAACATCCAATGCTTGTCTGTTAAGGTGAGAAACGTGGGAGCTTCGTGAACGATGTAGATCATTTGAGCTGAAAAGTTACTGCCCTTACTTAAAACGAAGTCTTGCTTTTAGGAAGACACAGAGCCTGGAATATAACTCCATTTCTGAAGGGAAACACACAGCATAGTTCTCATCGATGGATCACACTCTGCTTTAGAGGAAGAAACACGCTCTTGCTTTCTAGAGTCTCTAATAGAGCAGGAAACTTGAGTGTGCTCAGAACAAAAGAACTGTGTTTCCTACACATATGGGCCATATCTAGTTCAACTCTGCTTCTGAAACTGATATAAAGCACTGGTCCTCTAACATCCAATGCTTGTCAGTTAAGATGAGAAACATGTAATCTTCGTGAACGATGTAGTTCGTTTGAGGTGAAAAGTGACTGCCCGTACCTGAAAGGAATTTGTGCTTGTAGGAACACACAGAGCCTGGAATTTAACTCCATTTCTGAAGGGAAACACACAGCATAGTTCTCTTCGATGGATCACACTCTGCTTTAGAGCAAGTAGCATGCTCTTGCTTTCTAGAGTCTCTAATAACGCAGAAAACGTGAGTGTGCACAGATGAAAAGAACGGTGTTTCCTATACAAACGGACCATATCTAGTTCAACTCTGCTTCTGAAACTGAAACAAACAAGAGGTCCTCTAACATCCAATGCTTCTCAGTTAAGATGAGAAACATGTGAGCTTCGTGAACGATGGAGTTCGTTTGAGCTGTAAAGTAACTGCCCTTACCTGAAACGAAGTCTTGCTTGTAGGAAGACTCAGAGACTGGGATTTAACTCCATTTCTGAAGTGAAACACACAACAGAGTTCTCATCCATTGATCACACTCTGCTTTAGAGCAAGAAGCACGCCCTAACTTTCTAGAGTCTCTAAGACAGCAAGAAACATGAATTTGCTGAGAACAAATGAACGGTGTTTCCTACATATACAGACCATATCTAGTCCAACTCTGCTTCTGAAACTGATACAAAGCACTGGTCCTCTAACATCCAATGTTTGTCAGTTAAGATGAGAAACGTGGAGCTTCATGAACGATGTATATCGTTTGAGCTGAAGAGTGACTGCACTTCCTTGAAACGAAGTCTTGCTTGTAGGAAGACACAGAGCCTGGAATTTAACTCCATTTCTGAAGGGAAACACACAACATAGTTCTCATCAATGGTTCACACTCTGCTTTAGAGCAAGATGCACGCTCTTGCTATCTAGAGTCTCTAATACAGCCGGAAACTTGAGTGTCCTCAGAACAAAAGAACTGTGTTTCCTACACATAAGGCCATATCTAGTTCAACTCTGCTTCTGAAACTGAAACAAACCACATGTCCTCTAACATCCAATGCTTGTCAGTTTAGATGAGAAACGTGTGAGCTTTGTGAACGATGTAGGTCGTTTGAGCTTAAAAGTGACTGCCCTTACTTGAATGAAGTCTTGCTTGTAGGAAGACTCAGAGCATGGGATTTAACTCCATTTCTGAAGTGAAACACACAGCATAGTTCTCATCGATGGATCACACTCTGCTTTAGAGCAAGAAGCATGCTCTTGCTTTCTAGAGTCTCTAATACCGCAGGAAGGTGAGTGTGCTCAGAACAAAAGAACAGTGTTTCCTACACATACAGGCCATATCTAGTTCAACTCTGCTTCTGAAACTGAAACAAACCTCAGGTCCTCTAACATCCAATGCTTGTCAGTTAAGATGAGAAACGTGTGAGCTTCGTGAACGATGTAGTTCGTTTGAGCTGAAAAGTGACTGCCCTTCCTGAAACGAAGTCGTGCTTATAGGAACACACAGAGCCTGGAATTTAACCCATTTCTGAAGGGAAACACACAGCATTGTTCTCATCGATGGATCACACTCTGCTTTAGAGCCAGAAGCACGCTCTTGCTTTCCAGGGTCTCTAAGACAGCAGGAAATGGGACTGTGATGAGAACAAAAGAACGGTGTTCCCTACACATACGGACCATATCTCGTACAACTCTGCCTCTGAAATTGATACAAAGCACAGGTCCTCTAACATCCAATGCTTGTCAGTTAAGATGAGAAACGTGTGAGCTTCGTGAATGATGTTGATCGTTTGAGCTGAAAAGTGACTGCCCTTACTTGAAATGAAGTCTTGCTTGTAGGAACACACAGAGTCTGGAATTTAACCCATTTCTGAAGGGAAACACACAACAGTGTTCTCATCCATTGATCACACTCTGCTTTAGAGCATGAAGCAGGCCCTAACTTTCTAGAGTCTCTAAGAAAGCAAGAAACATGAGGTTGCTTAGAACAAATGAATGGTGTTTCCTACACATACGGACCATATCTAGTCAAACTCTGCTTCTGAAACTGATACAAACTACTGGTCCTCTAACATTCAATGCTTGTCAGTTAAGATGAGAAACGTGTGAGCTTCGTGAAAGATGTAGTTCTTTTGATCTGAAAAATGACTGCACTTACTTGAAAAGAAGTCTTGCTTGTAGGAAGACACAGAGCCTGGAATTTAGCTCCATTTCTGAAGAGAAACACACAGCATAGTTCTCTTCGATGGATCACACTCTGCTTTAGAGCAAGAAGCACGCTCTTGCTTTCTTGAGTCTCTAATACAGCCAGAACCTTGAGTGTGCTCAGAATAAAAGAACGGTGTTTCCTACACATATGGGCCATATCTAGTTCAACTCTGCTTCTGAACCTGAAAGAAACCACAGGTCCTCTAACATCCAATGCTTGTCAGTTAAGATGTGAAACGTGTGAGATTCTTGAACGATGTAGTTCGTTTGAGCTGTAAAGTAACTGCCCTTACCTGAAACGAATTCTTGCTTGTAGAAAGACTCAGAGACTGGGATTGAACTCCATTTCTGAAGTGAAACACACAGCAGAGTTCTTATCCATTGATCACACTCTGCTTTAGAGCCAGAAGCACGCTCTTGCTTTCCAGGGTCTCTAAGACAGCAGGAAATGTGAGTGTGATGAGAACAAAAGAACGGTGTTCCCTACACATACGGACCATATCTAGCACATCTCTGCCTCTGAAATTGATACAAAGCAGAGGTCCTCTAAGATCCAATGCTTGTCAGTTAAGATGAGAAACGTGTGAGCTTCATGAACGATGTAGATCATATGAGCTGAAAAGTGACTGCCCTTACTTGAAACGATGTCTTCCTTGTAGGAAGACTCAGAGCATGGGATTTAACTCCATTTCTAAGTGAAACACACAGCAGAGTTCTCATTCATTGATCACACTCTGCTTTAGAGCAAGAAGCACAATCTTGCTTTCTAGAGTCTCTAATACAGCAGGAAACTTGAGTGTGCTCAGAACAAAAGAACCGTGTTTCCTACACATACGGGCCATATCTAGTCCAACTCTGCTTCTGAAACTGATACAAAGCCCTGGTCCTCTAACATTCAAGGCTTGTCAGTTAAGATGAGAAACGTGTGAGCTTCGTGAACGATGTAGTTCTTTTGATCTGAAAAATGACTGCACTTACTTGAAAAGAAGTCTTGCATGTAGGAAGACACATAGCCGGAATTTAACTCCATTTATGAAGAGAAACACACAGCATAGTTCTCTTCGATGGATCACACTCTGCTTTAGAGCAAGAAGCATGCTCTTGCTTTCTAGAGTCTCTAATACCGCAGGAAACCTGAGTGTGCTCAGAACAAAAGAACGGTGTTTCCTACACATATGGGCCATATCTAGTTCAACTCTGCTTCTGAAACTGAAACAAACCACAGGTCCTCTAACATCCAATGTTTGTCAGTTAAGATGAGAAATGTGTGAGCTTCGTGAACGATGTAGATCCTTTGAGCTGTAAAGTAACTGCCCTTACCTGAAACGAAGTCTTGCTTGTAGAAACACTCAGAGCCTGGGATTTAACTCCATTTCTGAAGTGAAACACACAGCAGAGTAAGCATCCATTGATCACACTCTGCTGCAGTGCCAGAAGCACGCTCTTGCTTTCCAGGGTCTCTAAGACGGCAGGAAATGTGAGTGTGATGAGAACAAAAGAAGGGTGTTCCCTACACATACGGACCATATCTAGTACAACTCTGCCTCCGAAATTGATACAAAGCACAGGTCCTGTAACATCCAATGCTTGTCTGTTAAGGTGAGAAACGTGGGAGCTTCGTGAACGATGTAGATCATTTGAGCTGAAAAGTAACAGCTCTTACTTGAAACGAAGTCTTGCTTTTAGGAAGACACAGAGCCTGGAATATAACTCCATTTCTGAAGGGAAACACACAGCATAGTTTTCATCGATGGATCACACTCTGCTTTAGAGGAAGAAACACGCTCTTGCTTTCTAGAGTCTCTAATAGAGCAGGAAACTTGAGTGTGCTCAGAACAAAAGAACTGTGTTTCCTACACATATGGGCCATATCTAGTTCAACTCTGCTTCTGAAACTGATACAAAGCACTGGTCCTCTAACATCCAATGCTTGTCAGTTAAGATGAGAACGTGTGAGCTTCGTGAACGATGTAGTTCGTTTGAGGTGAAAAGTGACTGCCCGTACCTGAAAGGAATTTGTGCTTGTAGGAACACACAGAGCCTGGAATTTAACTCCATTTCTGAAGGGAAACACACAGCATAGTTCTCTTCGATGGATCACACTCTGCTTTAGAGCAAGTAGCATGCTCTTGCTTTCTAGATTCTCTAATAACGCAGAAAACGTGAGTGTGCACAGATGAAAAGAACGGTGTTTCCTATACAAACGGACCATATCTAGTTCAACTCTGCTTCTGAAACTGAAACAAACAAGAGGTCCTCTAACATCCAATGCTTGTCAGTTAAGATGAGAAACGTGGAGCTTCATGAACGATGTATATCGTTTGAGCTGAAGAGTGACTGCACTTCCTTGAAACGAAGTCTTGCTTGTAGGAAGACACAGAGCCTGGAATTTAACTCCATTTCTGAAGGGAAACACACAACATAGTTCTCATCAATGGTTCACACTCTGCTTTAGAGCAAGATGCACGCTCTTGCTTTCTAGAGTCTCTAATACAGCCGGAAACTTGAGTGTCCTCAGAACAAAAGAACTGTGTTTCCTACACATAAGGCCATGTCTAGTTCAACTCTGCTTCTGAAACTGAAACAAACCACATGTCCTCTAACATCCAATGCTTGTCAGTTTAGATGAGAAACGTGTGAGCTTTGTGAACGATGTAGTTGGTTTGAGCTTAAAAGTGACTGCCCTTACTTGAATGAAGTCTTGCTTGTAGGAAGACTCAGAGCATGGGATTTAACTCCATTTCTGAAGTGAAACACACAGCATAGTTCTCTTCGATGGATCACACTCTGCTTTAGAGCCAGAAGCATGCTCTTGCTTTCTAGAATCTCTAATACCGCAGGAAACCTGAGTGTGCTCAGAACAAAAGAACGGTGTTTCCTACACATATGGGCCATATCTAGTTCAACTCTGCTTCTGAAACTGAAACAAACCACAGGTCCTCTAACATCCAATGTTTGTCAGTTAAGATGAGAAATGTGTGAGCTTCGTGAACGATGTAGATCCTTTGAGCTGTAAAGTAACTGCCCTTACCTGAAACGAAATCTTGCTTGTAGAAACACTCAGAGCCTGGGATTTAACTCCATTTCTGAAGTGAAACACACAGCAGAGTAAGCATCCATTGATCACACTCTGCTGCAGTGCCAGAAGCACGCTCTTGCTTTCCAGGGTCTCTAAGACAGCAGGAAATGTGAGTGTGATGAGAACAAAAGAAGGGTGTTCCCTACACATACGGACCATATCTAGTACAACTCTGCCTCCGAAATTGATACAAAGCACAGGTCCTGTAACATCCAATGCTTGTCTGTTAAGGTGAGAAACGTGGGAGCTTCGTGAACGATGTAGATCATTTGAGCTGAAAAGTTACTGCCCTTACTTAAAACGAAGTCTTGCTTTTAGGAAGACACAGAGCCTGGAATATAACTCCATTTCTGAAGGGAAACACACAGCATAGTTCTCATCGATGGATCACACTCTGCTTTAGAGGAAGAAACACGCTCTTGCTTTCTAGAGTCTCTAATAGAGCAGGAAACTTGAGTGTGCTCAGAACAAAAGAACTGTGTTTCCTACACATATGGGCCATATCTAGTTCAACTCTGCTTCTGAAACTGATATAAAGCACTGGTCCTCTAACATCCAATGCTTGTCAGTTAAGATGAGAAACATGTAATCTTCGTGAACGATGTAGTTCGTTTGAGGTGAAAAGTGACTGCCCGTACCTGAAAGGAATTTGTGCTTGTAGGAACACACAGAGCCTGGAATTTAACTCCATTTCTGAAGGGAAACACACAGCATAGTTCTCTTCGATGGATCACACTCTGCTTTAGAGCAAGTAGCATGCTCTTGCTTTCTAGAGTCTCTAATAACGCAGAAAACGTGAGTGTGCACAGATGAAAAGAACGGTGTTTCCTATACAAACGGACCATATCTAGTTCAACTCTGCTTCTGAAACTGAAACAAACAAGAGGTCCTCTAACATCCAATGCTTCTCAGTTAAGATGAGAAACATGTGAGCTTCGTGAACGATGGAGTTCGTTTGAGCTGTAAAGTCACTGCCCTTACCTCAAACGAAGTCTTGCTTGTAGGAAGACTCAGAGACTGGGATTTAACTCCATTTCTGAAGTGAAACACACAACAGAGTTCTCATCCATTGATCACACTCTGCTTTAGAGCAAGAAGCACGCCCTAACTTTCTAGAGTCTCTAAGACAGCAAGAAACATGAATTTGCTGAGAACAAATGAACGGTGTTTCCTACATATACAGACCATATCTAGTCCAACTCTGCTTCTGAAACTGATACAAAGCACTGGTCCTCTAACATCCAATGCTTGTCAGTTAAGATGAGAAACGTGGAGATTCATGAACGATGTATATCGTTTGAGCTGAAGAGTGACTGCACTTCCTTGAAACGAAGTCTTGCTTGTAGGAAGACACAGAGCCTGGAATTTAACTCCATTTCTGAAGGGAAACACACAACATAGTTCTCATCAATGGTTCACACTCTGCTTTAGAGCAAGATGCACGCTCTTGCTATCTAGAGTCTCTAATACAGCCGGAAACTTGAGTGTCCTCAGAACAAAAGAACTGTGTTTCCTACACATAAGGCCATATCTAGTTCAACTCTGCTTCTGAAACTGAAACAAACCACATGTCCTCTAACATCCAATGCTTGTCAGTTTAGATGAGAAACGTGTGAGCTTTGTGAACGATGTAGGTCGTTTGAGCTTAAAAGTGACTGCCCTTACTTGAATGAAGTCTTGCTTGTAGGAAGACTCAGAGCATGGGATTTAACTCCATTTCTGAAGTGAAACACACAGCATAGTTCTCATCGATGGATCACACTCTGCTTTAGAGCAAGAAGCATGCTCTTGCTTTCTAGAGTCTCTAATACCGCAGGAAGGTGAGTGTGCTCAGAACAAAAGAACAGTGTTTCCTACACATACAGGCCATATCTAGTTCAACTCTGCTTCTGAAACTGAAACAAACCTCAGGTCCTCTAACATCCAATGCTTGTCAGTTAAGATGAGAAACGTGTGAGCTTCGTGAACGATGTAGTTCGTTTGAGCTGAAAAGTGACTGCCCTTCCTGAAACGAAGTCGTGCTTATAGGAACACACAGAGCCTGGAATTTAACCCATTTCTGAAGGGAAACACACAGCATTGTTCTCATCGATGGATCACACTCTGCTTTAGAGCCAGAAGCACGCTCTTGCTTTCCAGGGTCTCTAAGACAGCAGGAAATGGGACTGTGATGAGAACAAAAGAACGGTGTTCCCTACACATACGGACCATATCTCGTACAACTCTGCCTCTGAAATTGATACAAAGCACAGGTCCTCTAACATCCAATGCTTGTCAGTTAAGATGAGAAACGTGTGAGCTTCGTGAATGATGTAGATCGTTTGAGCTGAAAAGTGACTGCCCTTACTTGAAATGAAGTCTTGCTTGTAGGAACACACAGAGTCTGGAATTTAACCCATTTCTGAAGGGAAACACACAACAGTGTTCTCATCCATTGATCACACTCTGCTTTAGAGCATGAAGCAGGCCCTAACTTTCTAGAGTCTCTAAGAAAGCAAGAAACATGAGTTTGCTTAGAACAAATGAATGGTGTTTCCTACACATACGGACCATATCTAGTCAAACTCTGCTTCTGAAACTGATACAAACTACTGGTCCTCTAACATTCAATGCTTGTCAGTTAAGATGAGAAACGTGTGAGCTTCGTGAAAGATGTAGTTCTTTTGATCTGAAAAATGACTGCACTTACTTGAAAAGAAGTCTTGCTTGTAGGAAGACACAGAGCCTGGAATTTAGCTCCATTTCTGAAGAGAAACACACAGCATAGTTCTCTTCGATGGATCACACTCTGCTTTAGAGCAAGAAGCACGCTCTTGCTTTCTTGAGTCTCTAATACAGCCAGAACCTTGAGTGTGCTCAGAATAAAAGAACGGTGTTTCCTACACATATGGGCCATATCTAGTTCAACTCTGCTTCTGAACCTGAAAGAAACCACAGGTCCTCTAACATCCAATGCTTGTCAGTTAAGATGTGAAACGTGTGAGATTCTTGAACGATGTAGTTCGTTTGAGCTGTAAAGTAACTGCCCTTACCTGAAACGAATTCTTGCTTGTAGAAAGACTCAGAGACTGGGATTGAACTCCATTTCTGAAGTGAAACACACAGCAGAGTTCTCATCCATTGATCACACTCTGCTTTAGAGCCAGAAGCACGCTCTTGCTTTCCAGGGTCTCTAAGACAGCAGGAAATGTGAGTGTGATGAGAACAAAAGAACGGTGTTCCCTACACATACGGACCATATCTAGCACATCTCTGCCTCTGAAATTGATACAAAGCAGAGGTCCTCTAAGATCCAATGCTTGTCAGTTAAGATGAGAAACGTGTGAGCTTCATGAACGATGTAGATCATATGAGCTGAAAAGTGACTGCCCTTACTTGAAACGAAGTCTTGCTTGTAGGAACACACAGAGCCTGGAATATAGCTCCATTTCTGAAGGGAAACACACAGCATAGTTCTCATCGATGGATCACACTCTGCTTTAGAGCAAGAAGCACGCTCTTGCTTTCTAGAGTCTCTAATAGAGCAGGAAACATGAGTGTGCTCAGAACAAAAGAACTGTGTTTCCTACACATATGGGCCATGTCTATTTCAACTCTGCTTCTGAAACTGAAACAAACCACAGGTCCTCTAACATCCAAGGCTTGTCAGTTAAGATGAGAAACGTGTGAGCTTCATGAACGATGTAGATCGTTTGAGCTGAAAAGTGACTGCCCTTACTTGAAACGATGTCTTCCTTGTAGGAAGACTCAGAGCATGGGATTTAACTCCATTTCTAAGTGAAACACACAGCAGAGTTCTCATTCATTGATCACACTCTGCTTTAGAGCAAGAAGCACAATCTTGCTTTCTAGAGTCTCTAATACAGCAGGAAACTTGAGTGTGCTCAGAACAAAAGAACCGTGTTTCCTACACATACGGGCCATATCTAGTCCAACTCTGCTTCTGAAACTGATACAAAGCCCTGGTCCTCTAACATTCAAGGCTTGTCAGTTAAGATGAGAAACGTGTGAGCTTCGTGAACGATGTAGTTCTTTTGATCTGAAAAATGACTGCACTTACTTGAAAAGAAGTCTTGCTTGTAGGAAGACACAGAGCCGGAATTTAACTCCATTTCTGAAGAGAAACACACAGCATAGTTCTCTTCGATGGATCACACTCTGCTTTAGAGCCAGAAGCATGCTCTTGCTTTCTAGAGTCTCTAATACCGCAGGAAACCTGAGTGTGCTCAGAACAAAAGAACGGTGTTTCCTACACATATGGGCCATATCTAGTTCAACTCTGCTTCTGAAACTGAAACAAACCACAGGTCCTCTAACATCCAATGTTTGTCAGTTAAGATGAGAAATGTGTGAGCTTCGTGAACGATGTAGATCCTTTGAGCTGTAAAGTAACTGCCCTTACCTGAAACGAAGTCTTGCTTGTAGAAACACTCAGAGCCTGGGATTTAACTCCATTTCTGAAGTGAAACACACAGCAGAGTAAGCATCCATTGATCACACTCTGCTGCAGTGCCAGAAGCACGCTCTTGCTTTCCAGGGTCTCTAAGACGGCAGGAAATGTGAGTGTGATGAGAACAAAAGAAGGGTGTTCCCTACACATACGGACCATATCTAGTACAACTCTGCCTCCAAAATTGATACAAAGCACAGGTCCTGTAACATCCAATGCTTGTCTGTTAAGGTGAGAAACGTGGGAGCTTCGTGAACGATGTAGATCATTTGAGCTGAAAAGTAACAGCCCTTACTTGAAACGAAGTCTTGCTTTTAGGAAGACACAGAGCCTGGAATATAACTCCATTTCTGAAGGGAAACACACAGCATAGTTTTCATCGATGGATCACACTCTGCTTTAGAGGAAGAAACACGCTCTTGCTTTCTAGAGTCTCTAATAGAGCAGGAAACTTGAGTGTGCTCAGAACAAAAGAACTGTGTTTCCTACACATATGGGCCATATCTAGTTCAACTCTGCTTCTGAAACTGATACAAAGCACTGGTCCTCTAACATCCAATGCTTGTCAGTTAAGATGAGAACGTGTGAGCTTCGTGAACGATGTAGTTCGTTTGAGGTGAAAAGTGACTGCCCGTACCTGAAAGGAATTTGTGCTTGTAGGAACACACAGAGCCTGGAATTTAACTCCATTTCTGAAGGGAAACACACAGCATAGTTCTCTTCGATGGATCACACTCTGCTTTAGAGCAAGTAGCATGCTCTTGCTTTCTAGATTCTCTAATAACGCAGAAAACGTGAGTGTGCACAGATGAAAAGAACGGTGTTTCCTATACAAACGGACCATATCTAGTTCAACTCTGCTTCTGAAACTGAAACAAACAAGAGGTCCTCTAACATCCAATGCTTGTCAGTTAAGATGAGAAACGTGGAGCTTCATGAACGATGTATATCGTTTGAGCTGAAGAGTGACTGCACTTCCTTGAAACGAAGTCTTGCTTGTAGGAAGACACAGAGCCTGGAATTTAACTCCATTTCTGAAGGGAAACACACAACATAGTTCTCATCAATGGTTCACACTCTGCTTTAGAGCAAGATGCACGCTCTTGCTTTCTAGAGTCTCTAATACAGCCGGAAACTTGAGTGTCCTCAGAACAAAAGAACTGTGTTTCCTACACATAAGGCCATGTCTAGTTCAACTCTGCTTCTGAAACTGAAACAAACCACATGTCCTCTAACATCCAATGCTTGTCAGTTTAGATGAGAAACGTGTGAGCTTTGTGAACGATGTAGTTGGTTTGAGCTTAAAAGTGACTGCCCTTACTTGAATGAAGTCTTGCTTGTAGGAAGACTCAGAGCATGGGATTTAACTCCATTTCTGAAGTGAAACACACAGCATAGTTCTCATCGATGGATCACACTCTGCTTTAGAGCAAGAAGCATGCTCTTGCTTTCTAGAGTCTCTAATACCGCAGGAAACGTGAGTGTGCTCAGAACAAAAGAACGGTGTTTCCTACACATATGGGCCATATCTAGTTCAACTCTGTTTCTGAAACTGAAACAAACCACAGGTCCTCTAACATCCAATGCTTGTCAGTTAAGATGAGAAATGTGTGAGCTTCGTGAACGATGTAGATCCTTTGAGCTGTAAAGTAACTGCCCTTACCTGAAACGAAGTCTTGCTTGTAGAAACACTCAGAGCCTGGGATTTAACTCCATTTCTGAAGTGAAACACACAGCAGAGTTAGCATCCATTGATCACACTCTGCTGCAGTGCCAGAAGCACACTCTTGCTTTCCAGGGTCTCTAAGACAGCAGGAAATGTGAGTGTGATGAGAACAAAAGAAGGGTGTTCCCTACACATACGGACCATATCTAGTACAACTCTGCCTCCGAAATTGATACAAAGCACAGGTCCTCTAACATCCAATGCTTGTAAGTTAAGGTGAGAAACGTGTGAGCTTCGTGAACGATGTAGATCGTTTGAGCTGAAAAGTTACTGCCATTACTTGAAACGAAGTCTTGCTTGTAGGAACACACAGAGCCTGGAATATAACTCCATTTCTGAAGGGAAACACACAGCATAGTTCTCATCGATGGATCACACTCTCCTTTAGAGCAAGTAGCATGCTCTTGCTTTCTAGAGTCTCTAATACCGCAGAAAACGTGAGTGTGCACAGATGAAAAGAACGGTGTTTCCTATACAAACGGACCATATCTAGTTCAACTCTGCTTCTGAAACTGAAACAAACCAGAGGTCCTCTAACATCCAATGCTTGTCAGTTAAGATGAGAAACGTGTGAGCTTCGTGAACGATGTAGATCGTTTGAGCTGAAGAGTGACTGCCCTTACTTGAAACGAAGTCTTGCTTGTAGGAAGACACAGAGCCTGGAATATAACTCCATTTCTGAAGGGAAACACACAGCATAGTTCTCATCGATGGATCACACTCTGCTTTAGAGCCAGAAGCACGCTCTTGCTTTCCAGGGTCTCTAAGACAGCAGGAAATGTGAGTGTGATGAGAACAAAAGAACGGTGTTCCCTACACATACGGACCATATCTAGCACAACTCTGCCTCTGAAATTGATACAAAGCAGAGGTCCTCTAAGATCCAATGCTTGTCAGTTAAGATGAGAAACGTGTGAGCTTCGTGAACGATGTAGATCGTATGAGCTGAAAAGTGACTGCCCTTACTTGAAACGAAGTCTTGCTTGTAGGAACACACAGAGCCTGGAATATAGCTCCATTTCTGAAGGGAAACACACAGCATAGTTCTCATCGATGGATCAGACTCTCCTTTAGAGCAAGTAGCATGCTCTTGCTTTCTAGAGTCTCTAATACCGCAGAAAACGTGAGTGTGCACAGATGAAAAGAACGGTTTTTCCTATACAAACGGACCATATCTAGTTCAACTCTGCTTCTGAAACTGAAACAAACCAGAGGTCCTCTAACATCCAATGCTTGTCAGTTAAGATGAGAAACGTGTGAGCTTCGTGAACGATGTAGATCTTTTGAGCTGAAGAGTGACTGCCCTTACTTGAAACGAAGTCTTGCTTTTAGGAAGACACAGAGCCTGGAATATAACTCCATTTCTGAAGGGAAACACACAGCATAGTTCTCATCGATGGATCACACTCTGCTTTAGAGCCAGAAGCACGCTCTTGCTTTCCAGGGTCTCTAAGACAGCAGGAAATGTGAGTGTGATGAGAACAAAAGAACGATGTTCCCTACACATACGGACCATATCTAGCACAACTCTGCCTCTGAAATTGATACAAAGCAGAGGTCCTCTAAGATCCAATGCTTGTCAGTTAAGATGAGAAACGTGTGAGCTTCGTGAACGATGTAGATCGTATGAGCTGAAAAGTGACTGCCCTTACTTGAAACGAAGTCTTGCTTGTAGGAACACACAGAGCCTGGAATATAGCTCCATTTCTGAAGGGAAAACACAGCATAGTTCTCATCGATGGATCACACTCTGCTTTAGAGCAAGAAGCACGCTCTTGCTTTCTAGAGTCTCTAATAGAGCAGGAAACATGAGTGTGCTCAGAACAAAAGAACTGTGTTTCCTACACATATGGGCCATGTCTATTTCAACTCTGCTTCTGAAACTGAAACAAACCACAGGTCCTCTAACATCCAAGTCTTGTCAGTTAAGATGAGAAACGTGTGAGCTTCGTGAACGATGTAGATCGTTTGAGCTGAAAAGTGACTGCCCTTACTTGAAACGATGTCTTCCTTGTAGGAAGACTCAGAGCATGGGATTTAACTCCATTTCTAAGTGAAACACACAGCAGAGTTCTCATTCATTGATCACACTCTGCTTTAGAGCAAGAAGCACAATCTTGCTTTCTAGAGTCTCTAATACAGTAGGAAACTCTAGTGTGCTCAGAACAAAAGAACCGTGTTTCCTACACATACAGGCCATATCTAGTCCAACTCTGCTTCTGAAACTGATACAAAGCCCTGGTCCTCTAACATTCAAGGCTTGTCAGTTAAGATGAGAAACGTGTGAGCTTCGTGAACGATGTAGTTCTTTTGATCTGAAAAATGACTGCACTTACTTGAAAAGAAGTCTTGCTTGTAGGAAGACACAGAGCCTGGAATTTAACTCCATTTCTGAAGAGAAACACACAGCATAGTTCTCTTCGATGGATCACACTCTGCTTTAGAGCCAGAAGCATGCTCTTGCTTTCTAGAATCTCTAATACCGCAGGAAACCTGAGTGTGCTCAGAACAAAAGAACGGTGTTTCCTACACATATGGGCCATATCTAGTTCAACTCTGCTTCTGAAACTGAAACAAACCACAGGT
The DNA here is from genome assembly GCA_949786385.1 of Onychomys leucogaster. NCBI lineage: Eukaryota > Metazoa > Chordata > Mammalia > Rodentia > Cricetidae > Onychomys > Onychomys leucogaster. The sequence continues at coordinate 1,979,914 of CATKUP010000056.1, forward strand.
CCTCTAACATCCAATGTTTGTCAGTTAAGATGAGAAATGTGTGAGCTTCGTGAACGATGTAGATCCTTTGAGCTGTAAAGTAACTGCCCTTACCTGAAACGAAATCTTGCTTGTAGAAACACTCAGAGCCTGGGATTTAACTCCATTTCTGAAGTGAAACACACAGCAGAGTAAGCATCCATTGATCACACTCTGCTGCAGTGCCAGAAGCACGCTCTTGCTTTCCAGGGTCTCTAAGACAGCAGGAAATGTGAGTGTGATGAGAACAAAAGAAGGGTGTTCCCTACACATACGGACCATATCTAGTACAACTCTGCCTCTGAAATTGATACAAAGCACAGGTCCTGTAACATCCAATGCTTGTCTGTTAAGGTGAGAAACGTGGGAGCTTCGTGAACGATGTAGATCATTTGAGCTGAAAAGTTACTGCCCTTACTTAAAACGAAGTCTTGCTTTTAGGAAGACACAGAGCCTGGAATATAACTCCATTTCTGAAGGGAAACACACAGCATAGTTCTCATCGATGGATCACACTCTGCTTTAGAGGAAGAAACACGCTCTTGCTTTCTAGAGTCTCTAATAGAGCAGGAAACTTGAGTGTGCTCAGAACAAAAGAACTGTGTTTCCTACACATATGGGCCATATCTAGTTCAACTCTGCTTCTGAAACTGATATAAAGCACTGGTCCTCTAACATCCAATGCTTGTCAGTTAAGATGAGAAACATGTAATCTTCGTGAACGATGTAGTTCGTTTGAGGTGAAAAGTGACTGCCCATACCTGAAAGGAATTTGTGGTTGTAGGAACACACAGAGCCTGGAATTTAACTCCATTTCTGAAGGGAAACACACAGCATAGTTCTCTTCGATGGATCACACTCTGCTTTAGAGCAAGTAGCATGCTCTTGCTTTCTAGAGTCTCTAATAACGCAGAAAACGTGAGTGTGCACAGATGAAAAGAACGGTGTTTCCTATACAAACGGACCATATCTAGTTCAACTCTGCTTCTGAAACTGAAACAAACAAGAGGTCCTCTAACATCCAATGCTTCTCAGTTAAGATGAGAAACATGTGAGCTTCGTGAACGATGGAGTTCGTTTGAGCTGTAAAGTAACTGCCCTTACCTCAAACGAAGTCTTGCTTGTAGGAAGACTCAGAGACTGGGATTTAACTCCATTTCTGAAGTGAAACACACAACAGAGTTCTCATCCATTGATCACACTCTGCTTTAGAGCAAGAAGCATGCCCTAACTTTCTAGAGTCTCTAAGACAGCAAGAAACATGAATTTGCTGAGAACAAATGAACGGTGTTTCCTACATATACAGACCATATCTAGTCCAACTCTGCTTCTGAAACTGATACAAAGCACTGGTCCTCTAACATCCAATGCTTGTCAGTTAAGATGAGAAACGTGGAGCTTCATGAACGATGTATATCGTTTGAGCGGAAGAGTGACTGCACTTCCTTGAAACGAAGTCTTGCTTGTAGGAAGACACAGAGCCTGGAATTTAACTCCATTTCTGAAGGGAAACACACAACATAGTTCTCATCAATGGTTCACACTCTGCTTTAGAGCAAGATGCACGCTCTTGCTATCTAGAGTCTCTAATACAGCCGGAAACTTGAGTGTCCTCAGAACAAAAGAACTGTGTTTCCTACACATAAGGCCATATCTAGTTCAACTCTGCTTCTGAAACTGAAACAAACCACATGTCCTCTAACATCAAGTGCTTGTCAGTTTAGATGAGAAACGTGTGAGCTTTGTGAACGATGTAGTTCGTTTGAGCTTAAAAGTGACTGCCCTTACTTGAATGAAGTCTTGCTTGTAGGAAGACTCAGAGCATGGGATTTAACTCCATTTCTGAAGTGAAACACACAGCATAGTTCTCATCGATGGATCACACTCTGCTTTAGAGCAAGAAGCATGCTCTTGCTTTCTAGAGTCTCTAATACCGCAGGAAGGTGAGTGTGCTCAGAACAAAAGAACAGTGTTTCCTACACATACAGGCCATATCTAGTTCAACTCTGCTTCTGAAACTGAAACAAACCTCAGGTCCTCTAACATCCAATGCTTGTCAGTTAAGATGAGAAACGTGTGAGCTTCGTGAACGATGTAGTTCGTTTGAGCTGAAAAGTGACTGCCCTTACCTGAAACGAAGTCGTGCTTATAGGAACACACAGAGCCTGGAATTTAACCCATTTCTGAAGGGAAACACACAGCATTGTTCTCATCGATGGATCACACTCTGCTTTAGAGCCAGAAGCACGCTCTTGCTTTCCAGGGTCTCTAAGACAGCAGGAAATGGGACTGTGATGAGAACAAAAGAACGGTGTTCCCTACACATACGGACCATATCTCGTACAACTCTGCCTCTGAAATTGATACAAAGCACAGGTCCTCTAACATCCAATGCTTGTCAGTTAAGATGAGAAACGTGTGAGCTTCGTGAATGATGTAGATCGTTTGAGCTGAAAAGTGACTGCCCTTACTTGAAATGAAGTCTTGCTTGTAGGAACACACAGAGTCTGGAATTTAACCCATTTCTGAAGGGAAACACACAACAGTGTTCTCATCCATTGATCACACTCTGCTTTAGAGCATGAAGCAGGCCCTAACTTTCTAGAGTCTCTAAGAAAGCAAGAAACATGAGTTTGCTTAGAACAAATGAATGGTGTTTCCTACACATACGGACCATATCTAGTCAAACTCTGCTTCTGAAACTGATACAAAGCACTGGTCCTCTAACATTCAATGCTTGTCAGTTAAGATGAGAAACGTGTGAGCTTCGTGAAAGATGTAGTTCTTTTGATCTGAAAAATGACTGCACTTACTTGAAAAGAAGTCTTGCTTGTAGGAAGACACAGAGCCTGGAATTTAGCTCCATTTCTGAAGAGAAACACACAGCATAGTTCTCTTCGATGGATCACACTCTGCTTTAGAGCAAGAAGCACGCTCTTGCTTTCTTGAGTCTCTAATACAGCCAGAACCTTGAGTGTGCTCAGAATAAAAGAACGGTGTTTCCTACACATATGGGCCATATGTAGTTCAACTCTGCTTCTGAACCTGAAAGAAACCAAAGGTCCTCTAACATCCAATGCTTGTCAGTTAAGATGTGAAACGTGTGAGATTCTTGAACGATGTAGTTCGTTTGCGCTGTAAAGTAACTGCCCATACCTGAAACGAATTCTTGCTTGTAGAAAGACTCAGAGACTGGGATTTAACTCCATTTCTGAAGTGAAACACACAGCAGAGTTCTCATCCATTGATCACACTCTGCTTTAGAGCCAGAAGCACGCTCTTGCTTTCCAGGGTCTCTAAGACAGCAGGAAATGTGAGTGTGATGAGAACAAAAAACGGTGTTCCCTACACATACGGACCATATCTAGCACAACTCTGCCTCTGAAATTGATACAAAGCAGAGGTCCACTAAGATCCAATGCTTGTCAGTTAAGATGAGAAACGTGTGAGCTTCATGAACGATGTAGATCGTATGAGCTGAAAAGTGACTGCCCTTACTCGAAACGAAGTCTTGCTTGTAGGAACACACAGAGCCTGGAATATAGCTCCATTTCTGAAGGGAAACACACAGCATAGTTCTCATCGATGGATCACACTCTGCTTTAGAGCAAGAAGCACGCTCTTGCTTTCTAGAGTCTCTAATAGAGCAGGAAACATGAGTGTGCTCAGAACAAAAGAACTGTGTTTCCTACACATATGGGCCATGTCTATTTCAACTCTGCTTCTGAAACTGAAACAAACCACAGGTCCTCTAACATCCAAGGCTTGTCAGTTAAGATGAGAAACGTGTGAGCTTCATGAACGATGTAGATCGTTTGAGCTGAAAAGTGACTGCCCTTACTTGAAACGATGTCTTCCTTGTAGGAAGACTCAGAGCATGGGATTTAACTCCATTTCTAAGTGAAACACACAGCAGAGTTCTCATTCATTGATCACACTCTGCTTTAGAGCAAGAAGCACAATCTTGCTTTCTAGAGTCTCTAATACAGCAGGAAACTTGAGTGTGCTCAGAACAAAAGAACCGTGTTTCCTACACATACGGGCCATATCTAGTCCAACTCTGCTTCTGAAACTGATACAAAGCCCTGGTCCTCTAACATTCAAGGTGTCAGTTAAGATGAGAAACGTGTGAGCTTCGTGAACGATGTAGTTCTTTTGATCTGAAAAATGACTGCACTTACTTGAAAAGAAGTCTTGCTTGTAGGAAGACACAGAGCCTGGAATTTAACTCCATTTCTGAAGAGAAACACACAGCATAGTTCTCTTCGATGGATCACACTCTGCTTTAGAGCCAGAAGCATGCTCTTGCTTTCTAGAGTCTCTAATACCGCAGGAAACCTGAGTGTGCTCAGAACAAAAGAACGGTGTTTCCTACACATATGGGCCATATCTAGTTCAACTCTGCTTCTGAAACTGAAACAAACCACAGGTCCTCTAACATCCAATGTTTGTCAGTTAAGATGAGAAATGTGTGAGCTTCGTGAACGATGTAGATCCTTTGAGCTGTAAAGTAACTGCCCTTACCTGAAACGAAGTCTTGCTTGTAGAAACACTCAGAGCCTGGGATTTAACTCCATTTCTGAAGTGAAACACACAGCAGAGTAAGCATCCATTGATCACACTCTGCTGCAGTGCCAGAAGCACGCTCTTGCTTTCCAGGGTCTCTAAGACGGCAGGAAATGTGAGTGTGATGAGAACAAAAGAAGGGTGTTCCCTACACATACGGACCATATCTAGTACAACTCTGCCTCCGAAATTGATACAAAGCACAGGTCCTGTAACATCCAATGCTTGTCTGTTAAGGTGAGAAACGTGGGAGCTTCGTGAACGATGTAGATCATTTGAGCTGAAAAGTAACAGCCCTTACTTGAAACGAAGTCTTGCTTTTAGGAAGACACAGAGCCTGGAATATAACTCCATTTCTGAAGGGAAACACACAGCATAGTTTTCATCGATGGATCACACTCTGCTTTAGAGGAAGAAACACGCTCTTGCTTTCTAGAGTCTCTAATAGAGCAGGAAACTTGAGTGTGCTCAGAACAAAAGAACTGTGTTTCCTACACATATGGGCCATATCTAGTTCAACTCTGCTTCTGAAACTGATACAAAGCACTGGTCCTCTAACATCCAATGCTTGTCAGTTAAGATGAGAACGTGTGAGCTTCGTGAACGATGTAGTTCGTTTGAGGTGAAAAGTGACTGCCCGTACCTGAAAGGAATTTGTGCTTGTAGGAACACACAGAGCCTGGAATTTAACTCCATTTCTGAAGGGAAACACACAGCATAGTTCTCTTCGATGGATCACACTCTGCTTTAGAGCAAGTAGCATGCTCTTGCTTTCTAGATTCTCTAATAACGCAGAAAACGTGAGTGTGCACAGATGAAAAGAACGGTGTTTCCTATACAAACGGACCATATCTAGTTCAACTCTGCTTCTGAAACTGAAACAAACAAGAGGTCCTCTAACATCCAATGCTTGTCAGTTAAGATGAGAAACGTGGAGCTTCATGAACGATGTATATCGTTTGAGCTGAAGAGTGACTGCACTTCCTTGAAACGAAGTCTTGCTAGTAGGAAGACACAGAGCCTGGAATTTAACTCCATTTCTGAAGGGAAACACACAACATAGTTCTCATCCATTGATCACACTCTGCTTTAGAGCAAGATGCACGCTCTTGCTTTCTAGAGTCTCTAATACAGCCGGAAACTTGAGTGTCCTCAGAACAAAAGAACTGTGTTTCCTACACATAAGGCCATGTCTAGTTCAACTCTGCTTCTGAAACTGAAACAAACCACATGTCCTCTAACATCCAATGCTTGTCAGTTTAGATGAGAAACGTGTGAGCTTTGTGAACGATGTAGTTGGTTTGAGCTTAAAAGTGACTGCCCTTACTTGAATGAAGTCTTGCTTGTAGGAAGACTCAGAGCATGGGATTTAACTCCATTTCTGAAGTGAAACACACAGCATAGTTCTCATCGATGGATCACACTCTGCTTTAGAGCAAGAAGCATGCTCTTGCTTTCTAGAGTCTCTAATACCGCAGGAAACGTGAGTGTGCTCAGAACAAAAGAACGGTGTTTCCTACACATAAGGGCCATATCTAGTTCAACTCTGTTTCTGAAACTGAAACAAACCACAGGTCCTCTAACATCCAATGCTTGTCAGTTAAGATGAGAAATGTGTGAGCTTCGTGAACGATGTAGATCCTTTGAGCTGTAAAGTAACTGCCCTTACCTGAAACGAAGTCTTGCTTGTAGAAACACTCAGAGCCTGGGATTTAACTCCATTTCTGAAGTGAAACACACAGCAGAGTTAGCATCCATTGATCACACTCTGCTGCAGTGCCAGAAGCACACTCTTGCTTTCCAGGGTCTCTAAGACAGCAGGAAATGTGAGTGTGATGAGAACAAAAGAAGGGTGTTCCCTACACATACGGACCATATCTAGTACAACTCTGCCTCCGAAATTGATACAAAGCACAGGTCCTCTAACATCCAATGCTTGTAAGTTAAGGTGAGAAACGTGTGAGCTTCGTGAACGATGTAGATCGTTTGAGCTGAAAAGTTACTGCCATTACTTGAAACGAATTCTTGCTTGTAGGAAGACACAGAGCCTGGAATATAACTCCATTTCTGAAGGGAAACACACAGCATAGTTCTCATCGATGGATCACACTCTCCTTTAGAGCAAGTAGCATGCTGTTGCTTTCTAGAGTCTCTAATACCGCAGAAAACGTGAGTGTGCACAGATGAAAAGAACGGTGTTTCCTATACAAACGGACCATATCTAGTTCAACTCTGCTTCTGAAACTGAAACAAACCAGAGGTCCTCTAACATCCAATGCTTGTCAGTTAAGATGAGAAACGTGTGAGCTTCGTGAACGATGTAGATCGTTTGAGCTGAAGAGTGACTGCCCTTACTTGAAACGAAGTCTTGCTTGTAGGAAGACACAGAGCCTGGAATATAACTCCATTTCTGAAGGGAAACACACAGCATAGTTCTCATCGATGGATCACACTCTGCTTTAGAGCCAGAAGCACGCTCTTGCTTTCCAGGGTCTCTAAGACAGCAGGAAATGTGAGTGTGATGAGAACAAAAGAACGGTGTTCCCTACACATACGGACCATATCTAGCACAACTCTGCCTCTGAAATTGATACAAAGCAGAGGTCCTCTAAGATCCAATGCTTGTCAGTTAAGATGAGAAACGTGTGAGCTTCGTGAACGATGTAGATCGTATGAGCTGAAAAGTGACTGCCCTTACTTGAAACGAAGTCTTGCTTGTAGGAACACACAGAGCCTGGAATATAGCTCCATTTCTGAAGGGAAACACACAGCATAGTTCTCATCGATGGATCAGACTCTCCTTTAGAGCAAGTAGCATGCTCTTGCTTTCTAGAGTCTCTAATACCGCAGAAAACGTGAGTGTGCACAGATGAAAAGAACGGTTTTTCCTATACAAACGGACCATATCTAGTTCAACTCTGCTTCTGAAACAGAAACAAACCAGAGGTCCTCTAACATCCAATGCTTGTCAGTTAAGATGAGAAACGTGTGAGCTTCGTGAACGATGTAGATCGTTTGAGCTGAAGAGTGACTGCCCTTACTTGAAACGAAGTCTTGCTTGTAGGAAGACACAGAGCCTGGAATATAACTCCATTTCTGAAGGGAAACACACAGCATAGTTCTCATCGATGGATCACACTCTGCTTTAGAGCCAGAAGCACGCTCTTGCTTTCCAGGGTCTCTAAGACAGCAGGAAATGTGAGTGTGATGAGAACAAAAGAACGATGTTCCCTACACATACGGACCATATCTAGCACAACTCTGCCTCTGAAATTGATACAAAGCAGAGGTCCTCTAAGATCCAATGCTTGTCAGTTAAGATGAGAAACGTGTGAGCTTCGTGAACGATGTAGATCGTATGAGCTGAAAAGTGACTGCCCTTACTTGAAACGAAGTCTTGCTTGTAGGAACACACAGAGCCTGGAATATAGCTCCATTTCTGAAGGGAAACACACAGCATAGTTCTCATCGATGGATCACACTCTGCTTTAGAGCAAGAAGCACGCTCTTGCTTTCTAGAGTCTCTAATAGAGCAGGAAACATGAGTGTGCTCAGAACAAAAGAACTGTGTTTCCTACACATATGGGCCATGTCTATTTCAACTATGCTTCTGAAACTGAAACAAACCACAGGTCCTCTAACATCCAAGGCTTGTCAGTTAAGATGAGAAACGTGTGAGCTTCGTGAACGATGTAGATCGTTTGAGCTGAAAAGTGACTGCCCTTACTTGAAACGATGTCTTCCTTGTAGGAAGACTCAGAGCATGGGATTTAACTCCATTTCTAAGTGAAACACACAGCAGAGTTCTCATTCATTGATCACACTCTGCTTTAGAGCAAGAAGCACAATCTTGCTTTCTAGAGTCTCTAATACAGCAGGAAACTCTAGTGTGCTCAGAACAAAAGAACCGTGTTTCCTACACATATGGGCCATATCTAGTTCAACTCTGCTTCTGAAACTGAAACAAACCACAGGTCCTCTAACATCCAATGTTTGTCAGTTAAGATGAGAAATGTGTGAGCTTCGTGAACGATGTAGATCCTTTGAGCTGTAAAGTAACTGCCCTTACCTGAAACGAAATCTTGCTTGTAGAAACACTCAGAGCCTGGGATTTCACTCCATTTCTGAAGTGAAACACACAGCAGAGTAAGCATCCATTGATCACACTCTGCTGCAGTGCCAGAAGCACGCTCTTGCTTTCCAGGGTCTCTAAGACAGCAGGAAATGTGAGTGTGATGAGAACAAAAGAAGGGTGTTCCCTACACATACGGACCATATCTAGTACAACTCTGCCTCTGAAATTGATACAAAGCACAGGTCCTGTAACATCCAATGCTTGTCTGTTAAGGTGAGAAACGTGGGAGCTTCGTGAACGATGTAGATCATTTGAGCTGAAAAGTTACTGCCCTTACTTAAAACGAAGTCTTGCTTATAGGAAGACACAGAGCCTGGAATATAACTCCATTTCTGAAGGGAAACACACAGCATAGTTCTCATCGATGGATCACACTCTGCTTTAGAGGAAGAAACACGCTCTTGCTTTCTAGAGTCTCTAATAGAGCAGGAAACTTGAGTGTGCTCAGAACAAAAGAACTGTGTTTCCTACACATATGGGCCATATCTAGTTCAACTCTGCTTCTGAAACTGATATAAAGCACTGGTCCTCTAACATCCAATGCTTGTCAGTTAAGATGAGAAACATGTAATCTTCGTGAACGATGTAGTTCGTTTGAGGTGAAAAGTGACTGCCCATACCTGAAAGGAATTTGTGGTTGTAGGAACACACAGAGCCTGGAATTTAACTCCATTTCTGAAGGGAAACACACAGCATAGTTCTCTTCGATGGATCACACTCTGCTTTAGAGCAAGTAGCATGCTCTTGCTTTCTAGAGTCTCTAATAACGCAGAAAACGTGAGTGTGCACAGATGAAAAGAACGGTGTTTCCTATACAAACGGACCATATCTAGTTCAACTCTGCTTCTGAAACTGAAACAAACAAGAGGTCCTCTAACATCCAATGCTTCTCAGTTAAGATGAGAAACGTGTGAGCTTCGTGAACGATGTAGTTCATTTGAGCTGAAAAGTGACTGCCCTTACCTGAAACGAAGTCGTGCTTATAGGAACACACAGAGCCTGGAATTTAACCCATTTCTGAAGGGAAACACACAGCATTGTTCTCATCGATGGATCACACTCTGCTTTAGAGCCAGAAGCACGCTCTTGCTTTCCAGGGTCTCTAAGACAGCAGGAAATGGGACTGTGATGAGAACAAAAGAACGGTGTTCCCTACACATACGGACCATATCTCGTACAACTCTGCCTCTGAAATTGATACAAAGCACAGGTCCTCTAACATCCAATGCTTGTCAGTTAAGATGAGAAACGTGTGAGCTTCGTGAATGATGTAGATCGTTTGAGCTGAAAAGTGACTGCCCTTACTTGAAATGAAGTCTTGCTTGTAGGAACACACAGAGTCTGGAATTTAACCCATTTCTGAAGGGAAACACACAACAGTGTTCTCATCCATTGATCACACTCTGCTTTAGAGCATGAAGCAGGCCCTAACTTTCTAGAGTCTCTAAGAAAGCAAGAAACATGAGTTTGCTTAGAACAAATGAATGGTGTTTCCTACACATACGGACCATATCTAGTCAAACTCTGCTTCTGAAACTGATACAAAGCACTGGTCCTCTAACATTCAATGCTTGTCAGTTAAGATGAGAAACGTGTGAGCTTCGTGAAAGATGTAGTTCTTTTGATCTGAAAAATGACTGCACTTACTTGAAAAGAAGTCTTGCTTGTAGGAAGACACAGAGCCTGGAATTTAGCTCCATTTCTGAAGAGAAACACACAGCATAGTTCTCTTCGATGGATCACACTCTGCTTTAGAGCAAGAAGCACGCTCTTGCTTTCTTGAGTCTCTAATACAGCCAGAACCTTGAGTGTGCTCAGAATAAAAGAACGGTGTTTCCTACACATATGGGCCATATGTAGTTCAACTCTGCTTCTGAACCTGAAAGAAACCACAGGTCCTCTAACATCCAATGCTTGTCAGTTAAGATGTGAAACGTGTGAGATTCTTGAACGATGTAGTTCGTTTGCGCTGTAAAGTAACTGCCCATACCTGAAACGAATTCTTGCTTGTAGAAAGACTCAGAGACTGGGATTTAACTCCATTTCTGAAGTGAAACACACAGCAGAGTTCTCATCCATTGATCACACTCTGCTTTAGAGCCAGAAGCACGCTCTTGCTTTCCAGGGTCTCTAAGACAGCAGGAAATGTGAGTGTGATGAGAACAAAAGAACGGTGTTCCCTACACATACGGACCATATCTAGCACAACTCTGCCTCTGAAATTGATACAAAGCAGAGGTCCACTAAGATCCAATGCTTGTCAGTTAAGATGAGAAACGTGTGAGCTTCATGAACGATGTAGATCGTATGAGCTGAAAAGTGACTGCCCTTACTCGAAACGAAGTCTTGCTTGTAGGAACACACAGAGCCTGGAATATAGCTCCATTTCTGAAGGGAAACACACAGCATAGTTCTCATCGATGGATCACACTCTGCTTTAGAGCAAGAAGCACGCTCTTGCTTTCTAGAGTCTCTAATAGAGCAGGAAACATGAGTGTGCTCAGAACAAAAGAACTGTGTTTCCTACACATATGGGCCATGTCTATTTCAACTCTGCTTCTGAAACTGAAACAAACCACAGGTCCTCTAACATCCAAGGCTTGTCAGTTAAGATGAGAAACGTGTGAGCTTCATGAACGATGTAGATCGTTTGAGCTGAAAAGTGACTGCCCTTACTTGAAACGATGTCTTCCTTGTAGGAAGACTCAGAGCATGGGATTTAACTCCATTTCTAAGTGAAACACACAGCAGAGTTCTCATTCATTGATCACACTCTGCTTTAGAGCAAGAAGCACAATCTTGCTTTCTAGAGTCTCTAATACAGCAGGAAACTTGAGTGTGCTCAGAACAAAAGAACCGTGTTTCCTACACATACGGGCCATATCTAGTCCAACTCTGCTTCTGAAACTGATACAAAGCCCTGGTCCTCTAACATTCAAGGTGTCAGTTAAGATGAGAAACGTGTGAGCTTCGTGAACGATGTAGTTCTTTTGATCTGAAAAATGACTGCACTTACTTGAAAAGAAGTCTTGCTTGTAGGAAGACACAGAGCCTGGAATTTAACTCCATTTCTGAAGAGAAACACACAGCATAGTTCTCTTCGATGGATCACACTCTGCTTTAGAGCCAGAAGCATGCTCTTGCTTTCTAGAGTCTCTAATACCGCAGGAAACCTGAGTGTGCTCAGAACAAAAGAACGGTGTTTCCTACACATATGGGCCATATCTAGTTCAACTCTGCTTCTGAAACTGAAACAAACCACAGGTCCTCTAACATCCAATGTTTGTCAGTTAAGATGAGAAATGTGTGAGCTTCGTGAACGATGTAGATCCTTTGAGCTGTAAAGTAACTGCCCTTACCTGAAACGAAATCTTGCTTGTAGAAACACTCAGAGCCTGGGATTTCACTCCATTTCTGAAGTGAAACACACAGCAGAGTAAGCATCCATTGATCACACTCTGCTGCAGTGCCAGAAGCACGCTCTTGCTTTCCAGGGTCTCTAAGACAGCAGGAAATGTGAGTGTGATGAGAACAAAAGAAGGGTGTTCCCTACACATACGGACCATATCTAGTACAACTCTGCCTCTGAAATTGATACAAAGCACAGGTCCTGTAACATCCAATGCTTGTCTGTTAAGGTGAGAAACGTGGGAGCTTCGTGAACGATGTAGATCATTTGAGCTGAAAAGTTACTGCCCTTACTTAAAACGAAGTCTTGCTTATAGGAAGACACAGAGCCTGGAATATAACTCCATTTCTGAAGGGAAACACACAGCATAGTTCTCATCGATGGATCACACTCTGCTTTAGAGGAAGAAACACGCTCTTGCTTTCTAGAGTCTCTAATAGAGCAGGAAACTTGAGTGTGCTCAGAACAAAAGAACTGTGTTTCCTACACATATGGGCCATATCTAGTTCAACTCTGCTTCTGAAACTGATATAAAGCACTGGTCCTCTAACATCCAATGCTTGTCAGTTAAGATGAGAAACATGTAATCTTCGTGAACGATGTAGTTCGTTTGAGGTGAAAAGTGACTGCCCATACCTGAAAGGAATTTGTGGTTGTAGGAACACACAGAGCCTGGAATTTAACTCCATTTCTGAAGGGAAACACACAGCATAGTTCTCTTCGATGGATCACACTCTGCTTTAGAGCAAGTAGCATGCTCTTGCTTTCTAGAGTCTCTAATAACGCAGAAAACGTGAGTGTGCACAGATGAAAAGAACGGTGTTTCCTATACAAACGGACCATATCTAGTTCAACTCTGCTTCTGAAACTGAAACAAACAAGAGGTCCTCTAACATCCAATGCTTCTCAGTTAAGATGAGAAACGTGTGAGCTTCGTGAACGATGTAGTTCATTTGAGCTGAAAAGTGACTGCCCTTACCTGAAACGAAGTCGTGCTTATAGGAACACACAGAGCCTGGAATTTAACCCATTTCTGAAGGGAAACACACAGCATTGTTCTCATCGATGGATCACACTCTGCTTTAGAGCCAGAAGCACGCTCTTGCTTTCCAGGGTCTCTAAGACAGCAGGAAATGGGACTGTGATGAGAACAAAAGAACGGTGTTCCCTACACATACGGACCATATCTCGTACAACTCTGCCTCTGAAATTGATACAAAGCACAGGTCCTCTAACATCCAATGCTTGTCAGTTAAGATGAGAAACGTGTGAGCTTCGTGAATGATGTAGATCGTTTGAGCTGAAAAGTGACTGCCCTTACTTGAAATGAAGTCTTGCTTGTAGGAACACACAGAGTCTGGAATTTAACCCATTTCTGAAGGGAAACACACAACAGTGTTCTCATCCATTGATCACACTCTGCTTTAGAGCATGAAGCAGGCCCTAACTTTCTAGAGTCTCTAAGAAAGCAAGAAACATGAGTTTGCTTAGAACAAATGAATGGTGTTTCCTACACATACGGACCATATCTAGTCAAACTCTGCTTCTGAAACTGATACAAAGCACTGGTCCTCTAACATTCAATGCTTGTCAGTTAAGATGAGAAACGTGTGAGCTTCGTGAAAGATGTAGTTCTTTTGATCTGAAAAATGACTGCACTTACTTGAAAAGAAGTCTTGCTTGTAGGAAGACACAGAGCCTGGAATTTAGCTCCATTTCTGAAGAGAAACACACAGCATAGTTCTCTTCGATGGATCACACTCTGCTTTAGAGCAAGAAGCACGCTCTTGCTTTCTTGAGTCTCTAATACAGCCAGAACCTTGAGTGTGCTCAGAATAAAAGAACGGTGTTTCCTACACATATGGGCCATATGTAGTTCAACTCTGCTTCTGAACCTGAAAGAAACCACAGGTCCTCTAACATCCAATGCTTGTCAGTTAAGATGTGAAACGTGTGAGATTCTTGAACGATGTAGTTCGTTTGCGCTGTAAAGTAACTGCCCATACCTGAAACGAATTCTTGCTTGTAGAAAGACTCAGAGACTGGGATTTAACTCCATTTCTGAAGTGAAACACACAGCAGAGTTCTCATCCATTGATCACACTCTGCTTTAGAGCCAGAAGCACGCTCTTGCTTTCCAGGGTCTCTAAGACAGCAGGAAATGTGAGTGTGATGAGAACAAAAGAACGGTGTTCCCTACACATACGGACCATATCTAGCACAACTCTGCCTCTGAAATTGATACAAAGCAGAGGTCCACTAAGATCCAATGCTTGTCAGTTAAGATGAGAAACGTGTGAGCTTCATGAACGATGTAGATCGTATGAGCTGAAAAGTGACTGCCCTTACTCGAAACGAAGTCTTGCTTGTAGGAACACACAGAGCCTGGAATATAGCTCCATTTCTGAAGGGAAACACACAGCATAGTTCTCATCGATGGATCACACTCTGCTTTAGAGCAAGAAGCACGCTCTTGCTTTCTAGAGTCTCTAATAGAGCAGGAAACATGAGTGTGCTCAGAACAAAAGAACTGTGTTTCCTACACATATGGGCCATGTCTATTTCAACTCTGCTTCTGAAACTGAAACAAACCACAGGTCCTCTAACATCCAAGGCTTGTCAGTTAAGATGAGAAACGTGTGAGCTTCATGAACGATGTAGATCGTTTGAGCTGAAAAGTGACTGCCCTTACTTGAAACGATGTCTTCCTTGTAGGAAGACTCAGAGCATGGGATTTAACTCCATTTCTAAGTGAAACACACAGCAGAGTTCTCATTCATTGATCACACTCTGCTTTAGAGCAAGAAGCACAATCTTGCTTTCTAGAGTCTCTAATACAGCAGGAAACTTGAGTGTGCTCAGAACAAAAGAACCGTGTTTCCTACACATACGGGCCATATCTAGTCCAACTCTGCTTCTGAAACTGATACAAAGCCCTGGTCCTCTAACATTCAAGGTGTCAGTTAAGATGAGAAACGTGTGAGCTTCGTGAACGATGTAGTTCTTTTGATCTGAAAAATGACTGCACTTACTTGAAAAGAAGTCTTGCTTGTAGGAAGACACAGAGCCTGGAATTTAACTCCATTTCTGAAGAGAAACACACAGCATAGTTCTCTTCGATGGATCACACTCTGCTTTAGAGCCAGAAGCATGCTCTTGCTTTCTAGAGTCTCTAATACCGCAGGAAACCTGAGTGTGCTCAGAACAAAAGAACGGTGTTTCCTACACATATGGGCCATATCTAGTTCAACTCTGCTTCTGAAACTGAAACAAACCACAGGTCCTCTAACATCCAATGTTTGTCAGTTAAGATGAGAAATGTGTGAGCTTCGTGAACGATGTAGATCCTTTGAGCTGTAAAGTAACTGCCCTTACCTGAAACGAAGTCTTGCTTGTAGAAACACTCAGAGCCTGGGATTTAACTCCATTTCTGAAGTGAAACACACAGCAGAGTAAGCATCCATTGATCACACTCTGCTGCAGTGCCAGAAGCACGCTCTTGCTTTCCAGGGTCTCTAAGACGGCAGGAAATGTGAGTGTGATGAGAACAAAAGAAGGGTGTTCCCTACACATACGGACCATATCTAGTACAACTCTGCCTCCGAAATTGATACAAAGCACAGGTCCTGTAACATCCAATGCTTGTCTGTTAAGGTGAGAAACGTGGGAGCTTCGTGAACGATGTAGATCATTTGAGCTGAAAAGTAACAGCCCTTACTTGAAACGAAGTCTTGCTTTTAGGAAGACACAGAGCCTGGAATATAACTCCATTTCTGAAGGGAAACACACAGCATAGTTTTCATCGATGGATCACACTCTGCTTTAGAGGAAGAAACACGCTCTTGCTTTCTAGAGTCTCTAATAGAGCAGGAAACTTGAGTGTGCTCAGAACAAAAGAACTGTGTTTCCTACACATATGGGCCATATCTAGTTCAACTCTGCTTCTGAAACTGATACAAAGCACTGGTCCTCTAACATCCAATGCTTGTCAGTTAAGATGAGAACGTGTGAGCTTCGTGAACGATGTAGTTCGTTTGAGGTGAAAAGTGACTGCCCGTACCTGAAAGGAATTTGTGCTTGTAGGAACACACAGAGCCTGGAATTTAACTCCATTTCTGAAGGGAAACACACAGCATAGTTCTCTTCGATGGATCACACTCTGCTTTAGAGCAAGTAGCATGCTCTTGCTTTCTAGAGTCTCTAATAACGCAGAAAACGTGAGTGTGCACAGATGAAAAGAACGGTGTTTCCTATACAAACGGACCATATCTAGTTCAACTCTGCTTCTGAAACTGAAACAAACAAGAGGTCCTCTAACATCCAATGCTTGTCAGTTAAGATGAGAAACGTGGAGCTTCATGAACGATGTATATCGTTTGAGCTGAAGAGTGACTGCACTTCCTTGAAACGAAGTCTTGCTAGTAGGAAGACACAGAGCCTGGAATTTAACTCCATTTCTGAAGGGAAACACACAACATAGTTCTCATCAATGGTTCACACTCTGCTTTAGAGCAAGATGCACGCTCTTGCTTTCTAGAGTCTCTAATACAGCCGGAAACTTGAGTGTCCTCAGAACAAAAGAACTGTGTTTCCTACACATAAGGCCATGTCTAGTTCAACTCTGCTTCTGAAACTGAAACAAACCACATGTCCTCTAACATCCAATGCTTGTCAGTTTAGATGAGAAACGTGTGAGCTTTGTGAACGATGTAGTTGGTTTGAGCTTAAAAGTGACTGCCCTTACTTGAATGAAGTCTTGCTTG
Source organism: Onychomys leucogaster (assembly GCA_949786385.1). NCBI lineage: Eukaryota > Metazoa > Chordata > Mammalia > Rodentia > Cricetidae > Onychomys > Onychomys leucogaster. Next base: position 1,996,805 of record CATKUP010000056.1, read on the forward strand.
TAGGAAGACTCAGAGCATGGGATTTAACTCCATTTCTGAAGTGAAACACACAGCATAGTTCTCATCGATGGATCACACTCTGCTTTAGAGCAAGAAGCATGCTCTTGCTTTCTAGAGTCTCTAATACCGCAGGAAACGTGAGTGTGCTCAGAACAAAAGAACGGTGTTTCCTACACATAAGGGCCATATCTAGTTCAACTCTGTTTCTGAAACTGAAACAAACCACAGGTCCTCTAACATCCAATGCTTGTCAGTTAAGATGAGAAATGTGTGAGCTTCGTGAACGATGTAGATCCTTTGAGCTGTAAAGTAACTGCCCTTACCTGAAACGAAGTCTTGCTTGTAGAAACACTCAGAGCCTGGGATTTAACTCCATTTCTGAAGTGAAACACACAGCAGAGTTAGCATCCATTGATCACACTCTGCTGCAGTGCCAGAAGCACACTCTTGCTTTCCAGGGTCTCTAAGACAGCAGGAAATGTGAGTGTGATGAGAACAAAAGAAGGGTGTTCCCTACACATACGGACCATATCTAGTACAACTCTGCCTCCGAAATTGATACAAAGCACAGGTCCTCTAACATCCAATGCTTGTAAGTTAAGGTGAGAAACGTGTGAGCTTCGTGAACGATGTAGATCGTTTGAGCTGAAAAGTTACTGCCATTACTTGAAACGAATTCTTGCTTGTAGGAAGACACAGAGCCTGGAATATAACTCCATTTCTGAAGGGAAACACACAGCATAGTTCTCATCGATGGATCACACTCTCCTTTAGAGCAAGTAGCATGCTCTTGCTTTCTAGAGTCTCTAATACCGCAGAAAACGTGAGTGTGCACAGATGAAAAGAACGGTGTTTCCTATACAAACGGACCATATCTAGTTCAACTCTGCTTCTGAAACTGAAACAAACCAGAGGTCCTCTAACATCCAATGCTTGTCAGTTAAGATGAGAAACGTGTGAGCTTCGTGAACGATGTAGATCGTTTGAGCTGAAGAGTGACTGCCCTTACTTGAAACGAAGTCTTGCTTGTAGGAAGACACAGAGCCTGGAATATAACTCCATTTCTGAAGGGAAACACACAGCATAGTTCTCATCGATGGATCACACTCTGCTTTAGAGCCAGAAGCACGCTCTTGCTTTCCAGGGTCTCTAAGACAGCAGGAAATGTGAGTGTGATGAGAACAAAAGAACGGTGTTCCCTACACATACGGACCATATCTAGCACAACTCTGCCTCTGAAATTGATACAAAGCAGAGGTCCTCTAAGATCCAATGCTTGTCAGTTAAGATGAGAAACGTGTGAGCTTCGTGAACGATGTAGATCGTATGAGCTGAAAAGTGACTGCCCTTACTTGAAACGAAGTCTTGCTTGTAGGAACACACAGAGCCTGGAATATAGCTCCATTTCTGAAGGGAAACACACAGCATAGTTCTCATCGATGGATCAGACTCTCCTTTAGAGCAAGTAGCATGCTCTTGCTTTCTAGAGTCTCTAATACCGCAGAAAACGTGAGTGTGCACAGATGAAAAGAACGGTTTTTCCTATACAAACGGACCATATCTAGTTCAACTCTGCTTCTGAAACAGAAACAAACCAGAGGTCCTCTAACATCCAATGCTTGTCGGTTAAGATGAGAAACGTGTGAGCTTCGTGAACGATGTAGATCGTTTGAGCTGAAGAGTGACTGCCCTTACTTGAAACGAAGTCTTGCTTGTAGGAAGACACAGAGCCTGGAATATAACTCCATTTCTGAAGGGAAACACACAGCATAGTTCTCATCGATGGATCACACTCTGCTTTAGAGCCAGAAGCACGCTCTTGCTTTCCAGGGTCTCTAAGACAGCAGGAAATGTGAGTGTGATGAGAACAAAAGAACGATGTTCCCTACACATACGGACCATATCTAGCACAACTCTGCCTCTGAAATTGATACAAAGCACAGGTCCTCTAACATCCAATGCTTGTCAGTTAAGATGAGAAACGTGTGAGCTTCGTGAACGATGTAGATCGTATGAGCTGAAAAGTGACTGCCCTTACTTGAAACGAAGTCTTGCTTGTAGGAACACACAGAGCCTGGAATATAGCTCCATTTCTGAAGGGAAACACACAGCATAGTTCTCATCGATGGATCACACTCTGCTTTAGAGCAAGAAGCACGCTCTTGCTTTCTAGAGTCTCTAATAGAGCAGGAAACATGAGTGTGCTCAGAACAAAAGAACTGTGTTTCCTACACATATGGGCCATGTCTATTTCAACTATGCTTCTGAAACTGAAACAAACCACAGGTCCTCTAACATCCAAGGCTTGTCAGTTAAGATGAGAAACGTGTGAGCTTCGTGAACGATGTAGATCGTTTGAGCTGAAAAGTGACTGCCCTTACTTGAAACGATGTCTTCCTTGTAGGAAGACTCAGAGCATGGGATTTAACTCCATTTCTAAGTGAAACACACAGCAGAGTTCTCATTCATTGATCACACTCTGCTTTAGAGCAAGAAGCACAATCTTGCTTTCTAGAGTCTCTAATACAGCAGGAAACTCTAGTGTGCTCAGAACAAAAGAACCGTGTTTCCTACACATATGGGCCATATCTAGTTCAACTCTGCTTCTGAAACTGAAACAAACCACAGGTCCTCTAACATCCAATGTTTGTCAGTTAAGATGAGAAATGTGTGAGCTTCGTGAACGATGTAGATCCTTTGAGCTGTAAAGTAACTGCCCTTACCTGAAACGAAATCTTGCTTGTAGAAACACTCAGAGCCTGGGATTTAACTCCATTTCTGAAGTGAAACACACAGCAGAGTAAGCATCCATTGATCACACTCTGCTGCAGTGCCAGAAGCACGCTCTTGCTTTCCAGGGTCTCTAAGACAGCAGGAAATGTGAGTGTGATGAGAACAAAAGAAGGGTGTTCCCTACACATACGGACCATATCTAGTACAACTCTGCCTCCGAAATTGATACAAAGCACAGGTCCTGTAACATCCAATGCTTGTCTGTTAAGGTGAGAAACGTGGGAGCTTCGTGAACGATGTAGATCATTTGAGCTGAAAAGTTACTGCCCTTACTTAAAACGAAGTCTTGCTTTTAGGAAGACACAGAGCCTGGAATATAACTCCATTTCTGAAGGGAAACACACAGCATAGTTCTCATCGATGGATAACACTCTGCTTTAGAGGAAGAAACACGCTCTTGCTTTCTAGAGTCTCTAATAGAGCAGGAAACTTGAGTGTGCTCAGAACAAAAGAACTGTGTTTCCTACACATATGGGCCATATCTAGTTCAACTCTGCTTCTGAAACTGATATAAAGCACTGGTCCTCTAACATCCAATGCTTGTCAGTTAAGATGAGAAACATGTAATCTTCGTGAACGATGTAGTTCGTTTGAGGTGAAAAGTGACTGCCCGTACCTGAAAGGAATTTGTGCTTGTAGGAACACACAGAGCCTGGAATTTAACTCCATTTCTGAAGGGAAACACACAGCATAGTTGTCTTCGATGGATCACACTCTGCTTTAGAGCAAGTAGCATGCTCTTGCTTTCTAGAGTCTCTAATAACGCAGAAAACGTGAGTGTGCACAGATGAAAAGAACGGTGTTTCCTATACAAACGGACCATATCTAGTTCAACTCTGCTTCTGAAACTGAAACAAACAAGAGGTCCTCTAACATCCAATGCTTCTCAGTTAAGATGAGAAACATGTGAGCTTCGTGAACGATGGAGTTCGTTTGAGCTGTAAAGTAACTGCCCTTACCTCAAACGAAGTCTTGCTTGTAGGAAGACTCAGAGACTGGGATTTAACTCCATTTCTGAAGTGAAACACACAACAGAGTTCTCATCCATTGATCACACTCTGCTTTAGAGCAAGAAGCACGCCCTAACTTTCTAGAGTCTCTAAGACAGCAAGAAACATGAATTTGCTGAGAACAAATGAACGGTGTTTCCTACATATACAGACCATATCTAGTCCAACTCTGCTTCTGAAACTGATACAAAGCACTGGTCCTCTAACATCCAATGCTTGTCAGTTAAGATGAGAAACGTGGAGCTTCATGAACGATGTATATCGTTTGAGCTGAAGAGTGACTGCACTTCCTTGAAACGAAGTCTTGCTTGTAGGAAGACACAGAGCCTGGAATTTAACTCCATTTCTGAAGGGAAACACACAACATAGTTCTCATCAATGGTTCACACTCTGCTTTAGAGCAAGATGCACGCTCTTGCTATCTAGAGTCTCTAATACAGCCGGAAACTTGAGTGTCCTCAGAACAAAAGAACTGTGTTTCCTACACATAAGGCCATATCTAGTTCAACTCTGCTTCTGAAACTGAAACAAACCACATGTCCTCTAACATCCAATGCTTGTCAGTTTAGATGAGAAACGTGTGAGCTTTGTGAACGATGTAGGTCGTTTGAGCTTAAAAGTGACTGCCCTTACTTGAATGAAGTCTTGCTTGTAGGAAGACTCAGAGCATGGGATTTAACTCCATTTCTGAAGTGAAACACACAGCATAGTTCTCATCGATGGATCACACTCTGCTTTAGAGCAAGAAGCATGCTCTTGCTTTCTAGAGTCTCTAATACCGCAGGAAGGTGAGTGTGCTCAGAACAAAAGAACGGTGTTTCCTACACATACAGGCCATATCTAGTTCAACTCTGCTTCTGAAACTGAAACAAACCACAGGTCCTCTAACATCCAATGCTTGTCAGTTAAGATGAGAAACGTGTGAGCTTCGTGAACGATGTAGTTCGTTTGAGCTGAAAAGTGACTGCCCTTACCTGAAACGAAGTCGTGCTTATAGGAACACACAGAGCCTGGAATTTAACCCATTTCTGAAGGGAAACACACAGCATTGTTCTCATCGATGGATCACACTCTGCTTTAGAGCCAGAAGCACGCTCTTGCTTTCCAGGGTCTCTAAGACAGCAGGAAATGGGACTGTGATGAGAACAAAAGAACGGTGTTCCCTACACATACGGACCATATCTCGTACAACTCTGCCTCTGAAATTGATACAAAGCACAGGTCCTCTAACATCCAATGCTTGTCAGTTAAGATGAGAAACGTGTGAGCTTCGTGAATGATGTAGATCGTTTGAGCTGAAAAGTGACTGCCCTTACTTGAAATGAAGTCTTGCTTGTAGGAACACACAGAGTCTGGAATTTAACCCATTTCTGAAGGGAAACACACAACAGTGTTCTCATCCATTGATCACACTCTGCTTTAGAGCATGAAGCAGGCCCTAACTTTCTAGAGTCTCTAAGAAAGCAAGAAACATGAGTTTGCTTAGAACAAATGAATGGTATTTCCTACACATACGGACCATATCTAGTCAAACTCTGCTTCTGAAACTGATACAAACTACTGGTCCTCTAACATTCAATGCTTGTCAGTTAAGATGAGAAACGTGTGAGCTTCGTGAAAGATGTAGTTCTTTTGATCTGAAAAATGACTGCACTTACTTGAAAAGAAGTCTTGCTTGTAGGAAGACACAGAGCCTGGAATTTAGCTCCATTTCTGAAGAGAAACACACAGCAAAGTTCTCTTCGATGGATCACACTCTGCTTTAGAGCAAGAAGCACGCTCTTGCTTTCTTGAGTCTCTAATACAGCCAGAACCTTGAGTGTGCTCAGAATAAAAGAACGGTGTTTCCTACACATATGGGCCATATCTAGTTCAACTCTGCTTCTGAACCTGAAAGAAACCACAGGTCCTCTAACATCCAATGCTTGTCAGTTAAGATGTGAAACGTGTGAGATTCTTGAACGATGTAGTTCGTTTGAGCTGTAAAGTAACTGCCCTTACCTGAAACGAATTCTTGCTTGTAGAAAGACTCAGAGACTGGGATTGAACTCCATTTCTGAAGTGAAACACACAGCAGAGTTCTCATCCATTGATCACACTCTGCTTTAGAGCCAGAAGCACGCTCTTGCTTTCCAGGGTCTCTAAGACAGCAGGAAATGTGAGTGTGATGAGAACAAAAGAACGGTGTTCCCTACACATACGGACCATATCTAGCACAACTCTGCCTCTGAAATTGATACAAAGCAGAGGTCCTCTAAGATCCAATGCTTGTCAGTTAAGATGAGAAATGTGTGAGCTTCATGAACGATGTAGATCGTATGAGCTGAAAAGTGACTGCCCTTACTTGAAACGAAGTCTTGCTTGTAGGAACACACAGAGCCTGGAATATAGCTCCATTTCTGAAGGGAAACACACAGCATAGTTCTCATCGATGGATCACACTCTGCTTTAGAGCAAGAAGCACGCTCTTGCTTTCTAGAGTCTCTAATAGAGCAGGAAACATGAGTGTGCTCAGAACAAAAGAACTGTGTTTCCTACACATATGGGCCATGTCTATTTCAACTCTGCTTCTGAAACTGAAACAAACCACAGGTCCTCTAACATCCAAGGCTTGTCAGTTAAGATGAGAAACGTGTGAGCTTCATGAACGATGTAGATCGTTTGAGCTGAAAAGTGACTGCCCTTACTTGAAACGATGTCTTCCTTGTAGGAAGACTCAGAGCATGGGATTTAACTCCATTTCTAAGTGAAACACACAGCAGAGTTCTCATTCATTGATCACACTCTGCTTTAGAGCAAGAAGCACAATCTTGCTTTCTAGAGTCTCTAATACAGCAGGAAACTTGAGTGTGCTCAGAACAAAAGAACCGTGTTTCCTACACATACGGGCCATATCTAGTCCAACTCTGCTTCTGAAACTGATACAAAGCCCTGGTCCTCTAACAATCAAGGCTTGTCAGTTAAGATGAGAAACGTGTGAGCTTCGTGAACGATGTAGTTCTTTTGATCTGAAAAATGACTGCACTTACTTGAAAAGAAGTCTTGCTTGTAGGAAGACACAGAGCCGGAATTTAACTCCATTTCTGAAGAGAAACACACAGCATAGTTCTCTTCGATGGATCACACTCTGCTTTAGAGCAAGAAGCATGCTCTTGCTTTCTAGAGTCTCTAATACCGCAGGAAACCTGAGTGTGCTCAGAACAAAAGAACGGTGTTTCCTACACATATGGGCCATATCTAGTTCAACTCTGCTTCTGAAACTGAAACAAACCACAGGTCCTCTAACATCCAATGTTTGTCAGTTAAGATGAGAAATGTGTGAGCTTCGTGAACGATGTAGATCCTTTGAGCTGTAAAGTAACTGCCCTTACCTGAAACGAAGTCTTGCTTGTAGAAACACTCAGAGCCTGGGATTTAACTCCATTTCTGAAGTGAAACACACAGCAGAGTAAGCATCCATTGATCACACTCTGCTGCAGTGCCAGAAGCACGCTCTTGCTTTCCAGGGTCTCTAAGACGGCAGGAAATGTGAGTGTGATGAGAACAAAAGAAGGGTGTTCCCTACACATACGGACCATATCTAGTACAACTCTGCCTCCGAAATTGATACAAAGCACAGGTCCTGTAACATCCAATGCTTGTCTGTTAAGGTGAGAAACGTGGGAGCTTCGTGAACGATGTAGATCATTTGAGCTGAAAAGTAACAGCCCTTACTTGAAACGAAGTCTTGCTTTTAGGAAGACACAGAGCCTGGAATATAACTCCATTTCTGAAGGGAAACACACAGCATAGTTTTCATCGATGGATCACACTCTGCTTTAGAGGAAGAAACACGCTCTTGCTTTCTAGAGTCTCTAATAGAGCAGGAAACTTGAGTGTGCTCAGAACAAAAGAACTGTGTTTCCTACACATATGGGCCATATCTAGTTCAACTCTGCTTCTGAAACTGATACAAAGCACTGGTCCTCTAACATCCAATGCTTGTCAGTTAAGATGAGAACGTGTGAGCTTCGTGAACGATGTAGTTCGTTTGAGGTGAAAAGTGACTGCCCGTACCTGAAAGGAATTTGTGCTTGTAGGAACACACAGAGCCTGGAATTTAACTCCATTTCTGAAGGGAAACACACAGCATAGTTCTCTTCGATGGATCACACTCTGCTTTAGAGCAAGTAGCATGCTCTTGCTTTCTAGAGTCTCTAATAACGCAGAAAACGTGAGTGTGCACAGATGAAAAGAACGGTGTTTCCTATACAAACGGACCATATCTAGTTCAACTCTGCTTCTGAAACTGAAACAAACAAGAGGTCCTCTAACATCCAATGCTTGTCAGTTAAGATGAGAAACGTGGAGCTTCATGAACGATGTATATCGTTTGAGCTGAAGAGTGACTGCACTTCCTTGAAACGAAGTCTTGCTTGTAGGAAGACACAGAGCCTGGAATTTAACTCCATTTCTGAAGGGAAACACACAACATAGTTCTCATCAATGGTTCACACTCTGCTTTAGAGCAAGATGCACGCTCTTGCTTTCTAGAGTCTCTAATACAGCCGGAAACTTGAGTGTCCTCAGAACAAAAGAACTGTGTTTCCTACACATAAGGCCATGTCTAGTTCAACTCTGCTTCTGAAACTGAAACAAACCACATGTCCTCTAACATCCAATGCTTGTCAGTTTAGATGAGAAACGTGTGAGCTTTGTGAACGATGTAGTTGGTTTGAGCTTAAAAGTGACTGCCCTTACTTGAATGAAGTCTTGCTTGTAGGAAGACTCAGAGCATGGGATTTAACTCCATTTCTGAAGTGAAACACACAGCATAGTTCTCATCGATGGATCACACTCTGCTTTAGAGCAAGAAGCATGCTCTTTCTTTCTAGAGTCTCTAATACCGCAGGAAACGTGAGTGTGCTCAGAACAAAAGAACGGTGTTTCCTACACATATGGGCCATATCTAGTTCAACTCTGTTTCTGAAACTGAAACAAACCACAGGTCCTCTAACATCCAATGCTTGTCAGTTAAGATGAGAAATGTGTGAGCTTCGTGAACGATGTAGATCCTTTGAGCTGTAAAGTAACTGCCCTTACCTGAAACGAAGTCTTGCTTGTAGAAACACTCAGAGCCTGGGATTTAACTCCATTTCTGAAGTGAAACACACAGCAGAGTTAGCATCCATTGATCACACTCTGCTGCAGTGCCAGAAGCACACTCTTGCTTTCCAGGGTCTCTAAGACAGCAGGAAATGTGAGTGTGATGAGAACAAAAGAAGGGTGTTCCCTACACATACGGACCATATCTAGTACAACTCTGCCTCCGAAATTGATACAAAGCACAGGTCCTCTAACATCCAATGCTTGTAAGTTAAGGTGAGAAACGTGTGAGCTTCGTGAACGATGTAGATCGTTTGAGCTGAAAAGTTACTGCCATTACTTGAAACGAATTCTTGCTTGTAGGAAGACACAGAGCCTGGAATATAACTCCATTTCTGAAGGGAAACACACAGCATAGTTCTCATCGATGGATCACACTCTCCTTTAGAGCAAGTAGCATGCTCTTGCTTTCTAGAGTCTCTAATACCGCAGAAAACGTGAGTGTGCACAGATGAAAAGAACGGTGTTTCCTATACAAACGGACCATATCTAGTTCAACTCTGCTTCTGAAACTGAAACAAACCAGAGGTCCTCTAACATCCAATGCTTGTCAGTTAAGATGAGAAACGTGTGAGCTTCGTGAACGATGTAGATCGTTTGAGCTGAAGAGTGACTGCCCTTACTTGAAACGAAGTCTTGCTTGTAGGAAGACACAGAGCCTGGAATATAACTCCATTTCTGAAGGGAAACACACAGCATAGTTCTCATCGATGGATCACACTCTGCTTTAGAGCCAGAAGCACGCTCTTGCTTTCCAGGGTCTCTAAGACAGCAGGAAATGTGAGTGTGATGAGAACAAAAGAACGGTGTTCCCTACACATACGGACCATATCTAGCACAACTCTGCCTCTGAAATTGATACAAAGCAGAGGTCCTCTAAGATCCAATGCTTGTCAGTTAAGATGAGAAACGTGTGAGCTTCGTGAACGATGTAGATCGTATGAGCTGAAAAGTGACTGCCCTTACTTGAAACGAAGTCTTGCTTGTAGGAACACACACAGCCTGGAATATAGCTCCATTTCTGAAGGGAAACACACAGCATAGTTCTCATCGATGGATCAGACTCTCCTTTAGAGCAAGTAGCATGCTCTTGCTTTCTAGAGTCTCTAATACCGCAGAAAACGTGAGTGTGCACAGATGAAAAGAACGGTTTTTCCTATACAAACGGACCATATCTAGTTCAACTCTGCTTCTGAAACTGAAACAAACCAGAGGTCCTCTAACATCCAATGCTTGTCAGTTAAGATGAGAAACGTGTGAGCTTCGTGAACGATGTAGATCGTTTGAGCTGAAGAGTGACTGCCCTTACTTGAAACGAAGTCTTGCTTGTAGGAAGACACAGAGCCTGGAATATAACTTCATTTCTGAAGGGAAACACACAGCATAGTTCTCATCGATGGATCACACTCTGCTTTAGAGCCAGAAGCACGCTCTTGCTTTCCAGGGTCTCTAAGACAGCAGGAAATGTGAGTGTGATGAGAACAAAAGAACGATGTTCCCTACACATACGGACCATATCTAGCACAACTCTGCCTCTGAAATTGATACAAAGCAGAGGTCCTCTAAGATCCAATGCTTGTCAGTTAAGATGAGAAACGTGTGAGCTTCGTGAACGATGTAGATCGTATGAGCTGAAAAGTGACTGCCCTTACTTGAAACGAAGTCTTGCTTGTAGGAACACACAGAGCCTGGAATATAGCTCCATTTCTGAAGGGAAACACATAGCATAGTTCTCATCGATGGATCACACTCTGCTTTAGAGCAAGAAGCACGCTCTTGCTTTCTAGAGTCTCTAATAGAGCAGGAAACATGAGTGTGCTCAGAACAAAAGAACTGTGTTTCCTACACATATGGGCCATGTCTATTTCAACTCTGCTTCTGAAACTGAAACAAACCACAGGTCCTCTAACATCCAAGGCTTGTCAGTTAAGATGAGAAACGTGTGAGCTTCGTGAACGATGTAGATCGTTTGAGCTGAAAAGTGACTGCCCTTACTTGAAACGATGTCTTCCTTGTAGGAAGACTCAGAGCATGGGATTTAACTCCATTTCTAAGTGAAACACACAGCAGAGTTCTCATTCATTGATCACACTCTGCTTTAGAGCAAGAAGCACAATCTTGCTTTCTAGAGTCTCTAATACAGCAGGAAACTCTAGTGTGCTCAGAACAAAAGAACCGTGTTTCCTACACATACAGGCCATATCTAGTCCAACTCTGCTTCTGAAACTGATACAAAGCCCTGGTCCTCTAACATTCAAGGCTTGTCAGTTAAGATGAGAAACGTGTGAGCTTCGTGAACGATGTAGTTCTTTTGATCTGAAAAATGACTGCACTTACTTGAAAAGAAGTCTTGCTTGTAGGAAGACACAGAGCCTGGAATTTAACTCCATTTCTGAAGAGAAACACACAGCATAGGTCTCTTCGATGGATCACACTCTGCTTTAGAGCCAGAAGCATGCTTTTGCTTTCTAGAATCTCTAATAACGCAGGAAACCTGAGTGTGTTCAGAACAAAAGAACGGTGTTTCCTACACATATGCCCCATATCTAGTTCAACTCTGCTTCTGAAACTGAAACAAACCACAGGTCCTCTAACATCCAATGTTTGTCAGTTAAGATGAGAAATGTGTGAGCTTCGTGAACGATGTAGATCCTTTGAGCTGTAAAGTAACTGCCCTTACCTGAAACGAAATCTTGCTTGTAAAAACACTCAGAGCCTGGGATTTAACTCCATTTCTGAAGTGAAACACACAGCAGAGTAAGCATCCATTGATCACACTCTGCTGCAGTGCCAGAAGCACGCTCTTGCTTTCCAGGGTCTCTAAGACAGCAGGAAATGTGAGTGTGATGAGAACAAAAGAAGGGTGTTCCCTACACATACGGACCATATCTAGTACAACTCTTCCTCCGAAATTGATACAAAGCACAGGTCCTGTAACATCCAATGCTTGTCTGTTAAGGTGAGAAACGTGGGAGCTTCGTGAACGATGTAGATCATTTGAGCTGAAAAGTTACTGCCCTTACTTAAAACGAAGTCTTGCTTTTAGGAAGACACAGAGCCTGGAATATAACTCCATTTCTGAAGGGAAACACACAGCATAGTTCTCATCGATGGATCACACTCTGCTTTAGAGGAAGAAACACGCTCTTGCTTTCTAGAGTCTCTAATAGAGCAGGAAACTTGAGTGTGCTCAGAACAAAAGAACTGTGTTTCCTACACATATGGGCCATATCTAGTTCAACTCTGCTTCTGAAACTGATATAAAGCACTGGTCCTCTAACATCCAATGCTTGTCAGTTAAGATGAGAAACATGTAATCTTCGTGAACGATGTAGTTCGTTTGAGGTGAAAAGTGACTGCCCGTACCTGAAAGGAATTTGTGGTTGTAGGAACACACAGAGCCTGGAATTTAACTCCATTTCTGAAGGGAAACACACAGCATAGTTCTCTTCGATGGATCACACTCTGCTTTAGAGCAAGTAGCATGCTCTTGCTTTCTAGAGTCTCTAATAACGCAGAAAACGTGAGTGTGCACAGATGAAAAGAACGGTGTTTCCTATACAAACGGACCATATCTAGTTCAACTCTGCTTCTGAAACTGAAACAAACAAGAGGTCCTCTAACATCCAATGCTTCTCAGTTAAGATGAGAAACATGTGAGCTTCGTGAACGATGGAGTTCGTTTGAGCTGTAAAGTAACTGCCCTTACCTGAAACGAAGTCTTGCTTGTAGGAAGACTCAGAGACTGGGATTTAACTCCATTTCTGAAGTGAAACACACAACAGAGTTCTCATCCATTGATCACACTCTGCTTTAGAGCAAGAAGCACGCCCTAACTTTCTAGAGTCTCTAAGACAGCAAGAAACATGAATTTGCTGAGAACAAATGAACGGTGTTTCCTACATATACAGACCATATCTAGTCCAACTCTGCTTCTGAAACTGATACAAAGCACTGGTCCTCTAACATCCAATGCTTGTCAGTTAAGATGAGAAACGTGGAGCTTCATGAACGATGTATATCGTTTGAGCGGAAGAGTGACTGCACTTCCTTGAAACGAAGTCTTGCTTGTAGGAAGACACAGAGCCTGGAATTTAACTCCATTTCTGAAGGGAAACACACAACATAGTTCTCATCAATGGTTCACACTCTGCTTTAGAGCAAGATGCACGCTCTTGCTATCTAGAGTCTCTAATACAGCCGGAAACTTGAGTGTCCTCAGAACAAAAGAACTGTGTTTCCTACACATAAGGCCATATCTAGTTCAACTCTGCTTCTGAAACTGAAACAAACCACATGTCCTCTAACATCCAATGCTTGTCAGTTTAGATGAGAAACGTGTGAGCTTTGTGAACGATGTAGTTCGTTTGAGCTTAAAAGTGACTGCCCTTACTTGAATGAAGTCTTGCTTGTAGGAAGACTCAGAGCATGGGATTTAACTCCATTTCTGAAGTGAAACACACAGCATAGTTCTCATCGATGGATCACACTCTGCTTTAGAGCAAGAAGCATGCTCTTGCTTTCTAGAGTCTCTAATACCGCAGGAAGGTGAGTGTGCTCAGAACAAAAGAACAGTGTTTCCTACACATACAGGCCATATCTAGTTCAACTCTGCTTCTGAAACTGAAACAAACCTCAGGTCCTCTAACATCCAATGCTTGTCAGTTAAGATGAGAAACGTGTGAGCTTCGTGAACGATGTAGTTCGTTTGAGCTGAAAAGTGACTGCCCTTACCTGAAACGAAGTCGTGCTTATAGGAACACACAGAGCCTGGAATTTAACCCATTTCTGAAGGGAAACACACAGCATTGTTCTCATCGATGGATCACACTCTGCTTTAGAGCCAGAAGCACGCTCTTGCTTTCCAAGGTCTCTAAGACAGCAGGAAATGGGACTGTGATGAGAACAAAAGAACGGTGTTCCCTACACATACGGACCATATCTCGTACAACTCTGCCTCTGAAATTGATACAAAGCACAGGTCCTCTAACATCCAATGCTTGTCAGTTAAGATGAGAAACGTGTGAGCTTCGTGAATGATGTAGATCGTTTGAGCTGAAAAGTGACTGCCCTTACTTGAAATGAAGTCTTGCTTGTAGGAACACACAGAGTCTGGAATTTAACCCATTTCTGAAGGGAAACACACAACAGTGTTCTCATCCATTGATCACACTCTGCTTTAGAGCATGAAGCAGGCCCTAACTTTCTAGAGTCTCTAAGAAAGCAAGAAACATGAGTTTGCTTAGAACAAATGAATGGTGTTTCCTACACATACGGACCATATCTAGTCAAACTCTGCTTCTGAAACTGATACAAAGCACTGGTCCTCTAACATTCAATGCTTGTCAGTTAAGATGAGAAACGTGTGAGCTTCGTGAAAGATGTAGTTCTTTTGATCTGAAAAATGACTGCACTTACTTGAAAAGAAGTCTTGCTTGTAGGAAGACACAGAGCCTGGAATTTAGCTCCATTTCTGAAGAGAAACACACAGCATAGTTCTCTTTGATGGATCACACTCTGCTTTAGAGCAAGAAGCACGCTCTTGCTTTCTTGAGTCTCTAATACAGCCAGAACCTTGAGTGTGCTCAGAATAAAAGAACGGTGTTTCCTACACATATGGGCCATATGTAGTTCAACTCTGCTTCTGAACCTGAAAGAAACCACAGGTCCTCTAACATCCAATGCTTGTCAGTTAAGATGTGAAACGTGTGAGATTCTTGAACGATGTAGTTCGTTTGCGCTGTAAAGTAACTGCCCTTACCTGAAACGAATTCTTGCTTGTAGAAAGACTCAGAGACTGGGATTTAACTCCATTTCTGAAGTGTAACACACAGCAGAGTTCTCATCCATTGATCACACTCTGCTTTAGAGCCAGAAGCACGCTCTTGCTTTCCAGGGTCTCTAAGACAGCAGGAAATGTGAGTGTGATGAGAACAAAAGAACGGTGTTCCCTACACATACGGACCATATCTAGCACAACTCTGCCTCTGAAATTGATACAAAGCAGAGGTCCTCTAAGATCCAATGCTTGTCAGTTAAGATGAGAAACGTGTGAGCTTCATGAACGATGTAGATCGTATGAGCTGAAAAGTGACTGCCCTTACTTGAAACGAAGTCTTGCTTGTAGGAACACACAGAGCCTGGAATATAGCTCCATTTCTGAAGGGAAACACACAGCATAGTTCTCATCGATGGATCACACTCTGCTTTAGAGCAAGAAGCACGCTCTTGCTTTCTAGAGTCTCTAATAGAGCAGGAAACATGAGTGTGCTCAGAACAAAAGAACTGTGTTTCCTACACATATGGGCCATGTCTATTTCAACTCTGCTTCTGAAACTGAAACAAACCACAGGTCCTCTAACATCCAAGGCTTGTCAGTTAAGATGAGAAACGTGTGAGCTTCATGAACGATGTAGATCGTTTGAGCTGAAAAGTGACTGCCCTTACTTGAAACGATGTCTTCCTTGTAGGAAGACTCAGAGCATGGGATTTAACTCCATTTCTAAGTGAAACACACAGCAGAGTTCTCATTCATTGATCACACTCTGCTTTAGAGCAAGAAGCACAATCTTGCTTTCTAGAGTCTCTAATACAGCAGGAAACTTGAGTGTGCTCAGAACAAAAGAACCGTGTTTCCTACACATACGGGCCATATCTAGTCCAACTCTGCTTCTGAAACTGATACAAAGCCCTGGTCCTCTAACATTCAAGGTGTCAGTTAAGATGAGAAACGTGTGAGCTTCGTGAACGATGTAGTTCTTTTGATCTGAAAAATGACTGCACTTACTTGAAAAGAAGTCTTGCTTGTAGGAAGACACAGAGCCTGGAATTTAACTCCATTTCTGAAGAGAAACACACAGCATAGTTCTCTTCGATGGATCACACTCTGCTTTAGAGCAAGAAGCATGCTCTTGCTTTCTAGAGTCTCTAATACCGCAGGAAACCTGAGTGTGCTCAGAACAAAAGAACGGTGTTTCCTACACATATGGGCCATATCTAGTTCAACTCTGCTTCTGAAACTGAAACAAACCACAGGTCCTCTAACATCCAATGTTTGTCAGTTAAGATGAGAAATGTGTGAGCTTCGTGAACGATGTAGATCCTTTGAGCTGTAAAGTAACTGCCCTTACCTGAAACGAAGTCTTGCTTGTAGAAACACTCAGAGCCTGGGATTTAACTCCATTTCTGAAGTGAAACACACAGCAGAGTAAGCATCCATTGATCACACTCTGCTGCAGTGCCAGAAGCACGCTCTTGCTTTCCAGGGTCTCTAAGACGGCAGGAAATGTGAGTGTGATGAGAACAAAAGAAGGGTGTTCCCTACACATACGGACCATATCTAGTACAACTCTGCCTCCGAAATTGATACAAAGCACAGGTCCTGTAACATCCAATGCTTGTCTGTTAAGGTGAGAAACGTGGGAGCTTCGTGAACGATGTAGATCATTTGAGCTGAAAAGTAACAGCCCTTACTTGAAACGAAGTCTTGCTTTTAGGAAGACACAGAGCCTGGAATATAACTCCATTTCTGAAGGGAAACACACAGCATAGTTTTCATCGATGGATCACACTCTGCTTTAGAGGAAGAAACACGCTCTTGCTTTCTAGAGTCTCTAATAGAGCAGGAAACTTGAGTGTGCTCAGAACAAAAGAACTGTGTTTCCTACACATATGGGCCATATCTAGTTCAACTCTGCTTCTGAAACTGATACAAAGCACTGGTCCTCTAACATCCAATGCTTGTCAGTTAAGATGAGAACGTGTGAGCTTCGTGAACGATGTAGTTCGTTTGAGGTGAAAAGTGACTGCCCGTACCTGAAAGGAATTTGTGCTTGTAGGAACACACAGAGCCTGGAATTTAACTCCATTTCTGAAGGGAAACACACAGCATAGTTCTCTTCGATGGATCACACTCTGCTTTAGAGCAAGTAGCATGCTCTTGCTTTCTAGAGTCTCTAATAACGCAGAAAACGTGAGTGTGCACAGATGAAAAGAACGGTGTTTCCTATACAAACGGACCATATCTAGTTCAACTCTGCTTCTGAAACTGAAACAAACAAGAGGTCCTCTAACATCCAATGCTTGTCAGTTAAGATGAGAAACGTGGAGCTTCATGAACGATGTATATCGTTTGAGCTGAAGAGTGACTGCACTTCCTTGAAACGAAGTCTTGCTAGTAGGAAGACACAGAGCCTGGAATTTAACTCCATTTCTGAAGGGAAACACACAACATAGTTCTCATCAATGGTTCACACTCTGCTTTAGAGCAAGATGCACGCTCTTGCTTTCTAGAGTCTCTAATACAGCCGGAAACTTGAGTGTCCTCAGAACAAAAGAACTGTGTTTCCTACACATAAGGCCATGTCTAGTTCAACTCTGCTTCTGAAACTGAAACAAACCACATGTCCTCTAACATCCAATGCTTGTCAGTTTAGATGAGAAACGTGTGAGCTTTGTGAACGATGTAGTTGGTTTGAGCTTAAAAGTGACTGCCCTTACTTGAATGAAGTCTTGCTTGTAGGAAGACTCAGAGCATGGGATTTAACTCCATTTCTGAAGTGAAACACACAGCATAGTTCTCATCGATGGATCACACTCTGCTTTAGAGCAAGAAGCATGCTCTTGCTTTCTAGAGTCTCTAATACCGCAGGAAACGTGAGTGTGCTCAGAACAAAAGAACGGTGTTTCCTACACATAAGGGCCATATCTAGTTCAACTCTGTTTCTGAAACTGAAACAAACCACAGGTCCTCTAACATCCAATGCTTGTCAGTTAAGATGAGAAATGTGTGAGCTTCGTGAACGATGTAGATCCTTTGAGCTGTAAAGTAACTGCCCTTACCTGAAACGAAGTCTTGCTTGTAGAAACACTCAGAGCCTGGGATTTAACTCCATTTCTGAAGTGAAACACACAGCAGAGTTAGCATCCATTGATCACACTCTGCTGCAGTGCCAGAAGCACACTCTTGCTTTCCAGGGTCTCTAAGACAGCAGGAAATGTGAGTGTGATGAGAACAAAAGAAGGGTGTTCCCTACACATACGGACCATATCTAGTACAACTCTGCCTCCGAAATTGATACAAAGCACAGGTCCTCTAACATCCAATGCTTGTAAGTTAAGGTGAGAAACGTGTGAGCTTCGTGAACGATGTAGATCGTTTGAGCTGAAAAGTTACTGCCATTACTTGAAACGAATTCTTGCTTGTAGGAAGACACAGAGCCTGGAATATAACTCCATTTCTGAAGGGAAACACACAGCATAGTTCTCATCGATGGATCACACTCTCCTTTAGAGCCAGTAGCATGCTCTTGCTTTCTAGAGTCTCTAATACCGCAGAAAACGTGAGTGTGCACAGATGAAAAGAACGGTGTTTCCTATACAAACGGACCATATCTAGTTCAACTCTGCTTCTGAAACTGAAACAAACCAGAGGTCCTCTAACATCCAATGCTTGTCAGTTAAGATGAGAAACGTGTGAGCTTCGTGAACGATGTAGATCGTTTGAGCTGAAGAGTGACTGCCCTTACTTGAAACGAAGTCTTGCTTGTAGGAAGACACAGAGCCTGGAATATAACTCCATTTCTGAAGGGAAACACACAGCATAGTTCTCATCGATGGATCACACTCTGCTTTAGAGCCAGAAGCACGCTCTTGCTTTCCAGGGTCTCTAAGACAGCAGGAAATGTGAGTGTGATGAGAACAAAAGAACGATGTTCCCTACACATACGGACCATATCTAGCACAACTCTGCCTCTGAAATTGATACAAAGCAGAGGTCCTCTAAGATCCAATGCTTGTCAGTTAAGATGAGAAACGTGTGAGCTTCGTGAACGATGTAGATCGTTTGAGCTGAAAAGTGACTGCCCTTACTTGAAACGATGTCTTCCTTGTAGGAAGACTCAGAGCATGGGATTTAACTCCATTTCTAAGTGAAACACACAGCAGAGTTCTCATTCATTGATCACACTCTGCTTTAGAGCAAGAAGCACAATCTTGCTTTCTAGAGTCTCTAATACAGCAGGAAACTCTAGTGTGCTCAGAACAAAAGAACCGTGTTTCCTACACATACAGGCCATATCTAGTTCAACTCTGCTTCTGAAACTGAAACAAACCACAGGTCCTCTAACATCCAATGTTTGTCAGTTAAGATGAGAAATGTGTGAGCTTCGTGAACGATGTAGTTCTTTTGATCTGAAAAATGACTGCACTTACTTGAAAAGAAGTCTTGCTTGTAGGAAGACACAGAGCCTGGAATTTAACTCCATTTCTGAAGAGAAACACACAGCATAGTTCTCTTCGATGGATCACACTCTGCTTTAGAGCCAGAAGCATGCTCTTGCTTTCTAGAGTCTCTTATACCGCAGGAAACCTGAGTGTGCTCAGAACAAAAGAACGGTGTTTCCTACACATATGGGCCATATCTAGTTCAACTCTGCTTCTGAAACTGAAACAAACCACAGGTCCTCTAACATCCAATGTTTGTCAGTTAAGATGAGAAATGTGTGAGCTTCGTGAACGATGTAGATCCTTTGAGCTGTAAAGTAACTGCCCTTACCTGAAACGAAATCTTGCTTGTAGAAACACTCAGAGCCTGGGATTTAACTCCATTTCTGAAGTGAAACACACAGCAGAGTAAGCATCCATTGATCACACTCTGCTGCAGTGCCAGAAGCACGCTCTTGCTTTCCAGGGTCTCTAAGACAGCAGGAAATGTGAGTGTGATGAGAACAAAAGAAGGGTGTTCCCTACACATACGGACCATATCTAGTACAACTCTGCCTCCGAAATTGATACAAAGCACAGGTCCTGTAACATCCAATGCTTGTCTGTTAAGGTGAGAAACGTGGGAGCTTCGTGAACGATGTAGATCATTTGAGCTGAAAAGTTACTGCCCTTACTTAAAACGAAGTCTTGCTTTTAGGAAGACACAGAGCCTGGAATATAACTCCATTTCTGAAGGGAAACACACAGCATAGTTCTCATCGATGGATCACACTCTGCTTTAGAGGAAGAAACACGCTCTTGCTTTCTAGAGTCTCTAATAGAGCAGGAAACTTGAGTGTGCTCAGAACAAAAGAACTGTGTTTCCTACACATATGGGCCATATCTAGTTCAACTCTGCTTCTGAAACTGATATAAAGCACTGGTCCTCTAACATCCAATGCTTGTCAGTTAAGATGAGAAACATGTAATCTTCGTGAACGATGTAGTTCGTTTGAGGTGAAAAGTGACTGCCCGTACCTGAAAGGAATTTGTGCTTGTAGGAACACACAGAGCCTGGAATTTAACTCCATTTCTGAAGGGAAACACACAGCATAGTTGTCTTCGATGGATCACACTCTGCTTTAGAGCAAGTAGCATGCTCTTGCTTTCTAGAGTCTCTAATAACGCAGAAAACGTGAGTGTGCAGAGATGAATAGAACGGTGTTTCCTATACAAACGGACCATATCTAGTTCAACTCTGCTTCTGAAACTGAAACAAACAAGAGGTCCTCTAACATCCAATGCTTCTCAGTTAAGATGAGAAACATGTGAGCTTCGTGAACGATGGAGTTCATTTGAGCTGTAAAGTAACTGCCCTTACCTGAAACGAAGTCTTGCTTGTAGGAAGACTCAGAGACTGGGATTTAACTCCATTTCTGAAGTGAAACACACAACAGAGTTCTCATCCATTGATCACACTCTGCTTTAGAGCAAGAAGCACGCCCTAACTTTCTAGAGTCTCTAAGACAGCAAGAAACATGAATTTGCTGAGAACAAATGAACGGTGTTTCCTACATATACAGACCATATCTAGTCCAACTCTGCTTCTGAAACTGATACAAAGCACTGGTCCTCTAACATCCAATGCTTGTCAGTTAAGATGAGAAACGTGGAGCTTCATGAACGATGTATATCGTTTGAGCTGAAGAGTGACTGCACTTCCTTGAAACGAAGTCTTGCTTGTAGGAAGACACAGAGCCTGGAATTTAACTCCATTTCTGAAGGGAAACACACAACATAGTTCTCATCAATGGTTCACACTCTGCTTTAGAGCAAGATGCACGCTCTTGCTATCTAGAGTCTCTAATACAGCCGGAAACTTGAGTGTCCTCAGAACAAAAGAACTGTGTTTCCTACACATAAGGCCATATCTAGTTCAACTCTGCTTCTGAAACTGAAACAAACAACATGTCCTCTAACATCCAATGCTTGTCAGTTTAGATGAGAAACGTGTGAGCTTTGTGAACGATGTAGTTCGTTTGAGCTTAAAAGTGACTGCCCTTACTTGAATGAAGTCTTGCTTGTAGGAAGACTCAGAGCATGGGATTTAACTCCATTTCTGAAGTGAAACACACAGCATAGTTCTCATCGATGGATCACACTCTGCTTTAGAGCAAGAAGCATGCTCTTGCTTTCTAGAGTCTCTAATACCGCAGGAAACTTGAGTGTGCTCAGAACAAAAGAACGGTGTTTCCTACACATATGGGCCATATCTAGTTCAACTCTGTTTCTGAAACTGAAACAAACCACAGGTCCTCTAACATCCAATGCTTGTCAGTTAAGATGAGAAATGTGTGAGCTTCGTGAACGATGTAGATCCTTTGAGCTGTAAAGTAACTGCCCTTACCTGAAACGAAGTCTTGCTTGTAGAAACACTCAGAGCCTGGGATTTAACTCCATTTCTGAAGTGAAACACACAGCAGAGTTAGCATCCATTGATCACACTCTGCTGCAGTGCCAGAAGCACGCTCTTGCTTTCCAGGGTCTCTAAGACAGCAGGAAATGTGAGTGTGATGAGAACAAAAGAAGGGTGTTCCCTACACATACGGACCATATCTAGTACAACTCTGCCTCCGAAATTGATACAAAGCACAGGTCCTCTAACATCCAAGGCTTTTCAGTTAAGATGAGAAACGTGTGAGCTTCGTGAACGATGTAGATCGTTTGAGCTGAAGAGTGACTACCCTTACTTGAAACGAATTCTTGCTTGTAGGAAGACACAGAGCCTGGAATATAACTCCATTTCTGAAGGGAAACACACAGCATAGTTCTCATCGATGGATCACACTCTGCTTTAGAGCAAGTAGCATGCTCTTGCTTTCTAGAGTCTCTAATACCGCAGAAAACGTGAGTGTGCACAGATGAAAAGAACGGTGTTTCCTATACAAACGGACCATATCTAGTTCAACACTGCTTCTGAAACTGAAACAAACCAGAGGTCCTCTAACATCCAATGCTTGTCAGTTAAGATGAGAAACGTGTGAGCTTCGTGAACGATGTAGATCGTTTGAGCTGAAGAGTGACTGCCCTTACTTGAAACGAAGTCTTGCTTGTAGGAAGACACAGAGCCTGGAATATAACTCCATTTCTGAAGGGAAACACACAGCATAGTTCTCATCGATGGATCACACTCTGCTTTAGAGCAAGAAGCACGGTCTTGCTTTCTAGAGTCTCTAATACAGCAGGAAACATGAGTGTCCTCAGAACAAAAGAACTGTGTTTCCTACATAGGGCCATATCTAGTTCAACTCTGCTTCTGAAACTGAAACAAACCGCATGTCCTCTAACATGCAATGCTTGTCAGTTGAGATGAGAAACGTGTGATCTTGCTGAACGATGTAGTTCGTTTGAGCTGAAAAGTGACTGCCGTTACTTGAATGAAGTCTTGCTTGTAGGAAGACTCAGAGCATGGGATTTAACTCCATTTCTGAAGTGAAACACACAGCATAGTTCTCATCGATGGATCACACTCTGCTTTAGAGCATGAAGCAAGCTCTTGCTTTCTAGAGGCTCTAAGACAGCAGAAAACGTGAGTGTTTTGAAAACAAAAGAACGGTGGTTCCTACACATACGTACCATATCTAGTCCAACTCTGCTTCTGAAACTGATACAAAGCACTGGTTCTCTAACATCCAATGCTTGTCAGTTAAGATGAGAAACGTGTGAGCTTTGTGAACGATGTAGATCGTTTGAGCTGAAAAGTGACTGCCCTTACCTGAAACGAAGTCGTGCTTGTAGGAACACACAGAGCCTGGAATTTAACTCCATTTCTGAATGGAAACAAACAGCATAGTTCTCAACGATGGAATGCACTCTGCTTTAGAGCAAGAAGCACACCCTAGCATTCTAGAGTCTCTAATACAGCCGGAAACATGAGTGTGCTGAGAACAAAAGAATGGTGTTTCCTACACATACAGGCCATATCTCGTTGAACTCTGCTTCTGAAACTGAAACAAACCACAGGTCCTCTAACATCCAATGCTTGTCAGTTAAGATGAGAAATGTGTGAGCTTCGTGAACAATGTAGATCCTTTGAGCTGTATAGTAACTGCCCTTACCTGAAACGAAGTCTTGCTTGTAGAAACACTCAGAGCCAGGGATTTAACTCCATTTCTGAAGTGAAACACACAGCAGAGTAAGCATCCATTGATCACACTCTGCTGCAGTGCCAGAAGCACGCTCTTGCTTTCCAGGGTCTCTAAGACAGCAGGAAATGTGAGTGTGATAAGCACAAAAGAAGTATGTTCCCTACACATACGGACCTTATCTAGTACAACTCTGCCTCTGAAATTGTTACAAAACACAGGTCCTCTAACATCCAATGCTTGTCAGTTAAGGTGAGAAACGTGTGAGCTTCGTGAACGATGTAGATCATTTGAGCTGAAAAGTGACTGCCCTTACTTGAAACGAAGTCTTGCTTGTAGGAAGACACAGAGCCTGGAATATAACTCCATTTCTGAAGGGAAACACACAGCATAGTTCTCATCCATTGATCACACTCTGCTTTAGAGCGAGAAGCACGCTCTTGCTTTCTAGAGTCTCTAAGACAGCAGAAAACGTGAGTGTGCTGAGAACAAAAGAACGGTGGTTCCTACACATACGGACCATATCTAGTCCAACTCTGCTTCTGAAACTGATACAAAGCACTGGTCCTCTAACATCCAATGCTTCTCATTTAAGATGAGAAACGTGTGAGCTTCGTGAACGATGTATTTCGTTTGAGGTGAAAAGTGACTGCCCGTACCTGAAACGAAATCGTGCTTGTAGGAACACACAGAGCCTGGAATTGAACTCCATTTCTGAAGGGAAACACACAGCATAGTTCGCATCGATGGATCACACTCTGCTTTAGAGCAAGTAGCATGCTCTTGCTTTCTAGAGTCTCTAATACCGCAGAAAACGTGAGTGTGCTCAGATGAAAAGAACGGTGTTTCCTACACATACGGACCATATCTAGTTCAACTCTGCTTCTGAAACTGAAACAAACCAGAGGTCGTCTAACATCCAATGCTTCTCAGTTAAGATGGGAATCGTGTGAGCTTCGTGAACGATGGAGTTCGTTTGAGCTGTAAAGTAACTGACCTTACCTGAAACGAAGTCTTGCTTGTAGGAAGACTCAGAGCCTGGGATTTAACTCCATTTCTGAAGTGAAACGCACAACAGAGTTCTCATCCATTGAACACACTCTGCTTTAGAGCATGAAGCAGGCCCTAACTTTCTAGAGTCTCTAAGAAAGCAAGAAACATGAGTTTGCTGAGAACAAATGAACGGTGTTTACTACACATACGGACCATATCTAGTCCAACACTGCTTCTGAAACTGATACAAAGCAGTGGTCCTCTAACATTCAATGCTTGTCAGTTAAGATGAGAAACGTGTGAGCTTCGTGAACGATGTAGTTCTTTTGATCTGAAAAATGACTGCACTTACTTGAAATGAAGTCTTGCTTGTAGGAAGACACAGAGCCTGGAATTTAACTCCATTTCTGAAGGGAAACACACAGCATAGTTCTCTTCGAGGGATCACACTCTGCTGTAGAGCAAGAAGCACGCTCTTGCTTTCTAGAGTCTCTAATACAGCCGGAAACATGAGTGTGCTCAGAACAAAAG
Organism: Onychomys leucogaster; assembly: GCA_949786385.1. Lineage (NCBI taxonomy): Eukaryota > Metazoa > Chordata > Mammalia > Rodentia > Cricetidae > Onychomys > Onychomys leucogaster. Next base: position 2,021,625 of record CATKUP010000056.1, read on the forward strand.
AACGGTGTTTCCTACACATACGGGCCATATCTCGTTCAACTCTGCTTCTGAAACTGAAAGAAACCTCAGGTCTTCTAACATCCAATGCTTGTCAGTTAAGATGAGAAACGTGTGAGCTTCGTGAACGATGTAGTTCTTTTGATCTGAAAAATGACTGCACTTACTTGAAATGAAGTCCTGCTTGTAGGAAGACACAGAGCCTGGAATTTAACTCCATTTCTGCAGGGAAACACACAGCATAGTTCTCTTCGATGGATCACACTCTGCTGTAGAGCAAGAAGCACGCTCTTGCTTTCTAGAGTCTCTAATACAGCCGGAAACATGAGTGTGCTCAGAACAAAAGAACGGTGTTTCCTACACATAGGGGCCATATCTCGTTCAACTCTGCTTCTGAAACTGAAAGAAACCTCAGGTCTTCTAACATCCAATGCTTGTCAGTTAAGATGAGAAACGTGTGAGCTTCGTGAACGATGTAGTTCGTTTGAGCTGAAAAGTGACTGCCCTTACCTGAAACGAAGTCGTGCTTGTAGGAACACACAGAGCCTGGAATTTAACCCATTTCTGAAGGGAAACACACAGAATTGTTCTCATTGATGGATCACACTCTGCTTTAGAGCCAGAAGCACGCTCTTGCTTTCCAGGATCTCTAAGACAGCAGGAAATGTGAGTGTGATGAGAACAAAAGAAGGGTGTTCCCTACACATACGGACCATATCTAGTACAACTCTGCCTCCGAAATTGATACAAAGCACAGGTCCTGTAACATCCAATGCTTGTCTGTGAAGGTGAGAAACGTGAGAGCTTCGTGAACGATGTAGATCATTTGAGCTGAAAAGTTACTGCCCTTATTTGAAACGAAGTCTTGCTTTTAGGTAGACACAGAGCCTGGAAAATAACTCCATTTCTGAAGGGAAACACACAGCATAGTTCTCATCGATGGATCACACTCTGCTTTAGAGGAAGAAACACGCTCTTGCTTTCTAGAGTCTCTAATAGAGCAGGAAACTTGAGTGTGCTCAGAACAAAAGAACTGTGTTTCCTACACATATGGGCCATATCTAGTTCAACTCTGCTTCTGAAACTGAAACAAACCACAGGTCCTCTAACATCCAATGCTTGTCAGTTAAGATGAGAATCGTTTGAGCTTTGTGAACGATGTAGTTCGTTTGAGCTGTAAAGTAACTGCCCTTACTTGAATCCATGTCTTCCTTGTAGGAAGACTCAGAGCATGGGATTTAACTCCATTTCTGAAGTGAAACACACAGCAGAGTACTCATCCATTGATCACACTCTGCTTTAGAGCGAGAAGCACGCTCTTGCTTTCTAGAGTCTCTAAGACAGCAGAAAACGTGAGTGTGCTGAGAACAAAGAACGGTGGTTCCTACACATACGGACCATATTAGTCCAACTCTGCTTCTGAAACTGATACAAAGCACTGGTCCTCTAACATCCAATGCTTGTCAGTTAAGATGAGAAACGTGTGAGCTTCGTGAACGATGTAGTACGTTTGAGGTGAAAAGTGACTGCCCGTACCTGAAAGGAAGTTGTGCTTGTAGGAACACACAGAGCCTGGAATTTAACTCCATTTCTGAAGGGAAACACACAGCATAGTTCTCTTCGATGGATCACACTCTGCTTTAGAGCAAGTAGCATGCTCTTGCTTTCTAGAGTCTCTAAATAACACAGAAAACATGAGTGTGCACAGATGAAAAGAACGGTGTTTCCTATACAAACGGACCATATCTAGTTCAACTCTGCTTCTGAAACTGAAACAAACAAGAGGTCCTCTAACATCCAATGCTTCTCAGTTAAGATGAGAAACATGTGAGCTTCGTGAACGATGGAGTTCGTTTGAGCTGTAAAGTAACTGCCCTTACCTGAAACGAAGTCTTGCTTGTAGAAACACTCAGAGCCTGAGATTTAACTCCATTTCTGAAGAGAAACACACAGCAGAGTAAGCATCCATTGATCACACTCTGCTGCAGTGCCAGAAGCACGCTCTTGCTTTTACAGGGTCTCTAAGACAGCAGGAAATGTGAGTGTGATGAGAACAAAAGAAGGGTGTTCCCTACACATACAGACCATATCTAGTACAACTCTGCCTCCGAAATTGATACAAAGCACAGGTCCTCTAACATCCAATGCTTGTCATTTGAGGTGAAAAACGTGTGAGCTTCGTGAACGATGTAGTTCGTTTGAGCTGAAAAGTGACTGCCCTTACTTGAATGAAGTCTTGCTTGTAGGAAGACTCAGAGCATGGGATTTATCTCCATTTCTGAAGTGAAACACACAGCATAGTTCTCATCGATGGATCACACTCTGCTTTAGAGCAAGAAGCATGCTCTTGCTTTCTAGAGTCTCTAATACTGCAGGAAGGTGAGTGTGCTCAGAACAAAAGAACAGTGTTTCCTACATATACGGGCCATATCTAGTTCAACTCTGCTTCTGAAACTGAAACAAACCACAGTTCCTCTAACATCCAATGCTTGTCAGTTAAGATGAGAAACGTGTGAGATTCGTGAACGATGTAGAGCGTTTGAGCTGAAAAGTGACTGCCCTTACCTGAAACGACGTCGTGCTTATAGGAACACACAGAGCCTGGAATTTAACCCATTTCTGAAGGGAAACACACAACAGTGTTCTCATCCATTGATCACACTCTGCTTTAGAGCATGAAGCACGCCCTAACTTTCTAGAGTCTCTAAGAAAGCAAGAAACATGAGTTTGCTTAGCACAAATGAACGGTGTTTCCTACACATACGGACCATATGTAGTCAAACTCTGCTTCTGAAACTGATACAAAGCACTGGTCCTCTAACATTCAATGCTTGTCAGTTAAGATGAGAAACGTGTGAGCTTCGTGAACGATGTAGTTCTTTTGATCTGAAAAATGACTGCACTTACTTGAAAAGAAGTCTTGCTTGTAGGAAGACACAGAGCCTGGAATTTAACTTCATTTCTGAAGAGAAACACACAGCATAGTTCTCTTCGATGGATCACACTCTGCTTTAGAGCAAGAAGCACGCTCTTGCTTTCTTGAGTCTCTAATACAGCCGGAACCTTGAGTGTGCTCAGAATAAAAGAACGGTGTTTCCTACACATATGGGCCATATCTAGTTCAACTCTGCTTCCGAACCTGAAAGAAACCACAGGTCCTCTAACATCCAATGCTTGTCAGTTAAGATGTGAAACGTGTGAGATTCATGAACGATGTAGTTCGTTTGAGCTGTAAAGTAACTGCCCTTACCTGAAACGAATTCTTTCTTGTAGAAAGACTCAGAGACTGGGATTTAACTCCATTTCTGAAGTGAAACACAGAGCAGAGTTCTCATCCATTGATCACACTCTGCTTTAGAGCCAGAAGCACGCTCTTGCTTTCCAGGGTCTCTAAGACAGCAGGAAATGTTAGTGTGATGAGAACAAAAGAACGGGGTTCCCTACACATACAGACCATATCTAGCACAACTCTGCCTCTGAAATTGATACAAAGCACAGGTCCTCTAACATCCAATGCTTGTCAGTTAAGATGAGAAACGTGTGAGCTTCGTGAACGATGTAGATCGTATGAGCTGAAAAGTGACTGCCCTTACTTGAAACGAAGTCTTGCTTGTAGGAACACACAGAGCCTGGAATATAGCTCCATTTCTGAAGGGAAACACACAGCATAGTTCTCATCGATGGTTCACACTCTGCTTTAGAGCAAGAAGCACGATCTTGCTTTCTAGAATCTCTAATAGAGCGGGAAACATGAGTGTGCTCAGAACAAAAGAACTGTGTTTCCTACACATATGGGCCATGTCTATTTCAACTCTGCTTCTGAAACTGAAACACACCACAGGTCCTCTAACATCCAAGGCTTGTCAGTTAAGATGAGAAACGTGTGAGCTTCGTGAACGATGTAGATCGTTTGAGCTGAAAAGTGACTGCCCTTTTCCTTGTAGGAAGACTCAGCGCATGGGATTTAACTCCATTTCTAAGTGAAACACACAGCAGAGTTCTCATCCATTGATCACCCTCTGCTTTAGAGCATGAAGCAAGCTCTTGCTTTCTAGAGGCTCTAAGACAGCAGAAAACGTGAGTGTTTTGAGAACAAAAGAACGGTGGTTCCTACACATACGTACCATATCTAGTCCAACTCTGCTTCTGAAACTGATACAAACCACTGGTTCTCTAACATCCAATGCTTGTCAGTTAAGATGAGAAACGTGTGAGCTTTGTGATCGATGTAGATCGTTTGAGCTGAAAAGTGACTGCCCTTACTTGAAACGAAGTCTTGCTTGTAGGAAGACACAGAGCCTGGAATTTAACTCCATTTCTGAATGGAAACACACAGCATAGTTCTCAACGATGGACCGCACTCTGCTTTAGAGCAAGAAGCACGCCCTAGCATTCTAGAGTCTCTAATACAGCCGGAAACATGAGTGTGCTCTGAACAAAAGAATGGTGTTTCCTACACATACGGGCCATATCTCGTCGAACTCTGCTTCTGAAACTGAAACAAACCACAGGTCCTCTAACATCCAATGCTTGTCAGTTAAGATGAGAAATGTGTGAGCTTTGTGAACGATGTAGATCCTTTGAGCTGTAAAGTAACTGCCCTTACCTGAAATGAAGTCTTGCTTGTAGAAACACTCAGAGCCTGGGATTTAACTCCATTTCTGAAGTGAAACACACAGCAGAGTTCTCATCCATTGATCACACTCTGCTGCAGTGCCAGAAGCACGCTCTTGCTTTCCAGGGTCTCTAAGACAGCAGGAAATGTGAGTGTGATGAGAACAAAAGAAGTATGTTCCCTACACATACGGACCATATCTAGTACAACTCTGCCTCTGAAATTGTTCCAAAGCACAGGTCCTCTAACATCCAATGCTTGTCAGTTAAGGTGAGAAACGTGTGAGCTTCGTGAACGATGTAGATCATTTGAGCTGAAAAGTGACTGCCCTTACTTGAAAGGAAGTCTTGCTTGTAGGAAGACACAGAGCCTGGAATATAACTCCATTTATGAAGGGAAACACACAGCATAGTTCTCATCGATGGATCACACTCTGCTTTAGAGCATGAAGCACGCTCTTGCTTTCTAGTGTCTCTAAGACAGCAGAAAACGTGAGTGTGCTGAGAACAAAAGAACGGTGGTTCCTACACATACGGAATATATCTAGTCCAACTCTGCTTCTGAAACTGATACAAAGCACTGGTCCTCTAACATCCAATGCTTGTCATTTAAGATGAGAAACGTGTGAGCTTCGTGAAGGATGTAGTTCGTTTGAGGTAAAAAGTGACTGCCTGTACCTGAAACGAAATCGTGCTTGTAGGAACACACAGAGCCTGGAATTGAACTCCATTTCTGAAGGGAAACACACAGCATAGTTCGCATCGATGGATCACACTCTGCTTTAGAGCAAGTAGCATGCTCTTGCTTTCTAGAGTCTCTAATACCACAGAAAACGTGAGTGTGCTCAGATGAAAAGAACGGTGTTTCCTACACATACGGGCCATATCTCGTTCAACTCTGCTTCTGAAACTGAAAGAAACCTCGGGTCTTCTAACATCCAATGCTTGTCAGTTAAGATGAGAAACGTGTGAGCTTCTTGAACGATGTAGTTCGTTTGAGCTGAAAAGTGACTGCCCTTACCTGAAACGAAGTCGTGCTTGTAGGAACACACAGAGCCTGGAATTTAACCCATTTCTGAAGGGAAACACACAGAATTGTTCTCATTGATGGATCACACTCTGCTTTAGAGCCAGAAGCACGCTCTTGCTTTCCAGGATCTCTAAGACAGCAGGAAATGTGAGTGTGATGAGAACAAAAGAAAGGTGTTCCCTACACATACGGACCATATCTAGTCCAACTCTGCTTCTGAAACTGATACAAAGCACTGGTCCTCTAACATCCAATGCTTGTCATTTAAGATGAGAAACGTGTGAGGTTCGTGAACGATGTAGTTCGTTTGAGGTGAAAAGTGATTGCCTGTACCTGAAACGAAATCGTGCTTGTAGGAACACACAGAGCCTGGAATTGAACTCCATTTCTGAAGGGAAACACACAGCATAGTTCGCATCGATGGATCACACTCTGCTTTAGAGCAAGTAGCATGCTCTTGCTTTCTAGAGTCTCTAATACCACAGAAAACGTGAGTGTGCTCAGATGAAAAGAACGGTGTTTCCTACACATACGGACCATATCTAGTTAAACTCTGCTTCTGAAACTGAAACAAACCAGAGGTCGTCTAACATCCAACGCTTCTCAGTTAAGATGGGAATCGTGTGAGCTTCGTGAACGATGGAGTTCGTTTGAGCTGTAAAGTAACTGCCCTTACCTGAAACGAAGTCTTGCTTGTAGGAAGACTCAGAGCCTGGGATTTAACTCCATTTCTGAAGTGAAACGCACAACAGAGTTCTCATCCATTGAACACACTCTGCTTTAGAGCATGAAGCAGGCCCTAACTTTCTAGAGTCTCTAAGAAATCAAGAAACATGAGTTTGCTGAGAACAAATGAACGGTGTTTCCTACACATACGGACCATATCTAGTCCAACACTGCTTCTGAAACTGATACAAAGCACTGGTCCTCTAACATTCAATGCTTGTCAGTTAAGATGAGAAACGTGTGAGCTTCGTGAACGATGTAGTTCTTTTGATCTGAAAAATGACTGCACTTACTTGAAATGAATTCTTGCTTGTAGGAAGACACAGAGCCTGGAATTTAACTCCATTTCTGAAGGGAAACACACAGCATAGTTCTCTTCGAGGGATCACACTCTGCTGTAGAGCAAGAAGCACGCTCTTGCTTTCTAGAGTCTCTAATACAGCCGGAAACTTGAGTGTGCTCAGAACAAAAGAACGGTGTTTCCTACACATACGGGCCATATCTCGTTCAACTCTGCTTCTGAAACTGAAAGAAACCTCAGGTCTTCTAACATCCAATGCTTGTCAGTTAAGATGAGAAACGTGTGAGCTTCGTGAACGATGTAGTTCGTTTGAGCTGAAAAGTGACTGCCCTTACCTGAAACGAAGTCGTGCTTGTAGGAACACACAGAGCCTGGAATTTAACCCATTTCTGAAGGGAAACACACAGCATTGTTCTCATTGTTGGATCACACTCTGCTTTAGAGCCAGAAGCACGCTCTTGCTTTCCAGGATCTCTAAGACAGCAGGAAATGTGAGTGTGATGAGAACAAAAGAACGGTGTTCCCTACACATACGGACCATATCTAGTACAACTCTGCCTCTGAAATTGATACAAAGCACAGGTCCTCTAAGATCCAATGCTTGTCAGTTAAGATGAGAAACGTGTGAGCTTCGTGAACGATGTAGATCATTTGAGCTGAAAAGTGACTGCCCTTACTTGAAACGAAGTCTTGCTTGTAGGAACACACAGAGCCTGGAATTTAAACCATTTCTGAAAGAAACACAGAGCATTGTTCTCATCGATGGATCACACTCTGCTTTAGAGCAAGAAGCACTCACTTGCTTTCTAGAATCTCTAATACAGCAGGAAACTTGAGTGTGCTCAGAACAAAAGAACTGTGTCTCCTACACATATGGGCCATATCTAGTTCAACTCTGCTTCTGAAACTGAAACAAACCACAGGTCCTCTAACATCCAATGCTTGTCAGTTAACATGAGAAATGTGTGAGCTTCGTGAACGATGTAGATCCTTTGAGCTGTAAAGTAACTGCCCTTACCTGAAACGAAGTCTTGCTTGTAGAAACACTCAGAGCCTGGGATTTAACTCCATTTCTGAAGTAAAACACACAGCAGAGTAAGCATCCATTGATCACACTCTGCTGCAGTGCCAGAAGCACGCTCTTGCTTTCCAGGTTCTCTAAGACAGCAGGAAATGTGAGTGTGATGAGAACAAAAGAAAGATGTTCCCTACACATACGGACCATATCTAGTACAACTCTGCCTCCAAAATTGATACAAAGCACAGGTCCTGTAACATCCAATGCTTGTCTGTGAAGGTGAGAAACGTGAGAGCTTCGTGAACGATGTAGATCATTTGAGCTGAAAAGTTACTGCCCTTACTTGAAACGAAGTCTTGCTTTTAGGTAGACACAGAGCCTGGAATATAACTCCATTTCTGAAGGGAAACACACAGCATAGTTCTCATCGATGGATCACACTCTGCTTTAGAGGAAGAAACACGCTCTTGCTTTCTAGAGTCTCTAATAGAGCAGGAAACTTGAGTGTGCTCAGAACAAAAGAACTGTGTTTCCTACACATATGGGCCATATCTAGTTCAACTCTGCTTCTGAAACTGAAACAAACCACAGGTCCTCTAGCATCCAATGCTTGTCAGTTAAGATGAGAATCGTGTGAGCTTTGTGAACGATGTAGTTCGTTTGAGCTGTAAAGTAACTGCCCTTACTTGAATCCATGTCTTCCTTGTAGGAAGACTCAGAGCATGGGATTTAACTCCATTTCTGAAGTGAAACACACAGCAGAGTACTCATCCATTGATCACACTCTGCTTTAGAGCGAGAAGCACGCTCTTGCTTTCTAGAGTCTCTAAGACAGCAGAAAACGTGAGTGTGCTGAGAACAAAGAACGTTGCTTCCTACACATACGGACCATATTAGTCCAACTCTGCTTCTGAAACTGATACAAAGCACTGGTCCTCTAACATCCAATGCTTTTCAGTTAAGATGAGAAACGTGTGAGCTTCGTGAACGATGTAGTACGTTTGAGGTGAAAAGTGACTGCCCGTACCTGAAAGGAAGTTGTGCTTGTAGGAACACACAGAGCATGGAATTTAACTCCATTTCTGAAGGGAAACACACAGCATAGTTCTCTTCGATGGATCACACTCTGCTTTAGAGCAAGTAGCATGCTCTTGCTTTCTAGAGTCTCTAAATAACACAGAAAACATGAGTGTGCACAGATGAAAAGAACGGTGTTTCCTATACAAACGGACCATATCTAGTTCTACTCTGCTTCTGAAACTGAAACAAACCAGAGGTCCTCTAACATCCAATGCTTCTCAGTTAAGATGAGAAACATGTGAGCTTCGTGAACGATGGAGTTCGTTTGAGCTGTAAAGTAACTGCCCTTACCTGAAACGAAGTCTTGCTTGTAGGAAGACTCAGAGACTGGGATTTAACTCCATTTCTGAAGTGAAACACACAACAGAGTTCTCATCCATTGATCACACTCTGCTTTAGAGCAAGAAGCACGCCCTAACTTTCTAGAGTCTCTAAGACAGCAAGAAACATGAATTTGCTGAGAACAAATGAACGGTGTTTCCTACATATACAGACCATATCTAGTCCAACTCTGCTTCTGAAACTGAAACAAACCACATGTCCTCTAATATCCAATGCTTGTCAGTTTAGATGAGAAACGTGTGAGCTTTGTGAACGATGTAGTTCGTTTGAGCTGAAAAGTGACTGCCCTTACTTGCATGAAGTCTTGCATGTAGGAAGACTCAGAGCATGGGATTTAACTCCATTTCTGAGGTGAAACACACAGCATAGTTCTCATCGATGGATCACACTCTGCTTTAGAGCAAGAAGCATGCTCTTGCTTTCTAGAGTCTCTAATACCGCAGGAAACGTGAGTGTGCTCAGAACAAAAGAACGGTGTTTCCTACAAATATGGGCCATATCTAGTTCAACTCTGCTTCTGAAACTGAATCAAACCACAGGTCCTCTAACATCCAATGCTTGTCAGTTAAGATGATAAATGTGTGAGCTTCGTGAACGATGTAGATCCTTTGAGCTGTAAAGTAACTGCCCTTACCTGAAACGAAGTCTTGCTTGTAGAAACACTCAGAGCCTGGGATTTAACTCCATTTCTGAAGTGAAACACACAATAGAGTAAGCATCCATTGATCACACTCTGCTGCAGTGCCAGAAGCACGCTCTTGCTTTCCAGGGTCTCTAAGACAGCACGAAATGTGAGTGTGATGAGAACAAAAGAAGGGTGTTCCCTACACATACGGACCATATCTAGTACAACTCTGCCTCCGAAATTGATACAAAGCACAGGTCCTCTAACATCCAATGCTTGTCATTTAAGGTGAGAAACGTGTGAGCTTCGTGAACGATGTAGTTCGTTTGAGCTGAAAAGTGACTGCCCTTACTTGAATGAAGTCTTGCTTGTAGGAAGACTCAGAGCATGGGATTTAACTCCATTTCTGAAGTGAAACACACAGCATAGTTCTCATCCATTGATCACACTCTGCTTTAGAGCATGAAGCACGCCCTAACTTTCTAGAGTCTCTAAGAAAGCAAGAAACATGAGTTTGCTTAGAACAAATGAATGGTGTTTCCGACACATACGGACCATATGTAGTCAAACTCTGCTTCTGAAACTGATACAAAGCACTGGACCTCTAACATTCAATGCTTGTCAGTTAAGATGAGAAACGTGTGAGCTTCGTGAAAGATGTAGATCTTTTGATCTGAAAAATGACTGCACTTACTTGAAAAGAAGTCTTGCTTGTAGGAAGACACAGAGCCTGGAATTTAACTCCATTTCTGAAGAGAAACACACAGCATAGTTCTCTTCGATGGATCACACTCTGCTTTAGAGCAAGAAGCACGCTCTTGCTTTCTTGAGTCTCTAATACAGCCGGAACCTTGAGTGTGCTCAGAATAAAAGAACGGTGTTTCCTACACATATGGGCCATATCTAGTTCAACTCTGCTTCTGAACCTGAAAGAAACCACAGGTCCTCTAACATCCAATGCTTGTCAGTTAAGATGTGAAACGTGTGAGATTCGTGAACGATGTAGTTCGTTTGAGCTGTAAAGTAACTGCCCTTACCTGAAACGAATTCTTGCTTGTAGAAAGACTCAGAGCCTGGGATTTAACTCCATTTCTGAAGTGAAACACAGAGCAGAGTTCTCATCCATTGATCACACTCTGCTTTAGAGCCAGAAGCACGCTCTTGCTTTCCAGGGTCTCTAAGACAGCAGGAAATGTGAGTGTGATGAGAACAAAAGAACGGTGTTCCCTACACATACAGACCATATCTAGCACAACTCTGCCTCTGAAATTGATACAAAGCACAGGTCCTCTAACATCCAATGCTTGTCAGTTAAGATGAGAAACGTGTGAGCTTCGTGAACGATGTAGATCGTATGAGCTGAAAAGTGACTGCCCTTACTTGAAACGAAGTCTTGCTTGTAGGAACACACAGAGCCTGGAATATAGCTCCATTTCTGAAGGGAAACACACAGCATAGTTCTCATCGATGGTTCACACTCTGCTTTAGAGCAAGAAGCACAATCTTGCTTTCTAGAGTCTCTAATAGAGCGGGAAACATGAGTGTGCTCAGAACAAAAGAACTGTGTTTCCTACACATATGGGCCATGTCTATTTCAACTCTGCTTCTGAAACTGAAACAAACCACAGGTCCTCTAACATCCAAGGCTTGTCAGTTAAGATGAGAAACGTGTGAGCTTCGTGATCGATGTAGATCGTTTGAGCTGAAAAGTGACTGCCCTTATTGAAACGATGTCTTCCTTGTAGGAAGACTCAGAGCATGGGATTTAACTCCATTTCTAAGTGAAACACACAGCAGAGTTCTCATCCATTGATCACACTCTGCTTTAGAGCATGAAGCAAGCTCTTGCTTTCTAGAGGCTCTAAGACAGCAGAAAACGTGAGTGTTTTGAGAACAAAAGAACGGTGGTTCCTACACATACGTACCATATCTAGTCCAACTCTGCTTCTGAAACTGATACAAAGCACTGGTTCTCTAACATCCAATGCTTGTCCGTTAAGATGAGAAACGTGTGAGCTTTGTGAACGATGTAGATCGTTTGAGCTGAAAAGTGACTGCCCTTACTTGAAACGAAGTCTTGCTTGTAGGAAGACACAGAGCCTGGAATTTAACTCCATTTCTGAATGGAAACACACAGCATAGTTCTCAACGATGGACCGCACTCTGCTTTAGAGCAAGAAGCACGCCCTAGCATTCTAGAGTCTCTAATACAGCCGGAAACATGAGTGTGCTCAGAACAAAAGAATGGTGTTTCCTACACATACGGGCCATATCTCGTTGAACTCTGCTTCTGAAACTGAAACAAACCACAGGTCCTCTAACATCCAATGCTTGTCAGTTAAGATGAGAAATGTGTGAGCTTTGTGAACGATGTAGATCCTTTGAGCTGTAAAGTAACTGCCCTTACCTGAAATGAAGTCTTGCTTGTAGAAACACTCAGAGCCTGGGATTTAACTCCATTTCTGAAGTGAAACACACAGCAGAGTTCTCATCCATTGATCACACTCTGCTGCAGTGCCAGAAGCACGCTCTTGCTTTCCAGGGTCTCTAAGACAGCAGGAAATGTGAGTGTGATGAGAACAAAAGAAGTATGTTCCCTACACATACGGACCATATCTAGTACAACTCTGCCTCTGAAATTGTTACAAAGCACAGGTCCTCTAACATCCAATGCTTGTCAGTTAAGGTGAGAAACGTGTGAGCTTCGTGAACGATGTAGATCATTTGAGCTGAAAAGTGACTGCCCTTACTTGAAACGAAGTCTTGCTTGTAGGAAGACACAGAGCCTGGAATATAACTCCATTTATGAAGGGAAACACACAGCATAGTTCTCATCGATGGTTCACACTCTGCTTTAGAGCAAGAAGCACAATCTTGCTTTCTAGAGTCTCTAATAGAGAGGGAAACATGAGTGTGCTGAGAACAAAAGAACTTTGTTTCCTACACATATGGGCCATGTCTATTTCAACTCTGCTTCTGAAACTGAAACAAACCACAGGTCCTCTAACATCCAAGGCTTGTCAGTTAAGATGAGAAACGTGTGAGCTTCGTGAACGATGTAGATCGTTTGAGCTGAAAAGTGACTGCCCTTATTGAAATGATGTCTTCCTTGTAGGATGACTCAGAGCATGGGATTTAACTCCATTTCTAAGTGAAACACACAGCAGAGTTCTCATCCATTGATCACACTCTGCTTTAGAGCATGAAGCAAGCTCTTGCTTTCTATAGGCTCTAAGACAGCAGAAAACGTGAGTGTTTTGAGAACAAAAGAACTGTGGTTCCTACACATATGTACCATATCTAGTCCAACTCTGCTTCTGAAACTGATACAAAGCACTGGTTCTCTAACATCCAATGCTTGTCAGTTAAGATGAGAAACGTGTGAGCTTTGTGAACGATGTAGATCGTTTGAGCTGAAAAGTGACTGCCCTTACTTGAAACGAAGTCTTGCTTGTAGGAAGACACAGAGCCTGGAATTTAACTCCATTTCTGAATGGAAACACACAGCATAGTTCTCAACGATGGACCGCACTCTGCTTTAGAGCAAGAAGCACGCCCTAGCATTCTAGAGTCTCTAATACCGCAGTAAACATGAGTGTGCTCAAAGAAAAGAACGGTGTTTCCTATACATACAGACCATATAAAGTTCAAATCTGCTTCTGGAACTGAAACAAACCAGAGGTCTTCTAACATTCAATGCTTCTCAGTTAAGATGAGAAACATGTGAGCTTCGTGAACCTTGGAGTTCGTTTGAGCTGTAAAGTAACTGCCCTTACCTGAAACGAAGTCTTGATTGTAGGAAGACTCAGAGCCTGGGATTTAACTCCATTTCTGAAGTGAAACACACAACAGAGTTCTCATCCATTGATCACACTCTGCTTTAGAGCAAGAAGCACGCCCTAACTTTCTAGAGTCTCTAAGACAGCAAGAAACATGAGTTTGCTGAGAACAAATGAACGGTGTTTCCTACACATACAGACAGTATGTAGTCCAACTCTGCTTCTGAAACTGATACAAAGCACTAGTCCTCTAACATTCAAGGCTTGTCAGTTAAGATTAGGAACGTGTGAGTTTCGTGAACGATGTAGTTCTTTTGATCTGAAAAATGACTGCACTTACTTGAAATGAAGTCTTGCTCGTAGGAAGACACAGAGCCTGGAATTTAACTCCATTTCTGAAGGGAAACACACAGCATAGTTCTCTTCGATGGATCACACTCTGCTTTAGAGCAAGAAGCACGCTCTTGCTTTCTTGAGTCTCTAATACAGCCGGAACCTTGAGTGTGCTCAGAATAAAAGAACGGTGTTTCCTACACATATGGGCCATATCTAGTTCAACTCTGCTTCTGAACCTGAAAGAAACCACAGGTCCTCTAACATCCAATGCTTGTCAGTTAAGATGTGAAACGTGTGAGATTCGTGAACGATGTAGTTCGTTTGAGCTGTAAAGTAACTGCCCTTACCTGAAACGAATTCTTGCTTGTAGAAAGACTCAGAGCCTGGGATTTAACTCCATTTCTGAAGTGAAACACAGAGCAGAGTTCTCATCCATTGATCACACTCTCCTTTAGAGCCAGAAGCACGCTCTTGCTTTCCAGGGTCTCTAAGACAGCAGGAAATGTGAGTGTGATGAGAACAAAAGAACGGTGTTCCCTACACATACAGACCATATCTAGCACAACTCTGCCTCTGAAATTGATACAAAGCACAGGTCCCCTAACATCCAATGCTTGTCAGTTAAGATGAGAAACGTGTGAGCTTCGTGAACGATGTAGATCGTATGAGTTGAAAAGTGACTGCCCTTACTTGAAACGAAGTCTTGCTTGTAGGAACACACAGAGCCTGGAATATAGCTCCATTTCTGAAGGGAAACACACAGCATAGTTCTCATCGATGGTTCACACTCTGCTTTAGAGCAAGAAGCACAATCTTGCTTTCTAGAGTCTCTAATAGAGCGGGAAACATGAGTGTGCTCAGAACAAAAGAACTGTGTTTCCTACACATATGGGCCATGTCTATTTCAACTCTGCTTCTGAAACTGAAACAAACCACAGGTCCTCTAACATCCAAGGCTTGTCAGTTAAGATGAGAAACGTGTGAGCTTCGTGATCGATGTAGATCGTTTGAGCTGAAAAGTGACTGCCCTTATTGAAACGATGTCTTCCTTGTAGGAAGACTCAGAGCATGGGATTTAACTCCATTTCTAAGTGAAACACACAGCAGAGTTCTCATCCATTGATCACACTCTGCTTTAGAGCATGAAGCAAGCTCTTGCTTTCTAGAGGCTCTAAGACAGCAGAAAACGTGAGTGTTTTGAGAACAAAAGAACGGTGGTTCCTACACATACGTACCATATCTAGTCCAACTCTGCTTCTGAAACTGATACAAAGCACTGGTTCTCTAACATCCAATGCTTGTCCGTTAAGATGAGAAACGTGTGAGCTTTGTGAACGATGTAGATCGTTTGAGCTGAAAAGTGACTGCCCTTACTTGAAACGAAGTCTTGCTTGTAGGAAGACACAGAGCCTGGAATTTAACTCCATTTCTGAATGGAAACACACAGCATAGTTCTCAACGATGGACCGCACTCTGCTTTAGAGCAAGAAGCACGCCCTAGCATTCTAGAGTCTCTAATACAGCCGGAAACATGAGTGTGCTCAGAACAAAAGAATGGTGTTTCCTACACATACGGGCCATATCTCGTTGAACTCTGCTTCTGAAACTGAAACAAACCACAGGTCCTCTAACATCCAATGCTTGTCAGTTAAGATGAGAAATGTGTGAGCTTTGTGAACGATGTAGATCCTTTGAGCTGTAAAGTAACTGCCCTTACCTGAAATGAAGTCTTGCTTGTAGAAACACTCAGAGCCTGGGATTTAACTCCATTTCTGAAGTGAAACACACAGCAGAGTTCTCATCCATTGATCACACTCTGCTGCAGTGCCAGAAGCACGCTCTTGCTTTCCAGGGTCTCTAAGACAGCAGGAAATATGAGTGTGATGAGAACAAAAGAAGTATGTTCCCTACACATACGGACCATATCTAGTACAACTCTGCCTCTGAAATTGTTACAAAGCACAGGTCCTCTAACATCCAATGCTTGTCAGTTAAGGTGAGAAACGTGTGAGCTTCGTGAACGATGTAGATCATTTGAGCTGAAAAGTGACTGCCCTTACTTGAAACGAAGTCTTGCTTGTAGGAAGACACAGAGCCTGGAATATAACTCCATTTATGAAGGGAAACACACAGCATAGTTCTCATCGATGGTTCACACTCTGCTTTAGAGCAAGAAGCACAATCTTGCTTTCTAGAGTCTCTAATAGAGAGGGAAACATGAGTGTGCTGAGAACAAAAGAACTTTGTTTCCTACACATATGGGCCATGTCTATTTCAACTCTGCTTCTGAAACTGAAACAAACCACAGGTCCTCTAACATCCAAGGCTTGTCAGTTAAGATGAGAAACGTGTGAGCTTCGTGAACGATGTAGATCGTTTGAGCTGAAAAGTGACTGCCCTTATTGAAATGATGTCTTCCTTGTAGGATGACTCAGAGCATGGGATTTAACTCCATTTCTAAGTGAAACACACAGCAGAGTTCTCATCCATTGATCACACTCTGGTTTAGAGCATGAAGCAAGCTCTTGCTTTCTATAGGCTCTAAGACAGCAGAAAACGTGAGTGTTTTGAGAACAAAAGAACTGTGGTTCCTACACATATGTACCATATCTAGTCCAACTCTGCTTCTGAAACTGATACAAAGCACTGGTTCTCTAACATCCAATGCTTGTCAGTTAAGATGAGAAACGTGTGAGCTTTGTGAACGATGTAGATCGTTTGAGCTGAAAAGTGACTGCCCTTACTTGAAACGAAGTCTTGCTTGTAGGAAGACACAGAGCCTGGAATTTAACTCCATTTCTGAATGGAAACACACAGCATAGTTCTCAACGATGGACCGCACTCTGCTTTAGAGCAAGAAGCACGCCCTAGCATTCTAGAGTCTCTAATACCGCAGTAAACATGAGTGTGCTCAAAGAAAAGAACGGTGTTTCCTATACATACAGACCATATAAAGTTCAAATCTGCTTCTGGAACTGAAACAAACCAGAGGTCTTCTAACATTCAATGCTTCTCAGTTAAGATGAGAAACATGTGAGCTTCGTGAACCATGGAGTTCGTTTGAGCTGTAAAGTAACTGCCCTTACCTGAAACGAAGTCTTGATTGTAGGAAGACTCAGAGCCTGGGATTTAACTCCATTTCTGAAGTGAAACACACAACAGAGTTCTCATCCATTGATCACACTCTGCTTTAGAGCAAGAAGCACGCCCTAACTTTCTAGAGTCTCTAAGACAGCAAGAAACATGAGTTTGCTGAGAACAAATGAACGGTGTTTCCTACACATACAGACAGTATGTAGTCCAACTCTGCTTCTGAAACTGATACAAAGCACTAGTCCTCTAACATTCAAGGCTTGTCAGTTAAGATTAGGAACGTGTGAGTTTCGTGAACGATGTAGTTCTTTTGATCTGAAAAATGACTACACTTACTTGAAATGAAGTCTTGCTCGTAGGAAGACACAGAGCCTGGAATTTAACTCCATTTCTGAAGGGAAACACACAGCATAGTTCTCTTCGATGGATCACACTCTGGTTTAGAGCAAGAAGCACGCTCTTGCTTTCTAGAGTCTCTAATACAGCCGGAAACATGAGTGTGCTAAGAACAAAAGAACGGTGTTTCCTACACATACGGGCCATATCTCATTCAACTCTGCTTCTGAAACTGAAACAAACCACAGGTCCTCTAACATTCAAGGCTTGTCAGTTAAGATGAGAAACGTGTGAGATTCATTAACGATGTAGTTCGTTTGAGCAGTAGAGTAACTGCCCTTACCTGAAACGAAGTCTTGCTTGTAGGAAGACTCAGAGCCTGGGATTTAACTCCATTTCTGAAGTGAAACACACAGCAGAGTTCTCATCCATTGATCACACTCTGCTTTAGAGCCAAAAGCACGCTCTTGCTTTCTAGAGTCTCTAAGACAGCAGAAAACGTGAGTGGGATGAGAACAAAAGAATGGTGGTTCCTACACATACAGACCATATCTAGTCCAACTCTGCTTCTGAAACTGATACAAAGCACTGGTCCTCTAACATCCAATGCTTGTCAGTTAAGATGAGAAACGTGTGAGATTCGTGAATGATGTAGTTCGTTTGAGCACTAAAGTAACTGCCCTTACCTGAAACGAAGTCTTGCTTGTAGGAAGACTCAGAGCCTGGGATTTAACCCCATTTCTGAAGTGAAACACAAAGCAGAGTTCTCATCCATTGATCACACTCTGCTTTAGAGCAAGAAGCACGGTCTTGCTTTCTAGAGTCTCTAAGACATCAGAAAACGTGAGTGTGATGAGAACAAAAGAACAGTGGTTCCTACACATACGGACCATATCTAGTCCAACTCTGCTTCTGAAACTGATACAAAGCACTGGTCCTCTAACATCCAATGCTTGTCAGTTAAGATGAGAAACGTGTGAGCTTCGTGAACCATGTAGTTCGTTTGAGCTGAAAAGTGACTGCCCTTACACTGAAACGAAGTCGTGCTTGTAGGAACACACAGAGCCTGGAATTTAACACCATTTCTGAAGGGAAACACACAGCATAGTTCTCATCGATGGATCACACTCTGCTTTAGAGCAAGTAGCATGCTCTTGCTTTCTAGAGTCTCTAATACCGCAGAAAACGTGAGTGTGCTCAGAAGAAAAGAAGGGTGTTTCCTATACATACGGACCATATCTAGTTCAAATCTGCTTCTGAAACTGAAACAAACCAGAGCTCCTCTAACATGCAATGCTTCTCAGTTAAGATGAGAATCATGTGAGCTTCGTGAACGATGTAGTTCGTTGGAGCAGTAAAGTAACTGCCCTTACCTGAAACGAAGTCTTGCTTGTAGGAAGACTCAGAGCCTGGGATTTAACTCCATTTCTGAAGTGAAACACAAAGCAGAGTTTTCATCCATGGATCACACTCTGCTTTAGAGCCAGAAGCACGCTGTTGCTTTCCAGGGTCTCTAAGACAGCAGGAAATGTGAGTGTGATGAGAACAAAAGAACGGAGTTCCCTACCCATACCGACAATATCTAGTACAACTCTGCCTCTGAAACTGAAACAAACCACAGGTCCTCTAACATTCAAGGCTTGTCAGTTAAGATGACAAACGTGTGAGATTCATGAACGATGTAGTTCGTTTGAGCAGTAAAGTAACTGCCCTTACCTGAAACGCAGTCTTGCTTGTAGGAAGACTCAGAGCCTGGGATTTAACTCCATTTCTGAAGTGAAACACACAGCAGAGTTCTCATCCATTGATCACACTCTGCTTTAGAGCCAAAAGCACGCTCTTGCTTTCTAGAGTCTCTAAGACAGCAGAAAACGTGAGTGTTATGAGAACAAAAGAATGGTGGTTCCTACACATACGGACCATATCTAGTCCAACTCCGCTTCTGAAACTGATACAAAGCAATGGTCCTCTAACATCCAATGCTTGTCAGTTAAGATGAGAAACGTATGAGCTTCGTGAATGATGTAGTTCGTTTGAGCAGTAAAGTAACTGCCCTTACTTGAAACGAAGTCTTGCTTGTAGAAAGACACAGAGCCAGGAATATAACTCCATTTCTGAAGGGAAACACACATCATAGTTCTCATCGGTGGATCACGCTCTGCTTTAGAGCAAGAAGCACGCTCTTGCTTTGTAGAGTCTCTAATAGAGCAGGAAACTTGAGTGTGCTCAGAACAAAAGAATTGTGTTTCCTACACATAGGGCCATATCTAGTTCAACTCTGCTTCTGAAACTGAAACAAACCAGAGGTCCTCTAACATCCAATGCTTGTCAGTTTAGATGAGAAACGTGTGAGCTTCGTCAACAATGTAGTTCGTTTGAGCTGTAAAGTAACTGCACTTACTTGAACCGAAGTCTTCCCTCTAGGAAGACTCAGAGCATGAGATTTAACCCCATTTCTGAAGTGAGACACACAGCAGATTTCTCATCAATTGATCACACTCTGCTTTAGAGCAAGAAGCATGCTCTTGCATTCTAGAGTCTCTAAGACAGCAGAAAACGTGAGTGTGCTGAGAACAAAAGAACGGTGGTTCCTACACATACGGACCATATCTAGTCCAAATCTGCTTCTGAAACTGATACAAAGCACTGGTCCTCTATCATGCAATGCTGGTCAGTTAAGATGAGAAATGTGTGAGCTTCGTGAATGATGTAGTTTGTTTGAGCTGAAAAGTGACTGCCCTTACCTGAAACGAAGTCGTGCTTGTAGGAACACAGATCCTGGAATTTAACTCCATTTCTGAAGGGAAACACACAGCATAGTTCTCATCAATGGATCACACTCAGCTTTAGAGCAAGAAGCATGCTCTTGCTTTCTAGAGTCTCTAATACCGCAGTAAACATGAGTGTGCTCAAAGAAAAGAACGGTGTTTCCTATACATACAGACCATATAAAGTTCAAATCTGCTTCTGGAACTGAAACAAACCAGAGGTTCTCTAACATTCAATGCTTCTCAGTTAAGATGAGAAACATGTGAGCTTCGTGAACCATGGAGTTCGTTTGAGCTGTAAAGTAACTGCCCTTACCTGAAACGAAGTCTTGATTGTAGGAAGACTCAGAGCCTGGGATTTAACTCCATTTCTGAAGTGAAACACACAACAGAGTTCTCATCCATTGATCACACTCTGCTTTAGAGCAAGAAGCACGCCCTAACTTTCTAGAGTCTCTAAGACAGCAAGAAACATGAGTTTGCTGAGAACAAATGAACGGTGTTTCCTACACATACAGACAGTATGTAGTCCAACTCTGCTTCTGAAACTGATACAAAGCACTAGTCCTCTAACATTCAAGGCTTGTCAGTTAAGATTAGGAACGTGTGAGTTTCGTGAACGATGTAGTTCTTTTGATCTGAAAAATGACTGCACTTACTTGAAATGAAGTCTTGCTCGTAGGAAGACACAGAGCCTGGAATTTAACTCCATTTCTGAAGGGAAACACACAGCATAGTTCTCTTCGATGGATCACACTCTGGTTTAGAGCAAGAAGCACGCTCTTGCTTTCTAGAGTCTCTAATACCGCAGGAAACGTGAGTGTGCTCAGAACAAAAGAACGGTGTTTCCTACACATATGGGCCATATCTAGTTCAACTCTGTTTCTGAAACTGAAACAAACCACAGGTCCTCTAACATCCAATGCTTGTCAGTTAAGATGAGAAATGTGTGAGCTTCGTGAACGATGTAGATCCTTTGAGCTGTAAAGTAACTGCCCTTACCTGAAACGAAGTCTTGCTTGTAGAAACACTCAGAGCCTGGGATTTAACTCCATTTCTGAAGTGAAACACACAGCAGAGTTAGCATCCATTGATCACACTCTGCTGCAGTGCCAGAAGCACACTCTTGCTTTCCAGGGTCTCTAAGACAGCAGGAAATGTGAGTGTGATGAGAACAAAAGAAGGGTGTTCCCTACACATACGGACCATATCTAGTACAACTCTGCCTCCGAAATTGATACAAAGCACAGGTCCTCTAACATCCAATGCTTGTAAGTTAAGGTGAGAAACGTGTGAGCTTCGTGAACGATGTAGATCGTTTGAGCTGAAAAGTTACTGCCATTACTTGAAACGAATTCTTGCTTGTAGGAAGACACAGAGCCTGGAATATAACTCCATTTCTGAAGGGAAACACACAGCAGAGTTCTCATCGATGGATCACACTCTCCTTTAGAGCAAGTAGCATGCTCTTGCTTTCTAGAGTCTCTAATACCGCAGAAAACGTGAGTGTGCACAGATGAAAAGAACGGTGTTTCCTATACAAACGGACCATATCTAGTTCAACTCTGCTTCTGAAACTGAAACAAACCAGAGGTCCTCTAACATCCAATGCTTGTCAGTTAAGATGAGAAACGTGTGAGCTTCGTGAACGATGTAGATCGTTTGAGCTGAAGAGTGACTGCCCTTACTTGAAACGAAGTCTTGCTTGTAGGAAGACACAGAGCCTGGAATATAACTCCATTTCTGAAGGGAAACACACAGCATAGTTCTCATCGATGGATCACACTCTGCTTTAGAGCCAGAAGCACGCTCTTGCTTTCCAGGGTCTCTAAGACAGCAGGAAATGTGAGTGTGATGAGAACAAAAGAACGGTGTTCCCTACACATACGGACCATATCTAGCACAATTCTGCCTCTGAAATTGATACAAAGCAGAGGTCCTCTAAGATCCAATGCTTGTCAGTTAAGATGAGAAACGTGTGAGCTTCGTGAACGATGTAGATCGTATGAGCTGAAAAGTGACTGCCCTTACTTGAAACGAAGTCTTGCTTGTAGGAACACACAGAGCCTGGAATATAGCTCCATTTCTGAAGGGAAACACACAGCATAGTTCTCATCGATGGATCAGACTCTCCTTTAGAGCAAGTAGCATGCTCTTGCTTTCTAGAGTCTCTAATACCGCAGAAAACGTGAGTGTGCACAGATGAAAAGAACGGTTTTTCCTATACAAACGGACCATATCTATTTCAACTCTGCTTCTGAAACTGAAACAAACCACAGGTCCTCTAACATCCAAGGCTTGTCAGTTAAGATGAGAAACGTGTGAGCTTCGTGAACGATGTAGATCGTTTGAGCTGAAAAGTGACTGCCCTTACTTGAAACGATGTCTTCCTTGTAGGAAGACTCAGAGCATGGGATTTAACTCCATTTCTAAGTGAAACACACAGCAGAGTTCTCATTCATTGATCACACTCTGCTTTAGAGCAAGAAGCACAATCTTGCTTTCTAGAGTCTCTAATACAGCAGGGAACTCTAGTGTGCTCAGAACAAAAGAACCGTGTTTCCTACACATACAGGCCATATCTAGTCCAACTCTGCTTCTGAAACTGATACAAAGCCCTGGTCCTCTAACATTCAAGGCTTGTCAGTTAAGATGAGAAACGTGTGAGCTTCGTGAACGATGTAGTTCTTTTGATCTGAAAAATGACTGCACTTACTTGAAAAGAAGTCTTGCTTGTACGAAGACACAGAGCCTGGAATTTAACTCCATTTCTGAAGAGAAACACACAGCATAGTTCTCTTCGATGGATCACACTCTGCTTTAGAGCCAGAAGCATGCTCTTGCTTTCTAGAATCTCTAATACCGCAGGAAACCTGAGTGTGCTCAGAACAAAAGAACGGTGTTTCCTACACATATGGGCCATATCTAGTTCAACTCTGCTTCTGAAACTGAAACAAACCACAGGTCCTCTAACATCCAATGTTTGTCAGTTAAGATGAGAAATGTGTGAGCTTCGTGAACGATGTAGATCCTTTGAGCTGTAAAGTAACTGCCCTTACCTGAAACGAAATCTTGCTTGTAGAAACACTCAGAGCCTGGGATTTAACTCCATTTCTGAAGTGAAACACACAGCAGAGTAAGCATCCATTGATCACACTCTGCTGCAGTGCCAGAAGCACGCTCTTGCTTTCCAGGTTCTCTAAGACAGCAGGAAATGTGAGTGTGATGAGAACAAAAGAAGGGTGTTCCCTACACATACGGACCATATCTAGTACAACTCTGCCTCCGAAATTGATACAAAGCACAGGTCCTGTAACATCCAATGCTTGTCTGTTAAGGTGAGAAACGTGGGAGCTTCGTGAACGATGTAGATCATTTGAGCTGAAAAGTTACTGCCCTTACTTAAAACGAAGTCTTGCTTTTAGGAAGACACAGAGCCTGGAATATAACTCCATTTCTGAAGGGAAACACACAGCATAGTTCTCATCGATGGATCACACTCTGCTTTAGAGGAAGAAACACGCTCTTGCTTTCTAGAGTCTCTAATAGAGCAGGAAACTTGAGTGTGCTCAGAACAAAAGAACTGTGTTTCCTACACATATGGGCCATATCTAGTTCAACTCTGCTTCTGAAACTGATATAAAGCACTGGTCCTCTAACATCCAATGCTTGTCAGTTAAGATGAGAAACATGTAATCTTCGTGAACGATGTAGTTCGTTTGAGGTGAAAAGTGACTGCCCGTACCTGAAAGGAATTTGTGCTTGTAGGAACACACAGAGCCTGGAATTTAACTCCATTTCTGAAGGGAAACACACAGCATAGTTCTCTTCGATGGATCACACTCTGCTTTAGAGCAAGTAGCATGCTCTTGCTTTCTAGAGTCTCTAATAACGCAGAAAACGTGAGTGTGCACAGATGAAAAGAACGGTGTTTCCTATACAAACGGACCATATCTAGTTCAACTCTGCTTCTGAAACTGAAACAAACAAGAGGTCCTCTAACATCCAATGCTTCTCAGTTAAGATGAGAAACATGTGAGCTTCGTGAACGATGGAGTTCGTTTGAGCTGTAAAGTAACTGCCCTTACCTGAAACGAAGTCTTGCTTGTAGGAAGACTCAGAGACTGGGATTTAACTCCATTTCTGAAGTGAAACACACAACAGAGTTCTCATCCATTGATCACACTCTGCTTTAGAGCAAGAAGCACGCCCTAACTTTCTAGAGTCTCTAAGACAGCAAGAAACATGAATTTGCTGAGAACAAATGAACGGTGTTTCCTACATATACAGACCATATCTAGTCCAACTCTGCTTCTGAAACTGATACAAAGCACTGGTCCTCTAACATCCAATGTTTGTCAGTTAAGATGAGAAACGTGGAGCTTCATGAACGATGTATATCGTTTGAGCTGAAGAGTGACTGCACTTCCTTGAAACGAAGTCTTGCTTGTAGGAAGACACAGAGCCTGGAATTTAACTCCATTTCTGAAGGGAAACACACAACATAGTTCTCATCAATGGTTCACACTCTGCTTTAGAGCAAGATGCACGCTCTTGCTATCTAGAGTCTCTAATACAGCCGGAAACTTGAGTGTCCTCAGAACAAAAGAACTGTGTTTCCTACACATAAGGCCATATCTAGTTCAACTCTGCTTCTGAAACTGAAACAAACCACATGTCCTCTAACATCCAATGCTTGTCAGTTTAGATGAGAAACGCGTGAGCTTTGTGAACGATGTAGGTCGTTTGAGCTTAAAAGTGACTGCCCTTACTTGAATGAAGTCTTGCTTGTAGGAAGACTCAGAGCATGGGATTTAACTCCATTTCTGAAGTGAAACACACAGCATAGTTCTCATCGATGGATCACACTCTGCTTTAGAGCAAGAAGCATGCTCTTGCTTTCTAGAGTCTCTAATACCGCAGGAAGGTGAGTGTGCTCAGAACAAAAGAACAGTGTTTCCTACACATACAGGCCATATCTAGTTCAACTCTGCTTCTGAAACTGAAACAAACCTCAGGTCCTCTAACATCCAATGCTTGTCAGTTAAGATGAGAAACGTGTGAGCTTCGTGAACGATGTAGTTCGTTTGAGCTGAAAAGTGACTGCCCTTCCTGAAACGAAGTCGTGCTTATAGGAACACACAGAGCCTGGAATTTAACCCATTTCTGAAGGGAAACACACAGCATTGTTCTCATCGATGGATCACACTCTGCTTTAGAGCCAGAAGCACGCTCTTGCTTTCCAGGGTCTCTAAGACAGCAGGAAATGGGACTGTGATGAGAACAAAAGAACGGTGTTCCCTACACATACGGACCATATCTCGTACAACTCTGCCTCTGAAATTGATACAAAGCACAGGTCCTCTAACATCCAATGCTTGTCAGTTAAGATGAGAAACGTGTGAGCTTCGTGAATGATGTAGATCGTTTGAGCTGAAAAGTGACTGCCCTTACTTGAAATGAAGTCTTGCTTGTAGGAACACACAGAGTCTGGAATTTAACCCATTTCTGAAAGGAAACACACAACAGTGTTCTCATCCATTGATCACACTCTGCTTTAGAGCATGAAGCAGGCCCTAACTTTCTAGAGTCTCTAAGAAAGCAAGAAACATGAGTTTGCTTAGAACAAATGAATGGTGTTTCCTACACATACGGACCATATCTAGTCAAACTCTGCTTCTGAAACTGATACAAACTACTGGTCCTCTAACATTCAATGCTTGTCAGTTAAGATGAGAAACGTGTGAGCTTCGTGAAAGATGTAGTTCTTTTGATCTGAAAAATGACTGCACTTACTTGAAAAGAAGTCTTGCTTGTAGGAAGACACAGAGCCTGGAATTTAGCTCCATTTCTGAAGAGAAACACACAGCATAGTTCTCTTCGATGGATCACACTCTGCTTTAGAGCAAGAAGCACACTCTTGCTTTCTTGAGTCTCTAATACAGCCAGAACCTTGAGTGTGCTCAGAATAAAAGAACGGTGTTTCCTACACATATGGGCCATATCTAGTTCAACTCTGCTTCTGAACCTGAAAGAAACCACAGGTCCTCTAACATCCAATGCTTGTCAGTTAAGATGTGAAACGTGTGAGATTCTTGAACGATGTAGTTCGTTTGAGCTGTAAAGTAACTGCCCTTACCTGAAACGAATTCTTGCTTGTAGAAAGACTCAGAGACTGGGATTGAACTCCATTTCTGAAGTGAAACACACAGCAGAGTTCTCATCCATTGATCACACTCTGCTTTAGAGCCAGAAGCACGCTCTTGCTTTCCAGGGTCTCTAAGACAGCAGGAAATGTGAGTGTGATGAGAACAAAAGAACGGTGTTCCCTACACATACGGACCATATCTAGCACAACTCTGCCTCTGAAATTGATACAAAGCAGAGGTCCTCTAAGATCCAATGCTTGTCAGTTAAGATGAGAAACGTGTGAGCTTCATGAACGATGTAGATCGTATGAGCTGAAAAGTGACTCTCCTTACTCGAAACGAAGTCTTGCTTGTAGGAACACACAGAGCCTGGAATATAGCTCCATTTCTGAAGGGAAACACACAGCATAGTTCTCATCGATGGATCACACTCTGCTTTAGAGCAAGAAGCACGCTCTTGCTTTCTAGAGTCTCTAATAGAGCAGGAAACATGAGTGTGCTCAGAACAAAAGAACTGTGTTTCCTACACATATGGGCCATGTCTATTTCAACTCTGCTTCTGAAACTGAAACAAACCACAGGTCCTCTAACATCCAAGGCTTGTCAGTTAAGATGAGAAACGTGTGAGCTTCATGAACGATGTAGATCGTTTGAGCTGAAAAGTGACTGCCCTTACTTGAAACGATGTCTTCCTTGTAGGAAGACTCAGAGCATGGGATTTAACTCCATTTCTAAGTGAAACACACAGCAGAGTTCTCATTCATTGATCACACTCTGCTTTAGAGCAAGAAGCACAATCTTGCTTTCTAGAGTCTCTAATACAGCAGGAAACTTGAGTGTGCTCAGAACAAAAGAACCGTGTTTCCTACACATACGGGCCATATCTAGTCCAACTCTGCTTCTGAAACTGATACAAAGCCCTGGTCCTCTAACATTCAAGGCTTGTCAGTTAAGATGAGAAACGTGTGAGCTTCGTGAACGATGTAGTTCTTTTGATCTGAAAAATGACTGCACTTACTTGAAAAGAAGTCTTGCTTGTAGGAAGACACAGAGCCGGAATTTAACTCCATTTCTGAAGAGAAACACACAGCATAGTTCTCTTCGATGGATCACACTCTGCTTTAGAGCAAGAAGCATGCTCTTGCTTTCTAGAGTCTCTAATACCGCAGGAAACCTGAGTGTGCTCAGAACAAAAGAACGGTGTTTCCTACACATATGGGCCATATCTAGTTCAACTCTGCTTCTGAAACTGAAACAAACCACAGGTCCTCTAACATCCAATGTTTGTCAGTTAAGATGAGAAATGTGTGAGCTTCGTGAACGATGTAGATCCTTTGAGCTGTAAAGTAACTGCCCTTACCTGAAACGAAGTCTTGCTTGTAGAAACACTCAGAGCCTGGGATTTAACTCCATTTCTGAAGTGAAACACACAGCAGAGTAAGCATCCATTGATCACACTCTGCTGCAGTG
Source organism: Onychomys leucogaster (assembly GCA_949786385.1). Taxonomy (NCBI): domain Eukaryota; kingdom Metazoa; phylum Chordata; class Mammalia; order Rodentia; family Cricetidae; genus Onychomys; species Onychomys leucogaster. Next base: position 2,049,289 of record CATKUP010000056.1, read on the forward strand.
CCAGAAGCACGCTCTTGCTTTCCAGGGTCTCTAAGACGGCAGGAAATGTGAGTGTGATGAGAACAAAAGAAGGGTGTTCCCTACACATACGGACCATATCTAGTACAACTCTGCCTCCGAAATTGATACAAAGCACAGGTCCTGTAACATCCAATGCTTGTCTGTTAAGGTGAGAAACGTGGGAGCTTCGTGAACGATGTAGATCATTTGAGCTGAAAAGTAACAGCCCTTACTTGAAACGAAGTCTTGCTTTTAGGAAGACACAGAGCCTGGAATATAACTCCATTTCTGAAGGGAAACACACAGCATAGTTTTCATCGATGGATCACACTCTGCTTTAGAGGAAGAAACACGCTCTTGCTTTCTAGAGTCTCTAATAGAGCAGGAAACTTGAGTGTGCTCAGAACAAAAGAACTGTGTTTCCTACACATATGGGCCATATCTAGTTCAACTCTGCTTCTGAAACTGATACAAAGCACTGGTCCTCTAACATCCAATGCTTGTCAGTTAAGATGAGAACGTGTGAGCTTCGTGAACGATGTAGTTCGTTTGAGGTGAAAAGTGACTGCCCGTACCTGAAAGGAATTTGTGCTTGTAGGAACACACAGAGCCTGGAATTTAACTCCATTTCTGAAGGGAAACACACAGCATAGTTCTCTTCGATGGATCACACTCTGCTTTAGAGCAAGTAGCATGCTCTTGCTTTCTAGAGTCTCTAATAACGCAGAAAACGTGAGTGTGCACAGATGAAAAGAACGGTGTTTCCTATACAAACGGACCATATCTAGTTCAACTCTGCTTCTGAAACTGAAACAAACAAGAGGTCCTCTAACATCCAATGCTTGTCAGTTAAGATGAGAAACGTGGAGCTTCATGAACGATGTATATCGTTTGAGCTGAAGAGTGACTACACTTCCTTGAAACGAAGTCTTGCTTGTAGGAAGACACAGAGCCTGGAATTTAACTCCATTTCTGAAGGGAAACACACAACATAGTTCTCATCAATGGTTCACACTCTGCTTTAGAGCAAGATGCACGCTCTTGCTTTCTAGAGTCTCTAATACCGCAGGAAGGTGAGTGTGCTCAGAACAAAAGAACAGTGTTTCCTACACATACAGGCCATATCTAGTTCAACTCTGCTTCTGAAACTGAAACAAACCTCAGGTCCTCTAACATCCAATGCTTGTCAGTTAAGATGAGAAACGTGTGAGCTTTGTGAACGATGTAGTTCGTTTGAGCTGAAAAGTGACTGCCCTTCCTGAAACGAAGTCGTGCTTATAGGAACACACAGAGCCTGGAATTTAACCCATTTCTGAAGGGAAACACACAGCATTGTTCTCATCGATGGATCACACTCTGCTTTAGAGCCAGAAGCACGCTCTTGCTTTCCAGGGTCTCTAAGACAGCAGGAAATGGGACTGTGATGAGAACAAAAGAACGGTGTTCCCTACACATACGGACCATATCTCGTACAACTCTGCCTCTGAAATTGATACAAAGCACAGGTCCTCTAACATCCAATGCTTGTCAGTTAAGATGAGAAACGTGTGAGCTTCGTGAATGATGTAGATCGTTTGAGCTGAAAAGTGACTGCCCTTACTTGAAATGAAGTCTTGCTTGTAGGAACACACAGAGTCTGGAATTTAACCCATTTCTGAAAGGAAACACACAACAGTGTTCTCATCCATTGATCACACTCTGCTTTAGAGCATGAAGCAGGCCCTAACTTTCTAGAGTCTCTAAGAAAGCAAGAAACATGAGTTTGCTTAGAACAAATGAATGGTGTTTCCTACACATACGGACCATATCTAGTCAAACTCTGCTTCTGAAACTGATACAAACTACTGGTCCTCTAACATTCAATGCTTGTCAGTTAAGATGAGAAACGTGTGAGCTTCGTGAAAGATGTAGTTCTTTTGATCTGAAAAATGACTGCACTTACTTGAAAAGAAGTCTTGCTTGTAGGAAGACACAGAGCCTGGAATTTAGCTCCATTTCTGAAGAGAAACACACAGCATAGTTCTCTTCGATGGATCACACTCTGCTTTAGAGCAAGAAGCACACTCTTGCTTTCTTGAGTCTCTAATACAGCCAGAACCTTGAGTGTGCTCAGAATAAAAGAACGGTGTTTCCTACACATATGGGCCATATCTAGTTCAACTCTGCTTCTGAACCTGAAAGAAACCACAGGTCCTCTAACATCCAATGCTTGTCAGTTAAGATGTGAAACGTGTGAGATTCTTGAACGATATAGTTCGTTTGAGCTGTAAAGTAACTGCCCTTACCTGAAACGAATTCTTGCTTGTAGAAAGACTCAGAGACTGGGATTGAACTCCATTTCTGAAGTGAAACACACAGCAGAGTTCTCATCCATTGATCACACTCTGCTTTAGAGCCAGAAGCACGCTCTTGCTTTCCAGGGTCTCTAAGACAGCAGGAAATGTGAGTGTGATGAGAACAAAAGAACGGTGTTCCCTACACATACGGACCATATCTAGCACAACTCTGCCTCTGAAATTGATACAAAGCAGAGGTCCTCTAAGATCCAATGCTTGTCAGTTAAGATGAGAAACGTGTGAGCTTCATGAACGATGTAGATCGTATGAGCTGAAAAGTGACTGCCCTTACTCGAAACGAAGTCTTGCTTGTAGGAACACACAGAGCCTGGAATATAGCTCCATTTCTGAAGGGAAACACACAGCATAGTTCTCATCGATGGATCACACTCTGCTTTAGAGCAAGAAGCACGCTCTTGCTTTCTAGAGTCTCTAATAGAGCAGGAAACATGAGTGTGCTCAGAACAAAAGAACTGTGTTTCCTACACATATGGGCCATGTCTATTTCAACTCTGCTTCTGAAACTGAAACAAACCACAGGTCCTCTAACATCCAAGGCTTGTCAGTTAAGATGAGAAACGTGTGAGCTTCATGAACGATGTAGATCGTTTGAGCTGAAAAGTGACTGCCCTTACTTGAAACGATGTCTTCCTTGTAGGAAGACTCAGAGCATGGGATTTAACTCCATTTCTAAGTGAAACACACAGCAGAGTTCTCATTCATTGATCACACTCTGCTTTAGAGCAAGAAGCACAATCTTGCTTTCTAGAGTCTCTAATACAGCAGGAAACTTGAGTGTGCTCAGAACAAAAGAACCGTGTTTCCTACACATACGGGCCATATCTAGTCCAACTCTGCTTCTGAAACTGATACAAAGCCCTGGTCCTCTAACATTCAAGGCTTGTCAGTTAAGATGAGAAACGTGTGAGCTTCGTGAACGATGTAGTTCTTTTGATCTGAAAAATGACTGCACTTACTTGAAAAGAAGTCTTGCTTGTAGGAAGACACAGAGCCGGAATTTAACTCCATTTCTGAAGAGAAACACACAGCATAGTTCTCTTCGATGGATCACACTCTGCTTTAGAGCAAGAAGCATGCTCTTGCTTTCTAGAGTCTCTAATACCGCAGGAAACCTGAGTGTGCTCAGAACAAAAGAACGGTGTTTCCTACACATATGGGCCATATCTAGTTCAACTCTGCTTCTGAAACTGAAACAAACCACAGGTCCTCTAACATCCAATGTTTGTCAGTTAAGATGAGAAACGTGGAGCTTCATGAACGATGTATATCGTTTGAGCTGAAGAGTGACTGCACTTCCTTGAAACGAAGTCTTGCTTGTAGGAAGACACAGAGCCTGGAATTTAACTCCATTTCTGAAGGGAAACACACAACATAGTTCTCATCAATGGTTCACACTCTGCTTTAGAGCAAGATGCACGCTCTTGCTTTCTAGAGTCTCTAATACAGCCGGAAACTTGAGTGTCCTCAGAACAAAAGAACTGTGTTTCCTACACATAAGGCCATGTCTAGTTCAACTCTGCTTCTGAAACTGAAACAAACCACATGTCCTCTAACATCCAATGCTTGTCAGTTTAGATGAGAAACGTGTGAGCTTTGTGAACGATGTAGTTGGTTTGAGCTTAAAAGTGACTGCCCTTACTTGAATGAAGTCTTGCTTGTAGGAAGACTCAGAGCATGGGATTTAACTCCATTTCTGAAGTGAAACACACAGCATAGTTCTCATCGATGGATCACACTCTGCTTTAGAGCAAGAAGCATGCTCTTGCTTTCTAGAGTCTCTAATACCGCAGGAAACGTGAGTGTGCTCAGAACAAAAGAACGGTGTTTCCTACACATATGGGCCATATCTAGTTCAACTCTGTTTCTGAAACTGAAACAAACCACAGGTCCTCTAACATCCAATGCTTGTCAGTTAAGATGAGAAATGTGTGAGCTTCGTGAACGATGTAGATCCTTTGAGCTGTAAAGTAACTGCCCTTACCTGAAACGAAGTCTTGCTTGTAGAAACACTCAGAGCCTGGGATTTAACTCCATTTCTGAAGTGAAACACACAGCAGAGTTAGCATCCATTGATCACACTCTGCTGCAGTGCCAGAAGCACACTCTTGCTTTCCAGGGTCTCTAAGACAGCAGGAAATGTGAGTGTGATGAGAACAAAAGAAGGGTGTTCCCTACACATACGGACCATATCTAGTACAACTCTGCCTCCGAAATTGATACAAAGCACAGGTCCTCTAACATCCAATGCTTGTAAGTTAAGGTGAGAAACGTGTGAGCTTCGTGAACGATGTAGATCATTTGAGCTGAAAAGTTACTGCCATTACTTGAAACGAATTCTTGCTTGTAGGAAGACACAGAGCCTGGAATATAACTCCATTTCTGAAGGGAAACACACAGCATAGTTCTCATCGATGGATCACACTCTCCTTTAGAGCAAGTAGCATGCTCTTGCTTTCTAGAGTCTCTAATACCGCAGAAAACGTGAGTGTGCACAGATGAAAAGAACGGTGTTTCCTATACAAACGGACCATATCTAGTTCAACTCTGCTTCTGAAACTGAAACAAACCAGAGGTCCTCTAACATCCAATGCTTGTCAGTTAAGATGAGAAACGTGTGAGCTTCGTGAACGATGTAGATCTTTTGAGCTGAAGATTGACTGCCCTTACTTGAAACGAAGTCTTGCTTGTAGGAAGACACAGAGCCTGGAATATAACTCCATTTCTGAAGGGAAACACACAGCATAGTTCTCATTGATGGATCACACTCTGCTTTAGAGCCAGAAGCACGCTCTTGCTTTCCAGGGTCTCTAAGACAGCAGGAAATGTGAGTGCGATGAGAACAAAAGAACGATGTTCCCTACACATACGGACCATATCTAGCACAACTCTGCCTCTGAAATTGATACAAAGCAGAGGTCCTCTAAGATCCAATGCTTGTCAGTTAAGATGAGAAACGTGTGAGCTTCGTGAACGATGTAGATCGTATGAGCTGAAAAGTGACTGCCCTTACTTGAAACGAAGTCTTGCTTGTAGGAACACACAGAGCCTGGAATATAGCTCCATTTCTGAAGGGAAACACACAGCATAGTTCTCATCGATGGATCACACTCTGCTTTAGAGCAAGAAGCACGCTCTTGCTTTCTAGAGTCTCTAATAGAGCAGGAAACATGAGTGTGCTCAGAACAAAAGAACTGTGTTTCCTACACATATGGGCCATGTCTATTTCAACTCTGCTTCTGAAACTGAAACAAACCACAGGTCCTCTAACATCCAAGGCTTGTCAGTTAAGATGAGAAACGTGTGAGCTTCGTGAACGATGTAGATCGTTTGAGCTGAAAAGTGACTGCCCTTACTTGAAACGATGTCTTCCTTGTAGGAAGACTCAGAGCATGGGATTTAACTCCATTTCTAAGTGAAACACACAGCAGAGTTCTCATTCATTGATCACACTCTGCTTTAGAGCAAGAAGCACAATCTTGCTTTCTAGAGTCTCTAATACAGCAGGAAACTCTAGTGTGCTCAGAACAAAAGAACCGTGTTTCCTACACATACAGGCCATATCTAGTCCAACTCTGCTTCTGAAACTGATACAAAGCCCTGGTCCTCTAACATTCAAGGCTTGTCAGTTAAGATGAGAAACGTGTGAGCTTCGTGAACGATGTAGTTCTTTTGATCTGAAAAATGACTGCACTTACTTGAAAAGAAGTCTTGCTTGTAGGAAGACACAGAGCCTGGAATTTAACTCCATTTCTGAAGAGAAACACACAGCATAGTTCTCTTCGATGGATCACACTCTGCTTTAGAGCCAGAAGCATGCTCTTGCTTTCTAGAATCTCTAATACCGCAGGAAACCTGAGTGTGCTCAGAACAAAAGAACGGTGTTTCCTACACATATGGGCCATATCTAGTTCAACTCTGCTTCTGAAACTGAAACAAACCACAGGTCCTCTAACATCCAATGTTTGTCAGTTAAGATGAGAAATGTGTGAGCTTCGTGAACGATGTAGATCCTTTGAGCTGTAAAGTAACTGCCCTTACCTGAAACGAAATCTTGCTTGTAGAAACACTCAGAGCCTGGGATTTAACTCCATTTCTGAAGTGAAACACACAGCAGAGTAAGCATCCATTGATCACACTCTGCTGCAGTGCCAGAAGCACGCTCTTGCTTTCCAGGGTCTCTAAGACAGCAGGAAATGTGAGTGTGATGAGAACAAAAGAAGGGTGTTCCCTACACATACGGACCATATCTAGTACAACTCTGCCTCCGAAATTGATACAAAGCACAGGTCCTGTAACATCCAATGCTTGTCTGTTAAGGTGAGAAACGTGGGAGCTTCGTGAATGATGTAGATCATTTGAGCTGAAAAGTTACTGCCCTTACTTAAAACGAAGTCTTGCTTTTAGGAAGACACAGAGCCTGGAATATAACTCCATTTCTGAAGGGAAACACACAGCATAGTTCTCATCGATGGATCACACTCTGCTTTAGAGGAAGAAACACGCTCTTGCTTTCTAGAGTCTCTAATAGAGCAGGAAACTTGAGTGTGCTCAGAACAAAAGAACTGTGTTTCCTACACATATGGGCCATATCTAGTTCAACTCTGCTTCTGAAACTGATATAAAGCACTGGTCCTCTAACATCCAATGCTTGTCAGTTAAGATGAGAAACATGTAATCTTCGTGAACGATGTAGTTCGTTTGAGGTGAAAAGTGACTGCCCGTACCTGAAAGGAATTTGTGGTTGTAGGAACACACAGAGCCTGGAATTTAACTCCATTTCTGAAGGGAAACACACAGCATAGTTCTCTTCGATGGATCACACTCTGCTTTAGAGCAAGTAGCATGCTCTTGCTTTCTAGAGTCTCTAATAACGCAGAAAACGTGAGTGTGCACAGATGAAAAGAACGGTGTTTCCTATACAAACGGACCATATCTAGTTCAACTCTGCTTCTGAAACTGAAACAAACAAGAGGTCCTCTAACATCCAATGCTTCTCAGTTAAGATGAGAAACATGTGAGCTTCGTGAACGATGGAGTTCGTTTGAGCTGTAGAGTAACTGCCCTTACCTGAAACGAAGTCTTGCTTGTAGGAAGACTCAGAGACTGGGATTTAACTCCATTTCTGAAGTGAAACACACAACAGAGTTCTCATCCATTGATCACACTCTGCTTTAGAGCAAGAAGCATGCCCTAACTTTCTAGAGTCTCTAAGACAGCAAGAAACATGAATTTGCTGAGAACAAATGAACGGTGTTTCCTACATATACAGACCATATCTAGTCCAACTCTGCTTCTGAAACTGATACAAAGCAATGGTCCTCTAACATCCAATGCTTGTCAGTTAAGATGAAAAACGTGGAGCTTCATGAACGATGTATATCGTTTGAGCGGAAGAGTGACTGCACTTCCTTGAAACGAAGTCTTGCTTGTAGGAAGACACAGAGCCTGGAATTTAACTCCATTTCTGAAGGGAAACACACAACATAGTTCTCATCAATGGTTCACACTCTGCTTTAGAGCAAGATGCACGCTCTTGCTATCTAGAGTCTCTAATACAGCCGGAAACTTGAGTGTCCTCAGAACAAAAGAACTGTGTTTCCTACACATAAGGCCATATCTAGTTCAACTCTGCTTCTGAAACTGAAACAAACCACATGTCCTCTAACATCCAGTGCTTGTCAGTTTAGATGAGAAACGTGTGAGCTTTGTGAACGATGTAGTTCGTTTGAGCTTAAAAGTGACTGCCCTTACTTGAATGAAGTCTTGCTTGTAGGAAGACTCAGAGCATGGGATTTAACTCCATTTCTGAAGTGAAACACACAGCATAGTTCTCATCGATGGATCACACTCTGCTTTAGAGCAAGAAGCATGCTCTTGCTTTCTAGAGTCTCTAATACCGCAGGAAGCTGAGTGTGCTCAGAACAAAAGAACAGTGTTTCCTACACATACAGGCCATATCTAGTTCAACTCTGCTTCTGAAACTGAAACAAACCTCAGGTCCTCTAACATCCAATGCTTGTCAGTTAAGATGAGAAACGTGTGAGCTTCGTGAACGATGTAGTTCGTTTGAGCTGAAAAGTGACTGCCCTTACCTGAAACGAAGTCGTGCTTATAGGAACACACAGAGCCTGGAATTTAACCCATTTCTGAAGGGAAACACACAGCATTGTTCTCATCGATGGATCACACTCTGCTTTAGAGCCAGAAGCACGCTCTTGCTTTCCAGGGTCTCTAAGACAGCAGGAAATGGGACTGTGATGAGAACAAAAGAACGGTGTTCCCTACACATACGGACCATATCTCGTACAACTCTGCCTCTGAAATTGATACAAAGCACAGGTCCTCTAACATCCAATGCTTGTCAGTTAAGATGAGAAACGTGTGAGCTTCGTGAATGATGTAGATCGTTTGAGCTGAAAAGTGACTGCCCTTACTTGAAATGAAGTCTTGCTTGTAGGAACACACAGAGTCTGGAATTTAACCCATTTCTGAAGGGAAACACACAACAGTGTTCTCATCCATTGATCACACTCTGCTTTAGAGCATGAAGCAGGCCCTAACTTTCTAGAGTCTCTAAGAAAGCAAGAAACATGAGTTTGCTTAGAACAAATGAATGGTGTTTCCTACACATACGGACCATATCTAGTCAAACTCTGCTTCTGAAACTGATACAAAGCACTGGTCCTCTAACATTCAATGCTTGTCAGTTAAGATGAGAAACGTGTGAGCTTCGTGAAAGATGTAGTTCTTTTGATCTGAAAAATGACTGCACTTACTTGAAAAGAAGTCTTGCTTGTAGGAAGACACAGAGCCTGGAATTTAGCTCCATTTCTGAAGAGAAACACACAGCATAGTTCTCTTCGATGGATCACACTCTGCTTTAGAGCAAGAAGCACGCTCTTGCTTTCTTGAGTCTCTAATACAGCCAGAACCTTGAGTGTGCTCAGAATAAAAGAACGGTGTTTCCTACACATATGGGCCATATGTAGTTCAACTCTGCTTCTGAACCTGAAAGAAACCACAGGTCCTCTAACATCCAATGCTTGTCAGTTAAGATGTGAAACGTGTGAGATTCTTGAACGATGTAGTTCGTTTGCGCTGTAAAGTAACTGCCCTTACCTGAAACGAATTCTTGCTTGTAGAAAGACTCAGAGACTGGGATTTAACTCCATTTCTGAAGTGAAACACACAGCAGAGTTCTCATCCATTGATCACACTCTGCTTTAGAGCCAGAAGCACGCTCTTGCTTTCCAGGGTCTCTAAGACAGCAGGAAATGTGAGTGTGATGAGAACAAAAGAACGGTGTTCCCTACACATACGGACCATATCTAGCACAACTCTGCCTCTGAAATTGATACAAAGCAGAGGTCCTCTAAGATCCAATGCTTGTCAGTTAAGATGAGAAACGTGTGAGCTTCATGAACGATGTAGATCGTATGAGCTGAAAAGTGACTGCCCTTACTCGAAACGAAGTCTTGCTTGTAGGAACACACAGAGCCTGGAATATAGCTCCATTTCTGAAGGGAAACACACAGCATAGTTCTCATCGATGGATCACACTCTGCTTTAGAGCAAGAAGCACGCTCTTGCTTTCTAGAGTCTCTAATAGAGCAGGAAACATGAGTGTGCTCAGAACAAAAGAACTGTGTTTCCTACACATATGGGCCATGTCTATTTCAACTCTGCTTCTGAAACTGAAACAAACCACAGGTCCTCTAACATCCAAGGCTTGTCAGTTAAGATGAGAAACGTGTGAGCTTCATGAATGATGTAGATCGTTTGAGCTGAAAAGTGACTGCCCTTACTTGAAACGATGTCTTCCTTGTAGGAAGACTCAGAGCATGGGATTTAACTCCATTTCTAAGTGAAACACACAGCAGAGTTCTCATTCATTGATCACACTCTGCTTTAGAGCAAGAAGCACAATCTTGCTTTCTAGAGTCTCTAATACAGCAGGAAACTTGAGTGTGCTCAGAACAAAAGAACCGTGTTTCCTACACATACGGGCCATATCTAGTCCAACTCTGCTTCTGAAACTGATACAAAGCCCTGGTCCTCTAACATTCAAGGTGTCAGTTAAGATGAGAAACGTGTGAGCTTCGTGAACGATGTAGTTCTTTTGATCTGAAAAATGACTGCACTTACTTGAAAAGAAGTCTTGCTTGTAGGAAGACACAGAGCCTGGAATTTAACTCCATTTCTGAAGAGAAACACACAGCATAGTTCTCTTCGATGGATCACACTCTGCTTTAGAGCCAGAAGCATGCTCTTGCTTTCTAGAGTCTCTAATACCGCAGGAAACCTGAGTGTGCTCAGAACAAAAGAACGGTGTTTCCTACACATATGGGCCATATCTAGTTCAACTCTGCTTCTGAAACTGAAACAAACCACAGGTCCTCTAACATCCAATGTTTGTCAGTTAAGATGAGAAATGTGTGAGCTTCGTGAACGATGTAGATCCTTTGAGCTGTAAAGTAACTGCCCTTACCTGAAACGAAGTCTTGCTTGTAGAAACACTCAGAGCCTGGGATTTAACTCCATTTCTGAAGTGAAACACACAGCAGAGTAAGCATCCATTGATCACACTCTGCTGCAGTGCCAGAAGCACGCTCTTGCTTTCCAGGGTCTCTAAGACGGCAGGAAATGTGAGTGTGATGAGAACAAAAGAAGGGTGTTCCCTACACATACGGACCATATCTAGTACAACTCTGCCTCCGAAATTGATACAAAGCACAGGTCCTGTAACATCCAATGCTTGTCTGTTAAGGTGAGAAACGTGGGAGCTTCGTGAACGATGTAGATCATTTGAGCTGAAAAGTAACAGCCCTTACTTGAAATGAAGTCTTGCTTTTAGGAAGACACAGAGCCTGGAATATAACTCCATTTCTGAAGGGAAACACACAGCATAGTTTTCATCGATGGATCACACTCTGCTTTAGAGGAAGAAACACGCTCTTGCTTTCTAGAGTCTCTAATAGAGCAGGAAACTTGAGTGTGCTCAGAACAAAAGAACTGTGTTTCCTACACATATGGGCCATATCTAGTTCAACTCTGCTTCTGAAACTGATACAAAGCACTGGTCCTCTAACATCCAATGCTTGTCAGTTAAGATGAGAACGTGTGAGCTTCGTGAACGATGTAGTTCGTTTGAGGTGAAAAGTGACTGCCCGTACCTGAAAGGAATTTGTGCTTGTAGGAACACACAGAGCCTGGAATTTAACTCCATTTCTGAAGGGAAACACACAGCATAGTTCTCTTCGATGGATCACACTCTGCTTTAGAGCAAGTAGCATGCTCTTGCTTTCTAGAGTCTCTAATAACGCAGAAAACGTGAGTGTGCACAGATGAAAAGAACGGTGTTTCCTATACAAACGGACCATATCTAGTTCAACTCTGCTTCTGAAACTGAAACAAACAAGAGGTCCTCTAACATCCAATGCTTGTCAGTTAAGATGAGAAACGTGGAGCTTCATGAACGATGTATATCGTTTGAGCTGAAGAGTGACTGCACTTCCTTGAAACGAAGTCTTGCTAGTAGGAAGACACAGAGCCTGGAATTTAACTCCATTTCTGAAGGGAAACACACAACATAGTTCTCATCAATGGTTCACACTCTGCTTTAGAGCAAGATGCACGCTCTTGCTTTCTAGAGTCTCTAATACAGCCGGAAATTTGAGTGTCCTCAGAACAAAAGAACTGTGTTTCCTACACATAAGGCCATGTCTAGTTCAACTCTGCTTCTGAAACTGAAACAAACCACATGTCCTCTAACATCCAATGCTTGTCAGTTTAGATGAGAAACGTGTGAGCTTTGTGAACGATGTAGTTGGTTTGAGCTTAAAAGTGACTGCCCTTACTTGAATGAAGTCTTGCTTGTAGGAAGACTCAGAGCATGGGATTTAACTCCATTTCTGAAGTGAAACACACAGCATAGTTCTCATCGATGGATCACACTCTGCTTTAGAGCAAGAAGCATGCTCTTGCTTTCTAGAGTCTCTAATACCGCAGGAAACGTGAGTGTGCTCAGAACAAAAGAACGGTGTTTCCTACACATAAGGGCCATATCTAGTTCAACTCTGTTTCTGAAACTGAAACAAACCACAGGTCCTCTAACATCCAATGCTTGTCAGTTAAGATGAGAAATGTGTGAGCTTCGTGAACGATGTAGATCCTTTGAGCTGTAAAGTAACTGCCCTTACCTGAAACGAAGTCTTGCTTGTAGAAACACTCAGAGCCTGGGATTTAACTCCATTTCTGAAGTGAAACACACAGCAGAGTTAGCATCCATTGATCACACTCTGCTGCAGTGCCAGAAGCACACTCTTGCTTTCCAGGGTCTCTAAGACAGCAGGAAATGTGAGTGTGATGAGAACAAAAGAAGGGTGTTCCCTACACATACGGACCATATCTAGTACAACTCTGCCTCCGAAATTGATACAAAGCACAGGTCCTCTAACATCCAATGCTTGTAAGTTAAGGTGAGAAACGTGTGAGCTTCGTGAACGATGTAGATCGTTTGAGCTGAAAAGTTACTGCCATTACTTGAAACGAATTCTTGCTTGTAGGAAGACACAGAGCCTGGAATATAACTCCATTTCTGAAGGGAAACACACAGCATAGTTCTCATCGATGGATCACACTCTCCTTTAGAGCAAGTAGCATGCTCTTGCTTTCTAGAGTCTCTAATACCGCAGAAAACGTGAGTGTGCACAGATGAAAAGAACGGTGTTTCCTATACAAACGGACCATATCTAGTTCAACTCTGCTTCTGAAACTGAAACAAACCAGAGGTCCTCTAACATCCAATGCTTGTCAGTTAAGATGAGAAACGTGTGAGCTTCGTGAACGATGTAGATCGTTTGAGCTGAAGAGTGACTGCCCTTACTTGAAACGAAGTCTTGCTTGTAGGAAGACACAGAGCCTGGAATATAACTCCATTTCTGAAGGGAAACACACAGCATAGTTCTCATCGATGGATCACACTCTGCTTTAGAGCCAGAAGCACGCTCTTGCTTTCCAGGGTCTCTAAGACAGCAGGAAATGTGAGTGTGATGAGAACAAAAGAACGGTGTTCCCTACACATACGGACCATATCTAGCACAACTCTGCCTCTGAAATTGATACAAAGCAGAGGTCCTCTAAGATCCAATGCTTGTCAGTTAAGATGAGAAACGTGTGAGCTTCGTGAACGATGTAGATCATATGAGCTGAAAAGTGACTGCCCTTACTTGAAACGAAGTCTTGCTTGTAGGAACACACAGAGCCTGGAATATAGCTCCATTTCTGAAGGGAAACACACAGCATAGTTCTCATCGATGGATCAGACTCTCCTTTAGAGCAAGTAGCATGCTCTTGCTTTCTAGAGTCTCTAATACCGCAGAAAACGTGAGTGTGCACAGATGAAAAGAACGGTTTTTCCTATACAAACGGACCATATCTAGTTCAACTCTGCTTCTGAAACAGAAACAAACCAGAGGTCCTCTAACATCCAAGGCTTGTCAGTTAAGATGAGAAACGTGTGAGCTTCGTGAACGATGTAGATCGTTTGAGCTGAAAAGTGACTGCCCTTACTTGAAACGATGTCTTCCTTGTAGGAAGACTCAGAGCATGGGATTTAACTCCATTTCTAAGTGAAACACACAGCAGAGTTCTCATTCATTGATCACACTCTGCTTTAGAGCAAGAAGCACAATCTTGCTTTCTAGAGTCTCTAATACAGCAGGAAACTCTAGTGTGCTCAGAACAAAAGAACCGTGTTTCCTACACATACAGGCCATATCTAGTCCAACTCTGCTTCTGAAACTGATACAAAGCCCTGGTCCTCTAACATTCAAGGCTTGTCAGTTAAGATGAGAAACGTGTGAGCTTCGTGAACGATGTAGTTCTTTTGATCTGAAAAATGACTGCACTTACTTGAAAAGAAGTCTTGCTTGTAGGAAGACACAGAGCCTGGAATTTAACTCCATTTCTGAAGAGAAACACACAGCATAGTTCTCTTCGATGGATCACACTCTGCTTTAGAGCCAGAAGCATGCTCTTGCTTTCTAGAATCTCTAATACCGCAGGAAACCTGAGTGTGCTCAGAACAAAAGAACGGTGTTTCCTACACATATGCCCCATATCTAGTTCAACTCTGCTTCTGAAACTGAAACAAACCACAGGTCCTCTAACATCCAATGTTTGTCAGTTAAGATGAGAAATGTGTGAGCTTCGTGAACGATGTAGATCCTTTGAGCTGTAAAGTAACTGCCCTTACCTGAAACGAAATCTTGCTTGTAGAAACACTCAGAGCATGGGATTTAACTACATTTCTGAAGTGAAACACACAGCAGAGTAAGCATCCATTGATCACACTCTGCTGCAGTGCCAGAAGCACGCTCTTGCTTTCCAGGGTCTCTAAGACAGCAGGAAATGTGAGTGTGATGAGAACAAAAGAAGGGTGTTCCCTACACATACGGACCATATCTAGTACAACTCTGCCCCCGAAATTGATACAAAGCACAGGTCCTGTAACATCCAATGCTTGTCTCTTAAGGTGAGAAACGTGGGAGCTTCGTGAACGATGTAGATCATTTGAGCTGAAAAGTTACTGCCCTTACTTAAAACGAAGTCTTGCTTTTAGGAAGACACAGAGCCTGGAATATAACTCCATTTCTGAAGGGAAACACACAGCATAGTTCTCATCGATGGATCACACTCTGCTTTAGAGGAAGAAACACGCTCTTGCTTTCTAGAGTCTCTAATAGAGCAGGAAACTTGAGTGTGCTCAGAACAAAAGAACTGTGTTTCCTACACATATGGGCCATATCTAGTTCAACTCTGCTTCTGAAACTGATATAAAGCACTGGTCCTCTAACATCCAATGCTTGTCAGTTAAGATGAGAAACATGTAATCTTCGTGAACGATGTAGTTCGTTTGAGGTGAAAAGTGACTGCCCGTACCTGAAAGGAATTTGTGGTTGTAGGAACACACAGAGCCTGGAATTTAACTCCATTTCTGAAGGGAAACACACAGCATAGTTCTCTTCGATGGATCACACTCTGCTTTAGAGCAAGTAGCATGCTCTTGCTTTCTAGAGTCTCTAATAACGCAGAAAACGTGAGTGTGCACAGATGAAAAGAACGGTGTTTCCTATACAAACGGACCATATCTAGTTCAACTCTGCTTCTGAAACTGAAACAAACAAGAGGTCCTCTAACATCCAATGCTTCTCAGTTAAGATGAGAAACATGTGAGCTTCGTGAACGATGGAGTTCGTTTGAACTGTAAAGTAACTGCCCTTACCTGAAACGAAGTCTTGCTTGTAGGAAGACACAGAGCCTGGAATTTAACTCCATTTCTGAAGGGAAACACACAACATAGTTCTCATCAATGGTTCACACTCTGCTTTAGAGCAAGATGCACGCTCTTGCTTTCTAGAGTCTCTAATACAGCCGGAAACTTGAGTGTCCTCAGAACAAAAGAACTGTGTTTCCTACACATAAGGCCATGTCTAGTTCAACTCTGCTTCTGAAACTGAAACAAACCACATGTCCTCTAACATCCAATGCTTGTCAGTTTAGATGAGAAACGTGTGAGCATTGTGAACGATGTAGTTGGTTTGAGCTTAAAAGTGACTGCCCTTACTTGAATGAAGTCTTGCTTGTAGGAAGACTCAGAGCATGGGATTTAACTCCATTTCTGAAGTGAAACACACAGCATAGTTCTCATCGATGGATCACACTCTGCTTTAGAGCAAGAAGCATGCTCTTGCTTTCTAGAGTCTCTAATACCGCAGGAAACGTGAGTGTGCTCAGAACAAAAGAACGGTGTTTCCTACATATAAGGGCCATATCTAGTTCAACTCTGTTTCTGAAACTGAAACAAACCACAGGTCCTCTAACATCCAATGCTTGTCAGTTAAGATGAGAAATGTGTGAGCTTCGTGAACGATGTAGATCCTTTGAGCTGTAAAGTAACTGCCCTTACCTGAAACGAAGTCTTGCTTGTAGAAACACTCAGAGCCTGGGATTTAACTCCATTTCTGAAGTGAAACACACAGCAGAGTTAGCATCCATTGATCACACTCTGCTGCAGTGCCAGAAGCACACTCTTGCTTTCCAGGGTCTCTAAGACAGCAGGAAATGTGAGTGTGATGAGAACAAAAGAAGGGTGTTCCCTACACATACGGACCATATCTAGTACAACTCTGCCTCCGAAATTGATACAAAGCACAGGTCCTCTAACATCCAATGCTTGTAAGTTAAGGTGAGAAACGTGTGAGCTTCGTGAACGATGTAGATCGTTTGAGCTGAAAAGTTACTGCCATTACTTGAAACGAATTCTTGCTTGTAGGAAGACACAGAGCCTGGAATATAACTCCATTTCTGAAGGGAAACACACAGCATAGTTCTCATCGATGGATCACACTCTCCTTTAGAGCAAGTAGCATGCTCTTGCTTTCTAGAGTCTCTAATACCGCAGAAAACGTGAGTGTGCACAGATGAAAAGAACGGTGTTTCCTATACAAACGGACCATATCTAGTTCAACTCTGCTTCTGAAACTGAAACAAACCAGAGGTCCTCTAACATCCAATGCTTGTCAGTTAAGATGAGAAACGTGTGAGCTTCGTGAACGATGTAGATCGTTTGAGCTGAAGAGTGACTGCCCTTACTTGAAACGAAGTCTTGCTTGTAGGAAGACACAGAGCCTGGAATATAACTCCATTTTTGAAGGGAAACACACAGCATAGTTCTCATCGATGGATCACACTCTGCTTTAGAGGCAGAAGCACGCTCTTGCTTTCCAGGGTCTCTAAGACAGCAGGAAATGTGAGTGTGATGAGAACAAAAGAACGGTGTTCCCTACACATACGGACCATATCTAGCACAACTCTGCCTCTGAAATTGATACAAAGCAGAGGTCCTCTAAGATCCAATGCTTGTCAGTTAAGATGAGAAACGTGTGAGCTTCGTGAACGATGTAGATCGTATGAGCTGAAAAGTGACTGCCCTTACTTGAAACGAAGTCTTGCTTGTAGGAACACACAGAGCCTGGAATATAGCTCCATTTCTGAAGGGAAACACACAGCATAGTTCTCATCGATGGATCACACTCTGCTTTAGAGCAAGAAGCACGCTCTTGCTTTCTAGAGTCTCTAATAGAGCAGGAAACATGAGTGTGCTCAGAACAAAAGAACTGTGTTTCCTACACATATGGGCCATGTCTATTTCAACTATGCTTCTGAAACTGAAACAAACCACAGGTCCTCTAACATCCAAGGCTTGTCAGTTAAGATGAGAAACGTGTGAGCTTCGTGAACGATGTAGATCGTTTGAGCTGAAAAGTGACTGCCCTTACTTGAAACGATGTCTTCCTTGTAGGAAGACTCAGAGCATGGGATTTAACTCCATTTCTAAGTGAAACACACAGCAGAGTTCTCATTCATTGATCACACTCTGCTTTAGAGCAAGAAGCACAATCTTGCTTTCTAGAGTCTCTAATACAGCAGGAAACACTAGTGTGCTCAGAACAAAAGAACCGTGTTTCCTACACATACAGGCCATATCTAGTTCAACTCTGCTTCTGAAACTGAAACAAACCACAGGTCCTCTAACATCCAATGTTTGTCAGTTAAGATGAGAAATGTGTGAGCTTCGTGAACGATGTAGTTCTTTTGATCTGAAAAATGACTGCACTTACTTGAAAAGAAGTCTTGCTTGTAGGAAGACACAGAGCCTGGAATTTAACTCCATTTCTGAAGAGAAACACACAGCATAGTTCTCTTCGATGGATCACACTCTGCTTTAGAGCCAGAAGCATGCTCTTGCTTTCTAGAGTCTCTTATACCGCAGGAAACCTGAGTGTGCTCAGAACAAAAGAACGGTGTTTCCTACACATATGGGCCATATCTAGTTCAACTCTGCTTCTGAAACTGAAACAAACCACAGGTCCTCTAACATCCAATGTTTGTCAGTTAAGATGAGAAATGTGTGAGCTTCGTGAACGATGTAGATCCTTTGAGCTGTAAAGTAACTGCCCTTACCTGAAACGAAATCTTGCTTGTAGGAAGACTCAGAGCCTGGGATTTAACTCCATTTCTGAAGTGAAACACACAGCAGAGTTAGCATCCATTGATCACACTCTGCTGCAGTGCCAGAAGCACGCTCTTGCTTTCCAGGGTCTCTAAGACAGCAGGAAATGTGAGTGTGATGAGAACAAAAGAAGGGTGTTCCCTACACATACGGACCATATCTAGTACAACTCTGCCTCCGAAATTGATACAAAGCACAGGTCCTGTAACATCCAATGCTTGTCTGTTAAGGTGAGAAACGTGGGAGCTTCGTGAACGATGTAGATCATTTGAGCTGAAAAGTTACTGCCCTTACTTAAAACGAAGTCTTGCTTTTAGGAAGACACAGAGCCTGGAATATAACTCCATTTCTGAAGGGAAACACACAGCATAGTTCTCATCGATGGATCACACTCTGCTTTAGAGGAAGAAACACGCTCTTGCTTTCTAGAGTCTCTAATAGAGCAGGAAACTTGAGTGTGCTCAGAACAAAAGAACTGTGTTTCCTACACATATGGGCCATATCTAGTTCAACTCTGCTTCTGAAACTGATATAAAGCACTGGTCCTCTAACATCCAATGCTTGTCAGTTAAGATGAGAAACATGTAATCTTCGTGAACGATGTAGTTCGTTTGAGGTGAAAAGTGACTGCCCGTACCTGAAAGGAATTTGTGCTTGTAGGAACACACAGAGCCTGGAATTTAACTCCATTTCTGAAGGGAAACACACAGCATAGTTGTCTTCGATGGATCACACTCTGCTTTAGAGCAAGTAGCATGCTCTTGCTTTCTAGAGTCTCTAATAACGCAGAAAACGTGAGTGTGCACAGATGAAAAGAACGGTGTTTCCTATACAAACGGACCATATCTAGTTCAACTCTGCTTCTGAAACTGAAACAAACAAGAGGTCCTCTAACATCCAATGCTTCTCAGTTAAGATGAGAAACATGTGAGCTTCGTGAACGATGGAGTTCGTTTGAGCTGTAAAGTAACTGCCCTTACCTGAAACGAAGTCTTGCTTGTAGGAAGACTCAGAGACTGGGATTTAACTCCATTTCTGAAGTGAAACACACAACAGAGTTCTCATCCATTGATCACACTCTGCTTTAGAGCAAGAAGCACGCCCTAACTTTCTAGAGGCTCTAAGACAGCAAGAAACATTAATTTGCTGAGAACAAATGAACGGTGTTTCCTACATATACAGACCATATCTAGTCCAACTCTGCTTCTGAAACTGATACAAAGCACTGGTCCTCTAACATCCAATGCTTGTCAGTTAAGATGAGAAACGTGGAGCTTCATGAACGATGTATATCGTTTGAGCTGAAGAGTGACTGCACTTCCTTGAAACGAAGTCTTGCTTGTAGGAAGACACAGAGCCTGGAATTTAACTCCATTTCTGAAGGGAAACACACAACATAGTTCTCATCAATGGTTCACACTCTGCTTTAGAGCAAGATGCACGCTCTTGCTATCTAGAGTCTCTAATAGAGCCGGAAACTTGAGTGTCCTCAGAACAAAAGAACTGTGTTTCCTACACATAAGGCCATATCTAGTTCAACTCTGCTTCTGAAACTGAAACAAACCACATGTCCTCTAACATCCAATGCTTGTCAGTTTAGATGAGAAACGTGTGAGCTTTGTGAACGATGTAGTTCGTTTGAGCTTAAAAGTGACTGCCCTTACTTGAATGAAGTCTTGCTTGTAGGAAGACTCAGAGCCTGGGAT
Source organism: Onychomys leucogaster (assembly GCA_949786385.1). Taxonomy (NCBI): domain Eukaryota; kingdom Metazoa; phylum Chordata; class Mammalia; order Rodentia; family Cricetidae; genus Onychomys; species Onychomys leucogaster. The sequence continues at coordinate 2,069,427 of CATKUP010000056.1, forward strand.
TTAACTCCATTTCTGAAGTGAAACACACAGCAGAGTTAGCATCCATTGATCACACTCTGCTGCAGTGCCAGAAGCACGCTCTTGCTTTCCAGGGTCTCTAAGACAGCAGGAAATGTGAGTGTGATGAGAACAAAAGAAGGGTGTTCCCTACACATACGGACCATATCTAGTACAACTCTGCCTCCGAAATTGATACAAAGCACAGGTCCTCTAACATCCAAGGCTTTTCAGTTAAGATGAGAAACGTGTGAGCTTCGTGAACGATGTAGATCGTTTGAGCTGAAGAGTGACTGCCCTTACTTGAAATGAATTCCTGCTTGTAGGAAGACACAGAGCCTGGAATATAACTCCATTTCTGAAGGGAAACACACAGCATAGTTCTCATCGATGGATCACACTCTGCTTTAGAGCAAGTAGCATGCTCTTGCTTTCTAGAGTCTCTAATACCGCAGAAAACGTGAGTGTGCACAGATGAAAAGAACGGTGTTTCCTATACAAACGGACCATATCTAGTTCAACACTGCTTCTGAAACTGAAACAAACCAGAGGTCCTCTAACATCCAATGCTTGTCAGTTACGATGAGAAACGTGTGAGCTTCGTGAACGATGTAGATCGTTTGAGCTGAAGAGTGACTGCCCTTACTTGAAACGAAGTCTTGCTTGTAGGAAGACACAGAGCCTGGAATATAACTCCATTTCTGAAGGGAAACACACAGCATAGTTCTCATCGATGGATCACACTCTGCTTTAGAGCAAGAAGCACGGTCTTGCTTTCTAGAGTCTCTAATACAGCAGGAAACATGAGTGTCCTCAGAACAAAAGAACTGTGTTTCCTACATAGGGCCATATCTAGTTCAACTCTGCTTCTGAAACTGAAACAAACCGCATGTCCTCTAACATGCAATGCTTGTCAGTTGAGATGAGAAACGTGTGATCTTGCTGAACGATGTAGTTCGTTTGAGCTGAAAAGTGACTGCCGTTACTTGAATGATGTCTTGCTTGTAGGAAGACTCAGAGCATGGGATTTAACTCCATTTCTGAAGTGAAACACACAGCATAGTTCTCATCGATGGATCACACTCTGCTTTAGAGCATGAAGCAAGCTCTTGCTTTCTAGAGGCTCTAAGACAGCAGAAAACGTGAGTGTTTTGAAAACAAAAGAACGGTGGTTCCTACACATACGTACCATATCTAGTCCAACTCTGCTTCTGAAACTGATACAAAGCACTGGTTCTCTAACATCCAATGCTTGTCAGTTAAGATGAGAAACGTGTGAGCTTTGTGAACGATGTAGATCGTTTGAGCTGAAAAGTGACTGCCCTTACCTGAAACGAAGTCGTGCTTGTAGGAACACACAGAGCCTGGAATTTAACTCCATTTCTGAATGGAAACACACAGCATAGTTCTCAACGATGGAATGCACTCTGCTTTAGAGCAAGAAGCACACCCTAGCATTCTAGAGTCTCTAATACAGCCGGAAACATGAGTGTGCTGAGAACAAAAGAATGGTGTTTCCTACACATACAGGCCATATCTCGTTGAACTCTGCTTCTGAAACTGAAACAAACCACAGGTCCTCTAACATCCAATGCTTGTCAGTTAAGATGAGAAATGTGTGAGCTTCGTGAACAATGTAGATCCTTTGAGCTGTAAAGTAACTGCCCTTACCTGAAACGAAGTCTTGCTTGTAGAAACACTCAGAGCCAGGGATTTAACTCCATTTCTGAAGTGAAACACACAGCAGAGTAAGCATCCATTGATCACACTCTGCTGCAGTGCCAGAAGCACGCTCTTGCTTTCCAGGGTCTCTAAGACAGCAGGAAATGTGAGTGTGATAAGCACAAAAGAAGTATGTTCCCTACACATACGGACCATATCTAGTACAACTCTGCCTCTGAAATTGTTACAAAACACAGGTCCTCTAACATCCAATGCTTGTCAGTTAAGGTGAGAAACGTGTGAGCTTCGTGAACGATGTAGATCATTTGAGCTGAAAAGTGACTGCCCTTACTTGAAACGAAGTCTTGCTTGTAGGAAGACACAGAGCCTGGAATATAACTCCATTTCTGAAGGGAAACACACAGCATAGTTCTCATCCATTGATCACACTCTGCTTTAGAGCGAGAAGCACGCTCTTGCTTTCTAGAGTCTCTAAGACAGCAGAAAACGTGAGTGTGCTGAGAACAAAAGAACGGTGGTTCCTACACATACGGACCATATCTAGTCCAACTCTGCTTCTGAAACTGATACAAAGCACTGGTCCTCTAACATCCAATGCTTCTCATTTAAGATGAGAAACGTGTGAGCTTCGTGAACGATGTATTTCGTTTGAGGTGAAAAGTGACTGCCCGTACCTGAAACGAAATCGTGCTTGTAGGAACACACAGAGCCTGGAATTGAACTCCATTTCTGAAGGGAAACACACAGCATAGTTCGCATCGATGGATCACACTCTGCTTTAGAGCAAGTAGCATGCTCTTGCTTTCTAGAGTCTCTAATACCGCAGCAAACGTGAGTGTGCTCAGATGAAAAGAACGGTGTTTCCTACACATACGGACCATATCTAGTTCAACTCTGCTTCTGAAACTGAAACAAACCAGAGGTCGTCTAACATCCAATGCTTCTCAGTTAAGATGGGAATCGTGTGAGCTTCGTGAACGATGGAGTTCGTTTGAGCTGTAAAGTAACTGCCCTTACCTGAAACGAACTCTTGCTTGTAGGAAGACTCAGAGCCTGGGATTTAACTCCATTTCTGAAGTGAAACGCACAACAGAGTTCTCATCCATTGAACACACTCTGCTTTAGAGCATGAAGCAGGCCCTAACTTTCTAGAGTCTCTAAGAAAGCAAGAAACATGAGTTTGCTGAGAACAAATGAACGGTGTTTCCTACACATACGGACCATATCTAGTCCAACACTGCTTCTGAAACTGATACAAAGCACTGGTCCTCTAACATTCAATGCTTGTCAGTTAAGATGAGAAACGTGTGAGCTTCGTGAACGATGTAGTTCTTTTGATCTGAAAAATGACTGCACTTACTTGAAATGAAGTCTTGCTTGTAGGAAGACACAGAGCCTGGAATTTAACTCCATTTCTGAAGGGAAACACACAGCATAGTTCTCTTCGAGGGATCACACTCTGCTGTAGAGCAAGAAGCACGCTCTTGCTTTCTAGAGTCTCTAATACAGCCGGAAACATGAGTGTGCTCAGAACAAAAGAACGGTGTTTCCTACACATACGGGCCATATCTCGTTCAACTCTGCTTCTGAAACTGAAAGAAACCTCAGGTCTTCTAACATCCAATGCTTGTCAGTTAAGATGAGAAACGTGTGAGCTTCGTGAACGATGTAGTTCTTTTGATCTGAAAAATGACTGCACTTACTTGAAATGAAGTCTTGCTTGTAGGAAGACACAGAGCCTGGAATTTAACTCCATTTCTGCAGGGAAACACACAGCATAGTTCTCTTCGATGGATCACACTCTGCTGTAGAGCAAGAAGCACGCTCTTGCTTTCTAGAGTCTCTAATACAGCCGGAAACATGAGTGTGCTCAGAACAAAAGAACGGTGTTTCCTACACATAGGGGCCATATCTCGTTCAACTCTGCTTCTGAAACTGAAAGAAACCTCAGGTCTTCTAACATCCAATGCTTGTCAGTTAAGATGAGAAACGTGTGAGCTTCGTGAACGATGTAGTTCGTTTGAGCTGAAAAGTGACTGCCCTTACCTGAAACGAAGTCGTGCTTGTAGGAACACACAGAGCCTGGAATTTAACCCATTTCTGAAGGGAAACACACAGAATTGTTCTCATTGATGGATCACACTCTGCTTTAGAGCCAGAAGCACGCTCTTGCTTTCCAGGATCTCTAAGACAGCAGGAAATGTGAGTGTGATGAGAACAAAAGAAGGGTGTTCCCTACACATACGGACCATATCTAGTACAACTCTGCCTCCGAAATTGATACAAAGCACAGGTCCTGTAACATCCAATGCTTGTCTGTGAAGGGGAGAAACGTGAGAGCTTCGTGAACGATGTAGATCATTTGAGCTGAAAAGTTACTGCCCTTACTTGAAACGAAGTCTTGCTTTTAGGTAGACACAGAGCCTGGAAAATAACTCCATTTCTGAAGGGAAACACACAGCATAGTTCTCATCGATGGATCACACTCTGCTTTAGAGGAAGAAACACGCTCTTGCTTTCTAGAGTCTCTAATAGAGCAGGAAACTTGAGTGTGCTCAGAACAAAAGAACTGTGTTTCCTACACATATGGGCCATATCTAGTTCAACTCTGCTTCTGAAACTGAAACAAACCACAGGTCCTCTAACATCCAATGCTTGTCAGTTAAGATGAGAATCGTTTGAGCTTTGTGAACGATGTAGTTCGTTTGAGCTGTAAAGTAACTGCCCTTACTTGAATCCATGTCTTCCTTGTAGGAAGACTCAGAGCATGGGATTTAACTCCATTTCTGAAGTGAAACACACAGCAGAGTACTCATCCATTGATCACACTCTGCTTTAGAGCGAGAAGCACGCTCTTGCTTTCTAGAGTCTCTAAGACAGCAGAAAACGTGAGTGTGCTGAGAACAAAGAACGGTGGTTCCTACACATACGGACCATATTAGTCCAACTCTGCTTCTGAAACTGATACAAAGCACTGGTCCTCTAACATCCAATGCTTGTCAGTTAAGATGAGAAACGTGTGAGCTTCGTGAACGATGTAGTACGTTTGAGGTGAAAAGTGACTGCCCGTACCTGAAAGGAAGTTGTGCTTGTAGGAACACACAGAGCCTGGAATTTAACTCCATTTCTGAAGGGAAACACACAGCATAGTTCTCTTCGATGGATCACACTCTGCTTTAGAGCAAGTAGCATGCTCTTGCTTTCTGGAGTCTCTAAATAACGCAGAAAACATGAGTGTGCACAGATGAAAAGAACGGTGTTTCCTATACAAACGGACCATATCTAGTTCAACTCTGCTTCTGAAACTGAAACAAACAAGAGGTCCTCTAACATCCAATGCTTCTCAGTTAAGATGAGAAACATGTGAGCTTCGTGAACGATGGAGTTCGTTTGAGCTGTAAAGTAACTGCCCTTACCTGAAACGAAGTCTTGCTTGTAGAAACACTCAGAGCCTGAGATTTAACTCCATTTCTGAAGAGAAACACACAGCAGAGTAAGCATCCATTGATCACACTCTGCTGCAGTGCCAGAAGCACGCTCTTGCTTTCCAGGGTCTCTAAGACAGCAGGAAATGTGAGTGTGATGAGAACAAAAGAAGGGTGTTCCCTACACATACAGACCATATCTAGTACAACTCTGCCTCCGAAATTGATACAAAGCACAGGTCCTCTAACATCCAATGCTTGTCATTTGAGGTGAAAAACGTGTGAGCTTCGTGAACGATGTAGTTCGTTTGAGCTGAAAAGTGACTGCCCTTACTTGAATGAAGTCTTGCTTGTAGGAAGACTCAGAGCATGGGATTTATCTCCATTTCTGAAGTGAAACACACAGCATAGTTCTCATCAATGGATCACACTCTGCTTTAGAGCAAGAAGCATGCTCTTGCTTTCTAGAGTCTCTAATACTGCAGGAAGGTGAGTGTGCTCAGAACAAAAGAACAGTGTTTCCTACATATACGGGCCATATCTAGTTCAACTCTGCTTCTGAAACTGAAACAAACCACAGTTCCTCTAACATCCAATGCTTGTCAGTTAAGATGAGAAACGTGTGAGATTCGTGAACGATGTAGAGCGTTTGAGCTGAAAAGTGACTGCCCTTACCTGAAACGACGTCGTGCTTATAGGAACACACAGAGCCTGGAATTTAACCCATTTCTGAAGGGAAACACACAACAGTGTTCTCATCCATTGATCACACTCTGCTTTAGAGCATGAAGCACGCCCTAACTTTCTAGAGTCTCTAAGAAAGCAAGAAACATGAGTTTGCTTAGAACAAATGAACGGTGTTTCCTACACATACGGACCATATGTAGTCAAACTCTGCTTCTGAAACTGATACAAAGCACTGGTCCTCTAACATTCAATGCTTGTCAGTTAAGATGAGAAACGTGTGAGCTTCGTGAACGATGTAGTTCTTTTGATCTGAAAAATGACTGCACTTACTTGAAAAGAAGTCTTGCTTGTAGGAAGACACAGAGCCTGGAATTTAACTCCATTTCTGAAGAGAAACACACAGCATAGTTCTCTTCGATGGATCACACTCTGCTTTAGAGCAAGAAGCACGCTCTTGCTTTCTTGAGTCTCTAATACAGCCGGAACCTTGAGTGTGCTCAGAATAAAAGAACGGTGTTTCCTACACATATGGGCCATATCTAGTTCAACTCTGCTTCCGAACCTGAAAGAAACCACAGGTCCTCTAACATCCAATGCTTGTCAGTTAAGATGTGAAACGTGTGAGATTCATGAACGATGTAGTTCGTTTGAGCTGTAAAGTAACTGCCCTTACCTGAAACGAATTCTTTCTTGTAGAAAGACTCAGAGACTGGGATTTAACTCCATTTCTGAAGTGAAACACAGAGCAGAGTTCTCATCCATTGATCACACTCTGCTTTAGAGCCAGAAGCACGCTCTTGCTTTCCAGGGTCTCTAAGACAGCAGGAAATGTTAGTGTGATGAGAACAAAAGAACGGGGTTCCCTACACATACAGACCATATCTAGCACAACTCTGCCTCTGAAATTGATACAAAGCACAGGTCCTCTAACATCCAATGCTTGTCAGTTAAGATGAGAAACGTGTGAGCTTCGTGAACGATGTAGATCGTATGAGCTGAAAAGTGACTGCCCTTACTTGAAACGAAGTCTTGCTTGTAGGAACACACAGAGCCTGGAATATAGCTCCATTTCTGAAGGGAAACACACAGCATAGTTCTCATCGATGGTTCACACTCTGCTTTAGAGCAAGAAGCACGATCTTGCTTTCTAGAATCTCTAATAGAGCGGGAAACATGAGTGTGCTCAGAACAAAAGAACTGTGTTTCCTACACATATGGGCCATGTCTATTTCAACTCTGCTTCTGAAACTGAAACAAACCACAGGTCCTCTAACATCCAAGGCTTGTCAGTTAAGATGAGAAACGTGTGAGCTTCCTGAACGATGTAGATCGTTTGAGCTGAAAAGTGACTGCCCTTTTCCTTGTAGGAAGACTCAGCGCATGGGATTTAACTCCATTTCTAAGTGAAACACACAGCAGAGTTCTCATCCATTGATCACCCTCTGCTTTAGAGCATGAAGCAAGCTCTTGCTTTCTAGAGGCTCTAAGACAGCAGAAAACGTGAGTGTTTTGAGAACAAAAGAACGGTGGTTCCTACACATACGTACCATATCTAGTCCAACTCTGCTTCTGAAACTGATACAAAGCACTGGTTCTCTAACATCCAATGCTTGTCAGTTAAGATGAGAAACGTGTGAGCTTTGTGAACGATGTAGATCGTTTGAGCTGAAAAGTGACTGCCCTTACTTGAAACGAAGTCTTGCTTGTAGGAAGACACAGAGCCTGGAATTTAACTCCATTTCTGAATGGAAACACACAGCATAGTTCTCAACGATGGACCGCACTCTGCTTTAGAGCAAGAAGCACGCCCTAGCATTCTAGAGTCTCTAATACAGCCGGAAACATGAGTGTGCTCTGAACAAAAGAATGGTGTTTCCTACACATACGGGCCATATCTCGTTGAACTCTGCTTCTGAAACTGAAACAAACCACAGGTCCTCTAACATCCAATGCTTGTCAGTTAAGATGAGAAATGTGTGAGCTTTGTGAACAATGTAGATCCTTTGAGCTGTAAAGTAACTGCCCTTACCTGAAATGAAGTCTTGCTTGTAGAAACACTCAGAGCCTGGGATTTAACTCCATTTCTGAAGTGAAACACAGAGCAGAGTTCTCATCCATTGATCACACTCTGCTGCAGTGCCAGAAGCACGCTCTTGCTTTCCAGGGTCTCTAAGACAGCAGGAAATGTGAGTGTGATGAGAACAAAAGAAGTATGTTCCCTACACATACGGACCATATCTAGTACAACTCTGCCTCTGAAATTGTTACAAAGCACAGGTCCTCTAACATCCAATGCTTGTCAGTTAAGGTGAGAAACGTGTGAGCTTCGTGAACGATGTAGATCATTTGAGCTGAAAAGTTACTGCCCTTACTTGAAACGAAGTCTTGCTTTTAGGTAGACACAGAGCCTGGAAAATAACTCCATTTCTGAAGGGAAACACACAGCATAGTTCTCATCGATGGATCACACTCTGCTTTAGAGGAAGAAACACGCTCTTGCTTTCTAGAGTCTCTAATAGAGCAGGAAACTTGAGTGTGCTCAGAACAAAAGAACTGTGTTTCCTACACATATGGGCCATATCTAGTTCAACTCTGCTTCTGAAACTGAAACAAACCACAGGTCCTCTAACATCCAATGCTTGTCAGTTAAGATGAGAATCGTTTGAGCTTTGTGAACGATGTAGTTCGTTTGAGCTGTAAAGTAACTGCCCTTACTTGAATCCATGTCTTCCTTGTAGGAAGACTCAGAGCATGGGATTTAACTCCATTTCTGAAGTGAAACACACAGCAGAGTACTCATCCATTGATCACACTCTGCTTTAGAGCGAGAAGCACGCTCTTGCTTTCTAGAGTCTCTAAGACAGCAGAAAACGTGAGTGTGCTGAGAACAAAGAACGGTGGTTCCTACACATACGGACCATATTAGTCCAACTCTGCTTCTGAAACTGATACAAAGCACTGGTCCTCTAACATCCAATGCTTGTCAGTTAAGATGAGAAACGTGTGAGCTTCGTGAACGATGTAGTACGTTTGAGGTGAAAAGTGACTGCCCGTACCTGAAAGGAAGTTGTGCTTGTAGGAACACACAGAGCCTGGAATTTAACTCCATTTCTGAAGGGAAACACACAGCATAGTTCTCTTCGATGGATCACACTCTGCTTTAGAGCAAGTAGCATGCTCTTGCTTTCTAGAGTCTCTAAATAACGCAGAAAACATGAGTGTGCACAGATGAAAAGAACGGTGTTTCCTATACAAACGGACCATATCTAGTTCAACTCTGCTTCTGAAACTGAAACAAACAAGAGGTCCTCTAACATCCAATGCTTCTCAGTTAAGATGAGAAACATGTGAGCTTCGTGAACGATGGAGTTCGTTTGAGCTGTAAAGTAACTGCCCTTACCTGAAACGAAGTCTTGCTTGTAGAAACACTCAGAGCCTGAGATTTAACTCCATTTCTGAAGAGAAACACACAGCAGAGTAAGCATCCATTGATCACACTCTGCTGCAGTGCCAGAAGCACGCTCTTGCTTTCCAGGGTCTCTAAGACAGCAGGAAATGTGAGTGTGATGAGAACAAAAGAAGGGTGTTCCCTACACATACAGACCATATCTAGTACAACTCTGCCTCCGAAATTGATACAAAGCACAGGTCCTCTAACATCCAATGCTTGTCATTTGAGGTGAAAAACGTGTGAGCTTCGTGAACGATGTAGTTCGTTTGAGCTGAAAAGTGACTGCCCTTACTTGAATGAAGTCTTGCTTGTAGGAAGACTCAGAGCATGGGATTTATCTCCATTTCTGAAGTGAAACACACAGCATAGTTCTCATCAATGGATCACACTCTGCTTTAGAGCAAGAAGCATGCTCTTGCTTTCTAGAGTCTCTAATACTGCAGGAAGGTGAGTGTGCTCAGAACAAAAGAACAGTGTTTCCTACATATACGGGCCATATCTAGTTCAACTCTGCTTCTGAAACTGAAACAAACCACAGTTCCTCTAACATCCAATGCTTGTCAGTTAAGATGAGAAACGTGTGAGATTCGTGAACGATGTAGAGCGTTTGAGCTGAAAAGTGACTGCCCTTACCTGAAACGACGTCGTGCTTATAGGAACACACAGAGCCTGGAATTTAACCCATTTCTGAAGGGAAACACACAACAGTGTTCTCATCCATTGATCACACTCTGCTTTAGAGCATGAAGCACGCCCTAACTTTCTAGAGTCTCTAAGAAAGCAAGAAACATGAGTTTGCTTAGAACAAATGAACGGTGTTTCCTACACATACGGACCATATGTAGTCAAACTCTGCTTCTGAAACTGATACAAAGCACTGGTCCTCTAACATTCAATGCTTGTCAGTTAAGATGAGAAACGTGTGAGCTTCGTGAACGATGTAGTTCTTTTGATCTGAAAAATGACTGCACTTACTTGAAAAGAAGTCTTGCTTGTAGGAAGACACAGAGCCTGGAATTTAACTCCATTTCTGAAGAGAAACACACAGCATAGTTCTCTTCGATGGATCACACTCTGCTTTAGAGCAAGAAGCACGCTCTTGCTTTCTTGAGTCTCTAATACAGCCGGAACCTTGAGTGTGCTCAGAATAAAAGAACGGTGTTTCCTACACATATGGGCCATATCTAGTTCAACTCTGCTTCCGAACCTGAAAGAAACCACAGGTCCTCTAACATCCAATGCTTGTCAGTTAAGATGTGAAACGTGTGAGATTCATGAACGATGTAGTTCGTTTGAGCTGTAAAGTAACTGCCCTTACCTGAAACGAATTCTTTCTTGTAGAAAGACTCAGAGACTGGGATTTAACTCCATTTCTGAAGTGAAACACAGAGCAGAGTTCTCATCCATTGATCACACTCTGCTTTAGAGCCAGAAGCACGCTCTTGCTTTCCAGGGTCTCTAAGACAGCAGGAAATGTTAGTGTGATGAGAACAAAAGAACGGGGTTCCCTACACATACAGACCATATCTAGCACAACTCTGCCTCTGAAATTGATACAAAGCACAGGTCCTCTAACATCCAATGCTTGTCAGTTAAGATGAGAAACGTGTGAGCTTCGTGAACGATGTAGATCGTATGAGCTGAAAAGTGACTGCCCTTACTTGAAACGAAGTCTTGCTTGTAGGAACACACAGAGCCTGGAATATAGCTCCATTTCTGAAGGGAAACACACAGCATAGTTCTCATCGATGGTTCACACTCTGCTTTAGAGCAAGAAGCACGATCTTGCTTTCTAGAATCTCTAATAGAGCGGGAAACATGAGTGTGCTCAGAACAAAAGAACTGTGTTTCCTACACATATGGGCCATGTCTATTTCAACTCTGCTTCTGAAACTGAAACAAACCACAGGTCCTCTAACATCCAAGGCTTGTCAGTTAAGATGAGAAACGTGTGAGCTTCCTGAACGATGTAGATCGTTTGAGCTGAAAAGTGACTGCCCTTTTCCTTGTAGGAAGACTCAGCGCATGGGATTTAACTCCATTTCTAAGTGAAACACACAGCAGAGTTCTCATCCATTGATCACCCTCTGCTTTAGAGCATGAAGCAAGCTCTTGCTTTCTAGAGGCTCTAAGACAGCAGAAAACGTGAGTGTTTTGAGAACAAAAGAACGGTGGTTCCTACACATACGTACCATATCTAGTCCAACTCTGCTTCTGAAACTGATACAAAGCACTGGTTCTCTAACATCCAATGCTTGTCAGTTAAGATGAGAAACGTGTGAGCTTTGTGAACGATGTAGATCGTTTGAGCTGAAAAGTGACTGCCCTTACTTGAAACGAAGTCTTGCTTGTAGGAAGACACAGAGCCTGGAATTTAACTCCATTTCTGAATGGAAACACACAGCATAGTTCTCAACGATGGACCGCACTCTGCTTTAGAGCAAGAAGCACGCCCTAGCATTCTAGAGTCTCTAATACAGCCGGAAACATGAGTGTGCTCTGAACAAAAGAATGGTGTTTCCTACACATACGGGCCATATCTCGTTGAACTCTGCTTCTGAAACTGAAACAAACCACAGGTCCTCTAACATCCAATGCTTGTCAGTTAAGATGAGAAATGTGTGAGCTTTGTGAACAATGTAGATCCTTTGAGCTGTAAAGTAACTGCCCTTACCTGAAATGAAGTCTTGCTTGTAGAAACACTCAGAGCCTGGGATTTAACTCCATTTCTGAAGTGAAACACACAGCAGAGTTCTCATCCATTGATCACACTCTGCTGCAGTGCCAGAAGCACGCTCTTGCTTTCCAGGGTCTCTAAGACAGCAGGAAATGTGAGTGTGATGAGAACAAAAGAAGTATGTTCCCTACACATACGGACCATATCTAGTACAACTCTGCCTCTGAAATTGTTACAAAGCACAGGTCCTCTAACATCCAATGCTTGTCAGTTAAGGTGAGAAACGTGTGAGCTTCGTGAACGATGTAGATCATTTGAGCTGAAAAGTTACTGCCCTTACTTGAAACGAAGTCTTGCTTTTAGGTAGACACAGAGCCTGGAAAATAACTCCATTTCTGAAGGGAAACACACAGCATAGTTCTCATCGATGGATCACACTCTGCTTTAGAGGAAGAAACACGCTCTTGCTTTCTAGAGTCTCTAATAGAGCAGGAAACTTGAGTGTGCTCAGAACAAAAGAACTGTGTTTCCTACACATATGGGCCATATCTAGTTCAACTCTGCTTCTGAAACTGAAACAAACCACAGGTCCTCTAACATCCAATGCTTGTCAGTTAAGATGAGAATCGTTTGAGCTTTGTGAACGATGTAGTTCGTTTGAGCTGTAAAGTAACTGCCCTTACTTGAATCCATGTCTTCCTTGTAGGAAGACTCAGAGCATGGGATTTAACTCCATTTCTGAAGTGAAACACACAGCAGAGTACTCATCCATTGATCACACTCTGCTTTAGAGCGAGAAGCACGCTCTTGCTTTCTAGAGTCTCTAAGACAGCAGAAAACGTGAGTGTGCTGAGAACAAAGAACGGTGGTTCCTACACATACGGACCATATTAGTCCAACTCTGCTTCTGAAACTGATACAAAGCACTGGTCCTCTAACATCCAATGCTTGTCAGTTAAGATGAGAAACGTGTGAGCTTCGTGAACGATGTAGTACGTTTGAGGTGAAAAGTGACTGCCCGTACCTGAAAGGAAGTTGTGCTTGTAGGAACACACAGAGCCTGGAATTTAACTCCATTTCTGAAGGGAAACACACAGCATAGTTCTCTTCGATGGATCACACTCTGCTTTAGAGCAAGTAGCATGCTCTTGCTTTCTAGAGTCTCTAAATAACGCAGAAAACATGAGTGTGCACAGATGAAAAGAACGGTGTTTCCTATACAAACGGACCATATCTAGTTCAACTCTGCTTCTGAAACTGAAACAAACAAGAGGTCCTCTAACATCCAATGCTTCTCAGTTAAGATGAGAAACATGTGAGCTTCGTGAACGATGGAGTTCGTTTGAGCTGTAAAGTAACTGCCCTTACCTGAAACGAAGTCTTGCTTGTAGAAACACTCAGAGCCTGAGATTTAACTCCATTTCTGAAGAGAAACACACAGCAGAGTAAGCATCCATTGATCACACTCTGCTGCAGTGCCAGAAGCACGCTCTTGCTTTCCAGGGTCTCTAAGACAGCAGGAAATGTGAGTGTGATGAGAACAAAAGAAGGGTGTTCCCTACACATACAGACCATATCTAGTACAACTCTGCCTCCGAAATTGATACAAAGCACAGGTCCTCTAACATCCAATGCTTGTCATTTGAGGTGAAAAACGTGTGAGCTTCGTGAACGATGTAGTTCGTTTGAGCTGAAAAGTGACTGCCCTTACTTGAATGAAGTCTTGCTTGTAGGAAGACTCAGAGCATGGGATTTATCTCCATTTCTGAAGTGAAACACACAGCATAGTTCTCATCAATGGATCACACTCTGCTTTAGAGCAAGAAGCATGCTCTTGCTTTCTAGAGTCTCTAATACTGCAGGAAGGTGAGTGTGCTCAGAACAAAAGAACAGTGTTTCCTACATATACGGGCCATATCTAGTTCAACTCTGCTTCTGAAACTGAAACAAACCACAGTTCCTCTAACATCCAATGCTTGTCAGTTAAGATGAGAAACGTGTGAGATTCGTGAACGATGTAGAGCGTTTGAGCTGAAAAGTGACTGCCCTTACCTGAAACGACGTCGTGCTTATAGGAACACACAGAGCCTGGAATTTAACCCATTTCTGAAGGGAAACACACAACAGTGTTCTCATCCATTGATCACACTCTGCTTTAGAGCATGAAGCACGCCCTAACTTTCTAGAGTCTCTAAGAAAGCAAGAAACATGAGTTTGCTTAGAACAAATGAACGGTGTTTCCTACACATACGGACCATATGTAGTCAAACTCTGCTTCTGAAACTGATACAAAGCACTGGTCCTCTAACATTCAATGCTTGTCAGTTAAGATGAGAAACGTGTGAGCTTCGTGAACGATGTAGTTCTTTTGATCTGAAAAATGACTGCACTTACTTGAAAAGAAGTCTTGCTTGTAGGAAGACACAGAGCCTGGAATTTAACTCCATTTCTGAAGAGAAACACACAGCATAGTTCTCTTCGATGGATCACACTCTGCTTTAGAGCAAGAAGCACGCTCTTGCTTTCTTGAGTCTCTAATACAGCCGGAACCTTGAGTGTGCTCAGAATAAAAGAACGGTGTTTCCTACACATATGGGCCATATCTAGTTCAACTCTGCTTCCGAACCTGAAAGAAACCACAGGTCCTCTAACATCCAATGCTTGTCAGTTAAGATGTGAAACGTGTGAGATTCATGAACGATGTAGTTCGTTTGAGCTGTAAAGTAACTGCCCTTACCTGAAACGAATTCTTTCTTGTAGAAAGACTCAGAGACTGGGATTTAACTCCATTTCTGAAGTGAAACACAGAGCAGAGTTCTCATCCATTGATCACACTCTGCTTTAGAGCCAGAAGCACGCTCTTGCTTTCCAGGGTCTCTAAGACAGCAGGAAATGTTAGTGTGATGAGAACAAAAGAACGGGGTTCCCTACACATACAGACCATATCTAGCACAACTCTGCCTCTGAAATTGATACAAAGCACAGGTCCTCTAACATCCAATGCTTGTCAGTTAAGATGAGAAACGTGTGAGCTTCGTGAACGATGTAGATCGTATGAGCTGAAAAGTGACTGCCCTTACTTGAAACGAAGTCTTGCTTGTAGGAACACACAGAGCCTGGAATATAGCTCCATTTCTGAAGGGAAACACACAGCATAGTTCTCATCGATGGTTCACACTCTGCTTTAGAGCAAGAAGCACGATCTTGCTTTCTAGAATCTCTAATAGAGCGGGAAACATGAGTGTGCTCAGAACAAAAGAACTGTGTTTCCTACACATATGGGCCATGTCTATTTCAACTCTGCTTCTGAAACTGAAACAAACCACAGGTCCTCTAACATCCAAGGCTTGTCAGTTAAGATGAGAAACGTGTGAGCTTCCTGAACGATGTAGATCGTTTGAGCTGAAAAGTGACTGCCCTTTTCCTTGTAGGAAGACTCAGCGCATGGGATTTAACTCCATTTCTAAGTGAAACACACAGCAGAGTTCTCATCCATTGATCACCCTCTGCTTTAGAGCATGAAGCAAGCTCTTGCTTTCTAGAGGCTCTAAGACAGCAGAAAACGTGAGTGTTTTGAGAACAAAAGAACGGTGGTTCCTACACATACGTACCATATCTAGTCCAACTCTGCTTCTGAAACTGATACAAAGCACTGGTTCTCTAACATCCAATGCTTGTCAGTTAAGATGAGAAACGTGTGAGCTTTGTGAACGATGTAGATCGTTTGAGCTGAAAAGTGACTGCCCTTACTTGAAACGAAGTCTTGCTTGTAGGAAGACACAGAGCCTGGAATTTAACTCCATTTCTGAATGGAAACACACAGCATAGTTCTCAACGATGGACCGCACTCTGCTTTAGAGCAAGAAGCACGCCCTAGCATTCTAGAGTCTCTAATACAGCCGGAAACATGAGTGTGCTCTGAACAAAAGAATGGTGTTTCCTACACATACGGGCCATATCTCGTTGAACTCTGCTTCTGAAACTGAAACAAACCACAGGTCCTCTAACATCCAATGCTTGTCAGTTAAGATGAGAAATGTGTGAGCTTTGTGAACAATGTAGATCCTTTGAGCTGTAAAGTAACTGCCCTTACCTGAAATGAAGTCTTGCTTGTAGAAACACTCAGAGCCTGGGATTTAACTCCATTTCTGAAGTGAAACACACAGCAGAGTTCTCATCCATTGATCACACTCTGCTGCAGTGCCAGAAGCACGCTCTTGCTTTCCAGGGTCTCTAAGACAGCAGGAAATGTGAGTGTGATGAGAACAAAAGAAGTATGTTCCCTACACATACGGACCATATCTAGTACAACTCTGCCTCTGAAATTGTTACAAAGCACAGGTCCTCTAACATCCAATGCTTGTCAGTTAAGGTGAGAAACGTGTGAGCTTCGTGAACGATGTAGATCATTTGAGCTGAAAAGTGACTGCCCTTACTTGAAACGAAGTCTTGCTTGTAGGAAGACACAGAGCCTGGAATATAACTCCATTTATGAAGGGAAACACACAGCATAGTTCTCATCGATGGATCACACTCTGCTTTAGAGCATGAAGCACGCTCTTGCTTTCTAGTGTCTCTAAGACAGCAGAAAACGTGAGTGTGCTGAGAACAAAAGAACGGTGGTTCCTACACATACGGAATATATCTAGTCCAACTCTGCTTCTGAAACTGATACAAAGCACTGGTCCTCTAACATCCAATGCTTGTCATTTAAGATGAGAAACGTGTGAGCTTCGTGAAGGATGTAGTTCATTTGAGGTAAAAAGTGACTGCCTGTACCTGAAACGAAATCGTGCTTGTAGGAACACACAGAGCCTGGAATTGAACTCCATTTCTGAAGGGAAACACACAGCATAGTTCGCATCGATGGATCACACTCTGCTTTAGAGCAAGTAGCATGCTCTTGCTTTCTAGAGTCTCTAATACCACAGAAAACGTGAGTGTGCTCAGATGAAAAGAACGGTGTTTCCTACACATACGGGCCATATCTCGTTCAACTCTGCTTCTGAAACTGAAAGAAACCTCAGGTCTTCTAACATGCAATGCTTGTCAGTTAAGATGAGAAACGTGTGAGCTTCGTGAACGATGTAGTTCGTTTGAGCTGAAAAGTGACTGCCCTTACCTGAAACGAAGTCGTGCTTGTAGGAACACACAGAGCCTGGAATTTAACCCATTTCTGAAGGGAAACACACAGAATTGTTCTCATTGATGGATCACACTCTGCTTTAGAGCCAGAAGCACGCTCTTGCTTTCCAGGATCTCTAAGACAGCAGGAAATGTGAGTGTGATGAGAACAAAAGAACGGTGTTCCCTACACATACGGACCATATCTAGTCCAACTCTGCTTCTGAAACTGATACAAAGCACTGGTCCTCTAACATCCAATGCTTGTCATTTAAGATGAGAAACGTGTGAGGTTCGTGAACGATGTAGTTCGTTTGAGGTGAAAAGTGATTGCCTGTACCTGAAACGAAATCGTGCTTGTAGGAACACACAGAGCCTGGAATTGAACTCCATTTCTGAAGGGAAACACACAGCATAGTTCGCATCGATGGATCACACTCTACTTTAGAGCAAGTAGCATGCTCTTGCTTTCTAGAGTCTCTAATACCACAGAAAACGTGAGTGTGCTCAGATGAAAAGAACGGTGTTTCCTACACATACGGACCATATCTAGTTAAACTCTGCTTCTGAAACTGAAACAAACCAGAGGTCGTCTAACATCCAACGCTTCTCAGTTAAGATGGGAATCGTGTGAGCTTCGTGAACGATGGAGTTCGTTTGAGCTGTAAAGTAACTGCCCTTACCTGAAACGAAGTCTTGCTTGTAGGAAGACTCAGAGCCTGGGATTTAACTCCATTTCTGAAGTGAAACGCACAACAGAGTTCTCATCCATTGAACACACTCTGCTTTAGAGCATGAAGCAGGCCCTAACTTTCTAGAGTCTCTAAGAAAGCAAGAAACATGAGTTTGCTGAGAACAAATGAACGGTGTTTCCTACACATACGGACCATATCTAGTCCAACACTGCTTCTGAAACTGATACAAAGCACTGGTCCTCTAACATTCAATGCTTGTCAGTTAAGATGAGAAACGTGTGAGTTTCGTGAACGATGTAGTTCTTTTGATCTGAAAAATGACTGCACTTACTTGAAATGAAGTCTTGCTTGTAGGAAGACACAGAGCCTGGAATTTAACTCCATTTCTGAAGGGAAACACACAGCATAGTTCTCTTCGAGGGATCACACTCTGCTGTAGAGCAAGAAGCACGCTCTTGCTTTCTAGAGTCTCTAATACAGCCGGAAACTTGAGTGTGCTCAGAACAAAAGAACGGTGTTTCCTACACATACGGGCCATATCTCGTTCAACTCTGCTTCTGAAACTGAAAGAAACCTCAGGTCTTCTAACATCCAATGCTTGTCAGTTAAGATGAGAAACGTGTGAGCTTCGTGAACGATGTAGTTCGTTTGAGCTGAAAAGTGACTGCCCTTACCTGAAACGAAGTCGTTCTTGTAGGAACACACAGAGCCTGGAATTTAACCCATTTCTGAAGGGAAACACACAGCATTGTTCTCATTGTTGGATCACACTCTGCTTTAGAGCCAGAAGCACGCTCTTGCTTTCCAGGATCTCTAAGACAGCAGGAAATGTGAGTGTGATGAGAACAAAAGAACGGTGTTCCCTACACATACGGACCATATCTAGTACAACTCTGCCTCCAAAATTGATACAAAGCACAGGTCCTGTAACATCCAATGCTTGTCTGTGAAGGTTAGAAACGTGAGAGCTTCGTGAACGATGTAGATCATTTGAGCTGAAAAGTTACTGCCCTTACTTGAAACGAAGTCTTGCTTTTAGGTAGACACAGAGCCTTTAATATAACTCCATTTCTGAAGGGAAACACACAGCATAGTTCTCATCGATGGATCACACTCTGCTTTAGAGGAAGAAACACGCTCTTGCTTTCTAGAGTCTCTAATAGAGCAGGAAACTTGAGTGTGCTCAGAACAAAAGAACTGTGTTTCCTACACATATGGGCCATATCTAGTTCAACTCTGCTTCTGAAACTGAAACAAACCACAGGTCCTCTAGCATCCAATGCTTGTCAGTTAAGATGAGAATCGTGTGAGCTTTGTGAACGATGTAGTTCGTTTGAGCTGTAAAGTAACTGCCCTTACTTGAATCCATGTCTTCCTTGTAGGAAGACTCAGAGCATGGGATTTAACTCCATTTCTGAAGTGAAACACACAGCAGAGTACTCATCCATTGATCACACTCTGCTTTAGAGCGAGAAGCACGCTCTTGCTTTCTAGAGTCTCTAAGACAGCAGAAAACGTGAGTGTGCTGAGAACAAAGAACGTTGCTTCCTACACATACGGACCATATTAGTCCAACTCTGCTTCTGAAACTGATACAAAGCACTGGTCCTCTAACATCCAATGCTTTTCAGTTAAGATGAGAAACGTGTGAGCTTCGTGAACGATGTAGTACGTTTGAGGTGAAAAGTGACTGCCCGTACCTGAAAGGAAGTTGTGCTTGTAGGAACACACAGAGCATGGAATTTAACTCCATTTCTGAAGGGAAACACACAGCATAGTTCTCTTCGATGGATCACACTCTGCTTTAGAGCAAGTAGCATGCTCTTGCTTTCTAGAGTCTCTAAATAACGCAGAAAACATGAGTGTGCACAGATGAAAAGAACGGTGTTTCCTATACAAACGGACCATATCTAGTTCTACTCTGCTTCTGAAACTGAAAAAACCAGAGGTCCTCTAACATCCAATGCTTCTCAGTTAAGATGAGAAACATGTGAGCTTCGTGAACGATGGAGTTCGTTTGAGCTGTAAAGTAACTGCCCTTACCTGAAACGAAGTCTTGCTTGTAGGAAGACTCAGAGACTGGGATTTAACTCCATTTCTGAAGTGAAACACACAACAGAGTTCTCATCCATTGATCACACTCTGCTTTAGAGCAAGAAGCACGCCCTAACTTTCTAGAGTCTCTAAGACAGCAAGAAACATGAATTTGCTGAGAACAAATGAACGGTGTTTCCTACATATACAGACCATATCTAGTCCAACTCTGCTTCTGAAACTGAAACAAACCACATGTCCTCTAACATCCAATGCTTGTCAGTTTAGATGAGAAACGTGTGAGCTTTGTGAACGATGTAGTTCGTTTGAGCTGAAAAGTGACTGCCCTTACTTGCATGAAGTCTTGCATGTAGGAAGACTCAGAGCATGGGATTTAACTCCATTTCTGAAGTGAAACACACAGCATAGTTCTCATCGATGGATCACACTCTGCTTTAGAGCAAGAAGCATGCTCTTGCTTTCTAGAGTCTCTAATACCGCAGGAAACGTGAGTGTGCTCAGAACAAAAGAACGGTGTTTCCTACAAATATGGGCCATATCTAGTTCAACTCTGCTTCTGAAACTGAATCAAACCACAGGTCCTCTAACATCCAATGCTTGTCAGTTAAGATGATAAATGTGTGAGCTTCGTGAACGATGTAGATCCTTTGAGCTGTAAAGTAACTGCCCTTACCTGAAACGAAGTCTTGCTTGTAGAAACACTCAGAGCCTGGGATTTAACTCGATTTCTGAAGTGAAACACACAATAGAGTAAGCATCCATTGATCACACTCTGCTGCAGTGCCAGAAGCACGCTCTTGCTTTCCAGGGTCTCTAAGACAGCACGAAATGTGAGTGTGATGAGAACAAAAGAAGGGTGTTCCCTACACATACGGACCATATCTAGTACAACTCTGCCTCCGAAATTGATACAAAGCACAGGTCCTCTAACATCCAATGCTTGTCATTTAAGGTGAGAAACGTGTGAGCTTCGTGAACGATGTAGTTCGTTTGAGCTGAAAAGTGACTGCCCTTACTTGAATGAAGTCTTGCTTGTAGGAAGACTCAGAGCATGGGATTTAACTCCATTTCTGAAGTGAAACACACAGCATAGTTCTCATCGATGGATCACACTCTGCTTTAGAGCAAGAAGCATGCTCTTGCTTTCTAGAGTCTCTAATACCGCAGGAAGGTGAGTGTCCTCAGAACAAAAGAACAGTGTTTCCTACACATACGGGCCATATCTAGTTCAACTCTGCTTCTGAAACTGAAACAAACCACAGTTCCTCTAACATCCAATGCTTGTCAGTTAAGATGAGAAACGTGTGAGCTTCGTGAACGATGTAGAGCGTTTGAGCTGAAAAGTGACTGCCCTTACCTGAAACGACGTCGTGCTTATAGGAACACACAGAGCCTGGAATTTAACCCATTTCTGAAGGGAAACACACAGCATTGTTCTCATTGATGGATCACACTCTGCTTTAGTGCCAGAAGCACGCTCTTGCTTTCCAGGGTCTATAAGACAGCAGGAAATGGGACTGTGATGAGAACAAAAGAACGGTGTTCCCTACACATACGGACCATATCTCGTACAACTCTGCCTCTGAAATTGATACAAAGCACAGGTCCTCTAACATCCAATGCTTGTCAGTTAAGATGAGAAACGTGTGCGCTTCGTGAATGATGTAGATCGTTTGAGCTGAAAAGTGACTGCCCTTACTTGAAATGAAGTCTTGCTTGTAGGAACACACAGAGTCTGGAATTTAACCCATTTCTGAAGGGAAACACACAACAGTGTTCTCATCCATTGATCACACTCTGCTTTAGAGCATGAAGCACGCCCTAACTTTCTAGAGTCTCTAAGAAAGCAAGAAACATGAGTTTGCTTAGAACAAATGAACGGTGTTTCCTACACATACGGACCATATGTAGTCAAACTCTGCTTCTGAAACTGATACAAAGCACTGGACCTCTAACATTCAATGCTTGTCAGTTAAGATGAGAAACGTGTGAGCTTCGTGAAAGATGTAGTTCTTTTGATCTGAAAAATGACTGCACTTACTTGAAAAGAAGTCTTGCTTGTAGGAAGACACAGAGCCTGGAATTTAACTCCATTTCTGAAGAGAAACACACAGCATAGTTCTCTTCGATGGATCACACTCTGCTTTAGAGCAAGAAGCACGCTCTTGCTTTCTTGAGTGTCTAATACAGCCGGAACCTTGAGTGTGCTCAGAATAAAAGAACGGTGTTTCCTACACATATGGGCCATATCTAGTTCAACTCTGCTTCTGAACCTGAAAGAAACCACAGGTCCTCTAACATCCAATGCTTGTCAGTTAAGATGTGAAACGTGTGAGGTTCGTGAACGATGTAGTTCGTTTGAGCTGTAAAGTAACTGCCCTTACCTGAAATGAATTCTTGCTTGTAGAAAGACTCAGAGCCTGGGATTTAACTCCATTTCTGAAGTGAAACACAGAGCAGAGTTCTCATCCATTGATCACACTCTGCTTTAGAGCCAGAAGCACGCTCTTGCTTTCCAGGGTCTCTAAGACAGCAGGAAATGTGAGTGTGATGAGAACAAAAGAACGGTGTTCCCTACACATACAGACCATATCTAGCACAACTCTGCCTCTGAAATTGATACAAAGCACAGGTCCTCTAACATCCAATGCTTGTCAGTTAAGATGAGAAACGTGTGAGCTTCGTGAACGATGTAGATCGTATGAGCTGTAAAGTGACTGCCCTTACTTGAAACGAAGTCTTGCTTGTAGGAACACACAGAGCCTGGAATATAGCTCCATTTCTGAAGGGAAACACACAGCATAGTTCTCATCGATGGTTCACACTCTGCTTTAGAGCAAGAAGCACAATCTTGCTTTCTAGAGTCTCTAATAGAGCGGGAAACATGAGTGTGCTCAGAACAAAAGAACTGTGTTTCCTACACATATGGGCCATGTCTATTTCAACTCTGCTTCTGAAACTGAAACAAACCACAGGTCCTCTAACATCCAAGGCTTGTCAGTTAAGATGAGAAACGTGTGAGCTTCGTGATCGATGTAGATCGTTTGAGCTGAAAAGTGACTGCCCTTATTGAAACGATGTCTTCCTTGTAGGAAGACTCAGAGCATGGGATTTAACTCCATTTCTAAGTGAAACACACAGCAGAGTTCTCATCCATTGATCACACTCTGCTTTAGAGCATGAAGCAAGCTCTTGCTTTCTAGAGGCTCTAAGACAGCAGAAAACGTGAGTGTTTTGAGAACAAAAGAACGGTGGTTCCTACACATACGTACCATATCTAGTCCAACTCTGCTTCTGAAACTGATACAAAGCACTGGTTCTCTAACATCCAATGCTTGTCAGTTAAGATGAGAAACGTGTGAGCTTTGTGAACGATGTAGATCGTTTGAGCTGAAAAGTGACTGCCCTTACTTGAAACGAAGTCTTGCTTGTAGGAAGACACAGAGCCTGGAATTTAACTCCATTTCTGAATGGAAACACACAGCATAGTTCTCAACGATGGACCGCACTCTGCTTTAGAGCAAGAAGCACGCCCTAGCATTCTAGAGTCTCTAATACAGCCAGAAACATGAGTGTGCTCAGAACAAAAGAATGGTGTTTCCTACACATACGAGCCATATCTCGTTGAACTCTGCTTCTGAAACTGAAACAAACCACAGGTCCTCTAACATCCAATGCTTGTCAGTTAAGATGAGAAATGTGTGAGCTTTGTGAACGATGTAGATCCTTTGAGCTGTAAAGTAACTGCCCTTACCTGAAATGAAGTCTTGCTTGTAGAAACACTCAGAGCCTGGGATTTAACTCCATTTCTGAAGTGAAACACACAGCAGAGTTCTCATCCATTGATCACACTCTGCTGCAGTGCCAGAAGCACGCTCTTGCTTTCCAGGGTCTCTAAGACAGCAGGAAATGTGAGTGTGATGAGAACAAAAGAAGTATGTTCCCTACACATACGGACCATATCTAGTACAACTCTGCCTCTGAAATTGTTACAAAGCACAGGTCCTCTAACATCCAATGCTTGTCAGTTAAGGTGAGAAACGTGTGAGCTTCGTGAACGATGTAGATCATTTGAGCTGAAAAGTGACTGCCCTTACTTGAAACGAAGTCTTGCTTGTAGGAAGACACAGAGCCTGGAATATAACTCCATTTATGAAGGGAAACACACAGCATAGTTCTCATCGATGGAATTACACTCTGCTTTAGAGCATGAAGCACGCTCTTGCTTTCTAGACTCTCTAAGACACCAGAAAACGTGAGTGTGCTGAGAACAAAAGAACGGTGGTTCCTACACATACGGACCATATCTAGTCCAACTCTGCTTCTGAAACTGATACAAAGCACTGGTCCTCTAACATCCAATGCTTGTCATTTAAGATGAGAAACGTGTGATCTTCGTGAACGATGTAGTTCGTTTGAGGTGAAAAGTGACTGCCTGTACCTGAAACGAAATCGTGCTTGTAGGAACACACAGAGCCTGGAAATGAACTCCATTTCTGAAGGGAAACACACAGCATAGTTCGCATCGATAGATCACACTCTGCTTTAGAGCAAGTAGCATGCTCTTGCTTTCTAGAGTCTCTAATACCGCAGAAAACCTGAGTGTGCTCAGATGAAAAGAACGGTATTTCCTACACATACGGACCATATCTAGTTCAACTCTGCTTCTGAAACTGAAACAAACCAGAGGTCCTCTAACATCCAATGCTTCTCAGTTAAGATGGGAATCGTGTGAGCTTCGTGAACGATGGAGTTCGTTTGAGCTGTAAAGTAACTGCCCTTACCTGAAACGAAGTCTTGCTTGTAGGAAGACTCAGAGCCTGGGATTTAACTCCATTTCTGAAGTGAAACGCACAACAGAGTTCTCATCCATTGAACACACTCTGCTTTAGAGCATGAAGCAGGCCCTAACTTTCTAGAGTCTCTAAGAAAGCAAGAAACATGAGTTTGCTGAGAACAAATGAACGGTGTTTCCTACACGTATTGACCATATCTAGTCCAACACTGCTTCTGAAACTGATACAAAGCACTGGTCCTCTAACATTCAATGCTTGTCAGTTAAGATGAGAAACGTGTGAGCTTCATGAACGATGTAGTTCTTTTGATCTGAAAAATGACTGCACTTACTTGAAATGAAGTCTTGCTTGTAGGAAGACACAGAGCCTGGAATTTAACTCCATTTCTGAAGGGAAACACACAGCATAGTTCTCTTCGATGGATCACACTCTGCTGTAGAGCAAGAAGCACGCTCTTGCTTTCTAGAGTCTCTAATACAGCCGGAAACATGAGTGTGCTCAAAACAAAAGAACGGTGTTTCCTACACATACAGGCCATATCTCGTTCAACTCTGCTTCTGAAACTGAAAGAAACCTCAGGTCTTCTAACATGCAATGCTTGTCAGTTAAGATGAGAAACGTGTGAGCTTCGTGAACGATGTAGTTCGTTTGAGCTGAAAAGTGACTGCCCTTACCTGAAACGAAGTCTTGCTTGAAGGAAGACACAGAGCCTGGAATTTAACTCCATTTCTGAAGGGAAACACACAGCATAGTTCTCTTCGATGGATCACACTCTGCTTTAGAGCAAGAAGCACGCTCTTGCTTTGTAGAGTCTCTAATACAGCCGGAAACATGAGTGTGCTCAGAACAAAAGAACTGTGTTTCCTACACATAGGGCCATATCTAGTTCAACTCTGCTTCTGAAACTGAAACAAACCACAGGTCCTCTAACATCCAATGCTTGTCAGTTGAGATGAGAAACGTGTGAGCTTCGGGAACGATGTAGTTTTTTGAGCTGTAAAGTAATTGCCCTTACTTGAATCGAAGTCTTCCTTGTAGGAAGATTCAGAGCATGGGATTTAACCCCATTTCTGAAGTGAAACACACAGCAGAGTTCTCATCCATTGATCACACTCTGCTTTAGAGCAAGAAGCACGGTCTTGCTTTCTAGAGTCTCTAAGACATCAGAAAACGTGAGTGTGATGAGAACAAAAGCACGGTGGTTCCTACACATACGGACCATATCTAGTCAAACTCTGCTTCTGAAACTGATACAAAGCACTGGTCCTCTAACATCCAATGCTTGTCAGTTAAGATGAGAAACGTGTGAGCTTCGTGAACCATGTAGTTCGTTTGAGCTGAAAAGTGACTGCCCTTACTTGAAACGAAGTCTTGCTTGTAGGAAGACACAGAGATAGCGATTTAACTCCATTTCTGAAAGGAAACACACAGCATAGTTCTCATTGATGGATCACACTCTGCTTTAGAGCAAGTAGCATGCTCTTGCTTTCTAGAGTCTCTAATACCTCAGAAAACGTGAGTGTGCTCGGAAGAAAAGAAGGGTTTTTCCTACACATAAGGGCCATATCTAGTTCAACTCTGCTTCTGAAACTGAAACAAACCAGAGCTCCTCTAACATGCAATGCTTCTCAATTAAGATGAGAATCATGTGAGCTTCGTGAACGATGTTTTTCGTTTGAGCAGTAAAGTAACTGCCCTTACCTGAAACGAAGTCTTGCTTGTAGGAAGACTCAGAGCCTGGGATTTCACTCCATTTCTGAAGTGAAACACAAAGCAGAGTTCTCATCCATGGATCACACTCTGCTTTAGAGCCAGAAGCACGCTGTTGCTTTCCAGGGTCTCTAAGACAGCAGGAAATGTGAGTGTGATGAGAACAAAAGAACGGAGTTCCCTACCCATACCGACCATATCTAGTACAACTCTGCCTCTGAAATTGATACAAAGCACAGGGCCTCTAACATCCAATGCTTGTCAGTTAAGATGAGAAACGTGTGAGCTTCCTGAACGATGTAGATAGTTTGAGCTGAAGAGTGACTGCCCTTACTTGAAACGAAGTCTTGCTTGTAGGAAGACACAGAGCCAGGAATATAACTCCATTTCTGAAGGGAAACACACATCATAGTTCTCATCGGTGGATCACGCTCTGCTTTAGAGCAAGAAGCACGCTCTTGCTTTGTAGAGTCTCTAATAGAGCAGGAAACTTGAGTGTGCTCAGAACAAAAGAATTGTGTTTCCTACACATAGGGCCATATCTAGTTCAACTCTGCTTCTGAAACTGAAACAAACCAGAGGTCCTCTAACATCCAATGCTTGTCAGTTTAGATGAGAAACGTGTGAGCTTCGTCAACAATGTAGTTCGTTTGAGCTGTAAAGTAACTGCACTTACTTGAACCGAAGTCTTCCCTCTAGGAAGACTCAGAGCATGAGATTTAACCCCATTTCTGAAGTGAGACACACAGCAGATTTCTCATCCATTGATCACACTCTGCTTTAGAGCAAGAAGCATGCTCTTGCATTCTAGAGTCTCTAAGACGGCAGAAAACGTGAGTGTGCTGAGAACAAAAGAACGGTGGTTCCTACACATACGGACCATATCTAGTCCAACTCTGCTTCTGAAACTGATACAAAGCACTGGTCCTCTATCATGCAATGCTGGTCAGTTAAGATGAGAAATGTGTGAGCTTCGTGAATGATGTAGTTTGTTTGAGCTGAAAAGTGACTGCCCTTACCTGAAACGAAGTCGTGCTTGTAGGAACACAGATCCTGGAATTTAACTCCATTTCTGAAGGGAAACACACAGCATAGTTCTCATCAATGGATCACACTCAGCTTTAGAGCAAGAAGCATGCTCTTGCTTTCTAGAGTCTCTAATACCGCAGTAAACATGAGTGTGCTCAAAGAAAAGAACGGTGTTTCCTATACATACAGACCATATAAAGTTCAAATCTGCTTCTGGAACTGAAACAAACCAGAGGTCTTCTAACATTCAATGCTTCTCAGTTAAGATGA
The DNA here is from genome assembly GCA_949786385.1 of Onychomys leucogaster. NCBI lineage: Eukaryota > Metazoa > Chordata > Mammalia > Rodentia > Cricetidae > Onychomys > Onychomys leucogaster. The sequence goes on from CATKUP010000056.1 coordinate 2,097,026, forward strand.
GAAACATGTGAGCTTCGTGAACCATGGAGTTCGTTTGAGCTGTAAAGTAACTGCCCTTACCTGAAACAAAGTCTTGATTGTAGGAAGACTCAGAGCCTGGGATTTAACTCCATTTCTGAAGTGAAACACACAACAGAGTTCTCATCCATTGATCACACTCTGCTTTAGAGCAAGAAGCACGCCCTAACTTTCTAGAGTCTCTAAGACAGCAAGAAACATGAGTTTGCTGAGAACAAATGAACGGTGTTTCCTACACATACAGACAGTATGTAGTCCAACTCTGCTTCTGAAACTGATACAAAGCACTAGTCCTCTAACATTCAAGGCTTGTCAGTTAAGATTAGGATCGTGTGAGTTTCGTGAACGATGTAGTTCTTTTGATCTGAAAAATGACTGCACTTACTTGAAATGAAGTCTTGCTCGTAGGAAGACACAGAGCCTGGAATTTAACTCCATTTCTGAAGGGAAACACACAGCATAGTTCTCTTCGATGGATCACACTCTGGTTTAGAGCAAGAAGCACGCTCTTGCTTTCTAGAGTCTCTAATACAGCCGGAAACATGAGTGTGCTAAGAACAAAAGAACGGTGTTTCCTACACATACGGGCCATATCTCATTCAACTCTGCTTCTGATACTGAAACAAACCACAGGTCCTCTAACATTCAAGGCTTGTCAGTTAAGATGAGAAACGTGTGAGATTCATTAACGATGTAGTTCGTTTGAGCAGTAGAGTAACTGCCCTTACCTGAAACGAAGTCTTGCTTGTAGGAAGACTCAGAGCCTGGGATTTAACTCCATTTCTGAAGTGAAACACACAGCAGAGTTCTCATCCATTGATCACACTCTGCTTTAGAGCCAAAAGCACGCTCTTGCTTTCTAGAGTCTCTAAGACAGCAGAAAACGTGAGTGTGATGAGAACAAAAGAACAGTGGTTCCTACAAATACGGACCATATCTAGTCCAACTCTGCTTCTGAAACTGATACAAAGCACTGGTCCTCTAACATCCAATGCTTGTCAGTTAAGATGAGAAACGTGTGAGCTTCGTGAACGATGTAGTTCTTTTGTTCTGAAAAATGACTACACTTACTTGAAATGAAGTCTTGCTTGTAGGAAGACACAGAGCCTGGAATATAATTCCATTTCTGAAGGGAAACACTCAGCATAGTTCTCATCGATGGATCACACTCTGCTTTAGAGCAAGAAGCACGCATTTCTTTCTAGAGTCTCTAATAGAGCAGGAAACTTGAGTGTGCTCAGAACAAAAGAATTGTGTTTCCTACATATATGGGCCATATCTAGTTCAACTCTGCTTCTGAAACTGAAACAAACCACAGGTCCTCTAACATCCAATGCTTGTCAGTTAAGATGAGAATCGTGTGAGCTTCATGAACGATGTAGTTCGTTTGAGCTGTAAAGTAACTGCCCTTACTTGAATCCATGTCTTCCTTGTAGGAAGACTCAGAGCATGGGATTTAACTCCATTTCTAAGTGAAACACACAGCAGAGTTCTCATCCATTGATCACACTCTGCTTTAGAGCATGAAGCAAGCTCTTGCTTTCTAGAGGCTCTAAGACAGCAGAAAACGTGAGTGTTTTTGAGAACAAAAGAACGGTGGTTCCTACACATACGGACCATATCTAGTCTAACTCTGCTTCTGAAACTGATACAAAGCACTGGTTCTCTAACATCCAATGCTTGTCAGTTAAGATGAGAAACGTGTGAGCTTCGTGAACGATGTAGTTCGTTTGAGCTGATAATGACTGCCCTTACCTGAAATGAAGTCGTGCTTGTAGGAACACACAGAGCATGGAATTTAACTCCATTTCTGAATGGAAACACACAGGATAGTTCTCATCGATGGATCACACTCTGCTTTAGAGCAAGAAGCATGCTCTTGCTTTCTAGAGTCTCTAATAACACAGGAAACGTGAGTGTGCTCAGAACAAAAGAACGGTGTTTCCTACACATACGGACCATATCTAGTTCAACTCTGCTTCTGAAACTGAAATAAACCAGAGGTCCTCTAACATCCAATGCTTCTCAGTGAAGATGAGAAACATGTGAGCTTCGTGAACGATGGAGTTCGTTTGAGCTGTAAAATAACTGCCCTTACCTGAAACGAAGTCTTGCTTGTAGGAAGACTCAGAGCCTGGGATTTAACTCCATTTAAGAAGTGAAACACACAACAGAGATCTCATCCATTGATCACACTCTGCTTTAGAGCAAGAAGCACGCCCTAACTTTCTAGAGTCTCTAAGACAGCAAGAAACATGAGTTTGCTGAGAACAAATGATCGGTGTTTCCTACACATACAGACCATATCTAGTCCAACTCTGCTTCTGAAACTGATACAAAGCACTGGTCCTCTAACATTCAAGGCTTGTCAGTTAAGATTAGAAATGTGTGAGCTTCGTGAACGATGTAGTTCTTTTGTTCTGAAAAATGACTGCACTTACTTGAAATGAAGTCTTGCTTGTAGGAAGACACAGAGCCTGGAATATAACTCCATTTCTAAAGGGAAACACTCAGCATAGTTCTCATCGATGGATCACACTCTGCTTTAGAGCAAGAAGCACGCATTTCTTTCTAGAGTCTCTAATAGAGCAGGAAACTTGAGTGTGCTCAGAACAAAAGAATTGTGTTTCCTACACATATGGGCCATATCTAGTTCAACTCTGCTTCTGAAACTGAAACAAAGCACAGGTCCTCTAACATCCAATGCTTGTGAGTTAAGATGAGAATCGTGTGAGCTTCAGGAACGATGTAGTTCGTTTGAGCTGTAAAGTAACTGCCCTTACTTGAATCCATGTCTTCCTTTTAGGAAGACTCAGAGCATGGGATTTAACTCCATTTCTGAAGTGAAACACACAGCAGAGTTCTCATCCATTGATCACACTCGGCTGCAGTTCCAGAAGCACGCTCTTGCTTTCCAGGGTCTCTAAGACAGCAGGAAATGTGAATGTGATGAAAACAAAAGTAGGGTGTTCCCTACACATACAGACCTTATCTAGTCCAACTCTGCTTCTGAAACTGATACAAAGCACTGGTTCTCTAACATCCAATGCTTGTCACTTAAGATGAGAAACGTGTGAGCTTCGTGAACGATGTAGTTCATTTGATGTGAAAAGTGGCAGCCGTACCTGAAACGAAGTCGTGCTTGTAGGAACATACAGAGCCTGGGATTTAACTCCATTTCTAAAGGGAAACACACAGCGTATATTCGCATCGATGGATCACACTCTGCTTTAGAGCAAGTAGCATGCTCTTGCTTTCTAGAGTCTCTAATACCGCAGAAAACGTGAGTGTGCTCAGATGAAAAGAACGGTGTTCCTACACATACGGATCATATCTAGTTCAACTCTGCTTCTGAAACTGAAATAAACCAGAGGTCCTCTAACATCCAATGCTTCTCAGTGAAGATGAGAAACATGTGAGCTTTGTGAACGATGGAGTTCATTTGAGCTGTAAAGTAACTGCCCTTACCTGAAACGACGTCTTGCTTGTAGGAAGACTCAGAGCCTGGGATTTAACTCCATTTAAGAAGTGAAACACACAACAGAGTTCTCATCCATTGATCACACTCTGCTTTAGAGCAAGAAGCACGCTCTTGCTTTCTAGAGTCTCTAATACAGCCGGAAACATGATTGTGCTCAGAACAAAAGAACTGTGTTTCATATACATAGGGCCAAATCTAGTTCAACTCTGCTTCTAAAACTGAAACAAACCACAGGTCCTCTAACATCCAATGCTTGTCAGTTGAGATGAGAAACGTGTGAGCTTCGTGAATGATGTAGTTCTTTTGAGCTGTAAAGTAACTGCCATTACTTGAATCGAAGTCTTCCTTGTAGGAAGACTCAGAGCATGGGATTTAACTCCATTTCTGAAGTGAAACACACAGCAGAGTTCTCATCCATTGATCACACTCTGTTGCAGTGCCAGAAGCACGCTCTTGCTTTCCAGGGTCTCTAAGACAGCAGGAAATGTGAATGTGATGAAAACAAAAGAAGGGTGTTCCCTACACATACAGACCATATCTAGTCCAACTCTGCTTCTGAAACTGATACAAAGCACTGGTTCTCTAACATCCAATGCTTGTCAGTTAAGATGAGAAACGTGTGAGCTTCGTGAAGGATGTAGTTCATTTGAGGTGAAAAGTGGCAGCCGTACCTGAAACGAAGTCGTGCTTGTAGGAAGACACAGAGCCTGGAATATAACTCCATTTCTGAAGGGAAACACACAGAATAGTTCTCATCAATGGATCACACTCTGCTTTAGAGCAAGTAGCATGCTCTTGCTTTCTAGAGTCTCTAATACCGCAGAAAACGTGAGTGTGCTCAGATGAAAAGAACGGTGTTTCCTATACATACGGACCATATCTAGTTCAACTCTGCTTCTGAAACTGAAACAAACCAGAGGTCCTCTAACATCCAATGCTTGTCAGTTAAGATGAGAAACGTGTGAGCTTCGTGAACGATGTAGTTCCTTTGAGCAGCAAATTAACTGCCCATACCTGAAACAAAGTCTTGCTTGTAGGAAGACTCAGAGCCTGGGATTTAACTCCATTTCTGAAGTGAAACACACAGCAGAGTTCTCATCCATTGATCACACTCTGCTTTAGAGCTAGAAGCACGCTTTTACTTTCCAAGGTCTCTAAGACAGCAGGAAATGTGAGTGTGATGACAACAAAAGAACGGTGTGCCCTGCACTTACGGATCATATCTAGTACAACTCTGCCTCTGAAATTGATACTAAGCACAGGTCCTCTAACATCCAATGCTTGTCAGTTAAGATGAGAAACGTATGAGCTTCGTGAACGATGTAGTTCATTTGAGCTGAAAACTGACTGCCCTTACTTGAATGAAGTCTTGCATGTAGGAAGACTCAGAGCATGGGATTTAACTCCATTTCTTAAGGGAAACACTCAGCATAGTTCTCATCGATGGATCACACTCTGCTTTAGAGCAAGTAGAATGCTCTTGCTTTCTAGAGTCTCTAATAGAGCAAGAAACTTGAGTGTGCTCAGAACCAAAGAATTGTGTTTCCTACACATATGGGCCATATCTAGTTCAACTCTGCTTCTGAAACTGACACAAACCACAGGTCCTCTAACATCCAATGCTTGTCAGTTAAGATGAGAATCGTGTGAGCTTCATGAACGATGTAGTTCGTTTGAGCTGTAAAGTAACTGTCCTTACTTGACTTGATGTCTTCCTTGTAGGAAGACTCAGAGCCTGGGATTTAACTCCATTTCTGAAGTGAAACACACAGCAGAGTTCTCATCCATTGATCAAACTCTGCTTTAGAGCCAAAAGCACGCTCTTGCTTTCTAGAGTCTCTAAGACAGCAGAAAACGTGAGTGGGATGAGAACAAAAGAATGGTGGTTCCTACACATACGGACCATATCTAGTCCAACTCTGCTTCTGAAACTGATACAAAGCACTGGTCCTCTAACATCCAATGCTTGTCAGTTAAGATGAGAAACGTGTGAGATTCCTGAATGATGTAGTTCGTTTGAGCACTAAAGTAACTGCCCTTACCTGAAACGAAGTCTTGCTTGTAGGAAGACTCAGAGCCTGGGATTTAACCCCATTTCTGAAGTGAAACACAAAGCAGAGTTCTCATCCATTGATCACACTCTGCTTTAGAGCAAGAAGCACGGTCTTGCTTTCTAGAGTCTCTAAGACATCAGAAAACGTGAGTGTGATGAGAACAAAAGAACAGTGGTTCCTACACATACGGACCATATCTAGTCCAACTCTGCTTCTGAAACTGATACAAAGCACTGGTCCTCTAACATCCAATGCTTGTCAGTTAAGATGAGAAACGTGTGAGCTTTGCGAACCATGTAGTTCGTTTGAGCTGAAACGTGACTGCCCTTACACTGAAACGAAGTCGTGCTTGTAGGAACACACAGAGCCTGGAATTTAACTCCATTTCTGAAGGGAAACACACAGCATAGTTCTCATCGATGGATCACACTCTGCTTTAGAGCAAGTAGCATGCTCTTGCTTTCTAGAGTCTCTAATACCGCAGAAAACGTGAGTGCGCTCAGAAGAAAAGAAGGGTGTTTCCTATACATACGGACCATATCTAGTTCAAATCTGCTTCTGAAACTGAAACAAACCAGAGCTCCTCTAACATGCAATGCTTCTCAATTAAGATGAGAATCATGTGAGCTTCGTGAACGATGTAGTTCGTTTGAGCAGTAAAGTAACTGCCCTTACCTGAAACGAAGTCTTGCTTGTAGGAAGACTCAGAGCCTGGGATTTAACTCCATTTCTGAAGGGAAACACACAGCAGAGTTCTTATCCATTGATCACACTCTGCTTTAGAGCAAGAAGCACGCTCTTGCTTTCTAGAGTCTCTAAGACAGCAGAAAACGTGAGTGTTTTGAGAACAAAAGAACGGTGGTTCCTACACATACGGACCATATCTAGTCTAACTCTGCTTCTGAAACTGATACAAAGCACTGGTTCTCTAACATCCAATGCTTGTCAGTTAAGATGAGAAACGTGTGAGCTTCATGAACGATGTAGTTCGTTTGAGCTGATAATGACTGCCCTTACCTGAAACGAAGTCGTGCTTGTAGGAACACACAGAGCCTGGAATTTAACTCCATTTCTGAATGGAAACACACAGCATAGTTCTCATCGATGGTTCACACTCTGCTGTAGAGCAAGAAGCACGCTCTTGCTTTGTAGAGTCTCTAATAGAGCAGGAAACTTGAGTGTGCTCAGAACAAAAGAATTGTGTTTCCTACACATAGGGCCATATCTAGTTCAACTCTGCTTCTGAAACTGAAACAAACCAGAGGTCCTCTAACATCCAATGCTTGTCAGTTAAGATGAGAAACGTGTGAGCTTCGTTATCGATGTAGTTCGTTTGAGCTGAAAAGTGACTGCCCTTACCTGAAACGAAGTCGTGCTTGTAGGGACACAGATCCTGGAATTTAACTCCATTTCTGAAGGGAAACAAACAGCATAGTTCTCATCAATGGATCACACTCTGCTTTAGAGCAAGAAGCATGCTCTTGCTTTCTAGAGTCTCTAATACCGCAGGAAACGTGAGTGTGCTCAAAGAAAAGAACGGTGTTTCCTATACATACAGACCATATAAAGTTCAACTCTGCTTCTGGAACTGAAACAAACCAGAGGTCCTCTAACATTCAATGCTTCTCAGTTAAGATGAGAAACATGTGAGCTTCGTTAACGATGTAGTTCGTTTGAGCTGTAAAGTAACTGCCCTTACTTGAATCCATGTCTTCCTTGTAGGAAGACTCAGAGCATGGGATTTAACTCCATTTCTGAAGTGAAACACACGGCAGAGTTCTTATCCATTGATCACACTCTGCTTTAGAGCAAGAAGCACGCTCTTGCTTTCTAGAGTCTCTAAGACAGCAGAAAACGTGAGTGTTTTGAGAACAAAAGAACGGTGGTTCCTACACATATGGACCATATCTAGTCTAACTCTGCTTCTGAAATTGATACAAAGCACTGGTTCTCTAACATCCAATGCTTGTCAGTTAAGATGAGAAACGTGTGAGCTTCGTGAACAATGTAGTTCATTTGAGGTGAAAAGTGGCTGCCGTACCTGAAACGAAGTGGTGCTTGTAGGATCACACAGAGCCTGGAATTTAACTCCATTTCTGAAGGGAAACACACAGCATAGATCGCATCTTTGGATCACACTCTGCTTTAGAGCAAGTAGCATGCTCTTGCTTTCTAGAGTCTCTAATACCACAGAAAACATGAGTGTGCTCAGATGAAAAGAACGGTGTTTCCTACACATACGGACCATATCTAGTTCAACTCTGCTTCTGAAAATGAAATAAACCAGAGGTCCTCTAACATCCAATGCTTCTCAGTTAAGATGGGAAACATGTGAGCTTTGTGAACGATGGAGTTCGTTTGAGCTGTAAAGTAACTGCCCTTACTTGAATTGATGTCTTCCTTGTAGGAAGACTGAGAGCAGAAAACGTGAGTGTGCTCAAAGAAAAGAACGGTGTTTCCTATACATACAGACCATATAAAGTTCAACTCTGCTTCTGGAACTGAAACAAACCAGAGGTCCTCTAACAAACAATGCTTGTCAGTTAAGATTAGAAACGTGTGAGCTTCGTGAACGATGTAGTTCGTTTGAGCTGTAAAGTAACTGCCCTTACTTGAATTGATGTCTTCCTTGTAGGAAGACTGAGAGCATGATATTTAAATCCATTTCGGAAGTGAAACACACAGCAGATTTCTCATCCATTGATCACACTCTGCTTTACAGCAAGAATCACGCTCTTGCTTTCTAGAGGCTCTAAGACAGCAGAAAACGTGAGTGTTTTGAGAACAAAAGAACGGTGGTTCCTACACATACGGACCATATCTAGTCCAACTCTGCTTCTGAAACTGATACAAAGCACTGGTTCTCTAACATCCAATGCTTGTCAGTTAAGATGAGAAACGTGTGAGCTTCGAGAACGATGTAGTTCGTTTGAGCTGAAAAGAGACTGCCCTTACCTGAAACGAAGTCGTGCTTGTAGGAACACACAGAGCCTGGAATTTAACTCCATTTCTGAATGGAAACACACAGCATAGTTCTCATCGATGGATCACACTCTGCTTTAGAGCAAGAAGCACGCCCTAGCTTTCTAGAATCTCTAATACAGCTGGAAACATGAGTGTGCTCAGAACAAAAGAACGGTGTTTCCTACACATAAGGGCCATATCTAGTTCAACTCTGCTCCTGAAACTGAAACAAACCACAGATCCTCTAACATCCAATGCTTGTCAGTTAAGATGAGAAACCTGTGAGCTTCGTGAACGTTGTAGTTCGCTTGAGCAGTTAAGTAACTGCCCATACCTGAAAAGATGTCTTGCTTGTAGGAAGACTCAGAGCCTGGAATTTAACTCCATTTCTGAAGTGAAACACACAGCAGAGTTCACATCCATTGATCACACACTGCTTTAGAGCTAGAGGCACGCTCTTGCATTCCAGGGTTGCTAAGACAGCAGGAAATGTGAGTCTGATGAGAACAAAAGAACGGTGTGCCCTACACATACGGACCATATCTAGTAAAACTCTGCCTCTGAAATTGATACAAAGCACAGGTCCTCTAACAAACAATGCTTGTCAGTTAAGATGAGAAACGTGTGACCTTCATGAACGATGTAGTTCGTTTGAGCTGTAAAGTAACTGCCCTTACTTGAATCGATGTCTTCCTTGTAGAAAGACTCAGAGCATGGGATTTAACTCCATTTCTGAAGTGAAACACACATCAGAGTTCTTATCCATTGAGCACACTCTGCTTTAGAGCAAGAAGCATGCTCTTGCTTTCTAGAGTCTCTAAGAGAACAGAAAACGTGACTGTTTTGAGAACAAAAGAACGGTGGTTCCTACACATATGGACCATATCTACTCTAACTCTGCTTCTCAAATTGATACAAAGCACTGGTTCTCTAACTTCCAATGATTTTCAGTTAAGATGAGAAACGTGTGAGCTTTGTGAACGATGTAGATCCTTTGAGCTGTAAAGTAACTGCCCTTACCTGAAACGAAGTCTTGCTTGTAGGAAGACACAGAGCCTGGAATATAACTCCATTTCTGAAGTGAAACACACAGCAGAGTTCTCATCCATTGATCACACTCTGCTTTAGAGCAAGAAGCACGCCCTAGCTTTCTAGAATCTCTAATACAGCTGGAAACATGAGTGTGCTCAGAAAAAAAGTACGGTGTTTCCTACACATAAGGGCCATATCTAGTTCAACTCTGCTTCTGAAACTGAAACAAACCACAGGTCCTCTAACATCGAATGCTTGTCAGTTAAGATGAGAAACGTGTGAGCTTCATGAACAATGTAGTTCCTTTGAGCAGTAAAGTAACTGCCCTTACCTGAAACGAATTCTTGCTTGTAGGAAGACTCAGAGCCTGGGACTTAACTCCATTTCTGAAGTGAAACACACAGCAGAGTTCTCATCCATTTATCACACTCTGCTTTAGGGCAAGAAGCACGCTCTTGCTTTCTAGAGGCTCTAAGAGAGCAGAAAACGTGAGTGTTTTGAGAAAAAAAGAACGGTGGTTCCTACACATATGGACCATATCTAGTAAAACTCTGCTTTTGAAACTGATACGAAGCACTGGCCCTCTAACATCCGATGCTTGTCATTTAAGATGAGAAACGTGTGAGCTTTGTGAACCATGTAGTTCGTTTCAGCTACAAAGTGACTGCCCTTACCTGAAACGAAGTAGTGCTTGCAGGAAGACACAGAGCCTGGAATTTACCTCCATTTCTGAAGGGAAACACACAGAATAGTGCTCATCCATGGATCACACTCTGCTTTAGAGCAAGAAGCACGCTCTTCCTTTCTAGAGTCTCTAATACAGCATTAAACGTGAGTGTCCTCAGAACAAAAAAATGGTGTTTACTACACATACGGGCCATATCTATTTCAACTCTGCTTCTGAAATTGATACAAAGCACTGGTCCTCTAACATCCGATGCTTGTTAGTTAACATGAGAAACTTGTGAGCTTCGTGAACGATGTAGTTCGTTTGAGTTGAAAAGTGACTGTCCTTACCTGAATCGAAGCCTTGCTTGTATGAAGACACAGAGACTGTGGTTAAACTCCATTTCTGAAGGTTAACACACAACACAGTTCTCATACATGGATCACACTCTGCTTTAGAGCAAGAAGCACGCTCTTACTTTCTAGAATCTCTAATACCGCAGGAAACGTGTGTGTGCTCAGAAGAAAAGAATGGTGTTTCTTATACCTACGGACCATATCTAGTTCAACTCTGCTTCTGAAACTGAAACAAACTACAGGTCCTCTAACATCCAAGGCTTGTCAGTTTAGATGAGAAACGTGTGAGCTTCGTGAACGATGTTGTTCATTTCAGCTTTAAAGTGACTGCCCTTACTTGAAACGAGGTCTTGTTAGTGGAAAACTCAGAGGCTGGGATTTAACTCCATTTCTGAAGTGAAACACACAGCAGAGTTCTCATCCATTGATCACACTCTGCTTTAGACAAAGAAGCACGCTCTTACTTTCTAGAGTCTCTAATACAGCCAGAAACTTGAGTGAGCTAAGAACAAAAGAACGATGTTTCCTACACGTACCGGCCATACTTAGTTCAACTCTGCTTCTGAAACTGAAACAAACCACAGGTCCTCTAACATCCTATGCTTGTCAGTTAAGATGAGAAACGTGTGAGCTTTGTGAACGATGGAGTTCGTTTGAGCTGTAAAGTAACTGCCCTTACTTGAATTGATGTCTTCCTTGTAGGAAGACTGAGAGCAGAAAACGTGAGTGTGCTCAAAGAAAAGAACGGTGTTTCCTATACATACAGACCATATAAAGTTCAACTCTGCTTCTGGAACTGAAACAAACCAGAGGTCCTCTAACAAACAATGCTTGTCAGTTAAGATTAGAAACGTGTGAGCTTCGTGAACGATGTAGTTCGTTTGAGCTGTAAAGTAACTGCCCTTACTTGAATTGATGTCTTCCTTGTAGGAAGACTGAGAGCATGATATTTAAATCCATTTCGGAAGTGAAACACACAGCAGATTTCTCATCCATTGATCACACTCTGCTTTACAGCAAGAATCACGCTCTTGCTTTCTAGAGGCTCTAAGACAGCAGAAAACGTGAGTGTTTGGAGAACAAAAGAACGGTGGTTCCTACACATACGGACCATATCTAGTCCAACTCTGCTTCTGAAACAGATACAAAGCACTGGTTCTCTAACATCCAATGCTTGTCAGTTAAGATGAGAAACGTGTGAGCTTCGTGAACGATGTAGTTCGTTTGAGCTGAAAAGAGACTGCCCTTACCTGAAACGAAGTCGTGCTTGTAGGAACACACAGAGCCTGGAATTTAACTCCATTTCTGAATGGAAACACACAGCATAGTTCTCATCGATGGATCACACTCTGCTTTAGAGCAAGAAGCACGCCCTAGCTTTCTAGAATCTCTAATACAGCTGGAAACATGAGTGTGCTCAGAACAAAAGAACGGTGTTTCCTACACATAAGGGCCATATCTAGTTCAACTCTGCTCCTGAAACTGAAACAAACCACAGATCCTCTAACATCCAATGCTTGTCAGTTAAGATGAGAAACCTGTGAGCTTCGTGAACGTTGTAGTTCGCTTGAGCAGTTAAGTAACTGCCCATACCTGAAAAGATGTCTTGCTTGTAGGAAGACTCAGAGCCTGGAATTTAACTCCATTTCTGAAGTGAAACACACAGCAGAGTTCACATCCATTGATCACACACTGCTTTAGAGCTAGAGGCACGCTCTTGCATTCCAGGGTTGCTAAGACAGCAGGAAATGTGAGTCTGATGAGAACAAAAGAACGGTGTGCCCTACACATACGGACCATATCTAGTAAAACTCTGCCTCTGAAATTGATACAAAGCACAGGTCCTCTAACAAACAATGCTTGTCAGTTAAGATGAGAAACGTGTGACCTTCATGAACGATGTAGTTCGTTTGAGCTGTAAAGTAACTGCCCTTACTTGAATCGATGTCTTCCTTGTAGAAAGACTCAGAGCATGGGATTTAACTCCATTTCTGAAGTGAAACACACATCAGAGTTCTTATCCATTGAGCACACTCTGCTTTAGAGCAAGAAGCATGCTCTTGCTTTCTAGAGTCTCTAAGAGAACAGAAAACGTGACTGTTTTGAGAACAAAAGAACGGTGGTTCCTACACATATGGACCATATCTACTCTAACTCTGCTTCTCAAATTGATACAAAGCACTGGTTCTCTAACTTCCAATGATTTTCAGTTAAGATGAGAAACGTGTGAGCTTTGTGAACGATGTAGATCCTTTGAGCTGTAAAGTAACTGCCCTTACCTGAAACGAAGTCTTGCTTGTAGGAAGACACAGAGCCTGGAATATAACTCCATTTCTGAAGTGAAACACACAGCAGAGTTCTCATCCATTGATCACACTCTGCTTTAGAGCAAGAAGCACGCCCTAGCTTTCTAGAATCTCTAATACAGCTGGAAACATGAGTGTGCTCAGAAAAAAAGTACGGTGTTTCCTACACATAAGGGCCATATCTAGTTCAACTCTGCTTCTGAAACTGAAACAAACCACAGGTCCTCTAACATCGAATGCTTGTCAGTTAAGATGAGAAACGTGTGAGCTTCATGAACAATGTAGTTCCTTTGAGCAGTAAAGTAACTGCCCTTACCTGAAACGAATTCTTGCTTGTAGGAAGACTCAGAGCCTGGGACTTAACTCCATTTCTGAAGTGAAACACACAGCAGAGTTCTCATCCATTTATCACACTCTGCTTTAGGGCAAGAAGCACGCTCTTGCTTTCTAGAGGCTCTAAGAGAGCAGAAAACGTGAGTGTTTTGAGAAAAAAAGAACGGTGGTTCCTACACATATGGACCATATCTAGTAAAACTCTGCTTTTGAAACTGATACGAAGCACTGGCCCTCTAACATCCGATGCTTGTCATTTAAGATGAGAAACGTGTGAGCTTTGTGAACCATGTAGTTCGTTTCAGCTACAAAGTGACTGCCCTTACCTGAAACGAAGTAGTGCTTGCAGGAAGACACAGAGCCTGGAATTTACCTCCATTTCTGAAGGGAAACACACAGAATAGTGCTCATCCATGGATCACACTCTGCTTTAGAGCAAGAAGCACGCTCTTCCTTTCTAGAGTCTCTAATACAGCATTAAACGTGAGTGTCCTCAGAACAAAAAAATGGTGTTTACTACACATACGGGCCATATCTATTTCAACTCTGCTTCTGAAATTGATACAAAGCACTGGTCCTCTAACATCCGATGCTTGTTAGTTAACATGAGAAACTTGTGAGCTTCGTGAACGATGTAGTTCGTTTGAGTTGAAAAGTGACTGTCCTTACCTGAATCGAAGCCTTGCTTGTATGAAGACACAGAGACTGTGGTTAAACTCCATTTCTGAAGGTTAACACACAACACAGTTCTCATACATGGATCACACTCTGCTTTAGAGCAAGAAGCACGCTCTTACTTTCTAGAATCTCTAATACCGCAGGAAACGTGTGTGTGCTCAGAAGAAAAGAATGGTGTTTCTTATACCTACGGACCATATCTAGTTCAACTCTGCTTCTGAAACTGAAACAAACTACAGGTCCTCTAACATCCAAGGCTTGTCAGTTTAGATGAGAAACGTGTGAGCTTCGTGAACGATGTTGTTCATTTCAGCTTTAAAGTGACTGCCCTTACTTGAAACGAGGTCTTGTTAGTGGAAAACTCAGAGGCTGGGATTTAACTCCATTTCTGAAGTGAAACACACAGCAGAGTTCTCATCCATTGATCACACTCTGCTTTAGACAAAGAAGCACGCTCTTACTTTCTAGAGTCTCTAATACAGCCAGAAACTTGAGTGAGCTAAGAACAAAAGAACGATGTTTCCTACACGTACCGGCCATACTTAGTTCAACTCTGCTTCTGAAACTGAAACAAACCACAGGTCCTCTAACATCCTATGCTTGTCAGTTAAGATGAGAAACGTGTGAGCTTTGTGAACGATGGAGTTCGTTTGAGCTGTAAAGTAACTGCCCTTACTTGAATTGATGTCTTCCTTGTAGGAAGACTGAGAGCAGAAAACGTGAGTGTGCTCAAAGAAAAGAACGGTGTTTCCTATACATACAGACCATATAAAGTTCAACTCTGCTTCTGGAACTGAAACAAACCAGAGGTCCTCTAACAAACAATGCTTGTCAGTTAAGATTAGAAACGTGTGAGCTTCGTGAACGATGTAGTTCGTTTGAGCTGTAAAGTAACTGCCCTTACTTGAATTGATGTCTTCCTTGTAGGAAGACTGAGAGCATGATATTTAAATCCATTTCGGAAGTGAAACACACAGCAGATTTCTCATCCATTGATCACACTCTGCTTTACAGCAAGAATCACGCTCTTGCTTTCTAGAGGCTCTAAGACAGCAGAAAACGTGAGTGTTTTGAGAACAAAAGAACGGTGGTTCCTACACATACGGACCATATCTAGTCCAACTCTGCTTCTGAAACAGATACAAAGCACTGGTTCTCTAACATCCAATGCTTGTCAGTTAAGATGAGAAACGTGTGAGCTTCGTGAACGATGTAGTTCGTTTGAGCTGAAAAGAGACTGCCCTTACCTGAAACGAAGTCGTGCTTGTAGGAACACACAGAGCCTGGAATTTAACTCCATTTCTGAATGGAAACACACAGCATAGTTCTCATCGATGGATCACACTCTGCTTTAGAGCAAGAAGCACGCCCTAGCTTTCTAGAATCTCTAATACAGCTGGAAACATGAGTGTGCTCAGAACAAAAGAACGGTGTTTCCTACACATAAGGGCCATATCTAGTTCAACTCTGCTTCTGAAACTGAAACAAACCACAGATCCTCTAACATCCAATGCTTGTCAGTTAAGATGAGAAACCTGTGAGCTTCGTGAACGTTGTAGTTCGCTTGAGCAGTTAAGTAACTGCCCATACCTGAAAAGATGTCTTGCTTGTAGGAAGACTCAGAGCCTGGAATTTAACTCCATTTCTGAAGTGAAACACACAGCAGAGTTCACATCCATTGATCACACACTGCTTTAGAGCTAGAGGCACGCTCTTGCATTCCAGGGTTGCTAAGACAGCAGGAAATGTGAGTCTGATGAGAACAAAAGAACGGAGTGCCCTACACATACGGACCATATCTAGTAAAACTCTGCCTCTGAAATTGATACAAAGCACAGGTCCTCTAACAAACAATGCTTGTCAGTTAAGATGAGAAACGTGTGACCTTCATGAACGATGTAGTTCGTTTGAGCTGTAAAGTAACTGCCCTTACTTGAATCGATGTCTTCCTTGTAGAAAGACTCAGAGCATGGGATTTAACTCCATTTCTGAAGTGAAACACACATCAGAGTTCTTATCCATTGAGCACACTCTGCTTTAGAGCAAGAAGCATGCTCTTGCTTTCTAGAGTCTCTAAGAGAACAGAAAACGTGACTGTTTTGAGAACAAAAGAACGGTGGTTCCTACACATATGGACCATATCTACTCTAACTCTGCTTCTCAAATTGATACAAAGCACTGGTTCTCTAACATCCAATGATTTTCAGTTAAGATGAGAAACGTGTGAGCTTTGTGAACGATGTAGATCCTTTGAGCTGTAAAGTAACTGCCCTTACCTGAAACGAAGTCTTGCTTGTAGGAAGACACAGAGCCTGGAATATAACTCCATTTCTGAAGTGAAACACACAGCAGAGTTCTCATCCATTGATCACACTCTGCTTTAGAGCAAGAAGCACGCCCTAGCTTTCTAGAATCTCTAATACAGCTGGAAACATGAGTGTGCTCAGAAAAAAAGTACGGTGTTTCCTACACATAAGGGCCATATCTAGTTCAACTCTGCTTCTGAAACTGAAACAAACCACAGGTCCTCTAACATCGAATGCTTGTCAGTTAAGATGAGAAACGTGTGAGCTTCATGAACAATGTAGTTCCTTTGAGCAGTAAAGTAACTGCCCTTACCTGAAACGAATTCTTGCTTGTAGGAAGACTCAGAGCCTGGGACTTAACTCCATTTCTGAAGTGAAACACACAGCAGAGTTCTCATCCATTTATCACACTCTGCTTTAGGGCAAGAAGCACGCTCTTGCTTTCTAGAGGCTCTAAGAGAGCAGAAAACGTGAGTGTTTTGAGAAAAAAAGAACGGTGGTTCCTACACATATGGACCATATCTAGTAAAACTCTGCTTTTGAAACTGATACGAAGCACTGGCCCTCTAACATCCGATGCTTGTCATTTAAGATGAGAAACGTGTGAGCTTTGTGAACCATGTAGTTCGTTTCAGCTACAAAGTGACTGCCCTTACCTGAAACGAAGTAGTGCTTGCAGGAAGACACAGAGCCTGGAATTTACCTCCATTTCTGAAGGGAAACACACAGAATAGTGCTCATCCATGGATCACACTCTGCTTTAGAGCAAGAAGCACGCTCTTCCTTTCTAGAGTCTCTAATACAGCATTAAACGTGAGTGTCCTCAGAACAAAAAAATGGTGTTTACTACACATACGGGCCATATCTATTTCAACTCTGCTTCTGAAATTGATACAAAGCACTGGTCCTCTAACATCCGATGCTTGTTAGTTAACATGAGAAACTTGTGAGCTTCGTGAACGATGTAGTGCGTTTGAGTTGAAAAGTGACTGTCCTTACCTGAATCGAAGCCTTGCTTGTATGAAGACACAGAGACTGTGGTTAAACTCCATTTCTGAAGGTTAACACACAACACAGTTCTCATACATGGATCACACTCTGCTTTAGAGCAAGAAGCACGCTCTTACTTTCTAGAATCCCTAATACCGCAGGAAACGTGTGTGTGCTCAGAAGAAAAGAATGGTGTTTCTTATACATACGGACCATATCTAGTTCAACTCTGCTTCTGAAACTGAAACAAACTACAGGTCCTCTAACATCCAAGGCTTGTCAGTTTAGATGAGAAACGTGTGAGCTTCGTGAACGATGTTGTTCATTTCAGCTGAAAAGTGACTGCCCTTACTTGAAACGAGGTCTTGTTAGTGGAACACTCAGAGGCTGGGATTTAACTCCATTTCTGAAGTGAAACACACAGCAGAGTTCTCATCCATTGATCACACTCTGCTTTAGACAAAGAAGCACGCTCTTACTTTCTAGAGTCTCTAATACAGCCAGAAACTTGAGTGAGCTCAGAACAAAAGAACGATGTTTCCTACACGTACCGGCCATACTTAGTTCAACTCTGCTTCTGAAACTGAAACAAACCACAGGTCCTCTAACATCCTATGCTTGTCAGTTAAGATGAGAAACGTGTGAGCTTCGTGAACGATGTAGATTGTTTGAGCTGTAAAGTAACTGCCCTTACCTGAAACGAAGTCTTGCTTGTAGGAAGATTCAGAGCCTGGGATTTAACTCCATTTCTGAAGTGAAACACACAGCAGAGTTCTCATCGATGGATCACAGTCTGCTTTAGGGTAAGAAGCATGCTCTTGCTTTCTAGAGTCTCTAATAACGCAGAAAACGTGAGTGTGCCCAGAATAAAAGAACTGTGTTTCCTATACATACAGACCATATCTAGTTCAATTCTGCTTCTGAAACTGAAACAAACCACAGGTCCGCTAACATCCAATGCTTCTCAGTTAAGATGAGAAAGATGTGAGCTTCGTGAAGGATGGAGTTCGTTTGAGCTGTAAAGTAACTGCCCTTACCTGAAACGAAGTCTTGCTTGTAGGAAGACTCAGAGCCCGGGATTTAACTCCTTTTCTGAAGTGAAACACACAACAGAGTTCTCATCCATTGATCACACTCTGCTTTAGAGCCAGAAGCACGGGGTAGCTTTCTAGAGTCTCTAGGACAGCAAGAAATAAGACTTTGCTGAGAACAAATGAACGGTGTTTCCTACACATACGGACCATATCTAGTCCAACTCTGCTTCTGAAACTGATACAAAGCACTGGTCCTCTGACATTCAATGCTTGTCAGTTAAGATGAGAAACGTGTGAGCTTCGTGAAGGATGTAGTTCTTTTGATCTGAAAAATGACTGCACTTACATGAAACGAAGTCTTGCTTGTAGAAAGACACAGAGCCTGGAATTTAACTCCATTTCTGAAGGGAAACACACAGCAGAGTTCTCATCCATTGATCACACTCTGCTTTAGAGCAAGAAGCACGCTCTGCTTTCTAGATTCTCTAATACAGCAGGAAACTTGAGTGTGCTCCGAACAAAAGAACTGTGTTTCCTACACATAGGGCCATAACTAGTTCAACTCTGCTTCTGAAACTGAAACAAACCAGAGGTCCTCTAACATCCAATGCTTGTCAGTTTAGATGACAAACATGAGAGCTTCGTGAACTATGTAGTTCGTTTGAGCTGTAAAGAAACTGCCCTAACTTGAATCGAAGTCTTCCTAGTAGGAAGACTCAGAGCATGGGATTTAACTCCATTTCTGAAGTGAAACACACAGCAGAGTTCTCATCCATTGATCACACTCTGCTTTAGAGCCAGAAGCACGCTCTTGCTTTCCAGAATCTCTAACACTGCAGGAAATATGAGTGTGATGAGAACAAAAGAACGGTGTTCCCTACACATGAGGACCATATCTATTACAACTCTGCCTCTGAAATTGATACAAAGCACAGGTCCTCTAACATCCTATGCTTGTCAGTTAAGATGAGAAAGGTGAGAGCTTCGTGAACGATGTAGATCGTTTGAGCTGAAAAGTGACTGCCCTTACTGGAAACGACGTCTTGCTTGTAGGAAGACACAGATCCTGGAATATAACTCCATTTCTGAAGGGAAAAACACAGCAGAGTTCTCATTCATTGATCACACTCTGCTTTAGAGCAAGAAGCACGCTCTTGCTTTCTAGAGTCTCTAATACAGCAGGAAAATTGAGTGTGCTCAGAACATAAGAACGGTGTTTCCTACACAAACGGGCCATATATAGTTCATCTCTGCTCCTGAATCTGAAACAAACCACAGGTCATCAAACATCCAATGCTTGTCAGTTAAGATGAGAAACGTGTGACCTTTGTGAACGATGTTGTTCGTTTCAGCTGTAAAGAAACTGCCCTTACCTGAAACGAAGTCTTGCTTGAAGGAAGACTCAGAGCCTGGGATTTAAGTCCATTTCTGAAGGGAAACACACAGCAGAGTTCTCATATATAGATCACACTCTGCTTTAGAGCAAGAAGCACGCTCTTGCTTTCTAGAGTCTCTAAGACAGCAGGAAACATGAGTGTGCTGAGAACAAATGAACGGGGTTCCCTACACATACGGACCATATCTAGTACAACTCTGCCTCTGAAATTGATACAAAGCACAGGTCCTCTAACATCCAATGCTTGTCATTTAAGATGAGAAACGTGTGAGCTTCGTGAACCATGTAGTTCGTTTCAGCTACAAAGTGACTGCCCTTACCTGAAACGAAGTAGTGCTTGCAGGAAGACACAGAGCCTGGAATTTACCTCCATTTCTGAAGGGAAACACACAGAATAGTGCTCATCCATGGATCACACTCTGCTTTAGAGCAAGAAGCACGCTCTTCCTTTCTAGAGTCTCTAATACAGCATTAAACGTGAGTGTGCTCAGAACAAAAAAATGGTGTTTACTACACATACGGGCCATATCTATTTCAACTCTGCTTCTGAAATTGATACAAAGCACTGGTCCTCTAACATCCGATGCTTGTTAGTTAACATGAGAAACGTGTGAGCTTCGTGAACAATGTAGTTCGTTTGAGTTGAAAAGTGACTGTCCTTACCTGAATCGAAGCCTTGCTTGTATGAAGACACAGAGCCTGTGGTTAAACTCCATTTCTGAAGGGAAACACACAACACAGTTCTCATACATGGATCACACTCTGCTTTAGAGCAAGAAGCATGCTCTTACTTTCTAGAATCTCTAATACCGCAGGAAACGTGTGTGTGCTCAGAAGAAAAGAATGGTGTTTCTTATACATACAGACCATATCTAGTTCAACTCTGCTTATGAAACTGAAACAAACCACAGGTCCTCTAACATCCAATGCTTGTCAGTTTAGATGAGAAACGTGTGAGCTTCGTGAACGATGTTGTTCATTTCAGCTGAAAAGTGACTGCCCTTACTTGAAACGAGGTCTTGTTAGTGGAAGACTCAGAGCCTGGGATTTAACTCCATTTCTGAAGTGAAACACACAGCAGAGTTCTCATCCATTGATCACACTCTGCTTTAGAGCAAGAAGCACGCTCTTACTTTCTAGAGTCTCTAATAGAGCCAGAAACTTGAGTGAGCTCAGAACAAAAGAACGATGTTTCCTACACGTACCGGCCATATCTAGTTCAACTCTGCTTCTGAAACTGAAACAAACCACAGGTCCTCTAACATCCTATGCTTGTCAGTTAAGATGAGAAACGTGTGAGCTTTGTGAACGATGTAGTTTGTTTGAGCTGTAAAGTAACTGCCCTTACCTGAAACGAAGTCTTGCTTGTAGGAAGATTCAGAGCCTGGGATTTAACTCCATTTCTGAAGTGAAACACACAGCAGAGTTCTCATCGATGGATCACACTCTGCTTTAGGGTAAGAAGCATGCTCTTGCTTTCTAGAGTCTCTAATACCGCAGAAAACGTGAGTGTGCCCAGAATAAAAGAACTGTGTTTCCTATACATACAGACCATATCTAGTTCAATTCTGCTTCTGAAACTGAAACAAACCACAGGTCCTCTAACATCCAATGCTTCTCAGTTAAGATGAGAAACATGTGAGCTTCATGAAGGATGGAGTTCGTTTGAGCTGTAAAGTAACTGCCCTTACCTGAAACGAAGTCTTGCTTGTAGGAAGACTCAGAGCCTGGGATTTAACTCCATTTCTGAAGTGAAACACACAACAGAGTTCTCATCCATAGATCACACTCTGCTTTAGAGCAAGAAGCACGCTCTTGCTTTCTAGATTCTCTAAGACAGCAGGTAACATGAGTGTGCCAAGAACAAAAGAATGGTATTTTCTACACATATGGACCATATCTAGAAAACTCTGCTTTTGAAACTGATACGAAGCACTGGCCCTCTAACATCCGATGCTTGTCAGTTAAGATGAGAAACGTGTGAGATTCGTAAACGATGTAGATCGTTTGAGCTGAAAAGTGACTGCCCTTACTTGAAACGAAGTCTAGCTTGTAGGAAGACACAGATCCTGGAATATAACTCCATTTCTGAAGGGAAACACACAGCAGAGTTCTCATTCATTGCTCACACTCTGCTTTAGAGCAAGAAGCACGCTCTTGCTTTCTAGAGTCTCTAAGACAGTGGGAAACATGAGTGTGCTGAGAACAAAAGAACAGTGTTCCCTACACATACGGACCATATCTAGTCCAACTCTGCTTCTGAAACTCATACAAAGCACTGGTCCTCTAATATCCAATGCTTGTCAGTTAAGATGAGAAACGTGTGAACTTCGTTAACAATGTAGTTCCTTTGAGCTTAAAAGTGAGTGGCCTTACCTGAAATGAAGTCGTGCTTGTAGGAACACACAGATCCTGGAATTTAACTCCATTTCTGAAGGGAAACACACAGCATAGTTCTCATCGATGGATCACACTCTGCTTTAGAGCAAGAAGCATGCTCTTGCTTTCTAGATTCTCTAATACCGCAGGAAACGTGAATATGCTTAGAAGAAAAGAACGGTGTTTCCTATACATACAGACCATATCTAGTTCAACTCTGCTTCTGAAACTGAAACAAACAAGAGTTCCTCTAACACACAATGCTTCTCATTTAAGATGAGAAACATGTGAGCTTCGTGAACGATGGAGTTCGTTTGAGCTGAAAAGTAAATGCGCTTACCTGAAACGAAGTCTTGCTTGTAGGAAGACTCAGAGCCTGGGATTTAACTCCATTTCTGAAGTGAAACACACAGCAGAGTTCTCATCCATTGATCACACTCCGCTTTATAGCCATAAGCACGCTCTTCTTTTCCAGAGTCTCTAAGACTTCAGGAAATGTGAGTGTGATGAGAACAAAAGAATGGTGGTTCCTACACATACGGACCATATCTAGTCCAACTCTGCTTCTGAAACTGATACAAAGCCCTGGTGCTCTAACATCCAATGCTTGTCAGTTAAGATGAGAAACGTGTGAGCTTCGTGAACCATGTAATTCGTTTGAGCTGAAAAGTGACTGCCCTTACCTGAAACGAAGTCGTGCTTGTAGGAACACACAGAGCCTGGAAATTAACTCCATTTCTGAAGGGAAACACACAGGATAGTTCTCATCGATGGATCACACTCTGCTTTAGAGCAAGTAGCATGCTCTTGCTTTCTAGAGTCTCTAATACCTCAGAAAACATGAGTGTGCTCAGAAGAAAAGAACTGTGTTTCCTAAACATAGGGCCATAACTAGTTCAACTCTGCTTCTGAAACTGAAACAGACCACAGGTCCTCTAACATCCAATGCTTGTCAGTTTAGATGAGAAACGTGTGAGCTTCGAGAACGATGTAGTTTGTTTGAGCTGTAAAGTAACTGCCCTTACCTGAAACGAAGTCTTGCTTGTAGGAAGACTCAGAGCCTGGGATTTAACTCCATTTCTGAAGTGAAACACACAGCAGAGTTCTCATCGATGGATCACACTCTGCTTTAGAGCAAGAAGCACGCCCTAGCTTTCTAGAATCTCTAATACAGCTGGAAACATGAGTGTGCTCAGAAAAAAAGTACGGTGTTTCCTACACATAAGGGCCATATCTAGTTCTACTCTGCTTCTGAAACTGAAACAAACCACAGGTCCTCTAACATCGAATGCTGGTCAGTTAAGATGAGAAACATGTGACCTTCGTGAACGATGTAGTTCGCTTGAGCAGTTAAGTAACTGCCCATACCTGAAAAGATGTCTTGCTTGTAGGATGACTCAGAGCCTGGGATTTAACTCCATTTCTGAAGTGAAACACACAGCAGAGTTCTCATCCATTGATCACACTCTACTTTAGAGCTAAAAGCACACTCTTGCTTTCCAGGGTCTCTAAGACAGCAGAAAACATGAGTGTGATGAGAACTAAAGAACGGTGTGCCCTACACATACGGACCATATCTAGTCCAACTCTGCTTCTGAAACTGATACAAAGCACTGGTTCTCTAACATCCAATGCTTGTCAGTTAAGATGAGAAACGTGTGAGCTTCGTGAACGATGTAGTTCGTTTGAGCTGAAAAGTGACTGCCATTACCTGAAACGAAGTCGTGCTTGTAGGAACACACAGAGCCTGGAATTTAACTCCATTTCTGAATGGAAACACACAGCATAGTTCTCTCGATGGATCACACTCTGCTTTAGAGCAAGAAGCACGCTCTTGCTTTCTAGAGTCTCTAATACAGCAGGAAACTTGAGTGTCCTCAGAACAAAAGAACTGTGTTTCCTACACATAGGGCCATATCTAGTTCAACTCTGCTTCTGAAACTGAAACAAACCACAGGTCCTCTAACATCCAATGCTTGTCAGTTGAGATGAGAAACCTGTGATCTTCGTGTACGATGTAGTTCGTTTGAGCTGAAAAGTGACTGCCCTTACTTGAATGAAATCTTGCTTCTAGGAAGACTCAGAGCATGGGATTTAACTCCATTTCAGAAGTGAAACACACAGCAGAGTTCTCATCCATTGATCACACTCTGCTTTAGAGCAAGAAGCACGCTCTTTCTTTCTAGAGTCTCTAAGACAGCAGAAAACATGAGTGTGATGAGAACAAAAGAATGGTGGTTCCTACACATACGGACCATATCTAGTCCAACTCTGCTTCTGAAACTGTTACAAAGCCCTGGTGCTCTAACATCCAATGCTTGTCAGTTAAGATGAGAAACGTGTGAGCTTCGTGAACCATGTAATTCGTTTGAGCTGAAAAGTGACTGCCCTTACCTGAAACGAAGTCGTGCTTGTAGGAACACACAGAGCCTGGAATTTAACTCCATTTCTGAAGGGAAACACACAGGATAGTTCTCATTGATGGATCACACTCTGCTTTAGAGCAAGTAGCATGCTCTTGCTTTCTAGAGTCTCTAATACCTCAGAAAACGTGAGTGTGCTCAGAAGAAAAGAACTGTGTTTCCTACACATAGGGCCATATCTAGTTCAACTCTGCTTCTGAAACTGAAACAAACCACAGGTCCTCTAACATCCAATGCTTGTCAGTTTAGATGAGAAACGTGTGAGCTTCGAGAACGATGTAGTTTGTTTGAGCTGTAAAGTAACTGCCCTTACCTGAAACGAAGTCTTGCTTGTAGGAAGATTCAGAGCCTGGGATTTAACTCCATTTCTGAAGTGAAACACACAAAAGAGTTCTCATCGATGGATCACACTCTGCTTTAGAGCAAGAAGCATGCTCTTGCTTTCTAGAGTCTCTAATACCACAGAAAACGTGAATGTGCTCAGAATAAAAGAACGGTGTTTCCTATACATACGGACCATATCTAGTTCAATTCTGCTTCTGAAACTGAAACAAACCAGATATCCTCTAACATCCAATGCTTCTCAGTTAAGATGAGAAACATGTGAGCTTCGTGAAGGATGGAGTTCGTTTGAGCTGTAAAGTAACTGCCCTTACCTGAAACGAAGTCTTGCTTGTAGGAAGACTCAGAGCCTGGGATTTAACTCCATTTCTGAAGTGAAACACACAACAGAGTTCTCATCCATTGATCACACTCTGCTTTAGAGCCAGAAGCACGGGGTAGCTTTCTAGAGTCTCTAGGACAGCAAGAAATAAGACTTTGCTGAGAACAAATGAACGGTGTTTCCTACACATACGGACCATATCTAGTCCAACTCTGCTTCTGAAACTGATACAAAGCACTGGTCCTCTGACATTCAATGCTTGTCAGTTCAGATGAGAAACGTGTGAGCTTCGTGAAGGATGTAGTTGTTTTGATCTGAAAAATGACTGCACTTACATGAAACGAAGTCTTGCTTGTAGAAAGACACAGAGCCTGGAATTTAACTCCATTTCTGAAGGGAAACACACAGCAGAGTTCTCATCCATTGATCACACTCTGCTTTAGAGCAAGAAGCACGCTCTTGCTTTCTAGAGTCTCTAAGACAGCAGGAAACATGAGTGTGCTGAGAACAAAAGAACGGGGTTCCCTACACATACGGACCATATCTAGTACAACTCTGCCTCTGAAATTGATACAAAGCACAGGTCCTCTAACATCCAATGCTTGTCATTTAAGATGAGAAACGTGTGAGCTTCGTGAACCATGTAGTTCGTTTCAGCTACAAAGTGACTGCCCTTACCTGAAACGAAGTAGTGCTTGCAGGAAGACACAGAGCCTGGAATTTACCTCCATTTCTGAAGGGAAACACACAGAATAGTGCTCATCCATGGATCACACTCTGCTTTAGAGCAAGAAGCACGCTCTTCCTTTCTAGAGTCTCTAATACAGCATTAAACGTGAGTGTGCTCAGAACAAAAAAATGGTGTTTACTACACATACGGGCCATATCTATTTCAACTCTGCTTCTGAAATTGACACAAAGCACTGGTCCTCTAACATCCGATGCTTGTTAGTTAACATGAGAAACGTGTGAGCTTCGTGAACAATGTAGTTCGTTTGAGTTGAAAAGTGACTGTCCTTACCTGAATCGAAGCCTTGCTTGTATGAAGACACAGAGCCTGTGGTTAAACTCCATTTCTGAAGGGAAACACACAACACAGTTCTCATACATGGATCACACTCTGCTTTAGAGCAAGAAGCATGCTCTTACTTTCTAGAATCTCTAATACCGCAGGAAACGTGTGTGTGCTCAGAAGAAAAGAATGGTGTTTCTTATACATACAGACCATATCTAGTTCAACTCTGCTTATGAAACTGAAACAAACCACAGGTCCTCTAACATCCAATGCTTGTCAGTTTAGATGAGAAACGTGTGAGCTTCGTGAACGATGTTGTTCATTTCAGCTGAAAAGTGACTGCCCTTACTTGAAACGAGGTCTTGTTAGTGGAAGACTCAGAGCCTGGGATTTAACTCCATTTCTGAAGTGAAACACACAGCAGAGTTCTCATCCATTGATCACACTCTGCTTTAGAGCAAGAAGCACGCTCTTACTTTCTAGAGTCTCTAATACAGCCAGAAACTTGAGTGAGCTCAGAACAAAAGAACGATGTTTCCTACACGTACCGGCCATATCTAGTTCAACTCTGCTTCTGAAACTGAAACAAACCACAGGTCCTCTAACATCCTATGCTTGTCAGTTAAGATGAGAAACGTGTGAGCTTTGTGAACGATGTAGTTTGTTTGAGCTGTAAAGTAACTGCCCTTACCTGAAACGAAGTCTTGCTTGTAGGAAGATTCAGAGCCTGGGATTTAACTCCATTTCTGAAGTGAAACACACAGCAGAGTTCTCATCGATGGATCACACTCTGCTTTAGGGTAAGAAGCATGCTCTTGCTTTCTAGAGTCTCTAATACCGCAGAAAACGTGAGTGTGCCCAGAATAAAAGAACTGTGTTTCCTATACATACAGACCATATCTAGTTCAATTCTGCTTCTGAAACTGAAACAAACCACAGGTCCTCTAACATCCAATGCTTCTCAGTTAAGATGAGAAACATGTGAGCTTCGTGAAGGATGGAGTTCGTTTGAGCTGTAAAGTAACTGCCCTTACCTGAAACGAAGTCTTGCTTGTAGGAAGACTCAGAGCCTGGGATTTAACTCCATTTCTGAAGTGAAACACACAACAGAGTTCCCATCCATTGATCACACTCTGCTTTAGAGCAAGAAGCACGCTCTTGCTTTCTAGATTCTCTAAGACAGCAGGTAACATGAGTGTGCCAAGAACAAAAGAATGGTATTTTCTACACATATGGACCATATCTAGAAAACTCTGCTTTTGAAACTGATACGAAGCACTGGCCCTCTAACATCCGATGCTTGTCAGTTAAGATGAGAAACGTGTGAGATTCGTAAACGATGTAGATCGTTTGAGCTGAAAAGTGACTGCCCTTACTTGAAACGAAGTCTAGCTTGTAGGAAGACACAGATCCTGGAATATAACTCCATTTCTGAAGGGAAACACACAGCAGAGTTCTCATTCATTGCTCACACTCTGCTTTAGAGCAAGAAGCACGCTCTTGCTTTCTAGAGTCTCTAAGACAGTGGGAAACATGAGTGTGCTGAGAACAAAAGAACAGTGTTCCCTACACATACGGACCATATCTAGTCCAACTCTGCTTCTGAAACTCATACAAAGCACTGGTCCTCTAATATCCAATGCTTGTCAGTTAAGATGAGAAACGTGTGAACTTCGTTAACAATGTAGTTCCTTTGAGCTTAAAAGTGAGTGGCCTTACCTGAAATGAAGTCGTGCTTGTAGGAACACACAGATCCTGGAATTTAACTCCATTTCTGAAGGGAAACACACAGCGTAGTTCTCATCGATGGATCACACTCTGCTTTAGAGCAAGAAGCATGCTCTTGCTTTCTAGATTCTCTAATACCGCAGGAAACGTGAATGTGCTTAGAAGAAAAGAACGGTGTTTCCTATACATACAGACCATATCTAGTTCAACTCTGCTTCTGAAACTGAAACAAACAAGAGTTCCTCTAACACACAATGCTTCTCATTTAAGATGAGAAACATGTGAGCTTCGTGAACGATGGAGTTCGTTTGAGCTGAAAAGTAAATGCGCTTACCTGAAACGAAGTCTTGCTTGTAGGAAGACTCAGAGCCTGGGATTTAACTCCATTTCTGAAGTGAAACACACAGCAGAGTTCTCATCCATTGATCACACTCCGCTTTATAGCCATAAGCACGCTCTTCTTTTCCAGAGTCTCTAAGACTTCAGGAAATGTGAGTGTGATGAGAACAAAAGAATGGTGGTTCCTACACATACGGACCATATCTAGTCCAACTCTGCTTCTGAAACTGATACAAAGCCCTGGTGCTCTAACATCCAATGCTTGTCAGTTAAGATGAGAAACGTGTGAGCTTCGTGAACCATGTAATTCGTTTGAGCTGAAAAGTGACTGCCCTTACCTGAAACGAAGTCGTGCTTGTAGGAACACACAGAGCCTGGAAATTAACTCCATTTCTGAAGGGAAACACACAGGATAGTTCTCATCGATGGATCACACTCTGCTTTAGAGCAAGTAGCATGCTCTTGCTTTCTAGAGTCTCTAATACCTCAGAAAACATGAGTGTGCTCAGAAGAAAAGAACTGTGTTTCCTAAACATAGGGCCATAACTAGTTCAACTCTGCTTCTGAAACTGAAACAAACCACAGGTCCTCTAACATCCAATGCTTGTCAGTTTAGATGAGAAACGTGTGAGCTTCGTGAACGATGTAGTTTGTTTGAGCTGTAAAGTAACTGCCCTTACCTGAAACGAAGTCTTGCTTGTAGGAAGACTCAGAGCCTGGGATTTAACTCCATTTCTGAAGTGAAACACACAGCAGAGTTCTCATCGATGGATCACACTCTGCTTTAGAGCAAGAAGCACGCCCTAGCTTTCTAGAATCTCTAATACAGCTGGAAACATGAGTGTGCTCAGAAAAAAAGTACGGTGTTTCCTACACATAAGGGCCATATCTAGTTCTACTCTGCTTCTGAAACTGAAACAAACCACAGGTCCTCTAACATCGAATGCTGGTCAGTTAAGATGAGAAACATGTGACCTTCGTGAACGATGTAGTTCGCTTGAGCAGTTAAGTAACTGCCCATACCTGAAAAGATGTCTTGCTTGTAGGATGACTCAGAGCCTGGGATTTAACTCCATTTCTGAAGTGAAACACACAGCAGAGTTCTCATCCATTGATCACACTCTACTTTAGAGCTAAAAGCACACTCTTGCTTTCCAGGGTCTCTAAGACTGCAGGAAATGTGAGTCTGATGAGAACAAAAGAACGGTGTGCCCTACACATACGGACCATATCTAGTCCAACTCTGCTTCTGAAACTGATACAAAGCACTGGTTCTCTAACATCCAATGCTTGTCAGTTAAGATGAGAAACGTGTGAGCTTCGTGAACGATGTAGTTCGTTTGAGCTGAAAAGTGACTGCCATTACCTGAAACGAAGTCGTGCTTGTAGGAACACACAGAGCCTGGAATTTAACTCCATTTCTGAATGGAAACACACAGCATAGTTCTCTCGATGGATCACACTCTGCTTTAGAGCAAGAAGCACGCTCTTGCTTTCTAGAGTCTCTAATACAGCAGGAAACTTGAGTGTCCTCAGAACAAAAGAACTGTGTTTCCTACACATAGGGCCATATCTAGTTCAACTCTGCTTCTGAAACTGAAACAAACCACAGGTCCTCTAACATCCAATGCTTGTCAGTTGAGATGAGAAACCTGTGATCTTCGTGTACGATGTAGTTCGTTTGAGCTGAAAAGTGACTGCCCTTACTTGAATGAAATCTTGCTTCTAGGAAGACTCAGAGCATGGGATTTAACTCCATTTCAGAAGTGAAACACACAGCAGAGTTCTCATCCATTGATCACACTCTGCTTTAGAGCAAGAAGCATGCTCTTTCTTTCTAGAGTCTCTAAGACAGCAGAAAACATGAGTGTGATGAGAACAAAAGAATGGTGGTTCCTACACATACGGACCATATCTAGTCCAACTCTGCTTCTGAAACTGTTACAAAGCCCTGGTGCTCTAACATCCAATGCTTGTCAGTTAAGATGAGAAACGTGTGAGCTTCGTGAACCATGTAATTCGTTTGAGCTGAAAAGTGACTGCCCTTACCTGAAACGAAGTCGTGCTTGTAGGAACACACAGAGCCTGGAATTTAACTCCATTTCTGAAGGGAAACACACAGGATAGTTCTCATTGATGGATCACACTCTGCTTTAGAGCAAGTAGCATGCTCTTGCTTTCTAGAGTCTCTAATACCTCAGAAAACGTGAGTGTGCTCAGAAGAAAAGAACTGTGTTTCCTACACATAGGGCCATATCTAGTTCAACTCTGCTTCTGAAACTGAAACAAACCACAGGTCCTCTAACATCCAATGCTTGTCAGTTTAGATGAGAAACGTGTGAGCTTCGAGAACGATGTAGTTTGTTTGAGCTGTAAAGTAACTGCCCTTACCTGAAACGAAGTCTTGCTTGTAGGAAGATTCAGAGCCTGGGATTTAACTCCATTTCTGAAGTGAAACACACAAAAGAGTTCTCATCGATGGATCACACTCTGCTTTAGAGCAAGAAGCATGCTCTTGCTTTCTAGAGTCTCTAATACCACAGAAAACGTGAATGTGCTCAGAATAAAAGAACGGTGTTTCCTATACATACGGACCATATCTAGTTCAATTCTGCTTCTGAAACTGAAACAAACCAGATATCCTCTAACATCCAATGCTTCTCAGTTAAGATGAGAAACATGTGAGCTTCGTGAAGGATGGAGTTCGTTTGAGCTGTAAAGTAACTGCCCTTACCTGAAACGAAGTCTTGCTTGTAGGAAGACTCAGAGCCTGGGATTTAACTCCATTTCTGAAGTGAAACACACAACAGAGTTCTCATCCATTGATCACACTCTGCTTTAGAGCCAGAAGCACGGGGTAGCTTTCTAGAGTCTCTAGGACAGCAAGAAATAAGACTTTGCTGAGAACAAATGAACGGTGTTTCCTACACATACGGACCATATCTAGTCCAACTCTGCTTCTGAAACTGATACAAAGCACTGGTCCTCTGACATTCAATGCTTGTCAGTTCAGATGAGAAACGTGTGAGCTTCGTGAAGGATGTAGTTGTTTTGATCTGAAAAATGACTGCACTTACATGAAACGAAGTCTTGCTTGTAGAAAGACACAGAGCCTGGAATTTAACTCCATTTCTGAAGGGAAACACACAGCAGAGTTCTCATCCATTGATCACACTCTGCTTTAGAGCAAGAAGCACGCTCTTGCTTTCTAGAGTCTCTAAGACAGCAGGAAACATGAGTGTGCTGAGAACAAAAGAACGGGGTTCCCTACACATACGGACCATATCTAGTACAACTCTGCCTCTGAAATTGATACAAAGCACAGGTCCTCTAACATCCAATGCTTGTCATTTAAGATGAGAAACGTGTGAGCTTCGTGAACCATGTAGTTCGTTTCAGCTACAAAGTGACTGCCCTTACCTGAAACGAAGTAGTGCTTGCAGGAAGACACAGAGCCTGGAATTTACCTCCATTTCTGAAGGGAAACACACAGAATAGTGCTCATCCATGGATCACACTCTGCTTTAGAGCAAGAAGCACGCTCTTCCTTTCTAGAGTCTCTAATACAGCATTAAACGTGAGTGTGCTCAGAACAAAAAAATGGTGTTTACTACACATACGGGCCATATCTATTTCAACTCTGCTTCTGAAATTGATACAAAGCACTGGTCCTCTAACATCCGATGCTTGTTAGTTAACATGAGAAACGTGTGAGCTTCGTGAACAATGTAGTTCGTTTGAGTTGAAAAGTGACTGTCCTTACCTGAATCGAAGCCTTGCTTGTATGAAGACACAGAGCCTGTGGTTAAACTCCATTTCTGAAGGGAAACACACAACACAGTTCTCATACATGGATCACACTCTGCTTTAGAGCAAGAAGCATGCTCTTACTTTCTAGAATCTCTAATACCGCAGGAAACGTGTGTGTGCTCAGAAGAAAAGAATGGTGTTTCTTATACATACAGACCATATCTAGTTCAACTCTGCTTATGAAACTGAAACAAACCACAGGTCCTCTAACATCCAATGCTTGTCAGTTTAGATGAGAAACGTGTGAGCTTCGTGAACGATGTTGTTCATTTCAGCTGAAAAGTGACTGCCCTTACTTGAAACGAGGTCTTGTTAGTGGAAGACTCAGAGCCTGGGATTTAACTCCATTTCTGAAGTGAAACACACAGCAGAGTTCTCATCCATTGATCACACTCTGCTTTAGAGCAAGAAGCACGCTCTTACTTTCTAGAGTCTCTAATAGAGCCAGAAACTTGAGTGAGCTCAGAACAAAAGAACGATGTTTCCTACACGTACCGGCCATATCTAGTTCAACTCTGCTTCTGAAACTGAAACAAACCACAGGTCCTCTAACATCCTATGCTTGTCAGTTAAGATGAGAAACGTGTGAGCTTTGTGAACGATGTAGTTTGTTTGAGCTGTAAAGTAACTGCCCTTACCTGAAACGAAGTCTTGCTTGTAGGAAGATTCAGAGCCTGGGATTTAACTCCATTTCTGAAGTGAAACACACAGCAGAGTTCTCATCGATGGATCACACTCTGCTTTAGGGTAAGAAGCATGCTCTTGCTTTCTAGAGTCTCTAATACCGCAGAAAACGTGAGTGTGCCCAGAATAAAAGAACTGTGTTTCCTATACATACAGACCATATCTAGTTCAATTCTGCTTCTGAAACTGAAACAAACCACAGGTCCTCTAACATCCAATGCTTCTCAGTTAAGATGAGAAACATGTGAGCTTCGTGAAGGATGGAGTTCGTTTGAGCTGTAAAGTAACTGCCCTTACCTGAAACGAAGTCTTGCTTGTAGGAAGACTCAGAGCCTGGGATTTAACTCCATTTCTGAAGTGAAACACACAACAGAGTTCTCATCCATTGATCACACTCTGCTTTAGAGCAAGAAGCACGCTCTTGCTTTCTAGATTCTCTAAGACAGCAGGTAACATGAGTGTGCCAAGAACAAAAGAATGGTATTTTCTACACATATGGACCATATCTAGAAAACTCTGCTTTTGAAACTGATACGAAGCACTGGCCCTCTAACATCCGATGCTTGTCAGTTAAGATGAGAAACGTGTGAGATTCGTAAACGATGTAGATCGTTTGAGCTGAAAAGTGACTGCCCTTACTTGAAACGAAGTCTAGCTTGTAGGAAGACACAGATCCTGGAATAAAGCTCCATTTCTGAAGGGAAACACACAGCAGAGTTCTCATTCATTGCTCACACTCTGCTTTAGAGCAAGAAGCACGCTCTTGCTTTCTAGAGTCTCTAAGACAGTGGGAAACATGAGTGTGCTGAGAACAAAAGAACAGTGTTCCCTACACATACGGACCATATCTAGTCCAACTCTGCTTCTGAAACTCATACAAAGCACTGGTCCTCTAATATCCAATGCTTGTCAGTTAAGATGAGAAACGTGTGAACTTCGTTAACAATGTAGTTCCTTTGAGCTTAAAAGTGAGTGGCCTTACCTGAAATGAAGTCGTGCTTGTAGGAACACACAGATCCTGGAATTTAACTCCATTTCTGAAGGGAAACACACAGCGTAGTTCTCATCGATGGATCACACTCTGCTTTAGAGCAAGAAGCATGCTCTTGCTTTCTAGATTCTCTAATACCGCAGGAAACGTGAATGTGCTTAGAAGAAAAGAACGGTGTTTCCTATACATACAGACCATATCTAGTTCAACTCTGCTTCTGAAACTGAAACAAACAAGAGTTCCTCTAACACACAATGCTTCTCATTTAAGATGAGAAACATGTGAGCTTTGTGAACGATGGAGTTCGTTTGAGCTGAAAAGTAAATGCGCTTACCTGAAACGAAGTCTTGCTTGTAGGAAGACTCAGAGCCTGGGATTTAACTCCATTTCTGAAGTGAAACACACAGCAGAGTTCTCATCCATTGATCACACTCCGCTTTATAGCCATAAGCACGCTCTTCTTTTCCAGAGTCTCTAAGACTTCAGGAAATGTGAGTGTGATGAGAACAAAAGAATGGTGGTTCCTACACATACGGACCATATCTAGTCCAACTCTGCTTCTGAAACTGATACAAAGCCCTGGTGCTCTAACATCCAATGCTTGTCAGTTAAGATGAGAAACGTGTGAGCTTCGTGAACCATGTAATTCGTTTGAGCTGAAAAGTGACTGCCCTTACCTGAAACGAAGTCGTGCTTGTAGGAACACACAGAGCCTGGAAATTAACTCCATTTCTGAAGGGAAACACACAGGATAGTTCTCATCGATGGATCACACTCTGCTTTAGAGCAAGTAGCATGCTCTTGCTTTCTAGAGTCTCTAATACCTCAGAAAACATGAGTGTGCTCAGAAGAAAAGAACTGTGTTTCCTAAACATAGGGCCATAACTAGTTCAACTCTGCTTCTGAAACTGAAACAAACCACAGGTCCTCTAACATCCAATGCTTGTCAGTTTAGATGAGAAACGTGTGAGCTTCGTGAACGATGTAGTTTGTTTGAGCTGTAAAGTAACTGCCCTTACCTGAAACGAAGTCTTGCTTGTAGGAAGACTCAGAGCCTGGGATTTAACTCCATTTCTGAAGTGAAACACACAGCAGAGTTCTCATCGATGGATCACACTCTGCTTTAGAGCAAGAAGCACGCCCTAGCTTTCTAGAATCTCTAATACAGCTGGAAACATGAGTGTGCTCAGAAAAAAAGTACGGTGTTTCCTACACATAAGGGCCATATCTAGTTCTACTCTGCTTCTGAAACTGAAACAAACCACAGGTCCTCTAACATCGAATGCTGGTCAGTTAAGATGAGAAACATGTGACCTTCGTGAACGATGTAGTTCGCTTGAGCAGTTAAGTAACTGCCCATACCTGAAAAGATGTCTTGCTTGTAGGATGACTCAGAGCCTGGGATTTAACTCCATTTCTGAAGTGAAACACACAGCAGAGTTCTCATCCATTGATCACACTCTACTTTAGAGCTAAAAGCACACTCTTGCTTTCCAGGGTCTCTAAGACTGCAGGAAATGTGAGTCTGATGAGAACAAAAGAACGGTGTGCCCTACACATACGGACCATATCTAGTCCAACTCTGCTTCTGAAACTGATACAAAGCACTGGTTCTCTAACATCCAATGCTTGTCAGTTAAGATGAGAAACGTGTGAGCTTCGTGAACGATGTAGTTCGTTTGAGCTGAAAAGTGACTGCCATTACCTGAAACGAAGTCGTGCTTGTAGGAACACACAGAGCCTGGAATTTAACTCCATTTCTGAATGGAAACACACAGCATAGTTCTCTCGATGGATCACACTCTGCTTTAGAGCAAGAAGCACGCTCTTGCTTTCTAGAGTCTCTAATACAGCAGGAAACTTGAGTGTCCTCAGAACAAAAGAACTGTGTTTCCTACACATAGGGCCATATCTAGTTCAACTCTGCTTCTGAAACTGAAACAAACCACAGGTCCTCTAACATCCAATGCTTGTCAGTTGAGATGAGAAACCTGTGATCTTCGTGTACGATGTAGTTCGTTTGAGCTGAAAAGTGACTGCCCTTACTTGAATGAAATCTTGCTTCTAGGAAGACTCAGAGCATGGGATTTAACTCCATTTCAGAAGTGAAACACACAGCAGAGTTCTCATCCATTGATCACACTCTGCTTTAGAGCAAGAAGCACGCTCTTTCTTTCTAGAGTCTCTAAGACAGCAGAAAACATGAGTGTGATGAGAACAAAAGAATGGTGGTTCCTACACATACGGACCATATCTAGTCCAACTCTGCTTCTGAAACTGTTACAAAGCCCTGGTGCTCTAACATCCAATGCTTGTCAGTTAAGATGAGAAACGTGTGAGCTTCGTGAACCATGTAATTCGTTTGAGCTGAAAAGTGACTGCCCTTACCTGAAACGAAGTCGTGCTTGTAGGAACACACAGAGCCTGGAATTTAACTCCATTTCTGAAGGGAAACACACAGGATAGTTCTCATTGATGGATCACACTCTGCTTTAGAGCAAGTAGCATGCTCTTGCTTTCTAGAGTCTCTAATACCTCAGAAAACGTGAGTGTGCTCAGAAGAAAAGAACTGTGTTTCCTACACATAGGGCCATATCTAGTTCAACTCTGCTTCTGAAACTGAAACAAACCACAGGTCCTCTAACATCCAATGCTTGTCAGTTTAGATGAGAAACGTGTGAGCTTCGAGAACGATGTAGTTTGTTTGAGCTGTAAAGTAACTGCCCTTACCTGAAACGAAGTCTTGCTTGTAGGAAGATTCAGAGCCTGGGATTTAACTCCATTTCTGAAGTGAAACACACAAAAGAGTTCTCATCGATGGATCACACTCTGCTTTAGAGCAAGAAGCATGCTCTTGCTTTCTAGAGTCTCTAATACCACAGAAAACGTGAATGTGCTCAGAATAAAAGAACGGTGTTTCCTATACATACGGACCATATCTAGTTCAATTCTGCTTCTGAAACTGAAACAAACCAGATATCCTCTAACATCCAATGCTTCTCAGTTAAGATGAGAAACATGTGAGCTTCGTGAAGGATGGAGTTCGTTTGAGCTGTAAAGTAACTGCCCTTACCTGAAACGAAGTCTTGCTTGTAGGAAGACTCAGAGCCTGGGATTTAACTCCATTTCTGAAGTGAAACACACAACAGAGTTCTCATCCATTGATCACACTCTGCTTTAGAGCCAGAAGCACGGGGTAGCTTTCTAGAGTCTCTAGGACAGCAAGAAATAAGACTTTGCTGAGAACAAATGAACGGTGTTTCCTACACATACGGACCATATCTAGTCCAACTCTGCTTCTGAAACTGATACAAAGCACTGGTCCTCTGACATTCAATGCTTGTCAGTTCAGATGAGAAACGTGTGAGCTTCGTGAAGGATGTAGTTGTTTTGATCTGAAAAATGACTGCACTTACATGAAACGAAGTCTTGCTTGTAGAAAGACACAGAGCCTGGAATTTAACTCCATTTCTGAAGGGAAACACACAGCAGAGTTCTCATCCATTGATCACACTCTGCTTTAGAGCAAGAAGCACGCTCTTGCTTTCTAGAGTCTCTAAGACAGCAGGAAACATGAGTGTGCTGAGAACAAATGAACGGGGTTCCCTACACATACGGACCATATCTAGTACAACTCTGCCTCTGAAATTGATACAAAGCACAGGTCCTCTAACATCCAATGCTTGTCATTTAAGATGAGAAACGTGTGAGCTTCGTGAACCATGTAGTTCGTTTCAGCTACAAAGTGACTGCCCTTACCTGAAACGAAGTAGTGCTTGCAGGAAGACACAGAGCCTGGAATTTACCTCCATTTCTGAAGGGAAACACACAGAATAGTGCTCATCCATGGATCACACTCTGCTTTAGAGCAAGAAGCACGCTCTTCCTTTCTAGAGTCTCTAATACAGCATTAAACGTGAGTGTGCTCAGAACAAAAAAATGGTGTTTACTACACATACGGGCCATATCTATTTCAACTCTGCTTCTGAAATTGACACAAAGCACTGGTCCTCTAACATCCGATGCTTGTTAGTTAACATGAGAAACGTGTGAGCTTCGTGAACAATGTAGTTCGTTTGAGTTGAAAAGTGACTGTCCTTACCTGAATCGAAGCCTTGCTTGTATGAAGACACAGAGCCTGTGGTTAAACTCCATTTCTGAAGGGAAACACACAACACAGTTCTCATACATGGATCACACTCTGCTTTAGAGCAAGAAGCATGCTCTTACTTTCTAGAATCTCTAATACCGCAGGAAACGTGTGTGTGCTCAGAAGAAAAGAATGGTGTTTCTTATACATACAGACCATATCTAGTTCAACTCTGCTTATGAAACTGAAACAAACCACAGGTCCTCTAACATCCAATGCTTGTCAGTTTAGATGAGAAACGTGTGAGCTTCGTGAACGATGTTGTTCATTTCAGCTGAAAAGTGACTGCCCTTACTTGAAACGAGGTCTTGTTAGTGGAAGACTCAGAGCCTGGGATTTAACTCCATTTCTGAAGTGAAACACACAGCAGAGTTCTCATCCATTGATCACACTCTGCTTTAGAGCAAGAAGCACGCTCTTACTTTCTAGAGTCTCTAATAGAGCCAGAAACTTGAGTGAGCTCAGAACAAAAGAACGATGTTTCCTACACGTACCGGCCATATCTAGTTCAACTCTGCTTCTGAAACTGAAACAAACCACAGGTCCTCTAACATCCTATGCTTGTCAGTTAAGATGAGAAACGTGTGAGCTTTGTGAACGATGTAGTTTGTTTGAGCTGTAAAGTAACTGCCCTTACCTGAAACGAAGTCTTGCTTGTAGGAAGATTCAGAGCCTGGGATTTAACTCCATTTCTGAAGTGAAACACACAGCAGAGTTCTCATCGATGGATCACACTCTGCTTTAGGGTAAGAAGCATGCTCTTGCTTTCTAGAGTCTCTAATACCGCAGAAAACGTGAGTGTGCCCAGAATAAAAGAACTGTGTTTCCTATACATACAGACCATATCTAGTTCAATTCTGCTTCTGAAACTGAAACAAACCACAGGTCCTCTAACATCCAATGCTTCTCAGTTAAGATGAGAAACATGTGAGCTTCGTGAAGGATGGAGTTCGTTTGAGCTGTAAAGTAACTGCCCTTACCTGAAACGAAGTCTTGCTTGTAGGAAGACTCAGAGCCTGGGATTTAACTCCATTTCTGAAGTGAAACACACAACAGAGTTCTCATCCATTGATCACACTCTGCTTTAGAGCAAGAAGCACGCTCTTGCTTTCTAGATTCTCTAAGACAGCAGGTAACATGAGTGTGCCAAGAACAAAAGAATGGTATTTTCTACACATATGGACCATATCTAGAAAACTCTGCTTTTGAAACTGATACGAAGCACTGGCCCTCTAACATCCGATGCTTGTCAGTTAAGATGAGAAACGTGTGAGATTCGTAAACGATGTAGATCGTTTGAGCTGAAAAGTGACTGCCCTTACTTGAAACGAAGTCTAGCTTGTAGGAAGACACAGATCCTGGAATATAACTCCATTTCTGAAGGGAAACACACAGCAGAGTTCTCATTCATTGCTCACACTCTGCTTTAGAGCAAGAAGCACGCTCTTGCTTTCTAGAGTCTCTAAGACAGTGGGAAACATGAGTGTGCTGAGAACAAAAGAACAGTGTTCCCTACACATACGGACCATATCTAGTCCAACTCTGCTTCTGAAACTCATACAAAGCACTGGTCCTCTAATATCCAATGCTTGTCAGTTAAGATGAGAAACGTGTGAACTTCGTTAACAATGTAGTTCCTTTGAGCTTAAAAGTGAGTGGCCTTACCTGAAATGAAGTCGTGCTTGTAGGAACACACAGATCCTGGAATTTAACTCCATTTCTGAAGGGAAACACACAGCGTAGTTCTCATCGATGGATCACACTCTGCTTTAGAGCAAGAAGCATGCTCTTGCTTTCTAGATTCTCTAATACCGCAGGAAACGTGAATGTGCTTAGAAGAAAAGAACGGTGTTTCCTATACATACAGACCATATCTAGTTCAACTCTGCTTCTGAAACTGAAACAAACAAGAGTTCCTCTAACACACAATGCTTCTCATTTAAGATGAGAAACATGTGAGCTTCGTGAACGATGGAGTTCGTTTGAGCTGAAAAGTAAATGCGCTTACCTGAAACGAAGTCTTGCTTGTAGGAAGACTCAGAGCCTGGGATTTAACTCCATTTCTGAAGTGAAACACACAGCAGAGTTCTCATCCATTGATCACACTCCGCTTTATAGCCATAAGCACGCTCTTCTTTTCCAGAGTCTCTAAGACTTCAGGAAATGTGAGTGTGATGAGAACAAAAGAATGGTGGTTCCTACACATACGGACCATATCTAGTCCAACTCTGCTTCTGAAACTGATACAAAGCCCTGGTGCTCTAACATCCAATGCTTGTCAGTTAAGATGAGAAACGTGTGAGCTTCGTGAACCATGTAATTCGTTTGAGCTGAAAAGTGACTGCCCTTACCTGAAACGAAGTCGTGCTTGTAGGAACACACAGAGCCTGGAAATTAACTCCATTTCTGAAGGGAAACACACAGGATAGTTCTCATCGATGGATCACACTCTGCTTTAGAGCAAGTAGCATGCTCTTGCTTTCTAGAGTCTCTAATACCTCAGAAAACATGAGTGTGCTCAGAAGAAAAGAACTGTGTTTCCTAAACATAGGGCCATAACTAGTTCAACTCTGCTTCTGAAACTGAAACAAACCACAGGTCCTCTAACATCCAATGCTTGTCAGTTTAGATGAGAAACGTGTGAGCTTCGTGAACGATGTAGTTTGTTTGAGCTGTAAAGTAACTGCCCTTACCTGAAACGAAGTCTTGCTTGTAGGAAGACTCAGAGCCTGGGATTTAACTCCATTTCTGAAGTGAAACACACAGCAGAGTTCTCATCGATGGATCACACTCTGCTTTAGAGCAAGAAGCACGCCCTAGATTTCTAGAATCTCTAATACAGCTGGAAACATGAGTGTGCTCAGAAAAAAAGTACGGTGTTTCCTACACATAAGGGCCATATCTAGTTCTACTCTGCTTCTGAAACTGAAAAAAACCACAGGTCCTCTAACATCGAATGCTGGTCAGTTAAGATGAGAAACATGTGACCTTCGTGAACGATGTAGTTCGCTTGAGCAGTTAAGTAACTGCCCATACCTGAAAAGATGTCTTGCTTGTAGGATGACTCAGAGCCTGGGATTTAACTCCATTTCTGAAGTGAAACACACAGCAGAGTTCTCATCCATTGATCACACTCTACTTTAGAGCTAAAAGCACACTCTTGCTTTCCAGGGTCTCTAAGACTGCAGGAAATGTGAGTCTGATGAGAACAAAAGAACGGTGTGCCCTACACATACGGACCATATCTAGTCCAACTCTGCTTCTGAAACTGATACAAAGCACTGGTTCTCTAACATCCAATGCTTGTCAGTTAAGATGAGAAACGTGTGAGCTTCGTGAACGATGTAGTTCGTTTGAGCTGAAAAGTGACTGCCATTACCTGAAACGAAGTCGTGCTTGTAGGAACACACAGAGCCTGGAATTTAACTCCATTTCTGAATGGAAACACACAGCATAGTTCTCTCGATGGATCACACTCTGCTTTAGAGCAAGAAGCACGCTCTTGCTTTCTAGAGTCTCTAATACAGCAGGAAACTTGAGTGTCCTCAGAACAAAAGAACTGTGTTTCCTACACATAGGGCCATATCTAGTTCAACTCTGCTTCTGAAACTGAAACAAACCACAGGTCCTCTAACATCCAATGCTTGTCAGTTGAGATGAGAAACCTGTGATCTTCGTGTACGATGTAGTTCGTTTGAGCTGAAAAGTGACTGCCCTTACTTGAATGAAATCTTGCTTCTAGGAAGACTCAGAGCATGGGATTTAACTCCATTTCAGAAGTGAAACACACAGCAGAGTTCTCATCCATTGATCACACTCTGCTTTAGAGCAAGAAGCACGCTCTTTCTTTCTAGAGTCTCTAAGACAGCAGAAAACATGAGTGTGATGAGAACAAAAGAATGGTGGTTCCTACACATACGGACCATATCTAGTCCAACTCTGCTTCTGAAACTGATACAAAGCCCTGGTGCTCTAACATCCAATGCTTGTCAGTTAAGATGAGAAACGTGTGAGCTTCGTGAACCATGTAATTCGTTTGAGCTGAAAAGTGACTGCCCTTACCTGAAACGAAGTCGTGCTTGTAGGAACACACAGAGCCTGGAATTTAACTCCATTTCTGAAGGGAAACACACAGGATAGTTCTCATTGATGGATCACACTCTGCTTTAGAGCAAGTAGCATGCTCTTGCTTTCTAGAGTCTCTAATACCTCAGAAAACGTGAGTGTGCTCAGAAGAAAAGAACTGTGTTTCCTACACATAGGGCCATATCTAGTTCAACTCTGCTTCTGAAACTGAAACAAACCACAGGTCCTCTAACATCCAATGCTTGTCAGTTTAGATGAGAAACGTGTGAGCTTCGAGAACGATGTAGTTTGTTTGAGCTGTAAAGTAACTGCCCTTACCTGAAACGAAGTCTTGCTTGTAGGAAGATTCAGAGCCTGGGATTTAACTCCATTTCTGAAGTGAAACACACAGCAGAGTTCTCATCGATGGATCACACTCTGCTTTAGAGCAAGAAGCATGCTCTTGCTTTCTAGAGTCTCTAATACCACAGAAAACGTGAATGTGCTCAGAATAAAAGAACGGTGTTTCCTATACATACGGACCATATCTAGTTCAATTCTGCTTCTGAAACTGAAACAAACCAGATATCCTCTAACATCCAATGCTTCTCAGTTAAGATGAGAAACATGTGAGCTTCGTGAAGGATGGAGTTCGTTTGAGCTGTAAAGTAACTGCCCTTACCTGAAACGAAGTCTTGCTTGTAGGAAGACTCAGAGCCTGGGATTTAACTCCATTTCTGAAGTGAAACACACAACAGAGTTCTCATCCATTGATCACACTCTGCTTTAGAGCCAGAAGCACGGGGTAGCTTTCTAGAGTCTCTAGGACAGCAAGAAATAAGACTTTGCTGAGAACAAATGAACGGTGTTTCCTACACATACGGACCATATCTAGTCCAACTCTGCTTCTGAAACTGATACAAAGCACTGGTCCTCTGACATTCAATGCTTGTCAGTTCAGATGAGAAACGTGTGAGCTTCGTGAAGGATGTAGTTGTTTTGATCTGAAAAATGACTGCACTTACATGAAACGAAGTCTTGCTTGTAGAAAGACACAGAGCCTGGAATTTAACTCCATTTCTGAAGGGAAACACACAGCAGAGTTCTCATCCATTGATCACACTCTGCTTTAGAGCAAGAAGCACGCTCTTGCTTTCTAGAGTCTCTAATACAGCCTGACACGTGAGTGTGCTCAGAAGAAAAGAACGGGGTTTCCTACACATATGGGCCATATATAGTTCAATTCTTCTTCTGAAACTGAAACAAACCGGAGGTCCTCTAACACACAATGCTTCTCAGTTAAGATGAGAAACATGTGAGCTTCGTGAACGATGGAGTTCTTTTGAGCTGTAAAGTAACTGCCCTTACCTGAAACGAAGTCTTGCTTGTAGGAAGACTCAGAGCCTGGGATTTAACTCCATATCTGAAGTGAAACACACAACAGAGTTCTCATCCATTGATCACACTCTGCTTTAGAGCAAGAAGCACGCCCTAGCTTTCTAGAGTCTCTAGGACAGCAAGAAATAAGACTTTGCTGAGAACAAATGAACGGTGTTTCCTACACATACGGACCATATCTAGTCAAACTCTGCTTCTGAAACTGATACAAAGCACTAGTCCTCTAATATTCAATGCATGTCAGTTTAGATGAGAAACGTGTGAGTTTCGTGAAGGATGTTGTTGATTTCATCTGAAAAGTGACTGCCCTTACTTGAAACGAGGTCTTGTTAGTGGAAGACTCAGAGCCTGGGATTTAACTCCATTTCTGAAGTGAAACACACAGCAGAGTTCTCATCCATTGATCACACTCTGCTTTAGAGCAAGAAGCACGCTCTTGCTTTCTAGATTCTCTAAGACAACAGGTAACATGAGTGTGCCAAGAACAAAAGAACGGTATTTCCTACACATATGGACCATATCTAGTAAAACTCTGCTTTTGAAACTGATACAATGCACTGGCCCTCTAACATCCGATGCTTGTCAGTTAAGATGAGAAACGTGTGAGATTCGTAAATGATGTAGTCCGTTTGAACTGTAAAGTAACTGCCCTTAACTGAAACGAAGTCTTCCTTGTAGGAAGACTCAGAGCATGGGATTTAACTCCTTTTCTGAAGTGAAACACACAACAGAGTTCTCATCCATTGATCACACTCTGCATTAGAGCAAGAAGCATGCCCTAACTTTGTAGAGTCACTAAGACAGCAAGAAACATGAGTTTGCTGAGAACAAATGAACGGTGTTTCCTACACATACGGACCGTATGTAGTCCAACTCTGCTTCTGAAACTGATACAAAGCACTGGTCCTCTAACATTCAAGGCTTGTCAGTTAAGATTAGAAACGTGTGAGCTTCATGAAA
Source organism: Onychomys leucogaster (assembly GCA_949786385.1). Taxonomy (NCBI): domain Eukaryota; kingdom Metazoa; phylum Chordata; class Mammalia; order Rodentia; family Cricetidae; genus Onychomys; species Onychomys leucogaster. The sequence continues at coordinate 2,141,247 of CATKUP010000056.1, forward strand.
GATGTAGTTCTTTTGATCTGAAAAATGACTGCACTTACTTGAAATGAAGTCTTGCTTGTAGGAAGACACAGAGCCAGGAATTTAACTCCATTTCTGAATTGAAACACACAGCATAGTTCTCTTCGATGGATCACACTCTGCTTTAGAGCAAGAAGCACCCTCTTGCTTTCTAGACTCTCTAATGCAGCCGGAAACATGAGTGTGCTCAGAACAAAAGAACTGTGTTTCCTACACATACAGGCCATATCTCGTTCAACTCTGCTTCTGAAACTGAAACAAACCCCAGGTCCTCTAACATCCAATGCTTGTCAGTTAAGATGAGAAACGTGTGAGCTTCATGAACGATGTAGTTCCTTTGAGCAGTAAAGTAACTGCCCTTACCTGAAACGAATTCTTGCTTGTAGGAAGACTCAGAGCCTGGGACTTAACTCCATTTCTGAAATGAAACACACAGCAGAGTTCTCATCCATTTATCACACTCTGCTTTAGAGCCAGAAGCACGCTCTTGCTTTCTAGAGGTTCTAAGACAGCAGAAAACATGAGTGTTTTGAGAACAAAAGAACGGTGTTTCCTACACATAAGGGCCATATCTAGTACAACTCTGCTTCTGAAACTGAAACAAACCGCAGGTCCTCTAACATCCAATGCTTGTCATTTAAGATGAGAAACGTGTGAGCTTCGTGAACGATGTAGTTCGCTTGAGCAGTTAAGTAACTGCCCATACCTGAAAAGATGTCTTGCTTGTAGGAAGACTCAGAGCCTGGGATTTAACTCCATTTCTGAAGTTAAACACACAGCAGAGTTCACATCAATTGATCACACACTGCTTTAGAGCTAGAGGCACGCTCTTGCATTCCAGGGTCTCTAAGACAGCAGTAAATGTGAGTCTGATGAGAACAAAAGAACGGTGTGCCCTACACATACGGACCATATCTAGTACAACTCTGCCTCTGAAATTGATACAAAGCACAGGTCCTCTAACATACAATGCTTGTCAGTTAAGATGAGAAACGTGTGAGCTTCTTGAAAGATGTAGATCGTTTGAGCTGAAGAGTGACTGTCCTTACTTGAAACGAAGTCTTGCTTGAAGGAAGACACAGAGCCTGGAATATAACTCCATTTTTGAAGTGAAACACACATCAGAGTTCTTATCCATTGAGCACACTCTGTTTTAGAGCAAGAAGCACGCTCTTGCTTTCTAGAGTCTCTAAGACAGCAGGAAACATGAGTGTGCTGAGAACAAAAGAACGGGGTTCCCTACACATACGGACCATATCTAGTACAACTCTGCCTCTGAAATTGATACAAAGCACAGGTCCTCTAACATCCAATGCTTGTCATTTAAGATGAGAAACGTGTGAGCTTCGTGAACCATGTAGTTCGTTTCAGCTACAAAGTGACTGCCCTTACCTGAAACGAAGTAGTGCTTGCAGGAAGACACAGAGCCTGGAATTTACCTCCATTTCTGAAGGGAAACACACAGAATAGTGCTTATCCATGGATCACACTCTGCTTTAGAGCAAGAAGCACACTCTTCCTTTCTAGAGTCTCTAATACAGCAGGAAACGTGAGTGTGCTCAGAACAAAAAAATGGTGTTTCCTACACATACGGGCCATATCTAGTTCAATTCTGCTTCTGAAACTGAAACAAACCACAGGTCCTCTAACATTCAATGCTTCTCAGTTAAGATGAGAAACATGTGAGCTTCGTGAAGGATGGAGTTCGTTTGAGCTATAAAGTAACTGCCCTTACCTGAAACGAAGTCTTGCTTGTAGGAAGACTCAGAGCCTGGGATTTAACTCCATTTCTGAAGTGAAACACACAGCAGAGTTCTCTTCCATTGATCACACTCTGCTTTAGAGCCAGAAGCACGGGGTAGCTTTCTAGAGTCTCTAGGACAGCAAGAAATAAGACTTTGCTGAGAACAAATGAACGGTGTTTCCTACACAGACGGACCATATCTAGTCCAACTCTGCTTCTGAAACTGATACAAAGCACTGGTCCTCTGACATTCAATGCTTGTCAGTTAAGATGAGAAACGTGTGAGCTTCGTGAAGGATGTAGTTCTTTTGATCTGAAAAATGACTGCACTTACATGAAACGAAGTCTTGCTTGTAGAAAGACACAGAGCCTGGAATTTAACTCCAATTCTGAATGGAAACACACAGCATAGTTCTCATCGATGGATCACACTCTGCTTTAGAGCAAGAAGCACGCCCTAGCTTTCTAGAATCTCTAATACAGCTGGAAACATGAGTGTGCTCAGAACAAAAGAACAGTGTTTCCTACACATAAGGGCCATATCTAGTTCAACTCTGCTTCTGAAACTGAAACAAACCACAGGTCCTCTAACATCCAATGCTTGTCAGTTAAGATGAGAAACATGTGAGCTTCGTGAACGATGTAGTTCACTTGAGCAGTTAAGTAACTGCCCATACCTGAAAAGATGTCTTGCTTGTAGGAAGACTCAGAGCCTGGGATTTAACTCCATTTCTGAAGTGAAACACACAGCAGAGTTCACATCAATTGATCACACACTGCTTTAGAGCTAGAGGCACGCTCTTGCATTCCAGGGTCTCTAAGACAGCAGTAAATGTGAGTCTGATGAGAAAAAAAGAACGGTGTGCCCTACACATACGGACCAATCTAGTACAACTCTGCCTCTGAAATTGATACAAAGCACAGGTCCTCTAACATACAATGCTTGTCAGTTAAGATGAGAAACGTGTGAGCTTCTTGAAAGATGTAGATCGTTTGAGCTGAAGAGTGACTGCCCTTACTTGAAACGAAGTCTTGCTTGTAGGAAGACACAGAGCCTGGAATATAACTCCATTTCTGAAGGGAAACACACAGCATAGTTCTCATCGATGGATCACACTCTGCTTTAGAGCAAGAAGCACGCATTGCTTTCTAGAGTCTCTAATAGAGCAGGAAACTTGAGTGTGCTCAGAACAAAAGAACTGTGTTTCCTACACATATGGGCCATATCTAGTTCAACTCTGCTTCTGAAACTGAAACAAACCACAGGTCCTCTAACAAACAATGCTTGTCAGTTAAGTTGAGAATCGTGTGAGCTTCATGAACGATGTAGTTCGTTTGAGCTGTAAAGTAACTGCCCTTACTTGAATCGATGTCTTCCTTGTAGGAAGACTCAGAGCATGGGATTTAACTCCATTTCTGAAGTGAAACACACATCAGAGTTCTTATCCATTGAGCACACTCTGCTTTAGAGCAAGAAGCACGCTCTTGCTTTCTAGAGTCTCTAAGAGAACAGAAAACGTGACTGTTTTGAGAACAAAAGAACGGTGGTTCCTACACATACGGACCATATCTACTCTAACTCTGCTTCTGAAACTGATGCAAAGCACTGGTTCTCTAACATCCAATGCTTTTCAGTTAAGTTGAGAAACGTGTGAGCTTCGTGAACGATGTAGATCCTTTGAGCTGTAAAGTAACTGCCCTTACCTGAAACGAAGTCTTGCTTGTAGAAACACTCAGAGCCTGGGATTTAACTCCACTTCTGAAGGGAAACACACAGCAGAGTTCTCATCCATTGATCACATTCTGCTTTAGAGCAAGAAGCAGGCTCTTGCTTTCTAGATTCTCTAAGACAGCAGGTAACATGAGTGTGCCAAGAACAAAAGAACGGTATTTTCTACACATATGGACCATATCTAGTAAAACTCTGCTTTTGAAACTGATACGAAGCACTGGCCCTCTAACATCCGATGCTTGTCAGTTAAGATGAGAAACGTGTGAGATTCGTAAACGATGTAGTCCGTTTGAACTGTAAAGTAACTGCCCTTACCTGAAACGAAGTCTTGCTTGTAAGAAGACTCAGAGCCTGGGATTTAACTCCATTTCTGAAGTGAAACACACAGCAGAGTTCTCATCCATTGATCACACTCTGCTTTAGAGCCAGAAGCACGCTCTTGCTTTCCAGAGTCTCTAACACTGCAGGAAATGTGAGTGTGATGAGAACAAAAGAACAGTGTTCCCTACACATAAGGACCATATCTAGTACAACTCTGCCTCTGAAATTGATACAAAGCTCAGGTCCTCTAACATCCTATGCTTGTCAGTTAAGATCAGAAAGGTGAGAGCTTCGTGAACGATGTAGATCGTTTGAGCTGAAAAGTGACTGCCCTTACTGGAAACGACGTCTTGCTTGTAGGAAGACACAGATCCTGGAATATAACTCCATTTCTGAAGGGAAAAACACAGCAGAGTTCTCATTCATTGATCACACTCTGCTTTAGAGCAAGAAGCACGCTCTTGCTTTCTAGAGTCTCTAATACAGCAGGAAAATTGAGTGTGCTCAGAACATAAGAACGGTGTTTCCTACACAAACGGGCCATATATAGTTCATCTCTGCTCCTGAATCTGAAACAAACCACAGGTCATCAAACATCCAATGCTTGTCAGTTAAGATGAGAAACGTGTGACCTTTGTGAACGATGTTGTTCGTTTCAGCTGTAAAGAAACTGCCCTTACCTGAAACGAAGTCTTCCTTGAAGGAAGACTCAGAGCCTGGGATTTAAGTCCATTTCTGAAGGGAAACACACAGCAGAGTTCTCATCCATTGATCACACTCTGCTTTATAGCCATAAGCACGCTCTTGTTTTCCAGAGACTCTAAGACTTCAGGAAATGTGAGTGTGATGAGAACAAAAGAACGGTGTTCCCTACACTTACGGACCATATCTAGTACAACTGTGGCTCTGAAATTGATACAAAGCACAGGTCCTCTAACATCCAATGCTTGTCAGTTAAGATGAGAAACGTGTGAGCTTCGTGAACGATGTAGATCGTTTGAGCTGAAAAGTGACTGCCCTTACTTGAAATGAAGTCTTGCTTGTAGGAAGACACAGATCCTGGAATATAACTCCATTTCTGAAGGGAAACACACAGCAGAGTTCTCATTCATTGATCACACTCTGCTTTAGAGCAAGAAGCACGCTCTTGCTTTCTAGAGTCTCTAAGACAGTGGGAAACATGAGTGTGCTGAGAACAAAAGAACAGTGTTCCCTACACATACGGACCATATCTAGTCCAACTCTGCTTCTGAAACTCATACAAAGCACTGGACCTCTAATATCCAATGCTTGTCAGTTAAGATGAGAAACGTGTGAACTTCGTTAACAATGTAGTTCCTTTGAGCTGAAAAGTGAGTGGCCTTACCTGAAATGTAGTCGTGCTTGTAGGAACACACAGATCCTGGAATTTAACTCCATTTCTGAAGGGAAACACACAGCATAGTTCTCATCGATGGATCACACTCTGCTTTAGAGCAAGAAGCATGGTCTTGCTTTCTAGAGTCTCTAATACCGCAGGAAACGTGAATGTGCTTAGAAGAAAAGAACGGTGTTTCCTATACATACAGACCATATCTAGTTCAAATCTGCTTCTGAAACTGAAACAAACAAGAGTTCCTCTAACACACAATGCTTCTCATTTAAGATGAGAAACATGTGAGCTTCGTGAACGATGGAGTTCGTTTGAGCTGAAAAGTAAAGGCGCTTACCTGAAACGAAGTCTTGCTTGTAGGAAGACTCAGAGCCTGGGATTTAACTCCATTTCTGAAGTGAAACACACAGCAGAGTTCTCATCCATTGATCACACTCTGCTTTATAGCCATAAGCACGCTCTTGTTTTCCAGAGTCTCTAAGACTTCAGGAAATGTGAGTGTGATGAGAACAAAAGAACGGTGTTCCCTACACAAAAGGACCATATCTAGTACAACTCTGCCTCTGAAATTGATACAAAGCACAGGTCCTCTAACATCCTATGCTTGTCAGTTAAGATGAGAAAGGTGAGAGCTTCGTGAACGATGTAGATCGTTTGAGCTGAAAAGTGACTGCCCTTACTGGAAACGACGTCTTGCTTGTAGGAAGACACAGATCCTGGAATATAACTCCATTTCTGAAGGGAAAAACACAGCAGAGTTCTCATTCATTGATCACACTCTGCTTTAGAGCAAGAAGCACGCTCTTGCTTTCTAGAGTCTCTAATACAGCAGGAAAATTGAGTGTGCTCAGAACAAAAGAACGGTATTTTCTACACATATGGACCATATCTAGTAAAACTCTGCTTTTGAAACTGATACAAAGCACTGGCCCTCTAACATCCGATGCTTGTCATTTAAGATGAGAATCGTGTGAGATTCGTAAACGATGTAGATCGTTTGAGCTGAAAAGTGACTGCCCTTACTTGAAACGAAGTCTTGCTTGTAGGAAGACACAGATCCTGGAATATAACTCCATTTCTGAAGGGAAACACACAGCAGAGTTCTCATTCATTGATCACACTCTGCTTTAGAGCCAGAAGCACGCTCTTGCTTTCTAGAGTCTCTAAGACAGTGGGAAACATGAGTGTGCTGAGAACAAAAGAACGGTGTTCCCTACACATATGGACCATATCTAGTACAACTCTGCCTCTGAAATTGATACAAAGCACAGGTCCTCTAACATCCAATGCTTGTCATTTAAGATGAGAAACGTGTGAGCTTCGTGAACCATGTAGTTCGTTTCAGCTAAAAAGTGACTGCCCTTACCTGAAACGAAGTAGTGCTTGCAGGAAGACACAGAGCCTGGAATTTACCTCCATTTCTGAAGGGAAACACACAGAATAGTGCTCATCCATGGATCACACTCTGCTTTAGAGCAAGAACCACGCTCTTCCTTTCTAGAGTCTCTAATACAGCAGGAAACGTGAGTGTGCTCAGAACAAAAAAAATGGTGTTTCCTACACATACGGGCCATATCTATTTCAACTCTGCTTCTGAAGCTGATACAAAGCACTGGTCCTCTAACATCCGATGCTTGTCAGTTAACATGAGAAACGTGTGAGCTTCGTGAACGATGTAGTTCGTTTGAGTTGAAAAGTGACTGCCCTTACCGGAAACGAAGTCTTGCTTGTATGAAGACACAGAGCCTGTAGTTAAACTCCATTTCTGATGGAAACACACAACACAGTTCTCATACATGGATCACACTCTGCTTTAGAGCAAGAAGCACGCTCTTACTTTCTAGAATCTCTAATACCGCAGGAAACGTGTGTGTGCTCAGAAGAAAAGAATGGTGTTTCTTATACATACGGACCATATCTAGTTCAACTCTGCTTCTGAAACTGAAACAAACCACAGGTCCTCTAACATCCAATGCTTGTCAGTTATGATGAGAAATGTGTGTGCTTCGTGAACGATGGAGTTCGTTTGAGCTGTAAAGTAACTGCCCTTACCTGAAACGAACTCTTGCTTGTAGGCAGACTCAGAGCCTGGGATTTACCTCCATTTCTGAAGTGAAACACACAACAGAGTTCTCATCCATTGATCACACTCTGCTTTAGAGCAAGAAGCACGCCGTAGCTTTCTAGAGTCTCTAAGACAGCAGGAATCTTGAGTTTGCTGAGAACAAATGAACGCTGTTTCCTACATATAAGGACAATATCTAGTCCAACTCGGCTTCTGAAACTCATACAAAGCACTGGTCCTCTAACATTCAATGCTTGTCAGTTAAGATGAGAAACGTGTGAGCTTCGTGAACGATGTAGTTCGTTTGATCGGAAAAATGACTGCCCAACCTTGAAACGAAGTCAAGCTTGTAGGAAGACACAGAGCCAGGAATTTATCTCCATTTCTAAAAAGGAAACACACAGCATAGTTCTCTTCGATGGATCACACTCTGCTTTAGAGCAAGAAGCACGCTCTTGCTTTCTAGAGTCTCTAATACAGCCTGAAACGTGAGTGTGCTCAGAAGAAAAGAACGGGGTTTCCTACACATATGGGCCATATATAGTTCAATTCTGCTTCTGAAACTGAAAGAAACCACAGGTCCTCCAACATCCAATGCTTGTCAGTTAAGATTGCCCTTACCTGAAATGAAGTCTTGCTTGTAGGAAGACTCAGAGCCTGGGATTTAACTCCATTTCTGAAGGGAAACACACAGCAGAGTTCTCATATATAGATCACACTCTGCTTTAGAGCAAGAAGCACGCTCTTGCTTTCTAGAGTCTCTAAGACAGCAGGAAACATGAGTGTGATGAGAACAAAAGAACGGTGTTCCCTACACATATGGACCATATCTAGTACAACTCTGCCTCTCAAATTGAAACAAAGCACAGTTCCTCTAAGATCCAATGCTTGTCAGTTAAGATGAGAAACATGTGAGCTTCGTGAACGATGTAGATCTTTTGAGCTGAAAAGTGACTGCCCTTACTTGAAACGAAGTCTTGCTTGTAGGAAGACACAGAGCCTGGAATATAACTCCATTTCTGAAGGGAAACACACAGCAGAGTTCTCATTCTTTGATCACACTCTGCTTTAGAGCAAGAAGCACGCTCTTGCTTTCTAGAGTCTCTAATACAGCAGGAAACTCGAGTGTGCTCAGAACAAAAGAACGGTGTTTCCTACACATATTGGCCATATCTAGTTCAACTCTGTTTCTGAATCTGAAACAAACCAAGGGCATCAAACATCCAATGCTTGTCAGTTAAGATGAGAAACGTGTGAGCTTTGTGAATGATGTTGTTCGTTTCAGCTGTAAAGAAACTGCCCTTACCTGAAACGAAGTCTTGCTTGAAGGAAGTCTCAGAGCCTGGGATTTAACTCCATTTCTGAAGGGAAACACACAGCAGAGTTCTCATATATAGATCACACTCTGCTTTAGGGCAAGAAGCACGCTCTTGCTTTCTAGAGTCTCTAAGACAGCAGGAAACATGAGTGTGCTGAGAACAAAAGAACGGTGTTCCCTACACATATGGACCATATCTAGTACAACTCTGCCTCTGAAATTGATACAAAGCACAGGTCCTCTGACATCCAATGCTTGTCATTTAAGATGAGAAACGTGTGAGCTTCGTGAACCATGTAGTTCGTTTCAGCTAAAAAGTGACTGCCCTTACCTGAAACGAAGTAGTGCTTGCAGGAAGACACAGAGCCTGGAATTTACCTCCATTTCTGAAGGGAAACACACAGAATAGTGCTCATCCATGGATCACACTCTGCTTTAGAGCAAGAAGCACGCTCTTCCTTTCTAGAGTCTCTAATACAGCAGGAAACGTGAGTGTGCTCAGAACAAAAAAAATGGTGTTTCCTACACATACGGGCCATATCTATTTCAACTCTGCTTCTGAAGCTGATACAAAGCACTGGTCCTCTAACATCCAATGCTTGTCAGTTAACATGAGAAACGTGTGAGCTTCGTGAACGATGTAGTTCGTTTGAGTTGAAAAGTGACTGCCCCTACCGGAAACGAAGTCTTGCTTGTATGAAGACACAGAGCCTGTAGTTAAACTCCATTTCTGATGGAAACACACAACACAGTTCTCATACATGGATCACACTCTGCTTTAGAGCAAGAAGCACGCTCTTACTTTCTAGAATCTCTAATACCGCAGGAAACGTGTGTGTGCTCAGAAGAAAAGAATGGTGTTTCTTATACATACGGACCATATCTAGTTCAACTCTGCTTCTGAAACTGAAACAAACCACAGGTCCTCTAACATCCAATGCTTGTCAGTTATGATGAGAAATGTGTGTGCTTCGTGAACGATGGAGTTCGTTTGAGCTGTAAAGTAACTGCCCTTACCTGAAACGAACTCTTGCTTGTAGGCAGACTCAGAGCCTGGGATTTACCTCCATTTCTGAAGTGAAACACACAACAGAGTTCTCATCCATTGATCACACTCTGCTTTAGAGCAAGAAGCACGCCGTAGCTTTCTAGAGTCTCTAAGACAGCAGGAATCTTGAGTTTGCTGAGAACAAATGAACGCTGTTTCCTACATATACGGACAATATCTAGTCCAACTCGGCTTCTGAAACTCATACAAAGCACTGGTCCTCTAACATTCAATGCTTGTCAGTTAAGATGAGAAACGTGTGAGCTTCGTGAACGATGTAGTTCGTTTGATCGGAAAAATGACTGCCCAACCTTGAAACGAAGTCAAGCTTGTAGGAAGACACAGAGCCAGGAATTTATCTCCATTTCTAAAAAGGAAACACACAGCATAGTTCTCTTCGATGGATCACACTCTGCTTTAGAGCAAGAAGCACGCTCTTGCTTTCTAGAGTCTCTAATACAGCCTGAAACGTGAGTGTGCTCAGAAGAAAAGAACGGGGTTTCCTACACATATGGGCCATATATAGTTCAATTCTGCTTCTGAAACTGAAAGAAACCACAGGTCCTCCAACATCCAATGCTTGTCAGTTAAGATGAGAAACGTGTGAGCTTCGTGAACGATGTAGTTTGTTTGAGCTGTAAAGTAACTGCCATTACCTGAAACGAAGTCTTGCTTGTAGGAAGATTCAGAGCCTGGGATTTAACTCCATTTCTGAAGTGAAACACACAGCATAGTTCTCATCCATTGATCACACACTGCTTTAGAGCCAGAAGCACGATCTTGCTTTCCAGAGTCTCTAAGAATACAGGAAATGTGAGTGTGATGAGAACAAAAGAATGGTGTTCCCTATACATACGGGCCATATCTAGTACAACTCTGCCTCTGAAATTGATACAAAGCACAGTTCCTCTAACATCCAATGCTTGTCAGTTAAGATGAGAAACGTGTGAGCTTCGTGAACGATGTAGATCGTTTGAGCTGAAAAGTGACTGCCCTTCCTTTAAATGAAGTCTTGCTTGTAGGAAGACTCAGAGCCTGGGATTTAACTCCATTTCTGAAGGGAAACACACAGCAGAGTTCTCATATATAGATCACACTCTGCTATAGAGCAAGAAGCACGCTCTTGCTTTCTAGAGTCTCTAAGACAGCAGGAAACATGAGTGTGCTAAGAACAAAAGAACGGTGTTCCCTACACATACAGACCATATCTAGTACAAGTCTGCCTCTGAAATTGATACAAAGCACATGTCCTCTAACATCCAATGCTTGTCATTTAAGATGAGAAATGTGTGAGCTTCGTGAACCATGTAGTTCGTTCCAGCTGAAAAGTGACTGCCCTTACCTGAAACGATGTAGTGCTTGCAGGAAGACACAGAGCCTGGAATTTAACTCCATTTCTGAAGGGAAACACACAGAATAGTGCTCATCCATGGATCACACTCTGCTTTAGAGCAAGAAGCACGCTCTTGCTTTCTAGAGTCTCTAATACAGCAGGAAACATGAGTGTGCTCAGAACAAAAAAACGGTGTTTCCTACACATACGGGCCATATCTATTTCAACTCTGCTTCTGAAACTGATACAAAGCACTGGTCCTCTAACATCCGATGCTTGTCAGTTAACATGAGAAACGTGTGAGTTTCGTGAAGGATGTAGTTCTTTTGATCTGAAAAATGACTGTCCTTACTTGAAACGAAGTCTTGCTTGTAGGAAGACACAGAGCCTGGAATTTAACTCCATTTCTGAAGGGAAACACACAGCATAGTTCTTTTCGATGGATCAAACTCTGCTATAGAGCAAGAAGCATGCTATTGCTTTCTAGAGTCTCTAATACAGCCGGAAATTTGAGTGAGCTCAGAACAAAAGAACGGTGTTTCCTACACATACAGGCCATATCTAGTTCAACTCTGCTTCTGAAACTGAAACAAACCACAGGTCCTCTAACATCCTATGCTTGTCAGTTAAGATGAGAAACGTGTGAGCTTCGTGAACAATGTAGTTCGTTTGAGCTGTAAAGTAACTGCCCTTACCTGAAACGAAGTCTTGCTTGTAGGAAGACACAGAGCCTGGGATTTAACTCCATTTCTGAAGTGAAACACACAGCAGAGTTCTCATCCATTGATCACACTCTGCTTTAGATCCAGAATCACGCTCTTGCTTTCCAGAGTTTCTAAGACAGCAGGAAATGTGAGTGTGCTGAGAACAAAAGAACGGTGTTCACTACACATATGGACCATATCTAGTACAACTCTGCCTCTCAAATTGAAACAGAGCACAGTTCCTCTAAGATCCAATGCTTGTCAGTTAAGATGAGAAACATGTGAGCTTCGTGAACGATGTAGATCTTTTGAGCTGAAAAGTGACTGCCCTTACTTGAAACGAAGTCTTGCTTGTAGGAAGACACAGAGCCTGGAATATAACTCCATTTCTGAAGGGAAACACACAGCAGAGTTCTCATTCTTTGATCACACTCTGCTTTAGAGCAAGAAGCACGCTCTTGCTTTCTAGAGTCTCTAATACAGCAGGAAACTCGAGTGTGCTCAGAACAAAAGAACGGTGTTTCCTACACATATTGGCCATATCTAGTTCAACTCTGTTTCTGAATCTGAAACAAACCAAGGGCATCAAACATCCAATGCTTGTCAGTTAAGATGAGAAACGTGTGAGCTTTGTGAATGATGTTGTTCGTTTCAGCTGTAAAGAAACTGCCCTTACCTGAAACGAAGTCTTGCTTGAAGGAAGTCTCAGAGCCTGGGATTTAACTCCATTTCTGAAGGGAAACACACAGCAGAGTTCTCATATATAGATCACACTCTGCTTTAGGGCAAGAAGCACGCTCTTGCTTTCTAGAGTCTCTAAGACAGCAGGAAACATGAGTGTGCTGAGAACAAAAGAACGGTGTTCCCTACACATATGGACCATATCTAGTACAACTCTGCCTCTGAAATTGATACAAAGCACAGGTCCTCTGACATCCAATGCTTGTCATTTAAGATGAGAAACGTGTGAGCTTCGTGAACCATGTAGTTCGTTTCAGCTAAAAAGTGACTGCCCTTACCTGAAACGAAGTAGTGCTTGCAGGAAGACACAGAGCCTGGAATTTACCTCCATTTCTGAAGGGAAACACACAGAATAGTGCTCATCCATGGATCACACTCTGCTTTAGAGCAAGAACCACGCTCTTCCTTTCTAGAGTCTCTAATACAGCAGGAAACGTGAGTGTGCTCAGAACAAAAAAAATGGTGTTTCCTACACATACGGGCCATATCTATTTCAACTCTGCTTCTGAAGCTGATACAAAGCACTGGTCCTCTAACATCCAATGCTTGTCAGTTAACATGAGAAACGTGTGAGCTTCGTGAACGATGTAGTTCGTTTGAGTTGAAAAGTGACTGCCCTTACCGGAAACGAAGTCTTGCTTGTATGAAGACACAGAGCCTGTAGTTAAACTCCATTTCTGATGGAAACACACAACACAGTTCTCATACATGGATCACACTCTGCTTTAGAGCAAGAAGCACGCTCTTACTTTCTAGAATCTCTAATACCGCAGGAAACGTGTGTGTGCTCAGAAGAAAAGAATGGTGTTTCTTATACATACGGACCATATCTAGTTCAACTCTGCTTCTGAAACTGAAACAAACCACAGGTCCTCTAACATCCAATGCTTGTCAGTTATGATGAGAAACGTGTGTGCTTCGTGAACGATGGAGTTCGTTTGAGCTGTAAAGTAACTGCCCTTACCTGAAACGAACTCTTGCTTGTAGGCAGACTCAGAGCCTGGGATTTACCTCCATTTCTGAAGTGAAACACACAACAGAGTTCTCATCCATTGATCACACTCTGCTTTAGAGCAAGAAGCACGCCGTAGCTTTCTAGAGTCTCTAAGACAGCAGGAATCTTGAGTTTGCTGAGAACAAATGAACGCTGTTTCCTACATATACGGACAATATCTAGTCCAACTCGGCTTCTGAAACTCATACAAAGCACTGGTCCTCTAACATTCAATGCTTGTCAGTTAAGATGAGAAACGTGTGAGCTTCGTGAACGATGTAGTTCGTTTGATCGGAAAAATGACTGCCCAACCTTGAAACGAAGTCAAGCTTGTAGGAAGACACAGAGCCAGGAATTTATCTCCATTTCTAAAAAGGAAACACACAGCATAGTTCTCTTCGATGGATCACACTCTGCTTTAGAGCAAGAAGCACGCTCTTGCTTTCTAGAGTCTCTAATACAGCCTGAAACGTGAGTGTGCTCAGAAGAAAAGAACGGGGTTTCCTACACATATGGGCCATATATAGTTCAATTCTGCTTCTGAAACTGAAAGAAACCACAGGTCCTCCAACATCCAATGCTTGTCAGTTAAGATGAGAAACGTGTGAGCTTCGTGAACGATGTAGTTTGTTTGAGCTGTAAAGTAACTGCCATTACCTGAAACGAAGTCTTGCTTGTAGGAAGATTCAGAGCCTGGGATTTAACTCCATTCCTGAAGTGAAACACACAGCATAGTTCTCATCCATTGATCACACACTGCTTTAGAGCCAGAAGCACGATCTTGCTTTCCAGAGTCTCTAAGAATACAGGAAATGTGAGTGTGATGAGAACAAAAGAACGGTGTTCCCTATACATACGGGCCATATCTAGTACAACTCTGCCTCTGAAATTGATACAAAGCACAGTTCCTCTAACATCCAATGCTTGTCAGTTAAGATGAGAAACGTGTGAGCTTCGTGAACGATGTAGATCGTTTGAGCTGAAAAGTGACTGCCCTTACTTTAAATGAAGTCTTGCTTGTAGGAAGACTCAGAGCCTGGGATTTAACTCCATTTCTGAAGGGAAACACACAGCAGAGTTCTCATATATAGATCACACTCTGCTTTAGAGCAAGAAGCACGCTCTTGCTTTCTAGAGTCTCTAAGACAGCAGGAAACATGAGTGTGCTGAGAACAAAAGAACGGTGTTCCCTACACATACAGACCATATCTAGTACAAGTCTGCCTCTGAAATTGATACAAAGCACATGTCCTCTAACATCCAATGCTTGTCATTTAAGATGAGAAATGTGTGAGCTTCGTGAACCATGTAGTTCGTTACAGCTGAAAAGTGACTGCACTTACCTGAAACGATGTAGTGCTTGCAGGAAGACACAGAGCCTGGAATTTAACTCCATTTCTGAAGGGAAACACACAGAATAGTGCTCATCCATGGATCACACTCTGCTTTAGAGCAAGAAGCACGCTCTTGCTTTCTAGAGTCTCTAATACAGCAGGAAACATGAGTGTGCTCAGAACAAAAAAACGGTGTTTCCTACACATACGGGCCATATCTATTTCAACTCTGCTTCTGAAACTGATACAAAGCACTGGTCCTCTAACATCCGATGCTTGTCAGTTAACATGAGAAACGTGTGAGTTTCGTGAAGGATGTAGTTCTTTTGATCTGAAAAATGACTGTCCTTACTTGAAACGAAGTCTTGCTTGTAGGAAGACACAGAGCCTGGAATTTAACTCCATTTCTGAAGGGAAACACACAGCATAGTTCTTTTCAATGGATCAAACTCTGCTATAGAGCAAGAAGCATGCTATTGCTTTCTAGAGTCTCTAATACAGCCGGAAATTTGAGTGAGCTCAGAACAAAAGAACGGTGTTTCCTACACATACAGGCCATATCTAGTTCAACTCTGCTTCTGAAACTGAAACAAACCACAGGTCCTCTAACATCCTATGCTTGTCAGTTAAGATGAGAAACGTGTGAGCTTCGTGAACAATGTAGTTCGTTTGAGCTGTAAAGTAACTGCCCTTACCTGAAACGAAGTCTTGCTTGTAGGAAGACACAGAGCCTGGGATTTAACTCCATTTCTGAAGTGAAACACACAGCAGAGTTCTCATCCATTGATCACACTCTGCTTTAGATCCAGAATCACGCTCTTGCTTTCCAGAGTTTCTAAGACAGCAGGAAATGTGAGTGTGCTGAGAACAAAAGAACGGTGTTCCCTACACATATGGACCATATCTAGTACAACTCTGCCTCTCAAATTGAAACAAAGCACAGTTCCTCTAAGATCCAATGCTTGTCAGTTAAGATGAGAAACATGTGAGCTTCGTGAACGATGTAGATCTTTTGAGCTGAAAAGTGACTGCCCTTACTTGAAACGAAGTCTTGCTTGTAGGAAGACACAGAGCCTGGAATATAACTCCATTTCTGAAGGGAAACACACAGCAGAGTTCTCATTCTTTGATCACACTCTGCTTTAGAGCAAGAAGCACGCTCTTGCTTTCTAGAGTCTCTAATACAGCAGGAAACTCGAGTGTGCTCAGAACAAAAGAACGGTGTTTCCTACACATATTGGCCATATCTAGTTCAACTCTGTTTCTGAATCTGAAACAAACCAAGGGCATCAAACATCCAATGCTTGTCAGTTAAGATGAGAAACGTGTGAGCTTTGTGAATGATGTTGTTCGTTTCAGCTGTAAAGAAACTGCCCTTACCTGAAACGAAGTCTTGCTTGAAGGAAGTCTCAGAGCCTGGGATTTAACTCCATTTCTGAAGGGAAACACACAGCAGAGTTCTCATATATAGATCACACTCTGCTTTAGGGCAAGAAGCACGCTCTTGCTTTCTAGAGTCTCTAAGACAGCAGGAAACATGAGTGTGCTGAGAACAAAAGAACGGTGTTCCCTACACATATGGACCATATCTAGTACAACTCTGCCTCTGAAATTGATACAAAGCACAGGTCCTCTGACATCCAATGCTTGTCATTTAAGATGAGAAACGTGTGAGCTTCGTGAACCATGTAGTTCGTTTCAGCTAAAAAGTGACTGCCCTTACCTGAAACGAAGTAGTGCTTGCAGGAAGACACAGAGCCTGGAATTTACCTCCATTTCTGAAGGGAAACACACAGAATAGTGCTCAACCATGGATCACACTCTGCTTTAGAGCAAGAACCACGCTCTTCCTTTCTAGAGTCTCTAATACAGCAGGAAACGTGAGTGTGCTCAGAACAAAAAAAATGGTGTTTCCTACACATACGGGCCATATCTATTTCAACTCTGCTTCTGAAGCTGATACAAAGCACTGGTCCTCTAACATCCAATGCTTGTCAGTTAACATGAGAAACGTGTGAGCTTCGTGAACGATGTAGTTCGTTTGAGTTGAAAAGTGACTGCCCTTACCGGAAACGAAGTCTTGCTTGTATGAAGACACAGAGCCTGTAGTTAAACTCCATTTCTGATGGAAACACACAACACAGTTCTCATACATGGATCACACTCTGCTTTAGAGCAAGAAGCACGCTCTTACTTTCTAGAATCTCTAATACCGCAGGAAACGTGTGTGTGCTCAGAAGAAAAGAATGGTGTTTCTTATACATACGGACCATATCTAGTTCAACTCTGCTTCTGAAACTGAAACAAACCACAGGTCCTCTAACATCCAATGCTTGTCAGTTATGATGAGAAACGTGTGTGCTTCGTGAACGATGGAGTTCGTTTGAGCTGTAAAGTAACTGCCCTTACCTGAAACGAACTCTTGCTTGTAGGCAGACTCAGAGCCTGGGATTTAACTCCATTTCTGAAGTGAAACACACAACAGAGTTCTCATCCATTGATCACACTCTGCTTTAGAGCAAGAAGCACGCCGTAGCTTTCTAGAGTCTCTAAGACAGCAGGAATCTTGAGTTTGCTGAGAACAAATGAACGCTGTTTCCTACATATACGGACAATATCTAGTCCAACTCGGCTTCTGAAACTCATACAAAGCACTGGTCCTCTAACATTCAATGCTTGTCAGTTAAGATGAGAAACGTGTGAGCTTCGTGAACGATGTAGTTCGTTTGATCGGAAAAATGACTGCCCAACCTTGAAACGAAGTCAAGCTTGTAGGAAGACACAGAGCCAGGAATTTATCTCCATTTCTAAAAAGGAAACACACAGCATAGTTCTCTTCGATGGATCACACTCTGCTTTAGAGCAAGAAGCACGCTCTTGCTTTCTAGTGTCTCTAATACAGCCTGAAACGTGAGTGTGCTCAGAAGAAAAGAACGGGGTTTCCTACACATATGGGCCATATATAGTTCAATTCTGCTTCTGAAACTGAAAGAAACCACAGGTCCTCCAACATCCAATGCTTGTCAGTTAAGATGAGAAACGTGTGAGCTTCGTGAACGATGTAGTTTGTTTGAGCTGTAAAGTAACTGCCATTACCTGAAACGAAGTCTTGCTTGTAGGAAGATTCAGAGCCTGGGATTTAACTCCATTTCTGAAGTGAAACACACAGCATAGTTCTCATCCATTGATCACACACTGCTTTAGAGCCAGAAGCACGATATTGCTTTCCAGAGTCTCTAAGAATACAGGAAATGTGAGTGTGATGAGAACAAAAGAATGGTGTTCCCTATACATACGGGCCATATCTAGTACAACTCTGCCTCTGAAATTGATACAAAGCACAGTTCCTCTAACATCCAATGCTTGTCAGTTAAGATGAGAAACGTGTGAGCTTCGTGAACGATGTAGATCGTTTGAGCTGAAAAGTGACTGCCCTTACTTTAAATGAAGTCTTGCTTGTAGGAAGACTCAGAGCCTGGGATTTAACTCCATTTCTGAAGGGAAACACACAGCAGAGTTCTCATATATAGATCACACTCTGCTTTAGAGCAAGAAGCACGCTCTTGCTTTCTAGAGTCTCTAAGACAGCAGGAAACATGAGTGTGCTGAGAACAAAAGAACGGTGTTCCCTACACATACAGACCATATCTAGTACAAGTCTGCCTCTGAAATTGATACAAAGCACATGTCCTCTAACATCCAATGCTTGTCATTTAAGATGAGAAATGTGTGAGCTTCGTGAACCATGTAGTTCGTTACAGCTGAAAAGTGACTGCCCTTACCTGAAACGATGTAGTGCTTGCAGGAAGACACAGAGCCTGGAATTTAACTCCATTTCTGAAGGGAAACACACAGAATAGTGCTCATCCATGGATCACACTCTGCTTTAGAGCAAGAAGCACGCTCTTGCTTTCTAGAGTCTCTAATACAGCAGGAAACATGAGTGTGCTCAGAACAAAAAAACGGTGTTTCCTACACATACGGACCATATCTATTTCAACTCTGCTTCTGAAACTGATACAAAGCACTGGTCCTCTAACATCCGATGCTTGTCAGTTAACATGAGAAACGTGTGAGTTTCGTGAAGGATGTAGTTCTTTTGATCTGAAAAATGACTGTCCTTACTTGAAACGAAGTCTTGCTTGTAGGAAGACACAGAGCCTGGAATTTAACTCCATTTCTGAAGGGAAACACACAGCATAGTTCTTTTCGATGGATCAAACTCTGCTATAGAGCAAGAAGCACGCTATTGCTTTCTAGAGTCTCTAATACAGCCAGAAATTTGAGTGAGCTCAGAACAAAAGAACGGTGTTTCCTACACATACAGGCCATATCTAGTTCAACTCTGCTTCTGAAACTGAAACAAACCACAGGTCCTCTAACATCCTATGCTTGTCAGTTAAGATGAGAAACGTGTGAGCTTCGTGAACAATGTAGTTCGTTTGAGCTGTAAAGTAACTGCCCTTACCTGAAACGAAGTCTTGCTTGTAGGAAGACACAGAGCCTGGGATTTAACTCCATTTCTGAAGTGAAACACACAGCAGAGTTCTCATCCATTGATCACACTCTGCTTTAGATCCAGAATCACGCTCTTGCTTTCCAGAGTTTCTAAGACAGCAGGAAATGTGAGTGTGCTGAGAACAAAAGAACGTTGTTCCCTACACATACGGACCATATCTAGTACAACTCTGCCTCTGAAATTGATACAAAGCACAGGTCCTCTAACATCCAATGCTTGTCTGTTATGATGAGAAACGTGTGAGCTTCGTGAACGATGGAGTTCGTTTGAGCTGTAAAGTAACTGCCCTTACCTGAAACGAACTCTTGCTTGTAGGCAGACTCAGAGCCTGGGATTTAACTCCATTTCTGAACTGAAACACACAACAGAGTTCTCATCCATTGATCACACTCTGCTTTAGAGCAAGAAGCACGCCCTAGCTTTCTAGAGTCTCTAAGACAGCAGGAATCTTGAGTTTGCTGAGAACAAATGAACGGTGTTTCCTACATATACGGACAATATCTAGTCCAACTCTGCTTCTGAAACTGATACAAAGCACTGGTCCTCTAACATTCAATGCTTGTCAGTTAAGATGAGAAACGTGTGAGCTTCATGAACGATGTAGTTCGTTTGATCGGAAAAATGACTGCCCTTCCTTGAAACGAAGTCTAGCTTGTAGGAAGACACAGAGCCAGGAATTTATCTCCATTTCTAAAAGGGAAACACACAGCATAGTTCTCTTCGATGGATCACACTCTGCTTTAGAGCAAGAAGCACGCTCTTGCTTTCTGGAGTCTCTAATACAGCCTGAAACGTGAGTGTGCTCAGAAGAAAAGAACGAGGTTTCCTACACATATGGGCCATATATAGTTCAATTCTGCTTCTGAAACTGAAAGAAACCACAGGTCCTCCAACATCCAATGCTTGTCAGTTAAGATGAGAAACGTGTGAGCTTCGTGAACGATGTAGTTTGTTTGAGCTGTAAAGTAACTGCCATTACCTGAAACGAAGTCTTGCTTGTAGGAAGATTCAGAGCCTGGGATTTAACTCCATTTCTGAAGTGAAACACACAGCATAGTTCTCATCCATTGATCACACACTGCTTTAGAGCCAGAAGCACGATCTTGCTTTCCAGAGTCTCTAAGAATACAGGAAATGTGAGTGTGATGAGAACAAAAGAACGGTGTTCCCTATACATACGGGCCATATCTAGTACAACTCTGCCTCTGAAATTGATACAAAGCACAGTTCCTCTAACATCCAATGCTTGTCAGTTAAGATGAGAAACGTGTGAGCTTCGTGAACGATGTAGATCGTTTGAGCTGAAAAGTGACTGCCCTTACTTTAAATGAAGTCTTGCTTGTAGGAAGACTCAGAGCCTGGGATTTAACTCCATTTCTGAAGGGAAACACACAGCAGAGTTCTCATATATAGATCACACTCTGCTTTAGAGCAAGAAGCACGCTCTTGCTTTCTAGAGTCTCTAAGACAGCAGGAAACATGAGTGTGCTGAGAACAAAAGAACGGTGTTCCCTACACATACAGACCATATCTAGTACAAGTCTGCCTCTGAAATTGATACAAAGCACATGTCCTCTAACATCCAATGCTTGTCATTTAAGATGAGAAATGTGTGAGCTTCGTGAACCATGTAGTTCGTTCCACCTGAAAAGTGACTGCCCTTACCTGAAACGATGTAGTGCTTGCAGGAAGACACAGAGCCTGGTATTTAACTCCATTTCTGAAGGGAAACACACAGAATAGTGCTCATCCATGGATCACACTCTGCTTTAGAGCAAGAAGCACGCTCTTGCTTTCTAGAGTCTCTAATACAGCAGGAAACATGAGTGTGCTCAGAACAAAAAAACGGTGTTTCCTACACATACGGGCCATATCTATTTCAACTCTGCTTCTGAAACTGATACAAAGCACTGGTCCTCTAACATCCGATGCTTGTCAGTTAACATGAGAAACGTGTGAGTTTCGTGAAGGATGTAGTTCTTTTGATCTGAAAAATGACTGTCCTTACTTGAAACGAAGTCTTGCTTGTATGAAGACACAGAGCCTGGAATTTAACTCCATTTCTGAAGGGAAACACACAGCATAGTTCTTTTCGATGGATCAAACTCTGCTATAGAGCAAGAAGCACGCTATTGCTTTCTAGAGTCTCTAATACAGCCGGAAATTTGAGTGAGCTCAGAACAAAAGAACGGTGTTTCCTACACATACAGGCCATATCTAGTTCAACTCTGCTTCTGAAACTGAAACAAACCACAGGTCCTCTAACATCCTATGCTTGTCAGTTAAGATGAGAAACGTGTGAGCTTCGTGAACAATGTAGTTCGTTTGAGCTGTAAAGTAACTGCCCTTACCTGAAACGAAGTCTTGCTTGTAGGAAGACACAGAGCCTGGGATTTAACTCCATTTCTGAAGTGAAACACACAGCAGAGTTCTCATCCATTGATCACACTCTGCTTTAGATCCAGAATCACGCTCTTGCTTTCCAGAGTTTCTAAGACAGCAGGAAATGTGAGTGTGCTGAGAACAAAAGAACGTTGTTCCCTACACATACGGACCATATCTAGTACAACTCTGCCTCTGAAATTGATACAAAGCACAGGTCCTCTAACATCCAATGCTTGTCTGTTATGATGAGAAACGTGTGAGCTTCATGAACGATGTAGTTCCTTTGATCGGAAAAATGACTGCCCTTCCTTGAAACGAAGTCTAGCTTGTAGGAAGACACAGAGCCTGTGGTTAAACTCCATTTCTGAAGGGAAACACACAACACAGTTCTCATACATGGATCACACTCTGCTTTAGAGCAAGAAGCACGCTCTTACTTTCTAGAATCTCTAATACCGCAGGAAACGTGTGTGTGCTCAGAAGAAAAGAATGGTGTTTCTTATACATACGGACCATATGTAGTTCAACTCTGCTTCTGAAACTGAAACAAACCACAGGTCCTCTAACATCCAATGCTTGTCTGTTATGATGAGAAACGTGTGAGCTTTGTGAACGATGGAGTTCGTTTGAGCTGTAAAGTAACTGCCCTTACCTGAAACGAACTCTTGCTTGTAGGCAGACTCAGAGCCTGGGATTTAACTCCATTTCTGAACTGAAACACACAACAGAGTTCTCATCCATTGATCACACTCTGCTTTAGAGCAAGAAGCACGCCCTAGCTTTCTAGAGTCTCTAAGACAGCAGGAATCTTGAGTTTGCTGAGAACAAATGAACGGTGTTTCCTACATATACGGACAATATCTAGTCCAACTCTGCTTCTGAAACTGATACAAAGCACTGGTCCTCTAACATTCAATGCTTGTCAGTTAAGATGAGAAACGTGTGAGCTTCATGAACGATGTAGTTCGTTTGATCGGAAAAATGACTGTCCTTCCTAGAAACGAAGTCTAGCTTGTAGGAAGACACAGAGCCAGGAATTTATCTCCATTTCTAAAAGGGAAACACACAGCATAGTTCTCTTCGATGGATCACACTCTGCTTTAGAGCAAGAAGCACGCTCTTGCTTTCTGGAGTCTCTAATACAGCCTGAAACGTGAGTGTGCTCAGAAGAAAAGAACGGGGTTTCCTACACATATGGGCCATATATAGTTCAATTCTGCTTCTGAAACTGAAAGAAACCACAGGTCCTCCAACATCCAATGCTTGTCAGTTAAGATTGCCCTTACCTGAAATGAAGTCTTGCTTGTAGGAAGACTCAGAGCCTGGGATTTAACTCCATTTCTGAAGGGAAACACACAGCAGAGTTCTCATATATAGATCACACTCTGCTTTAGAGCAAGAAGCACGCTCTTGCTTTCTAGAGTCTCTAAGACAGCAGGAAACATGTGTGTGATGAGAACAAAAGAACGGTGTTCCCTACACATATGGACCATATCTAGTACAACTCTGCCTCTCAAATTGAAACAAAGCACAGTTCCTCTAAGATCCAATGCTTGTCAGTTAAGATGAGAAACATGTGAGCTTCGTGAACGATGTAGATCTTTTGAGCTGAAAAGTGACTGCCCTTACTTGAAACGAAGTCTTGCTTGTAGGAAGACACAGAGCCTGGAATATAACTCCATTTCTGAAGGGAAACACACAGCAGAGTTCTCATTCATTGATCACACTCTGCTTTAGAGCAAGAAGCACGCTCTTGCTTTCTAGAGTCTCTAATACAGCAGGAAACACGAGTGTGCTCAGAACAAAAGAACGGTGTTTCCTACACATATTGGCCATATCTAGTTCAACTCTGTTTCTGAATCTGAAACAAACCAAGGGCATCAAACATCCAATGCTTGTCAGTTAAGATGAGAAACGTGTGAGCTTTGTGAATGATGTTGTTCGTTTCAGCTGTAAAGAAACTGCCCTTACCTGAAACGAAGTCTTGCTTGAAGGAAGTCTCAGAGCCTGGGATTTAACTCCATTTCTGAAGGGAAACACACAGCAGAGTTCTCATATATAGATCACACTCTGCTTTAGGGCAAGAAGCACGCACTTGCTTTCTAAAGTCTCTAAGACAGCAGGAAACATGAGTGTGCTGAGAACAAAAGAACGGTGTTCCCTACACATATGGACCATATCTAGTACAACTCTGCCTCTGAAATTGATACAAAGCACAGGTCCTCTAACATCCAATGCTTGTCATTTAAGATGAGAAACGTGTGAGCTTCGTGAACCATGTAGTTCGTTTCAGCTAAAAAGTGACTGCCCTTACCTGAAACGAAGTAGTGCTTGCAGGAAGACACAGAGCCTGGAATTTACCTCCATTTCTGAAGGGAAACACACAGAATAGTGCTCATCCATGGATCACACTCTGCTTTAGAGCAAGAAGCACGCTCTTCCTTTCTAGAGTCTCTAATACAGCAGGAAACGTGAGTGTCCTCAGAACAAAAAAATGGTGTTTCCTACACATACGGGCCATATATATTTCAACTCTGCTTCTGAAGCTGATACAAAGCACTGGTCCTCTAACATCCAATGCTTGTCAGTTAACATGAGAAACGTGTGAGCTTCGTGAACGATGTAGTTCGTTTGAGTTGAAAAGTGACTGCCCTTACCGGAAACGAAGTCTTGCTTGTATGAAGACACAGAGCCTGTGGTTAAACTCCATTTCTGATGGAAACACACAACACAGTTCTCATACATGGATCACACTCTGCTTTAGAGCAAGAAGCACGCTCTTACTTTGTAGAATCTCTAATACCGCAGGAAACGTGTGTGTGCTCAGAAGAAAAGAATGGTGTTTCTTATACATACGGACCATATCTAGTTCAACTCTGCTTCTGAAACTGAAACAAACCACAGGTCCTCTAACATCCAATGCTTGTCATTTATGATGAGAAACGTGTGAGCTTCGTGAACGATGGAGTTCGTTTGAGCTGTAAAGTAACTGCCCTTACCTGAAACGAACTCTTGCTTGTAGGCAGACTCAGAGCCTGGGATTTAACTCCATTTCTGAAGTGAAACACACAACAGAGTTCTCATCCATTGATCACACTCTGCTTTAGAGCAAGAAGCACGCTGTAGCTTTCTAGAGTCTCTAAGACAGCAGGAATCTTGAGTTTGCTGAGAACAAATGAATGGTGTTTCCTACATATACGGACAATATCTAGTCCAACTCGGCTTCTGAAACTCATACAAAGCACTGGTCCTCTAACATTCAATGCTTGTCAGTTAAGATGAGAAACGTGTGAGCTTCGTGAACGATGTAGTTCGTTTGATCGGAAAAATGACTGCCCAACCTTGAAAAGAAGTCTAGCTTGTAGGAAGACACAGAGCCAGGAATTTATCTCCATTTCTAAAAGGGAAACACACAGCATAGTTCTCTTCGATGGATCACACTCTGCTTTAGAGCAAGAAGCACGCTCTTGCTTTCTAGAGTCTCTAATACAGCCTGAAACGTGAGTGTGCTCAGAAGAAAAGAACGGGGTTTCCTACACATATGGGCCATATATAGTTCAATTCTGCTTCTGAAACTGAAAGAAACCACAGGTCCTCCAACATCCAATGCTTGTCAGTTAAGATGAGAAACGTGTGAGCTTCGTGAACGATGTAGTTTGTTTGAGCTGTAAAGTAACTGCCATTACCTGAAACGAAGTCTTGCTTGTAGGAAGATTCAGAGCCTGGGATTTAACTCCATTTCTGAAGTGAAACACACAGCATAGTTCTCATCCATTGATCACACTCTGCTTTAGAGCCAGAAGCACGATCTTGCTTTCCAGAGTCTCTAAGACTGCAGGAAATGTGAGTGTGATGAGAACAAAAGAACGGTGTTCCCTATACATACGGGCCATATCTAGTACAACTCTGCCTCTGAAATTGATACAAAGCACAGTTCCTCTAACATCCAATGCTTGTCAGTTAAGATGAGAAACGTGTGAGCTTCCTGAACGATGTAGATCGTTTGAGCTGAAAAGTGACTGCCCTTACTTTAAACGAAGTCTTGCTTGTAGGAAGACTCAGAGCCTGGGATTTAACTCCATTTCTGAAGGGAAGCACACAGCAGAGTTCTCATATATAGATCACACTCTGCTTTAGAGCAAGAAGCACGCTCTTGCTTTCTAGAGTCTGTAAGACAGCAGGAAATATGAGTGTGCTGAGAACAAAAGAACGGTGTTCCCTACACATACAGACCATATCTAGTACAAGTCTGCCTCTGAAATTGATACAATGCACATGTCCTCTAACATCCAATGCTTGTCATTTAAGATGAGAAATGTGTGAGCTTCGTGAACCATGTAGTTCGTTTCAGCTGTAAAGAAACAGCCCTTACCTGAAACGATGTAGTGCTTGCAGGAAGACACAGAGCCTGGAATTTAACTCCATTTCTGAAGGGAAACACACAGAATAGTGCTCATCCATGGATCACACTCTGCTTTAGAGCAAGAAGCACACTCTTGCTTTCTAGAGTCTCTAATACAGCAGGAAACATGAGTGTGCTCAGAACAAAAAAACGGTGTTTCCTACACATACGGGCCATATCTATTTCCACTCTGCTTCTGAAACTGATACAAAGCACTGGTCCTCTAACATCCGATGCTTGTCAGTTAACATGAGAAACGTGTGAGTTTCGTGAAGGATGTAGTTCTTTTGATCTGAAAAATGACTGTCCTTACTTGAAACGAAGTCTTGCTTGTAGGAAGACACAGAGCCTGGAATTTAACTCCATTTCTGAAGGGAAACACACAGCATAGTTCTTTTCGATGGATCAAACTATGCTATAGAGCAAGAAGCACGCTATTGCTTTCTAGAGTCTCTAATACAGCCGGAAATTTGAGTGAGCTCAGAACAAAAGAACGGTGTTTCCTACACATACAGGCCATATCTAGTTCAACTCTGCTTCTGAAACTCAAACAAACCACAGGTCCTCTAACATGCTATGCTTGTCAGTTAAGATGAGAAACGTGTGAGCTTCGTGAACAATGTAGTTCGTTTGAGCTGTAAAGTAACTGCCCTTACCTGAAACGAAGTCTTGCTTGTAGGAAGACACAGAGCCTGGGATTTAACTCCATTTCTGAAGTGAAACACACAGCAGAGTTCTCATCCATTGATCACACTCTGCTTTAGATCCAGAATTACGCTCTTGCTTTCCAGAGTTTCTAGGACAGCAGGAAATGTGAGTGTGCTGAGAACAAAAGAACGTTGTTCCCTACACATAGGGACCATATCTAGTACAACTCTGCCTCTGAAATTGATACAAAGCACAGGTCCTCTAACATCCAATGCTTGTCATTTAAGATGAGAAACGTGTGAGCTTCATGAAGGATGGAGTTCGTTTGAGCTGTAAAGTAACTGCCCTTACCTGAAACGAAGTCTTGCTTGTAGGGAGAGTCAGAGCCTGGGATTTAACTCCATTTCTGAAGTGAAACACACAACAGAGTTCTCATCCATTGATCACACTCTGCTTTAGAGCAAGAAGCACTCCGTAGCTTTCTAGAGTCTCTAAGAGAGCAGGAATCTGGAATTTGCTGAGAACAAATGAACGGTGTTTCCTACATATACGGACCATATCTAGTCCAACTCTGCTTCTGAAACTGATACAAAGCACTGGTCCTCTAACATTCAATGCTTGTCAGTTAAGATGAGAAACGTGTGAGCTTCATGAACGATGTAGTTCGTTTGATCGGAAAAATGACTGCCCTTCCTTGAAACGAAGTCTAGCTTGTAGGAAGACACAGAGCCTGTGGTTAAACTCCATTTCTGAAGGGAAACACACAACACAGTTCTCATACATGGATCACACTCTGCTTTAGAGCAAGAAGCACGCTCTTACTTTCTAGAATCTCTAATACCGCAGGAAACGTGTGTGTGCTCAGAAGAAAAGAATGGTGTTTCTTATACATACGGACCATATGTAGTTCAACTCTGCTTCTGAAACTGAAACAAACCACAGGTCCTCTAACATCCAATGCTTGTCTGTTATGATGAGAAACATGTGAGCTTCGTGAACGATGGAGTTCGTTTGAGCTGTAAAGTAACTGCCCTTACCTGAAACGAACTCTTGCTTGTAGGCAGACTCAGAGCCTGGGATTTAACTCCATTTCTGAACTGAAACACACAACAGAGTTCTCATCCATTGATCACACTCTGCTTTAGAGCAAGAAGCACGTCCTAGCTTTCTAGAGTCTCTAAGACAGCAGGAATCTTGAGTTTGCTGAGAACAAATGAACGGTGTTTCCTACATATACGGACAATATCTAGTCCAACTCTGCTTCTGAAACTGATACAAAGCACTGGTCCTCTAACATTCAATGCTTGTCAGTTAAGATGAGAAACGTGTGAGCTTCATGAACGATGTAGTTCGTTTGATCGGAAAAATGACTGCCCTTCCTTGAAACGAAGTCTAGCTTGTAGGAAGACACAGAGCCAGGAATTTATCTCCATTTCTAAAAGGGAAACAAACAGCATAGTTCTCTTCGATGGATTACACTCTGCTTTAGAGCAAGAAGCACGCTCTTGCTTTCTAGAGTGTCTAATACTGCCTGAAACGTGATTGTTCTCAGAAGAAAAGAACGGGGTTTCCTACACATATGGGCCATATATAGTTCAATTCTGCTTCTGAAACTGAAAGAAACCACAGGTCCTCCAACATCCAATGCTTGTCAGTTAAGATGAGAAACGTGTGAGCTTTGTGAACGTTGTTGTTCGTTTCAGCTTTAAAAAAACTGCCCTTACCTGAAACGAAGTCTTGCTTGAAGGAAGTCTCAGAGCATGGGATTTAACTCCATTTCTGAAGGAAAACACACAGCAGAGTTCTCATATATAGATCACACTCTGCTTTAGAGCAAGAAGCATGCTCTTGCTTTCTAGAGTCTCTAAGACAGCAGGAAACATGAGTGTGATGAGAACAAAAGAACGGTGTTCCCTACACATACGGACCATATCTAGTACAACTCTGCCTCTGAAATTGATACAAAGCACAGTTCCTCTAACATCCAATGCTTGTCAGTTAAGATGAGAAACGTGTGAGTTGCGTGAACGATGTATTTCGTTTGAGTTGAAAAGTGACTGCCCTTACCTGAAACGAAGTCTTGCTTGTATGAAGACACAGAGCCTGTGGTTAAACTCCATTTCTGAAGGGAAACACACAACACAGTTCTCATGCATGGATCACACTCTGCTTTAGAGCAAGAAGCACGCTCTTACTTTCTAGAATTTCTAATACCGCAGGAAACGTGTGTGTGCTCAGAAGAAAAGAATGGTGTTTCTTATACATACGGACCATATCTAGTTCAACTCTGCTTCTGAAACTGAAACAAACCACTGGTCCTCTAACATCCAATGCTTGTCAGTTATGATGATAAACGTGTGAGCTTCGTGAACGATGGAGTTCGTTTGAGCTGTAAAGTAACTGCCCTTACCTGAAACGAACTCTTGCTTTTAGGCAGACTCAGAGCCTGGGATTTAACACCATTTCTGAAGTGAAACACACAACAGAGTTCTCATCCATTGATCACACTCTGCTTTAGAGCAAGAAGCACTCCGTAGCTTTCTAGAGTCTCTAAGACAGCAGGAATCTTGAGTTTGCTGAGAACAAATGAACGGTGTTTCCTACATATACGGACCATATCTAGTCCAACTCTGCTTCTGAAACTGATACAAAGCACTGGTCCTCTAACATTCAATGCTTGTCAGTTAAGATGAGAAACGTGTGAGCTTCGTGAACGATGTAGTTCGTTTGATCGGAAAAATGACTGCCCTTCCTTGAATCGAAGTCTAGCTTGTAGGAAGACACAGAGCCAGGAATTTATCTCCATTTCTAAAAGGGAAACACACAGCATAGTTCTCTTCAATGGATCACACTCTGCTTTAGAGCAAGAAGCACGCTCTTGCTTTCTGGAGTCTCTAATACAGCCTGAAACGTGAGTGTGCTCAGAAGAAAAGAACGGGGTTTCCTACACATATGGGCCATATGCAGTTCAATTCTGCTTCTGAAACTGAAAGAAACCACAGGTCCTCCAACATCCAATGCTTGTCAGTTAAGATGAGAAACATGTGAGCTTCGTGAACGATGTAGTTTTTTGAGCTGTAAAGTAACTGCCCTTACCTGAAACGAAGTCTTGCTTGTAGGAAGATGCAGAGCCTGGGATTTAACTCCATTTCTGAAGTGAAACACACAACAGAGTTCTCATCGATGGATCACACTGTGCTTTAGAGCAATAAGCATGCTCTTGCTTTCTAGAGACTCATATCGCAGAAAACGTGAGTGTGCTCAGAATAAAAGAACAGTGTTTCCTATACAAACGGACCATATCTAGTTCAATTCTGCTTCTGAAACTGAAACACACTAGAGGTCCTCTAACATCCAATGCTTCTCAGTTAAGATGAGAAACATGTGAGCTTCGTGAAGGATGGAGTTCGTTTGAGCTGTAAAGTAACTGCCCTTACCTGAAACGAAGTCTTGCTTGTAGGAAG
Source organism: Onychomys leucogaster (assembly GCA_949786385.1). Taxonomy (NCBI): domain Eukaryota; kingdom Metazoa; phylum Chordata; class Mammalia; order Rodentia; family Cricetidae; genus Onychomys; species Onychomys leucogaster. The sequence continues at coordinate 2,171,389 of CATKUP010000056.1, forward strand.
ACTCAGAGCCTGGGATTTAACTCCATTTCTGAAGGGAAACACACAGCAGAGTTCTCATTCATTGATCACACTCTGCTTTAGAGCAAGAAGCATGCTCTTGCTTTCTAGAGTCTAATACCGCAGAAAACGTGAGTGTGCTCAGAATAAAAGAACAGTGTTTCCTATACATACGGACCATATCTAGTTCAATTCTGCTTCTGAAACTGAAACAAACCACAGGTCCTCTAACATCCAATGCTTCTCAGTTAAGATGAGAATCATGTGAGCTTCGTGAAGGATGGAGTTCGTTTGAGCTGTAAAGTAACTGCCCTTACCTGAAACGAAGTCTTGCTTGTAGGGAGAGTCAGAGCCTGGGATTTAACTCCATTTCTGAAGGGAAACACACAGCAGAGTTGTGATTCATTGATCACACTCTGCTTTAGAGCAAGAAGCACGTTCTTGCTTTCTAGAGTCTCTAATACAGCAGGAAACTTGAGTGTGCTCAGAACAAAAGAACGGTGTTTCCTACACATACGGGCCATATCTAGTTCAACTCTGTTTCTGAATCTGAAACAAACCACAGGACATCAAACATCCAATGCTTGTCAGTTAAGATGAGAAACGTGTGAGCTTTGTGAACGATGTTGTTCGTTTCAGCTGTAAAGAAACTGCCCTTACCTGAAACGAAGTCTTGCTTGAAGGAAGTCTCAGAGCATGGGATTTAACTCCATTTATGAAGGGAAACACACAGCAGAGTTCTCATATATAGATCACACTCTGCTTTAGAGCAAGAAGCACGCTCTTGCTTTCTAGAGTCTCTAAGACAGCACGAAACATGAGTGTGCTGAGAACAAAAGAACGGTGTTCCCTACACATACGGACCATATCTAGTACAACTCTGCCTCTGAAATTGATACAAAGCACAGTTCCTCTAACATCCAATGCTTGTCAGTTAAGATGAGAAACGTTTGAGCTTTGTGAACGATGTAGATCTTTTGAGCTGAAAAGTGACTGCCCTTACTTGAAACGAAGTCTTGCTTGTAGGAACACACAGAGCCTGGAATATAACTCCATTTCTGAAGGGAAACACACAGCAGAGTTCTCATTCATTGATCACACTCTGCTTTAGAGCAAGAAGCACGATCTTGCTTTCTATAGTCTCTAATACAGCAGGAAACTTGAGTGTGCTCAGAACAAAAGAATGATGTTTCCTACACATATTGGCCATATCTAGTTCAACTCTGTTTCTGAATCTGAAACAAACCAAGGGCATCAAACATCCAATGCTTGTCAGTTAAGATGAGAAACGTGTGAGCTTTGTGAACGATGTTGTTCGTTTCAGCTGTAAAGAAACTGCCCTTACCTGAAACGAAGTCTTGCTTGAAGGAAGTCTCAGAGCATGGGATTTAACTCCATTTCTGAAGGGAAACACACAGCTGAGTTCTCATATATAGATCACACTCTGCTTTAGAGCAAGAAGCACTCTCTTGCTTTCTAGAGTCTCTAAGACAGCAGGAAACATGAGTGTGCTGAGAACAAAAGAACGGTGTTCCCTACACATACGGGCCATATCTAGTACAACTCTGCCTCTGAAATTGATACAAAGCACAGTTCCTCTAACATCCAATGCTTGTCAGTTAAGATGAGAAACGTGTGAGCTTCGTGAACGATGTAGTTTGTTTGAGCTGTAAAGTAACTGCCCTTACCTGAAACGAAGTCTTGCTTGTAGGAAGACACAGAGCCTGGGATTTAACTCCATTTCTGAAGTGAAACACACAGCAGAGTTCTCATCCATTGATCACACTCTGCTTTAGATCCAGAATCACGCTCTTGCTTTCCAGAGTCTCTAAGACAGCAGAAAATGTGAGTGTGATGAGAACAAAAGAGCGTTGTTCCCTACACATACGGACCATATCTAGTACAACTCTGCCTCTGAAATTGATACAAAGCACAGGTCCTCTAACATCCAATGCTTGTCAGTTAAGATGAGAAACGTGTGAGTTTAGTGAACGATGTATTTCGTTTGAGTTGAAAAGTGACTGCCCTTACCTGAAACGAAGTCTTGCTTGTATGAAGACACAGAGCCTGTGGTTAAACTCCATTTCTGAAGGGAAACACACAACACAGTTCTCATGCATGGATCACACTCTGCTTTAGAGCAAGAAGCACGCTCTTACTTTCTAGAATTTCTAATACCGCAGGAAACGTGTGTGTGCTCAGAAGAAAAGAATGGTGTGTCTTATACATACGGACCATATCTAGTTCAACTCTGCTTCTGAAACTGAAACAAACCACAGGACATCAAACATCCAATGCTTGTCAGTTAAGATGAGAAACGTGTGAGCTTTGTGAACGATGTTGTTCGTTTCAGCTGTAAAGAAACTGACCTTACCTGAAACGAAGTCTTGCTTGAAGGAAGTCTCAGAGCATGGGATTTAACTCCATTTATGAAGGGAAACACACAGCAGAGTTCTCTTCAATGGATCACACTCTGCTTTAGAACAAGAAGCACGCTCTTGCTTTCTAGAGTCTCTAATACAGCCTGAAACGTGAGTGTGCTCAGAAGAAAAGAACGGGGTTTCCTACACATATGGGCCATATGTAGTTCAATTCTGCTTCTGAAACTGAAAGAAACCACAGGTCCTCCAACGTCCAATGCTTGTCAGTTAAGATGAGAAACGTGTGAGCTTCGTGAACGATGTAGTTTTTTGAGCTATAAAGTAACTGCCCTTACCTGAAACGAAGTCTTGCTTGTAGGAAGATTCAGAGCCTGGGATTTAACTCCATTTCTGAAGTGAAACACATAACAGAGTTCTCATCGATGGATCACACTCTGCTTTAGAGCAAGAAGTACGCTCTTGCTTTCTAGAGCCTAATACCGCAGAAAAGGTGAGTGTGCTGAGAATAAAAGAACAGTGTTTCCTATACATACGGACCATATCAATTTCAATTCTGCTTCTGAAACTGAAACAAACCAGAGGTCCTCTAACATCCAATGCTTCTCAGTTAAGATGAGAAACATGTGAGCTTCGTGAAGGATGGAGTTCGTTTGAGCTGTAAAGTAACTGCCCTTACCTGAAACGAAGTCTTGCTTGTAGGAAGAGTCAGAGCCTGGGATTTAACTCCATTTCTGAAGGTAAAGTAACTGCCCTTACCTGAAACGAAGTCTTGCTTGTAGGAAGACTCAGAGCCTGGGATTTAACTCCATTTCTGAAGTGAAACACACAGCAGAGTTCTCATCCATTATTCACACTCTGCTTTAGAGCCCTCTTGCTTTCCAGGGTCTCTAAGACAGCAGGAAATGTGAGTGTGATGAGAACAAAAGAACGGTGGTCCCTACACAAACGGACCATATCTAGTACAACTCTGCCTTGAATTTGATACAAAGCACAGGTCCTCTAACATCCAATGCTTGTCAGTTAAGATGAGAAACGTGTTAGCTTCATGAACGGTGTAAATCGTTTGAGCTGAAAAGTGACTGCCCTTACTTGAAACGAAGTCTTGCTTGTAGGAACACACCGAGCCTGGCATTGAACTCCATTTCTGAAGGGAAACACACAGGATAGTTCTCATCGATGGATCACACTCTGCTTTAGAGCAAGAAGCACGCTCTTGCTTTCTAGAGTCTCTAATACAGCAGGAAAATTGAGTGTGCTCAGAACAAAAGAACTGTGTTTCCTACACATATGGGCCATATATAGTTCAACTCTGCTTCTGAAACTGAAATAAACCACAGGTCCTCTAACATCCAATGCTTGTCAGTTTAGATGAAAAACGTGTGAGCTTCGTGAACGATGTAGTTCTTTTGAGCTGTAAAGTAACTGCCCTTACCTGAAACGAAGTCTTGCTTGTAGGAAGACTCAGAGCCTGGGATTTAACTCCATTTCTGAAGTGAAACACACAGCAGAGTTCTCATCCATTGTTCACACTCTGCTTTAGAGCCAGAAGCACGCTATTGCTTTCCAGGGTCTCTAAGACAGCAGGAAATGTGAGTGTGATGAGAACAAAGGAACGGTGTTCCCTACACATACGGACCATATCTAGTACAACTCTGCCTTGAAACTGATACAAAGCACAGGTCCTCTAACAAGCAATGCATGTCAGTTAAGATGAGAAACGTGTGAGCTTCGTGAACAATGTAGTTCTTTTGATCTGAAAAATGACTGCACTTACTTGAAACGAAGTCTTGCTTGTAGGAAGACACAGAGCCTGGAATTTAACTCCATTTCTGAAGGGAAACACACAGCATAGTTCTCTTCGATGGATCACACTCTGCTTTAGAGCAAGAAGCACGCTCTTGCTTTCTAGAGTCTCTAATACACCCAGAAACTTGAGTGTGCCAAGAACAAAAGAAAGGAGTTTCCTACACATAAGGGCCATATCTAGTTCAACTGTGCTTCTGAAACTGAAACAAACAACAGGTCCTCTAACATCCAATGCTTGTCAGTTAAGATGAGAAAATGTGAGCTTCGTGAACGATGTAGTTCATTTGAGCTGTAATGTAACTGCCCTTACCTGAAACGAAGTCTTGCTTTAAGGAAGACTCAGAGCCTGGGATTTAACTAAATTTCTGAAGTGAAACACACAGCAGAGTTCTCATCCATTGATCACACTCTGCTTTAGATCCAGAATCACGCTCTTGCTTTCCAGAGTCTCTAAGACAGCAGGAAATGTGAGTGTGATGAGAACAAAAGAACGGTGTTTCCTACACATAGGGACCATATCTAGTCCAACTCTCCTTCTGAAACTGATACAAATCACTGGTCCTCAAACATCCAATGCTTGTCATTTAAGATGAGAAACGTGTTAGCTTCGTGAACGATGTAGTTCGTTTGAGCTGAAAAATGACTGCCCTTACTTGAAACGAAGTCTTGCTTGTAGGAAGACACAGAGCCAGGAATTTAACTCCATTTCTGAAGTGAAACACACAGCAGAGTTCTCATCCATTGATCACACTCTGCATTAGAGCCAGAAGCATGCCCTTGCTTTCCAGGGTCTCTAAGACAGCAGGAAATGTGAGTGTGATGAGAACAAAAGAAGGGTGGTCCCTACACATACGGACTATATCTAGTACAACTCTGCCTTGAAATTGATACAAAGCACAGGTCCTCTAACATCCAATGCTTGTCAGTTAAGATGAGAAACGTGTTAGCTTCATGAACAGTGTAAATCGTTTGAGCTTAAAACTGACTGCCCTTACTTGAAACGAAGTCTTGCTTGTAGGAACACACAGAGACTGGAATTTAACTCCATTTCTGAAGGGAAACACACAGGATAGGTCTCATCGATGGATCACACTGTGCTTTAAAGCAAGAAGCACGCTCTTGCTTTCTAGAGTCTCTAATACAGCAGGAAAATTGAGTGTGCTCAGAACAAAAGAACTGTGTTTCCTACACATATGGGCCATATATAGTTCAACTCTGCTTCTGAAACTGAAACAAACCACAGGACCTCTAATATCCAATGCTTGTCAGTTAAGATGAGAAACGTGTGAGCTTCGTGAACGATATAGTTCGTTTGAGCTGTAAAGTAACTGCCCTTACCTGAAACGAAGTCTTGCTTGTAGGAAGACTCAGAGCCTGGGATTTAACTCCATTTCTGAAGTGAAACACACAGCAGAGTTCTCATCCATTGATCACACTCTGCTTTAGAGCCAGAAGCACGCTCTTGCTTTCCAGAATCTCTAAGACAGCCGGAAACGTGAGTTTGATGAGAAGAAAAGAACGGTGTTTCCTACACATATGGGCCATATATAGTTCAACTCTGCTTCTGTAACTGAAAAAAACCACAGGTGCTCTAACATCCAATGCTTGTCAGTTTAGATGAGAAACGTGTGAGCTTCGTGAACGATGTAGTTCCTTAGAGCTGAACAGTGACTGCCCTTACCTGAAACGAAGTCGTGCTTTTAGGAACACACAGAGCCAGGAATTTAACTCCATTTCTGAAGGGAAACACACAGCATAGTTCTCCTCGATGGATCACACTCTGCTTTAGAGCAAGAAGCATGCTCTTGCTTTCTAGAGTCTCTAATACCGCAGGAAACCTGAGTGTGCTCAGAAGAAAAGAACAGTGTTTCCAATACATACGGACCATATCTAGTTCAACTTTGCTTCTGAAACTGAAACAAACCAGAGGTCCTCTAACATCCAATGCTTCTCATTTAAGATGAGAAACATGTGAGCTTTGTGAACGATGGAGTTCTTTTGAGCTGTAAAGTAACTGCCCTTACCTGAAACGAAGTCTTGCTTGTAGGAAGACTCAGAGCCTGGGATTTAACTCCATTTCTGAAGTGAAACACACAACAGAGTTCTCATCCATTGATCACACTCTGCTTTAGAGCAAGAAGCATGCCCTAGCTTTCTACAGTCTCTAAGAGAGCAAGAAAGATGAGTTTGCTGAGAACAAATGAACGGTGTTCCCTTCACACAGGGACCATATCTAGTCCAACTCTGCTTCTGAAACTGATACAAAGCACTGGTCCTCTGACATTCAATGCTTGTCAGTTAAGATGAGAAACGTGTGAGCTTCGTGAAGGACATAGGTCTTTTGATCTGAAAAATGACTGCACTTACCTGAAACGAAGTCTTGCTTGTAGGAAGACTCAGATCCTGGGATTTAACTCCATTTCTGAAGTGAAACACACAGCAGAGTTCTCATCCATTGATCACACTCTGCTTTAGAGCCAGAATCACGCTCTTGCTTTCTAGAGTCTCTAATACACCCAGAAACTTGAGTGTGCCAAGAACAAAAGAAAGGAGTTTCCTACACATAAGGGCCATATCTAGTTCAACTGTGCTTCTGAAACTGAAACAAACAACAGGTCCTCTAACATCCAATGCTTGTCAGTTAAGATGAGAAACGTGTTAGCTTCATGAACAGTGTAAATCGTTTGAGCTTAAAACTGACTGCCCTTACTTGAAACGAAGTCTTGCTTGTAGGAACACACAGAGACTGGAATTTAACTCCATTTCTGAAGGGAAACACACAGGATAGGTCTCATCGATGGATCACACTGTGCTTTAAAGCAAGAAGCACGCTCTTGCTTTCTAGAGTCTCTAATACAGCAGGAAAATTGAGTGTGCTCAGAACAAAAGAACTGTGTTTCCTACACATATGGGCCATATATAGTTCAACTCTGCTTCTGAAACTGAAACAAACCACAGGACCTCTAATATCCAATGCTTGTCAGTTAAGATGAGAAACGTGTGAGCTTCGTGAACGATATAGTTCGTTTGAGCTGTAAAGTAACTGCCCTTACCTGAAACGAAGTCTTGCTTGTAGGAAGACTCAGAGCCTGGGATTTAACTCCATTTCTGAAGTGAAACACACAGCAGAGTTCTCATCCATTGATCACACTCTGCTTTAGAGCCAGAAGCACGCTCTTGCTTTCCAGAATCTCTAAGACAGCCGGAAACGTGAGTTTGATGAGAAGAAAAGAACGGTGTTTCCTACACATATGGGCCATATATAGTTCAACTCTGCTTCTGTAACTGAAAAAAACCACAGGTGCTCTAACATCCAATGCTTGTCAGTTTAGATGAGAAACGTGTGAGCTTCGTGAACGATGTAGTTCCTTAGAGCTGAACAGTGACTGCCCTTACCTGAAACGAAGTCGTGCTTTTAGGAACACACAGAGCCAGGAATTTAACTCCATTTCTGAAGGGAAACACACAGCATAGTTCTCCTCGATGGATCACACTCTGCTTTAGAGCAAGAAGCATGCTCTTGCTTTCTAGAGTCTCTAATACCGCAGGAAACCTGAGTGTGCTCAGAAGAAAAGAACAGTGTTTCCAATACATACGGACCATATCTAGTTCAACTTTGCTTCTGAAACTGAAACAAACCAGAGGTCCTCTAACATCCAATGCTTCTCATTTAAGATGAGAAACATGTGAGCTTTGTGAACGATGGAGTTCTTTTGAGCTGTAAAGTAACTGCCCTTACCTGAAACGAAGTCTTGCTTGTAGGAAGACTCAGAGCCTGGGATTTAACTCCATTTCTGAAGTGTAACACACAACAGAGTTCTCATCCATTGATCACACTCTGCTTTAGAGCAAGAAGCATGCCCTAGCTTTCTACAGTCTCTAAGAGAGCAAGAAAGATGAGTTTGCTGAGAACAAATGAACGGTGTTCCCTTCACACAGGGACCATATCTAGTCCAACTCTGCTTCTGAAACTGATACAAAGCACTGGTCCTCTGACATTCAATGCTTGTCAGTTAAGATGAGAAACGTGTGAGCTTCGTGAAGGACATAGGTCTTTTGATCTGAAAAATGACTGCACTTACCTGAAACGAAGTCTTGCTTGTAGGAAGACTCAGATCCTGGGATTTAACTCCATTTCTGAAGTGAAACACACAGCAGAGTTCTCATCCATTGATCACACTCTGCTTTAGAGCCAGAATCACGCTCTTTCTTTCCAGGGTCTCTAAGACAGCAGGAAATGTGAGTTCGATGAGAACAAAAGAACGGTGTTTCCTACCCATAGGGACTATACTAGTCCAACTCTTCTTCTGAAACTGATACAATGCACTGGTCCTCTAACATGCAATGCTTGTCATTTAAGATGAGAAACGTGTTAGCTTTGTGAACGATGTAGTTCTTTTGAGCTGAAAAATGACTGCGCTTACTTGAAACGAAGTCTTGCTTGTAGGAAGACCCAGAGCCAGGAATTTAACTCCATTTCTGAAGTGAAACACACAGCAGAGTTCTCATCCATTGATCACACTCTGCATTAGAGCCAGAAGCATGCCCTTGCTTTCCAGGGTCTCTAAGACAGCAGGAAATGTGAGTGTGATGAGAACAAAAGAAGGGTGGTCCCTACACATACGGACTATATCTAGTACAACTCTGCCTTGAAATTGATACAAAGCACAGGTCCTCTAACATCCAATGCTTGTCAGTTAAGATGAGAAACGTGTTAGCTTCATGAACGGTGTAAATCGTTTGAGCTTAAAAGTGACTGCCCTTACTTGAAACGAAGTCTTGCTTGTAGGAACACACCGAGCCTGGCATTGAACTCCATTTCTGAAGGGAAACACACAGGATAGTTCTCATCGATGGATCACACTCTGCTTTAGAGCAAGAAGCACGCTCTTGCTTTCTAGAGTCTCTAATACAGCAGGAAAATTGAGTGTGCTCAGAACAAAAGAACTGTGTTTCCTACACATATGGGCCATATATAGTTCAACTCTGCTTCTGAAACTGAAATAAACCACAGGTCCTCTAACATCCAATGCTTGTCAGTTTAGATGAAAAACGTGTGAGCTTCGTGAACGATGTAGTTCGTTTGAGCTGTAAAGTAACTGCCCTTACCTGAAACGAAGTCTTGCTTGTAGGAAGACTCAGAGCCTGGGATTTAACTCCATTTCTGAAGTGAAACACACAGCAGAGTTCTCATCCATTGTTCACACTCTGCTTTAGAGCCAGAAGCACGCTATTGCTTTCCAGGGTCTCTAAGACAGCAGGAAATGTGAGTGTGATGAGAACAAAGGAACGGTGTTCCCTACACATACGGACCATATCTAGTACAACTCTGCCTTGAAACTGATACAAAGCACAGGTCCTCTAACAAGCAATGCTTGTCAGTTAAGATGAGAAACGTGTGAGCTTCGTGAACAATGTAGTTCTTTTGATCTGAAAAATGACTGCACTTACTTGAAACGAAGTCTTGCTTGTAGGAAGACACAGAGCCTGGAATTTAACTCCATTTCTGAAGGGAAACACACAGCATAGTTCTCTTCGATGGATCACACTCTGTTTAGAGCAAGAAGCACGCTCTTGCTTTCTAGAGTCTCTAATACACCCAGAAACTTGAGTGTGCCAAGAACAAAAGAAAGGAGTTTCCTACACATAAGGGCCATATCTAGTTCAACTGTGCTTCTGAAACTGAAACAAACAACAGGTCCTCTAACATCCAATGCTTGTCAGTTAAGATGAGAAAATGTGAGCTTCGTGAACGATGTAGTTCATTTGAGCTGTAATGTAACTGCCCTTACCTGAAACGAAGTCTTGCTTTAAGGAAGACTCAGAGCCTGGGATTTAACTAAATTTCTGAAGTGAAACACACAGCAGAGTTCTCATCCATTGATCACACTCTGCTTTAGAGCCAGAATCACGCTCTTGCTTTCCAGAGTCTCTAAGACAGCAGGAAATGTGAGTGTGATGAGAACAAAAGAACGGTGTTTCCTACACATAGGGACCATATCTAGTCCAACTCTCCTTCTGAAACTGATACAAATCACTGGTCCTCAAACATCCAATGCTTGTCATTTAAGATGAGAAACGTGTTAGCTTCGTGAACGATGTAGTTCGTTTGAGCTGAAAAATGACTGCCCTTACTTGAAACGAAGTCTTGCTTGTAGGAAGACACAGAGCCAGGAATTTAACTCCATTTCTGAAGTGAAACACACAGCAGAGTTCTCATCCATTGATCACACTCTGCATTGGAGCCAGAAGCATGCCCTTGCTTTCCAGGGTCTCTAAGACAGCAGGAAATGTGAGTGTGATGAGAACAAAAGAAGGGTGGTCCCTACACATACGGACTATATCTAGTACAACTCTGCCTTGAAATTGATACAAAGCACAGGTCCTCTAACATCCAATGCTTGTCAGTTAAGATGAGAAACGTGTTAGCTTCATGAACAGTGTAAATCGTTTGAGCTTAAAACTGACTGCCCTTACTTGAAACGAAGTCTTGCTTGTAGGAACACACAGAGACTGGAATTTAACTCCATTTCTGAAGGGAAACACACAGGATAGGTCTCATCGATGGATCACACTGTGCTTTAAAGCAAGAAGCACGCTCTTGCTTTCTAGAGTCTCTAATACAGCAGGAAAATTGAGTGTGCTCAGAACAAAAGAACTGTGTTTCCTACACATATGGGCCATATATAGTTCAACTCTGCTTCTGAAACTGAAACAAACCACAGGACCTCTAACATCCAATGCTTGTCAGTTAAGATGAGAAACGTGTGAGCTTCGTGAACGATATAGTTCGTTTGAGCTGTAAAGTAACTGCCCTTACCTGAAACGAAGTCTTGCTTGTAGGAAGACTCAGAGCCTGGGATTTAACTCCATTTCTGAAGTGAAACACACAGCAGAGTTCTCATCCATTGATCACACTCTGCTTTAGAGCCAGAAGCACGCTCTTGCTTTCCAGAATCTCTAAGACAGCCGGAAACGTGAGTTTGATGAGAAGAAAAGAACGGTGTTTCCTACACATATGGGCCATATATAGTTCAACTCTGCTTCTGTAACTGAAAAAAACCACAGGTGCTCTAACATCCAATGCTTGTCAGTTTAGATGAGAAACGTGTGAGCTTCGTGAACGATGTAGTTCCTTAGAGCTGAACAGTGACTGCCCTTACCTGAAACGAAGTCGTGCTTTTAGGAACACACAGAGCCAGGAATTTAACTCCATTTCTGAAGGGAAACACACAGCATAGTTCTCCTCGATGGATCACACTCTGCTTTAGAGCAAGAAGCATGCTCTTGCTTTCTAGAGTCTCTAATACCGCAGGAAACCTGAGTGTGCTCAGAAGAAAAGAACAGTGTTTCCAATACATACGGACCATATCTAGTTCAACTTTGCTTCTGAAACTGAAACAAACCAGAGGTCCTCTAACATCCAATGCTTCTCATTTAAGATGAGAAACATGTGAGCTTTGTGAACGATGGAGTTCTTTTGAGCTGTAAAGTAACTGCCCTTACCTGAAACGAAGTCTTGCTTGTAGGAAGACTCAGAGCCTGGGATTTAACTCCATTTCTGAAGTGAAACACACAACAGAGTTCTCATCCATTGATCACACTCTGCTTTAGAGCAAGAAGCATGCCCTAGCTTTCTACAGTCTCTAAGAGAGCAAGAAAGATGAGTTTGCTGAGAACAAATGAACGGTGTTCCCTTCACACAGGGACCATATCTAGTCCAACTCTGCTTCTGAAACTGATACAAAGCACTGGTCCTCTGACATTCAATGCTTGTCAGTTAAGATGAGAAACGTGTGAGCTTCGTGAAGGACATAGGTCTTTTGATCTGAAAAATGACTGCACTTACCTGAAACGAAGTCTTGCTTGTAGGAAGACTCAGATCCTGGGATTTAACTCCATTTCTGAAGTGAAACACACAGCAGAGTTCTCATCCATTGATCACACTCTGCTTTAGAGCCAGAATCACGCTCTTTCTTTCCAGGGTCTCTAAGACAGCAGGAAATGTGAGTTCGATGAGAACAAAAGAACGGTGTTTCCTACCCATAGGGACTATACTAGTCCAACTCTTCTTCTGAAACTGATACAATGCACTGGTCCTCTAACATGCAATGCTTGTCATTTAAGATGAGAAACGTGTTAGCTTTGTGAACCATGTAGTTCTTTTGAGCTGAAAAATGACTGCGCTTACTTGAAACGAAGTCTTGCTTGTAGGAAGACCCAGAGCCAGGAATTTAACTCCATTTCTGAAGTGAAACACACAGCAGAGTTCTCATCCATTGATCACACTCTGCATTAGAGCCAGAAGCATGCCCTTGCTTTCCAGGGTCTCTAAGACAGCAGGAAATGTGAGTGTGATGAGAACAAAAGAAGGGTGGTCCCTACACATACGGACTATATCTAGTACAACTCTGCCTTGAAATTGATACAAAGCACAGGTCCTCTAACATCCAATGCTTGTCAGTTAAGATGAGAAACGTGTTAGCTTCATGAACGGTGTAAATCGTTTGAGCTTAAAAGTGACTGCCCTTACTTGAAACGAAGTCTTGCTTGTAGGAACACACAGAGACTGGAATTTAACTCCATTTCTGAAGGGAAACACACAGGATAGGTCTCATCGATGGATCACACTGTGCTTTAAAGCAAGAAGCACGCTCTTGCTTTCTAGAGTCTCTAATACAGCAGGAAAATTGAGTGTGCTCAGAACAAAAGAACTGTGTTTCCTACACATATGGGCCATATATAGTTCAACTCTGCTTCTGAAACTGAAACAAACCACAGGACCTCTAACATCCAATGCTTGTCAGTTAAGATGAGAAACGTGTGAGCTTCGTGAACGATATAGTTCGTTTGAGCTGTAAAGTAACTGCCCTTACCTGAAACGAAGTCTTGCTTGTAGGAAGACTCAGAGCCTGGGATTTAACTCCATTTCTGAAGTGAAACACACAGCAGAGTTCTCATCCATTGATCACACTCTGCTTTAGAGCCAGAAGCACGCTCTTGCTTTCCAGAATCTCTAAGACAGCCGGAAACGTGAGTTTGATGAGAAGAAAAGAACGGTGTTTCCTACACATATGGGCCATATATAGTTCAACTCTGCTTCTGTAACTGAAAAAAACCACAGGTCCTCTAACATCCAATGCTTGTCAGTTTAGATGAGAAACGTGTGAGCTTCGTGAACGATGTAGTTCCTTAGAGCTGAACAGTGACTGCCCTTACCTGAAACGAAGTCGTGCTTGTAGGAAGACTCAGAGCCTGGGATTTAACTCCATTTCTGAAGTGAAACACACAGCAGAGTTCTCATCCATTGTTCACACTCTGCTTTAGAGCCAGAAGCACGCTATTGCTTTCCAGGGTCTCTAAGACAGCAGGAAATGTGAGTGTGATGAGAACAAAGGAACGGTGTTCCCTACACATACGGACCATATCTAGTACAACTCTGCCTTGAAACTGATACAAAGCACAGGTCCTCTAACAAGCAATGCTTGTCAGTTAAGATGAGAAACGTGTGAGCTTCGTGAACAATGTAGTTCTTTTGATCTGAAAAATGACTGCACTTACTTGAAACGAAGTCTTGCTTGTAGGAAGACACAGAGCCTGGAATTTAACTCCATTTCTGAAGGGAAACACACAGCATAGTTCTCTTCGATGGATCACACTCTGCTTTAGAGCAAGAAGCACGCTCTTGCTTTCTAGAGTCTCTAATACACCCAGAAACTTGAGTGTGCCAAGAACAAAAGAAAGGAGTTTCCTACACATAAGGGCCATATCTAGTTCAACTGTGCTTCTGAAACTGAAACAAACAACAGGTCCTCTAACATCCAATGCTTGTCAGTTAAGATGAGAAAATGTGAGGTTCGTGAACGATGTAGTTCATTTGAGCTGTAATGTAACTGCCCTTACCTGAAACGAAGTCTTGCTTTAAGGAAGACTCAGAGCCTGGGATTTAACTAAATTTCTGAAGTGAAACACACAGCAGAGTTCTCATCCATTGATCACACTCTGCTTTAGAGCCAGAATCACGCTCTTGCTTTCCAGAGTCTCTAAGACAGCAGGAAATGTGAGTGTGATGAGAACAAAAGAACGGTGTTTCCTACACATAGGGACCATATCTAGTCCAACTCTCCTTCTGAAACTGATACAAATCACTGGTCCTCAAACATCCAATGCTTGTCATTTAAGATGAGAAACGTGTTAGCTTCGTGAATGATGTAGTTCGTTTGAGCTGAAAAATGACTGCCCTTACTTGAAACGAAGTCTTGCTTGTAGGAAGACACAGAGCCAGGAATTTAACTCCATTTCTGAAGTGAAACACACAGCAGAGTTCTCATCCATTGATCACACTCTGCATTAGAGCCAGAAGCATGCCCTTGCTTTCCAGGGTCTCTAAGACAGCAGGAAATGTGAGTGTGATGAGAACAAAAGAAGGGTGGTCCCTACACATACGGACTATATCTAGTACAACTCTGCCTTGAAATTGATACAAAGCACAGGTCCTCTAACATCCAATGCTTGTCAGTTAAGATGAGAAACGTGTTAGCTTCATGAACAGTGTAAATCGTTTGAGCTTAAAACTGACTGCCCTTACTTGAAACGAAGTCTTGCTTGTAGGAACACACAGAGACTGGAATTTAACTCCATTTCTGAAGGGAAACACACAGGATAGGTCTCATCGATGGATCACACTGTGCTTTAAAGCAAGAAGCACGCTCTTGCTTTCTAGAGTCTCTAATACAGCAGGAAAATTGAGTGTGCTCAGAACAAAAGAACTGTGTTTCCTACACATATGGGCCATATATAGTTCAACTCTGCTTCTGAAACTGAAACAAACCACAGGACCTCTAATATCCAATGCTTGTCAGTTAAGATGAGAAACGTGTGAGCTTCGTGAACGATATAGTTCGTTTGAGCTGTAAAGTAACTGCCCTTACCTGAAACGAAGTCTTGCTTGTAGGAAGACTCAGAGCCTGGGATTTAACTCCATTTCTGAAGTGAAACACACAGCAGAGTTCTCATCCATTGATCACACTCTGCTTTAGAGCCAGAAGCACGCTCTTGCTTTCCAGAATCTCTAAGACAGCCGGAAACGTGAGTTTGATGAGAAGAAAAGAACGGTGTTTCCTACACATATGGGCCATATATAGTTCAACTCTGCTTCTGTAACTGAAAAAAACCACAGGTGCTCTAACATCCAATGCTTGTCAGTTTAGATGAGAAACGTGTGAGCTTCGTGAACGATGTAGTTCCTTAGAGCTGAACAGTGACTGCCCTTACCTGAAACGAAGTCGTGCTTTTAGGAACACACAGAGCCAGGAATTTAACTCCATTTCTGAAGGGAAACACACAGCATAGTTCTCCTCGATGGATCACACTCTGCTTTAGAGCAAGAAGCATGCTCTTGCTTTCTAGAGTCTCTAATACCGCAGGAAACCTGAGTGTGCTCAGAAGAAAAGAACAGTGTTTCCAATACATACGGACCATATCTAGTTCAACTTTGCTTCTGAAACTGAAACAAACCAGAGGTCCTCTAACATCCAATGCTTCTCATTTAAGATGAGAAACATGTGAGCTTTGTGAACGATGGAGTTCTTTTGAGCTGTAAAGTAACTGCCCTTACCTGAAACGAAGTCTTGCTTGTAGGAAGACTCAGAGCCTGGGATTTAACTCCATTTCTGAAGTGAAACACACAGCAGAGTTCTCATCCATTGTTCACACTCTGCTTTAGAGCCAGAAGCACGCTATTGCTTTCCAGGGTCTCTAAGACAGCAGGAAATGTGAGTGTGATGAGAACAAAAGAAGGGTGGTCCCTACACATACGGACTATATCTAGTACAACTCTGCCTTGAAATTGATACAAAGCACAGGTCCTCTAACATCCAATGCTTGTCAGTTAAGATGAGAAACGTGTTAGCTTCATGAACGGTGTAAATCGTTTGAGCTTAAAAGTGACTGCCCTTACTTGAAACGAAGTCTTGCTTGTAGGAACACACAGAGACTGGAATTTAACTCCATTTCTGAAGGGAAACACACAGGATAGGTCTCATCGATGGATCACACTGTGCTTTAAAGCAAGAAGCACGCTCTTGCTTTCTAGAGTCTCTAATACAGCAGGAAAATTGAGTGTGCTCAGAACAAAAGAACTGTGTTTCCTACACATATGGGCCATATATAGTTCAACTCTGCTTCTGAAACTGAAACAAACCACAGGACCTCTAACATCCAATGCTTGTCAGTTAAGATGAGAAACGTGTGAGCTTCGTGAACGATATAGTTCGTTTGAGCTGTAAAGTAACTGCCCTTACCTGAAACGAAGTCTTGCTTGTAGGAAGACTCAGAGCCTGGGATTTAACTCCATTTCTGAAGTGAAACACACAGCAGAGTTCTCATCCATTGATCACACTCTGCTTTAGAGCCAGAAGCACGCTCTTGCTTTCCAGAATCTCTAAGACAGCCGGAAACGTGAGTTTGATGAGAAGAAAAGAACGGTGTTTCCTACACATATGGGCCATATATAGTTCAACTCTGCTTCTGTAACTGAAAAAAACCACAGGTCCTCTAACATCCAATGCTTGTCAGTTTAGATGAGAAACGTGTGAGCTTCGTGAACGATGTAGTTCCTTAGAGCTGAACAGTGACTGCCCTTACCTGAAACGAAGTCGTGCTTGTAGGAAGACTCAGAGCCTGGGATTTAACTCCATTTCTGAAGTGAAACACACAGCAGAGTTCTCATCCATTGTTCACACTCTGCTTTAGAGCCAGAAGCACGCTATTGCTTTCCAGGGTCTCTAAGACAGCAGGAAATGTGAGTGTGATGAGAACAAAGGAACGGTGTTCCCTACACATACGGACCATATCTAGTACAACTCTGCCTTGAAACTGATACAAAGCACAGGTCCTCTAACAAGCAATGCTTGTCAGTTAAGATGAGAAACGTGTGAGCTTCGTGAACAATGTAGTTCTTTTGATCTGAAAAATGACTGCACTTACTTGAAACGAAGTCTTGCTTGTAGGAAGACACAGAGCCTGGAATTTAACTCCATTTCTGAAGGGAAACACACAGCATAGTTCTCTTCGATGGATCACACTCTGCTTTAGAGCAAGAAGCACGCTCTTGCTTTCTAGAGTCTCTAATACACCCAGAAACTTGAGTGTGCCAAGAACAAAAGAAAGGAGTTTCCTACACATAAGGGCCATATCTAGTTCAAATGTGCTTCTGAAACTGAAACAAACAACAGGTCCTCTAACATCCAATGCTTGTCAGTTAAGATGAGAAAATGTGAGGTTCGTGAACGATGTAGTTCATTTGAGCTGTAATGTAACTGCCCTTACCTGAAACGAAGTCTTGCTTTAAGGAAGACTCAGAGCCTGGGATTTAACTAAATTTCTGAAGTGAAACACACAGCAGAGTTCTCATCCATTGATCACACTCTGCTTTAGAGCCAGAATCACGCTCTTGCTTTCCAGAGTCTCTAAGACAGCAGGAAATGTGAGTGTGATGAGAACAAAAGAACGGTGTTTCCTACACATAGGGACCATATCTAGTCCAACTCTCCTTCTGAAACTGATACAAATCACTGGTCCTCAAACATCCAATGCTTGTCATTTAAGATGAGAAACGTGTTAGCTTCGTGAACGATGTAGTTCGTTTGAGCTGAAAAATGACTGCCCTTACTTGAAACGAAGTCTTGCTTGTAGGAAGACACAGAGCCAGGAATTTAACTCCATTTCTGAAGGGAAACACACAGCAGAGTTCTCATCCATTGATCACACTCTGCATTAGAGCCAGAAGCATGCCCTTGCTTTCCAGGGTCTCTAAGACAGCAGGAAATGTGAGTGTGATGAGAACAAAAGAAGGGTGGTCCCTACACATACGGACTATATCTAGTACAACTCTGCCTTGAAATTGATACAAAGCACAGGTCCTCTAACATCCAATGCTTGTCAGTTAAGATGAGAAACGTGTTAGCTTCATGAACAGTGTAAATCGTTTGAGCTTAAAACTGACTGCCCTTACTTGAAACGAAGTCTTGCTTGTAGGAACACACAGAGACTGGAATTTAACTCCATTTCTGAAGGGAAACACACAGGATAGGTCTCATCGATGGATCACACTGTGCTTTAAAGCAAGAAGCACGCTCTTGCTTTCTAGAGTCTCTAATACAGCAGGAAAATTGAGTGTGCTCAGAACAAAAGAACTGTGTTTCCTACACATATGGGCCATATATAGTTCAACTCTGCTTCTGAAACTGAAACAAACCACAGGACCTCTAATATCCAATGCTTGTCAGTTAAGATGAGAAACGTGTGAGCTTCGTGAACGATATAGTTCGTTTGAGCTGTAAAGTAACTGCCCTTACCTGAAACGAAGTCTTGCTTGTAGGAAGACTCAGAGCCTGGGATTTAACTCCATTTCTGAAGTGAAACACACAGCAGAGTTCTCATCCATTGATCACACTCTGCTTTAGAGCCAGAAGCACGCTCTTGCTTTCCAGAATCTCTAAGACAGCCGGAAACGTGAGTTTGATGAGAAGAAAAGAACGGTGTTTCCTACACATATGGGCCATATATAGTTCAACTCTGCTTCTGTAACTGAAAAAAACCACAGGTGCTCTAACATCCAATGCTTGTCAGTTTAGATGAGAAACGTGTGAGCTTCGTGAACGATGTAGTTCCTTAGAGCTGAACAGTGACTGCCCTTACCTGAAACGAAGTCGTGCTTTTAGGAACACACAGAGCCAGGAATTTAACTCCATTTCTGAAGGGAAACACACAGCATAGTTCTCCTCGATGGATCACACTCTGCTTTAGAGCAAGAAGCATGCTCTTGCTTTCTAGAGTCTCTAATACCGCAGGAAACCTGAGTGTGCTCAGAAGAAAAGAACAGTGTTTCCAATACATACGGACCATATCTAGTTCAACTTTGCTTCTGAAACTGAAACAAACCAGAGGTCCTCTAACATCCAATGCTTCTCATTTAAGATGAGAAACATGTGAGCTTTGTGAACGATGGAGTTCTTTTGAGCTGTAAAGTAACTGCCCTTACCTGAAACGAAGTCTTGCTTGTAGGAAGACTCAGAGCCTGGGATTTAACTCCATTTCTGAAGTGAAACACACAACAGAGTTCTCATCCATTGATCACACTCTGCTTTAGAGCAAGAAGCACGCCCTAGCTTTCTACAGTCTCTAAGAGAGCAAGAAAGATGAGTTTGCTGAGAACAAATGAACGGTGTTCCCTTCACACAGGGACCATATCTAGTCCAACTCTGCTTCTGAAACTGATACAAAGCACTGGTCCTCTGACATTCAATGCTTGTCAGT
This sequence comes from Onychomys leucogaster, assembly GCA_949786385.1. Classification (NCBI taxonomy): domain Eukaryota; kingdom Metazoa; phylum Chordata; class Mammalia; order Rodentia; family Cricetidae; genus Onychomys; species Onychomys leucogaster. The sequence goes on from CATKUP010000056.1 coordinate 2,190,891, forward strand.
TAAGATGAGAAACGTGTGAGCTTCGTGAAGGACATAGGTCTTTTGATCTGAAAAATGACTGCACTTACCTGAAACGAAGTCTTGCTTGTAGGAAGACTCAGATCCTGGGATTTAACTCCATTTCTGAAGTGAAACACACAGCAGAGTTCTCATCCATTGATCACACTCTGCTTTAGAGCCAGAATCACGCTCTTTCTTTCCAGGGTCTCTAAGACAGCAGGAAATGTGAGTTCGATGAGAACAAAAGAACGGTGTTTCCTACCCATAGGGACTATACTAGTCCAACTCTTCTTCTGAAACTGATACAATGCACTGGTCCTCTAACATGCAATGCTTGTCATTTAAGATGAGAAACGTGTTAGCTTTGTGAACCATGTAGTTCTTTTGAGCTGAAAAATGACTGCGCTTACTTGAAACGAAGTCTTGCTTGTAGGAAGACCCAGAGCCAGGAATTTAACTCCATTTCTGAAGTGAAACACACAGCAGAGTTCTCATCCATTGATCACACTCTGCATTAGAGCCAGAAGCATGCCCTTGCTTTCCAGGGTCTCTAAGACAGCAGGAAATGTGAGTGTGATGAGAACAAAAGAAGGGTGGTCCCTACACATACGGACTATATCTAGTACAACTCTGCCTTGAAATTGATACAAAGCACAGGTCCTCTAACATCCAATGCTTGTCAGTTAAGATGAGAAACGTGTTAGCTTCATGAACGGTGTAAATCGTTTGAGCTTAAAAGTGACTGCCCTTACTTGAAACGAAGTCTTGCTTGTAGGAACACACAGAGACTGGAATTTAACTCCATTTCTGAAGGGAAACACACAGGATAGGTCTCATCGATGGATCACACTGTGCTTTAAAGCAAGAAGCACGCTCTTGCTTTCTAGAGTCTCTAATACAGCAGGAAAATTGAGTGTGCTCAGAACAAAAGAACTGTGTTTCCTACACATATGGGCCATATATAGTTCAACTCTGCTTCTGAAACTGAAACAAACCACAGGACCTCTAATATCCAATGCTTGTCAGTTAAGATGAGAAACGTGTGAGCTTCGTGAACGATATAGTTCGTTTGAGCTGTAAAGTAACTGCCCTTACCTGAAACGAAGTCTTGCTTGTAGGAAGACTCAGAGCCTGGGATTTAACTCCATTTCTGAAGTGAAACACACAGCAGAGTTCTCATCCATTGATCACACTCTGCTTTAGAGCCAGAAGCACGCTCTTGCTTTCCAGAATCTCTAAGACAGCCGGAAACGTGAGTTTGATGAGAAGAAAAGAACGGTGTTTCCTACACATATGGGCCATATATAGTTCAACTCTGCTTCTGTAACTGAAAAAAACCACAGGTGCTCTAACATCCAATGCTTGTCAGTTTAGATGAGAAACGTGTGAGCTTCGTGAACGATGTAGTTCCTTAGAGCTGAACAGTGACTGCCCTTACCTGAAACGAAGTCGTGCTTTTAGGAACACACAGAGCCAGGAATTTAACTCCATTTCTGAAGGGAAACACACAGCATAGTTCTCCTCGATGGATCACACTCTGCTTTAGAGCAAGAAGCATGCTCTTGCTTTCTAGAGTCTCTAATACCGCAGGAAACCTGAGTGTGCTCAGAAGAAAAGAACAGTGTTTCCAATACATACGGACCATATCTAGTTCAACTTTGCTTCTGAAACTGAAACAAACCAGAGGTCCTCTAACATCCAATGCTTCTCATTTAAGATGAGAAACATGTGAGCTTTGTGAACGATGGAGTTCTTTTGAGCTGTAAAGTAACTGCCCTTACCTGAAACGAAGTCTTGCTTGTAGGAAGACTCAGAGCCTGGGATTTAACTCCATTTCTGAAGTGAAACACACAACAGAGTTCTCATCCATTGATCACACTCTGCTTTAGAGCAAGAAGCACGCCCTAGCTTTCTACAGTCTCTAAGAGAGCAAGAAAGATGAGTTTGCTGAGAACAAATGAACGGTGTTCCCTTCACACAGGGACCATATCTAGTCCAACTCTGCTTCTGAAACTGATACAAAGCACTGGTCCTCTGACATTCAATGCTTGTCAGTTAAGATGAGAAACGTGTGAGCTTCGTGAAGGACATAGGTCTTTTGATCTGAAAAATGACTGCACTTACCTGAAACGAAGTCTTGCTTGTAGGAAGACTCAGATCCTGGGATTTAACTCCATTTCTGAAGTGAAACACACAGCAGAGTTCTCATCCATTGATCACACTCTGCTTTAGAGCCAGAATCACGCTCTTTCTTTCCAGGGTCTCTAAGACAGCAGGAAATGTGAGTTCGATGAGAACAAAAGAACGGTGTTTCCTACCCATAGGGACTATACTAGTCCAACTCTTCTTCTGAAACTGATACAATGCACTGGTCCTCTAACATGCAATGCTTGTCATTTAAGATGAGAAACGTGTTAGCTTTGTGAACGATGTAGTTCTTTTGAGCTGAACAATGACTGCGCTTACTTGAAACGAAGTCTTGCTTGTAGGAAGACCCAGAGCCAGGAATTTAACTCCATTTCTGAAGGGAAACACACAGCAGAGTTCTCATCCATTGATCACACTCTGCATTAGAGCCAGAAGCATGCCCTTGCTTTCCAGGGTCTCTAAGACAGCAGGAAATGTGAGTGTGATGAGAACAAAAGAAGGGTGGTCCCTACACATACGGACTATATCTAGTACAACTCTGCCTTGAAATTGATACAAAGCACAGGTCCTCTAACATCCAATGCTTGTCAGTTAAGATGAGAAACGTGTTAGCTTCATGAACGGTGTAAATCGTTTGAGCTTAAAAGTGACTGCCCTTACTTGAAACGAAGTCTTGCTTGTAGGAACACACAGAGACTGGAATTTAACTCCATTTCTGAAGGGAAACACACAGGATAGGTCTCATCGATGGATCACACTGTGCTTTAAAGCAAGAAGCACGCTCTTGCTTTCTAGAGTCTCTAATACAGCAGGAAAATTGAGTGTGCTCAGAACAAAAGAACTGTGTTTCCTACACATATGGGCCATATATAGTTCAACTCTGCTTCTGAAACTGAAACAAACCACAGGACCTCTAACATCCAATGCTTGTCAGTTAAGATGAGAAACGTGTGAGCTTCGTGAACGATATAGTTCGTTTGAGCTGTAAAGTAACTGCCCTTACCTGAAACGAAGTCTTGCTTGTAGGAAGACTCAGAGCCTGGGATTTAACTCCATTTCTGAAGTGAAACACACAGCAGAGTTCTCATCCATTGATCACACTCTGCTTTAGAGCCAGAAGCACGCTCTTGCTTTCCAGAATCTCTAAGACAGCCGCAAACGTGAGTTTGATGAGAAGAAAAGAACGGTGTTTCCCACACATATTGGCCATATATAGTTCAACTCTGCTTCTGAAACTGATACAAAGCACTGGTCCTCTGACATTCAATGCTTGTCAGTTAAGATGAGAAACGTGTGAGCTTCGTGAAGGACATAGGTCTTTTGATCTGAAAAATGACTGCACTTACCTGAAACGAAGTCTTGCTTGTAGGAAGACTCAGATCCTGGGATTTAACTCCATTTCTGAAGTGAAACACACAGCAGAGTTCTCATCCATTGATCACACTCTGCTTTAGAGCCAGAATCACGCTCTTTCTTTCCAGGGTCTCTAAGACAGCAGGAAATGTGAGTTCGATGAGAACAAAAGAACGGTGTTTCCTACCCATAGGGACTATACTAGTCCAACTCTTCTTCTGAAACTGATACAATGCACTGGTCCTCTAACATGCAATGCTTGTCATTTAAGATGAGAAACGTGTTAGCTTTGTGAACGATGTAGTTCTTTTGAGCTGAAAAATGACTGCGCTTACTTGAAACGAAGTCTTGCTTGTAGGAGGACCCAGAGCCAGGAATTTAACTCCATTTCTGAAGGGAAACACACAGCATAGTTCTCTTCGATGGATCACACTCTGATTTAGAGCAAGAAGAACGCTCTTGCTTTCTAGAGTCTCTATTACAGCCGGACACGTGAGTGTGCTCAGAAGAAAAGAACGGTGTTTCCTACACATATGGGCCATATCTAGTTCAACTCTGCTTCTGAAACTGAAACAAACTACAGTTCCTCTAACATCTAATGCTTGTCAGTTTAGATGAGAAACGTGTGAGCTTCATGAACGATGTAATTCGTTTGAGCTGTAAAGTAACTGCCCTTACCTGAAAAGAAGTCTTGCTTGTAGGAAGACTCAGAGCCTGGGATTTAACTCCATTTCTGAACTGAAACACACAACAGAGTTCTCATCCATTGATCACACTCTGCTTTAGAGCCAGAATCACGCTCTTGCTTTCCAGAGTCTCTAAGACAGCAGGAAATGTGAGTGTGATGAGAACAAAAGAACGGTGTTTCCTACACATAGGGACCATATCTAGTCCAACTCTCCTTCTGAAACTGATACAAATCACTGGTCCTCAAACATCCAATGCTGGTCATTTAAGATGAGAAACGTGTTAGCTTCGTGAACGATGTAGTTCGTTTGAGCTGAAAAATGACTGCCCTTACTTGAAACGAAGTCTTGCTTGTAGGAAGACACAGAGCCAGGAATTTAACTCCATTTCTGAAGTGAAACACACAGCAGAGTTCTCATCCATTGATCACACTCTGCATTAGAGCCAGAAGCATGCCCTTGCTTTCCAGGGTCTCTAAGACAGCAGGAAATGTGAGTGTGATGAGAACAAAAGAAGGGTGGTCCCTACACATACGGACTATATCTAGTACAACTCTGCCTTGAAATTGATACAAAGCACAGGTCCTCTAACATCCAATGCTTGTCAGTTAAGATGAGAAACGTGTTAGCTTCATGAACGGTGTAAATCGTTTGAGCTTAAAAGTGACTGCCCTTACTTGAAACGAAGTCTTGCTTGTAGGAACACACAGAGACTGGAATTTAACTCCATTTCTGAAGGGAAACACACAGGATAGGTCTCATCGATGGATCACACTGTGCTTTAAAGCAAGAAGCACGCTCTTGCTTTCTAGAGTCTCTAATACAGCAGGAAAATTGAGTGTGCTCAGAACAAAAGAACTGTGTTTCCTACACATATGGGCCATATATAGTTCAACTCTGCTTCTGAAACTGAAACAAACCACAGGACCTCTAACATCCAATGCTTGTCAGTTAAGATGAGAAACGTGTGAGCTTCGTGAACGATATAGTTCGTTTGAGCTGTAAAGTAACTGCCCTTACCTGAAACGAAGTCTTGCTTGTAGGAAGACTCAGAGCCTGGGATTTAACTCCATTTCTGAAGTGAAACACACAGCAGAGTTCTCATCCATTGATCACACTCTGCTTTAGAGCCAGAAGCACGCTCTTGCTTTCCAGAATCTCTAAGACAGCCGCAAACGTGAGTTTGATGAGAAGAAAAGAACGGTGTTTCCTACACATATGGGCCATATATAGTTCAACTCTGCTTCTGTAACTGAAAAAAACCACAGGTCCTCTAACATCCAATGCTTGTCAGTTTAGATGAGAAACGTGTGAGCTTCGTGAACGATGTAGTTCCTTAGAGCTGAACAGTGACTGCCCTTACCTGAAACGAAGTCGTGCTTTTAGGAACACACAGAGCCAGGAATTTAACTCCATTTCTGAAGGGAAACACACAGCATAGTTCTCCTCGATGGATCACACTCTGCTTTAGAGCAAGAAGCATGCTCCTGCTTTCTAGAGTCTCTAATACCGCAGGAAACCTGAGTGTGCTCAGAAGAAAAGAACAGTGTTTCCAATACATACGGACCATATCTAGTTCAACTTTGCTTCTGAAACTGAAACAAACCAGAGGTCCTCTAACATCCAATGCTTCTCATTTAAGATGAGAAACATGTGAGCTTTGTGAACGATGGAGTTCTTTTGAGCTGTAAAGTAACTGCCCTTACCTGAAACGAAGTCTTGCTTGTAGGAAGACTCAGAGCCTGGGATTTAACTCCATTTCTGAAGTGAAACACACAACAGAGTTCTCATCCATTGATCACACTCTGCTTTAGAGCAAGAAGCACGCCCTAGCTTTCTACAGTCTCTAAGAGAGCAAGAAAGATGAGTTTGCTGAGAACAAATGAACGGTGTTCCCTTCACACAGGGACCATATCTAGTCCAACTCTGCTTCTGAAACTGATACAGAGCACTGGTCCTCTGACATTCAATGCTTGTCAGTTAAGATGAGAAACGTGTGAGCTTCGTGAAGGACATAGGTCTTTTGATCTGAAAAATGACTGCACTTACCTGAAACGAAGTCTTGCTTGTAGGAAGACTCAGATCCTGGGATTTAACTCCATTTCTGAAGTGAAACACACAGCAGAGTTCTCATCCATTGATCACACTCTGCTTTAGAGCCAGAATCACGCTCTTTCTTTCCAGGGTCTCTAAGACAGCAGGAAATGTGAGTTCGATGAGAACAAAAGAACGGTGTTTCCTACCCATAGGGACTATACTAGTCCAACTCTTCTTCTGAAACTGATACAATGCACTGGTCCTCTAACATGCAATGCTTGTCATTTAAGATGAGAAACGTGTTAGCTTTGTGAACGATGTAGTTCTTTTGAGCTGAAAAATGACTGCGCTTACTTGAAACGAAGTCTTGCTTGTAGGAAGACCCAGAGCCAGGAATTTAACTCCATTTCTGAAGTGAAACACACAGCAGAGTTCTCATCCATTGATCACACTCTGCATTAGAGCCAGAAGCATGCCCTTGCTTTCCAGGGTCTCTAAGACAGCAGGAAATGTGAGTGTGATGAGAACAAAAGAAGGGTGGTCCCTACACATACGGACTATATCTAGTACAACTCTGCCTTGAAATTGATACAAAGCACAGGTCCTCTAACATCCAATGCTTGTCAGTTAAGATGAGAAACGTGTTAGCTTCATGAACGGTGTAAATCGTTTGAGCTTAAAAGTGACTGCCCTTACTTGAAACGAAGTCTTGCTTGTAGGAACACACAGAGACTGGAATTTAACTCCATTTCTGAAGGGAAACACACAGGATAGGTCTCATCGATGGATCACACTGTGCTTTAAAGCAAGAAGCACGCTCTTGCTTTCTAGAGTCTCTAATACAACAGGAAAATTGAGTGTGCTCAGAACAAAAGAACTGTGTTTCCTACACATATGGGCCATATATAGTTCAACTCTGCTTCTGAAACTGAAACAAACCACAGGACCTCTAATATCCAATGCTTGTCAGTTAAGATGAGAAACGTGTGAGCTTCGTGAACGATATAGTTCGTTTGAGCTGTAAAGTAACTGCCCTTACCTGAAACGAAGTCTTGCTTGTAGGAAGACTCAGAGCCTGGGATTTAACTCCATTTCTGAAGTGAAACACACAGCAGAGTTCTCATCCATTGATCACACTCTGCTTTAGAGCCAGAAGCACGCTCTTGCTTTCCAGAATCTCTAAGACAGCCGGAAACGTGAGTTTGATGAGAAGAAAAGAACGGTGTTTCCTACACATATGGGCCATATATAGTTCAACTCTGCTTCTGTAACTGAAAAAAACCACAGGTGCTCTAACATCCAATGCTTGTCAGTTTAGATGAGAAACGTGTGAGCTTCGTGAACGATGTAGTTCCTTAGAGCTGAACAGTGACTGCCCTTACCTGAAACGAAGTCGTGCTTTTAGGAACACACAGAGCCAGGAATTTAACTCCATTTCTGAAGGGAAACACACAGCATAGTTCTCCTCGATGGATCACACTCTGCTTTAGAGCAAGAAGCATGCTCTTGCTTTCTAGAGTCTCTAATACCGCAGGAAACCTGAGTGTGCTCAGAAGAAAAGAACAGTGTTTCCAATACATACGGACCATATCTAGTTCAACTTTGCTTCTGAAACTGAAACAAACCAGAGGTCCTCTAACATCCAATGCTTCTCATTTAAGATGAGAAACATGTGAGCTTTGTGAACGATGGAGTTCTTTTGAGCTGTAAAGTAACTGCCCTTACCTGAAACGAAGTCTTGCTTGTAGGAAGACTCAGAGCCTGGGATTTAACTCCATTTCTGAAGTGAAACACACAACAGAGTTCTCATCCATTGATCACACTCTGCTTTAGAGCAAGAAGCACGCCCTAGCTTTCTACAGTCTCTAAGAGAGCAAGAAAGATGAGTTTGCTGAGAACAAATGAACGGTGTTCCCTTCACACAGGGACCATATCTAGTCCAACTCTGCTTCTGAAACTGATACAAAGCACTGGTCCTCTGACATTCAATGCTTGTCAGTTAAGATGAGAAACGTGTGAGCTTCGTGAAGGACATAGGTCTTTTGATCTGAAAAATGACTGCACTTACCTGAAACGAAGTCTTGCTTGTAGGAAGACTCAGATCCTGGGATTTAACTCCATTTCTGAAGTGAAACACACAGCAGAGTTCTCATCCATTGATCACACTCTGCTTTAGAGCCAGAATCACGCTCTTTCTTTCCAGGGTCTCTAAGACAGCAGGAAATGTGAGTTCGATGAGAACAAAAGAACGGTGTTTCCTACCCATAGGGACTATACTAGTCCAACTCTTCTTCTGAAACTGATACAATGCACTGGTCCTCTAACATGCAATGCTTGTCATTTAAGATGAGAAACGTGTTAGCTTTGTGAACGATGTAGTTCTTTTGAGCTGAACAATGACTGCGCTTACTTGAAACGAAGTCTTGCTTGTAGGAAGACCCAGAGCCAGGAATTTAACTCCATTTCTGAAGTGAAACACACAGCAGAGTTCTCATCCATTGATCACACTCTGCATTAGAGCCAGAAGCATGCCCTTGCTTTCCAGGGTCTCTAAGACAGCAGGAAATGTGAGTGTGATGAGAACAAAAGAAGGGTGGTCCCTACACATACGGACTATATCTAGTACAACTCTGCCTTGAAATTGATACAAAGCACAGGTCCTCTAACATCCAATGCTTGTCAGTTAAGATGAGAAACGTGTTAGCTTCATGAACGGTGTAAATCGTTTGAGCTTAAAAGTGACTGCCCTTACTTGAAACGAAGTCTTGCTTGTAGGAACACACAGAGACTGGAATTTAACTCCATTTCTGAAGGGAAACACACAGGATAGGTCTCATCGATGGATCACACTGTGCTTTAAAGCAAGAAGCACGCTCTTGCTTTCTAGAGTCTCTAATACAGCAGGAAAATTGAGTGTGCTCAGAACAAAAGAACTGTGTTTCCTACACATATGGGCCATATATAGTTCAACTCTGCTTCTGAAACTGAAACAAACCACAGGACCTCTAACATCCAATGCTTGTCAGTTAAGATGAGAAACGTGTGAGCTTCGTGAACGATATAGTTCGTTTGAGCTGTAAAGTAACTGCCCTTACCTGAAACGAAGTCTTGCTTGTAGGAAGACTCAGAGCCTGGGATTTAACTCCATTTCTGAAGTGAAACACACAGCAGAGTTCTCATCCATTGATCACACTCTGCTTTAGAGCCAGAAGCACGCTCTTGCTTTCCAGAATCTCTAAGACAGCCGCAAACGTGAGTTTGATGAGAAGAAAAGAACGGTGTTTCCCACACATATTGGCCATATATAGTTCAACTCTGCTTCTGAAACTGATACAAAGCACTGGTCCTCTGACATTCAATGCTTGTCAGTTAAGATGAGAAACGTGTGAGCTTCGTGAAGGACATAGGTCTTTTGATCTGAAAAATGACTGCACTTACCTGAAACGAAGTCTTGCTTGTAGGAAGACTCAGATCCTGGGATTTAACTCCATTTCTGAAGTGAAACACACAGCAGAGTTCTCATCCATTGATCACACTCTGCTTTAGAGCCAGAATCACGCTCTTTCTTTCCAGGGTCTCTAAGACAGCAGGAAATGTGAGTTCGATGAGAACAAAAGAACGGTGTTTCCTACCCATAGGGACTATACTAGTCCAACTCTTCTTCTGAAACTGATACAATGCACTGGTCCTCTAACATGCAATGCTTGTCATTTAAGATGAGAAACGTGTTAGCTTTGTGAACGATGTAGTTCTTTTGAGCTGAAAAATGACTGCGCTTACTTGAAACGAAGTCTTGCTTGTAGGAGGACCCAGAGCCAGGAATTTAACTCCATTTCTGAAGGGAAACACACAGCATAGTTCTCTTCGATGGATCACACTCTGATTTAGAGCAAGAAGAACGCTCTTGCTTTCTAGAGTCTCTATTACAGCCGGACACGTGAGTGTGCTCAGAAGAAAAGAACGGTGTTTCCTACACATATGGGCCATATCTAGTTCAACTCTGCTTCTGAAACTGAAACAAACTACAGTTCCTCTAACATCTAATGCTTGTCAGTTTAGATGAGAAACGTGAGAGCTTCATGAACGATGTAATTCGTTTGAGCTGTAAAGTAACTGCCCTTACCTGAAAAGAAGTCTTGCTTGTAGGAAGACTCAGAGCCTGGGATTTAACTCCATTTCTGAACTGAAACACACAACAGAGTTCTCATCCATTGATCACACTCTGCTTTAGAGCCAGAATCACGCTCTTGCTTTCCAGAGTCTCTAAGACAGCAGGAAATGTGAGTGTGATGAGAACAAAAGAACGGTGTTTCCTACACATAGGGACCATATCTAGTCCAACTCTCCTTCTGAAACTGATACAAATCACTGGTCCTCAAACATCCAATGCTTGTCATTTAAGATGAGAAACGTGTTAGCTTCGTGAACGATGTAGTTCGTTTGAGCTGAAAAATGACTGCCCTTACTTGAAACGAAGTCTTGCTTGTAGGAAGACACAGAGCCAGGAATTTAACTCCATTTCTGAAGTGAAACACACAGCAGAGTTCTCATCCATTGATCACACTCTGCATTAGAGCCAGAAGCATGCCCTTGCTTTCCAGGGTCTCTAAGACAGCAGGAAATGTGAGTGTGATGAGAACAAAAGAAGGGTGGTCCCTACACATACGGACTATATCTAGTACAACTCTGCCTTGAAATTGATACAAAGCACAGGTCCTCTAACATCCAATGCTTGTCAGTTAAGATGAGAAACGTGTTAGCTTCATGAACGGTGTAAATCGTTTGAGCTTAAAAGTGACTGCCCTTACTTGAAACGAAGTCTTGCTTGTAGGAACACACAGAGACTGGAATTTAACTCCATTTCTGAAGGGAAACACACAGGATAGGTCTCATCGATGGATCACACTGTGCTTTAAAGCAAGAAGCACGCTCTTGCTTTCTAGAGTCTCTAATACAGCAGGAAAATTGAGTGTGCTCAGAACAAAAGAACTGTGTTTCCTACACATATGGGCCATATATAGTTCAACTCTGCTTCTGAAACTGAAACAAACCACAGGACCTCTAACATCCAATGCTTGTCAGTTAAGATGAGAAACGTGTGAGCTTCGTGAACGATATAGTTCGTTTGAGCTGTAAAGTAACTGCCCTTACCTGAAACGAAGTCTTGCTTGTAGGAAGACTCAGAGCCTGGGATTTAACTCCATTTCTGAAGTGAAACACACAGCAGAGTTCTCATCCATTGATCACACTCTGCTTTAGAGCCAGAAGCACGCTCTTGCTTTCCAGAATCTCTAAGACAGCCGCAAACGTGAGTTTGATGAGAAGAAAAGAACGGTGTTTCCTACACATATGGGCCATATATAGTTCAACTCTGCTTCTGTAACTGAAAAAAACCACAGGTGCTCTAACATCCAATGCTTGTCAGTTTAGATGAGAAACGTGTGAGCTTCGTGAACGATGTAGTTCCTTAGAGCTGAACAGTGACTGCCCTTACCTGAAACGAAGTCGTGCTTTTAGGAACACACAGAGCCAGGAATTTAACTCCATTTCTGAAGGGAAACACAGAGCATAGTTCTCCTCGATGGATCACACTCTGCTTTAGAGCAAGAAGCATGCTCCTGCTTTCTAGAGTCTCTAATACCGCAGGAAACCTGAGTGTGCTCAGAAGAAAAGAACAGTGTTTCCAATACATACGGACCATATCTAGTTCAACTTTGCTTCTGAAACTGAAACAAACCAGAGGTCCTCTAACATCCAATGCTTCTCATTTAAGATGAGAAACATGTGAGCTTTGTGAACGATGGAGTTCTTTTGAGCTGTAAAGTAACTGCCCTTACCTGAAACGAAGTCTTGCTTGTAGGAAGACTCAGAGCCTGGGATTTAACTCCATTTCTGAAGTGAAACACACAACAGAGTTCTCATCCATTGATCACACTCTGCTTTAGAGCAAGAAGCACGCCCTAGCTTTCTACAGTCTCTAAGAGAGCAAGAAAGATGAGTTTGCTGAGAACAAATGAACGGTGTTCCCTTCACACAGGGACCATATCTAGTCCAACTCTGCTTCTGAAACTGATACAGAGCACTGGTCCTCTGACATTCAATGCTTGTCAGTTAAGATGAGAAACGTGTGAGCTTCGTGAAGGACATAGGTCTTTTGATCTGAAAAATGACTGCACTTACCTGAAACGAAGTCTTGCTTGTAGGAAGACTCAGATCCTGGGATTTAACTCCATTTCTGAAGTGAAACACACAGCAGAGTTCTCATCCATTGATCACACTCTGCTTTAGAGCCAGAATCACGCTCTTTCTTTCCAGGGTCTCTAAGACAGCAGGAAATGTGAGTTCGATGAGAACAAAAGAACGGTGTTTCCTACCCATAGGGACTATACTAGTCCAACTCTTCTTCTGAAACTGATACAATGCACTGGTCCTCTAACATGCAATGCTTGTCATTTAAGATGAGAAACGTGTTAGCTTTGTGAACGATGTAGTTCTTTTGAGCTGAAAAATGACTGCGCTTACTTGAAACGAAGTCTTGCTTGTAGGAAGACCCAGAGCCAGGAATTTAACTCCATTTCTGAAGTGAAACACACAGCAGAGTTCTCATCCATTGATCACACTCTGCATTAGAGCCAGAAGCATGCCCTTGCTTTCCAGGGTCTCTAAGACAGCAGGAAATGTGAGTGTGATGAGAACAAAAGAAGGGTGGTCCCTACACATACGGACTATATCTAGTACAACTCTGCCTTGAAATTGATACAAAGCACAGGTCCTCTAACATCCAATGCTTGTCAGTTAAGATGAGAAACGTGTTAGCTTCATGAACGGTGTAAATCGTTTGAGCTTAAAAGTGACTGCCCTTACTTGAAATGAAGTCTTGCTTGTAGGAACACACAGAGACTGGAATTTAACTCCATTTCTGAAGGGAAACACACAGGATAGGTCTCATCGATGGATCACACTGTGCTTTAAAGCAAGAAGCACGCTCTTGCTTTCTAGAGTCTCTAATACAGCAGGAAAATTGAGTGTGCTCAGAACAAAAGAACTGTGTTTCCTACACATATGGGCCATATATAGTTCAACTCTGCTTCTGAAACTGAAACAAACCACAGGACCTCTAACATCCAATGCTTGTCAGTTAAGATGAGAAACGTGTGAGCTTCGTGAACGATATAGTTCGTTTGAGCTGTAAAGTAACTGCCCTTACCTGAAACGAAGTCTTGCTTGTAGGAAGACTCAGAGCCTGGGATTTAACTCCATTTCTGAAGTGAAACACACAGCAGAGTTCTCATCCATTGATCACACTCTGCTTTAGAGCCAGAAGCACGCTCTTGCTTTCCAGAATCTCTAAGACAGCCGCAAACGTGAGTTTGATGAGAAGAAAAGAACGGTGTTTCCCACACATATTGGCCATATATAGTTCAACTCTGCTTCTGAAACTGATACAAAGCACTGGTCCTCTCACATCCAATGCTTGTCAGTTTAGATGAGAAACGTGTGAGCTTCGTGAACGATGTAGTTCCTTAGAGCTGAACAGTGACAGCCCTTACCTGAAACGAAGTCGTGCTTTTAGGAACACACAGAGCCAGGAATTTAACTCCATTTCTGAAGGGAAACACACAGCATAGTTCTCCTCGATGGATCACACTCTGCTTTAGAGCAAGAAGCATGCTCCTGCTTTCTAGAGTCTCTAATACCGCAGGAAACCTGAGTGTGCTCAGAAGAAAAGAACAGTGTTTCCAATACATACGGACCATATCTAGTTCAACTTTGCTTCTGAAACTGAAACAAACCAGAGGTCCTCTAACATCCAATGCTTCTCATTTAAGATGAGAAACATGTGAGCTTTGTGAACGATGGAGTTCTTTTGAGCTGTAAAGTAACTGCCCTTACCTGAAACGAAGTCTTGCTTGTAGGAAGACTCAGAGCCTGGGATTTAACTCCATTTCTGAAGTGAAACACACAACAGAGTTCTCATCCATTGATCACACTCTGCTTTAGAGCAAGAAGCACGCCCTAGCTTTCTACAGTCTCTAAGAGAGCAAGAAAGATGAGTTTGCTGAGAACAAATGAACGGTGTTCCCTTCACACAGGGACCATATCTAGTCCAACTCTGCTTCTGAAACTGATACAAAGCACTGGTCCTCTGACATTCAATGCTTGTCAGTTAAGATGAGAAACGTGTGAGCTTCGTGAAGGACATAGGTCTTTTGATCTGAAAAATGACTGCACTTACCTGAAACGAAGTCTTGCTTGTAGGAAGACTCAGATCCTGGGATTTAACTCCATTTCTGAAGTGAAACACACAGCAGAGTTCTCATCCATTGATCACACTCTGCTTTAGAGCCAGAATCATGCTCTTTCTTTCCAGGGTCTCTAAGACAGCAGGAAATGTGAGTTCGATGAGAACAAAAGAACGGTGTTTCCTACCCATAGGGACTATACTAGTCCAACTCTTCTTCTGAAACTGATACAATGCACTGGTCCTCTAACATGCAATGCTTGTCATTTAAGATGAGAAACGTGTTAGCTTTGTGAACGATGTAGTTCTTTTGAGCTGAAAAATGACTGCGGTACTTGAAACGAAGTCTTGCTTGTAGGAAGACCCAGAGCCAGGAATTTAACTCCATTTCTGAAGGGAAACACACAGCATAGTTCTCTTCGATGGATCACACTCTGCTTTAGAGCAAGAAGAACGCTCTTGCTTTCTAGAGTCTCTATTACAGCCGGACACGTGAGTGTGCTCAGAAGAAAAGAACGGTGTTTCCTACACATATGGGCCATATCTAGTTCAACTCTGCTTCTGAAACTGAAACAAACTACAGTTCCTCTAACATCTAATGCTTGTCAGTTTAGATGAGAAACGTGTGAGCTTCATGAACGATGTAATTCGTTTGAGCTGTAAAGTAACTGCCCTTACCTGAAAAGAAGTCTTGCTTGTAGGAAGACTCAGAGCCTGGGATTTAACTCCATTTCTGAACTGAAACACACAACAGAGTTCTCATCCATTGATCACACTCTGCTTTAGAGCAAGAAGCAAGCCCTATCTTTCTAGAGTCTCTAAGACAACAAGAATCAGGAGTTTGCTGAGAAAAAATGAACGGTGTTTCCTACACATACGGACCATATCTAGTCCAACTCTGCTTCTGAAACTGATACAAAGCACTGGTCCTCTGCCATTCAATGCTTGTCATTTAAGATGAGAAACATGTGAGCTTCGTGAAGGACGTAGGTCTTTTGATCTGAAAAATGACTGCACTTACTTGAAACGAAGTCTTGCTTGTAGGAAGACTAAGAGGCTGGGATTTAACTCCATTTCTGACGTGAAACACACAGCAGAGTTCTCATCCATTGATCACACTCTGCTTTAGAGCCAGAAGCACGCTCTTGCTTTCCAGGGTCTCTAAGACAGCAGGAAATGTGAGTGTGATGAGAACAAAAGAACGGTGTTTCCTACACATAGGGACCATTTCTAGAACTACTCTCCTTCTGAAACTGATACAAAGCACTGGTCCTCTAACATCCAATGCTTGTCATTTAAGATGAGAAACGTGTTAGCTTCGTGAACGATGTAGTTCGTTTGAGCTGAAAAGTGACTGGCCTTACCTGAAACGAAGTCGTGCTCGTAGGAACACACAGAGCCTGGAATTTTACTCCATTTCTGAAGGGAAACACACAGCATAGTTCTCATCGATGGATCACACTCTGCTTTAGAGCAAGAAGCATGCTCTTGCTTTCTAGAGTCTCTAATAGCGCAGGAAACGTGAGTGTGCTCAGAAGAAAAGAACGGTGTTTCTGATACTTACGGACCATATCTAGTTCAACTCTGCTTCTGAAACTGAAACAAACCAGAGGTCCTCTAACATCCAATGCTTCTCAGTTAAGATGAGAAACATGTGAGCTTTGTGAACGATGGAGTTCTTTTGAGCTGTAAAGTAACTGCCCTTACCTGAAACGAAGTCTTGCTTGTAGGAAGACTCAGAGCCTGGGATTTAACTCCATTTCTGAAGTGAAACACACAACAGAGTTCTCATCCATTGATCACACTCTGCTTTAGAGCAAGAAGCACGCCCTAGCTTTCTAGAGTCTCTAAGACAGCAAGAAACATGAGTTTGCTGAGAACAAATGAACAGTGTTTCCTGCACATAGGGACCATATCTAGTCCAACTCTGCTTCTGAAACTGATACAAAGCACTGGTCCTCCAACATTCAATGCTTGTCAGTTAAGATGAGAAATGTGTGAGCTTCGTGAAGGATGTAATTCCTTTGATCTGAAAAACGACTGCACTTACTTGAAACGAAGTCTTGCTTGTAGGAAGACACAGAGCCTGGAATTTAACTCCATTTCTGAAGGGAAACACACAGCACAGTTCTCTTCCATGGATCACACTCTGCTTTAGAGCAAGAAGCACGTTCTGGCTTTCTAGAGTCTCTAATACAGCAGGAAACTTGAGTGTGCTCAGAACAAAAGAACAGTGTTTCTTACACATATGGGCCATATATAGTTCAACTCTGCTTCTGAAACTGAAACAAACCACAGGTCCACTAACATCCAATGCTTGTCAGTTAAGATGAGAAACGTGTGAGCTTTGTGAACGATGTAGTTCATTTGAGCTCTAAAGTAACTGCTCTTCCCTGAAACGAAGTCTTGCTTGTAGGAAGACACAGAGCCTGGAATTTAACTCCATTTCTGAAGGGAAACACACAGCATAGTTCTCTTCGATGGATCACACTCTGCTTTAGAGCCAGAAGCACGCTCTTGCTTTCCAGGGTCTCTAAGACAGCAGGAAATGTGAGTGTGATGAAAACAAAAGAACGGTGTTCCCTACACTAACGGACCATATCTAGTACAACTCTGCCTCTGAAATTGATACAAAGCACAGGTCCTCTAACATCCAATGCTTGTCAGTTAAGATGAGAAACGTGTTAGCTACGTGAACGATGTAGTTCGTTTGAGCTGAAAAAGGATTGCACTTACTTGAAACGAAGTCTAGCTTGTAGGAAGACACAGAGCCAGGAATTTAACTCCATTTCTGAAGGGAAACACACAGCATAGTTCTCTTCGATGGATCACACTCTGCTTTAGAGCAAGAAGCACGCTCATGCTTTCTAGAGTCTCTATTACAGCCTTAAACGTGAATGTGCTCAGAAGAAAAGAACGGTGTTTCCTACACATATGGGCCATATCTAGTTCAACTCTGCTTCTGAAACTGATACAAACCACAGGTCCTCTAACATCCAATGCTTGTCAGTTTAGATGAGAAACGTGTGAGCTTCGTGAACGATGTAGTTCCTTTGATCTGAAAAACGACTGCACTTACTTGAAACGAAGTCTTGCTTGTTTGAAGACTCAGAGCCTGGGATTTAACTCCATTTCTGAAGTGAAACACACAGCAGATTTCTCATCCATTGTTCACACTCTGCTTTAGAGCCAGAAGCACGCTCTTTCTTTCCAGGGTCTCTATGACAGCAGGAAATGTGAGTGTGATGAGAACAAAAGAACGGTGTTCCCTACACATAGGGACCATATCTATTCCAACTCTCTTTCTGAAACTGAAACAAAGCACTGGTCCTCTAACATCCAATGCTTGTCATTTAAGATGAGAAACGTGTTAGCTTCGTGAACGTTGTAGTTCGTTTGAGCTGAAAAATGACTGCCCTTACTTGAAAGGAAGTCTTGCTTGTAGGAAGACACAGAGCCTGGAATTTAACTCCATTTCTGAAGGGAAACACACAGCATAGTTCTCTTCGATGGAACACACTCAGCTTTAGAGCAAGAAGCACACTCTTGCTTTCTTGAGTCTCTAATTCAGCAGGAACTTGAGTGTGCTCAGAACAAAAGAACTGTGTTTCCTACACATATGGGCCATATATAGTTCAACTCTGCTTCTGAAACTGAAACAAACCACAGGGCCTATAAGATCCGAAGCTTGTCAGTTAAGATGAGAAACGTGTGAGCTTCGTTAACGATGTAGTTCGTTTGAGATGTAAAGTAACTGCCCTTACCTGAAAGGAAGTCTTGCTTGTAGGAAGACTCAGAGCCTGGGATTTAACTCCATTTCTGAAGTGAAACACACAGGAGAGTTCTCATCCATTGATCACACTCTGCTTTAGAGCCAGAATCACGCACTTGCTTTCCAGATTCTCTAAGACCACAGGAAATGTGAGTGTGATTAGAACGAAAGAACGCTGTTTCCTACACATAGGGACCATATCTAGTCCAACTCTGCTTCTGAAACAGATACAAAGCACTGGTCCTCTCACATCCAATGCTTGTCATTTAAGATGAGAAACGTGTTAGCTTCGTGAACGATGTTGTTCGTTAGAGCTGAACACTGACTGCCCTTACCTGAAACGAAGTCGTGCTTGTAGGAACACACAGAGCCAGGAATTTAACTCCATTTCTGAAGGGAAACACACAGCATAGTTCAAATCAATGGATCACACTCTGCTTTAGAGCAAGAAGCATGCTCTTGCTTTCTAGAGTCTCTAATACCGCAGGAAACGTGAGTGTGCTCAGAAGAAATGAATGGTGTTTCTGATACATACGGACCATATCTAGTTCAACTCTGCTTCTGAAACTGAAACAAACCAGAGGTCCTTTAACATCCAATGCTTCTCAGTTAAGATGAGAAACATGTGAGCTTTGTGAACGATGGGTTCTTTTGAGCTGTAAAGTAACTGCCCTTACGTGAAACGAAGTCTTGCTTGTAGGAAGACTCAGAGCCTGGGGTTTAACTCCATTTCTGAAGTGAAACACACAACAGAGTTCTCATCCATTGATCACACTCTGCTTTAGAGCAAGAAGCACGCCCTAGCTTTCTAGAGTCTCTAAGACAGCAAGAAACATGAGTTTGCTGAGAACAAATGAACGGTGTTTGCTACACATACGGACCATATCTAGTCCAACTCTGCTTCTGAAACTGATACAAAGCACTGGTCCTCTGACATTCAATGCTTGTCAGTTAAGATGAGAAACGTGTGAGCTTCGTGAAGGACGTAGTTCTTTTGATCTGAAAAATGACTGCACTTACTTGAAACGAAGTCTTGCTTGTAGGAAGACTAAGAGGCAGGGATTTAACTCCATTTCTGAAGTGAAACACACAACAGAGTTCTCATCCATTGATCACACTCTGCTTTAGAGCCAGAATCACACACTTGCTTTCCAGATTCTCTAAGACAGCAGGAAATGTGAGTGTGATGAGAACAAAAGAACGCTGTTTCCTACACATACTGACCATATCTATTCCAACTCTGCTTCTGAAACTGATACAAAGCACTGGTCCTCTCACATCCAATGCTTGTCATTTAAGATGAGAAACGTGTTAGCTTCGTGAATGATGTAGTTCGTTTGAGCTGAAAAATGACTGCCCTTACTTGAAAGGAAGTCTTGCTTGTAGGAAGACCCAGAGCCAGGAATTTAACTCCATTTCTGAAGGGAAACACACAGCATAGTTCTCTTCGATGGAACACACTCAGCTTTAGAGCAAGAAGCACGCTCTTGCTTTCTTGAGTCTCTAATACAGCAGGAACTTGAGTGTGCTCAGAACAAAAGAACTATGTTTCCTACACATATGGTCCATATATAGTTCAACTCTGCTTCTGAAACTGAAACAAACCACAGGGCCTCTAACATCCGAAGCTTGTCAGTTAAGATGAGAAACGTGTGAGCTTCGTGAACGATGTAGTTCGTTTGAGATGTAAAGTAACTGCCCTTACCTGAAACGAAGTCTTGCTTGTAGGAAGACTCAGAGCCTGGGATTTAACTCCATTTCTGAAGTGAAACACACAGCAGAGTTCTCATCCATTGATCACACTCTGCTTTAGATCCAGAATCACGCACTTGCTTTCCAGATTCTCTAAGACAGCAGGAAATGTGAGTTTGTTGAGAACAAAAGAACGCTGTTTCCTACACATAGGGACCATATCTAGTCCAACTCTGCTTCTGAAACTGATACAAAGCACTGGTCCTCTCACATCCAATGCTTGTCATTTATGATGAGAAACGTGTTAGCTTCGTGAACGTTGTAGTTCGTTTGAGCTGAAAAATGACTGACCTTACTTGAAAGGAAGTCTTGCTTGTAGGAAGACACAGAGCCTGGAATTTAACTCCATTTCTGAAGTGAAACACACAGCAGAGTTCTCATCGTTGGATCACACTCTGCTTTAGAGCAAGAAGCATGCTCTTGCTTTCTAGAGTCTCTAACACCGCAGGAAACGTGAGTGTGCTCAGAAGAAAAGACCGGAGTTTCCTATACATAGGGACCATATCTAGTTCAACTCTGCTTCTGAAACTGAAACAAACCAGAGGTCCTCTAACATCCAGTGCTTCTCAGTTAAGATGAGAAACATGTGAGCTTCGTGAACGATGGAGTTCTTTTGAGCTGTAAAGCACCTGCCCTTACCTGAAATGAAGTCTTGCTTGTAGGAAGACTCAGAGCCTGGGATTTAAATCCATTTCTGAACTGAAACACACAACAGAGTTTTCATCCATTGATCACACTCTGCTTTAGAGCAAGAAGCATGCCCTAGTATTCTAGATTCTCTAAGACAGCAAGAAACATGAGTTTGCTGAGAACAAATGAACGGTGTTTCCTACACATACGGACCATATCTAGTCCAACTCTGCATCTGAAACTGATACAAAGCACTGGTCCTCTGACATTCAATGCTTGTCAGTTAAGATGAGAAACGTGTGAGCTTCGTGAAGGACATAGGTCTTTTGATCTGAAAAATGACTGCACTTACCTGAAACGAAGTCTTGCTTGTAGGAAGACTCAGAGCCTGGGATTTAACTCCATTTCTGAAGTGAAACACACAGCAGAGTTCGCATCCATTGATCACACTCTGCTTTAGAGCCAGAATCACGCTCTTGCTTTCCATGGTCTCTAAGACAGCAGGAAATGTGAGTGTGATGAGAACAAAAGAAAGGAGTTCCTTACACATACGGACCATATCTAGTACAACTCTGCCTCTGAAATTGATAAAAAGCACAGGTCCTCTAACATCCAATGCTTGTCAGTTAAGATGAGAAACGTGTTAGCTTCATGAACGATGTAGATCGTTTGAGGTGAAAAGTGACTGCCCTTACTTGAAACGAAGTCTTGCTTGTAGGAACACACAGAGCCTGGAATTATACTCCATTTCTGAAGGGAAACACACAGCATAGTTCTCTTCGATGGATCACACTCTGCTTTAGAGCAAGAAGCATGCTCTTGCTTTCTAGAGTCTCTAATACCGCAGGAAACGTGAGTGTGCTCAGAACAAAAGAACAGAGTTTCTTACACATATGGGCCATATGTAGTTCAACTCTGCTTCTGAAACTGAAACAAACCACAGGTCCTCTAACATCCAATGCTTGTCAGTTAAGATGAGAAACGTGTGAGCTTTGTGAACGATGTAGTTCATTTGAGCTGTAAAGTAACTGCCCTTACCTGAAACGAAGTCTTGCTTGTAGGAAGAGTCTGCGCCTGGGATTTAACTCCATTTCTGAACTGAAACACACAGCAGAGTTCTCCTCCATTGTTCAGCTCTGCTTTAGAGCCAGAAGCACGCTCTTGCTTTCCACGGTCTCTAAGACAGAAGGAAATGTGAGTGTGATGAGAACAAAAGAAAGGTGTTCCTTACACATACGGACCATATCTAGTACAACTCTGCCTCTGAAATTGATAAAAAGCACAGGTCCTCTAACATCCAATGCTTATCATTTAAGATGAGAAACGTGTTAGCTTCATGAACGATGTAGATCGTTTGAGCTGAAAAGTGACTGCCCTTACTTGAAACGAAGTCTTGCTTGTAGGAACACACAGAGCCTGGAATTATACTCCATTTCTGAAGTGAAACACACAGCATAGTTCTCTTCGATGGATCACACTCTGCTTTAGAGCAAGAAGCATGCTCTTGCTTTCTAGAGTCTCTAATACCGCAGGAAACGTGAGTGTGCTCAAAACAAAAGAACAGAGTTTCTTACACATATGGGCCATATATAGTTCAACTCTGCTTCTGAAACTGAAACAAACCACAGGTCCTCTAACATCCAATGCTTGTCAGTTAAGATGAGAAACGTGTGAGCTTTGTGAACGATGTAGTTCATTTGAGTTGTAAAGTAACTGCCCTTACCTGAAACGAAGTCTTGCTTGTAGGAAGACTCAGAGCCTGGGATTTAACTCCATTTCTGAACTGAAACACACAACAGAGTTCTCATCCATTGATCACACTATGCTTTAGAGCAACAAGCATGCCCTAGTATTCTAGAGTCTCTAAGACTGCAAGAAACATGAGTTTGCTGAGAACAAATGAACGGTGTTTCCTACACATACGGACCATATCTAGTCCAACTATGCTTCTGAAACTGATACAAAGCACTGGTCCTCTGACATTCAATGCTTGTCAGTTCAGATGAGAAACGTGTGAGCTTCGTGAAGGACATAGGTCTTTTGATCTGAAAAATGACTGCACTTACCTGAAACGAAGTCTTGCTTGTAGGAAGACTCAGATCCTGGGATTTAACTCCATTTCTGAAGTGAAACACACAGCAGAGTTCTCATCCATTGATCACACTCTGCTTTAGAGCCAGAATCATGCTCTTTCTTTCCAGGGTCTCTAAGACAGCAGGAAATGTGAGTTCGATGAGAACAAAAGAACGGTGTTTCCTACCCATAGGGACTATACTAGTCCAACTCTTCTTCTGAAACTGATACAATGCACTGGTCCTCTAACATGCAATGCTTGTCATTTAAGGTGAGAAACGTGTTAGCTTTGTGAACGATGTAGTTCTTTTGAGCTGAAAAATGACTGCGCTTACTTGAAACGAAGTCTTGCTTGTAGGAAGACCCAGAGCCAGGAAATTAACTCCATTTCTGAAGGGAAACACACAGCATAGTTCTCTTCGATGGATCACACTCTGCTTTAGAGCAAGAAGAACGCTCTTGCTTTCTAGAGTCTCTATTACAGCCGGACACGTGAGTGTGCTCAGAAGAAAAGAACGGTGTTTCCTACACATATGGGCCATATCTAGTTCAACTCTGCTTCTGAAACTGAAACAAACTACAGTTCCTCTAACATCTAATGCTTGTCAGTTTAGATGAGAAACGTGTGAGCTTCGTGAACGATGTAGTTCGTTTGAGCTGTAAAGTAACTGCCCTTAACTGAAACGAAATCTTTCTTGTAGGAAGACTCAGAGCCTGGGATTTAACTCCATTTCTGAACTGAAACACACAACAGAGTTCTCATCCATTGATCACACTCTGCTTTAGAGCAAGGAGCATGCCCTAGCTTTCTAGAGTCTCTAAGACAGCAAGAATCATGAGTTTGCTGAGAACAAATGAAAGGTGTTTCCTACACATACGGACCATATCTAGTCCAACTCTGCTTCTGAAACTGATACAAAGCACTGGTCCTCTGCCATTCAATGCTTGTCATTTAAGATGAGAAACGTGTGAGCTTCGTGAAGGACGTAGGTCTTTTGATCTGAAAAATGACTGCACTTACTTGAAACGAAGTCTTGCTTGTAGGAAGACTAAGAGGCTGGGATTTAACTCCATTTCTGAAGTGAAACACACAGCAAAGTTCTCATCCATTGATCACACTCTGCTTTAGAGCCAGAATCACGCTCTTGCTTTCCAACGTCTCTAAGACAGCAGGAAATGTGAGTGTGATGAGAACAAAAGAACGGTGTTTCCTACACATAGGGACCATTTCTAGTCCTACTCTCCTTCTGAAACTGATACAAAGCACTGGTCCTCTAACATCCAATGCTTGTCATTTAAGATGAGAAACGTGTTAGCTTCGTGAACGATGTAGTTCGTTTGAGCTGAAAAGTGACTGGCCTTAACTGAAACGAAGTCTTGCTTGTAGGAACACACAGAGCCTGGAATTTTACTCCATTTCTGAAGGGAAACACACAGCACAGTTCTCATCGATGGATCACACTCTCCTTTAGAGCAAGAAGCATGCTCTTGCTTTCTAGAGTCTCTAATAGCGCAGGAAACGTGAGTGTGCTCAGAAGAAAATAACGGTGTTTCTGATACTTACGGACCATATCTAGTTCAACTCTGCTTCTGAAACTGAAACAAACCAGAGGTCCTCTAACATCCAATGCTTCTCAGTTAAGATGAGAAACATGTGAGGTTTGTGAATGATGGAGTTCTTTTGAGCTGTAAAGTAACTGCCCTTACCTGAAACGAAGTCTTGCTTGTAGGAAGACACAGAGCCTGGAATTTAACTCCATTTCTGAAGGGAAACACACAGCATAGTTCTCATCGATGGATCACACTCTGCTTTAGAGCCAGAAGCACGCTCTTGCTTTCCAGGGTCTCTAAGACAGCAGGAAATGTGAGTGTGATGAAAACAAAAGAACGGTGTTCCCTACACTAACGGACCATATATAGTACAACTCTGCCTCTGAAATTGATACAAAGCACAGGTCCTCTAACATCCAATGCTTGTCATTTAAGATGAGAAACGTGTTAGCTACGTGTACGATGTAGTTCATTTGAGCTGAAAAAGGATTGCACTTACTTGAAACGAAGTCTTGCTTGTAGGAAGACACAGAGCCAGGAATTTAACTCCATTTCTGAAGGGAAACACACAGCATAGTTCTCTTCGATGGATCACACTCTGCTTTAGAGCAAGAAGCACGCTCATGCTTTCTAGAGTCTCTATTACAGCCTTAAACGTGAATGTGCTCAGAAGAAAAAAACGGTGTTTCCTACACATATGGGCCATATCTAGTTCAACTCTGCTTCTGAAACTGAAACAAACCACAGGTCCTCTAACATCCAATGCTTGTCAGTTTAGATGAGAAACGTGTGAGCTTCGTGAACGATGTAGTTCCTTTGATCTGAAAAACGACTGCACTTACTTGAAACGAAATCTTGCTTGTTTGAAGACTCAGAGCCTGGGATTTAACTCCATTTCTGAAGTGAAACACACAGCAGAGTTCTCATCCATTGATCACAGTCTGCTTTAGAGCCAGAACCACGCTCTTGCTTTCCAGCGTCTCTAAGACAGCAGGAAATGTGAGTGTGATGAGAACAAAAGAACGGTGTTTCGTACACATACGGACCATTTCTAGTCCTACTCTCCTTCTGAAACTGATACAAAGCACTGGTCCTCTAACATTCAATGCTTGTCATTTAAGATGAGAAACGTGTTAGCTTCGTGAACGATGTAGTTCGTTTGAGCTGAAAAGTGACTGGCCTTAACTGAAACGAAGTCTTGCTTGTAGGAACACACAGAGCCTGGAATTTTACTCCATTTCTGAAGGTAAACACACAGCAAAGTTATCATCGATGGATCACACTCTGCTTTAGAGCAAGAAGCATGCTCTTGCTTTCTAGAGTCTCTAATAGCGCAGGAAACGTGAGTGTGCTCAGAAGAAAAGAACGGTGTTTCTGATACTTACGGACCATATCTAGTTCAACTCTGCTTCTGAAACTGAAACAAACCAGAGGTCCTCTAACATCCAATGCTTCTCAGTTAAGATGAGAAACGTGAGGTTTGTGAACGATGGAGTTCTTTTGAGCTGTAAAGTAACTGCCCTTACCTGAAACGAAGTCTTGCTTGTAGGAAGACACAGAGCCTGGAATTTAACTCCATTTCTGAAGGGAAACACACAGCATAGTTCTCATCGATGGATCACACTCTGCTTTAGAGCCAGAAGCACGCTCTTGCTTTCCAGGGTCTCTAAGACAGCAGGAAATGTGAGTGTGATGAAAACAAAAGAACGGTGTTCCCTACACTAACGGACCATATCTAGAACAACTCTGCCTCTGAAATTGATACAAAGCACAGGTCCTCTAACATCCAATGCTTGTCATTTAAGATGAGAAACGTGTTAGCTACGTGAACGATGTATTTCATTTGAGCTGAAAAAGGATTGCACTTACTTGAAACGAAGTCTTGCTTGTAGGAAGACACAGAGCCAGGAATTTAACTCCATTTCTGAAGGGAAACACACAGCATAGTTCTCTTCGATGGATCACACTCTGCTTTAGAGCAAGAAGCACGCTCATGCTTTCTAGAGTCTCTATTACAGCCTTAAACGTGAATGTGCTCAGAAGAAAAAAACGGTGTTTCCTACACATATGGGCCATATCTAGTTCAAGTCTGCTTCTGAAACTGAAACAAACCACAGGTCCTCTAACATCCAATGCTTGTCAGTTTAGATGAGAAACGTGTGAGCTTCGTGAACGATGTAGTTCCTTTGATCTGAAAAACGACTGCACTTACTTGAAACGAAATCTTGCTTGTTTGAAGACTCAGAGCCTGGGATTTAACTCCATTTCTGAAGTGAAACACACAGCAGAGTTCTCATCCATTGTTCACTCTCTGCTTTAGAGCCAGAAGCACGCTCTTGCTTTCCAGGGTCTCTAAGACAGCAGGAAATGTGAGTGTGATGAGAACAAAAGAACGGTGTTCCCTACACATACGGACCATATCTATTCCAACTCTCTTTCTGAAACTGAAACAAAGCACTGGTCCTCTAACATCCAATGCTTGTCATTTAAGATGAGAAACATGTTAGCTTCGTGAACGATGTTGTTCGTTAGAGCTGAACACTGACTGCCCTTACCTGAAACGAAGTCGTGCTTGTAGGAACACACAGAGCCAGGAATTTAACTCCATTTCTGAAGGGAAACACACAGCATAGTTCACATCAATGGATCACACTCTGCTTTAGAGCAAGAAGCATGCTCTTGCTTTCTAGAGTCTCTAATACCGCAGGAAACGTGAGTGTGCTCAGAAGAAAAGAATGGTGTTTCTCATACATACGGACCATATCTAGTTCAACTCTGCTTCTGAAACTGAAACAAACCAGAGGTCCTTTAACATCCAATGCTTCTCAGTTAAGATGAGAAACATGTGAGGTTTGTGAACGATGGAGTTCTTTTGAGCTGTAAAGTAACTGCCCTTACCTGAAACGAAGTCTTGCTTGTAGGAAGACTCAGAGCCTGGGGTTTAACTACATTTCTGAAGTGAAACACACAACAGAGTTCTCATCCATTGATCACACTCTGCTTTAGAGCAAGAAGCACGCCCTAGCTTTCTAGAGTCTCTAAGACAGCAAGAAACATGAGTTTGCTGAGAACAAATGAACGGTGTTTGCTACACATACGGACCATATCTAGTCCAACTCTGCTTCTGAAACTGATACAAAGCACTGGTCCTCTGACATTCAATGCTTGTCAGTTAAGATGAGAAACGTGTGAGCTTCGTGAAGGACGTAGTTCTTTTGATCTGAAAAATGACTGCACTTACTTGAAACGAAGTCTTGCTTGTAGGAAGACTAAGAGGCTGGGATTTAACTCCATTTCTGAAGTGAAACACACAACAGAGTTCTCATCCATTGATCACACTCTGCTTTAGAGCCAGAATCACGCACTTGCTTTCCAGATTCTCTAAGACAGCAGGAAATGTGAGTGTGATGAGAACAAAAGAACGCTGTTTCCTACACATAGGGACCATATCTAGTCCAACTCTGCTTCTGAAACTGATACAAAGCACTGGTCCTCTCACATCCAATGCTTGTCATTTAAGATGAGAAACGTGTTAGCTTCGTGAACGATGTAGTTCGTTTGAGCTGAAAAATGACTGCCCTTACTTGAAAGGAAGTCTTGCTTGTAGGAAGACACAGAGCCTGGAATTTGACTCCATTTCTGAAGGGAAACACACAGCATAGTTCTCTTCGATGGAAAACACTCAGCTTTAGAGCAAGAAGCACGCTCTTGCTTTCTTTAGTCTCTATTACAGCCGGAAACGTGAGTGTGCTCAGAAGAAAAGAACGGTGTTTCCTACACATATGGGCCATATCTAGTTCAACTCTGCTTCTGAAACTGAAACAAACCACAGTTCCTCTAACATCCAATGCTTGTCAGTTTAGATGAGAAACGTGTGAGCTTCGTGAACGATGTCCTTCGTTTGAGCTGTAAAGTAACTGCCCTTACCTGAAACGAAGTCTTGCTTGTAGGAAGACTCAGAGCCTGGGATTTAACTCCATTTCTGAAGTGAAACACACAGCAGAGTTCTCATCGATGGATCACACTCTGCTTTACAGCAAGAAGCATGCTCTTGCTTTCTAGATTCTCTAACACCGCAGGAAACGTGAGTGTGCTCAGAAGAAAAGACCGGAGTTTCCTATACATAGGGACCATATCTAGTTCAACTCTGCTTCTGAAACTGAAACAAACCAGAGGTCCTCTAACATCCAGTGCTTCTCAGTTAAGATGAGAAACATGTGAGCTTCGTGAACGATGGAGTTCTTTTGAGCTGTAAAGCAACTGCCCTTACCTGAAATGAAGTCTTGCTAGTAGGAAGACTCAGAGCCTGGGATTTAAATCCATTTCTGAACTGAAACACACAACAGAGTTCTCATCCATTGATCACACTCTGCTTTAGAGCATGAAGCATGCCCTAGTATTCTAGAGTCTCTAAGACAGCAAGAAACATGAGTTTGCTGAGAACAAATGAACGGTGTTTCCTACACATACGGACCATATCTAGTCCAACTCTGCTTCTGAAACTGATACAAAGCACTGGTCCTCCAACATTCAATGCTTGTCAGTTAAGATGAGAAATGTGTGAGCTTCGTGAAGGATGTAATTCCTTTGATCTGAAAAACGACTGCACTTACTTGAAACGAAGTCTTGCTTGTAGGAAGACACAGAGCCTGGAATTTAACTCCATTTCTGAAGGGAAACACACAGCACAGTTCTCTTCCATGGATCACACTCTGCTTTAGAGCAAGAAGCACGTTCTTGCCTTCTAGAGTCTCTAATACAGCAGGAAACTTGAGTGTGCTCAGAACAAAAGAACAGTGTTTCTTACACATATGGGCCATATATACTTCAACTCTGCTTCTGAAACTGAAACAAACCACAGGTCCTCTAACATCCAATGCTTGTCAGTTAAGATGAGAAACATGTGAGCTTTGTGAACGATGTAGTTCATTTGAGCTCTAAAGTACCTGCCCTTACCTGAAACGAAGTCTTGCTTGTAGGAAGACTCAGAGCCTGGGATTTAACTCCATTTCTGAAGTGAAACACACAGCAGAGTTCTCCTCCATTGTTCAGCTCTGCTTTAGAGCCAGAAGCACGCTCTTGCTTTCCACGCTCTCTAAGACAGCAGGAAATGTGAGTGTGATGAGAACAAAAGAAAGGTGTTCCTTACACATACGGACCATATCTAGTACAACTCTGCCTCTGAAATTGATAAAAAGCACAGGTCCTCTAACATCCAATGCTTGTCAGTTAAGATGAGAAACGTGTTAGCTTCATGAACGATGTAGATCGTTTGAGCTGAAAAGTGACTGCCCTTACTTGAAACGAAGTCTTGCTTGTAGGAACACACAGAGCCTGGAATTATACTCCATTTCTGATGGGAAACACACAGCATAGTTCTCTTCGATGGATCACACTCTGCTTTAGAGCAAGAAGCATGCTCTTGCTTTCTAGACTCTCTAATACCGCAGGAAACGTGAGTGTGCTCAGAACAAAAGAACAGAGTTTCTTACACATATGGGCCATATATAGTTCAACTCTGCTTCTGAAACTGAAACAAACCACAGGTCCTCTAACATCCAATGCTTGTCAGTTAAGATGAGAAACGTGTGAGCTTTGTGAACGATGTAGTTCATTTGAGCTGTAAAGTAACTGCCCTTACCTGAAACGAAGTCTTGTAGGAAGACTCAGAGCCTGGGATTTAACTCCATTTCTGAAGTGAAACACACAGCAGAGTTCTCCTCCATTGTTCAGCTCTGCTTTAGAGCCAGAAGCACGCTCTTGCTTTCCAGGGTCTCTAAGACAGCAGGAAATGTGAGTGTGATGAGAACAAAAGAAAGGTGTTCCCTACACATACGGACCATATCTAGTACAACTCTGCCTCTGAAATTGATAAAAAGCACAGGTCCTCTAACATCCAATGCTTGTCAGTTAAGATGAGAAACGTGTTAGCTTCATGAACGATGTAGATCGTTTGAGCTGAAAAGTGACTGCCCTTACTTGAAACGAAGTCTTGCTTGTAGGAACACACAGAGCCTGGAATTATACTCCATTTCTGAAGGGAAACACACAGCATAGTTCTCTTCGATGGATCACACTCTGCTTTAGAGCAAGAAGCATGCTCTTGCTTTCTAGAGTCTCTAATACCGCAGGAAACGTGAGTGTGCTCAGAAGAAAAGAACGGTGTTTCCTGTACATAGGGACCATATCTAGTTCAAATCTGCTTCTGAAACTGAAACAAACCAGAGGTCCTCTAACATCCAATGCTTCTCAGTTAAGATGAGAAACATGTGAGCTTCGTGAACGATGGAGTTCCTTTGAGCTGTAAAGTAACTGCCCTTACCTGAAACGAAGTCTTGCTTGTAGGAAGACTCAGAGCCTGGGATTGAACTCCATTTCTGAAGTGAAACACACAACAGAGTTCTCATCCATTGATCACACTCTGCTTTAGAGCAAGAAGCACGCCCCAGCTTTCTAGAGTCTCTAAGACAGCAAGAAACATGAGTTTGCTGAGAACAAATGAATGGTTTTTCCTACACATACGGACCATATCTAGTCCAACTCTGCTTCTGAAACTGATACAAAGCACTGGTCCTCTAAAATTCAATGCTTGTCAGTTAAGATGAGAAACGTGTGAGCTTCGTGAACGATGTAGTTCTTTTGATCTGAAAAATGACTGCACTTACTTGAAACGAAGTCTTGCTTGTAGGAAGACACAGAGCCTGGGATTTACTCCATTTCTGAAGTGAAACACGCAGCAGAGTTCTCATCGATGGATCACACTCTGCTTTAGAGCAAGAAGCATGCTCTTGCTTTCTAGAGTCTCTAATAACGCAGGAAACGTGAGTGTGCTCAGAAGAAAAGAACGGTGGTTCCTATACATACGCACCATATCTAGTTCAACTCTGCTTCTGAAACTGAAACAAACCAGAGGTCCTGTAACAGCCAATGCTTCTCAGTTAAGATGAGAAACATGTGAGCTCCGTGAAAGAGGGTGTTAGTTTGAGCTGTAAAGTAACTGCCCTTACCTGAAACGAAGTCTTGCTTGTAGGAAGACTCAGAGCCTGGGATTTAACTCCATTTCTGAAGTGAAACACACAGCAGAGTTCTCATCCATTGTTCACACTCTGCTTTAGAGCCAGAAGCACGTTCTTGATTTCCAGGGTCTCTAAGACAGCAGGAAATGTGACTGTGATGAGAACAAAGGAACGGTGTTCCCTACACATATGGACCATATCTAGTACAACTCTGCCTCTGAAATTGATACAAAGCACAGGTCCTCTAACATCCAATGCTTGTCAGTTAAGATGAGAAACGTGTGAGCTTCGTGAACGATGTAGTTCTTTTGATCTGAAAAATGACTGCACTTACTTGAAACGAAGTCTTGCTTGTACAGAGACACAGAGCCTGGAATTTAACTCCATTTCTGAAGGGAAACACACAGCATAGTTCTCATCGATGGATCACACTCTGCTTTAGAGCAAGAAGCACACTCTTGCTTTCTAGAATCTCTAATACAGCAGGAAACTTGAGTGTGCTCAGAACAAAAGAACGGTGTTTCCTACACATATGGGCCATATCCAGTTCAACTCTGCTTCTGAAACTGAAACAAACCACAGGTCCTCTAACATCCAATGCTTGTCAGTTAAGATGAGAAACGTGTGAGCTTCGTGAATGATGTAGTTCCTTTGAGCTGTAAAGTCACAGAACTTACCTGAAACGAAGTCTTGCTTGTAGGAAGATTCAGAGCCTGGGAGTCAACTCCATTTCTGAAGTGAAACACACAGCATAGTTCTCATCGATGGATCACACTCTGCTTTAGAGCAAGAAGCATGCTCTTGCTTTCTAGAGTCTCTAATAAAGCAAGAAACTTGAGTGTGCTCAGAAGAAAAGAACGGTTTTTCCTACACATATGGGCCATATCTAGTTCAACTCTGCTTCTGAAACTGAAACAAACCACAGGTCCTCTAACATCCAATGCTTCTCAGTTAAGATGAGAAACATGTGAGCTTCGTGAACGATGGAGTTCCTTTGAGCTGTAAAGTAACTGCCCTTACCTGAAACGAAGTCTTGCTTGTAGGAAGACTCAGAGCCTTGGATTGAACTCCATTTCTGAAGTGAAACACACAGCAGAGTCTCATCCATTGTTCACACTCTGCTTTAGAGCCAGAAGCACGCTCTTGCTTTCCAGGGTCTCTAAGACAGCAGGAAATGTGAGTGTGATGAGAACAAAAGAACGGTGTTCCCTACACATACGGACCATATCTAGTACAACTCTGGCTCTGAAATTGATACAAAGCACAGGTCCTCTAACATCCAATGCTTGTCAGTTAAGATGAGAAACGTGTTAGCTTCATGAACGATGTAGATCGTTTGAGGTGAAAAGTGACTGCCCTTACTTGAAACGAAGTCTTGCTTGTAGGAACACACAGAGCCTGGAATTATACTCCATTTCTGAAGGGAAACACACAGCATAGTTCTCTTTGATGGATCACACTCTGCTTTAGAGCAAGAAGCATGCTCTTGCTTTCTAGAGTCTCTAATAGAGCAGGAAACGTGAGTGTGCTCAGAAGAAAAGAACGGTGTTTCCTGTACATACGGACCATATCTAGTTCAAATCTGCTTCTGAAACTGAAACAAACCAGAGGTCCTCTAACATCCAATGCTTCTCTGTTAAGATGAGAAACATGTGAGCTTCGTGAACGATGGAGTTCGTTTGAGCTGTAAAGTAACTGCCCTTACCTGAAACGAAGTCTTGCTTGTAGGAAGACTCAGAGC
The DNA here is from genome assembly GCA_949786385.1 of Onychomys leucogaster. Lineage (NCBI taxonomy): Eukaryota > Metazoa > Chordata > Mammalia > Rodentia > Cricetidae > Onychomys > Onychomys leucogaster. The sequence goes on from CATKUP010000056.1 coordinate 2,223,892, forward strand.
CTTGGAATGAACTCCATTTCTGAAGTGAAACACACAGCAGAGTCTCATCCATTGTTCACACTCTGCTTTAGAGCCAGAAGCACGCTCTTGCTTTCCAGGGTCTCTAAGACAGCAGGAAATGTGAGTGTGATGAGAACAAAAGAACGGTGTTCCCTACACATACGGACCATATCTAGTACAACTCTGGCTCTGAAATTGATACAAAGCACAGGTCCTCTAACATCCAATGCTTGTCAGTTAAGATGAGAAACGTGTTAGCTTCATGAACGATGTAGATCGTTTGAGGTGAAAAGTGACTGCCCTTACTTGAAACGAAGTCTTGCTTGTAGGAACACACAGAGCCTGGAATTATACTCCATTTCTGAAGGGAAACACACAGCATAGTTCTCTTTGAGGGATCACACTCTGCTTTAGAGCAAGAAGCATGCTCTTGCTTTCTAGAGTCTCTAATACCGCAGGAAACGTGAGTGTGCTCAGAAGAAAAGAACGGTGTTTCCTGTATATACGGACCATATCTAGTTCAAATCTGCTTCTGAAACTGAAACAAACCAGAGGTCCTCTAACATCCAATGCTTCTCTGTTAAGATGAGAAACATGTGAGCTTCGTGAACGATGGAGTTCGTTTGAGCTGTAAAGTAACTGCCCTTACCTGAAACGAAGTCTTGCTTGTAGGAAGACTCAGAGCCTGGGAGTTAACTCCATTTCTGAAGTGAAACACACAGCAGAGTTCTCATCCATTGTTCACACTCTGCTTAGAGCCAGAAGCACGTTCTTGATTTCCAGGGTCTCTAAGACAGCAGGAAATGTGACAGTGATGAGAACAAAGGAATCGTGTTCCCTACACATATGGACCATATCTAGTACAACTCTCCCTCTGAAATTGATACAAAGCACAGGTCCTCTAACATACAATGCTTGTCAGTTAAGATGAGAAACGTGTGAGCTTCGTGAACAATGTAGTTCTTTTTATCTGAAAAATGACTGCACTTACTTGAAACGAAATCTTGCTTGTAGGAAGACACAGAGCCTGGAATTCAACTTCATTTCTGAAGGGAAACACACAGCATAGTTCTCATCGATGGATCACACTCTGCTTTAGAACAAGAGGCACGCTCTTGCTTTCTAGAGTCTCTGATACAGCAGGAAACTTGAGTGTGCTCAGAACAAAAGAACGGTGTTTCCTACACATATGGGCCATATCCAGTTCAACTCTGCTTCTGAAACTGAAACAAACCACAGGTCCTCTAACATCCAATGCTTCTCAGTTAAGATGAGAAACATGTGAGCTTCGTGACCGATGGAGTTCCTTTGAGCTGTAAAGTAACTGCCCTTACCTGAAACGAAGTCTTGCTTGTAGGAAGACTCAGACCCTGGGATTGAACTCCATTTCTGAAGTGAAACACACAGCAGAGTTCTCATCCATTGTTCACACTCTGCTTTAGAGCCAGAAGCACGCTCTTGCTTTCCAGGGTCTCTAAGACAGGAGTAAATGTGAATGTGATGAGAACAAAAGAACGGTGTTCCCTACACATACGGACCATATCTAGAACAACTCTGGCTATGAAATTGATACAAAGCACAGGTCCTCTAACATCCAATCCTTTTCAGTTAAGATGAGCAACGTGTGAGCTTTGTGAACGATGTAGTTCTTTTGATCTTTAAAATGACTGCACTTACTTGCAACGAAGTCTTGCTTGTAGGAAGACACAGAGCCTGGAATTCAACTTCATTTCTGAAGGGAAACACACAGCATAGTTCTCATCGATGGATCACACTATGCTTTAGAACAAGAGGCACGCTCTTGCTTTCTAGAGTCTCTGATACAGCAGGAAACTTGAGTGTGCTCAGAACAAAAGAACTGTGTTTGCTACACATATGGGCCATATATAGTTCAACTCTGCTTCTGAAACTGAAACAAACCACAAGACCTCTAACATCCAATGCTTGTCAGTTAAGATGAGAAACGTGTGAGCTTCGTGAACGATGTAGTTTGTTTGAGCTGTAAAGTAACTGCCCTTACCTTAAATGAAGTCTTTCTTGTAGGAAGACCAAGAGCCTGGGATTTAACTCCATTTCTGAAGGGAAACACACAGCATAGTTCTCTTCGATGGATCACACTCTGCTTTAGAGCAAGAAGCACGCTCTTGCTTTCTAGAGTCTCTAATACAGCAGGAAACATGAGAGTGCTCAGAACAAAAGAACGGTTATTTCCTACACATACAGGCCATATCTAGTTCACCTCTGCTTCTGAAACTGAAACAAACCACAGGTCCTCTAACATCCAATGCTTGTCAGTTAAGATGAGAAACGTGTGAGCTTCGTGAACGATGGAGTTCATTTGAGCTGTAAAGTAACTGCCCTTAACTGAAACGAAGTCTTTCTTGTAGGAAGACTCAGAGCCTGGGATTTAACTCCATTTCTGAAGTGAAACACACAACAGAGTTCTCATCCATTGATCATACTCTGCTTTAGAGCAAGAAGCACACCCTAGCTTTCTAGAGTCTCTAAGACAGCAAGAAACATGAGTTTGCTGAGAAAAAATGAACTGTGTTTCCTACACATACGGACCATATCTAGTCCAACTCTGCTTCTGAAACTGATACAAAGCACTGGTCCTCTAACATTCAATGCTTGTCAGTTAATATGAGTAACGTGTGAGCTTCGTGAACGATGTAGTTCTTTTGATCTTAAAAATGACTGCACTTACTTGAAACGAAGTCTTGCATGTAGGAAGACACAGAGCCTGGAATTTAACTCCATTTCTGAAGGGAAACACACAGCATAGTGCTCTTCGATGGATCACACTCTGCTTTAGAGCAAGAAGCACGCTCTTGCTTTCTAGAGTCTCTAAAACAGCCGGAAACTTGAGTGTGCACAGAACAAAAGAATGGTGTTTCCTACACATACGGGCCATATATAGTTCAACTCTGCTTCTGAAACTGAAACAAACCACAGGTCCTCTAACATCCAATGCTTGTCAGTGAAGATGAGAAACGTGTGAACTTCGTGAACGATGTAGTTCGTTTGAGCAGTAAAGTAACTGCCCTTACCTGAAGTGATGTCTTGCTTGTAGGAAGACTCAGAGCCTGGGATTTAACTCCATTTCAGAAGTGAAACACACAGCAGAGTTCTCTTCCATTTACTAACACTCTGCTTTACAGCCAGAAGCACGCTCTTGCTTTCCAGGATCTCTAAGACAGCAGGAAATGTGAGTGTGATGAGAAGAAAAGAACGGTGTTCCATACACATATGGACCATATCTACTACAACTCTGCCTCTGAAATTGATACAAAGCACAGGTCCACTAACATCCAATGCTTGTCAGTTAAGATGAGAAACGTGTGAGCTTCGTGAACGATGTAGATCGTTTGAGCTGAAGAGTGACTGCCCTCACTTGAAACGAAGTCTTGCTTGTAGGAAGACACCGAGCCTGGAATATAACTCCATTTCTGAAGGGAAACATACAGCATAGTTCTCATCCATGGATCACACTCTGCTTTAGAGCAAGAAGCACGCTCTTGCCTTCTAGAGTCTTTAATACAGCAGGAAACTTGAGTGTGCTCAGAACAAAAGAACTGTGTTTCCTACACATATGGGCCATATCTAGTTCAACTCTGCTTCTGAAACTGAAACTAACCACAGGTCCTCTAACATCCAATGCTTGTCATTTAAGATGAGAAACGTGTGAGCTTCGTGAACGATGTAATTCCTTTGATCTGAAAAACGACTGCACTTACTTGAAACAAAGTCTTGCTTGTAGGAAGACTCAGAGCCTGGGATTTAACTCCACTTATGAAGTGGAACACACAGCAGAGTTCTCATCCATTGATCACACTCTGCTTTAGAGCCAGAATCACGCTCTTGCTTTCCAGAGTCTCTAAGACAGCAGGAAATATGAGTGTGATGAGAACAAAAGAACGGTGTTTCCTACATATAGGGAACATATCTAGTCCAACTCTCCTTCTGAAACTGATACAAAGCACTGGTCCTCTCACATCCAATGCTTGTCAGTTTAGATGAGAAACGTGTGATCTTCGTGAACAATGTAGTTCGTTTCAGCTGTAAAGTAACTGCCCTTACTTGAAACGAAGTCTTCCATTTAGGAACAAAAAGAGCCTGGAATTTAACTCCATTTCTGAAGTGAAACAAACAGCATAGTTCACATCAATGGATCACACTCTGCTTTAGAGCAAGAAGCACGTTCTTGCTTTCTAGAGTCTCTAATACAGCAGGAAACTTGAGTGTGCTCAGAACAAAAGAACAGTGTTTCTTACACATATGGGCCATATATACTTCAACTCTGCTTCTGAAACTGAAACAAACCACAGGTCCTCTAACATCCAATGCTTGTTAGTTAAGATGAGAAACGTGTGAGCTTCGTGAACGATGGAGTTCATTTGAGCTTTAAAGTAACTGCCCTTTCCTGAAACGAAGTCTTGCTTGTAGGAAGACTCAGAGCCTGGGATTTAACTCCATTTCTGAAGTGAAACACACAGCAGAGTTCTCCTCCATTGTTCAGCTCTGCTTTAGAGCCAGAAGCACGCTCTTGCTTTCCAGGGTCTCTAAGACAGCAGGAAATGTGAGTGTGATGAGAACAAAAGAAAGGTGTTCCCTACACATACGGACCATATCTAGTACAACTCTGCCTCTGAAATTGATAAAAAGCACAGGTCCTCTAACATCCAATGCTTGTCAGTTAAGATGAGAAACGTGTTAGCTTCATGAACGATGTAGATCGTTTGAGCTGAAAAGTGACTGCCCTTACTTGAAACGAAGTCTTGCTTGTAGGAACACACAGAGCCTGGAATTATACTCCATTTCTGAAGGGAAACACACAGCATAGTTCTCTTCGATGGATCACACTCTGCTTTAGAGCAAGAAGCATGCTCTTGCTTTCTAGAGTCTCTAATACCGCAGGAAACGTGAGTGTGCTCAGAAGAAAAGCACGGTGTTTCCTGTACATACGGACCATATCTAGTTCAAATCTGCTTCTGAAACTGAAACAAACCAGAGGTCCTCTAACATCCAATGCTTCTCTGTTAAGATGAGAAACATGTGAGCTTCGTGAACGATGGAGTTCGTTTGAGCTGTAAAGTAACTGCCCTTACCTGAAACGAAGTCTTGCTTGTAGGAACAAAAAGAGCCTGGAATTTAACTCCATTTCTGAAGGGAAACACACAGCATAGTTCACATCGATGGATCACACTTTGCTTTAGAGCAAGAAGCACGTTCTTGCTTTCTAGAGTCTCTAATACAGCAGGAAACGTGAGTGTGCTCAGAAGAAAAGCACGGTGTTTCCTGTACATACGGAACTTATCTAGTTCAAATCTGCTTCTGAAACTGAAACAAACCAGAGGTCCTCTAACATCCAATGCTTCTCTGTTAAAATGAGAAACATGTGAGCTTCGTGAAAGATGGAGTTCGTTTGAGCTGTAAAGTAACTGCCCTTACCTGAAAAGAAGTCTTGCTTGTAGGAAGACTCACAGCCTGGGATTGAACTCCATTTCTGAAGTGAAACACACAACAGAGTTCTCATCCATTGATCACACTCTGCTTTAGAGCCAGAATCACGCTCTTGCTTTCCAGAGTCTCTAAGACAGCAGGAAATATGAGTGTAATGAGAACAAAAGAACGGTGTTTCCTACACATAGGGACCATATCTAGTCCAACTCTGCCTCTGAAATTGATACAAAGCACAGGTCCACTAACATCCAATGCTTGTCAGTTAAGATGAGAAACGTGTGAGCTTCGTGAACAATGTAGTTCATTTGAGCTGAAACGTGCCTGCCCTTACCTGAAATGAAGTGGTGCTTGTAGGAACACACAGAGCCTGGAATTTAAGTCCATTTCTGAAGAGAAACACTCAGCACAGTTCTCATCGATGGATCACACTCTGCTTTAGAGCAGGAAGCACGCTCTTGCCTTCTAGAGTCTCTAATACAGCAGGAAACTTGAGTGTGCTCAGAACAAAAGAACTGTGTTTCCTACACATATGGGCCATATCTATTCAACTCTGCTTCTGAAACTGAAACAAACCACAGGTCCTCTAACATCCAATGCTTGTCAGTTAAGATGAGAAACGTGTGATCTTCGTGAACAATGTAGTTCGTTTGAGCTGAAACGTGCCTGCCCTTACCTGAAATGAAACGAAGTCTTGCTTGTAGGAAGACACGGAGCCTGGAATATAACTCCATTTCTGAAGGGAAACACACAGCACAGTTCTCATCGATGGATCACACTCTGCTTTAGAGCAAGAAGCATGCTCTTGCTTTCTAGAGTCTCTAATACCACAGGAAACGTGAGTGTGCTCAGAACAAAAGAACGGTGTTTCCAACACATCCGAGCCATATCTAGTTCAACACTGCTTCTCAAACTCAAACAAACCAGAGGTCCTCTAACATCCAATGCTTCTCAGTTAAGATGAGAAACATGTGAGCTTCGTGAATGATGGAGTTCTTTTGAGCTGTAAAGTAACTGCCCTTACCTGAAACGAAGTCTTGCTTGTAGGAAACTCAGAGCCTGGGATTTAACTCCATTTCTGAAGTAAAACACACAGCAGAGTTCTCATCCATTGTTCACACTCTGCTTTAGAGCCAGAAGCACGCTCTTGCTTTTCAGGGTCTCTAAGACAGCAGGAAATGTGACTGTGATGAGAACAAAGGAATGGTGTTCCCTACACATATGGACCATATCTAGTACAACTCTGCCTCTGAAATTGATACAAAGCACAGGTCCTCTAACATCCAATGCTTGTCAGTTAAGATGAGAAACGTGTGAGCTTCGTGAACGATGGAGTTCGTTTGAGCTGTAAAGTAACTGCCCTTACATGAAACGAAGTCTTGCTTGCAGGAACACACAGAGCCTGGAATTTAACTCCATTTCTGAAGTGAAACACACAACAGAGTTCTCATCCATTGATCACACTCTGCTTTAGAGCAAGAAGCACGCCCTAGCTTTCTAGAGTCTCTAAGACAGCAAGAAACATGAGTTTGCTGAGAACAAATGAATGGTGTTTCCTACACATACGGACCATATCTATTCCAACTCTGCTTCTGAAACTGATACAAAGCACTGGTCCTCTAACATTCAATACTTGTCAGTTAAGATGAGAAACTTGTGAGCTTCGTGAACGATGTAGTTCTTTTGATCTGAAAAATGACTGCACATACTTGAAACGAAGTCTTGCTTGTAGGAAGACAGAGAGCCTGGGATTTACTCAATTTCTGAAGTGAAACACGCAGCAGAATTCTCATCGATGGATCACACTCTTCTTTAGAGCAAGAAGCATGCTCTTGCTTTCTAGAGTCTCTAATACTGCAGGAAACGTAGGTGTGTTCAGAAGAAAAGAACGGTGTTTCCTATACATACGGACCATATCTAGTTCAACTCTGCTTCTGAAACTGAAACAAACCAGAGGTCTTGTAACATCCAATGCTTCTCAGTTAAGATGAGAAACATGTGAGCTTCGTGAACGAGGGTGTTAGTTTGAGCTGTAAAGAAACTGCCCTTACCTGAAAGAAGTCTTGCTTGTAGGAAGACTCAGAGCCTGGGATTTAACTCCATTTCTGAAGTGAAACACACAGCAGAGTTCTCTTCCATTGTTCACACTCTGCTTTAGAGCCAGAAGCACGCTCTTGATTTCCAGGGTCTCTAAGACAGCAGGAAATGTGACTGTGATGAGAACAAAGGAACGGTGTTCCCTACACATAGGGACCATATCTAGTACAACTCTGCCTCTGAAATTGATACAAAGCACAGGTCCTCTAACATACAATGCTTGTCAGTTAAGATGAGAAACGTGTGAGCTTTGTGAACGATGTAGTTCTTTTGATCTGAAAAATGACTGCACTTACTTGAAACGAAGTCTTGCTTGTACGAAGACACAGAGCCTGGAATTTAACTCCATTTCTGAAGGGAAACACACAGCATAGTTCTCATCGATGGATCACACTCTGCTTTAGAGCAAGAAGCACGCTCTTGCTTTCTAGAATCTCTAATACAGCAGGAAACTTGAGTGTGCTCAGAAGAAAAGAACGGTGTTTCCTACACATATGGGCCATATCCAGTTCAACTCTGCTTCTGAAACTGAAACAAACCACAGGTCCTCTAACATCCAATGCTTGTCAGTTAAGATGAGAAACGTGTGAGCTTCGTGAATGATGTAGTTCGTTTGAGCTGTAAAGTAACTGCCCTTACCTGAAACGATGTCTTTCTTGTACGAAGACACAGAGCCTGGAATTTAACTCCATTTCTGAAGGGAAACACACAGCATAGTTCTCATCGATGGATCACACTCTGCTTTAGAGCAAGAAGCACGCTCTTGCTTTCTAGAATCTCTATTACAGCAGGAAAATTGAGTGTGCTCAGAAGAAAAGAACGGTGTTTCCTACACACATGGGCCATATCCAGTTCAACTCTGCTTCTGAAACTGAAACAAACCACAGGTCCTCTAACATCCAATGCTTGTCAGTTAAGATGAGAAACGTGTGAGCTTCGTGAATGATGGAGTTCATTTGAGCTGTAAAGTAACTGCCCTTACCTGAAACGAAGTCTTGCTTGTAGGAAGATTCAGAGCCTGGGAATCAACTCCATTTCTGAAGTGAAACACACAGCATAATTCTCTTCGATGGATCACACTCTGCTTTAGAGCAAGAAGCATGCTCTTGCTTTCCAGGGTCTCTAAGACAGCAGGAAAAGTGAGTGTGATGAGAACAAAAGAAAGGTTTTCCCTACACATACGGACCATATCTATTACAACTCTGCCTATGAAATTGATAAAAAGCACAGGTCCACTAACATCCAATGCTTGTCAGTTAAGAGGAGAAACGTGTTAGCTTCATGAACGATGTAGATCTTTGGGCTGAAAAGTGACTGCCCTTACTTGAAACGAAGTCTTGCTTGTAGGAACACACAGAGCCTGGAATTATACTCCATTTCTGAATGGAAACACACAGCACAGTTCTCATCCATGGATCACACTCTGCTTTAGAGCAAGAAGCATGCTCTTGCTTTCTAGAGTCTCTAATACCACAGGAAACGTGAGTGTGCTCAGAACAAAAGAACGGTGTTTACTACACATCCGGGCCATATCTAGTTCAACTCTGCTTCTGAAACTGAAACAAACCAGAGGTCCTGTAACATCCAATGCTTCTCAGTTAAGATGAGAAACATGTGAGCTCCGTGAACGAGGGTGTTAGTTTGAGCTGTAAAGTAACTGCCCTTACCTGAAACGAAGTCTTGCTTTTAGGAAGACTCAGAGCCTGGGATTGAACTCCATTTCTGAAGTGAAACACACAACAGAGTTCTCATCCATTGTTCACACTCTGCTTTAGAGCCAGAAGCACGCTCTTGCTTTCCAGGGTCTCTAAGACAGCAGGAAATGTGACTGTGATGAGAACACAGGAACGGTGTTCCCCACACATATGGACTTTATCTAGTACAACTCTGCCTCTGAAATTGATACAAAGCACAGGTCCTCTAACATACAATGCTTGTCAGTTAAGATGAGAAACGTGTGAGCTTCGTGAACGATGTAGTTCTTTTGATCTGAAAAATGACTGCACTTACTTGAAACGAAGTCTTGCTTGTACGAAGACACAGAGCCTGGAATTTAACTCCATTTCTGAAGGGAAACACACAGCATAGTTCTCATAGATGGATCACACTCTGCTTTAGAGCAAGAAGCACGCTCTTGCTTTCTAGAATCTCTAATACAGCAGGAAACTTGAGTGTGCTCAGAAGAAAAGAACGGTGTTTCCTACACATATGGGCCATATCCAGTTCAACTCTGCTTCTGAAACTGAAACAAACCAGAGGTCCTCTAACATCCAATGCTTCTCTGTTAAAATGAGAAACATGTGAGCTTCGTGAACGATGGAGTTCGTTTGAGCTGTAAAGTAACTGCCCTTACCTGAAACGAAGTCTTGCTTGTAGGAAGACTCACAGCCTGGGATTGAACTCCATTTCTGAAGTGAAACACACAACAGAGTTCTCATCCATTGATCACACTCTGCTTTAGAGCCAGAATCACGCTCTTGCTTTCCAGAGTCTCTAAGACAGCAGGAAATATGAGTGTAATGAGAACAAAAGAACGGTGTTTCCTACACATAGGGACCATATCTAGTCCAACTCTGCCTCTGAAATTGATACAAAGCACAGGTCCACTAACATCCAATGCTTGTCAGTTAAGATGAGAAACGTGTGAGCTTCGTGAACAATGTAGTTCATTTGAGCTGAAACGTGCCTGCCCTTACCTGAAATGAAGTGGTGCTTGTAGGAACACACAGAGCCTGGAATTTAAGTCCATTTCTGAAGAGAAACACTCAGCACAGTTCTCATCGATGGATCACACTCTCCTTTAGAGCAGGAAGCACGCTCTTGCCTTCTAGAGTCTCTAATACAGCAGGAAACTTGAGTGTGCTCAGAACAAAAGAACTGTGTTTCCTACACATATGGGCCATATCTATTCAACTCTGCTTCTGAAACTGAAACAAACCACAGGTCCTCTAACATCCAATGCTTGTCAGTTAAGATGAGAAACGTGTGATCTTCGTGAACAATGTAGTTCGTTTGAGCTGAAACGTGCCTGCCCTTACCTGAAATGAAACGAAGTCTTGCTTGTAGGAAGACACGGAGCCTGGAATATAACTCCATTTCTGAAGGGAAACACACAGCACAGTTCTCATCGATGGATCACACTCTGCTTTAGAGCAAGAAGCATGCTCTTGCTTTCTAGAGTCTCTAATACCACAGGAAACGTGAGTGTGCTCAGAACAAAAGAACGGTGTTTCCAACACATCCGAGCCATATCTAGTTCAACACTGCTTCTCAAACTCAAACAAACCAGAGGTCCTCTAACATCCAATGCTTCTCAGTTAAGATGAGAAACATGTGAGCTTCGTGAATGATGGAGTTCTTTTGAGCTGTAAAGTAACTGCCCTTACCTGAAACGAAGTCTTGCTTGTAGGAAACTCAGAGCCTGGGATTTAACTCCATTTCTGAAGTAAAACACACAGCAGAGTTCTCATCCATTGTTCACACTCTGCTTTAGAGCCAGAAGCATGCTCTTGCTTTTCAGGGTCTCTAAGACAGCAGGAAATGTGACTGTGATGAGAACAAAGGAATGGTGTTCCCTACACATATGGACCATATCTAGTACAACTCTGCCTCTGAAATTGATACAAAGCACAGGTCCTCTAACATCCAATGCTTGTCAGTTAAGATGAGAAACGTGTGAGCTTCGTGAACGATGGAGTTCGTTTGAGCTGTAAAGTAACTGCCCTTACATGAAACGAAGTCTTGCTTGCAGGAACACACAGAGCGTGGAATTTAACTCCATTTCTGAAGTGAAACACACAACAGAGTTCTCATCCATTGATCACACTCTGCTTTAGAGCAAGAAGCACGCCCTAGCTTTCTAGAGTCTCTAAGACAGCAAGAAACATGAGTTTGCTGAGAACAAATGAATGGTGTTTCCTACACATACGGACCATATCTATTCCAACTCTGCTTCTGAAACTGATACAAAGCACTGGTCCTCTAACATTCAATACTTGTCAGTTAAGATGAGAAACTTGTGAGCTTCGTGAACGATGTAGTTCTTTTGATCTGAAAAATGACTGCACATACTTGAAACGAAGTCTTGCTTGTAGGAAGACAGAGAGCCTGGGATTTACTCAATTTCTGAAGTGAAACACGCAGCAGAATTCTCATCGATGGATCACACTCTTCTTTAGAGCAAGAAGCATGCTCTTGCTTTCTAGAGTCTCTAATACTGCAGGAAACGTAGGTGTGTTCAGAAGAAAAGAACGGTGTTTCCTATACATACGGACCATATCTAGTTCAACTCTGCTTCTGAAACTGAAACAAACCAGAGGTCTTGTAACATCCAATGCTTCTCAGTTAAGATGAGAAACATGTGAGCTTCGTGAACGAGGGTGTTAGTTTGAGCTGTAAAGAAACTGCCCTTACCTGAAAGAAGTCTTGCTTGTAGGAAGACTCAGAGCCTGGGATTTAACTCCATTTCTGAAGTGAAACACACAGCAGAGTTCTCTTCCATTGTTCACACTCTGCTTTAGAGCCAGAAGCACGCTCTTGATTTCCAGGGTCTCTAAGACAGCAGGAAATGTGACTGTGATGAGAACAAAGGAACGGTGTTCCCTACACATAGGGACCATATCTAGTACAACTCTGCCTCTGAAATTGATACAAAGCACAGGTCCTCTAACATACAATGCTTGTCAGTTAAGATGAGAAACGTGTGAGCTTTGTGAACGATGTAGTTCTTTTGATCTGAAAAATGACTGCACTTACTTGAAACGAAGTCTTGCTTGTACGAAGACACAGAGCCTGGAATTTAACTCCATTTCTGAAGGGAAACACACAGCATAGTTCTCATCGATGGATCACACTCTGCTTTAGAGCAAGAAGCACGCTCTTGCTTTCTAGAATCTCTAATACAGCAGGAAACTTGAGTGTGCTCAGAAGAAAAGAACGGTGTTTCCTACACATATGGGCCATATCCAGTTCAACTCTGCTTCTGAAACTGAAACAAACCACAGGTCCTCTAACATCCAATGCTTGTCAGTTAAGATGAGAAACGTGTGAGCTTCGTGAATGATGTAGTTCGTTTGAGCTGTAAAGTAACTGCCCTTACCTGAAACGATGTCTTTCTTGTACGAAGACACAGAGCCTGGAATTTAACTCCATTTCTGAAGGGAAACACACAGCATAGTTCTCATCGATGGATCACACTCTGCTTTAGAGCAAGAAGCACGCTCTTGCTTTCTAGAATCTCTATTACAGCAGGAAAATTGAGTGTGCTCAGAAGAAAAGAACGGTGTTTCCTACACACATGGGCCATATCCAGTTCAACTCTGCTTCTGAAACTGAAACAAACCACAGGTCCTCTAACATCCAATGCTTGTCAGTTAAGATGAGAAACGTGTGAGCTTCGTGAATGATGGAGTTCATTTGAGCTGTAAAGTAACTGCCCTTACCTGAAACGAAGTCTTGCTTGTAGGAAGATTCAGAGCCTGGGAATCAACTCCATTTCTGAAGTGAAACACACAGCATAATTCTCTTCGATGGTTCACACTCTGCTTTAGAGCAAGAAGCATGCTCTTGCTTTCCAGGGTCTCTAAGACAGCAGGAAAAGTGAGTGTGATGAGAACAAAAGAAAGGTTTTCCCTACACATACGGACCATATCTATTACAACTCTGCCTATGAAATTGATAAAAAGCACAGGTCCACTAACATCCAATGCTTGTCAGTTAAGATGAGAAACGTGTTAGCTTCATGAACGATGTAGATCTTTGGGCTGAAAAGTGACTGCCCTTACTTGAAACGAAGTCTTGCTTGTAGGAACACACAGAGCCTGGAATTATACTCCATTTCTGAATGGAAACACACAGCACAGTTCTCATCCATGGATCACACTCTGCTTTAGAGCAAGAAGCATGCTCTTGCTTTCTAGAGTCTCTAATACCACAGGAAACGTGAGTGTGCTCAGAACAAAAGAACGGTGTTTACTACACATCCGGGCCATATCTAGTTCAAATCTGCTTCTGAAACTGAAACAAACCAGAGGTCCTGTAACATCCAATGCTTCTCAGTTAAGATGAGAAACATGTGAGCTCCGTGAACGAGGGTGTTAGTTTGAGCTGTAAAGTAACTGCCCTTACCTGAAACGAAGTCTTGCTTTTAGGAAGACTCAGAGCCTAGGATTGAACTCCATTTCTGAAGTGAAACACACAGCAGAGTTCTCATCCATTGTTCACACTCTGCTTTAGAGCCAGAAGCACGCTCTTGCTTTCCAGGGTCTCTAAGACAGCAGGAAATGTGACTGTGATGAGAACACAGGAACGGTGTTCCCCACACATATGGACTTTATCTAGTACAACTCTGCCTCTGAAATTGATACAAAGCACAGGTCCTCTAACATACAATGCTTGTCAGTTAAGATGAGAAACGTGTGAGCTTCGTGAACGATGTAGTTCTTTTGATCTGAAAAATGACTGCACTTACTTGAAACGAAGTCTTGCTTGTACGAAGACACAGAGCCTGGAATTTAACTCCATTTCTGAAGGGAAACACACAGCATAGTTCTCATAGATGGATCACACTCTGCTTTAGAGCAAGAAGCACGCTCTTGCTTTCTAGAATCTCTAATACAGCAGGAAACTTGAGTGTGCTCAGAAGAAAAGAACGGTGTTTCCTACACATATGGGCCATATCCAGTTCAACTCTGCTTCTGAAACTGAAACAAACCACAGGTCCTCTAACATCCAATGCTTGTCAGTTAAGATGAGAAACGTGTGAGCTTCGTGAATGATGTAGTTCGTTTGAGCTGTAAAGTAACTGCCCTTACCTGAAACGAAGTCTTTCTTGTACGAAGACACAGAGCCTGGAATTTAACTCCATTTCTGAAGGGAAACACACAGCATAGTTCTCATCGATGGATCACACTCTGCTTTAGAGCAAGAAGCACGCTCTTGCTTTCTAGAATATCTAATACAGCTGGAAAATTGAGTGTGCTCAGAAGAAAAGAACGGTGTTTCCTACACACATGGGCCATATCCAGTTCAACTCTGCTTCTGAAACTGAAACAAACCACAGGTCCTCTAACATCCAATGCTTGTCAGTTAAGATGAGAAACGTGTTAGCTTCGTGAATGATGGAGTTCATTTGAGCTGTAAAGTAACTGCCCTTACCTGAAACGAAGTCTTGCTTGTAGGAAGATTCAGAGCCTGGGAATCAACTCCATTTCTGAAGTGAAACACACAGCATAATTCTCTTCGATGGTTCACACTCTGCTTTAGAGCAAGAAGCATGCTCTTGCTTTCCAGGGTCTCTAAGACAGCAGGAAAAGTGAGTGTGATGAGAACAAAAGAAAGGTTTTCCCTACACATACGGACCATATCTATTACAACTCTGCCTATGAAATTGATAAAAAGCACAGGTCCACTAACATCCAATGCTTGTCAGTTAAGATGAGAAACGTGTTAGCTTCATGAACGATGTAGATCTTTGGGCTGAAAAGTTACTGCCCTTACTTGAAACGAAGTCTTGCTTGTAGGAACACACAGAGTCTGGAATTATACTCCATTTCTGAATGGAAACACACAGCACAGTTCTCATCCATGGATCACACTCTGCTTTAGAGCAAGAAGCATGCTCTTGCTTTCTAGAGTCTCTAATACCACAGGAAACGTGAGTGTGCTCAGAACAAAAGAACGGTGTTTACTACACATCCGGGCCATATCTAGTTCAACTCTGCTTCTGAAACTGAAACAAACCAGAGGTCCTGTAACATCCAATGCTTCTCAGTTAAGATGAGAAACATGTGAGCTCCGTGAACGAGGGTGTTAGTTTGAGCTGTAAAGTAACTGCCCTTACCTGAAACGAAGTCTTGCTTTTAGGAAGACTCAGAGCCTGGGATTGAACTCCATTTCTGAAGTGAAACACACAGCAGAGTTCTCATCCATTGTTCACACTCTGCTTTAGAGCCAAAAGCACGCTCTTGCTTTCCAGGGTCTCTAAGACAGCAGGAAATGTGACTGTGATGAGAACACAGGAACGGTGTTCCCCACACATATGGACTTTATCTAGTACAACTCTGCCTCTGAAATTGATACAAAGCACAGGTCCTCTAACATACAATGCTTGTCAGTTAAGATGAGAAACGTGTGAGCTTCGTGAACGATGTAGTTCTTTTGATCTGAAAAATGACTGCACTTACTTGAAACGAAGTCTTGCTTGTACGAAGACACAGAGCCTGGAATTTAACTCCATTTCTGAAGGGAAACACACAGCATAGTTCTCATAGATGGATCACACTCTGCTTTAGAGCAAGAAGCACGCTCTTGCTTTCTAGAATCTCTAATACAGCAGGAAACTTGAGTGTGCTCAGAAGAAAAGAACGGTGTTTCCTACACATATGGGCCATATCCAGTTCAACTCTGCTTCTGAAACTGAAACAAACCACAGGTCCTCTAACATCCAATGCTTGTCAGTTAAGATGAGAAACGTGTGAGCTTCGTGAATGATGTAGTTCGTTTGAGCTGTAAAGTAACTGCCCTTACCTGAAACGAAGTCTTTCTTGTACGAAGACACAGAGCCTGGAATTTAACTCCATTTCTGAAGGGAAACACACAGCATAGTTCTCATCGATGGATCACACTCTGCTTTAGAGCAAGAAGCACGCTCTTGCTTTCTAGAATATCTAATACAGCTGGAAAATTGAGTGTGCTCAGAAGAGAAGAACGGTGTTTCCTACACACATGGGCCATATCCAGTTCAACTCTGCTTCTGAAACTGAAACAAACCACAGGTCCTCTAACATCCAATGCTTGTCAGTTAAGATGAGAAACGTGTGAGCTTCGTGAATGATGTAGTTCGTTTGAGCTGTAAAGTAACTGCCCTTACCTGAAACGAAATCTTGCTTGTAGGAAGATTCAGAGCCTGGGAATCAACTCCATTTCTGAAGTGAAACACACAGAATAATTCTCTTCGATGGATCACACTCTGCTTTAGAGCAAGAAGCATGCTCTTGCTTTCCAGGGTCTCTAAGACAGCAGGAAATGTGAGTGTGATGAGAACAAAAGAAAGGTTTTCCCTACACATAGGGACCATATCTAGTACAACTCTGCCTCTGAAATTGATACAAAGCACAGGTCCTCTAACATACAATGCTTGTCAGTTAAGATGAGAAACGTGTGAGCTTCGTGAACGATGGAGTTCCTTTGAGCTGTAAAGTAACTGCCCTTACCTGAAACGAAGTCTTGCTTGTAGGAACACACAGAGCCTGGAATTTAACTCCATTTCTGAAGTGAAACACACAACGGAGTTCTCATCCATTGATCACACTCTGCTTTAGAGCAAGAAGCACGCCCTAGCTGTCTAGAGTCTCTAAGACAGCAAAAAACATGAGTTTGCTGAGAACAAATGAATGGTGTTTTCTACACATACGGACCATATCTAGTCCAACTCTGCTTCTTAAACTGATACAAAGCACTCGTCCTCTAACATTCAATGCTTGTCAGTTAAGATGAGAAACGTGTGAGCTTCGTGAACGTTGTAGTTCTTTTGATCTGAAAAATGACTGCACTTACTTGAAACGAACTCTTGCTTGTACGAAGATACAGAGCCTGGAATTTAACTCCATTTCTGAAGTGAAACACACAGCAGAGTTCTCATCCAATGATGACACTCTGCTTTAGAGCAAGAAGCATGCTCTTGCTTTCTAGATTTTCATATACAGCAGAAAACTTGGTTGTGCTCAGAACATAAGAACTGTGTTTCCTACACATACGGACCATATCTATTCCAATTCTGCTTCTTAAACTGAAACAAAGCACTGGTCCTCTAACATCCAATGCTTGTCAGTTAAGATGAGAAACGTGTGAGCTTCATGAACGATGTAGTTCGTTTGAGCTGTAAAGTAACTGCCCTTACCTGAAATGAAGTCTTGCTTGTAGGAAGACTCAGAGCCTGGGAATTAACTCCATTTCGGAAGAGAAACACACAGCAGAGTTCTCATATATAGATGACACTCTGCTTTAGGTCA
This sequence comes from Onychomys leucogaster, assembly GCA_949786385.1. Lineage (NCBI taxonomy): Eukaryota > Metazoa > Chordata > Mammalia > Rodentia > Cricetidae > Onychomys > Onychomys leucogaster. The sequence continues at coordinate 2,241,459 of CATKUP010000056.1, forward strand.
AGAAGCACGCTCTTGCTTTCTAGAGACTCTAAGACAGCAGGAAACATGAGTGTGCAGAATACAAACGAACGGTGTTTCCTACACATAGGGAAAATATCTACTCCAACTCTGCTTCTGAAACTGATACAAAGCACTGGTCCTCTAACATCCGATGATGGTCAGTTAAGATGAGAAACGTGTGAGCTTCGTGAACGATGTAGTTCATTTGAGCTGTAAAATAACTGCACTTACCTGATTGGAAATCTTGCTTGTAGGAAGACTCAGAGCCTGGGATTTAACTCCATTTCAGAAGTGAAACACACAGCATAGTTCTCATCCATTGATGACACTCTCCTTTAGAGCAAGAAGCACGCTCTTGCTTTATGGATTTTCTAATAGAGCAGGAAACGTGGTTGTGCTCAGAACAAAAGAACTGTGTTTCCTACACATACGGACCATATCTAGTCCAACTCTGTTTGTGAAATTGAAACAAACCACAGGTCCACTAACATCCAGTGCTTGTCTGTTAAGATGAGAAACGTGTGAGCTTCATGAATGATGTATATAGTTTGAACTGAAAAGTGACTGCCCTTACTTGAAACGAAGTCTTGCTTGTAGGAAGACACAGAGCCTGGAATTACACTCCATTTATGAAGGGAAACACAACAGAGTTCTCATCCATGGATCACACTCTGCTTTAGAGCAAGAAGCACGCTCTAGCTTTCTAGAGTCTCTAAGACAGCGGTAAATGTGAGTGTGCTGAGAAAAAAAGAACGGTGTTTCCTACACATACAGACCATATCTATTCCAACTCTGCTTCTGAAACTGATACAAAGCACTGGTCCTCTAATATCCGATGATTGTCAGTTAAGATGAGAAACTTGTGAGCTTCGTGTACGATGTAGTTCGTTTGAGCTGTAAAGTACATGCCATTACCTGATTCGAAGTCTTGCTTGTAGGAAGACTCAGAGCATGGCATTGAATTCCATTTCTGAATTGAAACACACAGCAGAGTTCTCATCCATTGATGACACTCTGCTTTAGAGCAAGAAGCATGCTCTTGCTTTCTACATTTTCATATAGAGCAGGAAACGTGGTTGTGCTCAGAACAAAAGAACTGTGTTTCCTACACATATGGACCATATCTATTCCAACTCTGCTTCTTAAACTGAAACAAAGCACTGGTCCTCTAACATCCAATGCTTGTCAGTGTAGATGAGAAACATGTGAGCTTCGTTGATGATCTAGTTTGTTTGAGCTGTAAAGTAACTGCCCTTACCTGAAACGAAGTAGTGCTTGTAGGAAGATACACAGCCTGGGATTTAACTCCATTTCACAAGGGAAACACACAGCATAGTTCTCATCCATGGACCACACTCTGCTTTATTGCAAGAAGCACGCTCTTGCTTTCTAGAATCTTTATTACAGCAAGAAACTTAAGTGTACTCAGAAAAAAAGACCAGTGTTTTCTACACATACAGACCATGTCTAGTTCAACTCTGCTTCTTAAACTGAAACACACCACAGGTCCTCTAACATCCAATGCTTGTCAGTTAAGATGAGAAAAGTGTGAGCTTCATGAACGATGTAGTTCCTTTGAGCTGTAAAGTAACTGCCCTTACCTGAAATGAAGTCTTGCTTGTAGGAAGACTCAGAGCCTGGGAATTAACTCCATTTCTGAAGAGAAACACACAGCAGAGTGCTCATATATAGATGACAGTCTGCTTTAGGTCAAGAAGCACGCTCTTGCTTTCTAGAGACTCTAAGACAGCAGGAAACATGAGTGTGCTGTGAACAAAAGAACGGTGTTTCTTTCACATACGGACCATAGCTAGTACAACTCTGCCTCTGAAATTAATACAATGCACAGGTCCTCTAATATCCAATGCTTGTCAGTTAAGATGAGAAACATGTGAGCTTCGTGATCGATGTAGTTAGTTTGAGCTGAAAAGTGACTGCCCTTACTTGAAACGAAGTCTTGCTTGTAGGAAGACACAGTGCCTGGAATTTAACTCCATTTCTGAAGGGAAACACATAGCATAGTTCTCATCCATGGATCACACTCTGCTTTAGAGCAAGAAGCACGCTCTTGCTTTCTAGAGTCCCTAAGACAGCAGGAAACATGAGTGTGCTGAGAACAAAAGAACGGTGTTTCCTACACATACGGACCATATCTAGTCCAATTCTGCCTCTTAAATTGATACAAAGCACAGGTCCTCTAACATGAATGGTTGTCATTTAAGATGAGAAACGTGTTAGCTTCTTGAACGATGTAGTTCCTTTGAGCTGAAAAGTGACTGCCCTTACCTGAAACGAAGTCTTGATTGTAGGAAGACACAGAGATAGCGATTTAACTCCATTTCTGAAGGGAAACATACAGCATACTTCTCATCCATGGAACACACTCTGCTTTAGAGCAAGAAGCACGCTCTTCCTTTCTAGATTCTCTAATACAACAGGAAACATGAGTGTGCTAAGAACAAATGAATGGTGTTTCCTAAACATACAGACCATATCTATTCCAACTCTGCTTCTGAAACTGATACAAAGCACTGGTTCTCTAACATCCGATGCTTGTCAGTTAAGATGAGAAATGTGTGAGCTTTGTGAATGATGTAGTTCGTTTGAGCTGTAAAGTAACTGCCCTTACCTGAAATGAAGTCTTGCTTGTAGGAAGACTCAGAGCCTGGGATTTAATTCCATTTCTGAAGTGAAACACACAGCAGAGTTCTCATCCATTGATGACACTCTGCTTTAGAGCAAGAAGCACGCTCTTGCTTTCTAGATTTTCATATACAGCAGGAAACTTGGTAGTGCTCAGAACAAAAGAACTGTGTTTCCTACACATACGGACCATATCTATTCCAATTCTGCTACTTAAACTGAAACAAAGCACTGGTCCTCTAACACCCAATGCTTGTCAGTTAAGATGAGAAACATGTGACCTTCGTGTACGATGTAGTTCATTTCAGCTGTAAAGTAACTGCCCTAACCTGAAACGAAGTAGTGCTTGTAGGAAGATACAGAGCCTGGGATTTAACTCCATTTCACAAGGGAAACACACAGTATAGTTCTCATCCATGGATCACACTCTGCTTTAGAGCAAGAAGAACGATCTTTCTTTCTAGACTCTTCATTACAGCAGGAAACTTGAGTGTGCTGAGAACAAAAGAACGGTGTTTCCTACACATACAGACCATATCTATTCCAACTCTGCTTCTGAAACTGATGCAAAGCACTGGTCCTCTAACATCCGATGATTGTCAGTTAAGATGAGAAACGTGTGAGCTTCGTAAACGATGTAGTCAGTTTGAGCTGAAAAGTGACTGCCCTTATTTGAAACGAAGTCTTGCTTGTAGGAAGACACAGAGTCTGGAATTTAACACCATTTCTGAAGGGAAACACACAGCATAGTTCTCATCGATGGATCACACTCTGCTTTAGAGCAAAAAGCACGCTCTTCCTTTCTAGATTCTCTAATACAGCAGGAAACGTGAGTGTGCTAAGAACAAATGAACGGTGTTTCCTAAACATACGGACCATATCTATTCCAACTCTGCTTCTGAAACTGATACAAAGCACTGGTCCCCTAACATCCGATGCTTGTCAGTTAAGATGAGAAACGTGTGAGCTTTGTGAATGATGTTGTTCCTTTGAGATGTAAAGTAACTGCCCTTACCTGAAATGAAGTCTTGCTTGTAGGAAGACTCAGAGGCTGGGATTTAATTCCATTTCTGAAGTGAAACACACAGCAGAGTTCTCATCCAATGATGACACTCTGCTTTAGAGCAAGAAGCATGCTCTTGCTTTCTAGATTTTCATATACAGCTGAAAACTTGGTTGTGCTCAGAACATAAGAACTGTGTTTCCTACACAAACGGACCATATCTATTCCAATTCTGCTTCTTAAACTGAAACAAAGCACTGGTCCTCTAACATCCAATGCTTGTCAGTTAAGATGAGAAACATGTGAGCTTCGTGTACGATGTAGTTCGTTTCGGCTGTAAAGTAACTGCCCTTACCTGAAACGAAGTAGTGCTTGTAGGTAGATACAGAGCCTGGGATTTAACTCCATTTCACAAGGGAAACAAACAGCATAGTTCTCATCCCTGGATCACACTCTGCTTTAGAGCAAGAAGAACGCTCTTGCTTTCTAGAATCTTTATTAAAGCAGGAAACTTGAGTGTGCTCAGAAAAAAAGACCGGTGTTTCCTACACATAGGGAAAATATCTAATCCAACTCTGCTTCTGAAACTGATACAAAGCAGTGGTCCTCTAACATCCGATGATGGTCAGTTAAGATGAGAAACGTGTGAGCTTCGTGAACGATGTAGTTCATTTGAGCTGTAAAATAACTGCCCTTACCTGATTGGAAATCTTGCTTGTAGGAAGACACAGAGCCTGGGATTTAACTCCATTTCAGAAGTGAAACACACAGCAGAGTTCTCATCCATTGATCACACTCTGCTTTAGAGCAAGAAGCTCGCTCTTGCTTTCTAGAGTCTCTAATACAGCAGGCAATATGAGTGTGCCCAGAACAAAAGAACAGTGTTTCCCAAACATACGGACCATATGTAGTCCAAAACTGCTTCTGAAACTGATACAAAGCACTGGTCCTCTAACATCCAATGCTTGTCAGGTAAGATCCGAAACATGTGGGCTTTATGAACGATGTAGTTCATTTGAGCTGAAAAGTGACTGCCCTTACCTGAAACGAAGTCTTGCTTGTAGGAAGACACAGAGCCTGGGATTTAGCTCCATTTCTGAAGGGAAACACACAGCATAGTTCTCATCCATGGATCACACTCTGCTTTAGAGAGAGAAGCACGCTCTTGCTTTCTAGAGTCTCTAATACAGCAGGAAACCTGAGTGTGCTCAGAAAAAAAAGAAAGGTGTTTCCTACACATACAGACCATATCTAGTTCAACTCTGCTTATGATACTGAAACAATCCACAGGTCCTCTAACAACCAATGCTTGTCAGGTAAGATCCGTAACGTGTGAGCTTCGTGAACGATGTAGTTCGTTTGAGGTGTAAAGTAACTGCACTTACCTGAAACGAATTCTTGCTTGTAGGAAGACGCAGAGACTGGGATTTAACTCCATTTCTGAAGTGAAACACACAGTAGAGTTCTCATCCATTGATCACACTCTGCTTTAGAGCAGGAAGCACGCTCTTGCTTTCTAGAGTCTCTAAGACAGTAGGAAACGTGAGTGTGCTGAGAACAAAAGAACGGTGTTTCCTACACATACGGACCATATCTAGTCCAACTCTGCTTCTGAAACTGATACAAAGCACTGGTCCTCTAACATCCAATGCTTGTCAGTTAAGATGAGAAACGTGTGAGCTTCGTGAACGATGTAGTTCTTTTGAGCAGAAAAGTGACTGTCCTTACCTGAAACGCAGTCTTGCTTGTTGGAAGACTAGAGCCTGGGATTTAACTACATTTCTGAAGTGAAACACACAGCAGTGTTCTCCTCCATAATTCACACTCTGCTTTAGAACAAGAAGCACGCTCTTGCTTTCTAGAGTCTCTAAGAGAGCAGGAAACGTGAGTGTGCTGAGAACAAAAGAACGGTTTTTCCTCCACATACGGACCATATCTAGTCAAACTCTGCTTCTGAAACTGAAACAAACCACAGGTCCTCTAACATCCAATGCTTATCAGGTAAGATCCGAAACGTGTGAGCTACGTGAATGATGTAGTTCGTTTGAGCTGTAAAGTAACTGCCCTTACCTGAAACGAAGACTTGCTTGTAGGAAGACTCAGAGCCTGGGATTTAACTCCATTTCTGAAGTGAAACACACAGCAGAGTTCTCATCCATAGATCACACCCTGCTTTAGAAAAAGAAGCATGCTCTTGCTTTCTAGAGTCTCTAAGACAGCAGGAAAAGTGAGTGTGCTGAGAACGAAAGAACGGTGTTTCCTACACATAAGGACCATATCTAGTCGAACTCTGCTATATAGCAGTGGTCCTCTAACATCCAATGCTTGTCAGTTAAGATGAGAAACATGTGAGTTTCGTAAACGATGTACTTCCTTTGAGCTATAAAGAAACTGCCCTTACCTGAAAGGAAGTCTTGCTAGTAGGAAGACTCAGAGCAAAGGATTTCACTCCATTTCTGAAGTGAAACACACAGCAGAGTTCTCATCCATTGATCACACTCTGCTTTAGAGTAGGAAGCACGCTCTTGCTTTCTAGAGTCTGTAAGACAGGAGGAAACGTGAGTGTGCTGAGAACAAAAGAACAGTGCTTCCTACACATACGGACCATATCTAGTCCAACTCTGCTTCTGAAACTGATACAAAGCACTGGTCCTCTAACATCCAATGCTTGTCAGTTAAGATGAGAAACGTGTTAGCTTCGTGAAAGATGTAGTTCTTTTGAGCAGAAATGTGACTGCCCTTACCTTAAACGAAGTCTTGCTTGTTGGAAGACTAGAGCCTGGGATTTAACTACATTTCTGAAGTGAAACACACAGCAGAGTTCTCATCCATAGATCACACCCTGCTTTAGAAAAAGAAGCATGCTCTTGCTTTCTAGAGTCTCTAAGACAGCAGGAAATGTGAGTGTGCTGAGAACAAAAGAACGTTGTTTCCTACACATAGGGACCATATCTACTCGAACTCTGCTTCTGAAACTGATACATAGCTCTGGTCCTCTAACATCCAATGCTTGTCAGTTAAGATGAGAAACATGTGAGTTTCGTAAACGATGTACTTCCTTTGAGCTATAAAGTAACTGCCCTTACCTGAAAAGAAGTCTTGCTTGTAGGAAGACTCAGAGCATGGGATTTCACTCCATTTCTGAAGTGAAACACACAGCAGAGTTCTCATCCATTGATCACACTCTGCTTTAGAGCAAGAAGCTCGATCTTGCTTTCTAGAATCTCTAATACTGCAGGCAATATGAGAGTGCCCAGAACAAAAGAACAGTGTTTCCCACACATACGGACCATATGTAGTCCAAATCTGCTTCTGAAAGTGACACAAAGCACTGGTCCTCTAACATCCAATGCTTGTCAGGTAAGATCCGAAACGTGTGGGCTTTATGAACGATGTAGTTCATTTGAGCTGAAAAGTCACTGCCCTTACCTGAAACGAAGTTTTGCTTGTAGGAAGACACAGAGCCTGGGATTTAGCTCCATTTCTGAAGGGAAACACACAGCATAGTTCTCATCCATGGATCACACTCTGCTTTAGAGAGAGAAGCACGCTCTTGCTTTCTAGAGTCTCTAATACAGCAGGAAACCTGTGTGTGCTCAGAAAAAAAGAAAGGTGTTTCCTACACATATGGACCATATCTAGTCGAACTCTGCTTCTGAAACTGATACATAACACTGGTCCTCTAACATTCAATGCTTGTCAGTTAATGAGAAACATGTGAGTTTCGTGAGCGATGTACTTCCTTTGAGCTATAAAGAAACTGCCCTTACCTGAAAGGAAGTCTTGCTTGTAGGAAGACTCAGAGCATGGGATTTCACTCCATTTCTGAAGTGAAACACACAGCAGAGTTCTCATCCATTGATCACACTCTGCTTTAGAGCAAGAAGCTCGCTATTGCTTTCTAGAGTCTCTAATGCAGCAGGCAATATGAGTGTGCCCAGAACAAAAGAACGGTGTTTCCCCCACATACGGACCATTTGTAGTCCAAATCTGCTTCTGAAACTGATACAAAGCACTGGTCCTCTAACATCCAATGCTTGTCAGGTAAGATGCGAAACCTGTGGGCTTTGTGAACGATGTAGTTCATTTGAGCTTAAAAGTGACTGCCTTTACCTGAAATGAAGTCTTGCTTGTAGGAAGACACAGAGCCTGGCATTTAGCTCCATTTCTGAAGGGAAACACACAGCATAGTTCTCATCCATGGATCACACTCTGCTTTAGAGAGAGAAGCACGCTTTTGCTTTCTAGAGTCTCTAATACAGCAGGAAACCTGAGTGTGCTCAGAAAAAAAGAAAGGTGTTTCCTCCACATATGGACCATATCTAGTTCAACCCTGCTTATGATACTGAAACAAACCACAGGTCCTCTAACATCCAATGCTTGTCAGGTCAGATCTGAAACGTGTGAGCTTCGTGAACGATGTAGTTCGTTTGACCTGTAAAGTAACTGCACTTACCTGAAAGGAAGTCTTGCTTGTAGGAAGACTCAGAGCCTGGGATTTCACTCCATTTCAGAAGTGAAACACACAGTAGAGTTCTCATCCATTGATCACACTCTGTTTTAGAGCAGGAAGCACGCTCTTGCTTTCTAGAGTCTCTAAGACATTAGGAAACTTGAGTGTGCTGAGTACAAAAGAACGGTGTTTCCTACACATACGGACCATATCTATTCCAACTCTGCTTCTGAAACTGATACCAAGCACTGGTCCTCTAACATCCAATGCTTGTCAGTTAAGATGAGAAACGTGTGAGCTTCGTGAACGATGCAGTTCTTTTGAGCAGAAAAGTGACTGCCCTTACCTAAAACGAAGTCTTGCTTGTAGGATGAAACAGAGCCTGGGATTTAACTCCATTTCTGAAGTGAAACACACAGCAGAGTTCTCATCCATAGATCACACCCTGCTTTAGAAAAAGAAGCATGCTCTTGCTTTCTAGAGTCTCTAAGACAGCAGGAAATGTGAGTGTGCTGAGAACAAAAGAACGGTGTTTCCTACACATATGGACCATATCTAGTCGATCTCTGCTTCTGAAACTGATACATAGCTCTGGTCCTCTAACATCCAATGCTTGTCAGTTAAGATGAGAATCATGTGAATTTCGTGAACGATGTACTTCCTTTGAGCTATAAAGAAACTTCCCTTACCTGAACGGAAGTCTTGCTTGTAGAAAGACTCAGAGCATGGGATTTCACATCATTTCTGAAGTGAAACACACAGCAGAGTTCTCATCCATTGATCACACTCTGCTTTAGAGCAAGAAGCTCGCTCTTGCTTTCTAGAGTCTCTAATACAGCAGGCAATATGAGAGTGCCCAGAACAAAAGAACAGTGTTTCCCACACATACAGACCATATGTAGTCCAAATCTGCTTCTGAAAGTGATACAAAGCACTGGTCCTCTAACATCCAATGCTTGTCAGGTAAGATCCGAAACGTGTGGGCTTTATGAACAATGTAGTTCATTTGAGCTGAAAAGTCACTGCCCTTACCTGAAACGAAGTCTTGCTTGTAGGAAGACACAGAGCCTGGGATTTAGCTCCATTTCTGAAGGGAAACACACAGCATAGTTCTCCTCCATGGATCACACTCTGCTTTAGAGAGAGAAGCACGCTCTTGCTTTCTAGAGTCTCTAATACAGCAGGAAACCTGTGAGTGCTCAGAAAAAAAGAAAGGTGTTTCCTACACATACGGACCATATCTAGTCGAACTCTGCTTCTGAAACTGATACATAACACTGGTCCTCTAACATCCAATGCTTGTCAGTTAAGATGAGAAACATGTGAGTTTCGTGAGCGATGTACTTCCTTTGAGCTATAAAGAAACTGCCCTTACCTGAAAGGAAGTCTTGCTTGTAGGAAGACTCAGAGCATGGGATTTCACTCCATTTCTGAAGTGAAACACACAGCAGAGTTCTCATCCATTGATCACACTCTGCTTTAGAGCAAGAAGCTCGCTATTGCTTTCTAGAGTCTCTAATGCAGCAGGCAATATGAGTGTGCCCAGAACAAAAGAACGGTGTTTCCCCCACATACGGACCATTTGTAGTCCAAATCTGCTTCTGAAACTGATACAAAGCACTGGTCCTCTAACATCCAATGCTTGTCAGGTAAGATGCGAAACGTGTGGGCTTTGTGAACGATGTAGTTCATTTGAGCTTAAAAGTGACTGCCTTTACCTGAAATGAAGTCTTGCTTGTAGGAAGACACAGAGGCTGGAATATAACTCCATTTCTGAAGGGAAACACACAGCATAGTTCTCATCCATGGATCACACTCTGCTTTAGAGAGAGAAGCACGCTCTTGCTTTCTAGAGTCTCTAATACAGCAGGAAACCTGAGTGTGCTCAGAAAAAAAGAAAGGTGTTTCCTCCACATATGGACCATATCTAGTTCAACTCTGCTTATGATACTGAAACAAACCACAGGTCCTCTAACATCCAATGCTTGTCAGGTCAGATCTGAAACGTGTGAGCTTCGTGAACGATGTAGTTCGTTTGACCTGTAAAGTAACTGCACTTACCTGAAAGGAAGTCTTGCTTGTAGGAAGACTCAGAGCCTGGGATTTCACTCCATTTCAGAAGTGAAACACACAGTAGAGTTCTCATCCATTGATCACACTCTGTTTTAGAGCAGGAAGCACGCTCTTGCTTTCTAGAGTCTCTAAGACATTAGGAAACTTGAGTGTGCTGAGTACAAAAGAACGGTGTTTCCTACACATACGGACCATATCTAGTCCAACTCTGCTTCTGAAACTGATACCAAGCACTGGTCCTCTAACATCCAATGCTTGTCAGTTAAGATGAGAATCATGTGAGTTTCGTGAACGATGTACTTCCTTTGAGCTATAAAGAAACTTCCCTTACCTGAACGGAAGTCTTGCTTGTAGAAAGACTCAGAGCATGGGATTTCACATCATTTCTGAAGTGAAACACACAGCAGAGTTCTCATCCATTGATCACACTCTGCTTTAGAGCAAGAAGCTCGCTCTTGCTTTCTAGAGTCTCTAATACAGCAGGCAATATGAGAGTGCCCAGAACAAAAGAACAGTGTTTCCCACACATACAGACCATATGTAGTCCAAATCTGCTTCTGAAAGTGATACAAAGCACTGGTCCTCTAAAATCCAATGCTTGTCAGGTAAGATCCGAAACATGTGTGCTTTGTGAACGATTGTAGTTCGTTTGATCTGAAAAGTGACTGCCCTTACCTGAAACGAAGACTTGCTTGTAGGAAGACTCAGAGCCTGGGATTTAACTCCATTTCTGAAGTGAAACACACAGCAGAGTTCTCATTCATTGATCACACTCTGCTTTAGAGCAAGAAGCACACTCTTGCTTTCTAGAGTCTCTAAGACAGCAGGAAACGTGAGTTTGCTGAGAACAAAAGAACTTTGTTTCCTACACATACAGACCATATCCAGTCCAATTTGCTTCTGAAACTGATACAAAGCACTTGTCCGCTAACATCCAATGCTTGTCAGTTAAGATGAGAAACGTGTGAGCTTCGTGAACGATGTAGTTAATTTGAGCAGAAAAGTGTCTTCCTTTACCTTAAACGAAGTATTGCTTGTAGGAAGACTCAGAGCCTGGGATTTAACTCCATTTCTGAAGTGAAACACACAGCAGTGTTCTCATCCATTGATCACACTCTGCTTTAGAACAAGAAGCACGCTCTTGCTTTCTAGAGTCTCTAAGACAGCAGGAAACGTGAGTGTGCTGAGAACAAAAGAATGGTGTTTCCTACACATACGGACCATATCTAGTCCAAATCTTCCTCTGAAATTCATACAAAGCAAAGGTCCTCTAACATCCAATGCTTGTCAGTTAAGATGAGAAACGTGTGAGCTTCGTGAAAGATGTAGTTCGTTTGAGCTGTAAAGTAACAGCCCTTACCTGAAACGAACTCTTGTTTGTAGGAAGACTCAGATCCTGGGATTTAACTCCATTTCTGAAGTGAAACACAGAGCAGAGTTCTCATTCATTGATCACACTCTGCTTTAGAGCAAGAAGCATGCTCTTGCTTTCTAGAGTCTCTAAGACAGCAGGAAACGTGAGTGTGCTGAGAACAAAAGAATGGTGTTTCCTACACATACGGACCATATCTAGTCCAACTCTGCTTCTGAAACTGATACAAAGCACTGGTCCTCTAACACCCAATGCTTGTCAGTTAAGATGAGAAACGTGTGATCTTCGTGAAAGATGTAGTTCGTTTGAGCTGTAAAGTAACTGCCCTTACCTGAAACGAAGTCTTCTTTGTAGGAAGACTCAGAGATTGGGATTTAACTCCATTTCTGAAGTGAAACACACAGCAGAGTTCTCATTCATTGTTCACACTCTGCTTTAGCGCAAGAAGCACGCTCTTGCTTTCTAGAGTCTCTAAGACAGCAGGAAATGTGAGTGTGCTGAGAACAAAAGAACGTTGTTTCCTACACATAAGGACCATGTCTAGTCCAACTCTGCTTCTGAAACTGATACAAAGCACTGGTCCTCTAACATCCAATGCTTGTCAGTTAAGATGAGAAGCGTTGAGCCTCGTGAATGATGTATTTCATTGAGCTGAAAAGTGACTGCCCTTACTTGAAACGAAGTCTTGCTTGTAGTAAGACAAAGAGCCTGGGATTTAACTCCATTTCTGAAGGGAAACACACAGCATTGTTCTCATCCATGTATCACACTCTGCTTTAGAGCGGGAAGCATGCTCTTGCTTTCTAGAGTCTCTAAGAAAGTAAGAAACGTGAGTGTTCTGAGAAGAAATGAATGTTGTTTCCTACAAATACGGACCATATCTAGTCCAACTCTGCTTCTGAAACTGATACAAAGCACTGGTCCTCTAACATCCAATGCTTGTCACTTAAGATGAGAAAGGTGTGAGCTTCGTGAACGATGTAGTTCGTTTGAGCAGAAAAGTGACTGCCCTTAACTTAAACGAAGTCTTGCTTGTAGGAAGACTCAGAGCCTGGGATTTAACTCCTTTTCTGAAGAGAAACGCACAGCAGTGTTCTCATCCATTGATCACACTCTGCTTTAGAACAAGAAGCATGCTCTTGCTTTCTAGAGGCTCTAAGACAGCAGGAAGCGTGAGTGTGCTGAGAACAAAAGAATGGTGTTGCCTACACATACGGACCATATGGGGTCCAAATCTGCTTCTGAAACTGATATAAATCACTGGACCTCTAACATCCAATGCTTGTCAGTTAAGATGAGAAACGTGTGAGTTTCGTGAAAGATGTAGTTCATTTTAGCTATAAAGAAATGCCCTTACATGAAAGAAAATCTTGCTTTTAGGAAGACTCAGAGCCTGGGATTTAACTCCATATCTGAATTGAAACACACAGCATAGTTCTCATCCATTGATCATACTCTGTTTTAGAGCAAGAAGCACTCTCTTGCTTTATAGTGTCTCTAGGACAGCAGGAAATCTTAGTGTGCCTAGAACAAAAGGACAGTGCTTCCAACACATACGGACCATATGTAGTCCATATCTGCTTCTGAAAGTGATACAAAGCACTGGTCCTCTAACATCCAATGCTTGTCTGTTAAGATGAGAAACGCGTGAGCTTTGTGAACGATGTAGTTCGTTTGAGCGGAAAAGTAACTGCCCTTACCTGAAACGAAGTCTTGCTTTTAGGAAGGCACAGAGCCTGTGATTTAACACCATTTCTGAAGGGAAATAAACAGCATAGTTCTCATCCATGGATCACTCTCTGCTTTAGAGCGAGAAGCACGCTCTTGCTTTCTAGAGTCTCTAATACAGCAGGAAACCTGAGTGTGATCAGAACAAAAGTACGGTGTTTCTGAAACATACTGACCATATCTAGTTCAACTCTGCTTCTGAAATCCATACAAAGCAAAGGTCCTCTAACTTCCAATGCTTGTCAGTTAAGATGCGAAACGTGTGAGCTTCGTGAACGATGTAGTTCGTTTGAGCTGAAAAGTGACTGCCCTTACCTGAAATGAAGTCTTGCTTGTAGGAAGACACATAGCCTGGGATTTAACACCATTTCTGAAGGGAAACAAATAGCATAGTTCTCATCCATTGATCACACTCTGCTTTAGAACAAGAAGCACTCTCTTGCTTTCTAGAGTCTCTAAGACAGCAGGAAACGTGAGTGTGCTGAGAACAAAAGAATGGTGTTTCCTACACATACGGACCATATCTAGTACAACTCTGCTTCTGAAATTCATACAAAGCAAAGTCCTCTAACATCCAATGCTTGTCAGTTAAGATGAGAAACGTGTGAGCTTCATGAAAGATGTAGTTCGTTTGAGGTGTAAAGTAACTGCCCTTACCTGAAACGAAGTCTTGTTTGTAGGAAGACTTAGAGCCTGGGATTTAACTCCATTTCTGAAGTGAAACACAGAGCAGAGTTCTCATTCATTGAGCACACTCTGCTTTAGAGCAAGAAGCACACACTTGCTTTCTAGAGTCTTTAAGACAGCTGGAAAAGTGAGTGTGCTGAGAACAAAAGAACGTTGTTTCCTACACATACGGACCATATGTGGTCCAAATCTGCTTCTGAAACTGATATAAAGCACTGGTCGTCTAACATCCAATGCTTGTCAGTTAAGATGAGAAACGTGTGAGTTTCGTGAACGATGTAGTTCGTTTGAGCTATAAAGAAACTGCCCTTACATAAAAGAAAGTCTTGCTTTTAGGAAGACTCAGATCCAGGGATTTAACTCCATTTCTGAAGTGAAACACACAGCAGAGTTCTCATCCATTGATCATACTCTGCTTTAGAGAAAGAAGCACTCTCTTGCTTTATAGTGTCTCTAAGACAGCAGGAAATCTTAGTGTGCCCAGAACAAAAGAACAGTGTTTCCTACACATACGGACCATATGTAGTCCAAATCTGCTTCTGAAACTGATACAAAGCACTGGTCCTCTAACATCCAATGCTTGTCAGTTAGGATGAGAATCGTGTGAGCTTCGTGAATGATGTAGTTCCTTTGAGCAGAAAAGTGACTGCCCTTACCTGAAACGAAGTCTTGCTTGTAGGAAGACACAGAGCCTGGGATTTAACTCCATTTCTGAAGGGTAACACACAGCATAGTTCTCATCCATGGATCACACTCTGCTTTAGAGCGAGTAGCCCGCTCTTGCTTTCTAAGTCTTTAATACAGCAGGAAACATGAGTGTGCTCAGAACAAAAGAACGGTGTTTCCTACACATACGGACCATATCTTGTTCATCTCTGCTTCTGAAACTGAAACAAATGAAAGGTCATCTAATATCCAATGCTCGTCAGGTAAGATCCGAATCGTGTCAGCTTCGTGAGAGATGTAGTTCTTTTGACCTGTAAAGTAAGTGCACTTACCTGAAACGAAGTCTTGCTTGTAGGAAGACTCAGATCCTGGTATTTAATTCCATTTCTGAAGTGAAACACACAGCATAGTTTTCATTCATTGAACACACGCTGCTTTAGAGCAAGAAGCACGCTCTTGCTTTCTAGAGTCTCTAAGACAGCAGTAAACGTGAGTGTGCTGAGAACAAAAGAAAGTTGTTTCCTACACAAACGGACCATATCTAGTCCAACTCTGCTTCTGAAACTGATATACAGCACTGGTCCTCTAACATCCAATGCTTGTCAGTTAAGATGAGAAACGTGTGAGTTTCATGAACGATGTAGTTCGTTTGAGCTATAAAGAAACTGCCCTTACATGAAAGAAAGTCTTGCTTTTAGGAAGACTCAGAGCCTGGTATTTAACTCCATTTCTGAAGTGAAACACACAGCATAGTTCTCTTCCATGTATCACACTCTGCTTTAGAGCGGGCAGCACGCTCTTGCTTTCTAGAATCTCTAATACAGCAGGAAACCTGAGTGTGCTCAGAACAAACGTACGGTGTTCCTACACATACGGACCATATGTAGTCCAAATCTGCTTCTGAAACTGATACAAAGCACTGGTCCTCTAACATCCAATGCTTGTCAGTTAAGATGAGAAACGTGTGCGCTTTGTGAACGATGAAGTTCGTTTGAGCAGAAAAGTGACTGCCCTTACCTTAAACGAAGTCTTGCTTTTAGGAAGAATCAGAGCTTGGGATTTAACTCCATTTCTGAAGTGAAACAAACAGCCGTGTTCTCATCCATTGATCACACTCTGCTTTAGAACAAGAAGCCAGCTCTTGCTTTCTAGAGTCTCTAATACAGTAGGAAACGTGACTGTGCTGAGAACAAAAGAACAGTGTCACCTACACATACGGACCATATGTAGTCCAACTCTGCTTCAGAAATTGATACTAAGCACTGGTCCTCTAACATCCAATGCTTGTCATTTAAGATGAGAAACGTGTGAGCTTCGTGAACGATGTAGTTCGTTTGAGCAGAAAAGTGACTGCCCTTACCATAAACGAAGTCTTGCTTGTAGGAAGACTCAGAGCTTGGGATTTAACTCCATTTCTGAAGTGAAACACACAGCAGTGTTCTCATCCATTTATCAAACTCTGCTTTAGAACAAGAAGCACGCTCTTGCTTTCTAGAGTCTCTAAGACAGCAGGAAACTTGACTGTGCTGAGAACAAAGAACGGTGTTTCCTACACATACGGAACATATGTCGTCCAACTCTGCTTCTGAAACTGATACAAAGCACTGGTCCTATAACATCAAATGCTTGTCTGTTAAGATGAGAAACGCGTGCGCTTCATAAAAGATGTAGTTCGTTTGAGCTATAAAGTAACTGCCCTTACCTGAAAGGAAGTCTTGTTTGTAGGAAGACTGAGAGCCTGGGATTTAACTCCATTTCTGAAGTGAAACACAGAGCAGAGTTCTCATTCATTGATCACACTCTGCTTTCGAGCAAGAAGCACGCTCTTGCTTTCTAGAGTCTCTAAGACAGCTGGAAACGTGAGTGTGCTGAGAAAAAAGAACGGTGTTTCCTACACATATGGACCATATCTAGTCCAACTCTGCTTCTGAAACTGATACAAAGCACTGGTCCTATAACATCCAATATTTGTCTGTTAAGATGAGAAACGTGTGAGCTTCGTGAACGATGTAGTTCGTTTGAGCTAAAAAGTGACTGCCCTTACCTGAAATGAAGTCTTGCTTGTAGGATGACACAGAGCCTGGGATTTAACACCATTTCTGAAGGGAAACGAACAGCATAGTTCTCATCCATGGATCACACTCTGCTTTATAGCGAGAAGCACGCTCTTGCTTTCTAGTGTCTCTAATACAGCAGCAAACCTGAGTGTGATCAGGACAAAAGAACGGTGTTTCCTAAACATACTGACCATATCTAGTTCAACTCTGCTTCTGAAATTCATCTAAAGCAAAGGTCCTCTAACATCCAATGCTTGTAATTTAAGATTAGAAACGTGTGAGCTTCGTGAAAGATGTAGTTCGTTTGAGCTGTAAAGTAACTGCCCTTACCTGAAACGAAGTCTTCTTTGTAGGAAGACTCAGAACCTGGAATTTAACTCCATTTCTGAAGGGAAACACGCAAAAGAGTTCTCATCCATTGATCACACTCTGCTCTAGAGCAAGAAGCACGCTCTTGCTTTCTAGGGGCTCTAAGACAGCAGGAAGCGTGAGTGTGCTGAGAAAAAAAGAACGTTGTTGCCTACACATACCAACCATATGTGGTCCATATCTGCTTCTGAAACTGATATACAGCACTGGTCCTCTAACATCCAATGCTTGTCAGTTAAGATGAGAAACGTGTGAGTTTCATGAACGATGTAGTTCGTTTGAGCTATAAAGAAACTGCCCTTACCTGAAAGAAAGTCTTGCTTTTAGGAAGACTCAGAGCCTGGTATTTAACTCCATTTCTGAAGTGAAACACACAGCATAGTTCTCTTCCATGTATCACACTCTGCTTTAGAGCGGGCAGCACGCTCTTGCTTTCTAGAATCTCTAATACAGCAGGAAACCTGAGTGTGCTCAGAACAAACGTACGGTGTTTCCTACATATACGGACCATATCTAGTTCAACTCTGCTTGTGAAATTCATACAAAGCAAATGTCCTCTAACATCCAGTGCTTGTCAGTTAAGATGAGAAACGTGTGAGCTTCTTGAAAAATGTAGTTCGTTTGAGCTGTAAGTAACTGCCCTTACCTGAAACGAAGTCTTCTTTGTAGGAAGACTCAGAGCCTGGGATGTAACTCCATTTCTGAAGGGAAACACGCAAAAGAGTTCTCATCCATTGATCACACTCTGGTTTAGAGCAAGAAGCACGCTCTTGCTTTCTAGAGGCTCAAAAACAGCAGGTAGCGTGAGTGTCCTGAGAACAAAAGAACGGTGTTGCCTTCACATACGGACCATACGTGGTCCAAATGTGCTTCTGAAACTGATATAAAGCACTGGTCCTCTAACATCCAATGCTTGTCAGTTAAGATGAGAAACGTGTGAGTTTCGTGAACGATGTAGTTCGTTTGAGCTATAAAGAAACTGCCCTTACATGAAAGAAAGTCTTGCATTTAGGAAGACTCAGAGCCTGGGATTTAACTCCAATTCTGTAGTGAAACACACAGCAGAGTTCTCACTCATTGATCATACTCTGCATTAGAGAAAGAAGCAGTCTCTTGCTCTATAGAGTCTCAAAGAGAGCAGGAAATATTAGTGTGCCCAGAACAAAAGAACAGTGGTTCCTACACATACGGACCATATGTAGTCCAAATCTGCTTCTGAAACTGATACAAAGCACTGGTCCTCTAACACCCAATGCTTGTCAGTTAGGATGAGAAACGTGGGAGCTTCGTGAATGATGTAGTTCGTTTGAGTTGAAAAGTGACTGCCCTTACGTGAAACGAAGTCTTGCTTGTAGGAAGACACAGAGCCTGGGATTTAACTCCATTTCTGAAGGGTAACACACAGCATAGTTCTCATCCATGGATCACACTCTGCTTTAGAGCGAGAAGCACGCTCTTGCTTTCTAGAGTCTTTAATACAGCAGGAAACATGAGTGTGCTTGGAACAAAAGAACGGTGTTTCATACACATAAGGACCATATCTAGTTAATCTCTGCTTCTGAAACTGATACAAAGCACTGGTCCTCTAACATCCAATGCTTGTCAGTTAAGATGAGAAACGTGTGAGGTTCATGAACGATGTAGTTCGTTTGAGCAGAAAAGTGACTGCCCTTACCATAAATGATGTCTTGCTTGTAGGAAGACTCAGAGCCTGGGATTTAACTCCATTTCTGAAGTGAAACACACAGCAGTGTTCTCATCCATTGATCACACTCTGCTTTAGAACAAGAAGCACGCTCTTGCTTTCTGTAGTCTCTAAGACAGCAGGAAACGTGAGTGTGCTGAGAACAAAAGAATGGTGTTTCCTACATATACAGACCATATCTAGTCCAACTCTGCATCTGAAACTGATACAAAGCACTGGTCCTCTAACATCCAATGCTTGTCTGTTAAGATGGGAAACGTGTGAGGTTCGTGAACGATGTAGTTCGTTTGAGCTGAAAAGTGACTGCCCTTACCTGAAATGAAGTCTTGCTTGTAGGAAGACACAGATCCTGGGATTTAACTCCATTTCTGAATGGAAACACACAGAAGAGTTCTCATCCATTGATCATACTCTGCTTTAGAGCAAGAAGCATGCTCTTGTGTTCTAGTTTCTCTAAGAGAGTATGTAACGTGAGTATGCTGATAACAAAAGAACGATGTTTCCTACACATACAGACCATATGTAATCCAACTCTGCTTCTGTAACTGATACAAAGCACTGGTCTTCTAACATCCAATGCTTGTAAGTTAAGATGAGAATTGTTTGAGCTTCGTGAACGATGTAGTTCGTTTGAGCTGAAAAGTGACTGCCCTTACCTGAAATGAAGAATTGCTTGTAGGAAGACACAGAGCCTGGGATTTAACTCCATTTCTGAAGGGAAACACACAGCATAATTCTCATCCATGGATCACCCTCTGCTTTAGAGCGAGAAGCACGCTCTTGCTTTCTAGAGACTCTAATATAGGAGGAAACGTGAGTGTGCACAGAAGAAAAAAACGGTGTTTCCTACACTTACGGACCATATGTAGTCCAAATCTGCTTCTGAAACTGATACAAAGCACTGGTCCTCTAACCTCCAATACTTGTCAGTTAAGATGAGAAATGTGTGAGTGTCGTGAACGATGTAGTTCGTTTGAGCTATAAAGAAACTGCCCTTACCTGAAAGGAAGTCTTGCTTGTAGGAAGACTCAGAGCCTGGGATTAACTCCATTTCTGAATTGGAACACAAAGCAGAGTTCTCATCCATTGATCACACTCTGTTTTAGAGCGAGAAGCACGTTCTTGCTTTCTAGAGTCTCATAGCAGGAAATCTGAGAGTGCTGAGAACAAAAGAACAGTGTTTCCTACACATACGGACCATATCTAGTTCAACAATGATTCTGAAACTAAAACAAACCACAGGTCCTCTAACATCCAATGCTTGTCAGTTAAGATTAGAAACGTGTGAGCCTTGTAAACAATGTTGTTCTTTTGAGATATAAAGAAACTGCCCTTACCTGAAAGGACGTCTTGTTTGTAGAAAGACTCAGAGCCAGGGATTTAACTCCAATTCTGAAGTGAAACACACAGGAGTGTTCTCATCCATTGATCACAGTCTGCTTTAGAGCAAGAAGCACGGTCTTGCTTTCTAGAGTCTCTAAGACAGCAGGAAATGTGAGTGTGCTGAGAACAAAAGAACGTTGTTTCCTACACAGACGGACCATATATAGTCCAACTCTGCTTCTGAAACTGATATAAAGCACTGGTCCTCTAACATCCAATGCTTGTCTGTTAAGATGAGAAACGTGTGAGCTTCGTGAACGATGTAGTTCGTTTGAGCAGAAAAGTGACTGCCCTTACTTTAAACGAAGTCTTTCTTGTAGGAAGACTCAGAGCCTGGGATTTAACTCCATTTCTGAAGTGAAACAAACAGGATAGTTCTCATCCATGGATAACAATCTGCTTTAGAACGAGAAGCACGCTCTTGCTTTCTAGAGTCTCTAATACAGCAGGAAACCTGAGTGTGCCCAGAACAAAAGAATGGTGTTTACTAAACATACGGACCATATCTAGTTCAACTCTGCTTCTGAAATTTATACAAAGCAAAGGTCCTCTAACATCTAATGCTTGTCAGTTAAGATGAGAAACGTGTGAGCTTCGTGAACTATGTAGTTCGTTTGAGCGGTAAAGTAAGTGGCCTTACCTGAAACAAATTCTTGCTTGTAGGAAGACTCAGAGCCTGGGATTTAACTCCATTTCTGAAGTGAAACACACAGCATAGTTCTCATCCTTGGATCACATTCTTCTTTAGAGCAAGAAGCACGTTCATGCTTTCTAGAGTCTCTAATACAACAGGAAACGTGAGTGTGCTCAGAACAAAAGAACGGTGTTTCCTACACATACGGACCATATCTAGTTCAACTATGGTACTGAAACTGAAACAAACCACAGGTCCTCTAACATCCAATGCTTGTCAGTTAAGATGAGAAACGTGTAAGCTTGGTGAACGATGTAGTTCGTTTGAGCTGTAAAGTAACTGCCCTTACCTGAAACGAAGTCTTGCTTGTAGGAAGACTCAGTGCCTGGGATTTAACTCCATTTCTGAAGTGAAACACACAGAAGAGTTCTCATGATTGATCACACTCTTCTTTAGGACAAGAAGCACGCTCTTGCTTTCTAGAGGCTCTAAGACAACATGAAACGTGAGTGTGCTGAGGACAAAAGAACGATGTTTCCTACACATACGAACCATATGTAATCCAACTCTGCTTCTGAAACTGATGAAACCACTGGTCCTCTAACATCCAATGCTTGTCAGTTAAGATGAGAAACATGTGAGCTTTGTGAAAGATGTAGTTCTTTTGAGCTGAAAAGTGACTACCCTTACATAAAACAAAGTCTTGCTTGTAGGAAGACACAGAGCCTGGGATTTAACTCCATTTCTGACGTGAAACACACAGCAGAGTTCTCATCCATTGATCATACTTTGCTTTAGTGCGCGAAGCACGCTCTTGCTTTCTAGAGTCTCTAATACAGCAGGAAATCAGAGTGTGCTGAGAACAAAAGAACGGTGTTTCCTACACATATGGACCATATCTAGTTCAACTCTGCTTCTGAAACTGAAACAAACCACAGGTCCTCTAACATCCAATGCTTGTCAGTTAAGATGAGAAACGTGTGAGCTTTGTGAATGATGTAGTTCGTTTGAGCTGTAAGAAACTGCCCTTACCTGAAAAGAATTCTTGTTTGCAGGAAGACTCAGAGCTTGGGATTTAACTCCATTTCTGAAATGAAACACACAGAAGAGTTCTCATCCATTGATCACACTCTGCTTTAGAACAAGAAGCAGGCTCTTGTGTTCAAGAGTCTCTAAGATAGCATGAAACGTGAGTATGCTGAGAACAAAAGAACGATGTTTCCTACACATACGAACCATATGTAATCCAACTCTGCTTCTGAAACTGATACAAAGCACTGGTCCTCTAACATCCAATGCTTGTCAGTTAAGATGAGAAACATGTGAGCTTCGTGAAAGATGTAGTTCTTTTGAGCTGAAAAGTGACTACCCTTACATAAACCAAAGTCTTGCTTGTAGGAAGACACAGAGCCTGGTATTTAACTACATTTATGAAGGGAAACACACAGCATAGTTATGAAGGAAAACAAACACCATAGTTCTCATCCATGGATCACACTCTGCTTTGAGCAAGAAGAACGCTCTTGCTTTCTAGAGTCTCTAATACAACAGGAAACGTGAGTATGCTCAGAACAAAAGAACGGTGTTTCCTACACATACAGACCATATCTAGTCCAACTCTGCTTCTGAAACTGATACAAAGCACTGGTCTTCTAACATCCAATGATTGTCAGTTAAGATGAGAAACATGTGAGCTTTGTGAAAGATGTAGTTCTTTTGAGCTGAAAAGTGACTACCCTTACATAAAACAAAGTCTTGCTTGTAGGAAGACACAGAGCCTGGGATTTAGCTCCATTTCTGACGTGAAACACACAGCAGAGTTCTCATCCATTGATCATACTTTGCTTTAGTGCGCGAAGCACGCTCTTGCTTTCTAGAGTCTCTAATACAGCAGGAAATCAGAGTGTGCTGAGAACAAAAGAACGGTGTTTCCTACACATATGGACCATATCTAGTTCAACTCTGCTTCTGAAACTGAAACAAACCACAGGTCCTCTAACATCCAATGCTTGTCAGTTAAGATGAGAAACGTGTGAGCTTTGTGAATGATGTAGTTCGTTTGAGCTGTAAGAAACTGCCCTTACCTGAAAAGAATTCTTGTTTGCAGGAAGACTCAGAGCTTGGGATTTAACTCCATTTCTGAAATGAAACACACAGAAGAGTTCTCATCCATTGATCACACTCTGCTTTAGAACACGAAGCAGGCTCTTGTGTTCAAGAGTCTCTAAGACAGCATGAAACGTGAGTATGCTGAGAACAAAAGAACGATGTTTCCTACACATACGAACCATATGTAATCCAACTCTGCTTCTGAAACTGATACAAAGCACTGGTCCTCTAACATCCAATGCTTGTCAGTTAAGATGAGAAACATGTGAGCTTCGTGAAAGATGTAGTTCTTTTGAGCTGAAAAGTGACTACCCTTACATAAACCAAAGTCTTGCTTGTAGGAAGACACAGAGCCTGGTATTTAACTACATTTATGAAGGGAAACACACAGCATAGTTATGAAGGAAAACAAACACCATAGTTCTCATCCATGGATCACACTCTGCTTTGAGCAAGAAGAACGCTCTTGCTTTCTAGAGTCTCTAATGCAACAGGAAACGTGAGTATGTTCAGAACAAAAGAACGGTGTTTCCTAGACATACAGACCATATCTAGTCCAATTCTGCTTCTGAAACTGATACAAAGCACTGGTCTTCTAACATCCAATGCTTGTCAGTTAAGATGAGACACATGTGAGCTTCGTGAGCGATGTATTTCGTTTGAGCTGAAAAGTGACTGCCCTTACCTGAAACGAAGTCTTGCTTGTAGAAAGACTCAGGACCTGGGATTTAACACCATTTCTGAAATGAAACACACAGAAGAGTTCTCATCCATTGATCACACTCTGCTTTAGAACAAGAAGCACGCTCTTGTGTTCTAGAGTCTCTAAGACAGCATGAAACGTGAGTATGCTGAGAAGAAAAGAACTATGTTTCCTACACATACAGACCATATGTAATCCAACTCTGCTTCTGAAACTGATACAAAGCACTGGTCCTCTAACCTCCAATGCTTGTCTGTTAAGATGAGAAACGTGTGAGCTTCGTGAACGATGTAGTTCTTTGAGCTGAAAAGTGACTGCCCTTACCTGAAACGAAGTAGTGCTTGTAGGAAGACTCAGAGCCTTTGATTTAACTCCATTTCTGAAGTGAAACCCACAGAGGAGTTCTCATCCATTGATCACACTATGCTTTAGAGCAAGAAGTACATTCTCTTTCTAGATTCTCTGATAGCGAAGGACACCTGAGTGTGCTCAAAACAAAATAATGATGTTTCCTAAACATACGGACCATATCTAGACCAACTCTGCTTCTGAAACTGACACAAACCACTAGTCTCTAACATCCAATGCTTGTCAGTTAAGATGAGAAACGTGTGAGCTTCGTGAACGATGTAGTTCGTTTGAGTTGAAAAGTGACTGCCCTTACCTGAAACGAAGTCTTGCTTGTAAGAAGACACAGAGCCTGGGATTTAACTCCATTTCTGAAGGAAAACAAACACCATGGTTCTCATCCATGGATCACACTCTGCTTTAGAGCAAGAAGAACGCTCTTGCTTTCTAGAGTCTCTAATACAACAGGAAACGTGAGTGTGCTCAGAACAAAAGAACGGAGTTTCCTACACATACGGACCATATCTAGTTCAACTCTGCTTCTGAAACTGAAACAAACCACAGTTCCTCTAACATCCTCTGCTTGTCAGTTAAGATGAAAAACGTGTGAGCTTCGTAAACAATGTATTTCTTTTGAGATGTAAAGAGACTGCCCTTACCTGAAATGAAGTCTTGTTTGTAGAAAGACTCAGGGCCTGGGATTTAACTCCATTTCTGAAGTGAAACACAGAGCAGAGTTCTCATTCATTGATCACACTCTGCTTTAGAGTAAGAAGAACGCTCTTGCTTTCTAGATTCTCTAATACAGCAGGAAACGTGAGTGTGCTCAGAACAAAAAAAGTTGTTTCCTACATATACGTACCATATCTAGTGCAACTCTGCTTCTGAAACTGTTGCAAAGCACTGCTCCTCAAATATCTAATGCTTGTCAGTTAAGATGAGAAACGTGTGAGCTTCGTGAACGATGTAGTTCGTTTGAGCAGAAAAGTGACTGCCCTTACCTTAAACGAAGTCTTGCTTGTAGGAAGACTCAGAGCCTGGGATTTAACTCCATTTCTGAAGTGAAACACACAGCAGTGTTCTCATCCATTGATCACACTCTGCTTTAGAACAAGAAGCACGCTCTTGCTTTCTAGAGTCTCTAAGACAGCAGGAAAGGTGACTGTGCTGAGAAAAAAGAACGGTGTTTCCTACACATACGGACCATATGTAGTCCAACTCTGCTTCTGAAACTGATACAAAGCACTGGTCCTCTAACATCCAATGCTTGTCTGTTAAGATGAGAAACGTGTGAGCTTTGTGAACGATGCAGTTCGTTTGAGCTAAAAAGTGACTGCCCTTACCTGAAATGAAGTCTTGCTTGTAGGAAGACACAGAGCCTGGGATTTAATACCATTTCTGAAGGGAAACAAACAGCATAGTTCTCATCCATGGATCACACTCTGCTTTATAGTGAGAAGCACGCTCTTGCTTTCTAGAGGCTCTAAGACAGCAGGAAGCGTGAGTGTGGTGAGAACAAAAGAACGTTGTTGCCTACACATACAGACCATATGTGGTCCAAATCTGCTTCAGAACCTGATATACAGCACTGGTCCTCTAACAACCAATGCTTGTCAGTTATGATGAGAAACGTGTGAGGTTCGTGAACGATGTAGTTCGTTTGAGCTGAAAAGTGACTGCCCTTACCTGAAATGAAGTCTTGCTTGTAGGAAGACACAGATCCTGGGATTTAACTCCATTTCTGAATGGAAACACACAGAAGAGTTCTCATCCATTGATCCTACTCTGCTTTAGAGCAAGAAGCATGCTCTTGTGTTCTAGTTTCTCTAAGAGAGTATGTAACGTGAGTATGCTGATAACAAAAGAACGATGTTTCCTACACATACAGACCATATGTAATCCAACTCTGCTTCTGTAACTGATACAAAGCACTGGTCTTCTAACATCCAATGCTTGTAAGTTAAGATGAGAATTGTTTGAGCTTCGTGAAAGATGTAGTTCGTTTGAGCTGAAAAGTGACTGCCCTTACCTGAAATGAGGAATTGCTTGTAGGAAGACACAGAGCCTGGGATTTAACTCCATTTCTGAAGGGAAACACACAGCATAATTCTCATCCATGGATCACCCTCTGCTTTAGAGCGAGAAGCACGCTCTTGCTTTCTAGAGACTCTAATATAGGAGGAAACGTGAGTGTGCACAGAAGAAAAAAACGGTGTTTCCTACACATACAGACCATATGTAGTCCAAATCTGCTTCTGAAACTGATACAAAGCACTGGTCCTCTAACCTCCAATACTTGTCAGTTAAGATGAGAAATGTGTGAGTGTCGTGAACGATGTAGTTCGTTTGAGCTATAAAGAAACTGCCCTTACCTGAAAGGAAGTCTTGCTTGTAGGAAGACTCAGAGCCTGGGATTAACTCCATTTCTGAATTGGAACACAAAGCAGAGTTCTCATCCATTGATCACACTCTGTTTTAGAGCGAGAAGCACGTTCTTGCTTTCTAGAGTCTCATAGCAGGAAATCTGAGAGTGCTGAGAACAAAAGAACAGTGTTTCCTACACATACGGACCATATCTAGTTCAACAATGATTCAAAAACTAAAACAAACCACAGGTCCTCTAACATCCAATGCTTGTCAGTTAAGATTAGAAACGTGTGAGCCTTGTAAACAATGTTGTTCTTTTGAGATATAAAGAAACTGCCCTTACCTGAAAGGACGTCTTGTTTGTAGAAAGACTCAGAGCCAATGATTTAACTCCAATTCTGAAGTGAAACACACAGGAGTGTTCTCATCCATTGATCACAGTCTGCTTTAGAGCAAGAAGCACGGTCTTGCTTTCTAGAGTCTCTAAGACAGCAGGAAATGTGAGTGTGCTGAGAACAAAAGAACGTTGTTTCCTACACAGACGGACCATATATAGTCCAACTCTGCTTCTGAAACTGATATAAAGCACTGGTCCTCTAACATCCAATGCTTGTCTGTTAAGATGAGAAACGTGTGAGCTTCGTGAACGATGTAGTTCGTTTGAGCAGAAAAGTGACTGCCCTTACTTTAAACGAAGTCTTTCTTGTAGGAAGACTCAGAGCCTGGGATTTAACTCCATTTCTGAAGTGAAACAAACAGGATAGTTCTCATCCATGGATAACAATCTGCTTTAGAACGAGAAGCACGCTCTTGCTTTCTAGAGTCTCTAATACAGCAGGAAACCTGGGTGTGCCCAGAACAAAAGAATGGTGTTTACTAAACATACGGACCATATCTAGTTCAACTATGGTACTGAAACTGAAACAAACCACAGGTCCTCTAACATCCAATGCTTGTCAGTTAAGATGAGAAACGTGTAAGCTTGGTGAACGATGTAGTTCGTTTGAGCTGTAAAGTAACTGCCCTTACCTGAAACGAAGTCTTGCTTGTAGGAAGACTCAGTGCCTGGGATTTAACTCCATTTCTGAAGTGAAACACACAGAAGAGTTCTCATGATTGATCACACTCTTCTTTAGGGCAAGAAGCACGCTCTTGCTTTCTAGAGGCTCTAAGACAACATGAAACGTGAGTGTGCTGAGGACAAAAGAACGATGTTTCCTACACATACGAACCATATGTAATCCAACTCTGCTTCTGAAACTGATGAAACCACTGGTCCTCTAACATCCAATGCTTGTCAGTTAAGATGAGAAACATGTGAGCTTTGTGAAAGATGTAGTTCTTTTGAGCTGAAAAGTGACTACCCTTACATAAAACAAAGTCTTGCTTGTAGGAAGACACAGAGCCTGGGATTTAACTCCATTTCTGACGTGAAACACACAGCAGAGTTCTCATCCATTGATCATACTTTGCTTTAGTGCGCGAAGCACGCTCTTGCTTTCTAGAGTCTCTAATACAGCAGGAAATCAGAGTGTGCTGAGAACAAAAGAACGGTGTTTCCTACACATATGGACCATATCTAGTTCAACTCTGCTTCTGAAACTGAAACAAACCACAGGTCCTCTAACATCCAATGCTTGTCAGTTAAGATGAGAAACGTGTGAGCTTTGTGAATGATGTAGTTCGTTTGAGCTGTAAGAAACTGCCCTTACCTGAAAAGAATTCTTGTTTGCAGGAAGACTCAGAGCTTGGGATTTAACTCCATTTCTGAAATGAAACACACAGAAGAGTTCTCATCCATTGATCACACTCTGCTTTAGAACACGAAGCAGGCTCTTGTGTTCAAGAGTCTCTAAGACAGCATGAAACGTGAGTATGCTGAGAACAAAAGAACGATGTTTCCTACACATACGAACCATATGTAATCCAACTCTGCTTCTGAAACTGATACAAAGCACTGGTCCTCTAACATCCAATGCTTGTCAGTTAAGATGAGAAACATGTGAGCTTCGTGAAAGATGTAGTTCTTTTGAGCTGAAAAGTGACTACCCTTACATAAACCAAAGTCTTGCTTGTAGGAAGACACAGAGCCTGGTATTTAACTACATTTATGAAGGGAAACACACAGCATAGTTATGAAGGAAAACAAACACCATAGTTCTCATCCATGGATCACACTCTGCTTTGAGCAAGAAGAACGCTCTTGCTTTCTAGAGTCTCTAATACAACAGGAAACGTGAGTATGCTCAGAACAAAAGAACGGTGTTTCCTACACATACAGACCATATCTAGTCCAACTCTGCTTCTGAAACTGATACAAAGCACTGGTCTTCTAACATCCAATGATTGTCAGTTAAGATGAGAAACATGTGAGCTTTGTGAAAGATGTAGTTCTTTTGAGCTGAAAAGTGACTACCCTTACATAAAACAAAGTCTTGCTTGTAGGAAGACACAGAGCCTGGGATTTAGCTCCATTTCTGACGTGAAACACACAGCAGAGTTCTCATCCATTGATCATACTTTGCTTTAGTGCGCGAAGCACGCTCTTGCTTTCTAGAGTCTCTAATACAGCAGGAAATCAGAGTGTGCTGAGAACAAAAGAACGGTGTTTCCTACACATATGGACCATATCTAGTTCAACTCTGCTTCTGAAACTGAAACAAACCACAGGTCCTCTAACATCCAATGCTTGTCAGTTAAGATGAGAAACGTGTGAGCTTTGTGAATGATGTAGTTCGTTTGAGCTGTAAGAAACTGCCCTTACCTGAAAAGAATTCTTGTTTGCAGGAAGACTCAGAGCTTGGGATTTAACTCCATTTCTGAAATGAAACACACAGAAGAGTTCTCATCCATTGATCACACTCTGCTTTAGAACACGAAGCAGGCTCTTGTGTTCAAGAGTCTCTAAGACAGCATGAAACGTGAGTATGCTGAGAACAAAAGAACGATGTTTCCTACACATACGAACCATATGTAATCCAACTCTGCTTCTGAAACTGATACAAAGCACTGGTCCTCTAACATCCAATGCTTGTCAGTTAAGATGAGAAACATGTGAGCTTCGTGAAAGATGTAGTTCTTTTGAGCTGAAAAGTGACTACCCTTACATAAACCAAAGTCTTGCTTGTAGGAAGACACAGAGCCTGGTATTTAACTACATTTATGAAGGGAAACACACAGCATAGTTATGAAGGAAAACAAACACCATAGTTCTCATCCATGGATCACACTCTGCTTTGAGCAAGAAGAACGCTCTTGCTTTCTAGAGTCTCTAATGCAACAGGAAACGTGAGTATGTTCAGAACAAAAGAACGGTGTTTCCTAGACATACAGACCATATCTAGTCCAATTCTGCTTCTGAAACTGATACAAAGCACTGGTCTTCTAACATCCAATGCTTGTCAGTTAAGATGAGACACATGTGAGCTTCGTGAGCGATGTATTTCGTTTGAGCTGAAAAGTGACTGCCCTTACCTGAAACGAAGTCTTGCTTGTAGAAAGACTCAGGACCTGGGATTTAACACCATTTCTGAAATGAAACACACAGAAGAGTTCTCATCCATTGATCACACTCTGCTTTAGAACAAGAAGCACGCTCTTGTGTTCTAGAGTCTCTAAGACAGCATGAAACGTGAGTATGCTGAGAAGAAAAGAACTATGTTTCCTACACATACAGACCATATGTAATCCAACTCTGCTTCTGAAACTGATACAAAGCACTGGTCCTCTAACCTCCAATGCTTGTCTGTTAAGATGAGAAACGTGTGAGCTTCGTGAACGATGTAGTTCTTTGAGCTGAAAAGTGACTGCCCTTACCTGAAACGAAGTAGTGCTTGTAGGAAGACTCAGAGCCTTTGATTTAACTCCATTTCTGAAGTGAAACCCACAGAGGAGTTCTCATCCATTGATCACACTATGCTTTAGAGCAAGAAGTACATTCTCTTTCTAGATTCTCTGATAGCGAAGGACACCTGAGTGTGCTCAAAACAAAATAATGATGTTTCCTAAACATACGGACCATATCTAGACCAACTCTGCTTCTGAAACTGACACAAACCACTAGTCTCTAACATCCAATGCTTGTCAGTTAAGATGAGAAACGTGTGAGCTTCGTGAACGATGTAGTTCGTTTGAGTTGAAAAGTGACTGCCCTTACCTGAAACGAAGTCTTGCTTGTAAGAAGACACAGAGCCTGGGATTTAACTCCATTTCTGAAGGAAAACAAACACCATGGTTCTCATCCATGGATCACACTCTGCTTTAGAGCAAGAAGAACGCTCTTGCTTTCTAGAGTCTCTAATACAACAGGAAACGTGAGTGTGCTCAGAACAAAAGAACGGAGTTTCCTACACATACGGACCATATCTAGTTCAACTCTGCTTCTGAAACTGAAACAAACCACAGTTCCTCTAACATCCTCTGCTTGTCAGTTAAGATGAAAAACGTGTGAGCTTCGTAAACAATGTATTTCTTTTGAGATGTAAAGAGACTGCCCTTACCTGAAATGAAGTCTTGTTTGTAGAAAGACTCAGGGCCTGGGATTTAACTCCATTTCTGAAGTGAAACACAGAGCAGAGTTCTCATTCATTGATCACACTCTGCTTTAGAGTAAGAAGAACGCTCTTGCTTTCTAGAGTCTCTAATACAGCAGGAAATCTGAGTGTGCGCAGAACAAAAGAACGGTGTTTCCTACACATACGGACCATATCTAGTTCAACTCTGCTTCTGAAACTGAAACAAACCACAGGTCCTCTAACATCAAATGCTTGTCAGTTAAAATGCGAAACGTGTGAGCTTTGTGAACGATGTAGTTCGTTTGAGCTGTAAGAAACTGCCCTTACCTGAAAAGAATTCTTGTTTGTAGGAAGACTCAGAGCCTGGGATTTAACTCCATTTCTGAAGTGAAACAAACAGAAGAGTTCTCATCCATTGATCACACTCTGCTTTAGAGCGAGAAGAACGCTCTTGCTTTCTAGATTCTCTAATACAACAGGAAACGTGAGTGTGCTCAGAACAAAAGAACGGTGTTTCCTACACATAGGGACCATATCTAGTCCAACTCTGCTTCTGAAACTGATACAAAGCACTGGTCTTCTAACATCCAATGCTTGTCAGTTAAGATGAGAAACGTGTGAGCTTTGTGAACGATGTAGATCGTTTGAGCTGAAAAGTGACTGCCGTTACCTGAAACGAAGTATTGCTTGTAGGAAGACACAGAGCCTGGGATTTAACTTCATTTCTGAAGGGAAACACACAGCATAGTTCTCATCCATTGATCACACTCTTATTTAGAGCGAGCAGCACGCTCTTGCTTTCTAGAGTCTCTAAGACAACAGGAACCGTGAGTGTGCTGAGAACAAAAGAACGATGTTTCCTACACATACGGACTATATCTAGTCAAACTCTGCTTCTGAAACAGATACAAAACACTGGTCCTCTAATACCCAATTCTTGTCAGTTAAGATGAGAAACGTGTGAGCTTCGTGAACAATGTAGTTCGTTAGAGCTGTAAAGTAACTGCCCGTACCTGAAACGAAGTCTTGCTTGAAGGAAGACTCAGAGCCTGGGATTTAACTCCATTTCTGAAGTGAAACACACAGCAGAATTCTCATCCATTGATCACACTCTGCTTTAGAGCGAGAAGCACACTCTTGCTTTCCAGAGTCTCTAATACAGCAGGAAATCTGAGTGTGCTG
Source organism: Onychomys leucogaster (assembly GCA_949786385.1). Taxonomy (NCBI): domain Eukaryota; kingdom Metazoa; phylum Chordata; class Mammalia; order Rodentia; family Cricetidae; genus Onychomys; species Onychomys leucogaster. Next base: position 2,273,455 of record CATKUP010000056.1, read on the forward strand.
AGAACAAAAGAACGGTGTTTCCTGCACATATGGACCATATCTAGTTCAACTCTGCTTCTCAAACTGAAACAAACCATAGGTCCTCTGACATCCAATGCTTGTCAGTTATGATGCGAAACGTGTGAGCTTTGTGAACGATGTAGTTCGTTTGAGCTGTAAGAAACTGCCCTTACCTGAAAAGAATTCTTGTTTGTAGGAAGACTCAGAGCCTGGGATTTAACTCCATTTCTGAAATGAAACACACAGAAGAGTTCTCATCCATTGATCACACTCTGCTATAGAACAAGAAGCACACTCTTGTTTTCTAGAGTGTCTAAGACAGCATGAAATGTGAGTATGCTGAGAAGAAAAGAACGATGTTTACTACACATAAGGACCATATGTAATCCAACTCTGCTTCTGAAACTGATACAAAGCACTGGTCCTCTAACATCCAATGCTTGTCAGTTAAGATGAGAAACGTGTGAGCTTCGTGAACGATGTAGTTCTTTTGAGCTGAAAAGTGACTGCCCTTACATGAAACGAAGTCTTGCTTGTAGGAAGACACAAGGCTAGGATTTAACTCCATTTATGAAGGAAAACAAACAGCATAGTTCTCATCCATGGATCACACTCTGCTTTAGAGCAAAAAGAACGCTCTTGCTTTCTAGAGTCTCTAATACAACAGGAAACGTGAGTGTGCTCAGAACAAAAGAACGGTGTTTCCTACACATACGGACCATATCTAGTTCAATTCTGATTCTGAAACTGAAACAAACCACAGGTCCTCTAACATCCTATGCTTGTCAGTGAAGATGAGAAACGTGTGAGCTTCGTAAACAATGTATTTCTTTTACAATGTAAAGAAACTCCCCTTACCTGAAACAAAGTCTTGTTTGTAGAAAGACTCAGGGTCTGGGATTTAACTCCATTTCTGAAGACAAACACACAGGAGTGTTGTCATCCATTGAGGACACTCTGCTTTGGAGCGAGAAGCACGCTCTTGCTTTCTAGAGTCTCTAAGACAGCAGGAAAAGTGAGTGTCCTGAGAACAAAAGAACGGTGTTTCCTACACATACAGACCATATCTAGTCCAACACTGCTTCTGAAACTGATACAAAGCCCTGGTCTTCTAACATCCAATGTTTGTCAGTTAAGATGAGAAACGTGTGAGTTTCGTGAACGATGTAGTTCGTTTGAGCTATAATGAAACTGCCCTTACCTGAAAGGAAGTCTTGCTTGTAGGAAGACTCAGAGCATGGGATTTAACTCCCGTTCTGAAGTGAAACACACAGCAGAGTTCTCATCCATTGATCACACTCTGCTTTAGAACAAGAAGCCTGCTATTGCCCTCTAGAGTCTCTAAGACATCAGGAAACGTGAGTGTGCTGAGAACAAAAGAATGGTGTTTCAGACACATACAGACCATATCTAGTCCAACTCTGCTTCTGAAACTGATACAAAGCACTGGTCCTCTAACATCCAATGCATGTCAGTTAAGATGAGAAACGTGTGAGCTTCATGAACGATGTAGATCCTTTGAGCTGAAAAGTGACTGCCCTTACCTGAAACGAAGTCTTGCTTGTAGGAAGACACAGAGCCTGGGATTTAATTCCATTTATGATAGGAAACACACAGCATAGTTCTCATCCATGGATCACACTTTGCTTTAGAGTGAGAAGCACGCTCTTGCTTTCTAGAGTCTCTAATACAGCAGGAAACCTGAGTGTGCTCAGAACAAAAGAACGGTGTTTCCTACACATACGGACCATATGTAGATCACTTCTGCTTCTGAAACTGAAACAAAACCCCTGGTCCTCTAACATCCAATGCTTGTCAGTTAAGATGAGAAACGTGTGAGCATCGTGAACGATGTAGTTCTTTTAGCTGAAAAGTGACTGCCGTTACCTGAAACGAAGTAGTGCTTGTAGGAAGACTCGGAGCCAGGATTTAACACCATTTCTGAAGTGAAACAGAGAGCAGAGTTCTCATCGACTGACCACACTCTGCTTTAGAGCAAGAAGCACGCTCTTGCTTTCTAGAGTCTCTAATACAGCAGGAAATCTGAGTGTGCTCAGAACATAAGAATGGTGTTTCCTACACATACGGACCATATCTAGTTCAACTGTGCTTCTGAAACTGAAACAAACCACAGGTCCTCTAACATCCAATGCTTGTCAGTTAAAATGCGAAACGTGTGAGCTTTGTGAACGATGTAGTCCGTTTGAGCTGTAAGAAACTGCCCTTACCTGAAAAGAATTCTTGTTTGTAGGAATACTCAGAGCCTGGGATTTAACTCCATTTCTGAAGTGGAACAAACAGAAGAGTTCTCATCCATTGATCACACTCTGCTTTAGAGCGAGAAGAACGCTCTTGCTTTCTAGATTCTCTAATACAACAGGAAACGTGAGTGTGCTCAGAACAAAAGAACGGTGTTTCCTGCACATAGGGACCATATCTAGTTCAACTCTGCTTCTGAAACTAAAACAAACCACAGGTCCTCTAACATCCTATGCTTGTCAGTTAAGATGAGAAACGTGTGAGCTTCGTAAACAATGTAGTTCTTTTGAGATGTAAAGAAACTGCACTTACCTGAAACGAAGTCTTGTTTGTAGAAAGACTCAGGGCCTGGGATTTAACTCCATTTCTGAAGTGAAACACACAGGAGTGTTTTCATCCATTGATCACACTCTGCTTTGGAGCGAGAAGCACGCTCTTGCTTTCTAGAGTCTCTAAGACAGCAGGAATAGTGAGTGTGCTGAGAAAAAAAGAACGGTGTTTCCTACACATACAGACCATATCTAGTCCAACTCTGCTTCTGAAACTGATACAAAGCACTGGTCTTCTAACATCCAATGCTTGTCAGTTAAGATGAGAAACGTGTGAGCTTCGTGAACGATGTAGTTCTTTTAGCTGAAAAGTGACTGCCCTTACCTGAAACGAAGTCTTGCTTGTAGGAAGACACAGAGCCTGGGATTTAACTCCATTTCTGAAGGGAAACACAAAGCATAGTTCTCATCCATGGATCACACTCTGCTTTAGAGCAAGAAGAACGCTCTTGCTTGTAGAGTCTCTAATACAACAGGAAACGTGAGTGTGCTCAGAACAAAAGAACGGTGTTTCCTACACATACAGACCATATCTAGTCCAACTCTGCTTCTGAAACTGATAAAAAGCACTGGTCTTCTAACATCCAATGCTTGTCAGTTAAGATGAGAATAATTTGAGCTTCGTGATCAATGTAGTTCGTTTGAGCTGAAAAGTGACTGCACTTACCTGAAACGAAGTCTTGCTTGTAGGAAGACACAGAGCCTGTGATTTAACTCCATTTCTGAAGGGAAACAAACAGCACAGTTCTCATCCATGGATCACACTCTGCTTTAGAGCGAGAAGCACGCTCTTGTGTTCTAGAGTATCTAGGACAGCATGAAACGTGAGTATTCTTAGAAGAAAAGAACGATGTTTCCTACACGTACGGACCATATGTAATCCAACTCTGCTTCTGAAACTGATACAAAGCACTGGTCCTCTAACATCCAATGCTTGTCAATTAAGATGAGAAACGTGTAAGCTTCGTGAGCGATGTAGTTCGTTTGAGGGGTAAAGTAACTGCCCTTACCTGAAACGAAGTCTTGCTTGAAGGAAGACTCAGAGCCTGGGATTTAACTCGATTTCTGAAGTGAAACACACAGAAGAGTTCTCATCCATTGATCACACTCTGCGTTAGAACAAGAAGCACGCTCTTGCTTTCTACAGGCTCTAAGACAACATGAAACGTGAGTATGCTGAGAACAAAAGAACCATGTTGCCTACACATACGGACCATATGTAATCCAACTCTGCTTCTGAAACTGATACAAAGCACTGGTCCTCTAACATCCAGTGCTTGTCAGTTAAGATGAGAAACGTGTGAACTTCATGAACGATGTAGTTCGTTTGAACTGAAAAGTGACTGCCCATACCTGAAATGAAGTCTTGCTTGTAGGAAGACACAGAGCCTAGGATTTAACACCATTTCTGAAGTGAAACACAAAGCAAAGTTCTCATCCATTGATCACACTCTGCTTTAGAGCAAGAAGCACGCTCTAGCTTTCTATAGTCTCTAAGACAGCAGGAAATGTGAGTGTGCAGAGACCAAAGAACGATGTTTCCTACACATAAGGACGATATGTAGTCCAACTCTGCTTCTGAAACTGATACAAAGCATTGGTCCTCTAACACCGAAGCTTATCAGTTAAGATAAGAAACGTGTGAGCTTCGTGAACGATGTAGTTCCTTTGAGCTGAAAAGTGACTGCCCTTACCTGAAACGAAGTCTTGCTTGTAGGAAGACACAGAGCCTGGGATTTAATTCCATTTCTGATGGGAAACACACAGCATAGTTCTCATCCATGGATCACACTCTGCTTTACAATGAGAAGCACGCTCCTGCTTTCTAGAGTCTCTAATACAGCAGAAAACCTGAGCGTGCTCAGAACAAAAGAATGGTGTTTCCACACATACGGACCATATGTAGTTCAACTCTGCTTCTGAAACTGAAACAAACCACTGGTCCTCTAACATCCAATGCTTGTCAGTTAAGATGAGAAACGTGTGAGCTTCGTGAACGATGTAGTTCTTTGAGCTGTAAGAAACTGCCCTTACCTGAATAGAATTCTTGTTTGTATAAGACTCAGATCCTGGGATTTAACTCCATTTCTGAAATGAAACATACAGAAGAGTTCTCATCCATTGATCACACTCTGCTTTAGAAGAAGAAGCACGCTCTTGTGTTCTAGATTCTCTAAGACAGCATGAAACGTGAGTATGCTGAGAAGAAAAGAACGATGTTTCCTACACATACGGACCATATGTAATCCAACTCTGCTTCTGAAACTGATACAAAGCACTGGTCCTCTAACATCCAATGCTTGTCAGTTAAGATGAGAAACGTGTGAGCTTCGTGAACAATGTAGTTCGTTTGAGCTGAAAAGTGACTGCCCTTACATGAAACGAAGTCTTGCTTGTAGGAAGACTCAGAGCCTGGGATTTAACTCCATTTCTGAAGGAAAACAAACAGCATAGTTCTCATCCATGGATCACACTCTGCTTTAGAGCGAGAAGAATGCTCTTGCTTTCTAGAGTCTCTAATACAACAGGAAACGTGAGTGTGCTCAGAACAAAAGAACGGTGTTTCCTACACATAAAGACCATATCTAGTTCAACTCTGCTTCTGAAACTGAAACAAACCACACGTCCTCTAACATCCAATGCTTGTCAGTTAATATGAGAAACGTGTGAGCTTTGTGAACGATGGTGTTCGTTTGAGCTGAAAAGTGACTGCCCTTACCTGAAATGAAGTCTTGCTTGTAGGAAGACTCAGAGCCTGGGATTTAACTCCATTTCTGAAGGGAAACACACAGCATAGTTCTCATCCATTGATCACACTCTGCTTTGGAAGAAGAAGCACGCTCTTGCTTTCTAGAGTATCTAAGACAGCATGAAACGTGAGTATGCTGAGAAGAAAAGAACGATGTTTCCTACACATATGGACCATATGTAATCCAACTCTGCTTCTGAAACTGATACAAAGCACTGTTCCTCTAACATCCAATGCTTGTCAATTAAGATGAGAAACGTGTGAGCTTCGTGAACGATGTAGTTCATTTGAGCTGAAAAGTGGCTGCCCTTACATGAAACGAGGTCTTGCTTGTAGGAAGACACAGAGCCTAGCATTTAACTCCATTTCTGAAGGAAAACAAACAGCATAGTTCTCATTCATGGATCACACTCTGCTTTAGAGCGAGAAGAACGCTCTTACTTTCTAGAGTCTCTAATACAACAGAAAACGTGAGTGTGCTCAGAAAAAAAGAACGGTGTTTCCTACACATACACACCATATCTAGTCCAACTCTGCTTCTGAAACTGAAACAAACCACAGGTCCTCTAACATCTAATGCTTGTCAGGTAAGATGAGAAACGTGTAAGCTTCGTGAGCGATGTAGTTCGTTTGAGCTGTAAAGTAACTGCCCTTACCTGAAACGAAGTCTTGCTTGAAGGAAGACTCAGAGCCTGGGATTTAACTCCATTTCTGAAGTGAAACACACAGGAGAGTTCTCATCCATTGATCACACTCTGCGTTAGAACAAGAAGCACGCTCTTGCTTTCTACAGGCTCTAAGACAACATGAAACGTGAGTATGCTAAGAACAAAAGAACGATGTTGCCTACACATACGGACCATATGTAGTCCAAATCTGCTTCTGAAACTGATACAAAACACTGGTCCTCTAACATCCAATGCTTGTCAGTTAAGATGAGAAATGTGTGAGCATTGTGAATGATGTAGTTCGTTTGAGGTGTAAGATACTGCCCTTATCTGAAAGGAATTCTTGATTGTAGGAAGACTCAGAGCCTGGGATTTAACTCCATTTGTGAAATGAAACACACAGAAGAGATCTCATCCATTGATCACACTCTGCTTTAGAACAAGAAGCACGCTCTTGTGTTCTAGATTCTCTAAGACAGCAAGAAACGTGAGTATGCTGAGAAGAAAAGAACGATGTTTCCTAAACATACGGACCATATGTAATCCAACTCTGCTTCTGAAACTGATACAAAGCACTGGTCCTCTAACATCCAGTGCTTGTCAGTTAAGATGAGAAACGTGTGAGCTTCATGAACGATGTTGTTCCTTTGAACTGAAAAGTGAGTGCCCATACCTGAAATGAAGTCTTGCTTGTAGGAAGACACAGAACCTGGGATTTAACACCATTTCTGAGGTGAAACACACAGCAGAGTTCTCATCCATTGATCACACTCTGCTTTAGAGCAAGAAGCACGCTCTAGCTTTCTATAGTCTCTAAGACAGCAGGAAATGTGAGTGTGCTGAGACCAAAGAACGATGTTTCCTACACATAAGGATGATATGTAGTCCAACTCTGCTTCTGAAACTGATACAAAGCATTGGTCCTCTAACATCCAAGCTTATCAGTTAAGATAAGAAACGTGTGAGCTTCGTGAACGATGTAGTTCCTTTGAGCTGAAAAGTTACTGCCCTTACCTGAAACGATGTCTTGCTTGTAGGAAGACATAGAGCCTGGGATTTAATTCCATTTCTGATGGGAAACACACAGCATAGTTCTCATCCATGGATCACACTCTGCTTTACAGTGAGAAGCACGCTCTTGCTTTCTAGAATCTCTAATACAGCAGAAAACCTGAGCGTGCTCAGAACAAAAGAATGGTGTTTCCTACACATACGGACCATATCTAGTTCAACTCTGCTTCTGAAACTGAAACAAACCACTGGTCCTCTAACATCCAATGCTTGTCAGTTAAGATGAGAAACGTGTGAGCTTCGTGAACGATGTATTTCTTTGAGCTGTAAGAAACTGCCCTTACCTGAATAGAATTCATGTTTGTAGGAAGACTCAGAACCTGGGATTTAACTCCATTTCTGAAATGAAACATACAGAAGAGTTCTCATCCATTGATCACACTCTGCTTTAGAAGAAGAAGCACGCTCTTGTGTTCTAGATTCTCTAAGACAGCATGAAACGTGAGTATGCTGAGAAGAAAAGAACGATGTTTCCTACACATACGGACCATATGTAATCCAACTCTGCTTCTGAAACTGATACAAAGCACTGGTCCTCTAACATCCAATGCTTGTCAGTTAAGATGAGAAACGTGTGAGCTTCATGAACAATGTAGTTCCTTTGAGCTGAAAAGTGACAGCCCTTACATGAAACGAAGTCTTGCTTGTAGGAAGACACAGAGCCTAGGATTTAACACCATTTATGAAGGAAAACAAACAGCATAGTTCTCATCCATGGATCACACTCTGCTTTAGAGCGAGAAGAACGCTCTTACTTTCTAGAGTCTCTAATACAACAGGAAACATGAGTGTGCTCAGAACAAAAGAACGGTGTTTCCTACACATACAGACCATATCTAGTTCAACTCTGCTTCTGAAACTGAAACAAACCACAGGTCCCCTAACATCCTCTGCTTGTCAGTAAAGATGAGAAACGTGTGAGCTCTGTAAACAATGTATATCTTTTGAGCTGTTAAGAAACTGCCGTTACCTGAAACGAAGTCTTGTTCGTAGAAAGACTCAGGGACTGGGATTTAACTCCATTTATGAAGTGAAACACACAGGAGTGTCCTCATCCATTGATCGCACTCTGCTTTGGAGCGAGAAGCACGCTCTTGCGTTCTAGAGTCTCTAAGACAGCAGGAAATGTGAGTGTGCTGAGAACAAAAAACGGTGTTTCCTACACATACACACGATATCTAGTCCAACTCTGCTTCTGAAACTGAAACAAACCACAGGTCCTATAACATCCAATGCTTGTCAGGTAAGATGAGAAACGTGTGAGCTTTGTGAACGATGTAGATCGTTAGAGCTGAAAAGTGACTACCCTTACATACAACAAAGTCTTGCTTGTAGGAAGACACAGAGCCTGGGATTTAACTCTATTTATGAAGGGAAACACACAGCATAGTTATGAAGGAAAACAAACACCAAGGTTCTCATCCATGGATCACACTCTGCTTTAGAGCAAGAAGAACGCTCTTGCTTTCTAGAGTCTCTAATAAAACAGGAAACGTGAGTGTGCTCAGAACAAAAGAACGGTGTTTCCTATACATACAGAACATATCTAGTCCAACTCTGCTTCTGAAACTGATACAAAGCACTGGTCTTCTAACATCCAATGCTTGTCAGTTAAGATGAGAATAATTTGAGCTTCGTGATCGATGTAGTTCGTGTGAGCTGAAAAGTGACTGCCCTTACCTGAAACGAAGTCTTGCTTGTAGGAAGACACAGAGCCTGGGATTTAACTCCATTTCTGAAGGGAAACAAACAGCACAGTTCTCATCCATGGATCACACTCTGCTTTAGAGCGAGAAGCACGCTCTTGTGTTCTAGATTCTCTAAGACAGCATGAAACGTGAGTATGCTGAGAAGAAAAGAACGATGTTTCCTACACATACGGACCATATGTAAGCCAACTCTGCTTCTGAAACTGATACAAAGCACTGGTCCTCTAACATCCAATGCTTGTCAGTTAAGATGAGAAAAGTGTGAGCTTCGTGAACAATGTAGTTCGTTTGAGCTGAAAAGTGACTGCCCTTACATGAAACCAAGTCTTGCTTGTAGGAAGACTCAGAGCCTGGGATTTAACTCCATTTCTGAAGGAAAACAAACAGCATCGTTCTCATCCATGGATCACTCTCTGCTTTAGAGCGAGAAGAACGCTCTAGCTTTCTAGAGTCTCTAATACAACAGGAAACGTGAGTGTGCTCAGAACAAAAGAACGGTGTTTCCTACACATAAAGACCATATCTAGTTCACCTCTGCTTCTGAAACTGAAACAAACCACAGGTCCTCTAACATCCAATGCTTGTAAGTTAAGATGAGAAACGTGTGAGCTTTGTGAACGATGGTGTTCGTTTGAGCTGAAAAGTGACTGCCGTTACCTGAAATGAAGTCTTGCTTGAAGGAAGACTCAGAGCCTGGGATTTAACTCCATTTCTGAAGTGAAACACAAAGAGGAGTTCTCATCCATTGATCACACTCTACGTTAGAACAAGAAGCACGCTCTTGCTTTCTACAGGCTCTAAGACAACATGAAACGTGAGTATGCTGAGAACAAAAGAACGATGTTGCCTACTCATAGGGACCATATGTAGTCCGAATCTGCTTCTGAAACTGATACAAAACACTGGTCCTCTAACATCCAGTGCTTATCAGTTCAGATGAGAAACGTGTGAGCTTCATGAACGATGTATTTCGTTTGAACTGAAAAGTGACTGCCCATACATGAAATGAAGTCTTCCTTGTAGGAAGACACAGAGCCTGGGATTTAACACCATTTCTGAAGTGAAACACACAGCAGAGTTCTCATCCATTGATCACACTCTGCTTTAGAGCAAGAAACACGCTCTAGCTTTCTATAGTCTCTAAGACAGCAGGAAATGTGAGTGTGCTGAGACCAAAGAACGATGTTTCCTACACATAAGGACGATATGTAGTCCAACTCTGCTTCTGAAACAGATACAAAGCATTGGTCCTCTAACATCCAAGCTTATCAGTTAAAATAAGAAACGTGTGTGCTTCGTGAACGATGTACTTCTTTGAGCTGTAAGAAACTGCCCTTACCTGAATAGAATTCTTGTTTGTAGGAAGACTCAGAGCCTGGGATTTAACTCCATTTCTGAAATGAAACATACAGAAGAGTTCTCATCCATTGATCACACTCTGCTTTAGAAGAAGAAGCCCACTCTTGTGTTCTAGATTTTCTAAGACAGCATGAAATGTGAGTATGCTGAGAAGAAAAGAACGATGTTTCCTACACATGCGGACCATATGTAATCCAACTCTGCTTCTGAAACTGATACAAAGCACTGGTCCTCTAATATCCAATGCTTGTCATTTAAGATGAGAAACGTTTGAGCTTCGTGAACTATGTAGTTTGTTTGAGCTATAAAAAACTGCCCTTACCTATAAGGAACTCTTGCTTGTAGGAAGACTCAGAGCCTGGGATTTAACTCCATTTCTGAAGGGAAACACACAGCATAGTTCTCATCCATGGATCAAACTTTGCTTTAGAACGAGAAACACGCTCTTGCTTTCTAGAGACTCTAATATAGGAGGAAAGGTGAGTGTGCTCAGAACAAAAGAAAGGTGTTTCCTACACATACGGACAATATCTACTTCACCTGTGCGACTGAAACTGAAACAAACCACAGGTCCTCTATCATCCAATGCTTGTCAGTTAAGATGAGAAACGTGTAAGCTTCCTGAGCGATGTAGATCTTTTGAGCTGTAAAGTAACTGCCCTTACCTGAAACAAAGTCTTGCTTGTAGGAAGACTCAGAGCCTGGGATTTAACTCCATTTCTGAAGTGAAACACACAGAAGTGTTCTCATCCATTGATCACACTCTGCTTTAGAACAAGAAGCCTGCTCTTGCTTTCTAGAGGCTCTAAGACAACATGAGACGTGAGTGTGCTGAGAACAAAAGAACGATGTTGCCTACACATACGGACCATATGTAGTCCAAATCTGCTTCTGAAACTGATACAAAGCACTGGTCCTCTAACATCCAATGCTTGTCAGTTAAGATGAGAAACGTGTGAGCTTTGTGAACGATGTAGTTCGTTTGAGCTGTAAGAAACTGCCGCTACCTGAAAAGAATTCTTGTTTGTAGGAAGAGTCAGAGCCTGGGATTTAACTCCATTTCTGAAATGAAACATACAGAAGAGTTCTCATCCATTGATCACACTATGCTTTAGAACAAGAAGCACGGTCTTGTGTTCTAGATTCTCTAAGACAGCATGAAACGTGAGTATGCTGAGAAGAAAAGAACGATGTTTCCTACACATACGGACCATATGTAATCCAACTCTGCTTCTGAAACTGATACAAAGCACTGGTCCCCTAACATCCAATGCTTGTCAGTTAAGATGAGAAACGTGTGAGCTTCGTGAACAATGTAGTTCGTTTGAGCTGAAAAGTGACTGCCCTTACATGAAAGTAAGTCTTGCTTGTAGGAAGACACAGAGCCTGGGATTTAACTCCATTTCTGAAGGGAAACTCACAGCATAGTTCTCATCCATTGATCACACTCTTCTTTAGAGTGAGAAGCATGCTCTTGCTTTCTAGAGTCTCTAAGACAACAAGAACCGTGAGTGTGCTGAGAACAAAAGAACGATGTTTCCTACACATTCAGACCATATCTAGTCTAACTCTGCTTCTGAAACTGATACAAAACACTGCTCCTCTAACATCTAATGCTTGTCAATTAAGATGAGAAACATGTGAGCTTCATGAGCAATGTAGTTCGTTTGAGCTGAAAAGTGACTGCCCTTACCTGAAACGAAGTCTTGCTTGTAGGAAGACACAGATCCTGAGATTTAACTCCATTTCTGAAGTGAAACACACAGGAGTGTTGTCATCCATTGAGGACACTCTGCTTTGGAGCGAGAAGCACGCTCTTGCTTTCTAGAGTCTCTAAGACAGCAGGAAAAGTGAGTGTGCTGAAAACAAAAGAAAGGTGTTTCCTACACATACCAACCATATCTAGTCCAACTCTGCTTCTGAAACTGATACAAAGCACTGGTCTTCTAACATCCAATGCTTGTCAGTTAAGATGAGAATCCTGTAAGCTTCGTGAATGATGTAGTTCGTTTGAGCTATAAAAATCTGCCCTTACCTGAAAGGAACTCTTGCTTGTAGGAAGACTCAGAGTCTGGGATTTAACACCATTTCTGAAGGGAAACACACAGCATAGTTCTCATCCATGGATCACACTTTGCTTTAGAGCGAGATGCACGCTCTTGCTTTCTAGAGACTCTAATATAGGAGGAAATGTGAGTGTGCTCAGAAGAAAAGAAAGGTGTTTCCTACACATACGGGCCATATCTACTTCAACTATGCTACTGAAACTGAAACAAACCACAGGTCCTCTAACATCCAGTGCTTGTCAGTTAAGATGAGAAACGTGTAAGCTTCGTGAGCGATGTAGTTCGTTTGAGCTGTAAAGTAACTGCCCTTACCTGAAACAATGTCTTGCTTGAAGGAAGACTCAGAGCCTGGGATTTAACTCCATTTCTGAAGTGAAACACACAGAAGAGTTCTCATCCATTCATCACACTCTGCTTTAGAGCGAGAAGAACGCTCTTGCTTTCTAGAGTCTCTAATACAACAGGAAACGTGAGTATGCTGAGAACAAAGAACGGTGTTTCCTGCACATACGGACCATATCTAGTTCAACTCTGCTTCTGAATCAGAAACAAACCACAGGTCCTCTAACATCCTATGCTTGCCAGTTAAGATGAGAAACGTATGAGCTTCGTAAACTATGTAGTTCGTTTGAGCTTTAAAAGCCTGCCCTTACCTGAAATGAAGTCTTGCTTGTAGGAAGACTCAGAGCCTGGGATTTAACTCCCTTTCTGAAGTGAAACACACAGCAGTGTTCTCTTCCATTGATCACACCCTGCTATACAGCAAGAAGCACGCTCTTGCTTTCTAGATGCTCTAAGACAGCATGAAACGTGAATATGTTGAGAACAAAAGAACGATGTTTCCTAGACATATAGACCATATAGTCCAACTCTGCTTCTGAAACTGATACAAAGCACTGGTCCTCTAACATCCAATGCTTGTCAGTTAAGATGAGAAATGTGTGAGTTTCGTGAACGATGTAGTTCGTTTGAACTGTAAAGAAACTGCCCTTACCTGAAATGAAGTCTTGCTTGTAGGAAGACTCAGAGCCTGGGATTTAACTCCATTTCTGAAGTTAAACACACAGCAGAGTCCTCATCCATTGATCACACTCTGCTTTAGAACAAGAAGCATGCTCTTGCTTTCTAGAGTCTCTAATACAGCAGGAAACCTGAGTGTGCTCAGAACAAAAGAACGGTGTTTCCTACACATACGGACCATATGTAATCCAACTCTGCTTCTGAAACTGATACAAAGCACTGGTCCTGTAACATCCAATGCTTGTCAGTTTAGATGAGAAACGTGTGAGCTTCGTGAACAATGTAGTTCGTTTGAGATGAAAAGTAACTGCCCTTACATGAAAGTAAGTCTTGCTTGTAGGAAGACACAGATCCTGGGATTTAACTCCATTTATGAAGGAATCAAACAGCATAGTTCTCATCCATGGATCACACTCTGCTTTAGAGCGAGAAGAACGCTCTTGCTTTCTAGAGTCTCTAATAAAACTGGAAACGTGAGTGTGCACAGAACAAAAGAACGGTGTTTCCTACACATGCGGACCATATCTAGTTCAACACTGCTTCTGAAACTGAAACAAACCACAGGTCCTCTAACATCCTATGCTTGTCAGTTAAGATGAGAAACGTGTGAGCTTCGTAAACAATGTAGTTCTTTTGAGATGTAAAGAAACTGCCCTTACCTGAAACGAAGTCTTGTTTGTAGAAAGACCCAGGGCCTGGGATTTAACTCCATTTCTGAAGTGAAACACACAGGAGTGTTCTCATCCATTGATCACACTCTGCTTTGGAGCGAGAAGCACGCTCTTGCTTTCTAGATTCTCTAAGACAGCAGGAAAAGTGAGTGTGCTGAGAACATAAGAACGGTGTTTCCTACACATACCAACCATATCTAGTCCAACTCTGCTTCTGAAACTGATACAAAGCACTGGTCTTCTAACATCCAATGCTTGTCACTTAAGATGAGAAACGTGTGAGCTTCGTGAATGATGTAGTTCATTTGAGCTATAAAAAACTGCCCTTACCTGATAGGAACTCTTGCTTGAGGGAAGACTCAGAGCCTGGGATTGAACTCCATTTCTGAAAGGAAACACACAGCATAGTTGTCATCCATGGATCACACTTTGCTTTAGAGCGAGATGCACGCCCTTGCTTTCCAGAGACTTTAATATAGGAGGAAATGTGAGTGTGCTCAGAAGAAAAGAAAGGTGTTTCCTACACATACGGGCCATATCTACTTCAACTATGCTACTGATACCGAAACAAACCACAGGTCCTCTAACATCCAATGCTTGTCAGTTAAAATGAGAAACGTGTAAGCTTCGTGAGCGATGTAGTTTGTTTGAGCAGTAAAGTAACTGCCCTTACCTGAAACAAAGTCTTGCTTGAAGGAAGACTCAGAGCCTGGGATTTAACTCCACTTCTGAAGTGAAACACACAGAAGAGTTCTCATCCATTGATCACACTCTGCTTAAGAACAAGAAGCACGCTCTTGCTTTCTACAGGCTCTAAGACAACATGAAACGTGAGTATGCTGAGAACAAAAGAACGGTGTTTCCTACACATACGGACCATATCTAGTTCAACTCTGCTTCTGAATCAGAAACAAACCACAGGTCCTCTAACATCCTATGCTTGTCAGTTATGATGAGAAACATATGAGTTTCGTAAACTATGTAGTTCGTTTGAGCTTTAAAAACCTGCCCTTACCTGAAATGAAGTCTTGTTTGTAGGAAGACTCAGAGCCTGGAATTTAACTCCCTTTCTGAAGTGAAACACACAGCAGTGTTCTCTTCCATTGATCACACCCTGCTATACAGAAAGAAGCATGCTCTTGCTTTCTAAATGCTCTAAGACTGCAAGAAACGTGAGTATGTTGAGAACAAAAAAACGATGTTTCCTAGACATACAGACCATATAGTCCAACTCTGCTTCTGAAACTGATACAACGCACTGGTCCTCTAACATCCAATGCTTGTCAGTTAAGATGAGAAACGTGTGAGTTTCATGAACGATGTAGTTCGTTTGAACTGTAAAGAAACTGCCCTTACCTGAAAGGAAGTCTTGCTTGTAGGAAGACTCAGAGCCTGGGATTTAACTCCATTTCTGAACTGAAACACACAGTAGAGTTCTCATCCACTGATCACACTCTGCTTTAGAGCAAGAAGCGCTCTTGCTTTCTAGAGTCTCTAATACAGCAGGACACCTGAGTGTGCTCAAAACAAAAGAACTTAGTTTCCTAAACAAACGTACCATATCTAGTCCAACTCTGCTTCTGAAACTGACAAAAACCACTGGTCCTCTAACATGAAATGCTTGTCAGTTAAGATGAGAAACATGTGAGCTTCATGAGCAATGTAGTTCGTTTGAGCTGAAAAGTGACTGCCCTTACCTGAAACGAAGTCTTGCTTGTAGGAAGACACAGATCCTGAGATTTAACACCCTTTCTGAAGTGAAACACACAGGATTGTTCTCATCCATTGATCACACTCTGCTTTGGAGCGAGAAGCACGCTCTTGCTTTCTAGAGTCTCTAAGACAGCAGGAAAAGTGAGTGTGCTGAGAACAAAAGAACGGTGTTTCCTACACATGCGGACCATATGTAGTTCAACTCTGCTTCTGAAACTGAAACAAACCACAGGTCCTCTAACATCCTCTGCTTGTCAGTTAAGATGAGAAACGTGTGAGCTTCGTGAACGATGTAGTTCATTTGAGCTGAAAAGTGACTGCCCTTACCTGAAACGAAGTCTTGCTTGTAGGAAGACACAGAGCCTGAGATTTAACTCCATTTCTGAAGTGAAACACACAGGAGTGTTCTCATCCATTGATCACACTCTGCTTTGGAGCGAGAAGCACGCTCTTGCTTTCTAGAGTCTCTAAGACAGCAGGAAAAGTGAGTGTGCTGAGAACAAAAGAGCGGTGTTTCCTACACATACCAAGAATATCTAGTCCAACTCTGCTTCTGAAACTGATACAAAGCACTGGTCTTCTAACATCCAATGCTTGTCAGTTAAGATGAGAAAGGTGTGAGCTTCGTGAATGATGTAGTTCGTTTGAGCTATAAAAAACTGCCCTTACCTGAAAGGAACTCTTGCTTGTAGGAAGACTCAGAGCCTGGGATTTAACTCCATTTCTGAAGGGAAACACACAGCATAGTTCTCATCCATGGATCACACTTTGCTTTAGAGCGAGATGCACGCTCTTGCTTTCTAGAGACTCTAATATAGGAGGAAATGTGAGTGTGCTCAGAAGAAAAGAAAGGTGTTTCCTACACATACGGACCATATCTACTTCAACTATGCTACTGAAACTGAAACAAACCACAGGTACTCTATCTTCCAATGCTTGTCAGTTAAGATGAGAAACGTGTAAGCTTCGTGAGCGATGTAGTTCGTTTGAGCTGTAAAGTAACTGCCCTTACCTGAAACAAAGTCTTGCTTGAAGGAAGACTCAGAGCCTGGGATTTAACTCCATTTCTGAAGTGAAACACACAGAAGAGTTCTCATCCATTGATCACACTCTGCTTTAGAACAAGAAGCAGGCTCTTGCTTTCTACAGGCTCTAAGACAACATGAAACGTGAGTATGCTCAGAACAAAAGAACGGTGTTTCCTACACATAAGGACCATATCTAGTTCAACTCTGCTTCTGAATCGGAAACAAACCACAGGTCCTCTAACATCCTATGCTTGTCGGTTAAGATGAGAAACGTATGAGCTTCGTAAACTATGTAGTTCGTTTGAGCTGTAAAAAAACTGCCCTTACCTGAAATGAAGTCTTGTTTGTAGGAAGACTCAGAGCCTGGAATTTAACTCCCTTTCTGAAGTGAAACACACAGCAGTGTTCTCTTCCATTGATCACACACTGCTATACAGAAAGAAGCACGCTCTTGCTTTCTAGATGCTCTAAGACAGCATGAAATATGAGTATGTTGAGAACAAAAGAACGATGTTTCCTAGACAACAGACCATATTCCAACTCTGCTTCTGAAACTGATACAAAGCACTGGTCCTCTAACATCCAATGCTTGTCAGTTAAGATGAGAAACGTGTGAGCTTCGTGAACGATGTAGTTCTTTGAGCTGAAAAGTGACTGCCCTTACCTGAAAAGAAGTAGTGCTTGTAGGAGACTCAGAGACTGGATTTAACTCCATTTCTGAAGTGAAACACACAGTAGAGTTCTCATCCACTGATCACACTCTGCTTTAGAGCAATGAGCATGCTCTGGCTTTCTAGAGTATCTAATACAGCAGGACACCTGAATGTGCTCAAAACAAAAGAACGAAGTTTCCTAAACAAACGGACCATATCTAGTCCAACTCTACTTCTGAAACTGACAAAAACCACTGGTCCTCTAACATCAAATGCTTGTCAGTTAAGATGAGAAACGTGTGAGTTTCGTGAACGATGTAGTTGGTTTGAGCTATAAAGAATCTCCCCTTACCTGAAAGGAAGTCTTGCTTGTAGGAATACTCAGAGCCTGGGATTTAACTCCATTTCTGAAGTGAAACACACAGCAGAGTTCTCATCCATTGATCACACTCTGCTTTAGAACAAGAAGCATGCTATTGCCCTCTAGAGTCTCTAAGACATCAGGAAACGTGAGTGTGCTGAGAACAAAAGAATGGTGTTTTCTACACATACGGACAATATCTAGTCCAACTCTGCTTTTGAAACTGATACAAAACACTGGTCCTGTAACATGCAATGCTTGACACTTAAGATGAGAAACGTGTGAGCTTCGTGAACGATGTAGTTCGTTTGAGCTGAAAAGTGACTTCCCTTACCTGAAACGAAGTCTTGCTTGTAGGAAGACACAGATCCTGAGATTTAACTCCATTTCTGAATTGAAAGACACAACAGAGTTCTCATCCACTGATCACACTCTGCTTTAGAGCCAGAAGCAAGCTCTTGCTTTCTAGAGTCTCTAAGACAGCAGGAAAGGTGAGTGTGCTGAAAACAAAAGAACGGTGTTTCCTATACATACGGAGCATATGTAATCCAACTCTGCTTCTGAACCTGATACAAAGCACTGGTTCTCTAACATACAATGCTTGTCTGTTAAGATGAGAAACGTGTGAGCTTTGTGAATGATGTAGTTCGTTTGAGCTGAAAAGTGACTGCCCTTACATGAAACGAAGTCTTGCTTGTAGGAAGACACAGAGCCTGGGATTTAACTCCATTTATGAAGGAAAACAAACAGCATAGTTCTCATCAATGGATCACACTCTGCTTTAGAGCGAGAAGAACGCTCTTGCTTTCTAGAGTCGCTAATACAACAGGAAACATGAGTGTGTTGAGAAAAAAAGAACGGAGTTTCCTACACATACGGACCATATGTAGTTCATCTCTGCTTCTGAAACTGAAACAAACCACAGGTCCTCTAACATCCAATGCTTGTCAGTTAAGATGAGAAACGTGTGAGCTTTGTGAACGATGTAGTTCTTTGAGCTGAAAAGAAACTGCCCCTACCTGAAAGGAATTCTTGCTTGTAGGAAGACTCAGAGCCTGGGATTTAACTCCATTTCTGAAGTGAAACACACAGCAGAGTTCTCATCCATTGATCACACCCTGCTTTACAGCAAGAAGCACGCTCTTGCTTTCTAGATGCTCTAAGACAGCATGAAACGTGAGTATGTTGAGAACAAAAGAACGATGTTTCCTAGACATACAGACCATATAGTCCAACTCTGCTTCTGAAACTGATACAAAGCACTGGTCCTCTAACATCCAATGCTTGTCAGTTAAGATGAGAAACGTGTGAGTTTCGTGAACGATGTAGTTCGTTTGAACTGTAAAGAAACTGCCCTTACCTGAAAGGAAGTCTTGCTTGTAGGAAGACTCAGAGCCTGGTATTTAACTCCATTTCTGAAGTGAAACACACAGCATAGTTCTCCTCCATAGATCACACTCTGCTTTAGAACAAGAAGCATGCTCTTGTGTTCTAGAGTCTCTAAGACAGCGTGAAACATAGGTATGCTGAGAACAAAAGAACGATGTTTCCTACACATACGGACCATATCTAGTCCAACTCTGCTTCTGAACCTGACAAAAACCACTGGTCCTCTGACATCAAATGCTTGTCAGTTAAGATGAGAAACGTGTGAGTTTCTTGAACGATGTAGTTCCTTTGAGCTATAAAGAAACTGCCCCTACCAGAAAGGAAGTCTTGCTTGTAGGAAGACTCAGAGCCTGGGATTTAACTCCATTTCTGAAGTGAAACACACAGCAGAGTTCTCATCCGTGAAACACACTCTGCTTTAGAGCAAGAAGCACGCTCTTCCTTTCTAGATTCTCCAATACAGCAGGAAAGGTGATTATGCTCAGAACAAATAAACTGTGTTTCCTCCACATAGAGACCATATCTAGTCCAACTCTGCTTCTGCAACTGATACAAAGCACTGGGCCTCTAACATCCAATGCTTGTCAGTTAAGATGAGATTTGTGTGACCTTCGTGAACGATGTAGTTCGTTTGAGCTGAAAGTGACTGCCCTTACCTGAAACGAAGTCTTGCTTGTAGGAAGACACAGAGCCTGGGATTTAACTCCATTTCTGAAGTGAAACACACAGCAGAGTTCTCATCCATTGATCACACTCTGCTTTAGAACAAGAAGCATGCTCTTGCTTTCTAGAGTCTCTAATACAGCAGGAAACCTGAGTGTGCTCAGAACAAAAGAACGGTGTTTCCGACACATACGGACCATATATACTTCATCTCTTCTTCTGAAACTGAAACAAACCACAGATCCTCTAACATCGAATGCTTGTCAGTTAAGATGAGAAACGTGTGAGCTTCGTGAACCATGTAGTTCTTTGAGCTGAAAAGTGACTGCCCTTCCCTGAAACGAAGTAGTGCTTGTAGGAAGACTCAGAGCCTGGATTTAACTCCATTTCTGAAGTGAAACACACAGCAGAGTTCTCATCCACTGATCGCACTCTGCTTTAGAGCAAGACGCACTCTCTTGCTTTCTAGAGTCTCTAATACAGCAGGACACCTGAGTGTGCTCAAAACAAAAGAACGATGTTTCATAAACAAACGGACCATATCTAGTCCAACTCTGCTTCTGAAAGTGACAAATACCACTGGTCCTCTAACATCAAATGCTTGTTAGTTAAGATGAGAAACATGTGAGTTTCGTGAACGATGTAGTTGGATTGAGCTATAAAGAAACTGCCCTTACCTGAAAGGAAGTCTTGCCTGTAGGAAGACTCAGAGCCTGGGATTTAACTCCATTTCTGAAGTGAAACACACAGTAGAGTTCTCATCCATTGATCACACTCTGCTTTATAACAAGAAGTATGCTATTGCCCTCTAGAGTCTCTAAGACATCAGGAAACGTGAGTGTGCTGAGAACAAAAGAATGGTGTTTTCTACAAATACGGACCATATCTAGTCCAACTCTGCTTCTGAAACTGATACAAAGCACTGGTCCTCTTACATCCAATGCTTTTCAGTTAAGATGAGAAACGTGTGAGCTTCGTGAATGATGTAGTTCGTTTGAGCTGAAAAGTGACTTCCCTTACCTGAAACGAAGTCTTGCTTGTAGGAAGACACAGAGCCTGGTATTTAACTCCATTTCTGAAGTGAAAGACACAACAGAGTTCTCATCCACTGATCACACTCTGCTTTAGAGCAAGAAGCATGCTCTTGTTTTCTAGAGTCTCTAAGACAGCAGGAAAGGTGAGTGTGCTGAAAACAAAAGAATGGTGTTTCCTATACATACGGACCATATCTAGTCCAAATCTGCTTCTGAAACAGATACCAAGCACTGGTGCTCTGACATCCAATGCTTGTCTGTTAAGACGAGAAACGTGTGAGCTTCGTGAACGATGTAGTTCATTTGAGCTGAAAAGTGACTGCCCTTACCTGAAACGAAGTCTTGCTTGTAGCAAGACACAGAGCCTGGGATTTAACTCCATTTATGAAGGAAAACAAACAGCATAGTTCTCATCAATGGATCAACTCTGCTTTAGAGCGAGAAGAACGCTCTTGCTTTCTAGAGTCTCTAATACAACAGGAAAAATGAGTGTGCTGAGAAAAAAAGAACAGAGTTTCCTACACATACGGACCGTATGTAGTTCTTCTCTGCTTCTGAAACTGAAACAAACCACAGGTCCTCTAACATCCAATGCTTGTCAGTTAAGATGAGAAACGTGTGAGTTTCGTGAACGATGTAGTTCGTTTGAACTGTAAAGAAACTGCCCTTACCTGAAAGGAAGTCTTGCTTGTAGGAAGACTCAGAGCCTGGGATTTAACTCCATTTCTGAAGTGAAACACACAGCATAGTTCTCATCCATAGATCACACTCTGCTTTGGAACAAGAAGCATGCTCTTGTGTTCTAGAGTCTCTAAGACAGCATGAAACATAGGTATGCTGAGAACAAAAGAACGATGTTTCCTACACATACGGACCATATCTAGTCCAACTCTGCTTCTGAACCTGACAAAAACCACTGGTCCTCTAACATCAAATGCTTGTCAGTTAAGATGAGAAACGTGTGAGCTTCGTGAACGATGTAGTTCATTTGAGCTGAAAAGTGACTGCCCTTACATGAAACGAATTCTTGCTGTAGGAAGACACAGAGCCTGGGATTTAACTCCATTTATGAAGGTAAACAAACAGCATAGTTCTCATCCATGGATCACACTCTGCTTTAGAGCGAGAAGAACGCTCTTGCTTTCTAGAGTCTCTAATACAACAGGAAACATGAGTGTGCTGAGAAAAAAAGAACGGAGTTTCCTACACATACGGACCATATGTAGTTCATCTCTGCTTCTGAAACTGAAACAAACCACAGGTCCTCTAACATCCAATGCTTGTCAGTTAAGATGAGAAACGTGTGAGCTTCGTGAACGATGTAGTTCTTTGAGCTGAAAAGAAACTGCCCCTACCTGAAAGGAAGTCTTGCTTGTAGGAAGACTCAGAGCCTGGGATTTAACGCCATTTCTGAAGTGAAACACACAGCAGAGTTCTCATCCATTGATCACACCCTGCTTTACAGCAAGAAGTACGCTCTTGCTTTCTAGATGCTCTAAGACAGCATGAAACGTGAGTATGTTGAGAACAAAAGAACGATGTTTCCTAGACATACAGACCATATAGTCCAACTCTGCTTCTGAAACTGATACAAAGCACTGGTCCTCTAACATCCAATGCTTGTCAGTTAAGATGAGAAAGGTGTGAGTTTCGTGAACGATGTAGTTCGTTTGAACTGTAAAGAAACTGCCCTTACCTGAAAGGAAGTCTTGCTTGTAGGAAGACTCAGATCCTGGGATTTAACTCCATTTCTGAAGTGAAACACACAGCATAGTTCGCATCCATAGATCACACTCTGCTTTAGAACAAGAAGCATGCTCTTGCTTTCTAGAGTCTCTAAGACAGCAGGAAAGGTGAGTGTGCTGAAAACAAAAGAACGGTGTTTCCTATACATACGAACCATATGTAATCCAACTCTGGTTCTGAACCTAATACAAAGCACTGGTTCTCTAACATCCAATGCTTGTCTGTTAAGATGAGAAACGTGTGATCTTCGTGAACGATGTAGTTCGTTTGAGCTGAAAAGTGACTGCCCTTACATGAAACGAATTCTTGCTTGTAGGAAGACACAGAGCCTGGGATTTAACTCCATTTATGAAGTAAAACAAACAGCATAGTTCTCATCAATGGATCACACTCTGCTTTAGAGCGAGAAGAACGCTCTTGCTTTCTAGAGTCTCTAATACAACAGGAAACATGAGTGTGCTGAGAAAAAAAGAACGGAGTTTCCTACACATACGGACCATATGTAGTTCATCTCTGCTTCTGAAACTGAAACAAACCACAGGTCCTCTAACATCCAATGCTTGTCAGTTAAGATGAGAAACATGTGAGCTTCATGAACGATGTAGTTCTTTGAGCTGAAAAGAAACTGCCCCTACCTGAAAGGAAGTCTTGCTTGTAGGAAGACTCAGAGCCTGGGATTTAACTCCATTTCTGAAGTGAAACACACAGCAGAGTTCTCATCCATTGATCTCACCCTGCTTTACAGCAAGAAGCATGCCCTTGCTTTCTAGATGCTCTAAGACAGCATGAAACGTGAGTATGTTGAGAACAAAAGAACGATGTTTCCTAGACATACAGACCATATAGTCCAACTCTGCTTCTGAAACTGATACAAAGCACTGGTCCTCTAACATCCAATGCTTGTCAGTTAAGATGAGAAACGTGTGAGTTTCGTGAACGATGTAGTTCGTTTGAACTGTAAAGAAACTGCCCTTACCTGAAGGAAGCCTTGCTTGTAGGAAGACTCAGAGCCTGGGATTTAACTCCATTTCTGAAGTGAAACACACAGCATAGTTCTCATCCATAGATCACACTCTGCTTTAGAACAAGAAGCATGCTCTTGCTTTCTAGAGTCTCTAAGACAGCAGGAAAGGTGAGTGTGCTGAAAACAAAAGAACGGTGTTTCCTATACATACGGACCATATGTAATCCAACTCTGCTTCTGAACCTAATACAAAGCACTGGTTCTCTAACATCCAATGCTTGTCTGTTAAGATGAGAAACGTATGAGCTTCATGAACTATGTAGTTCTTTTGAGCTGTAATAAAACTGCCCTTACCTGAAATGAAGTCTTGTTTGTAGGAAGACTCAGAGCCTGGAATTTAACTCCCTTTCTGAAGTGAAACACACCGCAGTGTTATCTTCCATTGTTCACACCCTGCTTTACAGCAAGAAGCACGCTCTTGCTTTCTAGATGCTCTAAGACAGCATGAAACGTGAGTATGTTGAGAACAAAAGAACGATGTTTCCTAGACATACAGACCATATAGTCCAACTCTGCTTCTGAAACTGATACAAAGCACTGGTCCTCTAACATCCAATGCTTGTCAGTTAAGATGAGAAACGTGTGAGTTTCTTGAACGATGTAGTTCCTTTGAGCTATAAAGAAACTGCCCCTACCTGAAAGGAAGTCTTGCTTGTAGGAAGAATAAGAGCCTGGGATTTAACTCCATTTCTGAAGTGAAACACACAGCAGAGTTCTCATTCGTGAAACACACTCTGCTTTAGAGCAAGAAGCACGCTCTTCCTTTCTAGATTCTCCAATACTGCAGGAAAGTTGATTATGCTCAGAACAAATGAACTGTGTTTCCTCCACATAGAGACCATATCTAGTCCAACTCTGCTTCTGAAACTGAAACAAACCACAGGTCCTCTAACATCCAATGCTTGTCAGTTAAGATGAGAAACGTGTGAGCTTCGTGAACCATGTATTTCTTTGAGCTGAAAAGTGACTGCCCTTACCTGAAACGAAGTAGTGCTTGTAGGTAGACTCAGAGCCTGGATTTAACTCCATTTCTGAAGTGAAACACACAGCAGAGTTCTCATCCACTGATCACACTCTGCTTTAGAGCAAGACGCACGCTCTTGCTTTCTAGAGTCTCTAATACAGCAGGACACCTGAGTGTGCTCAAAACAAAAGAACGATGTTTCCTAAACAAACGGACCATATCTAGTCCAACTCTGCTTCTGAAACTGATACAAAGCACTGGTCCTCTAACATCCAATGCTTGTCAGTTAAGATGAGAAATGTGTGAGTTTCGTGAACGATGTAGTTCCTTTGAGCTATAAAGAAACTGCCCTTATCTGAAAGGAAGTCTTGTTTGTAGGAAGACTCAGAGCCTGGGATTTAACTCCATTTCTGAAGTGAAACACACAACAGAGTTCTCATCCACTGATCACACTCTGCTTTAGAGCAAGAAGCACGCTCTTGCTTTCTAGAGTCTCTAAGACAGCAGGAAACCTGTGTGCTGAGAACAAAAGACGGATGTTTCCTACCCATAGGGACCATATCTAGTTCACCTCTGCTTCTTAAACTGAAACAAACCACAGGTCCTCTAACATCCTATGCTTGTCAGTTAAGATGAGAAACGTGGGAGGTTCGTAAACAATGTAGTTCTTTTTAGTTATAAAGAAACTGCCCTTACCTGAAACGAAGTCTTGTTTGTAGGAAGACTCAGAGCCTGGGATTTAACTCCATTTCTGAAGTGAAACACACAGCATATTTCTCATCCATAGATCACACTCTGCTTTAGAACTAGAAGCATGCTCTTGTGTTCTAGAGTCTCTAAGACAGCAGGAAACGTAGGTATGCTGAGAACAAAAGAACGATGTTTCCTACACATACGGACCATATGTAATCCAACTCTGCTTCTGAAACTGATACAAAGCACTGGTCCTCTAACATCCAATGCTTGTCTGTTAAGATGAGAAACGTGTGAGCTTCGCGAACGATGTAGTTCGTTTGAGCTGAAAAGTGACTGCCCTTACATGAAACGAAGTCTTGCTTGTAGGAAGACACAGAGCCTGGGATTTAACTCCATTTATGAAGTGGCACACAGAGCATAGTTCTCATCCATTGATCACACTCTGCTTTAGAGCAAGAAGCACTCTCTTGCTTTCGAGAGGCTCTAAGACAACATGAAAAGTGATTGTGCTGAGAACAAAAGAACGATGTTTCCTACCCATAGGGACCATATCTAGTTCACCTCTGCTTCTTAAACTGAAACAAACCACAGGTCCTCTAACATCCTATGCTTGTCAGTTAAGATGAGAAACGTGTGAGTTTCGTGAACGATGTAGTTCGTTTGAACTGTAAAGAAACTGCCCTTACCTGAAAGGAAGTCTTGCTTGTAGGAAGACTCAGATCCTGGGATTTAACTCCATTTCTGAAGTGAAACACACAGCATAGTTCGCATCCATAGATCACACTCTGCTTTAGAACAAGAAGCATGCTCTTGCTTTCTAGAGTCTCTAAGACAGCAGGAAAGGTGAGTGTGCTGAAAACAAAAGAACGGTGTTTCCTATACATACGAACCATATGTAATCCAACTCTGCTTCTGAACCTAATACAAAGCACTGGTTCTCTAACATCCAATGCTTGTCTGTTAAGATGAGAAACGTGTGAGCTTCGTGAACGATGTAGTTCGTTTGAGCTGAAAAGTGACTGCCCTTACATGAAACGAAGTCTTGCTTGTAGGAAGACACAGAGCCTGGGATTTAACTCCATTTATGAAGTAAAACAAACAGCATAGTTCTCATCAATGGATCACACTCTGCTTTAGAGCGAGAAGAACGCTCTTGCTTTCTAGAGTCTCTAATACAACAGGAAACATGAGTGTGCTGAGAAAAAAAGAACGGAGTTTCCTACACATACGGACCATATGTAGTTCATCTCTGCTTCTGAAACTGAAACAAACCACAGGTCCTCTAACATCCAATACTTGTCAGTTAAGATGAGAAACGTGTGAGCTTCGTGAACGATGTAGTTCTTTGAGCTGAAAAGAATCTGCCCCTACCTGAAAGGAAGTCTTGCTTGTAGGAAGACTCAGAGCCTGGGATTTAACTCCATTTCTGAAGTGAAACACACAGCAGAGTTCTCATCCATTGATCTCACCCTGCTTTACAGCAAGAAGCATGCCCTTGCTTTCTAGATGCTCTAAGACAGCATGAAACGTGAGTATGTTGAGAACAAAAGAACGATGTTTCCTAGACATACAGACCATATAGTCCAACTCTGCTTCTGAAACTGATACAAAGCACTGGTCCTCTAACATCCAATGCTTGTCAGTTAAGATGAGAAACGTGTGAGCTTCGTGAACCATGTATTTCTTTGAGCTGAAAAGTGACTGCCCTTACCTGAAACGAAGTAGTGCTTGTAGGAAGACTCAGAGCCTGGATTTAACTCCATTTCTGAAGTGAAACACACAGCAGAGTTCTCATCCACTGATCACACTCTGCTTTAGAGCAAGACGCACGCTCTTGCTTTCTAGAGTCTCTAATACAGCAGGACACCTGAGTGTGCTCAAAACAAAAGAACGATGTTTCCTAAACAAACGGACCATATCTAGTCCAACTCTGCTTCTGAAACTGATACAAAGCACTGGTCCTCTAATATCAAATGCTTGTCAGTTAAGAGGAGAAATGTGTCAGTTTCGTGAACGATGTAGTTCTTTTGAGCTATAAGGAAACTGCCCTTACCTGAAAGGAAGTCTTACTTGTAGGAAGACTCAGAGCCTGGGATTTAACTCCATTTCTGAAGTGGCACACAGAGCATAGTTCTCATCCATTGATCACACTCTGCTTTAGAGCAAGAAACACTCTCTTGCTTTCGAGAGGCTCTAAGACAACATGAAAAGTGATTGTGCTGAGAACAAAAGAACGATGTTGCCTACACATACGGACCATATGTAGTCCAAATCTGCTTCTGAAACTGATACAAAGCACTGGTCCTCTAACATCCAATGCTTGTCAGTTAAGATGAGAAACGTGTGAGTTTCGTGAACGATGTAGTTCCTTTGAGCTATAAAGAAACTGCCCTTATCTGAAAGGAAGTCTTGCTTGTAGGAAGACTCAGAGCCTGGGATTTAACTCCATTTCTGAAGTGAAACACACAGCAGAGTTCTCATCCATTGATCACACTCTGCTTTAGAACAAGAAGTATGCTCTTGCACTCTAGAGTCTCTAAGATATCAGGAAACGTGTGTGCTGAGAACAAAAGACGGATGTTTCCTACCCATAGGGACCATATCTAGTCCAACTCTGCTTCTGAAACTGATACAAAGCACTGGTCCTCTAACATCAAATGCTTGTCAGTTAAGAGGAGAATCGTGTGAGTTTCGTGAATGATGTAGTTCGTTTGAGCTATAAAGAAAATGCCCTTACCTGAAAGGAAGTCTTGCTTGAAGGAAGACACAGAGCCTGGGATTTAACTCCATTTATGAAGGAAAACAAACAGCAGAGTTCTCATCCATTGATCACACCCTGCTTTACAGCAAGAAGCACGCTCTTGCTTTCTAGATGCTCTAAGACAGCATGAAACGTGAGTATGTTGAGAACAAAAGAACGATGTTTCCTAGACATACAGACCATATAGTCCAACTCTGCTTCTGAAACTGATACAAAGCACTGGTCCTCTAACATCCAATGCTTGTCAGTTAAGATGAGAAACGTGTGAGTTTCGTGAACGATGTAGTTCGTTTGAACTGTAAAGAAACTGCCCTTACCTGAAAGGAAGTCTTGCTTGTAGGAAGACTCAGATCCTGGGATTTAACTCCATTTCTGAAGTGAAACACACAGCATAGTTCGCATCCATAGATCACACTCTGCTTTAGAACAAGAAGCATGGTCTTGCTTTCTAGAGTCTCTAAGACAGCAGGAAAGGTGAGTGTGCTGAAAAAAAAAGAACGGTGTTTCCTATACATACAAACCATATGTAATCCAACTCTGCTTCTGAACCTAATACAAAGCACTGGTTCTCTAACATCCAATGCTTGTCTGTTAAGATGAGAAACTTGTGAGCTTCGTGAACGATGTAGTTCGTTTGAGCTGAAAAGTGACTGCCCTTACATGAAACGAAGTCTTGCTTGTAGGAAGACACAGAGCCTGGGATTTAACTCCATTTATGAAGGAAAACAAACAGCATAGTTCTCATCAATGGATCACACTCTGCTTTAGAGCGAGAAGAACGCTCTTGCTTTCTAGAGTCTCTAATACAACAGGAAACATGAGTGTGCTGAGAAAAAAAGAACGGAGTTTCCTACACATACGGACCATATGTAGTTCATCTCTGCTTCTGAAACTGAAACAAACCACAGGTCCTCTAACATCCAATGCTTGTCAGTTAAGATGAGAAACGTGTGAGCTTCGTGAACGATGTAGTTCTTTGAGCTGAAAAGAAACTGCCCCTACCTGAAAGGAAGTCTTGCTTGTAGGAAGACTCAGAGCCTGGGATTTAACTCCATTTCTGAAGTGAAACACACAGCAGAGTTCTCATCCATTGATCTCACCCTGCTTTACAGCAAGAAGCATGCCCTTGCTTTCTAGATGCTCTCAGACAGCATGAAACGTGAGTATGTTGAGAACAAAAGAACGATGTTTCCTAGACATACAGACCATATAGTCCAACTCTGCTTCTGAAACTGATACAAAGCACTGGTCCTCTAACATCCAATGCTTGTCAGTTAAGATGAGAAACGTGTGAGTTTCGTGAACGATGTAGTTCGTTTGAACTGTAAAGAAACTGCCCTTACCTGAAAGGAAGTCTTGCTTGTAGGAAGACTCAGAGCCTGGGATTTAACTCCATTTCTGAAGTGAAACACACAGCATAGTTCTCATCCATAGATCACACTCTGCTTTAGAACAAGAAGCATGCTCTTGCTTTCTAGAGTCTCTAAGACAGCAGGAAAGGTGAGTGTGCTGAAAACAAAAGAACGGTGTTTCCTATACATACGGACCATATGTAATCCAACTCTGCTTCTGAACCTAATACAAAGCACTGGTTCTCTAACATCCAATGCTTGTCTGTTAAGATGAGAAACGTATGAGCTTCATGAACTATGTAGTTCTTTTGAGCTGTAATAAAACTGCCCTTACCTGAAATGAAGTCTTGTTTGTAGGAAGACTCAGAGCCTGGAATTTAACTCCCTTTCTGAAGTGAAACACACAGCAGTGTTATCTTCCATTGTTCACACCCTGCTTTACAGCAAGAAGCACGCTCTTGCTTTCTAGATGCTCTAAGACAGCATGAAACGTGAGTATGTTGAGAACAAAAGAACGATGTTTCCTAGACATACAGACCATATAGTCCAACTCTGCTTCTGAAACTGATACAAAGCACTGGTCCTCTAACATCCAATGCTTGTCAGTTAAGATGAGAAACGTGTGAGTTTCTTGAACGATGTAGTTCCTTTGAGCTATAAAGAAACTGCCCCTACCTGAAAGGAAGTCTTCTTGTAGGAAGAATAAGAGCCTGGGATTTAACTCCATTTCTGAAGTGAAACACACAGCAGAGTTCTCATCCGTGAAACACACTCTGCTTTAGAGCAAGAAGCACGCTCTTCCTTTCTAGATTCTCCAATACAGCAGGAAAGTTGATTATGCTCAGAACAAATGAACTGTGTTTCCTCCACATAGAGACCATATCTAGTCCAACTCTGCTTCTGCAACTGATACAAAGCACTGGTCCTCTAACACCCAATGCTTGTCAGTTAAGATGAGATTTGTGTGACCTTCGTGAACGATGTAGTTCGTTTGAGCTGAAAGTGACTGCCCTTACCTGAAACGAAGTCTTGCTTGTAGGAAGACACAGAGCCTGGGATTTAACTCCATTTCTGAAGTGAAACACACAGCAGAGTTCTCAACCATTGACCACACTCTGCTTTAGAACAAGAAGCATGCTCTTGCTTTCTAGAGTCTCTAATAAAGCAGGAAACCTGAGTGTGCTCAGAACAAAAGAACGGTGTTTCCTACACATAGGGACCATATGTAGTTCATCTCTTCTTCTGAAACTGAAACAAACCACAGGTCCTCTAACATCAAATGCTTGTCAGTTAAGAGGAGAATCGTGTGAGTTTCGTGAATGATGTAGTTCGTTTGAGCTATAAAGAAAATGCCCTTACCTGAAAGGAAGTCTTGCTTGAAGGAAGACACAGAGCCTGGGATTTAACTCCATTTATGAAGGAAAACAAACAGCATAGTTCTCATCAATGGATCACACTCTGCTTTAGAGCGAGAAGAACGCTCTTGCATTCTAGAGTCTCTAATACAACAGGAAACGTGAGTGTGCTGAGAACAAAAGAACGGAGTTTCCTACACATACGGACCATATCTAGTTCAACTCTGCTTCTTAAACTGAAACAAACCACATGTCCTCTAACATCCTATGCTTGTCAGTTAAGATGAGAAACGTGGGAGGTTCGTAAACAATGTAGTTCTTTTTAGATATAAAGAAACTGCCCTTACCTGAAACGAAGTCTTGTTTGTAGAAAGACTCAGAGCCTGGGATTTAACTCCATTCTGAAGTGAAACACACAGGAGTGTTCTCGTCCACTGATCACACTCTGCTTTGGAGTGAGAAGCACGCTCTTGCTTTCTAAAGTCTCTAAGACAACAGGAACCGTGAGTGTGTTGAGAACAAAAGAACGATGTTTCCTACACATCCAGACCATATCTAGTCAAACTCTGCTTCTGAAACTGATACTAAGCACTGGTCCTCTAACATCTAATTCTTGTTAGTTAAGATGAGAAACGTGTGAGCTTCGTGAACGATGTAGTTCGTTTGAGCTGAAAAGTGACTGCCCTTACCTGAAACGAAGGCTAGCATGTAGGAAGACACAGAGCCTGAGATTTAACTCCATTTCTGGAGTGAAACAAACAGCACACTTCTCATCCATGAAACACTCTCTGCTTTAGAGCACGAAGCACGCTCTTGCTTTCTAGAGTCTCTAATATATCAGGAAACGTGATTATGCTCAGAACAAAAGAACGGAGTTTCCTACACATACGGACCATATCTAGTTCACCTCTGCTTCTTAAACTGAAACAAACCACAGGTCCTCTAACATCCTATGCTTGTCAGTTAAGATGAGAAACGTGGGAGGTTCGTAAACAATGTAGTTCTTTTTAGATATAAAGAAACTGCCCTTACCTGAAACGAAGTCTTGTTTGTAGGAAGACTCAGAGCCTGGGATTTAACTCCATTTCTGAAGTGAAACACACAGCATATTTCTCATCCATAGATCACACTCTGCTTTAGAACAAGAAGCATGCTCTTGTGTTCTAGAGTCTCTAAGACAGCAGGAAACGTAGGTATGCTGAGAACAAAAGAACGATGTTTCCTACACATACGGACCATATGTAATCCAACTCTGCTTCTGAAACTGATACAAAGCACTGTTCCTCTAACATCCAATGCTTGTCTATTAAGATGAGAAACGTGTGAGCTTCGTGAACGATGTAGTTCGTTTGAGCTGAAAAGTGACTGCCCTTACATGAAACGAAGTCTTGCTTGTAGGAAGACACAGAGCCTGGGATTTAACTCCATTTCTGAAGTGAAACACACAGCAGAGTTCTCATCAATGGATCACACTCTGCTTTAGAGCGAGAAGAACGCTCTTGCTTTCTAGAGTCTCTAATACAACAGGAAACATGAGTGTGCTGAGAAAAAAAGAACGGAGTTTCCTACACATACGGACCATATGTAGTTCATCTCTGCTTCTGAAACTGAAACAAACCACAGGTCCTCTAACATCCAATGCTTGTCAGTTAAGATGAGAAACGTGTGAGCTTCGTGAACGATGTAGTTCTTTGAGCTGAAAAGAAACTGCCCCTACCTGAAAGGAAGTCTTGCTTGTAGGAAGACTCAGAGCCTGGGATTTAACTCCATTTCTGAAGTGAAACACACAGCAGAGTTCTCATCCATTGATCACACCCTGCTTTACAGCAAGAAGCACGCTCTTGCTTTCTAGATGCTCTAAGACAGCATGAAACGTGAGTATGTTGAGAACAAAAGAACGATGTTTCCTAGACATACAGACCATATAGTCCAACTCTGCTTCTGAAACTGATACAAAGCACTGGTCCTCTAACATCCAATGCTTGTCAGTTAAGATGAGAAACGTGTGAGTTTCGTGAACGATGTAGTTCGTTTGAACTGTAAAGAAACTGCCCTTACCTGAAAGGAAGTCTTGCTTGTAGGAAGACTCAGATCCTGGGATTTAACTCCATTTCTGAAGTGAAACACACAGCATAGTTCGCATCCATAGATCACACTCTGCTTTAGAACAAGAAGCATGCTCTTGCTTTCTAGAGTCTCTAAGACAGCAGGAAAGGTGAGTGTGCTGAAAACAAAAGAACGGTGTTTCCTATACATACGAACCATATGTAATCCAACTCTGCTTCTGAACCTAATACAAAGCACTGGTTCTCTAACATCCAATGCTTGTCTGTTAAGATGAGAAACGTGTGAGCTTCGTGAACGATGTAGTTCGTTTGAGCTGAAAAGTGACTGCCCTTACATGAAACGAAGTCTTGCTTGTAGGAAGACACAGAGCCTGGGATTTAACTCCATTTATGAAGTAAAACAAACAGCATAGTTCTCATCAATGGATCACACTCTGCTTTAGAGCGAGAAGAACGCTCTTGCTTTCTAGAGTCTCTAATACAACAGGAAACATGAGTGTGCTGAGAAAAAAAGAACGGAGTTTCCTACACATACGGACCATATGTAGTTCATCTCTTCTTCTGAAACTGAAACAAACCACAGGTCCTCTAACATCCAATGCTTGTCAGTTAAGATGAGAAACGTGTGAGCTTCGTGAACGATGTAGTTCTTTGAGCTGAAAAGAAACTGCCCCTACCTGAAAGGAAGTCTTGCTTGTAGGAAGACTCAGAGCCTGGGATTTAACTCCATTTCTGAAGTGAAACACACAGCAGAGTTCTCATCCATTGATCTCACCCTGCTTTACAGCAAGAAGCATGCCCTTGCTTTCTAGACGCTCTAAGACAGCATGAAACGTGAGTATGTTGAGAACAAAAGAACGATGTTTCCTAGACATACAGACCATATAGTCCAACTCTGCTTCTGAAACTGATACAAAGCACTGGTCCTCTAACATCCAATGCTTGTCAGTTAAGATGAGAAACGTGTGAGCTTCGTGAACCATGTATTTCTTTGAGCTGAAAAGTGACTGCCCTTACCTGAAACGAAGTAGTGCTTGTAGGAAGACTCAGAGCCTGGATTTAACTCCATTTCTGAAGTGAAACACACAGCAGAGTTCTCATCCACTGATCACACTCTGCTTTAGAGCAAGACGCACGCTCTTGCTTTCTAGAGTCTCTAATACAGCAGGACACCTGAGTGTGCTCAAAACAAAAGAACGATGTTTCCTAAACAAACGGACCATATCTAGTCCAACTCTGCTTCTGAAACTGATACAAAGCACTGGTCCTCTAATATCAAATGCTTGTCAGTTAAGAGGAGAAATGTGTCAGTTTCGTGAACGATGTAGTTCTTTTGAGCTATAAGGAAACTGCCCTTACCTGAAAGGAAGTCTTACTTGTAGGAAGACTCAGAGCCTGGGATTTAACTCCATTTCTGAAGTGGAACACAGAGCATAGTTCTCATCCATTGATCACACTCTGCTTTAGAGCAAGAAGCACGCTCTTGCTTTCGAGAGGCTCTAAGACAACATGAAAAGTGATTGTGGTGAGAACAAAAGAACGATGTTGCCTACACATACGGACCATATGTAGTCCAAATCTGCTTCTGAAACTGATACAAAGCACTGGTCCTCTAACATCCAATGCTTGTCAGTTAAGATGAGAAACGTGTGAGTTTCGTGAACGATGTAGTTCCTTTTAGCTATAAAGAAACTGCCCTTATCTGAAAAGAAGTCTTGCTTGTAGAAGACTCAGAGCCTGGGATTTAACTCCATTTCTGAAGTGAAACACACAGCAGAGTTCTCATCCATTGATCACACTCTGCTTTAGAACAAGAAGTATGCTCTTGCACTCTAGAGTCTCTAAGATATCAGGAAACGTGAGTGTGCTGACAACAAAAGAATGGTGTTTCCTACACATACGGACCATATCTAGTCCAACTCTGCTTCTGAAACTGATACAAAGCACTGGTCCTCTAACATCCAATGCTTGTCAGTTAGGATGAGAAACGTGTGAGCTTCGTGAACGATGTAGTTCATTTGAGCTGTAAAGAAACTACCCTTACGTGAAACGAAGTCTTGCTTTTAGGAAGACTCAGAGCCTGGCATTTAACTCCATTTCTGAAGTGAAATACACAGCAGAGTTCTCATCCACTGATCACACTCTGCTTTAGAGCAAGAAGCACGCTCTTGCTTTCTAGAGTCTCTAAGACAGCAGGAAACATGTGTGCTGAGAACAAAAGAAGGATGTTTCCTACCCATAGGGACCATATCTAGTCCAACTCTGCTTCTGAAACTGATACAAAGCACTGGTCCTCTAACATCAAATGCTTGTCAGTTAAGAGGAGAATCGTGTGAGTTTCGTGAATGATGTAGTTCGTTTGAGCTATAAAGAAAATGCCCTTACCTGAAAGGAAGTCTTGCTTGAAGGAAGACACAGAGCCTGGGATTTAACTCCATTTATGAAGGAAAACAAACAGCATAGTTCTCATCAATGGATCACACTCTGCTTTAGAGCGAGAAGAACGCTCTTGCTTTCTAGAGTCTCTAATACAACAGGAAACGTGAGTGTGCTGAGAACAAAAGAACGGAGTTTCCTACACATACGGACCATATCTAGTTCAACTCTGCTTCTTAAACTGAAACAAACCACAGGTCCTCTAACACCCTATGCTTGTCAGTTAAGATGAGAAACGTGGGAGGTTCGTTAACAATGTAGTTCTTTTTAGATATAAAGAAACTGCCCTTACCTGAAACGAAGTCTTGTTTGTAGAAAGACTCAGAGCCTGGGATTTAACTCCATTCTGAAGTGAAACACACAGGAGTGTTCTCGTCCACTGATCACACTCTGCTTTGGAGTGAGAAGCACGCTCTTGCTTTCTAAAGTCTCTAAGACACCAGGAACCGTGAGTGTGTTGAGAACAAAAGAACGATGTTTTCTACACATCCAGACCATATCTAGTCAACTCTGCTTCTGAAACTGATACTAAGCACTGGTCCTCTAACATCTAATTCTTGTTATTTAAGATGAGAAACGTGTGAGCTTCGTGAACGATGTAGTTCGTTTGAGCTGAAAAGTGACTGCCCTTACCTGAAACGAAGGCTAGCATGTAGGAAGACACAGAGCCTGAGATTTAACTCCATTTCTGGAGTGAAACAAACAGCACACTTCTCATCCATGAAACACTCTCTGCTTTAGAGCAAGAAGCACACTCTTGCTTTCTAGAGTCTCTAATACATCAGGAAACGTGATTATGCTCAGAACAAAAGAACGGAGTTTCCTACACATACGGACCATATCTAGTTCACCTCTGCTTCTTAAACTGAAACAAACCACAGGTCCTCTAACATCCTATGCTTGTCAGTTAAGATGAGAAACGTGGGAGGTTCGTAAACAATGTAGTTCTTTTTAGATATAAAGAAACTGCCCTTACCTGAAACGAAGTCTTGTTTGTAGGAAGACTCAGAGCCTGGGATTTAACTCCATTTCTGAAGTGAAACACACAGCATAGTTCTCATCCATAGATCACACTCTGCTTTAGAACAAGAAGCATGCTCTTGTGTTCTAGAGTCTCTAAGACAGCAGGAAACGTAGTTATGCTGACAACAAAAGAACGATGTTTCCTACACATACGGACCATATGTAATCCAACTCTGCTTCTGAAACTGATACAAAGCACTGGTCCTCTAACATCCAATGCTTGTCTGTTAAGATGAGAAACGTGTGAGCTTCGTGAACGATGTAGTTCGTTTGAGCTGAAAAGTGACTGCCCTTACATGAAACGAATTCTTGCTTGTAGGAAGACACAGAGCCTGGGATTTAACTCCATTTATGAAGGAAAACAAACAGCATAGTTCTCATCAATGGATCACACTCTGCTTTAGAGCGAGAAGAACGCTCTTGCTTTCTAGAGTCTCTAATACAACAGGAAACATGAGTGTGCTGAGAAAAAAAGAACGGAGTTTCCTACACATACGGACCATATGTAGTTCATCTCTGCTTCTGAAACTGAAACAAACCACAGGTCCTCTAACATCCAATGCTTGTCAGTTAAGATGAGAAACGTGTGAGCTTTGTGAACGATGTAGTTCTTTGAGCTGAAAAGAAACTGCCCCTACCTGAAAGGAACTCTTGCTTGTAGGAAGACTCAGAGCCTGGGATTTAACTCCATTTCTGAATTGAAACACACAGCAGAGTTCTCATCCATTGATCACACCCTGCTTTACAGCAAGAAGCACGCTCTTGCTTTCTAGATGCTCTAAGACAGCATGAAACGTGAGTATGTTGAGAACAAAAGAACGATGTTTCCTAGACATACAGACCATATAGTCCAACTCTGCTTCTGAAACTGATACAAAGCACTGGTCCTCTAACATCCAATGCTTGTCAGTTAAGATGAGAAACGTGTGAGTTTCGTGAACGATGTAGTTCGTTTTAACTGTAAAGAAACTGCCCTTACCTGAAAGGAAGTCTTGCTTGTAGGAAGACTCAGATCCTGGGATTTAACTCCATTTCTGAAGTGAAACACACAGCATAGTTCGCATCCATAGATCACACTCTGCTTTAGAACAAGAAGCATGGTCTTGCTTTCTAGAGTCTCTAAGACAGCAGGAAAGGTGAGTGTGCTGAAAAAAAAAGAACGGTGTTTCCTATACATACGAACCATATGTAATCCAACTCTGCTTCTGAACCTAATACAAAGCACTGGTTCTCTAACATCCAATGCTTGTCTGTTAAGATGAGAAACTTGTGAGCTTCGTGAACGATGTAGTTCGTTTGAGCTGAAAAGTGACTGCCCTTACATGAAACGAAGTCTTGCTTGTAGAAAGACACAGAGCCTGGGATTTAACTCCATTTATGAAGGAAAACAAACAGCATAGTTCTCATCAATGGATCACACTCTGCTTTAGAGCGAGAAGAACGCTCTTGCTTTCTAGAGTCTCTAATACAACAGGAAACATGAGTGTGCTGAGAAAAAAAGAACGGAGTTTCCTACACATACGGACCATATGTAGTTCATCTCTGCTTCTGAAACTGAAACAAACCACAGGTCCTCTAACATCCAATGCTTGTCAGTTAAGATGAGAAACGTGTGAGCTTCGTGAACGATGTAGTTCTTTGAGCTGAAAAGAAACTGCCCCTACCTGAAAGGAAGTCTTGCTTGTAGGAAGACTCAGAGCCTGGGATTTAACTCCATTTCTGAAGTGAAACACACAGCAGAGTTCTCATCCATTGATCTCACCCTGCTTTACAGCAAGAAGCATGCCCTTGCTTTCTAGATGCTCTCAGACAGCATGAAACGTGAGTATGTTGAGAACAAAAGAACGATGTTTCCTAGACATACAGACCATATAGTCCAACTCTGCTTCTGAAACTGATACAAAGCACTGGTCCTCTAACATCCAATGCTTGTCAGTTAAGATGAGAAACGTGTGAGTTTCGTGAACGATGTAGTTCGTTTGAACTGTAAAGAAACTGCCCTTACCTGAAAGGAAGTCTTGCTTGTAGGAAGACTCAGAGCCTGGGATTTAACTCCATTTCTGAAGTGAAACACACAGCATAGTTCTCATCCATAGATCACACTCTGCTTTAGAACAAGAAGCATGCTCTTGCTTTCTAGAGTCTCTAAGACAGCAGGAAAGGTGAGTGTGCTGAAAACAAAAGAACGGTGTTTCCTATACATACGGACCATATGTAATCCAACTCTGCTTCTGAACCTAATACAAAGCACTGGTTCTCTAACATCCAATGCTTGTCTGTTAAGATGAGAAACGTATGAGCTTCATGAACTATGTAGTTCTTTTGAGCTGTAATAAAACTGCCCTTACCTGAAATGAAGTCTTGTTTGTAGGAAGACTCAGAGCCTGGAATTTAACTCCCTTTCTGAAGTGAAACACACAGCAGTGTTATCTTCC
The DNA here is from genome assembly GCA_949786385.1 of Onychomys leucogaster. NCBI lineage: Eukaryota > Metazoa > Chordata > Mammalia > Rodentia > Cricetidae > Onychomys > Onychomys leucogaster. The sequence continues at coordinate 2,312,055 of CATKUP010000056.1, forward strand.
ATTGTTCACACCCTGCTTTACAGCAAGAAGCACGCTCTTGCTTTCTAGATGCTCTAAGACAGCATGAAACGTGAGTATGTTGAGAACAAAAGAACGATGTTTCCTAGACATACAGACCATATAGTCCAACTCTGCTTCTGAAACTGATACAAAGCACTGGTCCTCTAACATCCAATGCTTGTCAGTTAAGATGAGAAACGTGTGAGTTTCTTGAACGATGTAGTTCCTTTGAGCTATAAAGAAACTGCCCCTACCTGAAAGGAAGTCTTCTTGTAGGAAGAATAAGAGCCTGGGATTTAACTCCATTTCTGAAGTGAAACACACAGCAGAGTTCTCATCCGTGAAACACACTCTGCTTTAGAGCAAGAAGCACGCTCTTCCTTTCTAGATTCTCCAATACAGCAGGAAAGTTGATTATGCTCAGAACAAATGAACTGTGTTTCCTCCACATAGAGACCATATCTAGTCCAACTCTGCTTCTGCAACTGATACAAAGCACTGGTCCTCTAACACCCAATGCTTGTCAGTTAAGATGAGATTTGTGTGACCTTCGTGAACGATGTAGTTCGTTTGAGCTGAAAGTGACTGCCCTTACCTGAAACGAAGTCTTGCTTGTAGGAAGACACAGAGCCTGGGATTTAACTCCATTTCTGAAGTGAAACACACAGCAGAGTTCTCAACCATTGACCACACTCTGCTTTAGAACAAGAAGCATGCTCTTGCTTTCTAGAGTCTCTAATAAAGCAGGAAACCTGAGTGTGCTCAGAACAAAAGAACGGTGTTTCCTACACATAGGGACCATATGTAGTTCATCTCTTCTTCTGAAACTGAAACAAACCACAGGTCCTCTAACATCAAATGCTTGTCAGTTAAGAGGAGAATCGTGTGAGTTTCGTGAATGATGTAGTTCGTTTGAGCTATAAAGAAAATGCCCTTACCTGAAAGGAAGTCTTGCTTGAAGGAAGACACAGAGCCTGGGATTTAACTCCATTTAAGAAGGAAAACAAACAGCATAGTTCTCATCAATGGATCACACTCTGCTTTAGAGCGAGAAGAACGCTCTTGCATTCTAGAGTCTCTAATACAACAGGAAACGTGAGTGTGCTGAGAACAAAAGAACGGAGTTTCCTACACATACGGACCATATCTAGTTCAACTCTGCTTCTTAAACTGAAACAAACCACATGTCCTCTAACATCCTATGCTTGTCAGTTAAGATGAGAAACGTGGGAGGTTCGTAAACAATGTAGTTCTTTTTAGATATAAAGAAACTGCCCTTACCTGAAACGAAGTCTTGTTTGTAGAAAGACTCAGAGCCTGGGATTTAACTCCATTCTGAAGTGAAACACACAGGAGTGTTCTCGTCCACTGATCACACTCTGCTTTGGAGTGAGAAGCACGCTCTTGCTTTCAAAAGTCTCTAAGACAACAGGAACCGTGAGTGTGTTGAGAACAAAAGAACGATGTTTCCTACACATCCAGACCATATCTAGTCAACTCTGCTTCTGAAACTGATACTAAGCACTGGTCCTCTAACATCTAATTCTTGTTAGTTAAGATGAGAATCGTGTGAGCTTCGTGAACGATGTAGTTCGTTTGAGCTGAAAAGTGACTGCCCTTACCTGAAACGAAGGCTAGCATGTAGGAAGACACAGAGCCTGAGATTTAACTCCATTTCTGGAGTGAAACAAACAGCACACTTCTCATCCATGAAACACTCTCTGCTTTAGAGCAAGAAGCACGCTCTTGCTTTCTAGAGTCTCTAATACATCAGGAAACGTTATTATGCTCAGAACAAAAGAACGGAGTTTCCTACACATACGGACCATATCTAGTTCACCTCTGCTTCTTAAACTGAAACAAACCACAGGTCCTCTAACATCCTATGCTTGTCAGTTAAGATGAGAAACGTGGGAGGTTCGTAAACAATATAGTTCTTTTTAGATATAAAGAAACTGCCCTTACCTGAAACGAAGTCTTGTTTGTAGGAAGACTCAGAGCCTGGGATTTAACTCCATTTCTGAAGTGAAACACACAGCATAGTTCTCATCCATAGATCACACTCTGCTTTAGAACAAGAAGCATGCTCTTGTGTTCTAGAGTCTCTAAGACAGCAGGAAATGTAGGTATGCTGAGAACAAAAGAACGATGTTTCCTACACATACGGACCATATGTAATCCAACTCTGCTTCTGAAACTGATACAAAGCACTGGTCCTCTAACATCCAATGCTTGTCTGTTGAGATGAGAAACGTGTGAGCTTCGTGAACGATGTAGTTCGTTTGAGCTGAAAAGTGACTGCCCTTACATGAAACGAATTCTTGCTTGTAGGAAGACACAGAGCCTGGGATTTAACTCCATTTATGAAGGAAAACAAACAGCATAGTTCTCATCAATGGATCACACTCTGCTTTAGAGCGAGAAGAACGCTCTTGCTTTCTAGAGTCTCTAATACAACAGGAAACATGAGTGTGCTGAGAAAAAAAGAACGGAGTTTCCTACACATACGGACCATATGTAGTTCATCTCTGCTTCTGAAACTGAAACAAACCACAGGTCCTCTAACATCCAATGCTTGTCAGTTAAGATGAGAAACGTGTGAGCTTTGTGAACGATGTAGTTCTTTGAGCTGAAAAGAAACTGCCCCTACCTGAAAGGAACTCTTGCTTGTAGGAAGACTCAGAGCCTGGGATTTAACTCCATTTCTGAAGTGAAACACACAGCAGAGTTCTCATCCATTGATCACACCCTGCTTTACAGCAAGAAGCACGCTCTTGCTTTCTAGATGCTCTAAGACAGCATGAAACGTGAGTATGTTGAGAACAAAAGAACGATGTTTCCTAGACATACAGACCATATAGTCCAACTCTGCTTCTGAAACTGATACAAAGCACTGGTCCTCTAACATCCAATGCTTGTCAGTTAAGATGATAAACGTGTGAGTTTCGTGAACGATGTAGTTCGTTTGAACTGTAAAGAAACTGCCCTTACCTGAAAGGAAGTCTTGCTTGTAGGAAGACTCAGATCCTGGGATTTAACTCCATTTCTGAAGTGAAACATACAGCATAGTTCGCATCCATAGATCACACTCTGCTTTAGAACAAGAAGCATGGTCTTGCTTTCTAGAGTCTCTAAGACAGCAGGAAAGGTGAGTGTGCTGAAAACAAAAGAACGGTGTTTCCTATACATACGAACCATATGTAATCCAACTCTGCTTCTGAACCTAATACAAAGCACTGGTTCTCTAACATCCAATGCTTGTCTGTTAAGATGAGAAACTTGTGAGCTTCGTGAACGATGTAGTTCGTTTGAGCTGAAAAGTGACTGCCCTTACATGAAACGAAGTCTTGCTTGTAGGAAGACACAGAGCCTGGGATTTAACTCCATTTATGAAGTAAAACAAACAGCATAGTTCTCATCAATGGATCACACTCTGCTTTAGAGCGAGAAGAACGCTCTTGCTTTCTAGAGTCTCTAATACAACAGGAAACATGAGTGTGCTGAGAAAAAAAGAACGGAGTTTCCTACACATACGGACCATATGTAGTTCATCTCTGCTTCTGAAACTGAAACAAACCACAGGTCCTCTAACATCCAATGCTTGTCAGTTATGATGAGAAACGTGTGAGCTTCGTGAACGATGTAGGTCTTTGAGCTGAAAAGAAACTGCCCCTACCTGAAAGGAAGTCTTGCTTGTAGGAAGACTCAGAGCCTGGGATTTAACTCCATTTCTGAAGTGAAACACACAGCAGAGTTCTCATCCATTGATCTCACCCTGCTTTACAGCAAGAAGCATGCCCTTGCTTTCTAGATGCTCTAAGACAGCATGAAACGTGAGTATGTTGAGAACAAAAGAACGATGTTTCCTAGACATACAGACCATATAGTCCAACTCTGCTTCTGAAACTGATACAAAGCACTGGTCCTCTAACATCCAATGCTTGTCAGTTAAGATGAGAAACGTGTGAGTTTCGTGAACGATGTAGTTCGTTTGAACTGTAAAGAAACTGCCCTTACCTGAAAGGAAGTCTTGCTTGTAGGAAGACTCAGAGCCTGGGATTTAACTCCATTTCTGAAGTGAAACACACAGCATAGTTCTCATCCATAGATCACACTCTGCTTTAGAACAAGAAGCATGCTCTTGCTTTCTAGAGTCTCTAAGACAGCAGGAAAGGTGAGTGTGCTGAAAACAAAAGAACGGTGTTTCCTATACATACGGACCATATGTAATCCAACTCTGCTTCTGAACCTAATACAAAGCACTGGTTCTCTAACATCCAATGCTTGTCTGTTAAGATGAGAAACGTATGAGCTTCATGAACTATGTAGTTCTTTTGAGCTGTAATAAAACTGCCCTTACCTGAAATGAAGTCTTGTTTGTAGGAAGCCTCAGAGCCTGGAATTTAACTCCCTTTCTGAAGTGAAACACACAGCAGTGTTATCTTCCATTGTTCACACCCTGCTTTACAGCAAGAAGCACGCTCTTGCTTTCTAGATGCTCTAAGACAGCATGAAACGTGAGTATGTTGAGAACAAAAGAACGATGTTTCCTAGACATACAGACCATATAGTCCAACTCTGCTTCTGAAACTGATACAAAGCACTGGTCCTCTAACATCCAATGCTTGTCAGTTAAGATGAGAAACGTGTGAGTTTCTTGAACGATGTAGTTCTTTGAGCTATAAAGAAACTGCCCCTACCTGAAAGGAAGTCTTGCTTGTAGGAAGAATAAGAGCCTGGGATTTAACTCCATTTCTGAAGTGAAACACACAGCAGAGTTCTCATCTGTGAAACACACTCTGCTTTAGAACAAGAAGCACGCTCTTCCTTTCTAGATTCTCCAATACAGCAGGAAAGTTGATTATGCTCAGAACAAATGAACTGTGTTTCCTCCACATAGAGACCATATCTAGTCCAACTCTGCTTCTGCAACTGATACAAAGCACTGGTCCTCTAACATCCAATGCTTGTCAGTTAAGATGAGATTTGTGTGACCTTCGTGAACGATGTAGTTCGTTTGAGCTGAAAGTGACTGCCCTTACCTGAAACGAAGTCTTGCTTGTAGGAAGACACAGAGCCTGGGATTTAACTCCATTTCTGAAGTGAAACACACAGCAGAGTTCTCATCCATTGACCACACTCTGCTTTAGAACAAGAAGCATGCTCTTGCTTTCTAGAGTCTCTAATAAAGCAGGAAACCTGAGTGTGCTCAGAACAAAAGAACGGTGTTTCCTACACATAGGGACCATATGTAGTTCATCTCTTCTTCTGAAACTGAAACAAACCACAGGTCCTCTAACATCCAATGCTTGTCAGTTAAGATGAGAAACGTGTGAGCTTCGTGAACCATGTATTTCTTTGAGCTGAAAAGTGACTGCCCTTACCTGAAACGAAGTAGTGCTTGTAGGAAGATTCAGAGCCTGGATTTAACTCCATTTCTGAAGTGAAACACACAGCAGAGTTCTCATCCACTGATCACACTCTGCTTTAGAGCAAGACGCACGCTCTTGCTTTCTAGAGTCTCTAATACAGCAGGACACCTGAGTGTGCTCAAAACAAAAGAACAATGTTTCCTAAACAAACGGACCATATCTAGTCCAACTCTGCTTCTGAAACTGATACAAAGCACTGGTCCTCTAATATCAAATGCTTGACAGTTAAGAGGAGAAATGTGTCAGTTTCGTGAACGATGTAGTTCTTTTGAGCTATAAGGAAACTGCCCTTACCTGAAAGGAAGTCTTACTTGTAGGAAGACTCAGAGCCTGGGATTTAACTCCATTTCTGAAGTGGAACACAGAGCATAGTTCTCATCCATTGATCACACTCTGCTTTAGAGCAAGAAGCACGCTCTTGCTTTCGAGAGGCTCTAAGACAACATGAAAAGTGATTGTGGTGAGAACAAAAGAACGATGTTGCCTACACATACGGACCATATGTAGTCCAAATCTGCTTCTGAAACTGATACAAAGCACTGGTCCTCTAACATCCAATGCTTGTCAGTTAAGATGAGAAACGTGGGAGGTTCGTAAACAATGTAGTTCTTTTTAGATATAAAGAAACTGCCCTTACCTGAAACGAAGTCTTGTTTGTAGGAAGACTTAGAGCCTGGGATTTAACTCCATTTCTGAAGTGAAACACACAGCATAGTTCTCATCCATAGATCACACTCTGCTTTAGAACAAGAAGCATGCTCTTGTGTTCTAGAGTCTCTAAGACAGCAGGAAACGTAGGTATGCTGAGAACAAAAGAACGATGTTTCCTACACATACGGACCATATGTAATCCAACTCTGCTTCTGAAACTGATACAAAGCACTGGTCCTCTAACATCCAATTCTTGTCTGTTAAGATGAGAAACGTGTGAGCTTCGTGAACGATGTAGTTCGTTTGAGCTGAAAAGTGACTGCCCTTACATGAAACGAATTCTTGCTTGTAGGAAGACACAGAGCCTGGGATTTAACTCCATTTATGAAGGAAAACAAACAGCATAGTTCTCATCAATGGATCACACTCTGCTTTAGAGCGAGAAGAACGCTCTTGCTTTCTAGAGTCTCTAATACAACAGGAAACATGAGTGTGCTGAGAAAAAAAGAACGGAGTTTCCTACACATACGGACCATATGTAGTTCATCTCTGCTTCTGAAACTGAAACAAACCACAGGTCCTCTAACATCCAATGCTTGTCAGTTAAGATGAGAAACGTGTGAGCTTTGTGAACGATGTAGTTCTTTGAGCTGAAAAGAAACTGCCCCTACCTGAAAGGAACTCTTGCTTGTAGGAAGACTCAGAGCCTGGGATTTAACTCCATTTCTGAAGTGAAACACACAGCAGAGTTCTCATCCATTGATCACACCCTGCTTTACAGCAAGAAGCACGCTCTTGCTTTCTAGATGCTCTAAGACAGCATGAAACGTGAGTATGTTGAGAACAAAAGAACGATGTTTCCTAGACATACAGACCATATAGTCCAACTCTGCTTCTGAAACTGATACAAAGCACTGGTCCTCTAACATCCAATGCTTGTCAGTTAAGATGATAAACGTGTGAGTTTCGTGAACGATGTAGTTCGTTTGAACTGTAAAGAAACTGCCCTTACCTGAAAGGAAGTCTTGCTTGTAGGAAGACTCAGATCCTGGGATTTAACTCCATTTCTGAAGTGAAACATACAGCATAGTTCGCATCCATAGATCACACTCTGCTTTAGAACAAGAAGCATGGTCTTGCTTTCTAGAGTCTCTAAGACAGCAGGAAAGGTGAGTGTGCTGAAAACAAAAGAACGGTGTTTCCTATACATACGAACCATATGTAATCCAACTCTGCTTCTGAACCTAATACAAAGCACTGGTTCTCTAACATCCAATGCTTGTCTGTTAAGATGAGAAACTTGTGAGCTTCGTGAACGATGTAGTTCGTTTGAGCTGAAAAGTGACTGCCCTTACATGAAACGAAGTCTTGCTTGTAGGAAGACTCAGATCCTGGGATTTAACTCCATTTCTGAAGTGAAACACACAGCAGAGTTCTCATCTGTGAAACACACTCTGCTTTAGAGCAAGAAGCACGCTCTTCCTTTCTAGATTCTCCAATACAGCAGGAAAGTTGATTATGCTCAGAACAAATGAACTGTGTTTCCTCCACATAGAGACCATATCTAGTCCAACTCTGCTTCTGCAACTGATACAAAGCACTGGTCCTCTAACATCCAATGCTTGTCAGTTAAGATGAGATTTGTGTGACCTTCGTGAATGATGTAGTTCGTTTGAGCTGAAAGTGACTGCCCTTACCTGAAACGAAGTCTTGCTTGTAGGAAGACACAGAGCCTGGGATTTAACTCCATTTCTGAAGTGAAACACACAGCAGAATTCTCATCCATTGACCACACTCTGCTTTAGAACAAGAAGCATGCTCTTGCTTTCTAGAGTCTCTAATAAAGCAGGAAACCTGAGTGTGCTCAGAACAAAAGAACGGTGTTTCCTACACATAGGGACCATATGTAGTTCATCTCTTCTTCTGAAACTGAAACAAACCACAGGTCCTCTAACATCCAATGCTTGTCAGTTAAGATGAGAAACGTGTGAGCTTCGTGAACAATGTATTTCTTTGAGCTGAAAAGTGACTGCCCTTACCTGAAACGAAGTAGTGCTTGTAGGAAGACTCAGAGCCTGGATTTAACTCCATTTCTGAAGTGAAACACACAGCAGAGTTCTCATCCACTGATCACACTCTGCTTTAGAGCAAGACGCACGCTCTTGCTTTCTAGAGTCTCTAATACAGCAGGACACCTGAGTGTGCTCAAAACAAAAGAACGATGTTTCCTAAACAAACGGACCATATCTAGTCCAACTCTGCTTCTGAAACTGATACAAAGCACTGGTCCTCTAATATCAAATGCTTGTCAGTAAAGAGGAGAAATGTGTCAGTTTCGTGAACGATGTAGTTCCTTTGTGCTATAAGGAAACTGCCCTTACCTGAAAGGAAGTCTTACTTGTAGGAAGACTCAGAGCCTGGGATTTAACTCCATTTCTGAAGTGGAACACAGAGCATAGTTCTCATCCATTGATCACACTCTGCTTTAGAGCAAGAAGCACGCTCTTGCTTTCGAGAGGCTCTAAGACAACATGAAAAGTGATTGTGCTGAGAACAAAAGAACGATGTTGCCTACACATACGGACCATATGTAGTCCAAATCTGCTTCTGAAACTGATACAAAGCACTGGTCCTCTAACATCCAATGCTTGTCAGTTAAGATGAGAAACGTGTGAGTTTCGTGAACCATGTAGTTCCTTTGAGCTATAAAGAAACTGCCCTTATCTGAAAGGAAGTCTTGCTTGTAGGAAGACTCAGAGCCTGGGATTTAACTCCATTTCTGAAGTGAAACACACAGCAGAGTTCTCATCCATTGATCACACTCTGCTTTAGAACAAGAAGTATGCTCTTGCACTCTAGAGTCTCTAAGATATCAGGAAACGTGAGTGTGCTGACAACAAAAGAATGGTGTTTCCTACACATACGGACCATATCTAGTCCAACTCTGCTTCTGAAACTGATACAAAGCACTGGTCCTCTAACATCCAATGCTTGTCAGTTAGGATGAGAAACGTGTGAGCTTCGTGAACGATGTAGTTCATTTGAGCTGTAAAGAAACTACCCTTACCTGAAACGAAGTCTTGCTTTTAGGAAGACTCAGAGCCTGGCATTTAACTCCATTTCTGAAGTGAAACACACAGCAGAGTTCTCATCCACTGATCACACTCTGCTTTAGAGCAAGAAGCACGCTCTTGCTTTCTAGAGTCTCTAAGACAGCAGGAAACGTGTGTGCTGAGAACAAAAGAAGGATGTTTCCTACCCATAGGGACCATATCTAGTCCAACTCTGCTTCTGAAACTGATACAAAGCACTGGTCCTCTAACATCAAATGCTTGTCAGTTAAGAGGAGAATCGTGTGAGTTTCGTGAATGATGTAGTTCGTTTGAGCTATAAAGAAAATGCCCTTACCTGAAAGGAAGTCTTGCTTGAAGGAAGACACAGAGCCTGGGATTTAACTCCATTTATGAAGGAAAACAAACAGCATAGTTCTCATCAATGGATCACACTCTGCTTTAGAGCGAGAAGAACGCTCTTGCTTTCTAGAGTCTCTAATACAACAGGAAACGTGAGTGTGCTGAGAACAAAAGAACGGAGTTTCCTACACATACGGACCATATCTAGTTCAACTCTGCTTCTTAAACTGAAACAAACCACAGGTCCTCTAACATCCTATGCTTGTCAGTTAAGATGAGAAACGTGGGAGGTTCGTAAACAATGTAGTTCTTTTTAGATATAAAGAAACTGCCCTTACCTGAAACGAAGTCTTGTTTGTAGAAAGACTCAGAGCCTGGGATTTAACTCCATTCTGAAGTGAAACACACAGGAGTGTTCTCGTCCACTGATCACACTCTGCTTTGGAGTGAGAAGCAAGCTCTTGCTTTCTAGAGGCTCTAAGACAACATGAAACGTGAATGTGCTGAGAACAAAAGAACGAAGATGCCTATACATACGGACCATATCTAGTTCAACACTGCTTCAGAAACTGAAACAAACCACAGGTCCTCTAACATCCAATTGTTGTCAGTTAAGATGAGAAACGTGTGAGCTTCATGAACGATGTAGTTCGTTTGAGCTGAAAAGTGACTGCCCTTACATGAAACGAAGTCTTGCTTGTAGGAAGACACAGAGCCTGGGATTTAACTCCATTTCTGAAGGGAAACACACAGCATAGTTCTCATGCATGGATCACACTCTGCTTTAGAGCAAGAAGCACACTCTTGCTTTCTAGAGGCTCTAGGAGGGCATGAAACGTGAGTGTGCTGAAAACAAAAGAAGGATGTTTCCTACACATACGGACCATATCTAGTCCAACTCTGCCTCTGAAACTGACACAAAGCACTGGAGCTCTGACATCCAATGCTTGTCACTTAAGATGAGAAAAGTGTGAGCTTCGAGAACGATGTAGATCGTTTGAGCTGAAAAGTGACTGCCCTTACCTGAAATGAAGTCTTGCTTGTAGGAAGACTCAGAGCCTGGGATTTAACTCCATTTCTGAAGTGAAACACACAGCAGAATTCTCATCCATTGATCACACTCTGCTTTAGAGCAAGAAGCACACTCTTGCTTTCAAGAGGCTCTAAGACAACATGAAATGTGAATGTGCTGAGAACAAAAGAACGAAGTTGCTTACACATAGGGACCATATGTAATGCAAATCTGCTTCTGAAACTGATACAAAGCACTGGTCCTCTATCATCCAATGCTTGTCAGTTAAGATGAGAATCGTGTGAGTTTCGTGAACGATGTAGTTCGTTTGAGCTGAAAAGTGACTGCCCTTACCTGAAAGGAAGTCTTGCTTGTAGGAAGACTCAGAGCCTGGGATTTAACTCCATTTCTGATGTGAAACACACAGCAGAGTTCTCATCCATTGATCACACTCTGCTTTAGAACAAGAAGTATGCTCTTGCCCTCTAGAGTTCTAAGACATCAGGACACGTGAGTGTGCTGAGAACAAAAGAACGATGTTGCCTACACATATGGACCATATGTAGTGCAAATCTGCTTCTGAAACTGATACAAAGCATTGGTCCTATAACATCCAATTCTTGTCAGTTAAGATGAGAAATGTGTGAGCTTTCTGAACAATGTAGTTCCTTTGAGCTGAAGAGTGACTGTTCTTACCTGAAAAGAAGTCTTGCTTGTAGGAAGACACTGAGCCTGGGATTTAACTCCGTTTCTGAAGGGAAACACACAGCATAGTTATCATCCATGAATCACACTCTGCTTTAGAGCGAGAAGCACGCTCTTGCTTTCTAAAGTCTCTAATACAGCAGGAAATCTGAGTGTGCTCAGAATAAAAGAATCGTGTTGCCTACACATACAGACTATATCTAGTTCATCTCTGCTTCTGAAACTGATACAAAGCATTGGTCCTCTATCATCCAATGCTTGTCAGTTAAGATGAGAAACGTGTGAGCTTCGTGAACAATGTAGTTTCTTTGAGATGAAAAGTGACTGCCCTTATCTGAAAAGAAGTCTTGCTTGTAGGAAGACACAGAGCCTGGGATTTAACTCAATTTCTGAAGGGAAACACACAGCACAGTTATCATCCATGGATCATTCTCTGCTTTAGAGCAAGAAGAACGCTCTTGCTTTCTATAGTCTCTAAAACAGCAGGAAACGTGAGTGTGCTCAGAACAAAATAACGGTGTTTCCTACACATACGACCATATCTAGTTCAACACTGCTTCTGAAACTGAAACAAACCACAGGTCCTCTAACATCCAATGCTTGTCATTTAACATGAGAAACGTGTGAGCTTCGTGAACGTTTTAGTTCATTTGAGCTGTAAAGAAACTGCCCTTACGTGAAATGAAGTCTTGCTTTTAGGAAGACTCAGAGCCTGGGAATTAACTCCATTTCTGAAGGGAAACACACAGCAGAGTTCTCATCCACTGATCACACTCTGCTTTAGAGCGAGAAGCACGTTCTTGCGTTCTAGAATCTCTAAGACAGCAGGAAATGTGAGTGTGATGAGAACAAAAGAAGGATGTTTGCTACACATACGGACCATATCTAGTCCAACTCTGCATCTGAAACTGATACAAAGCACTGGTCCACTAACATCCAATCCTTGTCAGTTAAGATGAGAAACGTGTGAGCTTCGTGAACGATGTAGTGCGTTTGAGCTGAAAAGTGACTGCCCTTACCTGAAACGAAGTCTTGCTTGTAGGAAGACTCAGAGCCTGGGATTTAACTCCATTTTTGAAGTGAAACAAACAGCAGAGTTCTCATCCATGAAACACACTCTGCTTTAGAGCAAGAAGCACGCTCTTCCTTTCTAGATTCTCCAATACAGCAGGAAAGGTGATTATGCTCAGAACAAATGAACTGTGTTTCCTCCACGTACAGACCATATCTAGTCCAACTCTGCTTCTAAAACTGATACAAAGCACTGGTCCTCTAACATCCAATGCTTGTCAGTTAAGATGAGAAATGTGTGAGCTTCGTGAATGATGTAGTGCGTTTGAGCTGAAAAGTGACTGCCCTTACCTGAAATGAAGTCTTGCATGTAGGAAGACACAGAGCCTGGGATTTAACTCCATTTCTGAAGGGAAACACACAGCATAGTTATCATCCATGAATCACACTCTGATTTAGAGTGAGAAGCACGCTCTTGCTTTCTAAAGTCTCTAATAAGGCAGGAAATCAGAGTGTGCTCAGAACAAAAGAATCGTGTTGCTGACAAATACGGACTATATCTAGTGCATCTCTGCTTCTGAAACTGATACAAAGCATTGGTCCTCCAATGCTTGTCAGTTAAGATGAGAAACGTGTGAGTTTCGTGAACGATGTAGTTTGTTTGAGCTGAAAAGTGACTGCCCTTATCTGAAACAAAATAGTGCTTGTAGGAAGACACAGAGCATGGGATTTAACTCCATTTCTGAAGGGAAACACACAGCAGAGTTCTCATCCATGGATCACACTCTGCTTTAGAGAAAGAAGGACGCTCTTGCTTTCTAGAGTCTCTAAGACAGCAGGAAACATGAGTGTGCTGAAAACAAAAGAACGGTGATTCCTACACATACGGACCATATCTAGTACAACTCTGCCTCTGAAATTGATACAAAGCACAGGTTTTCTAACATCCAATGCTTGTCATTTAAGATGAGAAACGTGTGAGCTTTGTGAACGATGTAGTTCGTTTGAGCTGAAAAGTGACTGCCCTTACCTGAAACGATGTCTTGCTTCTAGGAAGAAACAGACCCTGAGATTTAACTCCATTTCTGAAGGGAAACACACAGCATAGTTCTCATCCATGGATCACACTCTGCTTTAGAGCAAGAAGGACGCTCTTGCTTTCTAGAATCTCTAAATCAGCAGGAAACTTGAGTGTGCTCAGAACAAATAAACAGTGTTTCCTACACATACGGACCATATCTAGTTCAACACTGCATCTGAAACTGAAACAAACCACAGGTCCTCTAACATCCAATGCTTGTCATTTAAGATGAGAAACGTGTGAGCTTCGTGAACGATTTAGTTCGTTTGAGCTGTAAAGAAACTGCCCTTATGTGAAAAGAAGTCTTGCTTTTAGGAAGACTCAGAGCCTGGGAATTAACTCCATTTCTGAAGTGAAACACACAGCAGAGTTCTCATCCACTGATCACACTCTGCTTTAGAGCGAGAAGCATGAACTTGCTTTCTTGTGTCTCTAAGACAGCAGGAAATGTGTGTGCTGAGAACAAAAGAAGGATGTTTCCTACACATACGGACCATATCTAGTCCAACACTGCATCTGAAACTGATACAAAGCACTGGTCCACTAACATCCAATGCTTGTCAGTTAAGATGAGAAACGTGTGAGCTTCGTGAACGATGTAGTGCGTTTGAGCTGAAAAGTGACTGCCCTTACCTGAAACGAAGTCTTGCTTGTAGGAAGACACAGAGCCTGTGCTTTAACTCCATTTCTGAAGAGAAAAACACAGCATAGTTCTCATCCATGGATCACACTCTGCTTTAGAGCGAGAAGCACGAACTTGCTTTCTAGAGTCTCTAAGACAGCAGGAAACGTGTGTGCTGTGAACAAAAGAAGGATGTTTCCTACACATACGGACCATATCTAGTCCAACTCTGCTTCTGAAACTGATACAAAGCACTGGTCCTCTAACATCCAATGCTTGTCAGTTAAGATGAGAAATGTGTGAGCTTTGTGAATGATGTAGTGCGTTTGAGCTGAAAAGTGACTGCCCTTACCTGAAATGAAGTCTTGCATGTAGGAAGACACAGAGCCTGGGATTTAACGCCATTTCTGAAGGGAAACACACAGCATAGTTATCATCCATGAATCACACTCTGCTTTAGAGTGAGAAGCACGCTCTTGCTTTCTAAAGTCTCTAATAAGGCAGGAAATCTGAGTGTGCTCAGAACAAAAGAATCGTGTTGCTGACAAATACGGACTATATCTAGTGCATCTCTGATTCTGAAACTGATACAAAGCATTGGTGCTCCAATGCTTGTCAGTTAAGATGAGAAACGTGTGAGTTTCGTGAACGATGTAGTTTGTTTGAGCTGAAAAGTGACTGCCCTTATCTGAAACAAAATAGTGCTTGTAGGAAGACACAGAGCATGGGATTTAACTCCATTTCTGAAGGGAAACACACAGCAGAGTTCTCATCCATGGATCACACTCTGCCTTAGAGAAAGAAGGACGCTCTTGCTTTCTAGAGTCTCTAAGACAGCAGGAAACATGAGTGTGCTGAAAACAAAAGAACGGTGATTCCTACACATACGGACCATATCTAGTACAACTCTGCCTCTGAAATTGATACAAAGAACAGGTTCTCTAACATCCAATGCTTGTCATTTAAGATGAGAAACGTGTGAGCTTTGTGAACGATGTAGTTCGTTTGAGCGGAAAAGTGACTGCCCTTACCTGAAACGATGTCTTGCTTCTAGGAAGAAACAGACCCTGAGATTTAACTCCATTTCTGAAGGGAAACACACAGCATAGTTCTCATCCATGGATCACACTCTGCTTTAGAGCAAGAAGGACGCTCTTGCTTTCTAGAATCTCTAAATCAGCAGGAAACTTGAGTGTGCTCAGAACAAATAAACAGTGTTTCCTACACATACGGATCATATTTAGTTCATCTCTGCTTCTGAAACTGAAAAAAACCAGAGGTCCTCTAACATCCAATGATTGTCAGTTAAGATGCGAAATGTGTGAGCTTCGTGAACTATGTAGTTCGTTTGAGCTGTAAAGTAACTGCCCTTACCTGAAAAGAATTCTTGCTTTAGGAAGACTCAAAGCCTGTGATTCAACTCCTTTTCTGAAGTGAAACACACAGCAGAGTTCTCATCCATTGATCACACTCTGCTTTAGAACAAGAAGTATGCTCTTGCCCTCTAGAGTCTCTAAGACATCAGGAAACGTAGTGTGCTGAGAACAAAAGAACGATGTTGCCTACACATATGGACCATATGTAGTGCAAATCTGCTTCTGAAACTGATACAAAGCATTGGTCCTCTAACATCCAATGCTTGTCATTTAAGATGAGAAATGTGTGAGCTTTCTGAACAATGTAGTTCCTTTGAGCTGAAAAGTGACTGTTCTTACCTGAAAAGAAGTGTTGCTTGTAGGAAGACACAGAGCCTTGGATTTAACTCAATTTTTGAAGTGAAACACACAGCAGAGTTCTCATCCACTAATCACACTCTGCTTTAGAGCGAGAAACACGCTCTTGCTTTGTAGAGTCTCTAAGACTGCAGGAAAGGTGATCGTGATGAGAAAAAAAGAACGGTGTTTCCTATACATACGGACCACATCTAGTCGAACTCTGCTTCTGAAACTGATACAAAGCACTGGTGCACTGACATCCAATGCTTGTCAGTTAAGATGAGAAACGTGTGAGCTTCGTGAACGATCTAGTTCGTTTGAGATGACAAATGACTGCCCTTACCTGAAACGAAGTCTTGCTTGTAGGAAGACACAGAGCCTAGGATTTAACACTATTTCTGATGGGAAACATACAGCATAATTCTCATCCATGGATCACACTCTGCTTTAGAGCGAGAATAACGCTGTTGCTTTCTAGAGTCTCTAATACAGCAAGACACCTGAGTGTGCTCAAAACAAAAGAACAATGTTTCCTAAACTTACGGACCATATCTAGTCCAACTCTGCTTCTGAAACTGATACAAAGCACTGGTCCTCTAACATCAAATGTTGTCAGTTAAGAGGAGAAACGTTTGAGTTTCGTGTACAGTGCAGTTCGTTTGAGCTATAAAGAAACTGCCCTTACCTGAAAGGAAGTCTTGCTTGAAGAAAGACTCAGAGCCTGGGATTTAACTCCATTTCTGAAGTGAAACACACAGCAGAGTTCTCATCCATTGATCACACTCTGCTTTAGAACAAGAAGTATGCTGTTGCCCTCTAGAGTCTCTAAGATATCAGGAAACGTGAGTGTGCTGAGAACAAAAGAATGGTGTTTCCTACACATACGGATCATATCTAGTCCAACTCTACTTCTGAAACTGTTACAAAGCACAGTTCCACTAACATCCAATGCTTGTCAGTTAAGATGAGAAACGTGTGAGCTTCGTGAACGATGTAGTGCGTTTGAGCTGAAAAGTAACTGCCCTTACCTGAAACGAAGTCTTGCTTGTAGGAAGACACAGAGCCTGGGATTTAACTCCATTTCTGAAGGTAAACACACAGCATAGTTATCATCCATGAATCAAACTCTGCTTTAGAGCGAGAACCACTCTCTTGCTTTGTAAAGTCTCTAATACAGCAGGAAGCGTTAGTGTGCTCAGAACAAAAGAACGGTGTTTCCTACACATACGGACCATATCTAGTTCCACACTGCTTCTGAAACTGAAATAAACTACAGGACCTCTAACATCCAATGCTTGTCATTTAAGATAAGAAAAGTGTGAGCTTCGTGAACGATTTAGATCATTTGAGCAGTAAAGAAACTGCCCTAACGTGAAACGAAGTCTTGCTTTTAGGAAGACTCAGAGCCTGGGAATTAACTCCATTTCTGTAGTGAAACACACAGCAGAGTTCTCATACACTGATCACACTCTGCTTTAGTGCGAGAAGCACGCACTTGCTTTCTAGAGTCTCTAAGACAGCAGGAAACGTGAGTGCTGAGAACAAAAGAAGGATGTTTCCTACACATACGGACCATATCTAGTCCAACTCTGCTTCTGAAACTGATACAAAGCACTGGTCCTCTAACATCCAATTCTTGTCAGTTAAGATGAGAAACGTGTGAGCTTCATGAACGATGTAGTTCGTTTGAGCTGAAAAGTGACTGCCCTTACCTGAAACGAATTCTTGGTTGTAGGAAGCCACAGAGCCTGGGATTTAATTCCATTTCTGAAGGGAAACACACAGCATAGTTCTCATGCATGGATCACACTCTGCTTTAGAGCAAGAAGCACGCTCTTGCTTTCTAGAGGCTCTAGGAGGTCATGAAACGTGAGTGTGCTGAAAACAAAAGAAGGATGTTTCCTACCCATACGGACCATATCTAGTCCAACTCTGCTTTTGAAACTGATACAAAGCACTGGTCCTCTAACATCTAATGCTTGTCAGTTAAGATGAGAAACATGTGAGCTTCGTGAACGATGTAGGTCCTTTGATCTGAAAATGGTTGCCCTTACCTGAAACGAAGTCTTGCTTGTAGGAAGACACAGAGCCTGGGATTTAATTCCATTCCTGATGGGAAACACACAGCATAGTTCTCATCCATTGATCACACTCTGCTTTAGAACAACAAGCATGCTATTGCCCTATAGAGTCTCTAAGACAACAGGAAATGTGAGTGTGCTGAGAACAAAAGAATGGTGTTTCCTACACATACGGACCATATCCAGCCCAACACTCCTTCTGAAACTGATACAAAGCACTGGTCCTCTAACATCCAATGCTTGTCAGTTAAGATGAGAAACGTGTGAGCTTCGTAAACAATGTAGTTCGTTTGAGCTGAAAACTGACTGCCCTTACCTGAAATGAAGTCTTGCTTGTAGGAAGACACAGAGCCTGGGATTTAATTCCATTTCTGAAGGGAAACACACAGCAGAGTTCTCATCCCTTGATCACACTCTGCTTTAGAGCAAGAAGCATGCTCTTGCTTTCTAGAGTCTCTAAGACTGCAGGAAAGGTGAGTGTGATGAGAACAAAAGAACGGTGTTTCCTATACATACGGACCATATCTAGTCCAACACTGCTTCTGAAACTGATACAAAGCACTAATGCCTTGACATCCAATGCTTGTCAGTTAACATGAGAAACGTGTGAGCTTCGTGAACGATCTAGTTCGTATGAGCTGATAAATGACTGCCCTTACCTGAAACGAAGTCTTGCTTGTAGAAAGACACTGAGCCTAGGATTTAACACTATTTCTGATGGGAAACATACAGCATAGTTCTCATCCATGGATCACACTCTGCTTTAGAGCCTAAGCACGCTGTTGCTTTCTAGAGTCTCTAATATAGCAAGACACCTGAGTGTGCACAAAACAAAAGAACGATGTTTCCTAAACATACAGACCATATCTAGTCCAACTCAGCTTCTGAAACTGATACAAAGCACTGGTCCTCTAACATCCAATTCTTGTCAGTTAAGATGAGAAACGTGTGAGCTTCATGAACGATGTAGTTCGTTTGAGCTGAAAAGTGACTGCCCTTACCTGAAACGAATTCTTGGTTGTAGGAAGCCACAGAGCATGGGATTTAATTCCATTTCTGAAGGGAAACACACAGCATAGTTCTCATGCATGGATCACACTCTGCTTTAGAGCAAGAAGAACGCTCTTGCTTTCTAGAGGCTCTAGGAGGTCATGAAACGTGAGTGTGCTGAAAACAAAAGAAGGATGTTTCCTACCCATACGGACCATATCTAGTCCAACTCTGCTTTTGAAACTGATACAAAGCACTGGTCCTCTAACATCTAATGCTTGTCAGTTAAGATGAGAAACATGTGAGCTTCGTGAACGATGTAGGTCCTTTGATCTAAAAATAGTTGCCCTTACCTGAAACGAAGTCTTGCTTGTAGGAAGACACAGAGCCTGGGATTTAATTCCATTCCTGATGGGAAACACACAGCATAGTTCTCATCCATTGATCACACTCTGCTTTAGAACAACAAGCATGCTATTGCCCTATAGAGTCTCTAAGACAACAAGAAATGTGAGTGTGCTGAGAACAAAAGAATGGTGTTTCCTACACATACGGACCATATCCAGCCCAACACTGCTTCTGAAACTGATACAAAGCACTGGTCCTCTAACATCCAATGCTTGTCAGTTAAGATGAGAAACGTGTGAGCTTCATGAACAATGTAGTTCGTTTGAGCTGAAAACTGACTGCCCTTACCTGAAATGAAGTCTTGCTTGTAGGAAGACACAGAGCCTGGGATTTAATTCCATTTCTGAAGGGAAACACACAGCAGAGTTCTCATCCCTTGATCACACTCTGCTTTAGAGCAAGAAGCATGCTCTTGCTTTCTAGAGTCTCTAAGACTGCAGGAAAGGTGAGTGTGATGAGAACAAAAGAACGGTGTTTCCTATACATACGGACCATATCTAGTCCAACTCTGCTTCTGAAACTGATACAAAGCACTAATGCCTTGACATCCAATGCTTGTCAGTTAACATGAGAAACGTGTGAGCTTCGTGAACGATCTAGTTCTTATGAGCTGATAAATGACTGCCCTTACCTGAAACGAAGTCTTGCTTGTAGAAAGACACAGAGCCTAGGATTTAACACTATTTCTGATGGGAAACATACAGCATAGTTCTCATCCATGGATCACACTCTGCTTTAGAGCCTAAGCACGCTGTTGCTTTCTAGAGTCTCTAATATAGCAAGACACCTGAGTGTGCACAAAACAAAAGAACGATGTTTCCTAAACATACAGACCATATCTAGTCCAACTCAGCTTCTGAAACTGATACAAAGCACTGGTCCTCTAACATCCAATTCTTGTCAGTTAAGATGAGAAACGTGTGAGCTTCATGAACGATGTAGTTCGTTTGAGCTGAAAAGTGACTGCCCTTACCTGAAACGAATTCTTGGTTGTAGGAAGCCACAGAGCATGGGATTTAATTCCATTTCTGAAGGGAAACACACAGCATAGTTCTCATGCATGGATCACACTCTGCTTTAGAGCAAGAAGAACGCTCTTGCTTTCTAGAGGCTCTAGGAGGTCATGAAACGTGAGTGTGCTGAAAACAAAAGAAGGATGTTTCCTACCCATACGGACCATATCTAGTCCAACTCTGCTTTTGAAACTGATACAAAGCACTGGTCCTCTAACATCTAATGCTTGTCAGTTAAGATGAGAAACATGTGAGCTTCGTGAACGATGTAGGTCCTTTGAGCTGAAAATGGTTGCCCTTACCTGAAACGAAGTCTTGCTTGTAGGAAGACACAGAGCCTGGGATTTAATTCCATTCCTGATGGGAAACACACAGCATAGTTCTCATCCATTGATCACACTCTGCTTTAGAACAACAAGCATGCTATTGCCCTATAGAGTCTCTAAGACAACAGGAAATGTGAGTGTGCTGAGAACAAAAGAATGGTGTTTCCTACACATACGGACCATATCCAGCCCAACACTCCTTCTGAAACTGATACAAAGCACTGGTCCTCTAACATCCAATGCTTGTCAGTTAAGATGAGAAACGTGTGAGCTTCGTAAACAATGTAGTTCGTTTGAGCTGAAAACTGACTGCCCTTACCTGAAATGAAGTCTTGCTTGTAGGAAGACACAGAGCCTGGGATTTAATTCCATTTCTGAAGGGAAACACACAGCAGAGTTCTCATCCCTTGATCACACTCTGCTTTAGAGCAAGAAGCATGCTCTTGCTTTCTAGAGTCTCTAAGACTGCAGGAAAGGTGAGTGTGATGAGAACAAAAGAACGGTGTTTCCTATACATACGGACCATATCTAGTCCAACTCTGCTTCTGAAACTGATACAAAGCACTAATGCCTTGACATCCAATGCTTGTCAGTTAACATGAGAAACGTGTGAGCTTCGTGAACGATCTAGTTCGTATGAGCTGATAAATGACTGCCCTTACCTGAAACGAAGTCTTGCTTGTAGAAAGACACTGAGCCTAGGATTTAACACTATTTCTGATGGGAAACATACAGCATAGTTCTCATCCATGGATCACACTCTGCTTTAGAGCCTAAGCACGCTGTTGCTTTCTAGAGTCTCTAATATAGCAAGACACCTGAGTGTGCACAAAACAAAAGAACGATGTTTCCTAAACATACAGACCATATCTAGTCCAACTCAGCTTCTGAAACTGATACAAAGCACTGGTCCTCTAACATCCAATTCTTGTCAGTTAAGATGAGAAACGTGTGAGCTTCATGAACGATGTAGTTCGTTTGAGCTGAAAAGTGACTGCCCTTACCTGAAACGAATTCTTGGTTGTAGGAAGCCACAGAGCATGGGATTTAATTCCATTTCTGAAGGGAAACACACAGCATAGTTCTCATGCATGGATCACACTCTGCTTTAGAGCAAGAAGAACGCTCTTGCTTTCTAGAGGCTCTAGGAGGTCATGAAACGTGAGTGTGCTGAAAACAAAAGAAGGATGTTTCCTACCCATACGGACCATATCTAGTCCAACTCTGCTTTTGAAACTGATACAAAGCACTGGTCCTCTAACATCTAATGCTTGTCAGTTAAGATGAGAAACATGTGAGCTTCGTGAACGATGTAGGTCCTTTG
This sequence comes from Onychomys leucogaster, assembly GCA_949786385.1. NCBI lineage: Eukaryota > Metazoa > Chordata > Mammalia > Rodentia > Cricetidae > Onychomys > Onychomys leucogaster. The sequence goes on from CATKUP010000056.1 coordinate 2,333,839, forward strand.
ATCTAAAAATAGTTGCCCTTACCTGAAACGAAGTCTTGCTTGTAGGAAGACACAGAGCCTGGGATTTAATTCCATTCCTGATGGGAAACACACAGCATAGTTCTCATCCATTGATCACACTCTGCTTTAGAACAACAAGCATGCTATTGCCCTATAGAGTCTCTAAGACAACAGGAAATGTGAGTGTGCTGAGAACAAAAGAATGGTGTTTCCTACACATACGGACCATATCCAGCCCAACACTGCTTCTGAAACTGATACAAAGCACTGGTCCTCTAACATCCAATGCTTGTCAGTTAAGATGAGAAACGTGTGAGCTTCATGAACAATGTAGTTCGTTTGAGCTGAAAAGTGACTGCCCTTACCTGAAATGAAGTCTTGCTTGTAGAAAGACACAGAGCCTAGGATTTAACACTATTTCTGATGGGAAACATACAGCATAGTTCTCATCCATGGATCACACTCTGCTTTAGAGCGAGAAGCACGCTGTTGCTTTCTAGAGTCTCTAATATAGCAAGACACCTGAGTGTCCTCAAAACAAAAGAACGATGTTTCCTAAACATATGGACCATATCTAGTCCAACTCTGCTTCTGAAACTGATACAAAGCACTGGTCAACTAACATCCAATGCTTGTCAGTTAAGATGAGAAACGTGTGAGCTTCGTGAACAATGTAGTTCCTTTGACCTGAAAAGTGACTGCCCTTACCTGAAAAGAAGTCTTGCTTGTAGGAAGACACAGAGCCTGGGATTTATCTCAGTTTCTGAAGGGAAACACACAGCACAGTTATCATCCATGGATCACACTCTGCTTTAGAGCAAGAAGAACCCTCTTGCTTTCTATAGTCTCTAAAACAGCAGGAAACGTGAGTGTGCTCAGAACAAAAGAACTGTGTTTCCTACCATATGGACCATATCTAGTTCAACAGTGCTTCTGAAACTGAAACAAACCACAGGTCCTCTAACATCCAATGTTTGTCATTTAAGATTAGAAACGTGTGAGCTTCGTGAACGATTTAGTTCATTTGAGATGTAAAGAAACTGCCATTACATGAAACGAAGTCTTGCTTGTAGGAAGACACAGAGCCTGGGATTTAACTCCATTTCTGAATTGACACACACAGCAGAGTTCTCATCCACTGATCACATTCTGCTTTAGAGCAAGAAGCATGCTCTTGCTTTCTAGAGTCTCCAAGACAGCAGGAAACGTGAGTGTGCTTAGAACAAAATAACGGTGTTTCCTACACATACGGACCATATCTAGTCCAACTCTGCTTGTGAAACTGACACAAAGCAATAATCCTCTAACATCCAATGCTTGTCAATTAAGATGAGAAATGTGTGAGCTTCATGAATGATGTAGTTCATTTGAGCTGTAAAGAAAGTACCCTTAACTGAAAAGATGTCTTGTTTTTAGGAAGACTCAGAGCCTGGGATTTAACTCCATTTCTGAAGTGAAACACACAGCTCAGTTATCATCCACTTATCACACTCTGCTTTAGAGCGAGAAGCATGCTCTTGCTTTCTAGAGTCTCTAAGTCAGCAGGACACATGAGTGTGCTCAGAACCAAAGAACGGTGTTTCCTACACATAGGGACCATATGTAGTCCAACTCTGCTTCTGAAACTGATACAAAGCACTGATCCTCTAACATCCAATTCTTGTCAGTAAAGATGAGAAACGAGTGAGTTTCGTGAACGATGTAGTTCGTTTGATCTATAAAGTAACTGCCCTTACCTGAAAAGAATTCTTGCTTTTAGGAAGACTCAGAGCCTGGGATTTAACTCCTCTTCTGAAGTGAAATACACAGAAGAGTTCTCATCCATTGATCACACTCTGCTTTAGAACAACAAGCACGCTCTTGCTTTCTAGAGTCTCTAAGACAGCAGGAAACGTGAGTGTGCTGAGAACAAAAGAATAGTGTTTCCTACACATAAGGACCATGTCTAGTCAAACTCTGCTTCTGAAACGGATACAAAGCACTTGTCCTCTAACATCCAATGCTTTTCAGTTAAGATGAGAAACGTGTGAGCTTTGTGAACGACGTAGTTCATTTGAGCTGAAAAGTGACTGCCCTTACCTGAAACGAAGTCTTGCTTCTAGGAACACACAGAGCCTGGGATTTAACTCCATTTCTGAAGGGAAACACACAGCATAGTTCTCAGACATGGATCACACTCTGCTTTAGAGGGAGAAGCACGCTCTTGCTTTCTAGCATCTCTAATACAGCAGGAAATCTGAGTGTGCGCAGAACAAGAGAACGGTGTTACCTACACATAGGGACCATATCTAGTACAACTCTGCCTCTGAAATTGATACAAAGCACAGGTTCTCTAACATCCAATGCTTGTCATTTAAGGTGAGAAACGTGTGAGCTTTGTGAACGATGTAGTTCGTTTGAGCTGAAAAGTGACTGCCCTTACCTGAAACGATGTCTTGCTTCTAGGAAGAAACAGACCCTGAGATTTAACTCCATTTCTGAAGGGAAACACACAGCATAGTTCTCATCCATGGATCACACTCTGCTTTAGAGCAAGAATGACGCTCTTGCTTTCTAGAATCTCTAAATCAGCAGGAAACTTGAGTGTGCTCAGAACAAATGAACAGTGTTTCCTACACATACGGATCATATTTAGTTCATCTCTGCTTCTGAAACTGAAAAAAACCAGAGGTCCTCTAACATCCAATGATTGTCAGTTAAGATGAGAAATGTGTGAGCTTCGTGAACGATGTAGTTCGTTTGAGCTGTAAAGTAACTGCCCTTACCTGAAAAGAATTCTTGCTTTAGGAAGACTCAGAGCCTGGGATTCAACTCCTTTTCTGAAGTGAAACACACAGCAGAGTTCTCATCCATTGATCACACTCTGCTTTAGAACAAGAAGTATGCTCTTGCCCTCTAGAGTCTCTAAGACATCAGGAAAAGTGAGTGTGCTGAGAACAAAAGAATGGTGTTTCCTACACATACAGATCATATCTAGTCCAACTCTACTTCTGAAACTGATACAAAGCACAGGTCCACTAACATCCAATGCTTGTCAGTTAAGAAGAGAAACGTGTGAGCTTCGTGAACGATGTAGTGCGTTTGAGCTGAAAAGTAACTGCCCTTACCTGAAACGAAGTCTTGCTTGTAGGAAGACACAGAGCCTGGGATTTAACTCCATTTCTGAAGGGAAACACACAGAATAGTTCTCATCCATGGATCACACTCTGCTTTAGAGCGAGAAGCACGCTCTTGCTTTCTAGAGTCTCTAAGACAGCAGGAAACGTGAGTGCTGAGAACAAAAGAAGGATGTTTCCTACACATACGGACCATATCTAGTCCAACTCTGCTTCTGAAACTGATACAAAGCACTGGTCCTCTAACATCCAATTCTTGTCAGTTAAGATGAGAAACGTGTGAGCTTCATGAACGATGTAGTTCGTTTGAGCTGAAAAGTGACTGCCCTTACCTGAAACGAATTCTTGGTTGTAGGAAGCCACAGAGCCTGGGATTTAATTCCATTTCTGAAGGGAAACACACAGCATAGTTCTCATGCATGGATCACACTCTGCTTTAGAGCAAGAAGCACGCTCTTGCTTTCTAGAGGCTCTAGGAGGTCATGAAACGTGAGTGTGCTGAAAACAAAAGAAGGATGTTTCCTACCCATACGCACCATATCTAGTCCAACTCTGCTTTTGAAACTGATACAAAGCACTGGTCCTCTAACATCTAATGCTTGTCAGTTAAGATGAGAAACATGTGAGCTTCGTGAACGATGTAGGTCCTTTGATCTGAAAATGGTTGCCCTTACCTGAAACGAAGTCTTGCTTGTAGGAAGACACAGAGCCTGGGATTTAATTCCATTCCTGATGGGAAACACACAGCATAGTTCTCATCCATTGATCACACTCTGCTTTAGAACAACAAGCATGCTATTGCCCTATAGAGTCTCTAAGACAACAGGAAATGTGAGTGTGCTGAGAACAAAAGAATGGTGTTTCCTACACATACGGACCATATCCAGCCCAACACTCCTTCTGAAACTGATACAAAGCACTGGTCCTCTAACATCCAATGCTTGTCAGTTAAGATGAGAAACGTGTGAGCTTCGTAAACAATGTAGTTCGTTTGAGCTGAAAACTGACTGCCCTTACCTGAAATGAAGTCTTGCTTGTAGGAAGACACAGAGCCTGGGATTTAATTCCATTTCTGAAGGGAAACACACAGCAGAGTTCTCATCCCTTGATCACACTCTGCTTTAGAGCAAGAAGCATGCTCTTGCTTTCTAGAGTCTCTAAGACTGCAGGAAAGGTGAGTGTGATGAGAACAAAAGAACGGTGTTTCCTATACATACGGACCATATCTAGTCCAACTCTGCTTCTGAAACTGATACAAAGCACTAATGCCTTGACATCCAATGCTTGTCAGTTAACATGAGAAACGTGTGAGCTTCGTGAACGATCTAGTTCGTATGAGCTGATAAATGACTGCCCTTACCTGAAACGAAGTCTTGCTTGTAGAAAGACACAGAGCCTAGGATTTAACACTATTTCTGATGGGAAACATACAGCATAGTTCTCATCCATGGATCACACTCTGCTTTAGAGCCTAAGCACGCTGTTGCTTTCTAGAGTCTCTAATATAGCAAGACACCTGAGTGTGCACAAAACAAAAGAACGATGTTTCCTAAACATACAGACCATATCTAGTCCAACTCAGCTTCTGAAACTGATACAAAGCACTGGTCCTCTAACATCCAATTCTTGTCAGTTAAGATGAGAAACGTGTGAGCTTCATGAACGATGTAGTTCGTTTGAGCTGAAAAGTGACTGCCCTTACCTGAAACGAATTCTTGGTTGTAGGAAGCCACAGAGCATGGGATTTAATTCCATTTCTGAAGGGAAACACACAGCATAGTTCTCATGCATGGATCACACTCTGCTTTAGAGCAAGAAGAACGCTCTTGCTTTCTAGAGGCTCTAGGAGGTCATGAAACGTGAGTGTGCTGAAAACAAAAGAAGGATGTTTCCTACCCATACGGACCATATCTAGTCCAACTCTGCTTTTGAAACTGATACAAAGCACTGGTCCTCTAACATCTAATGCTTGTCAGTTAAGATGAGAAACATGTGAGCTTCGTGAACGATGTAGGTCCTTTGAGCTGAAAATGGTTGCCCTTACCTGAAACGAAGTCTTGCTTGTAGGAAGACACAGAGCCTGGGATTTAATTCCATTCCTGATGGGAAACACACAGCATAGTTCTCATCCATTGATCACACTCTGCTTTAGAACAACAAGCATGCTATTGCCCTATAGAGTCTCTAAGACAACAGGAAATGTGAGTGTGCTGAGAACAAAAGAATGGTGTTTCCTACACATACGGACCATATCCAGCCCAACACTCCTTCTGAAACTGATACAAAGCACTGGTCCTCTAACATCCAATGCTTGTCAGTTAAGATGAGAAACGTGTGAGCTTCGTAAACAATGTAGTTCGTTTGAGCTGAAAACTGACTGCCCTTACCTGAAATGAAGTCTTGCTTGTAGGAAGACACAGAGCCTGGGATTTAATTCCATTTCTGAAGGGAAACACACAGCAGAGTTCTCATCCCTTGATCACACTCTGCTTTAGAGCAAGAAGCATGCTCTTGCTTTCTAGAGTCTCTAAGACTGCAGGAAAGGTGAGTGTGATGAGAACAAAAGAACGGTGTTTCCTATACATACGGACCATATCTAGTCCAACTCTGCTTCTGAAACTGATACAAAGCACTAATGCCTTGACATCCAATGCTTGTCAGTTAACATGAGAAACGTGTGAGCTTCGTGAACGATCTAGTTCGTATGAGCTGATAAATGACTGCCCTTACCTGAAACGAAGTCTTGCTTGTAGAAAGACACTGAGCCTAGGATTTAACACTATTTCTGATGGGAAACATACAGCATAGTTCTCATCCATGGATCACACTCTGCTTTAGAGCCTAAGCACGCTGTTGCTTTCTAGAGTCTCTAATATAGCAAGACACCTGAGTGTGCACAAAACAAAAGAACGATGTTTCCTAAACATACAGACCATATCTAGTCCAACTCAGCTTCTGAAACTGATACAAAGCACTGGTCCTCTAACATCCAATTCTTGTCAATTAAGATGAGAAACGTGTGAGCTTCATGAACGATGTAGTTCGTTTGAGCTGAAAAGTGACTGCCCTTACCTGAAACGAATTCTTGGTTGTAGGAAGCCACAGAGCATGGGATTTAATTCCATTTCTGAAGGGAAACACACAGCATAGTTCTCATGCATGGATCACACTCTGCTTTAGAGCAAGAAGAACGCTCTTGCTTTCTAGAGGCTCTAGGAGGTCATGAAACGTGAGTGTGCTGAAAACAAAAGAAGGATGTTTCCTACCCATACGGACCATATCTAGTCCAACTCTGCTTTTGAAACTGATACAAAGCACTGGTCCTCTAACATCTAATGCTTGTCAGTTAAGATGAGAAACATGTGAGCTTCGTGAACGATGTAGGTCCTTTGAGCTGAAAATGGTTGCCCTTACCTGAAACGAAGTCTTGCTTGTAGGAAGACACAGAGCCTGGGATTTAATTCCATTCCTGATGGGAAACACACAGCATAGTTCTCATCCATTGATCACACTCTGCTTTAGAACAACAAGCATGCTATTGCCCTATAGAGTCTCTAAGACAACAGGAAATGTGAGTGTGCTGAGAACAAAAGAATGGTGTTTCCTACACATACGGACCATATCCAGCCCAACACTCCTTCTGAAACTGATACAAAGCACTGGTCCTCTAACATCCAATGCTTGTCAGTTAAGATGAGAAACGTGTGAGCTTCGTAAACAATGTAGTTCGTTTGAGCTGAAAACTGACTGCCCTTACCTGAAATGAAGTCTTGCTTGTAGGAAGACACAGAGCCTGGGATTTAATTCCATTTCTGAAGGGAAACACACAGCAGAGTTCTCATCCCTTGATCACACTCTGCTTTAGAGCAAGAAGCATGCTCTTGCTTTCTAGAGTCTCTAAGACTGCAGGAAAGGTGAGTGTGATGAGAACAAAAGAACGGTGTTTCCTATACATACGGACCATATCTAGTCCAACTCTGCTTCTGAAACTGATACAAAGCACTAATGCCTTGACATCCAATGCTTGTCAGTTAACATGAGAAACGTGTGAGCTTCGTGAACGATCTAGTTCGTATGAGCTGATAAATGACTGCCCTTACCTGAAACGAAGTCTTGCTTGTAGAAAGACACTGAGCCTAGGATTTAACACTATTTCTGATGGGAAACATACAGCATAGTTCTCATCCATGGATCACACTCTGCTTTAGAGCCTAAGCACGCTGTTGCTTTCTAGAGTCTCTAATATAGCAAGACACCTGAGTGTGCACAAAACAAAAGAACGATGTTTCCTAAACATACAGACCATATCTAGTCCAACTCAGCTTCTGAAACTGATACAAAGCACTGGTCCTCTAACATCCAATTCTTGTCAGTTAAGATGAGAAACGTGTGAGCTTCATGAACGATGTAGTTCGTTTGAGCTGAAAAGTGACTGCCCTTACCTGAAACGAATTCTTGGTTGTAGGAAGCCACAGAGCATGGGATTTAATTCCATTTCTGAAGGGAAACACACAGCATAGTTCTCATGCATGGATCACACTCTGCTTTAGAGCAAGAAGAACGCTCTTGCTTTCTAGAGGCTCTAGGAGGTCATGAAACGTGAGTGTGCTGAAAACAAAAGAAGGATGTTTCCTACCCATACGGACCATATCTAGTCCAACTCTGCTTTTGAAACTGATACAAAGCACTGGTCCTCTAACATCTAATGCTTGTCAGTTAAGATGAGAAACATGTGAGCTTCGTGAACGATGTAGTTCCTTTGATCTAAAAATAGTTGCCCTTACCTGAAACGAAGTCTTGCTTGTAGGAAGACACAGAGCCTGGGATTTAATTCCATTCCTGATGGGAAACACACAGCATAGTTCTCATCCATTGATCACACTCTGCTTTAGAACAACAAGCATGCTATTGCCCTATAGAGTCTCTAAGACAACAGGAAATGTGAGTGTGCTGAGAACAAAAGAATGGTGTTTCCTACACATACGGACCATATCCAGCCCAACACTGCTTCTGAAACTGATACAAAGCACTGGTCCTCTAACATCCAATGCTTGTCAGTTAAGATGAGAAACGTGTGAGCTTCATGAACAATGTAGTTCGTTTGAGCTGAAAACTGACTGCCCTTACCTGAAATGAAGTCTTGCTTGTAGGAAGACACAGAGCCTGGGATTTAATTCCATTTCTGAAGGGAAACACACAGCAGAGTTCTCATCCCTTGATCACACTCTGCTTTAGAGCAAGAAGCATGCTCTTGCTTTCTAGAGTCTCTAAGACTGCAGGAAAGGTGAGTGTGATGAGAACAAAAGAACGGTGTTTCCTATACATACGGACCATATCTAGTCCAACTCTGCTTCTGAAACTGATACAAAGCACTAATGCCTTGACATCCAATGCTTGTCAGTTAACATGAGAAACGTGTGAGCTTCGTGAACGATCTAGTTCGTATGAGCTGATAAATGACTGCCCTTACCTGAAACGAAGTCTTGCTTGTAGAAAGACACTGAGCCTAGGATTTAACACTATTTCTGATGGGAAACATACAGCATAGTTCTCATCCATGGATTACACTCTGCTTTAGAGCCTAAGCACGCTGTTGCTTTCTAGAGTCTCTAATATAGCAAGACACCTGAGTGTCCTCAAAACAAAAGAACGATGTTTCCTAAACATATGGACCATATCTAGTCCAACTCTGCTTCTGAAACTGATACAAAGCACTGGTCCACTAACATCCAATGCTTGTCAGTTAAGATGAGAAACGTGTGAGCTTCGTGAACAATGTAGTTCCTTTGACCTGAAAAGTGACTGCCCTTACCTGAAAAGAAGTCTTGCTTGTAGGAAGACACAGAGCCTGGGATTTATCTCAGTTTCTGAAGGGAAACACACAGCACAGTTATCATCCATGGATCACACTCTGCTTTAGAGCAAGAAGAACCTTCTTGCTTTCTATAGTCTCTAAAACAGCAGGAAACGTGAGTGTGCTCAGAACAAAAGAACTGTGTTTCCTACCATATGGACCATATCTAGTTCAACAGTGCTTCTGAAACTGAAACAAACCACAGGTGCTCTAACATCCAATGTTTGTCATTTAAGATTAGAAACGTGTGAGCTTCGTGAACGATTTAGTTCATTTGAGATGTAAAGAAACTGCCCTTACATGAAACGAAGTCTTGCTTGTAGGAAGACACAGAGCCTGGGATTTAACTCCATTTCTGAATTGACACACACAGCAGAGTTCTCATCCACTGATCACATTCTGCTTTAGAGCAAGAAGCATGCTCTTGCTTTCTAGAGTCTCCAAGACAGCAGGAAACGTGAGTGTGCTTAGAACAAAATAACGGTGTTTCCTACACATACGGACCATATCTAGTCCAACTCTGCTTGTGAAACTGACACAAAGCAATAATCCTCTAACATCCAATGCTTGTCAATTAAGATGAGAAATGTGTGAGCTTCATGAATGATGTAGTTCATTTGAGCTGTAAAGAAAGTACCCTTAACTGAAAAGATGTCTTGTTTTTAGGAAGACTCAGAGCCTGGGATTTAACTCCATTTCTGAAGTGAAACACACAGCTCAGTTATCATCCACTTATCACACTCTGCTTTAGAGCGAGAAGCATGCTCTTGCTTTCTAGAGTCTCTAAGTCAGCAGGACACATGAGTGTGCTCAGAACCAAAGAACGGTGTTTCCTACACATAGGGACCATATGTAGTCCAACTCTGCTTCTGAAACTGATACAAAGCACTGATCCTCTAACATCCAATTCTTGTCAGTAAAGATGAGAAACGAGTGAGTTTCGTGAACGATGTAGTTCGTTTGATCTATAAAGTAACTGCCCTTACCTGAAAAGAATTCTTGCTTTTAGGAAGACTCAGAGCCTGGGATTTAACTCCTCTTCTGAAGTGAAACACACAGAAGAGTTCTCATCCATTGATCACACTCTGCTTTAGAACAACAAGCACGCTCTTGCTTTCTAGAGTCTCTAAGACAGCAGGAAACGTGAGTGTGCTGAGAACAAAAGAATAGTGTTTCCTACACATAAGGACCATGTCTAGTCAAACTCTGCTTCTGAAACGGATACAAAGCACTTGTCCTCTAACATCCAATGCTTTTCAGTTAAGATGAGAAACGTGTGAGCTTTGTGAACGACGTAGTTCATTTGAGCTGAAAAGTGACTGCCCTTACCTGAAACGAAGTCTTGCTTCTAGGAACACACAGAGCCTGGGATTTAACTCCATTTCTGAAGGGAAACACACAGCATAGTTCTCAGACATGGATCACACTCTGCTTTAGAGCGAGAAGCACGCTCTTGCGTTCTAGCATCTCTAATACAGCAGGAAATCTGAGTGTGCGCAGAACAAGAGAACGGTGTTACCTACACATAGGGACCATATCTAGTACAACTCTGCCTCTGAAATTGATACAAAGCACAGGTTCTCTAACATCCAATGCTTGTCATTTAAGGTGAGAAACGTGTGAGCTTTGTGAACGATGTAGTTCGTTTGAGCTGAAAAGTGACTGCCCTTACCTGAAACGATGTCTTGCTTCTAGGAAGAAACAGACCCTGAGATTTAACTCCATTTCTGAAGGGAAACACACAGCATAGTTCTCATCCATGAATCACACTCTGCTTTAGAGCAAGAATGACGCTCTTGCTTTCTAGAATCTCTAAATCAGCAGGAAACTTGAGTGTGCTCAGAACAAATGAACAGTGTTTCCTACACATACGGATCATATTTAGTTCATCTCTGCTTCTGAAACTGAAAAAAACCAGAGGTCCTCTAACATCCAATGATTGTCAGTTAAGATGAGAAATGTGTGAGCTTCGTGAACGATGTAGTTCGTTTGAGCTGTAAAGTAACTGCCCTTACCTGAAAAGAATTCTTGCTTTAGGAAGACTCAGAGCCTGGGATTCAACTCCTTTTCTGAAGTGAAACACACAGCAGAGTTCTCATCCATTGATCACACTCTGCTTTAGAACAAGAAGTATGCTCTTGCCCTCTAGAGTCTCTAAGACATCAGGAAAAGTGAGTGTGCTGAGAACAAAAGAATGGTGTTTCCTACACATACAGATCATATCTAGTCCAACTCTACTTCTGAAACTGATACAAAGCACAGGTCCACTAACATCCAATGCTTGTCAGTTAAGAAGAGAAACGTGTGAGCTTCGTGAACGATGTAGTGCGTTTGAGCTGAAAAGTAACTGCCCTTACCTGAAACGAAGTCTTGCTTGTAGGAAGACACAGAGCCTGGGATTTAACTCCATTTCTGAAGGGAAACACACAGAATAGTTCTCATCCATGGATCACACTCTGCTTTAGAGCGAGAAGCACGCTCTTGCTTTCTAGAGTCTCTAAGACAGCAGGAAACGTGAGTGCTGAGAACAAAAGAAGGATGTTTCCTACACATACGGACCATATCTAGTCCAACTCTGCTTCTGAAACTGATACAAAGCACTGGTCCTCTAACATCCAATGATTGTCAGTAAAGATGAGAAACGTGTGAGTTTCGTGAATGATGTAGTGCGTTCGAGCTGAAAAGTGACTGCCCTTACCTGAAACGAAGTCTTGCTTGTAGGAAGACACAGAGCCTGGGATTTAACTCCATTTCTGAATTGACACACACAGCAGAGTTCTCATCCACTGATCACATTCTGCTTTAGAGCAAGAAGCATGCTCTTGCTTTCTAGAGTCTCCAAGACAGCAGGAAACGTTAGTGTGCTTAGAACAAAATAACGGTGTTTCCTACACATACGGACCATATCTAGTCCAACTCTGCTTGTGAAACTGACACAAAGCAATAATCCTCTAACATCCAATGCTTGTCAATTAAGATGAGAAATGTGTGAGCTTCATGAATGATGTAGTTCATTTGAGCTGTAAAGAAAGTACCCTTAACTGAAAAGATGTCTTGTTTTTAGGAAGACTCAGAGCCTGGGATTTAACTCCATTTCTGAAGTGAAACACACAGCTCAGTTATCATCCACTTATCACACTCTGCTTTAGAGCGAGAAGCATGCTCTTGCTTTCTAGAGTCTCTAAGTCAGCAGGACACATGAGTGTGCTCAGAACCAAAGAACGGTGTTTCCTACACATAGGGACCATATGTAGTCCAACTCTGCTTCTGAAACTGATACAAAGCACTGATCCTCTAACATCCAATTCTTGTCAGTAAAGATGAGAAACGAGTGAGTTTCGTGAACGATGTAGTTCGTTTGATCTATAAAGTAACTGCCCTTACCTGAAAAGAATTCTTGCTTTTAGGAAGACTCAGAGCCTGGGATTTAACTCCTCTTCTGAAGTGAAACACACAGAAGAGTTCTCATCCATTGATCACACTCTGCTTTAGAACAACAAGCACGCTCTTGCTTTCTAGAGTCTCTAAGACAGCAGGAAACGTGAGTGTGCTGAGAACAAAAGAATAGTGTTTCCTACACATAAGGACCATGTCTAGTCAAACTCTGCTTCTGAAACGGATACAAAGCACTTGTCCTCTAACATCCAATGCTTTTCAGTTAAGATGAGAAACGTGTGAGCTTTGTGAACGACGTAGTTCATTTGAGCTGAAAAGTGACTGCCCTTACCTGAAACGAAGTCTTGCTTCTAGGAACACACAGAGCCTGGGATTTAACTCCATTTCTGAAGGGAAACACACAGCATAGTTCTCAGACATGGATCACACTCTGCTTTAGAGCGAGAAGCACGCTCTTGCTTTCTAGCATCTCTAATACAGCAGGAAATCTGAGTGTGCGCAGAACAAGAGAACGGTGTTACCTACACATAGGGACCATATCTAGTACAACTCTGCCTCTGAAATTGATACAAAGCACAGGTTCTCTAACATCCAATGCTTGTCATTTAAGGTGAGAAACGTGTGAGCTTTGTGAACGATGTAGTTCGTTTGAGCTGAAAAGTGACTGCCCTTACCTGAAACGATGTCTTGCTTCTAGGAAGAAACAGACCCTGAGATTTAACTCCATTTCTGAAGGGAAACACACAGCATAGTTCTCATCCATGGATCACACTCTGCTTTAGAGCAAGAATGACGCTCTTGCTTTCTAGAATCTCTAAATCAGCAGGAAACTTGAGTGTGCTCAGAACAAATGAACAGTGTTTCCTACACATACGGATCATATTTAGTTCATCTCTGCTTCTGAAACTGAAAAAAACCAGAGGTCCTCTAACATCCAATGATTGTCAGTTAAGATGAGAAATGTGTGAGCTTCGTGAACGATGTAGTTCGTTTGAGCTGTAAAGTAACTGCCCTTACCTGAAAAGAATTCTTGCTTTAGGAAGACTCAGAGCCTGGGATTCAACTCCTTTTCTGAAGTGAAACACACAGCAGAGTTCTCATCCATTGATCACACTCTGCTTTAGAACAAGAAGTATGCTCTTGCCCTCTAGAGTCTCTAAGACATCAGGAAAAGTGAGTGTGCTGAGAACAAAAGAATGGTGTTTCCTACACATACAGATCATATCTAGTCCAACTCTACTTCTGAAACTGATACAAAGCACAGGTCCACTAACATCCAATGCTTGTCAGTTAAGAAGAGAAACGTGTGAGCTTCGTGAACGATGTAGTGCGTTTGAGCTGAAAAGTAACTGCCCTTACCTGAAACGAAGTCTTGCTTGTAGGAAGACACAGAGCCTGGGATTTAACTCCATTTCTGAAGGGAAACACACAGAATAGTTCTCATCCATGGATCACACTCTGCTTTAGAGCGAGAAGCACGCTCTTGCTTTCTAGAGTCTCTAAGACAGCAGGAAACGTGAGTGCTGAGAACAAAAGAAGGATGTTTCCTACACATACGGACCATATCTAGTCCAACTCTGCTTCTGAAACTGATACAAAGCACTGGTCCTCTAACATCCAATGATTGTCAGTAAAGATGAGAAACGTGTGAGTTTCGTGAATGATGTAGTGCGTTCGAGCTGAAAAGTGACTGCCCTTACCTGAAACGAAGTCTTGCTTGTAGGAAGACACAGAGCCTGGGATTTAACTCCATTTCTGAAGGTAAACACACAGCATAGTTATCATCCATGAATCACACTCTGCTTTAGAGCGAGAAGCACTCTCTTGCTTTCTAAAATCTCTAATACAGCAGGAAACGTTAGTGTGCTCAGAACAAAAGAACGGTGTTTCCTACACATACGGACCATATCTAGTTCAACACTGCTTCTGAAACTGAAACAAACCACAGGACCTCTAACATCCAATGTTTGTCATTTAAGATGAGAAATGTGTGAGCTTTGTGAATGATGTAGTTCATTTGAGCTGTAAAGAAATTGCCCATAACTGAAAAGATGTCTTGTTTTTAGGAAGACTCAGAGCCTGGGATTTAACTCCATTTCTGAAGTGAAACACACAGCTCAGTTATCATCCACTTATCACACTCTGCTTTAGAGCGAGAAGCATGCTCTAGCTTTCTAGAGTCTCTAAGTCAGCAGGACACACGAGTGTGCTCAGAACCAAAGAACGGTGTTTCCTACACATAGGGACCATATGTAGTCCAACTCTGCTTCTGAAACTGATACAAAGCACTGATCCTCTAACATCCAATTCTTGTCAGTAAAGATGAGAAACGAGTGAGTTTCATGAACGATGTAGTTCGTTTGATCTATAAAGTAACTGCCCTTACCTGAAAAGAATTCTTGCTTTTAGGAAGACTCAGAGCCTGGGATTTAACTCCTCTTCTGAAGTGAAACACACAGAAGAGTTCTCATCCATTGATCACACTCTGCTTTAGAACAACAAGCACGCTCTTGCTTTCTAGAGTCTCTAAGACAGCAGGAAACGTGAGTGTCCTGAGAACAAAAGAATAGTGTTTCCTACACATAAGGACCATGTCTAGTCAAACTCTGCTTCTGAAATGGATACAAAGCACTGGTCCTCTAACGTCCAATGCTTTTCAGTTAAGATGAGAAACGTGTGAGCTTTGTGAACGACGTAGTTCGTTTGAGCTGAAAAGTGACTGCCCTTACCTGAAACGAAGTCTTGCTTCTAGGAACACACAGAGCCTGGGATTTAACTCCATTTCTGAAGGGAAACACACAGCATAGTTCTCAGCCATGGATCACACTCTGCTTTAGAGCTAGAAGCTTGCTCTTGCTTTCTAGCGTCTCTAATACAGCAGGTAATCTGAGTGTGCGCAGAACAAGAGAACGGTGGTACCTACACATAGGGACCATATCTAGTTCAACTCTGCTTCTGATACTGAAACAAACCACAGGTCCTCTAACATCCAATGATTTTCATTTAAGATGAGAAACGTGTGAGCTTCGTGAACGATGTAATTCATTTGAGCTGTAAAGAAACTGCCCTACCTGAAAAGAAGTCTTGTTTTTAGAAAGACTCAGAGCCTGGGATTTAACTGCACTTCTGAAGTGAAAGACACAGCAGGGTTCTCATCCACTGATCACACTCTACTTTAGAGCGAGAAGCCCGCTCTTGCTTTCTAGAGTCTCTAAGACAGCATGACACCTGAGTGTGCTCAGAACAAAAGAACGGTGTTTCCTACACATACGGACAATATGTAGTCCAATTCTGCTTCTGAAACTGATACAAAGCACTGATCCTCTAACATCCTATTCTTGTCATTTAAGATGAGAAACGAGTGAGTTTCGTGAACGATGTAGTTCGTTTGAGCTGTAAAGAAACTGCCCTTACCTGAAAAGAATTCTTGTTTTAGGAAGACTCAGAGCCTGGGATTCAACTCCTTTTCTGAAGTGAAACACACAGCAGAATTCTCACCCATTGATCACACTCTGCTTTAGAACAAGAAGTATGCTCTTGCCCTCTAGAGTCTCTAAGACATCAGGAAACGTGAGTGTGCTGAGAAAAAAAGAACGATGTTGCCTACACATATGGACCATATGTAGTGCAAATCTGCTTCTGAAACTGATGCAAAACATTGGTCCTCTAACATCCAATGCTTGTCAGTTAAGATGAGAAATGTGTGAGCTTTCTGAACAATGTAGTTCCTTTGAGCTGAAAAGTGACTGTTCTTACCTGAAAAGAAGTCTTGCTTGTAAGAAGACACAGAGCCTGGGATTTAACTCAATTTCTGAAGTGAAACACACAGCAGAGTTCTCATCCACTGATCACACTCTGCTTTAGAGCGAGAAACACGCTCTTGCTTTCTACAGTCTCAAATACAGCAGGAAATCTGAGTGTGCTCAGAACAAAAGAATCGTGTTGCCTACACATACGGACTTTATCTAGTTCATCACTGCTTCTGAAACTGATACAAAGCATTGGTCCTCCAACATCCAATGCTTGTCAGTTAAGATGAGAAACGTGTGAGCTTCGTGAACAATGTAGTTCCTTTGACTTGAAAAGTGACTGCCCTTACCTGAAAAGAAGTCTTGCTTGTAGGAAGACACATATCCTGGGATTTATCTCAATTTCTGAAAGGAAACAAACAGCACAGTTATCATCCATGGATCACACTCTGCTTTAGAGCAAGAAGAACGCTCTTGCTTTCTATAGTCTCTAAAACAGCAAGAAACGTGAGTGTGCTCGGAAAAAAAGAACGGTGTTGCCTACACATATGGACCATATCTAGTTCAACACTGCTTCTGAAACTGAAACAAACCACAGGTCCTCTAACATCCAATGTTTGTCATTTAAGATGAGAAACGTGTGAGGTTCGTGAACAATTTAGTTCATTTGAGCTGTAAAGAAACTGCCCTTACGTGAAACGAAGTCTTGCTTTTAGGAAGACTCAGAGCCTGGGAATTAACTCCATTTCTGAAGTGAAACACACAGAATAGTTCTCATCCATGGATCACACTCTGCTTTAGAGCGAGAAGCACGCTCTTGCTTTCTAGAGTCTCTAAGACAGCAGGAAACGTGAGTGCTGAGAACAAAAGAAGGATGTTTCCTACACATACGGACCATATCTAGTCCAACTCTGCTTCTGAAACTGATACAAAGCACTGGTCCTCTAACATCCAATGATTGTCAGTAAAGATGAGAAACGTGTGAGTTTCGTGAATGATGTAGTGCGTTCGAGCTGAAAAGTGACTGCCCTTACCTGAAACGAAGTCTTGCTTGTAGGAAGACACAGAGCCTAGGATTTAACACTATTTCTGATGGGAAACATACAGCATAGTTCTCATCCATGGATTACACTCTGCTTTAGAGCCTAAGCACGCTGTTGCTTTCTAGAGTCTCTAATATAGCAAGACACCTGAGTGTGCACAAAACAAAAGAACGATGTTTCCTAAACATACAGACCATATCTAGTCCAACTCAGCTTCTGAAACTGATACAAAGCACAGGTCCACTAACATCAAATGCTTGTCAGTTAAGATGAGAAACGTGTGAGCTTAGTGAACAATTTAGTGCGTTTGAGCTGAAAAGTGACTGCCCTTACCTGAAATGAAGTCTTGCTTGTAGAAAGACACAGAGCCTAGGATTTAACACTATTTCTGATGGGAAACATACAGCATAGTTCTCATCCATGGATCACACTCTGCTTTAGAGCGAGAAGCACGCTGTTGCTTTCTAGAGTCTCTAATATAGCAAGACACCTGAGTGTCCTCAAAACAAAAGAACGATGTTTCCTAAACATATGGACCATATCTAGTTCAACTCTGCTTCTGAAACTGATACAAAGCACTGGTCCACTAACATCCAATGCTTGTCAGTTAAGATGAGAAACGTGTGAGCTTCGTGAACAATGTAGTTCCTTTGACCTGAAAAGGGACTGCCCTTACCTGAAAAGAAGTCTTGCTTGTAGGAAGACACAGAGCCTGGGATTTATCTCAGTTTCTGAAGGGAAACACACAGCACAGTTATCATCCATGGATCACACTCTGCTTTAGAGCAAGAAGAACCCTCTTGCTTTCTATAGTCTCTAAAACAGCAGGAAACGTGAGTGTGCTCAGAACAAAAGAACTGTGTTTCCTACCATATGGACCATATCTAGTTCAACAGTGCTTCTGAAACTGAAACAAACCACAGGTGCTCTAACATCCAATGTTTGTCATTTAAGATTAGAAACGTGTGAGCTTCGTGAACGATTTAGTTCATTTGAGATGTAAAGAAACTGCCCTTACATGAAACGAAGTCTTGCTTGTAGGAAGACACAGAGCCTGGGATTTAACTCCATTTCTGAATTGACACACACAGCAGAGTTCTCATCCACTGATCACATTCTGCTTTAGAGCAAGAAGCATGCTCTTGCTTTCTAGAGTCTCCAAGACAGCAGGAAACGTGAGTGTGCTTAGAACAAAATAACGGTGTTTCCTACACATACGGACCATATCTAGTCCAACTCTGCTTGTGAAACTGACACAAAGCAATAATCCTCTAACATCCAATGCTTGTCAATTAAGATGAGAAATGTGTGAGCTTCATGAATGATGTAGTTCATTTGAGCTGTAAAGAAAGTACCCTTAACTGAAAAGATGTCTTGTTTTTAGGAAGACTCAGAGCCTGGGATTTAACTCCATTTCTGAAGTGAAACACACAGCTCAGTTATCATCCACTTATCACACTCTGCTTTAGAGCGAGAAGCATGCTCTTGCTTTCTAGAGTCTCTAAGTCAGCAGGACACATGAGTGTGCTCAGAACCAAAGAACGGTGTTTCCTACACATAGGGACCATATGTAGTCCAACTCTGCTTCTGAAACTGATACAAAGCACTGATCCTCTAACATCCAATTCTTGTCAGTAAAGATGAGAAACGAGTGAGTTTCGTGAACGATGTAGTTCGTTTGATCTATAAAGTAACTGCCCTTACCTGAAAAGAATTCTTGCTTTTAGGAAGACTCAGAGCCTGGGATTTAACTCCTCTTCTGAAGTGAAACACACAGAAGAGTTCTCATCCATTGATCACACTCTGCTTTAGAACAACAAGCACGCTCTTGCTTTCTAGAGTCTCTAAGACAGCAGGAAACGTGAGTGTGCTGAGAACAAAAGAATAGTGTTTCCTACACCTAAGGACCATGTCTAGTCAAACTCTGCTTCTGAAACGGATACAAAGCACTTGTCCTCTAACATCCAATGCTTTTCAGTTAAGATGAGAAACGTGTGAGCTTTGTGAACGACGTAGTTCATTTGAGCTGAAAAGTGACTGCCCTTACCTGAAACGAAGTCTTGCTTCTAGGAACACACAGAGCCTGGGATTTAACTCCATTTCTGAAGGGAAACACACAGCATAGTTCTCAGACATGGATCACACTCTGCTTTAGAGCGAGAAGCACGCTCTTGCTTTCTAGCATCTCTAATACAGCAGGAAATCTGAGTGTGCGCAGAACAAGAGAACGGTGTTACCTACACATAGGGACCATATCTAGTACAACTCTGCCTCTGAAATTGATACAAAGCACAGGTTCTCTAACATCCAATGCTTGTCATTTAAGGTGAGAAACGTGTGAGCTTTGTGAACGATGTAGTTCGTTTGAGCTGAAAAGTGACTGCCCTTACCTGAAACGATGTCTTGCTTCTAGGAAGAAACAGACCCTGAGATTTAACTCCATTTCTGAAGGGAAACACACAGCATAGTTCTCATCCATGGATCACACTCTGCTTTAGAGCAAGAATGACGCTCTTGCTTTCTAGAATCTCTAAATCAGCAGGAAACTTGAGTGTGCTCAGAACAAATGAACAGTGTTTCCTACACATACGGATCATATTTAGTTCATCTCTGCTTCTGAAACTGAAAAAAACCAGAGGTCCTCTAACATCCAATGATTGTCAGTTAAGATGAGAAATGTGTGAGCTTCGTGAACGATGTAGTTCGTTTGAGCTGTAAAGTAACTGCCCTTACCTGAAAAGAATTCTTGCTTTAGGAAGACTCAGAGCCTGGGATTCAACTCCTTTTCTGAAGTGAAACACACAGCAGAGTTCTCATCCATTGATCACACTCTGCTTTAGAACAAGAAGTATGCTCTTGCCCTCTAGAGTCTCTAAGACATCAGGAAAAGTGAGTGTGCTGAGAACAAAAGAATGGTGTTTCCTACACATACAGATCATATCTAGTCCAACTCTACTTCTGAAACTGATACAAAGCACAGGTCCACTAACATCCAATGCTTGTCAGTTAAGAAGAGAAACGTGTGAGCTTCGTGAACGATGTAGTGCGTTTGAGCTGAAAAGTAACTGCCCTTACCTGAAACGAAGTCTTGCTTGTAGGAAGACACAGAGCCTGGGATTTAACTCCATTTCTGAAGGGAAACACACAGAATAGTTCTCATCCATGGATCACACTCTGCTTTAGAGCGAGAAGCACGCTCTTGCTTTCTAGAGTCTCTAAGACAGCAGGAAACGTGAGTGCTGAGAACAAAAGAAGGATGTTTCCTACACATACGGACCATATCTAGTCCAACTCTGCTTCTGAAACTGATACAAAGCACTGGTCCTCTAACATCCAATGATTGTCAGTAAAGATGAGAAACGTGTGAGTTTCGTGAATGATGTAGTGCGTTCGAGCTGAAAAGTGACTGCCCTTACCTGAAACGAAGTCTTGCTTGTAGGAAGACACAGAGCCTGGGATTTAACTCCATTTCTGAAGGTAAACACACAGCATAGTTATCATCCATGAATCACACTCTGCTTTAGAGCGAGAAGCACTCTCTTGCTTTCTAAAATCTCTAATACAGCAGGAAACGTTAGTGTGCTCAGAACAAAAGAACGGTGTTTCCTACACATACGGACCATATCTAGTTCAACACTGCTTCTGAAACTGAAACAAACCACAGGACCTCTAACATCCAATGTTTGTCATTTAAGATGAGAAATGTGTGAGCTTTGTGAATGATGTAGTTCATTTGAGCTGTAAAGAAAGTGCCCATAACTGAAAAGATGTCTTGTTTTTAGGAAGACTCAGAGCCTGGGATTTAACTCCATTTCTGAAGTGAAACACACAGCTCAGTTATCATCCACTTATCACACTCTGCTTTAGAGCGAGAAGCATGCTCTAGCTTTCTAGAGTCTCTAAGTCAGCAGGACACACGAGTGTGCTCAGAACCAAAGAACGGTGTTTCCTACACATAGGGACCATATGTAGTCCAACTCTGCTTCTGAAACTGATACAAAGCACTGATCCTCTAACATCCAATTCTTGTCAGTAAAGATGAGAAACGAGTGAGTTTCATGAACGATGTAGTTCGTTTGATCTATAAAGTAACTGCCCTTACCTGAAAAGAATTCTTGCTTTTAGGAAGACTCAGAGCCTGGGATTTAACTCCTCTTCTGAAGTGAAACACACAGAAGAGTTCTCATCCATTGATCACACTCTGCTTTACAACAACAAGCACGCTCTTGCTTTCTAGAGTCTCTAAGACAGCAGGAAACGTGAGTGTCCTGAGAACAAAAGAATAGTGTTTCCTACACATAAGGACCATGTCTAGTCAAACTCTGCTTCTGAAATGGATACAAAGCACTGGTCCTCTAACGTCCAATGCTTTTCAGTTAAGATGAGAAACGTGTGAGCTTTGTGAACGACGTAGTTCGTTTGAGCTGAAAAGTGACTGCCCTTACCTGAAACGAAGTATTGCTTCTAGGAACACACAGAGCCTGGGATTTAACTCCATTTCTGAAGGGAAACACACAGCATAGTTCTCAGCCATGGATCACACTCTGCTTTAGAGCTAGAAGCTTGCTCTTGCTTTCTAGCGTCTCTAATACAGCAGGTAATCTGAGTGTGCGCAGAACAAGAGAACGGTGTTACCTACACATAGGGACCATATCTAGTTCAACTCTGCTTCTGATACTGAAACAAACCACAGGTCCTCTAACATCCAATGATTTTCATTTAAGATGAGAAACGTGTGAGCTTCGTGAACGATGTAATTCATTTGAGCTGTAAAGAAACTGCCCTACCTGAAAAGAAGTCTTGTTTTTAGAAAGACTCAGAGCCTGGGATTTAACTGCACTTCTGAAGTGAAAGACACAGCAGGGTTCTCATCCACTGATCACACTCTACTTTAGAGCGAGAAGCCCGCTCTTGCTTTCTAGAGTCTCTAAGACAGCATGACACCTGAGTGTGCTCAGAACAAAAGAACGGTGTTTCCTACACATACGGACAATATGTAGTCCAATTCTGCTTCTGAAACTGATACAAAGCACTGATCCTCTAACATCCTATTCTTGTCATTTAAGATGAGAAACGAGTGAGTTTCGTGAACGATGTAGTTCGTTTGAGCTGTAAAGAAACTGCCCTTACCTGAAAAGAATTCTTGTTTTAGGAAGACTCAGAGCCTGGGATTCAACTCCTTTTCTGAAGTGAAACACACAGCAGAGTTCTCACCCATTGATCACACTCTGCTTTAGAACAAGAAGTATGCTCTTGCCCTCTAGAGTCTCTAAGACATCAGGAAACGTGAGTGTGCTGAGAAAAAAAGAACGATGTTGCCTACACATATGGACCATATGTAGTGCAAATCTGCTTCTGAAACTGATGCAAAACATTGGTCCTCTAACATCCAATGCTTGTCAGTTAAGATGAGAAATGTGTGAGCTTTCTGAACAATGTAGTTCCTTTGAGCTGAAAAGTGACTGTTCTTACCTGAAAAGAAGTCTTGCTTGTAAGAAGACACAGAGCCTGGGATTTAACTCAATTTCTGAAGTGAAACACACAGCAGAGTTCTCATCCACTGATCACACTCTGCTTTAGAGCGAGAAACACGCTCTTGCTTTCTACAGTCTCTAATACAGCAGGAAATCTGAGTGTGCTCAGAACAAAAGAATCGTGTTGCCTACACATACGGACTTTATCTAGTTCATCACTGCTTCTGAAACTGATACAAAGCATTGGTCCTCCAACATCCAATGCTTGTCAGTTAAGATGAGAAACGTGTGAGCTTCGTGAACAATGTAGTTCCTTTGACTTGAAAAGTGACTGCCCTTACCTGAAAAGAAGTCTTGCTTGTAGGAAGACACATATCCTGGGATTTATCTCAATTTCTGAAAGGAAACAAACAGCACAGTTATCATCCATGGATCACACTCTGCTTTAGAGCAAGAAGAACGCTCTTGCTTTCTATAGTCTCTAAAACAGCAAGAAACGTGAGTGTGCTCGGAAAAAAAGAACGGTGTTGCCTACACATATGGACCATATCTAGTTCAACACTGCTTCTGAAACTGAAACAAACCACAGGTCCTCTAACATCCAATGTTTGTCATTTAAGATGAGAAACGTGTGAGGTTCGTGAACAATTTAGTTCATTTGAGCTGTAAAGAAACTGCCCTTACGTGAAACGAAGTCTTGCTTTTAGGAAGACTCAGAGCCTGGGAATTAACTCCATTTCTGAAGTGAAACACACAGAATAGTTCTCATCCATGGATCACACTCTGCTTTAGAGCGAGAAGCACGCTCTTGCTTTCTAGAGTCTCTAAGACAGCAGGAAACGTGAGTGCTGAGAACAAAAGAAGGATGTTTCCTACACATACGGACCATATCTAGTCCAACTCTGCTTCTGAAACTGATACAAAGCACTGGTCCTCTAACATCCAATGCTTGTCAGTAAAGATGAGAAACGTGTGAGCTTCATGAATGATGTAGTTCATTTGAGCTGTAAAGAAAGTACCCTTAACTGAAAAGATGTCTTGTTTTTAGGAAGACTCAGAGCCTGGGATTTAACTCCATTTCTGAAGTGAAACACACAGCTCAGTTATCATCCACTTATCACACTCTGCTTTAGAGCGAGAAGCATGCTCTTGCTTTCTAGAGTCTCTAAGTCAGCAGGACACATGAGTGTGCTCAGAACCAAAGAACGGTGTTTCCTACACATAGGGACCATATGTAGTCCAACTCTGCTTCTGAAACTGATACAAAGCACTGATCCTATAACATCCAATTCTTGTCATTTAAGGTGAGAAACGTGTGAGCTTTGTGAACGATGTAGTTCATTTGAGCTGAAAAGTGACTGCCCTTACCTGAAATGATGTCTTGCTTCTAGGAAGACTCAGAGCCTGGGATTTAACTCCTCTTCTGAAGTGAAACACACAGAAGAGTTCTCATCCATTGATCACACTCTGCTTTAGAACAACAAGCACGCTCTTGCTTTCTAGAGTCTCTAAGACAGCAGGAAACGTGAGTGTGCTGAGAACAAAAGAATAGTGTTTCCTACACATAAGGACCATGTCTAGTCAAACTCTGCTTCTGAAACGGATACAAAGCACTTGTCCTCTAACATCCAATGCTTTTCAGTTAAGATGAGAAACGTGTGAGCTTTGTGAACGACGTAGTTCATTTGAGCTGAAAAGTGACTGCCCTTACCTGAAACGAAGTCTTGCTTCTAGGAACACACAGAGCCTGGGATTTAACTCCATTTCTGAAGGGAAACACACAGCATAGTTCTCAGACATGGATCACACTCTGCTTTAGAGCGAGAAGCACGCTCTTGCTTTCTAGCATCTCTAATACAGCAGGAAATCTGAGTGTGCGCAGAACAAGAGAACGGTGTTACCTACACATAGGGACCATATCTAGTACAACTCTGCCTCTGAAATTGATACAAAGCACAGGTTCTCTAACATCCAATGCTTGTCATTTAAGGTGAGAAACGTGTGAGCTTTGTGAACGATGTAGTTCGTTTGAGCTGAAAAGTGACTGCCCTTACCTGAAACGATGTCTTGCTTCTAGGAAGAAACAGACCCTGAGATTTAACTCCATTTCTGAAGGGAAACACACAGCATAGTTCTCATCCATGGATCACACTCTGCTTTAGAGCAAGAATGACGCTCTTGCTTTCTAGAATCTCTAAATCAGCAGGAAACTTGAGTGTGCTCAGAACAAATGAACAGTGTTTCCTACACATACGGATCATATTTAGTTCATCTCTGCTTCTGAAACTGAAAAAAACCAGAGGTCCTCTAACATCCAATGATTGTCAGTTAAGATGAGAAATGTGTGAGCTTCGTGAACGATGTAGTTCGTTTGAGCTGTAAAGTAACTGCCCTTACCTGAAAAGAATTCTTGCTTTAGGAAGACTCAGAGCCTGGGATTCAACTCCTTTTCTGAAGTGAAACACACAGCAGAGTTCTCATCCATTGATCACACTCTGCTTTAGAACAAGAAGTATGCTCTTGCCCTCTAGAGTCTCTAAGACATCAGGAAAAGTGAGTGTGCTGAGAACAAAAGAATGGTGTTTCCTACACATACAGATCATATCTAGTCCAACTCTACTTCTGAAACTGATACAAAGCACAGGTCCACTAACATCCAATGCTTGTCAGTTAAGAAGAGAAACGTGTGAGCTTCGTGAACGATGTAGTGCGTTTGAGCTGAAAAGTAACTGCCCTTACCTGAAACGAAGTCTTGCTTGTAGGAAGACACAGAGCCTGGGATTTAACTCCATTTCTGAAGGGAAACACACAGAATAGTTCTCATCCATGGATCACACTCTGCTTTAGAGCGAGAAGCACGCTCTTGCTTTCTAGAGTCTCTAAGACAGCAGGAAACGTGAGTGCTGAGAACAAAAGAAGGATGTTTCCTACACATACGGACCATATCTAGTCCAACTCTGCTTCTGAAACTGATACAAAGCACTGGTCCTCTAACATCCAATGATTGTCAGTAAAGATGAGAAACGTGTGAGTTTCGTGAATGATGTAGTGCGTTCGAGCTGAAAAGTGACTGCCCTTACCTGAAACGAAGTCTTGCTTGTAGGAAGACACAGAGCCTGGGATTTAACTCCATTTCTGAATTGACACACACAGCAGAGTTCTAATCCACTGATCACATTCTGCTTTAGAGCAAGAAGCATGCTCTTGCTTTCTAGAGTCTCCAAGACAGCAGGAAACGTGAGTGTGCTTAGAACAAAATAACGGTGTTTCCTACACATACGGACCATATCTAGTCCAACTCTGCTTGTGAAACTGACACAAAGCAATAATCCTCTAACATCCAATGCTTGTCAATTAAGATGAGAAATGTGTGAGCTTCATGAATGATGTAGTTCATTTGAGCTGTAAAGAAAGTACCCTTAACTGAAAAGATGTCTTGTTTTTAGGAAGACTCAGAGCCTGGGATTTAACTCCATTTCTGAAGTGAAACACACAGCTCAGTTATCATCCACTTATCACACTCTGCTTTAGAGCGAGAAGCATGCTCTTGCTTTCTAGAGTCTCTAAGTCAGCAGGACACATGAGTGTGCTCAGAACCAAAGAACGGTGTTTCCTACACATAGGGACCATATGTAGTCCAACTCTGCTTCTGAAACTGATACAAAGCACTGATCCTCTAACATCCAATTCTTGTCAGTAAAGATGAGAAACGAGTGAGTTTCGTGAACGATGTAGTTCGTTTGATCTATAAAGTAACTGCCCTTACCTGAAAAGAATTCTTGCTTTTAGGAAGACTCAGAGCCTGGGATTTAACTCCTCTTCTGAAGTGAAACACACAGAAGAGTTCTCATCCATTGATCACACTCTGCTTTAGAACAACAAGCACGCTCTTGCTTTCTAGAGTCTCTAAGACAGCAGGAAACGTGAGTGTGCTGAGAACAAAAGAATAGTGTTTCCTACACCTAAGGACCATGTCTAGTCAAACTCTGCTTCTGAAACGGATACAAAGCACTTGTCCTCTAACATCCAATGCTTTTCAGTTAAGATGAGAAACGTGTGAGCTTTGTGAACGACGTAGTTCATTTGAGCTGAAAAGTGACTGCCCTTACCTGAAACGAAGTCTTGCTTCTAGGAACACACAGAGCCTGGGATTTAACTCCATTTCTGAAGGGAAACACACAGCATAGTTCTCAGACATGGATCACACTCTGCTTTAGAGCGAGAAGCACGCTCTTGCTTTCTAGCAACTCTAATACAGCAGGAAATCTGAGTGTGCGCAGAACAAGAGAACGGTGTTACCTACACATAGGGACCATATCTAGTACAACTCTGACTCTGAAATTGATACAAAGCACAGGTTCTCTAACATCCAATGCTTGTCATTTAAGGTGAGAAACGTGTGAGCTTTGTGAACGATGTAGTTCGTTTGAGCTGAAAAGTGACTGCCCTTACCTGAAACGATGTCTTGCTTCTAGGAAGAAACAGACCCTGAGATTTAACTCCATTTCTGAAGGGAAACACACAGCATAGTTCTCATCCATGGATCACACTCTGCTTTAGAGCAAGAATGACGCTCTTGCTTTCTAGAATCTCTAAATCAGCAGGAAACTTGAGTGTGCTCAGAACAAATGAACAGTGTTTCCTACACATACGGATCATATTTAGTTCATCTCTGCTTCTGAAACTGAAAAATACCAGAGTTCCTCTAACATCCAATGATTGTCAGTTAAGATGAGAAATGTGTGAGCTTCGTGAACGATGTAGTTCGTTTGAGCTGTAAAGTAACTGCCCTTACCTGAAAAGAATTCTTGCTTTAGGAAGACTCAGAGCCTGGGATTCAACTCCTTTTCTGAAGTGAAACACACAGCAGAGTTCTCATCCATTGATCACACTCTGCTTTAGAACAAGAAGTATGCTCTTGCCCTCTAGAGTCTCTAAGACATCAGGAAAAGTGAGTGTGCTGAGAACAAAAGAATGGTGTTTCCTACACATACAGATCATATCTAGTCCAACTCTACTTCTGAAACTGATACAAAGCACAGGTCCACTAACATCCAATGCTTGTCAGTTAAGAAGAGAAACGTGTGAGCTTCGTGAACGATGTAGTGCGTTTGAGCTGAAAAGTAACTGCCCTTACCTGAAACGAAGTCTTGCTTGTAGGAAGACACAGAGCCTGGGATTTAACTCCATTTCTGAAGGGAAACACACAGAATAGTTCTCATCCATGGATCACACTCTGCTTTAGAGCGAGAAGCACGCTCTTGCTTTCTAGAGTCTCTAAGACAGCAGGAAACGTGAGTGCTGAGAACAAAAGAAGGATGTTTCCTACACATACGGACCATATCTAGTCCAACTCTGCTTCTGAAACTGATACAAAGCACTGGTCCTCTAACATCCAATGATTGTCAGTAAAGATGAGAAACGTGTGAGTTTCGTGAATGATGTAGTGCGTTCGAGCTGAAAAGTGACTGCCCTTACCTGAAACGAAGTCTTGCTTGTAGGAAGACACAGAGCCTGGGATTTAACTCCATTTCTGAATTGACACACACAGCAGAGTTCTCATCCACTGATCACATTCTGCTTTAGAGCAAGAAGCATGCTCTTGCTTTCTAGAGTCTCCAAGACAGCAGGAAACGTGAGTGTGCTTAGAACAAAATAACGGTGTTTCCTACACATACGGACCATATCTAGTCCAACTCTGCTTGTGAAACTGACACAAAGCAATAATCCTCTAACATCCAATGCTTGTCAATTAAGATGAGAAATGTGTGAGCTTCATGA
This sequence comes from Onychomys leucogaster, assembly GCA_949786385.1. NCBI lineage: Eukaryota > Metazoa > Chordata > Mammalia > Rodentia > Cricetidae > Onychomys > Onychomys leucogaster. The sequence goes on from CATKUP010000056.1 coordinate 2,362,252, forward strand.
ATGATGTAGTTCATTTGAGCTGTAAAGAAAGTACCCTTAACTGAAAAGATGTCTTGTTTTTAGGAAGACTCAGAGCCTGGGATTTAACTCCATTTCTGAAGTGAAACACACAGCTCAGTTATCATCCACTTATCACACTCTGCTTTAGAGCGAGAAGCATGCTCTTGCTTTCTAGAGTCTCTAAGTCAGCAGGACACATGAGTGTGCTCAGAACCAAAGAACGGTGTTTCCTACACATAGGGACCATATGTAGTCCAACTCTGCTTCTGAAACTGATACAAAGCACTGATCCTCTAACATCCAATTCTTGTCAGTAAAGATGAGAAACGAGTGAGTTTCGTGAACGATGTAGTTCGTTTGATCTATAAAGTAACTGCCCTTACCTGAAAAGAATTCTTGCTTTTAGGAAGACTCAGAGCCTGGGATTTAACTCCTCTTCTGAAGTGAAACACACAGAAGAGTTCTCATCCATTGATCACACTCTGCTTTAGAACAACAAGCACGCTCTTGCTTTCTAGAGTCTCTAAGACAGCAGGAAACGTGAGTGTGCTGAGAACAAAAGAATAGTGTTTCCTACACCTAAGGACCATGTCTAGTCAAACTCTGCTTCTGAAACGGATACAAAGCACTTGTCCTCTAACATCCAATGCTTTTCAGTTAAGATGAGAAACGTGTGAGCTTTGTGAACGACGTAGTTCATTTGAGCTGAAAAGTGACTGCCCTTACCTGAAACGAAGTCTTGCTTCTAGGAACACACAGAGCCTGGGATTTAACTCCATTTCTGAAGGGAAACACACAGCATAGTTCTCAGACATGGATCACACTCTGCTTTAGAGCGAGAAGCACGCTCTTGCTTTCTAGCATCTCTAATACAGCAGGAAATCTGAGTGTGCGCAGAACAAGAGAACGGTGTTACCTACACATAGGGACCATATCTAGTACAACTCTGCCTCTGAAATTGATACAAGCACAGGTTCTCTAACATCCAATGCTTGTCATTTAAGGTGAGAAACGTGTGAGCTTTGTGAACGATGTAGTTCGTTTGAGCTGAAAAGTGACTGCCCTTACCTGAAACGATGTCTTGCTTCTAGGAAGAAACAGACCCTGAGATTTAACTCCATTTCTGAAGGGAAACACACAGCATAGTTCTCATCCATGGATCACACTCTGCTTTAGAGCAAGAATGACGCTCTTGCTTTCTAGAATCTCTAAATCAGCAGGAAACTTGAGTGTGCTCAGAACAAATGAACAGTGTTTCCTACACATACGGATCATATTTAGTTCATCTCTGCTTCTGAAACTGAAAAAAACCAGAGTTCCTCTAACATCCAATGATTGTCAGTTAAGATGAGAAATGTGTGAGCTTCGTGAACGATGTAGTTCGTTTGAGCTGTAAAGTAACTGCCCTTACCTGAAAAGAATTCTTGCTTTAGGAAGACTCAGAGCCTGGGATTCAACTCCTTTTCTGAAGTGAAACACACAGCAGAGTTCTCATCCATTGATCACACTCTGCTTTAGAACAAGAAGTATGCTCTTGCCCTCTAGAGTCTCTAAGACATCAGGAAAAGTGAGTGTGCTGAGAACAAAAGAATGGTGTTTCCTACACATACAGATCATATCTAGTCCAACTCTACTTCTGAAACTGATACAAAGCACAGGTCCACTAACATCCAATGCTTGTCAGTTAAGAAGAGAAACGTGTGAGCTTCGTGAACGATGTAGTGCGTTTGAGCTGAAAAGTAACTGCCCTTACCTGAAACGAAGTCTTGCTTGTAGGAAGACACAGAGCCTGGGATTTAACTCCATTTCTGAAGGGAAACACACAGAATAGTTCTCATCCATGGATCACACTCTGCTTTAGAGCGAGAAGCACGCTCTTGCTTTCTAGAGTCTCTAAGACAGCAGGAAACGTGAGTGCTGAGAACAAAAGAAGGATGTTTCCTACACATACGGACCATATCTAGTCCAACTCTGCTTCTGAAACTGATACAAAGCACTGGTCCTCTAACATCCAATGATTGTCAGTAAAGATGAGAAACGTGTGAGTTTCGTGAATGATGTAGTGCGTTCGAGCTGAAAAGTGACTGCCCTTACCTGAAACGAAGTCTTGCTTGTAGGAAGACACAGAGCCTGGGATTTAACTCCATTTCTGAATTGACACACACAGCAGAGTTCTCATCCACTGATCACATTCTGCTTTAGAGCAAGAAGCATGCTCTTGCTCTCTAGAGTCTCCAAGACTTCAGGAAACGTGAGTGTGCTTAGAACAAAATAACGGTGTTTCCTACACATACGGACCATATCTAGTCCAACTCTGCTTGTGAAACTGACACAAAGCAATAATCCTCTAACATCCAATGCTTGTCAATTAAGATGAGAAATGTGTGAGCTTCATGAATGATGTAGTTCATTTGAGCTGTAAAGAAAGTACCCTTAACTGAAAAGATGTCTTGTTTTTAGGAAGACTCAGAGCCTGGGATTTAACTCCATTTCTGAAGTGAAACACACAGCTCAGTTATCATCCACTTATCACACTCTGCTTTAGAGCGAGAAGCATGCTCTTGCTTTCTAGAGTCTCTAAGTCAGCAGGACACATGAGTGTGCTCAGAACCAAAGAACGGTGTTTCCTACACATAGGGACCATATGTAGTCCAACTCTGCTTCTGAAACTGATACAAAGCACTGATCCTCTAACATCCAATTCTTGTCAGTAAAGATGAGAAACGAGTGAGTTTCGTGAACGATGTAGTTCGTTTGATCTATAAAGTAACTGCCCTTACCTGAAAAGAATTCTTGCTTTTAGGAAGACTCAGAGCCTGGGATTTAACTCCTCTTCTGAAGTGAAACACACAGAAGAGTTCTCATCCATTGATCACACTCTGCTTTAGAACAACAAGCACGCTCTTGCTTTCTAGAGTCTCTAAGACAGCAGGAAACGTGAGTGTGCTGAGAACAAAAGAATAGTGTTTCCTACACCTAAGGACCATGTCTAGTCAAACTCTGCTTCTGAAACGGATACAAAGCACTTGTCCTCTAACATCCAATGCTTTTCAGTTAAGATGAGAAACGTGTGAGCTTTGTGAACGACGTAGTTCATTTGAGCTGAAAAGTGACTGCCCTTACCTGAAACGAAGTCTTGCTTCTAGGAACACACAGAGCCTGGGATTTAACTCCATTTCTGAAGGGAAACACACAGCATAGTTCTCAGACATGGATCACACTCTGCTTTAGAGCGAGAAGCACGCTCTTGCTTTCTAGCATCTCTAATACAGCAGGAAATCTGAGTGTGCGCAGAACAAGAGAACGGTGTTACCTACACATAGGGACCATATCTAGTACAACTCTGCCTCTGAAATTGATACAAAGCACAGGTTCTCTAACATCCAATGCTTGTCATTTAAGGTGAGAAACGTGTGAGCTTTGTGAACGATGTAGTTCGTTTGAGCTGAAAAGTGACTGCCCTTACCTGAAACGATGTCTTGCTTCTAGGAAGAAACAGACCCTGAGATTTAACTCCATTTCTGAAGGGAAACACACAGCATAGTTCTCATCCATGGATCACACTCTGCTTTAGAGCAAGAATGACGCTCTTGCTTTCTAGAATCTCTAAATCAGCAGGAAACTTGAGTGTGCTCAGAACAAATGAACAGTGTTTCCTACACATACGGATCATATTTAGTTCATCTCTGCTTCTGAAACTGAAAAAAACCAGAGGTCCTCTAACATCCAATGATTGTCAGTTAAGATGAGAAATGTGTGAGCTTCGTGAACGATGTAGTTCGTTTGAGCTGTAAAGTAACTGCCCTTACCTGAAAAGAATTCTTGCTTTAGGAAGACTCAGAGCCTGGGATTCAACTCCTTTTCTGAAGTGAAACACACAGCAGAGTTCTCATCCATTGATCACACTCTGCTTTAGAACAAGAAGTATGCTCTTGCCCTCTAGAGTCTCTAAGACATCAGGAAAAGTGAGTGTGCTGAGAACAAAAGAAGGATGTTTCCTACACATACGGACCATATCTAGTCCAACTCTGCTTCTGAAACTGATACAAAGCACTGGTCCTCTAACATCCAATGATTGTCAGTAAAGATGAGAAACGTGTGAGTTTCGTGAATGATGTAGTGCGTTCGAGCTGAAAAGTGACTGCCCTTACCTGAAACGAAGTCTTGCTTGTAGGAAGACACAGAGCCTGGGATTTAACTCCATTTCTGAAGGTAAACACACAGCATAGTTATCATCCATGAATCACACTCTGCTTTAGAGCGAGAAGCACTCTCTTGCTTTCTAAAATCTCTAATACAGCAGGAAACGTTAGTGTGCTCAGAACAAAAGAACGGTGTTTCCTACACATACGGACCATATCTAGTTCAACTCTGCTTCTGATACTGAAACAAACCACAGGTCCTCTAACATCCAATGATTTTCATTTAAGATGAGAAACGTGTGAGCTTCGTGAACGATGTAATTCATTTGAGCTGTAAAGAAACTGCCCTACCTGAAAAGAAGTCTTGTTTTTAGAAAGACTCAGAGCCTGGGATTTAACTGCACTTCTGAAGTGAAAGACACAGCAGGGTTCTCATCCACTGATCACACTCTACTTTAGAGCGAGAAGCCCGCTCTTGCTTTCTAGAGTCTCTAAGACAGCATGACACCTGAGTGTGCTCAGAACAAAAGAACGGTGTTTCCTACACATACGGACAATATGTAGTCCAATTCTGCTTCTGAAACTGATACAAAGCACTGATCCTCTAACATCCTATTCTTGTCATTTAAGATGAGAAACGAGTGAGTTTCGTGAACGATGTAGTTCGTTTGAGCTGTAAAGAAACTGCCCTTACCTGAAAAGAATTCTTGTTTTAGGAAGACTCAGAGCCTGGGATTCAACTCCTTTTCTGAAGTGAAACACACAGCAGAGTTCTCACCCATTGATCACACTCTGCTTTAGAACAAGAAGTATGCTCTTGCCCTCTAGAGTCTCTAAGACATCAGGAAACGTGAGTGTGCTGAGAAAAAAAGAACGATGTTGCCTACACATATGGACCATATGTAGTGCAAATCTGCTTCTGAAACTGATGCAAAACATTGGTCCTCTAACATCCAATGCTTGTCAGTTAAGATGAGAAATGTGTGAGCTTTCTGAACAATGTAGTTCCTTTGAGCTGAAAAGTGACTGTTCTTACCTGAAAAGAAGTCTTGCTTGTAAGAAGACACAGAGCCTGGGATTTAACTCAATTTCTGAAGTGAAACACACAGCAGAGTTCTCATCCACTGATCACACTCTGCTTTAGAGCGAGAAACACGCTCTTGCTTTCTACAGTCTCTAATACAGCAGGAAATCTGAGTGTGCTCAGAACAAAAGAATCGTGTTGCCTACACATACGGACTTTATCTAGTTCATCACTGCTTCTGAAACTGATACAAAGCATTGGTCCTCCAACATCCAATGCTTGTCAGTTAAGATGAGAAACGTGTGAGCTTCGTGAACAATGTAGTTCCTTTGACTTGAAAAGTGACTGCCCTTACCTGAAAAGAAGTCTTGCTTGTAGGAAGACACATATCCTGGGATTTATCTCAATTTCTGAAAGGAAACAAACAGCACAGTTATCATCCATGGATCACACTCTGCTTTAGAGCAAGAAGAACGCTCTTGCTTTCTATAGTCTCTAAAACAGCAAGAAACGTGAGTGTGCTCGGAAAAAAAGAACGGTGTTGCCTACACATATGGAGCATATCTAGTTCAACACTGCTTCTGAAACTGAAACAAACCACAGGTCCTCTAACATCCAATGTTTGTCATTTAAGATGAGAAACGTGTGAGGTTCGTGAACAATTTAGTTCATTTGAGCTGTAAAGAAACTGCCCTTACGTGAAACGAAGTCTTGCTTTTAGGAAGACTCAGAGCCTGGGAATTAACTCCATTTCTGAAGTGAAACACACAGAATAGTTCTCATCCATGGATCACACTCTGCTTTAGAGCGAGAAGCACGCTCTTGCTTTCTAGAGTCTCTAAGACAGCAGGAAACGTGAGTGCTGAGAACAAAAGAAGGATGTTTCCTACACATACGGACCATATCTAGTCCAACTCTGCTTCTGAAACTGATACAAAGCACTGGTCCTCTAACATCCAATGATTGTCAGTAAAGATGAGAAACGTGTGAGTTTCGTGAATGATGTAGTGCGTTCGAGCTGAAAAGTGACTGCCCTTACCTGAAACGAAGTCTTGCTTGTAGGAAGACACAGAGCCTGGGATTTAACTCCATTTCTGAATTGACACACACAGCAGAGTTCTCATCCACTGATCACATTCTGCTTTAGAGCAAGAAGCATGCTCTTGCTCTCTAGAGTCTCCAAGACTTCAGGAAACGTGAGTGTGCTTAGAACAAAATAACGGTGTTTCCTACACATACGGACCATATCTAGTCCAACTCTGCTTGTGAAACTGACACAAAGCAATAATCCTCTAACATCCAATGCTTGTCAATTAAGATGAGAAATGTGTGAGCTTCATGAATGATGTAGTTCATTTGAGCTGTAAAGAAAGTACCCTTAACTGAAAAGATGTCTTGTTTTTAGGAAGACTCAGAGCCTGGGATTTAACTCCATTTCTGAAGTGAAACACACAGCTCAGTTATCATCCACTTATCACACTCTGCTTTAGAGCGAGAAGCATGCTCTTGCTTTCTAGAGTCTCTAAGTCAGCAGGACACATGAGTGTGCTCAGAACCAAAGAACGGTGTTTCCTACACATAGGGACCATATGTAGTCCAACTCTGCTTCTGAAACTGATACAAAGCACTGATCCTCTAACATCCAATTCTTGTCAGTAAAGATGAGAAACGAGTGAGTTTCGTGAACGATGTAGTTCGTTTGATCTATAAAGTAACTGCCCTTACCTGAAAAGAATTCTTGCTTTTAGGAAGACTCAGAGCCTGGGATTTAACTCCTCTTCTGAAGTGAAACACACAGAAGAGTTCTCATCCATTGATCACACTCTGCTTTAGAACAACAAGCACGCTCTTGCTTTCTAGAGTCTCTAAGACAGCAGGAAACGTGAGTGTGCTGAGAACAAAAGAATAGTGTTTCCTACACCTAAGGACCATGTCTAGTCAAACTCTGCTTCTGAAACGGATACAAAGCACTTGTCCTCTAACATCCAATGCTTTTCAGTTAAGATGAGAAACGTGTGAGCTTTGTGAACGACGTAGTTCATTTGAGCTGAAAAGTGACTGCCCTTACCTGAAACGAAGTCTTGCTTCTAGGAACACACAGAGCCTGGGATTTAACTCCATTTCTGAAGGGAAACACACAGCATAGTTCTCAGACATGGATCACACTCTGCTTTAGAGCGAGAAGCACGCTCTTGCTTTCTAGCATCTCTAATACAGCAGGAAATCTGAGTGTGCGCAGAACAAGAGAACGGTGTTACCTACACATAGGGACCATATCTAGTACAACTCTGCCTCTGAAATTGATACAAAGCACAGGTTCTCTAACATCCAATGCTTGTCATTTAAGGTGAGAAACGTGTGAGCTTTGTGAACGATGTAGTTCGTTTGAGCTGAAAAGTGACTGCCCTTACCTGAAACGATGTCTTGCTTCTAGGAAGAAACAGACCCTGAGATTTAACTCCATTTCTGAAGGGAAACACACAGCATAGTTCTCATCCATGGATCACACTCTGCTTTAGAGCAAGAATGACGCTCTTGCTTTCTAGAATCTCTAAATCAGCAGGAAACTTGAGTGTGCTCAGAACAAATGAACAGTGTTTCCTACACATACGGATCATATTTAGTTCATCTCTGCTTCTGAAACTGAAAAAAACCAGAGGTCCTCTAACATCCAATGATTGTCAGTTAAGATGAGAAATGTGTGAGCTTCGTGAACGATGTAGTTCGTTTGAGCTGTAAAGTAACTGCCCTTACCTGAAAAGAATTCTTGCTTTAGGAAGACTCAGAGCCTGGGATTCAACTCCTTTTCTGAAGTGAAACACACAGCAGAGTTCTCATCCATTGATCACACTCTGCTTTAGAACAAGAAGTATGCTCTTGCCCTCTAGAGTCTCTAAGACATCAGGAAAAGTGAGTGTGCTGAGAACAAAAGAAGGATGTTTCCTACACATACGGACCATATCTAGTCCAACTCTGCTTCTGAAACTGATACAAAGCACTGGTCCTCTAACATCCAATGATTGTCAGTAAAGATGAGAAACGTGTGAGTTTCGTGAATGATGTAGTGCGTTCGAGCTGAAAAGTGACTGCCCTTACCTGAAACGAAGTCTTGCTTGTAGGAAGACACAGAGCCTGGGATTTAACTCCATTTCTGAAGGTAAACACACAGCATAGTTATCATCCATGAATCACACTCTGCTTTAGAGCGAGAAGCACTCTCTTGCTTTCTAAAATCTCTAATACAGCAGGAAACGTTAGTGTGCTCAGAACAAAAGAACGGTGTTTCCTACACATACGGACCATATCTAGTTCAACTCTGCTTCTGATACTGAAACAAACCACAGGTCCTCTAACATCCAATGATTTTCATTTAAGATGAGAAACGTGTGAGCTTCGTGAACGATGTAATTCATTTGAGCTGTAAAGAAACTGCCCTACCTGAAAAGAAGTCTTGTTTTTAGAAAGACTCAGAGCCTGGGATTTAACTGCACTTCTGAAGTGAAAGACACAGCAGGGTTCTCATCCACTGATCACACTCTACTTTAGAGCGAGAAGCCCGCTCTTGCTTTCTAGAGTCTCTAAGACAGCATGACACCTGAGTGTGCTCAGAACAAAAGAACGGTGTTTCCTACACATACGGACAATATGTAGTCCAATTCTGCTTCTGAAACTGATACAAAGCACTGATCCTCTAACATCCTATTCTTGTCATTTAAGATGAGAAACGAGTGAGTTTCGTGAACGATGTAGTTCGTTTGAGCTGTAAAGAAACTGCCCTTACCTGAAAAGAATTCTTGTTTTAGGAAGACTCAGAGCCTGGGATTCAACTCCTTTTCTGAAGTGAAACACACAGCAGAGTTCTCACCCATTGATCACACTCTGCTTTAGAACAAGAAGTATGCTCTTGCCCTCTAGAGTCTCTAAGACATCAGGAAACGTGAGTGTGCTGAGAAAAAAAGAACGATGTTGCCTACACATATGGACCATATGTAGTGCAAATCTGCTTCTGAAACTGATGCAAAACATTGGTCCTCTAACATCCAATGCTTGTCAGTTAAGATGAGAAATGTGTGAGCTTTCTGAACAATGTAGTTCCTTTGAGCTGAAAAGTGACTGTTCTTACCTGAAAAGAAGTCTTGCTTGTAAGAAGACACAGAGCCTGGGATTTAACTCAATTTCTGAAGTGAAACACACAGCAGAGTTCTCATCCACTGATCACACTCTGCTTTAGAGCGAGAAACACGCTCTTGCTTTCTACAGTCTCTAATACAGCAGGAAATCTGAGTGTGCTCAGAACAAAAGAATCGTGTTGCCTACACATACGGACTTTATCTAGTTCATCACTGCTTCTGAAACTGATACAAAGCATTGGTCCTCCAACATCCAATGCTTGTCAGTTAAGATGAGAAACGTGTGAGCTTCGTGAACAATGTAGTTCCTTTGACTTGAAAAGTGACTGCCCTTACCTGAAAAGAAGTCTTGCTTGTAGGAAGACACATATCCTGGGATTTATCTCAATTTCTGAAAGGAAACAAACAGCACAGTTATCATCCATGGATCACACTCTGCTTTAGAGCAAGAAGAACGCTCTTGCTTTCTATAGTCTCTAAAACAGCAAGAAACGTGAGTGTGCTCGGAAAAAAAGAACGGTGTTGCCTACACATATGGAGCATATCTAGTTCAACACTGCTTCTGAAACTGAAACAAACCACAGGTCCTCTAACATCCAATGTTTGTCATTTAAGATGAGAAACGTGTGAGGTTCGTGAACAATTTAGTTCATTTGAGCTGTAAAGAAACTGCCCTTACGTGAAACGAAGTCTTGCTTTTAGGAAGACTCAGAGCCTGGGAATTAACTCCATTTCTGAAGTGAAACACACAGAATAGTTCTCATCCATGGATCACACTCTGCTTTAGAGCGAGAAGCACGCTCTTGCTTTCTAGAGTCTCTAAGACAGCAGGAAACGTGAGTGCTGAGAACAAAAGAAGGATGTTTCCTACACATACGGACCATATCTAGTCCAACTCTGCTTCTGAAACTGATACAAAGCACTGGTCCTCTAACATCCAATGCTTGTCAGTAAAGATGAGAAACGTGTGAGCTTCATGAATGATGTAGTTCATTTGAGCTGTAAAGAAAGTACCCTTAACTGAAAAGATGTCTTGTTTTTAGGAAGACTCAGAGCCTGGGATTTAACTCCATTTCTGAAGTGAAACACACAGCTCAGTTATCATCCACTTATCACACTCTGCTTTAGAGCGAGAAGCATGCTCTTGCTTTCTAGAGTCTCTAAGTCAGCAGGACACATGAGTGTGCTCAGAACCAAAGAACGGTGTTTCCTACACATAGGGACCATATGTAGTCCAACTCTGCTTCTGAAACTGATACAAAGCACTGATCCTCTAACATCCAATTCTTGTCATTTAAGGTGAGAAACGTGTGAGTTTGTGAACGATGTAGTTCGTTTGAGCTGAAAAGTGACTGCCCTTACCTGAAACGATGTCTTGCTTCTAGGAAGACTCAGAGCCTGGGATTTAACTCCTCTTCTGAAGTGAAACACACAGAAGAGTTCTCATCCATTGATCACACTCTGCTTTAGAACAACAAGCACGCTCTTGCTTTCTAGAGTCTCTAAGACAGCAGGAAACGTGAGTGTGCTGAGAACAAAAGAATAGTGTTTCCTACACATAAGGACCATGTCTAGTCAAACTCTGCTTCTGAAACGGATACAAAGCACTTGTCCTCTAACATCCAATGCTTTTCAGTTAAGATGAGAAACGTGTGAGCTTTGTGAACGACGTAGTTCATTTGAGCTGAAAAGTGACTGCCCTTACCTGAAACGAAGTCTTGCTTCTAGGAACACACAGAGCCTGGGATTTAACTCCATTTCTGAAGGGAAACACACAGCATAGTTCTCAGACATGGATCACACTCTGCTTTAGAGCGAGAAGCACGCTCTTGCTTTCTAGCATCTCTAATACAGCAGGAAATCTGAGTGTGCGCAGAACAAGAGAACGGTGTTACCTACACATAGGGACCATATCTAGTACAACTCTGCCTCTGAAATTGATACAAAGCACAGGTTCTCTAACATCCAATGCTTGTCATTTAAGGTGAGAAACGTGTGAGCTTTGTGAACGATGTAGTTCGTTTGAGCTGAAAAGTGACTGCCCTTACCTGAAACGATGTCTTGCTTCTAGGAAGAAACAGACCCTGAGATTTAACTCCATTTCTGAAGGGAAACACACAGCATAGTTCTCATCCATGGATCACACTCTGCTTTAGAGCAAGAATGACGCTCTTGCTTTCTAGAATCTCTAAATCAGCAGGAAACTTGAGTGTGCTCAGAACAAATGAACAGTGTTTCCTACAAATACGGATCATATTTAGTTCATCTCTGCTTCTGAAACTGAAAAAAACCAGAGGTCCTCTAACATCCAATGATTGTCAGTTAAGATGAGAAATGTGTGAGCTTCGTGAACGATGTAGTTCGTTTGAGCTGTAAAGTAACTGCCCTTACCTGAAAAGAATTCTTGCTTTAGGAAGACTCAGAGCCTGGGATTCAACTCCTTTTCTGAAGTGAAACACACAGCAGAGTTCTCATCCATTGATCACACTCTGCTTTAGAACAAGAAGTATGCTCTTGCCCTCTAGAGTCTCTAAGACATCAGGAAAAGTGAGTGTGCTGAGAACAAAAGAATGGTGTTTCCTACACATACAGATCATATCTAGTCCAACTCTACTTCTGAAACTGATACAAAGCACAGGTCCACTAACATCCAATGCTTGTCAGTTAAGAAGAGAAACGTGTGAGCTTCGTGAACGATGTAGTGCGTTTGAGCTGAAAAGTAACTGCCCTTACCTGAAACGAAGTCTTGCTTGTAGGAAGACACAGAGCCTGGGATTTAACTCCATTTCTGAAGGGAAACACACAGAATAGTTCTCATCCATGGATCACACTCTGCTTTAGAGCGAGAAGCACGCTCTTGCTTTCTAGAGTCTCTAAGACAGCAGGAAACGTGAGTGCTGAGAACAAAAGAAGGATGTTTCCTACACATACGGACCATATCTAGTCCAACTCTGCTTCTGAAACTGATACAAAGCACTGGTCCTCTAACATCCAATGATTGTCAGTAAAGATGAGAAACGTGTGAGTTTCGTGAATGATGTAGTGCGTTCGAGCTGAAAAGTGACTGCCCTTACCTGAAACGAAGTCTTGCTTGTAGGAAGACACAGAGCCTGGGATTTAACTCCATTTCTGAATTGACACACACAGCAGAGTTCTCATCCACTGATCACATTCTGCTTTAGAGCAAGAAGCATGCTCTTGCTTTCTAGAGTCTCCAAGACAGCAGGAAACGTGAGTGTGCTTAGAACAAAATAACGGTGTTTCCTACACATACGGACCATATCTAGTCCAACTCTGCTTGTGAAACTGACACAAAGCAATAATCCTCTAACATCCAATGCTTGTCAATTAAGATGAGAAATGTGTGAGCTTCATGAATGATGTAGTTCATTTGAGCTGTAAAGAAAGTACCCTTAACTGAAAAGATGTCTTGTTTTTAGGAAGACTCAGAGCCTGGGATTTAACTCCATTTCTGAAGTGAAACACACAGCTCAGTTATCATCCACTTATCACACTCTGCTTTAGAGCGAGAAGCATGCTCTTGCTTTCTAGAGTCTCTAAGTCAGCAGGACACATGAGTGTGCTCAGAACCAAAGAACGGTGTTTCCTACACATAGGGACCATATGTAGTCCAACTCTGCTTCTGAAACTGATACAAAGCACTGATCCTCTAACATCCAATTCTTGTCAGTAAAGATGAGAAACGAGTGAGTTTCGTGAACGATGTAGTTCGTTTGATCTATAAAGTAACTGCCCTTACCTGAAAAGAATTCTTGCTTTTAGGAAGACTCAGAGCCTGGGATTTAACTCCTCTTCTGAAGTGAAACACACAGAAGAGTTCTCATCCATTGATCACACTCTGCTTTAGAACAACAAGCACGCTCTTGCTTTCTAGAGTCTCTAAGACAGCAGGAAACGTGAGTGTGCTGAGAACAAAAGAATAGTGTTTCCTAAACATAAGGACCATGTCTAGTCAAACTCTGCTTCTGAAACGGATACAAAGCACTTGTCCTCTAACATCCAATGCTTTTCAGTTAAGATGAGAAACGTGTGAGCTTTGTGAACGACGTAGTTCATTTGAGCTGAAAAGTGACTGCCCTTACCTGAAACGAAGTCTTGCTTCTAGGAACACACAGAGCCTGGGATTTAACTCCATTTCTGAAGGGAAACACACAGCATAGTTCTCAGACATGGATCACACTCTGCTTTAGAGCGAGAAGCACGCTCTTGCTTTCTAGCATCTCTAATACAGCAGGAAATCTGAGTGTGCGCAGAACAAGAGAACGGTGTTACCTACACATAGGGACCATATCTAGTACAACTCTGCCTCTGAAATTGATACAAAGCACAGGTTCTCTAACATCCAATGCTTGTCATTTAAGGTGAGAAACGTGTGAGCTTTGTGAACGATGTAGTTCGTTTGAGCTGAAAAGTGACTGCCCTTACCTGAAACGATGTCTTGCTTCTAGGAAGAAACAGACCCTGAGATTTAACTCCATTTCTGAAGGGAAACACACAGCATAGTTCTCATCCATGGATCACACTCTGCTTTAGAGCAAGAATGACGCTCTTGCTTTCTAGAATCTCTAAATCAGCAGGAAACTTGAGTGTGCTCAGAACAAATGAACAGTGTTTCCTACAAATACGGATCATATTTAGTTCATCTCTGCTTCTGAAACTGAAAAAAACCAGAGGTCCTCTAACATCCAATGATTGTCAGTTAAGATGAGAAATGTGTGAGCTTCGTGAACGATGTAGTTCGTTTGAGCTGTAAAGTAACTGCCCTTACCTGAAAAGAATTCTTGCTTTAGGAAGACTCAGAGCCTGGGATTCAACTCCTTTTCTGAAGTGAAACACACAGCAGAGTTCTCATCCATTGATCACACTCTGCTTTAGAACAAGAAGTATGCTCTTGCCCTCTAGAGTCTCTAAGACATCAGGAAAAGTGAGTGTGCTGAGAACAAAAGAATGGTGTTTCCTACACATACAGATCATATCTAGTCCAACTCTACTTCTGAAACTGATACAAAGCACAGGTCCACTAACATCCAATGCTTGTCAGTTAAGAAGAGAAACGTGTGAGCTTCGTGAACGATGTAGTGCGTTTGAGCTGAAAAGTAACTGCCCTTACCTGAAACGAAGTCTTGCTTGTAGGAAGACACAGAGCCTGGGATTTAACTCCATTTCTGAAGGGAAACACACAGAATAGTTCTCATCCATGGATCACACTCTGCTTTAGAGCGAGAAGCACGCTCTTGCTTTCTAGAGTCTCTAAGACAGCAGGAAACGTGAGTGCTGAGAACAAAAGAAGGATGTTTCCTACACATACGGACCATATCTAGTCCAACTCTGCTTCTGAAACTGATACAAAGCACTGGTCCTCTAACATCCAATGATTGTCAGTAAAGATGAGAAACGTGTGAGTTTCGTGAATGATGTAGTGCGTTCGAGCTGAAAAGTGACTGCCCTTACCTGAAACGAAGTCTTGCTTGTAGGAAGACACAGAGCCTGGGATTTAACTCCATTTCTGAAGGTAAACACACAGCATAGTTATCATCCATGAATCACACTCTGCTTTAGAGCGAGAAGCACTCTCTTGCTTTCTAAAATCTCTAATACAGCAGGAAACGTTAGTGTGCTCAGAACAAAAGAACGGTGTTTCCTACACATACGGACCATATCTAGTTCAACATTGCTTCTGAAACTGAAACAAACCACAGGACCTCTAACATCCAATGTTTGTCATTTAAGATGAGAAATGTGTGAGCTTTGTGAATGATGTAGTTCATTTGAGCTGTAAAGAAAGTGCCCATAACTGAAAAGATGTCTTGTTTTTAGGAAGACTCAGAGCATGGGATTTAACTCCATTTCTGAAGTGAAACACACAGCTCAGTTATCATCCACTTATCACACTCTGCTTTAGAGCGAGAAGCATGCTCTGGCTTTCTAGAGTCTCTAAGTCAGCAGGACACACGAGTGTGCTCAGAACCAAAGAACGGTGTTTCCTACACATAGGGACCATATGTAGTCCAACTCTGCTTCTGAAACTGATACAAAGCACTGATCCTCTAACATCCAATTCTTGTCAGTTAAGATGAGAAACGAGTGAGTTTCATGAACGATGTAGTTCGTTTGATCTATAAAGTAACTGCCCTTACCTGAAAAGAATTCTTGCTTTTAGGAAGACTCAGAGCCTGGGATTTAACTCCTCTTCTGAAGTGAAACACACAGAAGAGTTCTCACCCATTGATCACACTCTGCTTTAGAACAAGAAGTATGCTCTTGCCCTCTAGAGTCTCTAAGACATCAGGAAACGTGAGTGTGCTGAGAAAAAAAGAACGATGTTGCCTACACATATGGACCATATGTAGTGCAAATCTGCTTCTGAACCTGATGCAAAACATTGGTCCTCTAACATCCAATGCTTGTCAGTTAAGATGAGAAATGTGTGAGCTTTCTGAACAATGTAGTTCCTTTGAGCTGAAAAGTGACTCTTCTTACCTGAAAAGAAGTCTTGCTTGTAAGAAGACACAGAGCCTGGGATTTAACTCAATTTCTGAAGTGAAACACACAGCAGAGTTCTCATCCACTGATCACACTCTGCTTTAGAGCGAGAAACACGCTCTTGCTTTCTACAGTCTCTAATACAGCAGGAAATCTGAGTGTGCTCAGAACAAAAGAATCGTGTTGCCTACACATACGGACTTTATCTAGTTCATCACTGCTTCTGAAACTGATAC
Organism: Onychomys leucogaster; assembly: GCA_949786385.1. Classification (NCBI taxonomy): domain Eukaryota; kingdom Metazoa; phylum Chordata; class Mammalia; order Rodentia; family Cricetidae; genus Onychomys; species Onychomys leucogaster. The sequence goes on from CATKUP010000056.1 coordinate 2,378,288, forward strand.
AAAGCATTGGTCCTCCAACATCCAATGCTTGTCAGTTAAGATGAGAAACGTGTGAGCTTCGTGAACAATGTAGTTCCTTTGACTTGAAAAGTGACTGCCCTTACCTGAAAAGAAGTCTTGCTTGTAGGAAGACACATATCCTGGGATTTATCTCAATTTCTGAAAGGAAACAAACAGCACAGTTATCATCCATGGATCACACTCTGCTTTAGAGCAAGAAGAACGCTCTTGCTTTCTATAGTCTCTAAAACAGCAAGAAACGTGAGTGTGCTCGGAACAAAAGAACGGTGTTGCCTACACATATGGACCATATCTAGTTCAACACTGCTTCTGAAACTGAAACAAACCACAGGTCCTCTAACATCCAATGTTTGTCATTTAAGATGAGAAACGTGTGAGGTTCGTGAACAATTTAGTTCATTTGAGCTGTAAAGAAACTGCCCTTACGTGAAACGAAGTCTTGCTTTTAGGAAGACTCAGAGCCTGGGAATTAACTCCATTTCTGAAGTGAAACACACAGAATAGTTCTCATCCATGGATCACACTCTGCTTTAGAGCGAGAAGCACGCTCTTGCTTTCTAGAGTCTCTAAGACAGCAGGAAACGTGAGTGCTGAGAACAAAAGAAGGATGTTTCCTACACATACGGACCATATCTAGTCCAACTCTGCTTCTGAAACTGATACAAAGCACTGGTCCTCTAACATCCAATGCTTGTCAGTAAAGATGAGAAACGTGTGAGCTTCGTGAATGATGTAGTGCGTTTGAGCTGAAAAGTGACTGCCCTTACCTGAAACGAAGTCTTGCATGTAGGAGGACACAGAGCCTGGGATTTAACTCCATTTCTGAAGGTAAACACACAGCATAGTTATCATCCATGAATCACACTCTGCTTTAGAGCGAGAAGCACTCTCTTGCTTTCTAAAGTCTCTAATACAGCAGGAAACGTTAGTGTGCTCAGAACAAAAGAACGGTGTTTCCTACACATACGGACCATATCTAGTTCAACACTGCTTCTGAAACTGAAACAAACCACAGGACCTCTAACATCCAATGCTTGTCAATTAAGATGAGAAATGTGTGAGCTTCGTGAATGATGTAGTTCATTTGAGCTGTAAAGAAAGTGCCCTTAACTGAAAAGATGTCTTGTTTATAGGAAGACTCAGAGCCTGGGATTTAACTCCATTTCTGAAGTGAAATACACAGTAGAGTTCTCATCCACTGATCACACTCTGCTTTAGAGCGAGAAACACGCTCTTGCTTTCTATAGTCTGTAAAACAGCAGGAAACATGAGTGTGCTCAGAACAAAAGAACGGTGTTTCCTACACATACGGACCATATGTAGTCCAACTCTGCTTCTGAAACTGATACAAAGCACTGATCCTCTAACATCCAATTCTTGTCATTTAAGATGAGAAACGAGTGAGTTTCGTGAACGATGTAGTTCGTTTGAGCTACAAAGAAACTGCCCTTACCTGAAAAGAATTCTTTCTTTTAGGAAGACTCAGAGCCAGGGATTTAACTCCTCTTCTGAAGTGAAACACACAGAAGAGTTCTCATCCATTGATCACACTCTGCTTTAGAACAACAAGCACGCTCTTGCTTTCTAGAGTCTCTAATACAGCAGGAAACGTGAGTGTGCTCAGAACCAAAGAACGGAGTTTCCTACACATAGGGACCATATGTAGTCCAACTCTGCTTCTGAAACTGATACAAAACACTGATCCTCTAACATACAATTCTTGTCAGTTAAGATGAGAAACGAGTGAGTTTCGTGAACGATGTAGTTCGTTTGAGCTATAAAGAAACTGCCCTTACCTGAAAAGAATTCTTGCTTTTAGGAAGACTCAGAGCCTGGGATTTAACTCCTCTTCTGAAGTGGAACACATAACAGAGTTCTCATCCATTGATCACACTCTGCTTTAGAACAACAAGCACGCTCTTGCTTTCTAGAGTCTCTAAGACAGCAGGAAACTTGAGAGTGCTGAGAGCAAAGAATAGTGTTTCCTACACATAGGAACCATGTCTAGTCAAACTCTGCTTCTGAAACGGATACAAAGCACTGGTCCTCTAACATCCAATGCTTGTCAGTTAAGATGAGAAACGTGTGAGCTTTGTGAACGACGTAGTTCGTTTGAGCTGAAAAGTGACTGCCCTTACCTGAAACGAAGTGTTGCTTGTAGGAAGACACAGAGCCTGGGATTTAACTCCATTTCTGAAGGGAAACACACAGCATAGTTCTCATCCATGGATCACACTCTGCTTTAGAGCAATAAGCACGCTCTTGCTTTCTAGTGTCTCTAATACAGCAGGAAATCTGAGTGTGCACAGAACACGAGAACGGTGTTACCTACACATAGGGACCATATCTAGTTCAACTCTGCTTCTGATACTGAAACAAACCACAGGTTCTCTAACATCCAATGCTTGTCATTTAAGATGAGAAACGTGTGAGCTTCGTGAACGATGTAATTCATTTGAGCTGTAAACAAACTGCCCTAATTTGAAAAGAAGTCTTGTTTTTAGGAAGACTCAGAGCCTGGGATTTAACTCCACTTCTGAAGTGAAAGACACAGCAATGTTCTCATCCACTGATCACACTCTTCTTTAGAGAGAGAAGCATGCTCTTGCTTTCTAGAGTCTCTAAGACAGCAGGACACCTGAGTGTGCTCAGAACAAAAGAACGGTGTTTCCTACACATACGGACCATATGTATTCCAATTCTGCTTCTGAAACTGATACAAAGCACTGATCCTCTAACATCCAATGCTTGTCAGTTAAGATGAGAAACGTGTGAGCTTCGTGAACGACATAGTTTGTTTGAGCTGAAAAGTGACTGCCCTAACCTGAAACGAACTCTTGCTTGTAGGAAGACACAGAGCCTGGGATTTAACTCCATTTCTGAAGTGAAACACACAGCATAGTTCTCATCCATGGATCACACTCTGCTTTAGAGCGAGAAGAACGCTCTTGCTTTCTAGCGTCTCTAATACAGCAGGAAATCCTAGTGTGCTCAGAAAAGGAGAACGGTGTTTCCTACACATAAGTACCATATTTAGTCCAACTCTGCTTCTGAAACTGATACAAAGCACTGGTCCTCTAACATCCAATGCTTGTCAGTTAAGATGAGAAACCTGTGCGCTTCGAGAACGATGTAGTTTTTTTGAGCTGAAAAGTGACTGCCCTTACCTGAAACGAAGTCTTGCTTGTAGGAAGACACAGAGGATGTAATTTAACTCCATTTCTGAAGGGAAACACACAGAATAGTTCTCATCCATGGATCACACTCTGCTTTAGAGCAAGAAGCACGCTCTTGCTATCTAGTGTCTCTAAAACAGCAGGAAACATTAGTGTGCTCAGAACAAAAGTACAGTGTTTCCTACACATACGGGCCATATCTAGTTCAACTCTGCTTCTGAAACTGAAACAAACCACAGGTCCTCTAACATCCAATGCTTGTCAGTAAAGAAGAGAAACGTCTGAGCTTCGTAAACGATGTATTTCGTCGGAGCTGTAAAGTAACTTCCCTTACTTGAAACGAAGTCTTCCTTGTAGGAAGACTCAGAGCCTGGGCTTTAACTCCATTTCTGAAGTGAAACACACATCAGAGTTCTCATCCATTGATCACACTCTGCTTTAGAGCAAGAAGCACGCTCTAGCTTTCCAGAATCTCTAAGACAGCAGGAAAAGTGTATGTGATGAGACCAAAAAAACGGTGTTTCCTACACATACGGACCATATGTAGTCCAACTCTACTTCTGAAACTGATCCAAAGCACTCATCCTCTAACATCCAATGCTTGACAGTTAAGATGAGAAACGTGTGAGGTTTGTGAACAATGTAGTTCGTTTGAGCAGAAAAGTGACTGCCCTTACCTGAAAAGAAGTCTTGATTGTAGGAAGAAAATGCGCCAGTGACTTAACTCCATTTCTGAAGGGAAAAACACAACACAGTTCTGATCCATGGATCACACTCTGCTTTAGAGCAAGAAGCATGCTCTTGCTTTCTAGATTCTCTAATACAGCAGGAAACTGGAGTGTGCTCAAAAGAAAAGAACGGTCTTTCCTATACATACGGACCATATCTAGTTAAACTCTGCTTGAAATTGATACAAAGCAAAGGTCCTCTAACACCAAATGCTTCTCAGTTAAGATGAGAAACGTGTGAGCTTTGTGAATGATGTAGGTCGTTTGAGCTGTTAGTAACTGCCCTTAACTGAAACGAAATCTTGCTTGTAGGAAGACTCAGAGCCTAGGATTTAACTCCATTTCTGAAGTGAAACAAATATCAGAGTTCTCATATATAGATCACACTCTGCTTTAGAGCAAGAAGCACGCTCTTGATTTCTAAAGTCTCTAGAACATCAGGAAACATGAGTGTGCTGAGAACAAAAGAATGGTGTTTCCTACACATACAGACCACATTTAGTCCAACTCTGCTTCTGAAACTGATACAAAGCAGAGGTCCTCTAACATCCAATGCTTGTCAGTTAAGATGAGAAATGTGTGAGCTTCGTGAACGGTGCAGTTCGTTTGAGCTGTAAAGTATCTGCCCTTACCTGAAATGAAATCTTGCTTGTAGGAAGAATCAGAGCCTCGCATTTAACTCCATTTCTGAAGTGAAACACACATCGGAGTAATCATATATAGATCACACTCTGCTTTAGAGCAAAAGCACGCTCTTGCTTTCTAGAGTCTCTAAGACAGCAGGAAGGATGAGTGTGCTGAGAACAAAAGAACAGTGTTTCCTACACATACGGACCATGTCTAGAAGATCTCTTCCTCTGAAATTGATATAAAGCACAGGTCCCCTAACATCCAATGCTTGTCAGTTAAGATGAGAAACGTGTGAGCTTCGTGAACGATGTAGTTCGTTTGAGCTGTAAAGTAACTGCCCTTACCTGAAACGAAGTCTTGCTTGTAGGAAGACACAGAGGATGTAATTTAACTCCATTTCTGAAGGGAAACACACAGAATAGTTCTCATCCATGGATCACACTCTGCTTTAGAACAACAAGCACGCTCTTGCTTTCTAGAGTCTCTAAGAGAGCAGGAAACGTGAGAGTGCTGAGAGCAAAGAATAGTGTTTCCTACACATAGGAACCATGTCTAGTCAAACTCTGCTTCTGAAACGGATACAAAGCACTGGTCCTCTAACATCCAATGCTTGTCAGTTAAGATGAGAAACGTGTGAGCTTTGTGAACGACGTAGTTCGTTTGAGCTGAAAAGTGACTGCCCTTACCTGAAACGAAGTGTTGCTTGTAGGAAGACACAGAGCCTGGGATTTAACTCCATTTCTGAAGTGAAACACACAACAGAATTCTCATCCATTGAACACACTCTGCTTTAGTGCAGGAAGCATGTCCTAGCTTTCCAGAGTCTCTAAGACAGCAGGAAACATGAGTATGCTGAGAACATAAGAACGGTGTTTCTTACACATACGAACAATATCGAGAAGAACTCTGCCTCTGAAATTGATACCAAGCACAGATCCTCTAACATCCAATGCTTGTCAGTTAAGATGAGAAACGTGTGAGCTTCGTGAACGGTGTAGATCGTTTGAGCTGTAAAGTATCTGCCCTTACCTGAAAGGAAGTCTTGCTTGTAGGAAGACTCAGAGCCTGGGATTTAACTCCATTTCTGAAGTGAAACACACATCAGAGTTCTCATCCATTGATCACACTCTGCTTTAGAGCAAGAAGGACGCTCTAGCTTTCTAGAGTCTCAAAGACAGCAGGAAACTTGGGTGTGCTGAGAACAAAAGAACGGTGTTTCCTACACATACAGACCACATTTAGTCCAACTCTGCTTCTGAAACTGATACAAAGCACAGGTCCTCTAACATCCAATGCTTGTCAATTAAGATGAGAAATGTGTGAGCTTCGTGAACGGTGTAGTTCATTTGAGCTGTAAAGTATCTGCTCTTACCTGAGACAAAGTCTTGCTTGTAGGAAGACTCAGAGCCTGGGATTTAACTCCATTTCTGAAGTGAAACACACATCGGAGTAATCATATATAGATCACACTCTGCTTTAGAGCAAAAGCACGCTCTTGCTTTCTAGAGTCTCTAAGACAGCAGGAAGGATGAGTGTGCTGAGAACAAAAGAACAGTGTTTCCTACACATACGGACCATGTCTAGAAGATCTCTTCCTCTGAAATTGATATAATGCACAGGTCCTCTAACATCCAATGCTTGTCAGTTAAGATGAGAAACGTGTGAGCTTCGTGAACGATGTAGTTCATTTGAGCTGTAAAGTAACTGCCCTTACCTGAAACGAAGTCTTGCTTGTAGGAAGACACAGAGGATGTAATTTAACTCCATTTCTGAAGGGAAACACACAGAATAGTTCTCATCCATGGATCACACTCTGCTTTAGAGCAAGAAGCACGCTCTTGCTTTCTAGTGTCTCTAATACAGCAGGAAACATTAGTGTGCTCAGAACAAAAGAACGGTGTTTCCTACACATACGGGCCATATCTAGTTCAAATCTGCTTCGGAAACTGAAACAAACCACAGGTCCTCTATCATCCAATGCTTGTCAGTTAAGATGAGAAACATGTGAGCTTCGTGAACAATGTAGTTCATTTGAGCTGTAAACTAACTGCCATTACCTGAAACGAAGTCTTGCTTGTAGGAAGACTCAGAGCCTGGGATTTAACTCCATTTCTGAAGTGAAACACACAACAGAATTCTCATCCATTGAACACACTCTGCTTTAGTGCAGGAAGCACGTTCTAGCTTTCCAGAGTCTCTAAGACAGCAGGAAACATGAGTATGCTGAGAACATAAGAACGGTGTTTCTTACACATACGAACAATATCGAGAAGAACTCTGCCTCTGAAATTGATACGAAGCACAGATCCTCTAACATCCAATGATGGTCAGTTATGATGAGAAACGTGTGAGCTTCGTGAACGGTGTAGATCGTTTGAGCTGTAAAGTATCTGCCCTTACCTGAAAGGAAGTCTTGCTTGTAGGAAGACTCAGAGCCTGGGATTTAACTCCATTTCTGAAGTGAAACACACATCAGAGTTCTCATCCATTGATCACACTCTGCTTTAGAGCAAGAAGGACGCTCTAGCTTTCTAGAGTCTCTAAGACAGCAGGAAACTTGGGTGTGCTGAGAACAAAAGAACGGTGTTTCCTACACATACAGACCACATTTAGTCCAACTCTGCTTCTGAAACTGATACAAAGCACAGGTCCTCTAACATCCAATGCTTGTCAATTAAGATGAGAAATGTGTGAGCTTCGTGAACGGTGTAGTTCATTTGAGCTGTAAAGTATCTGCCCTTACCTAAGAAAAAGTCTTGCTTGTAGGAAGACTCAGAGCCTGGGATTTAACTCCATTTCTGAAGTGAAACACACATCGGAGTAATCATATATAGATCACACTCTGCTTTAGAGCAAAAGCACGCTCTTGCTTTCTAGAGTCTCTAAGACAGCAGGAAGGATGAGTGTGCTGAGAACAAAAGAACAGTGTTTCCTACACATACGGACCATGTCTAGAAGATCTCTTCCTCTGAAATTGATATAAAGCACAGGTCCTCTAACATCCAATGCTTGTCAGTTAAGATGAGAAACGTGTGAGCTTTGTGAACGATGTAGTTCGTTTGAGCTGTAAAGTAACTGCCCTTACCTGAAACGAAGTCTTGCTTGTAGGAAGACTCAGAGCCTGGGATTTAACTCCATTTCTGAAGTGAAACACATAACAGAGTTCTCATCCATTGATTACACTCTGCTTTAGAGCAAGAAGCACGCTCTAGCTTTCTAGAGTCTCTAAGACAACAGGAAACTTGAGTGTGCTGAGAACAAAAGAACGGTGTTTCCTACACATACGGACCATATTTAGCCCAACTCTGCTTCTGAAACTGATACAAAGCACTGGTCCTCTAACATCCATTGCTTGTCAGTTAAGATGAGAAACGAGTGCGCTTCGAGAACGATGTAGTTTTTTTTGAGCTGAAAAGGGACTGCACTTACCTGAAACGAAGTCTTGCTTGTAGGAAGACACAGAGGATGTAATTTAACTCCATTTCTGAAGGGAAACACACAGAATAGTTCTCATCCATGGATCACACTCTGCTTTAGGGCAAGAAGCACGCTCTTGCTTTCTAGTGTCTCTAATACAGCAGGAAACATTAGTGTGCTCAGAACAAAAGAAAGGAGTTTCCTACACATGCGGGCCATATCTAGTTCAACTCTGCTTCTGAAACTGAAACAAACCACAAGTCCTCTAACATCCAATGCTTGTCAGTATAGAAGAGAAACGTCTGAGCTTCGTAAACGATGTATTTCGTCGGAGCTTTAAGTAACTTCCCTTACTTGAAACGAAGTCTTCCTTGTAGGAAGACTCAGAGCCTGGGCTTTAACTCCATTTCTGAAGTGAAACACACAACAGAATTCTCATCCATTGAACACACTCTGCTTTAGAGCAGGAAGCACGCTCTAGCTTTCCAGAGTCTCTAAGAAAGCAGGAAACATGAGTATGCTGAGAACAAAAGAACGGTGTTTCTTACACATACGAACGATATCGAGAAGAACTCTGCCTCTGAAATTGATACGAAGCACAGATCCTCTAACAGCCAATGCTTGTCAGTTAAGATGAGAAACGTGTGAGCTTCGTGAACGGTGTAGATCGTTTGAGCTGTAAAGTATCTGTCCTTACCTGAAAGGAAGTCTTGCTTGTAGGAAGACTCAGAGCCTCGGATTTAACTCCATTTCTGAAGTGAAACACACATCAGAGTTCTCATCCATTGACCACACTCTGCTTTAGAGCAAGAAGGACGCTCTAGCTTTCTAGAGTCTCTAAGACAGCAGGAAACTTGGGTGTGCTGAGAACAAAAGAACGGTGTTTCCTACACATACAGACCACATTTAGTCCAACTCTGCTTCTGAAACTGATACAAAGCACAGGTCCTCTAACTTCCAATGCTTGTCAGTTAAGATGAGAAACGTGTGAGCTTCGTGAACGGTGTAGATCGTTTGAGCTGTAAAGTATCTGTCCTTACCTGAAAGGAAGTCTTGCTTGTAGGAAGACTCAGAGCCTGGCATTTAAATCCATTTCTGAAGTGAAACACAATCGGAGTAATCATATATAGATCACACTCTGCTTTAGAGCAAAAGCACGCTCTTGCTTTCTAGAGTCTCTAAGACAGCAGGAAGCATGAGTGTGCTGAGAACAAAGGAACAGTGTTTCCTACACATACGGACCATGTCTAGAAGATCTCTTCCTCTGAAATTGATATAAAGCACAGGTCCTCTAACATCCAATGCTTGTCAGTTAAGATGAGAAACGTGTGCGCTTCGAGAACGATGTAGTTTTTTTGAGCTGAAAAGTGACTGCCCTTACCTGAAACGAAGTCTTGCTTGTAGGAAGACACAGAGGATGTAATTTAACTCCATTTCTGAAGGGAAACACACAGAATAGTTCTCATCCATGGATCACACTCTGCTTTAGAACAACAAGCACGCTCTTGCTTTCTAGAGTCTCTAAGACAACAGGAAACGTGAGTGTGCTGAGAACAAAAGAATGGTGTTTCCTACACATACAGACCATGTCTAGTCCAACTCTGCTTCTAAAACTGATACAAAGCACTGGTCCTCTAACATCCAATGCTTGTCAGTTAAGATGAGAAACGTGTGCGCTTCGTGAACGACATAGTTTGTTTGAGCTGAAAAGTGACTGCCCTAACCTGAAACGAAGTCTTGCTTGTAGGAAGACACAGAGCCTGGGATTTAACTCCATTTCTGAAGTGAAACACACAGCATAGTTCTCATCCATGGATCACTCTCTGCTTTAGAGCGAGAAGCACGCTCTTGCTTTCTAGCGTCTCTAATAGAGCAGGAAATCCAAGTGTGCTCAGAAAAGGAGAACGGTGTTTCCTACGCATACGGACCATATTTAGTCCAACTCTGCTTCTGAAACTGATACAAAGCAGTGGTCCTCTAACATCCAATGCTTGTCAGTTAAGATGAGAAACGTGTGCGCTTCGAGAACGATGTAGTTTTTTTGAGCAGAAAAGTGACTGCCCTTACCTAAAACGAAGTCTTGCTTGTAGGAAGACACAGAGGATGTAATTTAACTCCATTTCTGAAGTGAAACACACAACAGAATTCTCATCCATTGAACACACTCTGCTTTAGTGCAGGAAGCATGTTCTAGCTTTCCAGAGTCTCTAAGACAGCAGGAAACATGAGTATGCTGAGAACATAAGAACGGTGTTTCTTACACATACGAACAATATCGAGAAGAACTCTGCCTCTGAAATTGATACGAAGCACAGATCCTCTAACATCCAATGCTTGTCAGTTAAGATGAGAAACGTGTGAGCTTCGTGAACGGTGTAGATCGTTTGAGCTGTAAAGTATCTGCCCTTACCTGAAAGGAAGTCTTGCTTGTAGGAAGACTCAGAGCCTGGGATTTAACTCCATTTCTGAAGTGAAACACACATCAGAGTTCTCATCCATTGATCACACTCTGCTTTAGAGCAAGAAGGACGCTCTAGCTTTCTAGAGTCTCTAAGACAGCAGGAAACTTGGGTGTGCTGAGAACAAAAGAACGGTGTTTCCTACACATAGAGACCACATTTAGTCCAACTCTGCTTCTGAAACTGATACAAAGCACAGGTCCTCTAACATCCAATGCTTGTCAATTAAGATGAGAAATGTGTGAGCTTCGTGAACGGTGTAGTTCATTTGAGCTGTAAAGTATCTGCCCTTACCTGAGACAAAGTCTTGCTTGTAGGAAGACTCAGAGCCTGGCATTTAAATCCATTTCTGAAGTGAAACACACATCGGAGTAATCATATATAGATCACACTCTGCTTTAGAGCAAAAGCACGCTCTTGCTTTCTAGAGTCTCTAAGACAGCAGGAAGGATGAGTGTGCTGAGAACAAAAGAACAGTGTTTCCTACACATACGGACCATGTCTTGAAGATCTCTTCCTCTGAAATTGATATAAAGCACAGGTCCTCTAACATCCAATGCTTGTCAGTTAAGATGAGAAACGTGTGAGCTTCGTGAACGATGTAGTTCGTTTGAGCTGTAAAGTAACTGCCCTTACCTGAAACGAAGTCTTGCTTGTAGGAAGACACAGAGGATGTAATTTAACTCCATTTCTGAAGGGAAACACACAGAATAGTTCTCATCCATGGATCACACTCTGCTTTAGAGCAAGAAGCACGCTCTTGCTTTCTAGTGTCTCTAATACAGCAGGAAACATTAGTGTGCTCAGAACAAAAGAACGGTGTTTCCTACACATACGGGTCATATCTAGTTCAAATCTGCTTGGGAAACTGAAACAAACCACAGGTCCTCTATCATCCAATGCTTGTCAGTTAAGATGAGAAACATGTGAGCTTCGTGAACAATGTAGTTCATTTGAGCTGTAAACTAACTGCCATTACCTGAAACGAAGTCTTGCTTGTAGGAAGACTCAGAGCCTGGGATTTAACTCCATTTCTGAAGTGAAACACACAACAGAGTTCTCATCCATTGATCACACTCTGCTTTAGAACAACAAGCACGCTCTTGCTTTCTAGAGTCTCTAAGACAGCAGGAAACTTGAGAGTGCTGAGAGCAAAGAATAGTGTTTCCTACACATAGGAACCATGTCTAGTCAAACTCTGCTTCTGAAACGGATACAAAGCACTGGTCCTCTAACATCCAATGCTTGTCAGTTAAGATGAGAAACGTGTGAGCTTTGTGAACGATGTAGTTCGTTTGAGCTGAAAAGTGACTGCCCTTACCTGAAACGAAGTGTTGCTTGTAGGAAGACACAGAGCCTGGGATTTAACTCCATTTCTGAAGGGAAACACACAGCATAGTTCTCATCCATGGATCACACTCTGCTTTAGAGCAAGAAGCACGCTCTTGCTTTCTAGTGTCTCTAATACAGCAGGAAATCTGAGTGTGCACAGAACACGAGAACGGTGTTACCTACACATAGGGACCATATCTAGTTCAACTCTTCTTCTGATACTGAAACAAACCACAGGTTCTCTAACATCCAATGCTTGTCATTTAAGATGAGAAACGTGTGAGCTTCGTGAACGATGTAATTCATTTGAGCTGTAAACAAACTGCCCTAATTTGAAAAGAAGTCTTGTTTTTAGGAAGACTCAGAGCCTGGGATTTAACTCCACTTCTGAAGTGAAAGACACAGCAATGTTCTCATCCACTGATCACACTCTTCTTTAGAGCGAGAAGCATGCTCTTGCTTTCTAGAGTCTCTAAGACAGCAGGACACCTGAGTGTGCTCAGAACAAAAGAACGGTGTTTCCTACACATACGGACCATATGTATTCCAATTCTGCTTCTGAAACTTATACAAACCACAGGTCCTCTAACATCCTATGCTTGTTAGTTAAGATGAGAAACATGTGAGCTTCTTAAACAATGTTGTTCGTTTGAGCTGTAAAGAATCTCCCCTTACCTGAAACGAAGTATTGCTTGTAGGAAGACACAGAGCCTGGTATTTAACTCCATTTCTGAAGGGAAACACACAGCCTAGTTCTCATCCATGGATCACACTCTGCTTTAGAACAACAAGCACGCTCTTGCTTTCTAGAGTCTCTAAGAGAGCAGGAAACGTGAGAGTGCTGAGAGCAAAGAATAGTGTTTCCTACACATAGGAACCATGTCTAGTCAAACTCTGCTTCTGAAACGGATACAAAGCACTGGTCCTCTAACATCCAATGCTTGTCAGTTAAGATGAGAAACGTGTGAGCTTTGTGAACGACGTAGTTCGTTTGAGCTGAAAAGTGACTGCCCTTACCTGAAACGAAGTGTTGCTTGTAGGAAGACACAGAGCCTGGGATTTAACTCCATTTCTGAAGTGAAACACACAACAGAATTCTCATCCATTGAACACACTCTGCTTTAGTGCAGGAAGCATGTTCTAGCTTTCCAGAGTCTCTAAGACAGCAGGAAACATGAGTATGCTGAGAACATAAGAACGGTGTTTCTTACACATACGAACAATATCGAGAAGAACTCTGCCTCTGAAATTGATACGAAGCACAGATCCTCTAACATCCAATGCTTGTCAGTTAAGATGAGAAACGTGTGAGCTTCGTGAACGGTGTAGATCGTTTGAGCTGTAAAGTATCTGCCCTTACCTGAAAGGAAGTCTTGCTTGTAGGAAGACTCAGAGCCTGGGATTTAACTCCATTTCTGAAGTGAAACACACATCAGAGTTCTCATCCATTGATCACACTCTGCTTTAGAGCAAGAAGGACGCTCTAGCTTTCTAGATTCTCTAAGACAGCAGGAAACTTGGGTGTGCTGAGAACAAAAGAACGGTGTTTCCTACACATACAGACCACATTTAGTCCAACTCTGCTTCTGAAACTGATACAAAGCACAGGTCCTCTAACATCCAATGCTTGTAAATTAAGATGAGAAATGTGTGAGCTTCGTGAACGGTGTAGTTCATTTGAGCTGTAAAGTATCTGCCCTTACCTGAGACAAAGTCTTGCTTGTAGGAAGACTCAGAGCCTGGGATTTAACTCCATTTCTGAAGTGAAACACACATCGGAGTAATCATATATAGATCACACTCTGCTTTAGAGCAAAAGCACGCTCTTGCTTTCTAGAGTCTCTAAGACAGCAGGAAGGATGAGTGTGCTGAGAACAAAAGAACAGTGTTTCCTACACATACGGACCATGTCTAGAAGATCTCTTCCTCTGAAATTGATATAAAGCACAGGTCCTCTAACATCCAATGCTTGTCAGTTAAGATGAGAAACGTGTGAGCTTCGTGAACGATGTAGTTCGTTTGAGCTGTAAAGTAACTGCCCTTACCTGAAACGAAGTCTTGCTTGTAGGAAGACACAGAGGATGTAATTTAACTCCATTTCTGAAGGGAAACACACAGAATAGTTCTCATCCATGGATCACACTCTGCTTTAGAGCAAGAAGCACGCTCTTGCTTTCTAGTGTCTCTAATACAGCAGGAAACATTAGTGTGCTCAGAACAAAAGAACGGTGTTTCCTACACATACGGGCCATATCTAGTTCAAATCTGCTTGGGAAACTGAAACAAACCACAGGTCCTCTATCATCCAATGCTTGTCAGTTAAGATGAGAAACATGTGAGCTTCGTGAACAATATAGTTCATTTGAGCTGTAAACTAACTGCCATTACCTGAAACGAAGTCTTGCTTGTAGGAAGACTCAGAGCCTGGGATTTAACTCCATTTCTGAAGTGAAACACACAACAGAATTCTCATCCATTGAACACACTCTGCTTTAGTGCAGGAAGCACGTTCTAGCTTTCCAGAGTCTCTAAGACAGCAGGAAACATGAGTATGCTGAGAACATAAGAACGGTGTTTCTTACACATACGAACAATATCGAGAAGAACTCTGCCTCTGAAATTGATACGAAGCACAGATCCTCTAACATCCAATGATGGTCAGTTATGATGAGAAACGTTTGAGCTTCGTGAACGGTGTAGATCGTTTGAGCTGTAAAGTATCTGCCCTTACCTGAAAGGAAGTCTTGCTTGTAGGAAGACTCAGAGCCTGGGATTTAACTCCATTTCTGAAGTGAAACACACATCAGAGTTCTCATCCATTGATCACACTCTGCTTTAGAGCAAGAAGGACGCTCTAGCTTTCTAGAGTCTCTAAGACAGCAGGAAACTTGGGTGTGCTGAGAACAAAAGAACGGTGTTTCCTACACATACAGACCACATTTAGTCCAACTCTGCTTCTGAAACTGATACAAAGCACAGGTCCTCTAACATCCAAAGCTTGTCAATTAAGATGAGAAATGTGTGAGCTTCGTGAACGGTGTAGTTCATTTGAGCTGTAAAGTATCTGCCCTTACCTAAGAAAAAGTCTTGCTTGTAGGAAGACTCAGAGCCTGGGATTTAACTCCATTTCTGAAGTGAAACACACATCGGAGTAATCATATATAGATCACACTCTGCTTTAGAGCAAAAGCACGCTCTTGCTTTCTAGAGTCTCTAAGACAGCAGGAAGGATGAGTGTGCTGAGAACAAAAGAACAGTGTTTCCTACACATACGGACCATGTCTAGAAGATCTCTTCCTCTGAAATTGATATAAAGCACAGGTCCTCTAACATCCAATGCTTGTCAGTTAAGATGAGAAACGTGTGAGCTTTGTGAACGATGTAGATCGTTTGAGCTGTAAAGTAACTGCCCTTACCTGAAACGAAGTCTTGCTTGTAGGAAGACTCAGAGCCTGGGATTTAACTCCATTTCTGAAGTGAAACACATAACAGAGTTCTCATCCATTGATTACACTCTGCTTTAGAGCAAGAAGCACGCTCTAGCTTTCTAGAGTCTCTAAGGCAACAGGAAACTTGAGTGTGCTGAGAACAAAAGAACGGTGTTTCCTACACATACGGACCATATTTAGCCCAACTCTGCTTCTGAAACTGATACAAAGCACTGGTCCTCTAACATCCATTGCTTGTCAGTTAAGATGAGAAACGTGTGCGCTTCGAGAACGATGTAGTTTTTTTTGAGCTGAAAAGGGACTGCACTTACCTGAAACGAAGTCTTGCTTGTAGGAAGACACAGAGGATGTAATTTAACTCCATTTCTGAAGGGAAACACACAGAATAGTTCTCATCCATGGATCACACTCTGCTTTAGAGCAAGAAGCACGCTCTTGCTTTCTAGTGTCTCTAATACAGCAGGAAACATTAGTGTGCTCAGAACAAAAGAAAGGAGTTTCCTACACATGCGGGCCATATCTAGTTCAACTCTGCTTCTGAAACTGAAACAAACCACAAGTCCTCTAACATCCAATGCTTGTCAGTATAGAAGAGAAACGTCTGAGCTTCGTAAACGATGTATTTCGTCGGAGCTTTAAGTAACTTCCCTTACTTGAAACGAAGTCTTCCTTGTAGGAAGACTCAGAGCCTGGGCTTTAACTCCATTTCTGAAGTGAAACACACAACAGAATTCTCATCCATTGAACACACTCTGCTTTAGAGCAGGAAGCACGCTCTAGCTTTCCAGAGTCTCTAAGAAAGCAGGAAACATGAGTATGCTGAGAACAAAAGAACGGTGTTTCTTACACATACGAACGATATCGAGAAGAACTCTGCCTCTGAAATTGATACGAAGCACAGATCCTCTAACAGCCAATGCTTGTCAGTTAAGATGAGAAACGTGTAAGCTTCATGAACGGTGTAGATCGTTTGAGCTGTAAAGTATCTGCCCTTACCTGAAAGGAAGTCTTGCTTGTAGGAAGACTCAGAGCCTCGGATTTAACTCCATTTCTGAAGTGAAACACACATCAGAGTTCTCATCCATTGACCACACTCTGCTTTAGAGCAAGAAGGACGCTCTAGCTTTCTAGAGTCTCTAAGACAGCAGGAAACTTGGGTGTGCTGAGAACAAAAGAACGGTGTTTCCTACACATACAGACCACATTTAGTCCAACTCTGCTTCTGAAACTGATACAAAGCACAGGTCCTCTAACATCCAATGCTTGTCAATTAAGATGAGAAATGTGTGAACTTCGTGAACGGTGTAGTTCGTTTGAGCTGTAAAGTAACTGCCCTTACCTGAAATGAAGTCTTGTTTGTAGGAAGACTCAGAGCCTGGCATTTAACTCCATTTCTGAAGTGAAACACAATCGGAGTAATCATATATAGATCACACTCTGCTTTAGAGCAAAAGCACGCTCTTGCTTTCTAGAGTCTCTAAGACAGCAGGAAGCATGAGTGTGCTGAGAACAAAGGAACAGTGTTTCCTACACATACGGACCATGTCTAGAAGATCTCTTCCTCTGAAATTGATATAAAGCACAGGTCCTCTAACATCCAATGCTTGTCAGTTAAGATGAGAAACGTGTGCGCTTCGAGAACGATGTAGTTTTTTTGAGCTGAAAAGTGACTGCCCTTACCTGAAACGAAGTCTTGCTTGTAGGAAGACACAGAGGATGTAATTTAACTCCATTTCTGAAGGGAAACACACAGAATAGTTCTCATCCATGGATCACACTCTGATTTAGAACAACAAGCACGCTCTTGCTTTCTAGAGTCTCTAAGACAACAGGAAACGTGAGTGTGCTGAGAACAAAAGAACGGTGTTTCCTACACATACAGACCATGTCTAGTCCAACTCTGCTTCTAAAACTGATACAAAGCACTGGTCCTCTAACATGCAATGCTTGTCAGTTAAGATGAGAAACGTGTGCGCTTCGTGAACGACATAGTTTGTTTGAGCTGAAAAGTGACTGCCCTAACCTGAAACGAAGTCTTGCTTGTAGGAAGACACAGAGCCTGGGATTTAACTCCATTTCTGAAGTGAAACACACAGCATAGTTCTCATCCATGGATCACACTCTGCTTTAGAGCGAGAAGCACGCTCTTGCTTTCTAGCGTCTCTAATAGAGCAGGAAATCCTAGTGTGCTCAGAAAAGGAGAACGGTGTTTCCTACACATACGGACCATATTTAGTCCAACTCTGCTTCTGAAACTGATACAAAGCAGTGGTCCTCTAACATCCAATGCTTGTCAGTTAAGATGAGAAACGTGTGCGCTTCGAGAACGATGTAGTTTTTTTGAGCAGAAAAGTGACTGCCCTTACCTGAAACGAAGTCTTGCTTGTAGGAAGACACAGAGGATGTAATTTAACTCCATTTCTGAAGGGAAACACACAGAATAGTTCTCATCCATGGATCACACTCTGCTTTAGAGCAAGAAGCACGCTCTTGCTATCTAGTGTCTCTAATACAGCAGGAAACATTAGTGTGCTCAGAACAAAAGTACGGTGTTTCCTACACATACGGGCCATATCTAGTTCAACTCTGCTTCTGAAACTGAAACAAACCACAGGTCCTCTAACATCCAATGCTTGTCAGTAAAGAAGAGAAACGTCTGAGCTTCGTAAACGATGTATATCGTTGGAGCTGTAAAGTAACTTCCCTTACTTGAAACGAAGTCTTCCTTGTAGGAAGACTCAGAGCCTGGGCTTTAACTCCATTTCTGAAGTGAAACACACATCAGAGTTCTCATCCTTTGATCACACTCTGATTTAGAGCAAGAAGCACGCTCTAGCTTTCAAGAATCTCTAAGACAGCAGGAAAAGTGTGTGTGATGAGACCAAAAAAACGGTGTTTCCTACACATACGGACCATATCTAGTCCAACTCTACTTCTGAAACTGATCCAAAGCACTCGTCCTCTAACATCCAATGCTTGACAGTTAAGATGAGAAACGTGTGAGGTTTGCGAACAATGTAGTTCGTTTGAGCAGAAAAGTGACTGCCCTTACCTGAAAAGAAGTCTTGATTGTAGGAAGAAAATGCGGCTGGGACTTAACTCCATTTCTGAATGGAAAAACACAACACAGTTCTCATCCATGGATCACACTCTGCTTTAGAGCAAGAAGCATGCTCTTGCTTTCTAGAGTCTCTAATACAGCAGGAAACTGGAGTGTGCTGAGAACAAAAGAACGGTGTTTCCTAAACATACAGACCACATTTAGTCCAACTCTGCTTCTGAAACTGATACAAAGCAGAGGTCCTCTAACATCCAATGCTTGTCAGTTAAGATGAGAAATGTGTGAGCTTCGTGAACGGTGTAGTTCGTTTGAGCTGTAAAGTATCTGCCCTTACCTGAAACGAAGTCTTGCTTGTAGGAAGAATCAGAGCCTTGCATTTAACTCCATTTCTGAAGTGAAAGACACATCGGAGTAATCATATATAGATCACACTCTGCTTTAGAGCAAAAGCACGCTCTTGCTTTCTAGAGTCTCTAAGACAGCAGGAAGCATAAGTGTGCTGAGAACAAAAGAACGGTGTTTCCTACACATACGGACCATGTCTAGAAGATCTCTTCCTCTGAAATTGATATAAAGCACAGGTCCTCTAACATCCAATGCTTGTCAGTTAAGATGAGAAACGTGTGAGCTTCGTGAACGATGTAGTTTTTTTGAGCTGAAAAGTGACTGCCCTTACCTGAAACGAAGTCTTGCTTGTAGGAAGACACAGAGGATGTAATTTAACTCCATTTCTGAAGGGAAACACACAGAATAGTTCTCATCCATTGATCACACTCTGCTTTAGAGCAAGAAGCACGCTCTTGCTTTCTAGTGTCTCTAATATAGCAGGAAACATTAGTGTGCTCAGAACAAAAGAACGGTGTTTCCTACACATACGGACCATATCTAGTTCAAATCTGCTTCGGAAACTGAAACAAACCACAGGTCCTCTATCATCCAATGCTTGTCAGTTAAGATGAGAAACATGTGAGCTTCGTGAACAATGTAGTTCATTTGAGCTGTAAACTAACTGCCAATACCTGAAACGAAGTCTTGCTTGTAGGAAGACTCAGAGCCTGGGATTTAACTCCATTTCTGAAGTGAAACACATAACAGAGTTCTCATCCATTGATTACACTCTGCTTTAGAGCAAGAAGCACGCTCTAGCTTTCTAGAGTCTCTAAGACAACAGGAAACTTGAGTGTGCTGAGAACAAAAGAACGGTGTTTCCTACACATACGGACCATATTTAGTCCAACTCTGCTTCTGAAACTGATACAAAGCACTGGTCCTCTAACATCCAATGCTTGTCAGTTAAGATGAGAAACGTGTGCGCTTCGATAACGATGTAGTTTTTTTGAGCTGAAAAGTGACTGCCCTTACCTGAAACGAAGTCTTGCTTGTAGGAAGACACAGAGGATGTGATTTAACTCCATTTCTGAAGAGAAACACACAGAGTAGTTCTCATCCATGGATCACACTCTGCTTTAGAGCAAGAAGCACGCTCTTGCTTTCTAGTGTCTCTAATACAGCAGGAAACATTAGTGTGCTCAGAACAAAAGAACGGTGTTTCCTACACATACGGGCCATATCTAGTTCAACTCTGCTTCTGAAACTGAAACAAACCACAGGTCCTCTAACATCCAATGCTTGTCAGTAAAGAAGAGAAACGTCTGAGCTTCGTAAACGATGTATTTCGTCGGAGCTGTAAAGTAACTTCCCTTACTTGAAACGAAGTCTTCCTTGTAGGAAGACTCAGAGCCTGGGCTTTAACTCCATTTCTGAAGTGAAACACACATCAGAGTTCTCATCCATTGATCACACTCTGCTTTAGAGCAAGAAGCACGCTCTAGCTTTCCAGAATCTCTAAGACAGCAGGAAAAGTGTGTGTGATGAGACCAAAAAGACGGTGTTTCCTACACATACGGACCATATCTAGTCCAACTCTACTTCTGAAACTGATCCAAAGCACTCGTACTCTAACATCCAATGCTTGTCAGTTAAGATGAGAAACGCGTGAGCTTTGTGAATAATGTAGTTCGTTTGAGCAGAAAAGTGACTGCCCTTACCTGAAAAGAAGTCTTGATTGTAGGAAGAAAATGCGCCTGGGACTTAACTCCATTTCTGAAGGGAAACACACAACACAGTTCTCATCCATGGATCACACTATGCTTTAGAGCAAGAAGCATGCTCTTGCTTTCTAGATTCTCTAATACAGCAGGATACTGGAGTGTGCTCAAAAGAAAAGAACGGTCTTTCCTATACATACTGACCATATCTGGTTAAACTCTGCTTGAAATTGATACAAAGCAAAGGTCCTCTAACACCAAATGCTTCTCAGTTAGGATGAGAAATGTGTGAGCTTTGTGAATGATGTAGGTCGTTTGAGCTGTTAGTAACTGCCCTTAACTGAAACGAAATCTTGCTTGTAGGAAGACTCAGAGCCTAGGATTTAACTCCATTTCTGAAGTGAAACAAACATCAGAGTTCTCATATATAGATCACACTCTGCTTTAGAGCAAGAAGCATGCTCTTGCTTTCTAAAGTCTCTAGAACAGCAGGAAACATGAGTGTGCTGAGAACAAAAGAACGGTGTTTCCTACACATACAGACCACATTTAGCCCAACGCTGCTTCTGAAACTGATACAAAGCACAGGTCCTCTAACATCCAATGCTTGTCAGTTAAGATGAGAAATGTGTGAGCTTCGTGAACGGTGTAGTTCGTTTGAGCTGTAAAGTATCTGCCCTTACCTGAAACGAAGTCTTGCTTGTAGGAAGACTCAGAGCCTGGCATTTAACTCTATTTCTGAAGTGAAACACACATCGGAGTAATCATATATAGATCACACTCTGCTTTAGAGCAAAAGCACACTCTTGCTTTCTAGTGTCTCTAAGACAGCAGGAAGCATGAGTGTGCTGAGAACAAAAGAACGGTGTTTCCTACACATACAGACCATGTCTAGAAGATCTCTTCCTCTAAAATTGATATAAAGCATAGGTCCTCTAACATCCAATGCGTGTCATTTAAGATGAGAAACGTGTGAGCTTCGTGAAAGATGTAGTTCGTTTGAGCTGTAAAGTAACTGCCCTTACCTGAAAGGAAGTCTTGCTTGTAGGGAGACTCAGAGCCTGGGATTTAACTCCATTTCTGAAGTGAAACACATAACAGAGTTCTCATCCATTGATTACACTCTCCTTTAGAGCAAGAAGCACGCTCTAGCTTTCTACAGTGTCTAAGACAACAGGAAACTTGAGAGTGCTGAGAACAAAAGAACGGTGTTTCCTACACATAAGGACCATATTTAGTCCAACTCTGCTTCTGAAACTGATACAAACCACAGGTCCTCTAACATCCTATGCTTGTTAGTTAAGATGAGAAACATGTGAGCTTCTTAAACAATGTTGTTCGTTTGAGCTGTAAAGAATCTCCCCTTACCTGAAACGAAGTATTGCTTGTAGG